>CM076854.1:72423169-73675909 GCA_039519185.1 Astragalus membranaceus | reverse complement strand
CAAAGCATTGCCGCTTCGCAGCCCCGGCCAGAGGGCACTCCCGAAGGGCTTGCTGCTCCCACACCAGACCAAGTCATTCAGGTCCCGGCACCCCAGCCAGCCTCTATCCAGATCCCCGTCCAACCTGGGGATGTGGCGACCATCCGCCAGCTCTTGGACCTGCTGTGCAACCGCACCCAGACTATGTTGCAGCAAGAAGCGCGTCTCAGGCAGATAGAGAGACGAATGACATCCATGCCTGAGCAGCCCCATCCTCACTGGAACACGCCTTCCCCAAGGACAATGAGCTCCAGGCGCCGCAGATCTCCACCCTCCGTCATCACAATCATCGCTCTCCACCTAGACAGAAGCGAACTCGCCACTCTCCTCCTCGACGCGGCAGGCACCAAGGATCAGATTCACCTCCAAGCACCCTTCAACCTCGCTGGACGGTACATACTGGCCTTAGGAGTCTCTCCCCAGGTCCTCATCGCTCGCAACCTCCAATTCTCGCGAGAGGTTGCGGAGCCGAGCCAAGACCCACAGGAGGCATCGCCAAAGATCTACCTCGAGGAGATCTCGAACCCGACGTGACCATCGAGACATAGATCTCGGGGAATTGTCACCTCACAACTCACAATGGACCTCCAATGAAGGACCCTTCACTAGGAAGGTTGACGACTGCCCAATTCCAAGGACCTTAGAGAAGCTCCCAGCCCTCAAAACGTACGACGGGACTGGGGACCCTGACAAGCATTTGGCCTACTTCTCTGTAATGATGAGATACCGGGGGGCAAGGGAACCTGTCCACTGCAAGATCTTTCCTCTCACTCTTACGGATTCAGCATTAACTTGGTTCCAGGATTTGAAACCAAACTCGCTTTGCCGCTTCCCGCTTGAAGCCAAAATCTGAAAAGGTACTCAGGGCGATCAGGCAAGGAGAGAAAGAAACGCTTAGAGAATATCTGGAAAGGTTCAACAAGGAGGCTGGCAACGTCAGAAACCTTGAAGACAACAAAAGGCTCTTTTGGATGAAGGATGGCCTTAAGAAAGGAAGCCTGTTTCAAAGAGACGTGGGGATTAACAAACCCCGAAGCTTGGATGAGCTCCTTCAGAAGGCACAAAAGTACATGGATTATGAAGAAGACAACATGGCATACCAAGAGGAAGCCAAGGTTGGCAGCAAGAAGGACGAGCTGGCCTGCAAGGCTATTGAAGAACCATGGCGGAAGCGAGTCCAATATGACAACTTACGAAACCAGCTCCTTACGAAGGAAGAAGTTGCATGAGAAGGAAGAAGTTGTCAATTCCTTCCCCTCCTTACGAAACCAGCTCCAAATGAATTTGAGTGATATTTTGTGGTGAATTCTGGTCTGCCTTGCAAATGAGGAGGAGGGGAGTATTTATAGCCTTCAAAAAGTAGTCTATTGCACTTGTAAAAGTAAGTTCTTTGAACTTGCTTCTACTAGTTTCAATTTGACTTGATTTGATTGAGAGATTGCCCCCAAAGAGGTCCTATGGTGTGTGGATAAGTGTCTCTAAAAGATACAATTTGCAAGTGAAGTTGTCAATGGGGTGGTGTTGAAGTGGGCAACTTGGGCCACTTGCGCAACTTGCTGTCAGGTGACATCATCATGGTGATGCTGTGGCATCCAGTGCTTCTGCATATGATGTTGCAGCATTACAATCCTTCTTGATGCTCCAGCATTGCTTCTAGTTGTGGCAATTTAATCACATGCTAACGCTAACCCAGAGCGTGGGGTTCAGCGGTTGGGGTTGATCCTCCCTTAACCAAGGGTCGGGGGTTCGATCCCAACCTTGGGTACAGAGCAGCGTTAAAACTCTGGGCCAGCTCTCCTGCCCCTCGAGGCACCTCCAATGAGCGAGGGATTAGTCACTACTGTCCGTGCAGTGGATACCTGGGTTTACCCAAAAAATCACATGCTAACGCTAGCACCGACATTGTCCTCTTCTTTGATGCTGCGACATTCCTTCTTTTCTAATGCTTTGGCATTACTCTTTTTCTGAAGCTGCAACATTGTGTGTTTTGTAATGCTACGACATCAAGTGCTGTGGCACTGAACAAGTTGAGAAAAAACCATAAAACGTCTAAAAGGTGCCAAGTTGATGGTCAAAGCATTTCTTTCCTTTGTTTTATATTTCTTTGCATATTAAGTTATTTACAAGACATTGTTCTTAAGATTCAAGTAATAATTTGAGTTATAGAAGCGTAAATGACTCTATATAAAATAGAGTCATCAGTCATGCAAGAATTTAAATTCAGGAAAAGCATAAAGAACAAAAAGGTTGAATGATTGAAAGACTAAATTAGAGTTTGGTCATGCATTAATTATAGACCCAATTATCCTATAGGTCCACTGATTAGTTGCAGTACGGTCGCTGATCAATTAACCGATTATTAACATGCAAAGACTGATCAATTCTAAGTATGTGATTAAAACAATAGGACAATATTAATTGAAATAAAAATAGGAATTCAAATATTAAACTAGAACATAAAAAAAGTCTCTAAACTTGCAAGATCCACCTAAAACCCTAGAAGATGATTTAACTATCCATAGTTATCAAGAACACTGAAATAAAATTAGGAGTCATAAATTACAAAGATAAAAATAACCCGGAATAGAGAAATGAATCCCAAATTCTTCACTCTCTCATTTCCACGTTGCTGTGCGTTTTTCTTTAATTCTTGCAAATGTCAATCCTGCTTTTGTCTAGCATTGCGGCTCCTCTCTTCAAATCATGCCAAGTTCCCTATTTATAATAGATGTCTAGGTTTAAGTGCTTGATTTCTTTCATTTCTTTTCTTTTTTTTGTTTAAGGTATAACATTTCATTGATACTGGGCAAGGCCCCAACATTATACACAATGTGTAAGCGTCAAGCTTACAAGCAAAGCACCGAACAAGTCTGGATGACTACAACCAAATCAAGTATAACCTGAAACTCCTAATAATGAACATTAAGCCTTAGAGCAGCACCTGAACAAACTAAAATCCTACTGAAACTAGAACCCTAATACAACCTAAAGTCACCAACAATCAGAAACACAAAGCAGAGTCCTTGACTAGCTTCACTTACTATCTGCTTTCATTGAGCAAGCTCCACCACCAAGTATGCATAAGGCACCACGGAGAGACAACACACAGTCCCACACAGTTAGAGCAGGAGGAGAAGCGGAAAGTCCAGAATCTCCTCGTATTTGAAGGCCAAATGGCCCCGAGGACGGTGCGTTGAACCCGTAGGACCAAAAATAAGGGCAGAACTAACTTAACAATAACAAATCCTGAGAAGCAAAACCAGAGAACAGAGTCGTTAACCATCTTTAACGTAAGACCGAAGCCAACTATACAGACAACTTGTTTCCTCAGACCAAGCTCCACCTTAGAGTGCTAGGAGCCGCAAAGAAACAAAGAAAAATCCCACGAAGTTGGTGTAGGAGGAGAAGCGGAAAGTCCTGAATCTCCTCGTATTTGAAGGCCAACTGGCCCGAAGACAAAGCATTGAACATGAAGAGCCACAAAAGATGAGAGCAGAGCTAGGTTGAGGAAAACTGATCTAGAAGAGCAAAGAGGTACTAGATGGTGAGGTGGCAGGGAATCAAACGATGGCAACCAAGGCAGTAAGGGTGAGACCGCGAGGAACGGGTGAGATTCTTGGACAGGCAGATCTGGGGGATCTGGAGGGTCAAGAGGTTCAAGGAGTGGGCGATCAGCAGCACAGAACGACGGTGGAGGGAGGAGGAGGTCGGGTGGTTGATGGGGGGGAGATTGACAGGGTTACGGGTTAAAGGGAGATTAGGGAAAAGCATCTTGAAGGGGGGAGAAGAGGGTGAGGAGCGCATCAATTCGGAAGGGGAGAGAAGGATGGAATGGAGGAGGGCTTGAGAGGGAGGGAACCGGAGCTGCTGGCAGTAACAGAAACCTAGCAACGCTAAGTGAAGAAGAGGCGCCGCTGCAGCTTAACAAAAGAGGTGCTATTGCAGCCTAACAAACCCTAGAAGGGAACTTCCTTATTTTTGATGATAAGAGTAATGGTTTCACATTCAAAACTTCCTTTTCTTTCCTTTCTTTTCATATGCGCATATTCTTTCCTTTCCTTCAAGCTAAGATCCTAGTTTACTATTCCAGCCCAAATATATTTTTATTTTATTGGGCCATTTGCTTTCTTGATTTTCTAATCAAAATCAACAATTAAGCCATAAGGCCTTACTCTCCCTTCGCTGCTTATAATGCCCATCAGCAATATTCACTAGTGGAAAATTGACTTTAGAAAGCCCCATATAGCATCGGTTGTTTGAATGGAAGATTTCAATTCAGACATTTAGCATCGGTTTTCGCGCCTACATTTAGAAGCGGTGGCAATTTTGTAATTAAATGGAAGATTTCAATTTTCGCGCCTACATTTAGCATCGGTTTTTTAAACAACCGATGTTAAAAGTACTTGCGTCAGACATTTAGCATGGTTGTTTATACAACTGATGTTAAATGTGTATGTCTAACACATTTAGCATCGGTTGTATAAACAACTGATGCTAAAGGTCCCATTTTTTTCCCAATCCTTCACGTTCTCTCATATTCTCTGAAAGTCTCTCACTCTGAACTCGCGAAGGTTAAGCGCTCTTCTCTTCTCTCAACTCCAGCCGCTTTTCAATCTCTCTTCCCTATCTCCCTCACTACACCCAAAAGCTACACCACGGCCAAACCCACCTCCTCTTCACCCTCTTCTCTCTGTTACCACCCTTCTCACTGTTCTCTCTCTCCTGCTTCTTCTTCTGAACATGCACAGCTCCCTCTTCTCTAACCCTAAGACCTTCATCCCCAAATTCCATCAAAACTCATCAACAAATCGCAACCATGAGTCCCACAAAGGTAGCCTTTGAACACCATTGAGACACGCTCAACCCTACTGGAAGATCCCCAACGCCATCATGAGTGCTCCCTTCTCTCTCTCTCAGCCTCGTGAAGGCCTTCTCTCTCAGACCCGATCTCGCTGCGACGCCGCTGCTTGGACGCCATTTGCCTCACCACCTCACAGAACCACCGCCCCAGAGCTCTCCCTCCCTTAGTTCGAATCCCTTTCTTCCTCTTTCCCCTCTTTGATTATTTCTTCCCCCTTTCTTCTTCATTTGTATTTCTCTGATTCTCTTTTTCTGTTTAACCTTGAACAACAGATTCAAAGAAATTAAGGATCTAGAAATAGATGTTGTCTTTTCTATTGATGATGATGTCATATTTCCTTGCTCTTCTGTGGAGTTTGTATTTGATGTTTGGCATAGTGCACCTAATACAATGGTTGGATTTGTACCTCGTGTTCATTGGGTCAATTCATTGGTAAAGTTCATCTATCTACTATAACTTTTTTTGTTTTTTTACTTTTGGCGCTCAAACATGAGATTAGCACAGTAACATGCATAAACTGAGACTGATGTTGTAAATTAATATGTTGTTTTTGGCACTTAATTGGATTAATTTCGCACTTAATATGTTGTTTTTTTAGCTGTTTTAGTTGTTTTATTATCTCAAAGTTCATTATAATTTGTTAGGGATTTTGTGTGTTTTGTAATGTTCATGTGTTCTTTTTTGCTAGGCTCGTCAGGATACTTATATTGTTGCTTTTCTTTCTTATATGTTGAAGTTGTAGTTTTGATTTCACATCAGCCTTAAGAGTACATTGGAACCCAGCATTCTGTATCCACGGGCTGAGAAAAAAAAGCTTAATCGAGAAGAAGAAAAATCAATGACAACCGGTGAGAAGAACAACACAGAGAGGTGCAAGAAGAGGTAGAAAATCCCTCATTTTCCATAGCAGTATGTATTTTTCCCCATTTCCCCATCTTCATTTTTTCCAGGTTTTTCCCTCTTTCTCAGATTTTGTTGCCATGTTAACACTGAAGTATTGAGCCAACATACAAAGTTTTTTTGTCTTTTTCATATCCATGACACTTCTGTTGATTTGCATGTATTTGGTTTCTAGGGTCTAGTTTAATTTGTATTTGTTGGTTTCAGGGGTTGGGAAGAAGTTTTAATTTGATTTCATATTTTACTCTGTGTGTTTGATTTCCTTTTTCATTTTCTGCAGATTTTTGGGAGATACCAAAGTTGTTATTCTAGAAAAGACAACCCTGCTTGGTGGTTCATTCCATGGTATTAAAACTTCTTCTCATGTCAACACACCAAGGTAACCAACTTGCCTTTGATGAAAAAATCTGATTTAGAGATCGATTTTGAATACAGTGAAGATGGCTAAATGAGAAGTTGTGGTTCCTTTTTTTAGATGTTTTCAATTTTCAAAATCTGCTTAAGTCATTCAACTTGCCATTTTGAATACCACAAACATTCCTTGGGAAGAGGTTCCTTGAAAGGATTTCAACTGGGAATTGAGGAATTTCTTTATTGAACAATGCTCAAGAATGTGAGTTCATTACACTGAGTTCAGTTCCAATGTGAAACTGTAGTAACTGATTTCTGTTTTATGCCTAACTGATTTCTGCAACTCAGCTATTTATACAATCTGGTATGTAGCAAAATTACAATAATACCCCTTCCTGGCTTATTATTTGCTACCCCCTTTCTAACATACACCTTCTTAACAATTGGCCTGCTATCAATACCCCCCCTAGGAAAGTCACCTTGTCCTCAAGGGGAAAGTCAGGAAAAGTGGCCTGTAGTTTTTCAGCCTTCTCCCACGAATCTTCACATGGAGGCAGATCTTTCCATCGCACCAGAACCTCTAAGTTGCCACTGGAGTTGTGTCTGAACTGCAGTATGTCTTCCATCTCAGGTTGCAAAACGCCTTCTGCAGTTAATGCTCTTGGAATGGGCTGCGCCTGATATGATCCTGGGACAGTTTTTTTCAGCTTGCTGATATGAAACACTGGGTGGATTCTACACTGTTCTGGTTGCTGCAACCTGTATGCTACTGAGCCGATTCTTTCAATGACTTGATAAGGTCCATAAAATCTAGGACTGAGCTTTTCATTTCTTCTAGCTGCTAGTGATTTCCACCGATACGGGCAAGCCTTTAAGTAGACCCAATCACCTACTTCCAAGGTTAAGTCCCTCCTATGTTTATCCGCTTGTTTCTTCATACGTTGTTGAGCTAGAGTCAAGTTGCTGTGGAGTTGTCCCAACAATGCATCCCTCTCTTCATACAACACATTAACTTCCTCAATGTTGGAAGGAATGGCAGGGCCCCTGATAATTGGGTTAGGATCTCTACCATACAGAGCTTTGTATGGTGTCATGCCAATTGAGCTGTTGTAGTTAGTATTGAACCACAATTCTGCCCAGCTTATCCATTTAGCCCAAGACTTCGGATAGTCACCTACAAAACACCTCAAATACACCTCCAAACACCTATTAGTAACCTCTGTCTGCCCATCCGTTTGGGGATGGAAAGCTGTACTATACTTCAGTTTTGTGCCAGCCCTTTTGAACAATTCTTTCCAGAAGTGGCTCAAAAACAGTTTATCCCTGTCAGATATAATAGCTTCAGGGAAGCCATGAAGCTTGATGACCGCTGCTATAAACACTTCAGCCACATCACTAGCATTGTAAGGGTGCCCCAAGGGGAGGAAGTGTGCATACTTTGTAAGCCTATCAATTACCACTAGTATGGTGTCTTGCTTACCAACTCTAGGTAATCCACCAATGAAATCAATGGAGATTTCAGACCATACTTTAGAGGGGATTGGCAGAGGTTGTAATAACCCTGCAGGTGCCAAGGTTTCTGTTTTGCTCAGTTGGCACTGTTGGCACTGTGTAATAAACTGTTTTATATCATTTTTCATTCCCTGCCAGTAAAAAATGCCTGCTATCCGTTTATATGTTCTGAAAAACCCAGAGTGTCCACCTTGCAATGATGTGTGGAACTCTGTCAAGATCAGGGGTATCTTAGAGAACTTCTTAGGCAACACCAAGCTATTCCCCTTGTAGAGGAGTCCCTGTTTCACATTAAATTTAGTTGCTGCAGCCTCCTTCAAAACCACCTGCTGAACCAGAGCTTTTAACTCAGGGCAGTCACGAATTTCCTCCTCCCATGTCTCCCATTCAGGTAGTGTTACTCTAGAAATAGACGCAAGTATCATTTGTCTAGATAAAGCATCAGCTACCTTGTTTGCAGTACCAGGTTTGTACTGTATGTTAAAATCAAATCCAAGTAATTTGGATGTCCATTTGACTTGCTCTCCTCCTAACAGATTCTGATCAGTGAGAAATTGCAGGCTCTGCTGGTCAGTTCTCACTGTAAACTGTTGCCCAAGTAAGTAGTGTCTCCATCTCTGTATTGCTAGCACCATTGCCATTAGCTCCCTTTCATAAGCTGACTTTTGTTGGGCCCTTATTGATAGTTTCTGGCTGAAGTACGCAATAGGCCTTTCTTCTTGCATTAAGACTGCCCCTACCCCCTTGCTTGAAGCATCCGTTTCTATCACAAAGTGTTTAGTGAAATCTGGCATTCTGAGAACTGGCAGTGAAGTCATAGCCTGTTTGAGCTGATTCAGGGCAGTTTCTGCCTCTTCATTCCAACTGAATTTATCCTTCTTAAGTAGCACTGTTAAAGGCCTAGCCATGATGCCATAATCCTTTACAAAACGTCTATAATACCCTGTCAACCCTAGGAAGCCTCTTAAACCCTTCAAATCCTTGGGCACGGGCCAATCTGTCATTGCAGTGACTTTCCTTGGATCTGCAGACACCCCTTCAGCATTCACAATGTGCCCCAAATACTCCACACTGTTGACTGCAAAACTGCACTTCTTTTTGTTCACTACTAGTTGATTTTTTTTCAGAGTTTCCAAGACTTGTCTTAGGTGTTCAGCATGTTGTAGTACATCCTTGCTATAGATGAGGATGTCATCAAAAAAAACTAGAGCAAATTTCCTCAAAAAAGGTCTTAGAATATCATTCATGAGGGCTTGGAAAGTGGATGGGGCATTGGTCAAACCAAAGGGCATTACTAGATACTCGTAATGTCCCTCATGTGTTCTAAAGGCAGTTTTTGGGATATCCTCCTCCTTCATCTTGATTTGATGGTAGCCTGATTTAAGGTCTAGTTTAGTGAACACAGTTGCACCATTAAGCTCGTCTAGTAATTCATCAATTAGAGGCATAGGGAATTTATTAGGGACAGTGAGTTTGTTCAGAGCTCTAAAATCCACGCAAAATCTCCAACTTCCATCCTTCTTTTTAACTAATATGATAGGACTGGAATAGGGGCTGATGCTTGGCCTAATTATTCCAGTTTTTAACATATCAGCTACCAACCTTTTGATCTCATTCTTTTGATAATGAGGATATCTATATGGCCTCAAGTTGGGTATGTTAGAGCCCTATTTAAGCACTATAGCATGGTCAATTGTTCTACTAGGAGGTAAGGTGCCAGTTTCACTAAACAGAGAATCAAATTCAGTCAAAACCGTGTGAATTACCTCAGGTGTCTGGTGTTGCTCTGTGTCTGTCACCTCTATGTCTCTGCAATCCACTATGTATAGTTCTTCAGGATCTTTCACTTCCCTCTTCATTTGTCGTGCACTTACTTCTTTTCTGGACAAGGTTGGATCACCCTTTAAGCATAGCTTTTCTCCATTGACCTGTAGCTTGAGTGTCATGTCTCTAAAATTAGCCCTTATCTCCCCTAGTTTACCCAGCCAATCCATTCCCAAAACAAAGTCTTCTCCATCTAGTGGAAAGACATAACAGTCCACTTTTACCAGTAGTCCCTGCATTATTAGTTCAATTCCTCTACAAATTCCCCTAATCACGATCCTTTTTCCATTGCCAACCTTCACCCCACATGGTGGAATGCTCTCTACCTTCCATTTCTTCTCAGAGACTAGTTTCTTGGACACAAAGCTATGGGTTGCTCCACAATCAACTAACACCAATACTTCCAAAACTCCTATCAACGCTTTTAACATGAATGACCAGCTTGAAGATAAACCTGCCATGCTGTACAAATGAAGACTTTTGAGGGCTGCTTCCCACACAATCTCTTCCTCATCATCCTTCCCCTGTTCTTCTTCCTCCACCTCAGCTTCTTCTAGGTACATTAATTTGAGGATCTTATTCTTGCATACATGGCCTGTCACATACTTCTCTTTGCACGTGAAACAGAGCCCTTTCTTCCTTCTTTCTTCAATGTCTTTGCTATTCACTGTCTTTGTGTTTGCAGCTGGTATATTCTTGACGGGTTCAGCACTCTTGCCAGTTGCTGCAGTGTCTGTATTTGCCTTATACACGTTCTTCCCCCACCCTGAGCTTCGTCCACCATATCGGTTAGCCGCACCGAGTTTTTCCTCTGCAAGAAGCGCTATTTCCATCATATCTGCCAGACTCTTGGGCCTTTGCAACCTCACTTCTGCTCGGATATCGTCTTTCAGACCATTGGAGAACATACCAGTGAGCAAGTCTTGGTCCTGCACCTTGATGTGACTCGCGATCAATTCGAAATTCTTGCGGTATTCGCGCACCGTGCTCTCGTGTTTCATATTCATCAACATTTCGAAGGCGTTAGTAATCACCGTTGATTGAAAACGACGAAGAATCGCTTCCTTCAACCCGCTCCAGGTTTGTACTTCGCTATTCGCTTCCCACCACTGCATCCACGACAACGCCTCACCTTCCATCGCCATTAACGCTGCGTCAAGTTTTTCGTCCTCTTCAATCTTGCGCACCTTGAAGAAACGTTCCACTTTCGTCAGCCATCCCATCGCGTCGTCTCCATTGAAGACCGGTAGGTCCACCTTGCGGAGTCGTCGCTCGCTATCGCCGTGATTTGAACGTTCTTTCGATTTCGGGTTACCGGATCCTGACGGACCCGATTCCTTCAACGATGCGAACATCGCCTTCATCTCGGCCATACTTTCTTGGAATCGGTTCTCAACCTCTTGAAATCTTCGTTCCAAAATTTCTTCAATTCTTGGATCCATCGCTGAAGATGTCGTCTTCTTCTTCGGCATTAATCTTCCCAAAATCGTGTGCTTTGATACCAGTTGAAAGGATTTCAACTGGGAATTGAGGAATTTCTTTATTGAACAATGCTCAAGAATGTGAGTTCATTACACTGAGTTCAGTTCCAATGTGAAACTGTAGTAACTGATTTCTGTTTTATGCCTAACTGATTTCTGCAACTCAGCTATTTATACAATCTGGTATGTAGCAAAATTACAATAATACCCCTTCCTGGCTTATTATTTGCTACCCCCCCTTTCTAACATACACCTTCTTAACAATTGGCCTGCTATCATTCCTTGAACCAGATTCTCAATGCATGACATGATTTGGCATGACATAGACACATAGTACTGAAAATATTTTATCAAACCATTATAAATACTTGAAGATCACTAATATTTAACCCCCAACATTACTTGAAAATCACCTTGAATATTTAAGTTTGATCTGTCAATGAATATTTTCTGTTATACAATGTCTTCATATTGCCTATTTTACTATGAGTTTGATCACTCATTTGAACCAACTAATGAACCACCTTGAATACAATGTCTTGATACTTTTTTTTTGGTCCAATGTCTTTATACTTTGAATTTCAAAAATTCTCATTTAATCCACAACCAAACAATAATAAATAAACATGCTATACTAATATCTTGATGTCTGTCATACTTCTGCGTTTTTCTGTAAATTACCTTGGTTTGGTTTATGGAATCTTTAGGAAGTGAGCTATGTTTTATTTCAAATTTTGGTAGAAAATATAAGCTGCTACAACTTATTATACTCTTCCATTGTTTACTCATTTTTATGTCAACTTAATTAGTAATAATATCAATTGATATATTGCTCATAATCTATGAAGCACGGCCTTTGGCTGGCGTGTCCAGGTGTCTGACACGTGTCGGTGTCCGACACGCATACGACATGCGTATGACACGTGTCAGACACTTGTGGAAGGTGTCCTGTTTTTTTTTTTCCGTAGTGCGACACGGCATGACACGGTGCGGGACACCGCTTGCTGATATGGGACACGGGAAGAGAAGAGGCAGGATGCAGAATTTCAGAATAAAAAATTTTAAAAAATAAATAAATAAAATTATAGTTTTAGTTTTAAACTTTCTCAGTAAGCAAACCTCAAAAGTACAAGGGTGTTTCATCTTCTTCCTTATGCTCCATCCTCTTTTTTGGTGTTTCATCTTCATCCTTTAAACTTGTTCTTCCTTAATGCTACTGCTGCTCCATCAGCTTCTGCGTTTGCTGCGTTTGTTGTTTGAGCTTCGCCATTTGAGTTTTGAGCTTCGTCACTTTGCTGGTGCCGATCTGTTTGTGCGTTTGAGCCTTTGAGGTTAGCTACTTAGCTTCCTCTGTTCTTTGGTTTTCTTTTGCTGCGCTTTTTGTCTGCATTTGAGGTTAGCCTTTATGTGTTTTTAAAGTTGCAAGATTCAACCTTTATAATATTTTTTTATTACCTCTTTGGCTTTGGGTGTTGAACTCATTTTTCATTGCCTATATTAGTATAATGGAGTAGGTAACGGATGGTTGAAAGCAACTTACTTTTTTTTTTGACTCAAGTTGCTCTTTTTGACTCAAGGTGTGAACTTAAGTGTTCACATACAAACCACATAATTTTGTAGGTAACCGATGGTATATTTGTTTTATTTCTTTGTTTACAAATTGATAGTTGTTTATAAATTGTTAAAATTTGTGTAGAGATGAATACTTCTAATTCTGGTCAAGGCAAAGAAAAAGATGATGACACCAAACCTCTATGGACTTATGTTACAAAGTTTAAAAGTGTAGGTGGTACCGGAGGTGGAAATTTTGAAATAAAATGCAAATTCTGTGATGTCATTAATGGGTCTTACACTAGAGTGAGGGCACACTTGTTAGAGATTAAGAATAAAGGAGTTAGAGCTTGTTTTAAGGTAACAATAGCCAAGCTTTCCGAACTCCAAAAGATAGACAATGAAGCTACATTGAAGGCAGACATGGGAAAATCAAAATCAGTCTCGTTGCCTCCATAGACAATGTTAACATCATATTAAGCACCATAGCTGATAGAAGATTGTAGAGGGAAAAAATAAACTAATAAGCAGCATAATTGTTAAATTGGGATAATACTGGATAGACGATATTTGTAAATAATAAAGCAATGTTGTTATTAGCCGGCAATGTGTGAATCTGTACAGATATGGGTTGCAGATATATCAATCAGCCTCACTACAATCATGGGAATAGCAGTCATTAGGGATGGCGCGGGTTTTTGGTCACTTAGTATTCGAGCACTCCTCTATTTTGCTCTTGACTTGCTGCTGCTTTGATTTTTTTCGGCTAATTCCGAAGTTTATTTGCTGAGTGGCTATGGTGTTAGTCCTTCATTATCTTGACTATATAGTTCAAGGCTATTGCATCCTACTACTAGATCACAGGGAGGCAAGTTTCAGATGGCAAAGAGTGACCTTCAATTATGAAGGAATACCTCAATGGAATCAGCAATGTTTCATAATGAACAAACAAATGTTTCACTAGTAGGAAAGGGATCCTAAAGTGTGTTATGGTGGATACCACATTTTGAACAAACATGTTATTTTGTTTTCTAAGTAGTTTAACTTGTGTTCTCTAAATGTAAGATATTAAGTTTAATGGAATATGAAGTATTTTTATATATTTATTATGTGTTGATGATTGGAATGATCTGTATATAACAGGGTCTTATAAATTAGTGTACTGGTACGGATAAAATATAAATAAATTATAAAAAAAAAGTTAGACATTTGGCATCGGTTATTCTATACGACCGATGCTAAATGTACTTATAAGAGACATTTAGCATCGGTTGTATAGTATACTCGATGCTAAATGTACTCGTAAGACACATTTAGCATCGGTTGTATAGTATACCTGATGCTAAATGTACCTGTAAGACACATTTAGCATCGGGTATAATATACAACTGATGCTAAATGTACTCGTAAGACACATTTAGCATCGGTTGTATATTATACTATACAACCGATGCTAAATGTACTTGGAAGAGACATTTAGCATCAGTTGTATATTATAACCGATGCTAAATGTACTTGTAAGAGATATTTAGCAACGGGTATACTATACAACTGATGCTAAATGTACTTGGAAGATACATTTAGCATCGGTTATACTATACAACCGATGCTAAATTTTTGCTTCGAGGCTATATTAGACAGTGATGAAACACATTTAGCATCGGTTATATAAAAAACCGATGCTAAAGGTGACTTTTACCATCGGTTAAATAACCGATGCTAAATCCCCTACATTTAGCATCAGGGGATTTAGCATCGTCGGATAACCGATGCTAAATTTCCAAAACAACCGATGGTAAATGTCTTTTCTGCACTAGTGATTGGGCTTTCTTTCTTCAATTGCAGCTTCTCTTTAATTGGACCGACCCTTCTTTCATTCACAGATGTTCTTTAATTTTTCTTGGATTTAGCTACAAGCCTTTCTATTAATTGACCATTTATATATAATTTAGATTTTATCTTTCCTACAAAATAAAATGCAAATTTAGTCATTTATTTATTTAATCGGTAATAATTGCTCTAAAAATGTCTCAAATATATATCTAAAAATGCACTAAATTGGAGTTTATCAGTTGGCGAGATGTTTCCAGGCTTTTTCCTCTTCTACGATCTCAGTTGGGGTCGTGCGGAGTACCTAATGGTCATCGTTTACGTACGAAGGCATCATTGAGTTTTGGAGTTGCCTTTCGACCCAACACTCCTCCTATGATGGTATCGCTATAATGTGGCTACGTTTCTTAGTATTTCTTTCTCTTAGGTTTTGGTTTTGTATATGTATTGTTGTAATGTAATTGAGTTTCCTGGTGTTTCGTTTGATTATGACTCCTCCTCCCCCTTTTTTAATCTCGCTTGGACTTTCCTGGTTTGTGACGTATGGGTCGTCCTTTTGACTGGCGAGCATTTTAGTTGCGCTATAGCGAGGGATCTTTTATTCCTAGTTTCCTTTTGCTCGGGTCCCCTCTTGAGTGGGGTTGGAAGGATCAACGTGTCGTCCTAGGACATAGGGAGAAAACCAAGTCATTTTCTCGGAGTTGGTCAAGACTCTTTACCATTTACTCCCTCCTCAGGGGTAACCCAACGTACCGCCCTAGGACGAAGAGGAAAAACCGAGTCATTTGCTCGAGGTTGGTCAAGACTCTTCACCATTGACCCCCTCCAAAATTAGATCAGGGGAAACTCAATGTACCGCCCTAAGACGGAGAGGGAAAACCAAGTCCTTTACTCGGGTTTGGTCAAGGCTCTTCACCATTGCCCCCTCCTAAATTAGGTCAGGGGAAACTGAACGTACCGTCGTAGGACGAAGAGGGAAAATTGAGTCATTTTCTCGGGGTTTGTCAAGGCTCTTCATCATTGTCCCCCTCATGAATTAGATTAGGGGAAACTCAACGTACTACCTTAGGATTAGATCAGGGGAAACTCAATGTACCGCCCTAAGACGGAGAGGTAAAACCAAGTCATTTCCTCGGGGTTGGTCATGGCTCTTCACCATTGACCCCCTCCTGAATTAGATAAGGGGAAACTCAACTTACCGCCCTAGAACAGAGGGGGAAAACCGAGTCATTTATGCCTTTGTTGTTTGCCCTTTGATTCTTCTTGTCAGTAGAAGGTTGTTGCTTGGTACTCAAATGTCCGTCAATAGTGGGGAAGAATTGCTCGGGTTAGGGCCTGGAAGTTGTTGACACTTGCTTTTAGTCGATCTTCCTACATAAAATATTTTCATTTAAAATTTCATCAGCTGTTAAGAAGGCGTTTACATTTTGTTAAGTGAAATAGTGGTGCAGGTTTGCTTCATTCCATGAGCGGGGGCTCTTGCTTTGCATGTCGCCTCTTTGATTTTTACTAGCACGCGGCATTCGTCGAGCAAGTCGAGGTTTTCTCGTAAACCAACTTCATTGTTTTCCACATTGGATAAGATTGTTCGCGGGCTTGGCTCAAAGACTTCCATAGAGATCATGGCTTCTTTACTGGAGACCAGTTAAGAAGGTGTTTCCTACGTTGTGGAGTGTGGGGTTGTGTGGCATGGCCATAATATGAAGTGGATCTCAGTGTCTCAGTTGCCTTTGGCGTCGTCGAGCCTCTTTTTAAGCCCGTTAAGGATGCCCTTGTTGGAGGCCTCGACGAGTCCATTGGTATGGGGGTGCTCAACAGAGGGAAAGATTTGTGTCATTCGCCATTCAGAACAGAGGTCTGCCACCGAGTTTTTGCAAACGGCGTGTCGTTGTTGGTGATAATTGTGGATGGCAAACCAGAGCGGTAGATGATCTTTTTTTGGTAGAAGCGACAAACTCTTTTGGCGGAGATTGTTGCATCGGCTCTTTCTCGAGTCATTTGGTGAAGTAGTCGATGGCGACAATGAGGAAATTGACTTTCCCGAGAGAAGGAGGAAATGGCCCAATATATTTCCCCCCACAAATGGAACGACCACGGGGATGAGATGGGTTGGAGATCTGAGGGTGAGGCCCTTAGAATCCTGGCGAACCTCTAGCACCTGTCACAACGTCGCACATAATCGATTCTGTCTCTGTTGACGGTGGGCCCGTAGTAGTCAGCTCTTAGGATTTTGGTTGCTAGACATCCGTCGAGTATTAGGTATCGCGCTGAGGATTTTTTGATTTTGACCACACTGTCACCGTCGTCTGGTAGTCATTTGTGCTCGAGGTAGTCAGATAGCTCTTGGAAGTTTGGCCGCAATCTTCTTGCCATGGTGAGAACAGCGAAGGCATCCTCCTTGATCTTTTGGTAATGGAGCTCAGCTCCCGTTAGGGCTCGGCTGACGAAGTAAACAGATCATTCTTCGCCTTCTTTCTTCTGTACTAATACTGAACTACAAGCGTTTTCCGATACTGCTAGGTAGAGGATTAGTGGCTTTCCTTGTGCGGGGGAAATTAGTACCGGAGGAGTTGCCAGGTATTGCTTGAAATCCTTGAAGGTTTCTGAGCATTCCTCGTTCAAGCTGAAGGTGTTGTTTTTTCAAAGCAGTTGGTAAAAAAGGTGGCTTTTGTCTGCTGATCTTGAGAGGAATGTTGATAATGTTGCGACCTGTCCTGCCATTATTTGTACTTCTTTTGCACAGGTCGGGTTTGGCATGTCGATTACAGTCAGACATTTATTCTGCCAGGCTTCTATTCTGCCTGACATTTGGCTTATTACTATAATTTTCGTCCTTTGTTATTAAGCTAGAGTTACATGTTGGAATATTTTATTCCAATATCATAAATAATGGGCAAATATTCTTTATTAATTATATTAGCTATTTATCAATTAGCAGCCTTAATTGATATGTGATCAAAATAAGTAAAAGGCTATATTGGGTTTCTAATTATATAATTAATAATTTATATGGGCCCAATATGAGTGGATGTTAGTGATAGCCCATTAGAGGGATAATGGGAACCCTAACAGACTGTCACACTATAGTCTAGAGCATTAGGAGTCCCGGTTGAGGAAGAACCAAAAGCTGACGAGTAGCTGTTGCTCGTTTATCACTCACTTTTTCTTCTCAGGATCCGTTCTCCACTTCTTTCCTATGGATCCAGGTATTTATCTAATCCTTGATATATCAACATGTCGTAGATCCTAAGGTTGTCAAGAGCATGGTTTTGTTCTTGATTATATAAAAGCATGCTTGTATGTCTTTTGTTTTCCGCTATAGTATGTTCTTGGTTATAAGCATGTCTTGTAGATAGATTAAATCCTACATTACACGCTTCAATGCTTATATTCAATAAAGACTAGACCAATATGGAATATCAAAGAACACTCGCCTCTTCTTCCACTTGTTTTTTTCATTGAGCTGCTTCTGCTTTTTGCCAAATACAACTTTGATGTCCTTATCCATGTGGTAGACTTCTTCTCCACTCTAGACATTCGGAGGAGATTCATTCTCTTGGCACCCATTAAAAGCTTTTTTCAACCTAGGATACGAGTGATTGTGTTTGAGAAATCTCCGGTGCCCAAGGTATATAGTCTTCTTACCATGTTTCAACTGATGGTAGTACATGTTTTCTGCACAAATAGGACAAGCTTTATGTCCCTTAACACTATATCCAGACAAGTTGCCGTATGCTAGAAAGTCATTGATCGTGCAAAATAACATCGCCCGCAGCTTGAAAGTTTCATTGGAATACCCGTCAAACACATCCACGCCCTCATCCCACATTTTTCTTAAGTCTTCAACCAACGAACTAAGGTAAACATCTATGTCATTTCCAGGTTGTTTTGGGTCAGAAATCATCATGGATAACATAACATACTGTTTGCTGGTGTTTTTAGCAAACAATCACTGGTTTTATTAGAAATGTTTGTGAGATTAAACCAGAAATCTCTAAAGCAATTGCCTTTAAACGCCACAGTTTGTCAACAAATATATTTTAAAAAGGGAGACAATTCACCATGAAAATGCAAATCAAAGAAAAAGAAGTAGTAAAATGGAACGCAGAAATATAAAATGACTTGTATTGAAAGCAATAAATTGCATTAAATGTAAAGAGAAAGGTGCACAAATTCACATACGTGATACAATGATTCTTTTACTCTGTTTTCGCTGTGACTTGGAGGTTAGAGTTTCAGAACTGTGTGTTTGGTATAATAATTTGGCACCCCTGATTTCTACGTAGAAACCCCTATTTATACAGAAAATAATGACTGAAATGTAAACTACTATGGACACGTGGCCACGTCTCAATAACCAGTGATGAACTTCGTGCCACGTTCGATGCCACAACTGCCTACGTTGTATTAACCGTAGTCTTGAAATTCGACATAACTGTTTGCCAATAACTGCTTGACGAAGTCCTGAATATACTGTCCTGTCGAAAACTCTTCCTTGTCGAATTGGTGAAGACTTCTTCTGTCGAAAACATGCTGAGATGACTTAAATGTCACTTTTCTTTTCCAAAGGCATTATGAATGATCTTTAATGAGAAGTCAAACCCTATTAACTAACCACTCAAAAGCCTTGTCGAAATTCTAGGTTAACAAATTGCCCCCCAAAAATATCTTTTTCGACAACACAAATGTTAAGGAAGAAAAAGAATATTTTTGAAGATTTCGAAACGTCACCTCCAACAACTTTGCATTAAATGGTGATAGGCAACAATAATCATGACCCTACGCAGATAAAGCGAACCGTTTTATTGGGCCACGTCATTTGGTTGGTGGACCACGTCCTTTCAGAATCTCAAACGTGCGAAACGTCGTAACTGTGTAACCGTTGCACTTCTAACGTATAAATACGTTTCACTTCATCTTCTTCAATCTCATGCTCCCTTTGAACCTTAAACTCTGAAAATTTCTCAGTTCACCTTGCCTTTTCACGAAAGCTTCAAACTTTTTCATCGTTTCGACATCTCTACTAAGAACCCAACCCTCTTTGTTCGTTATTTGCAACAGATGGCTTCTTCCAGCGCTCAACCTCAAAAACAAACAGTTGCTGTGCAAGGCTTTGAAGGCTTCGTTGCAGAACCTTCACCAACTTGGTTTAATCAGATACTTATTCCATCTGGTAAACCTTTTACCCATGCTTATTTAGGTCCTCTTCCTGACCCCATAGAAAGCGAAGAAGTTAAGGCGATTTTTCCTAGTCACCGAAAACTTCAACCCAGAATTTTTGAGGAAACTCCTTTTCATTTGGAATTTCTAAAAAACCCCAACAGAGTATTTAGATCTGCTCCTAAGGTAGAACAAAGTGATTACATCGCATGGCTTGACAAAGTTCAAAAACAAAAGGAAACCATTTGGCAAGAACAGGGGATTTTCGACATTATCCAACTGTCGAAATATGGACCCAAATACGACAGCACTATGATTCTAGCAGCATTACAGTTCTGGGATATATCCACTCATAGTCTCCATCTGAAGTGTGGCATGTTATCTCCCACTCTGTTGGATGTGGCTGCCATTACTGGCCTGAAACCACTGGGCGAAACTTTTGACCCTAAACTGGCCACCAACGACTATGGCTTCTCATTTAACAACCCTACCTTTAGTGCTTATATTGCTGATCATCATGATACTGAGAATGTTGAAGTATCTGATTTAGAACATATAGCTTTTCTTACCTTATGGTTGTCATGTTTTGTCTTTTGCTCCCGTTCTCTCCAAGTAGCAAAAGTTTTCGTTCCTTTGGCCATTCAACTCCATAAGGCCAAAAATATCAATTTAGCAAAATTGATTTTGGGGAATCTCTATCAACATCTTGATGGTGCTGCCCTCGAATTGAAAGAAGGCGAACCAACTGACAAATTGCTCGTTGCTGGTCCTATGTGGCTTATGCAACTTTGGCTCTTAGCCACTTTTGAATCAAGGCTGAACTTGTTTATTCCTAAGGAAATTCGACCAACCTTACCAACTAGAAGAACACAAGGAGTTCGACTAGCACAATTGAAGAATAGGGAGAAAAACTTGTCTTATGAAGAAGCGTTTTCCATGTACTTCGACATCTTCAACAAGTGCACTACTTTCGTTGATGCTATGGCGCCTTTTGTCAGATGCACTTTTGGACCATCTTGGTTCATCAACGAATTTCCCTCTAACTCAACAGAAAATGCTGAAGAAATAAATCAAATCTGGCAAGCCTATCTTTCGCCCTCTCTTCTTTCGATCAGGCTCTCTCCAAGCAACAATAAAAACAATCTTGGCATTAGCAAATATTTTCCCAGCTATTTTTCAAGGCAATTTGGGCTATGCCAACTTCGACCGGCTCCGGTCTGCTTGCACAGGAGAGAGTTCAACACTCCAGAAACAGAGCAAGCTTATCAACAAGTCTTCAAGAATTTTCGTTTCAAAGATTTGCTCTTTGAACCTGCTAAATTTCAACCAAGCTTTTCTTGCACGAAGACATTCCAAGATTGGTGGGGAGGATACTATACTAAGGCTTCTAAAGGAAAAACTGATGCAGAAATTTCGAAAATTTTGTATTCAGCTTTTCCTTCTCAAATTGCTGAGAAGAACAAATCCCCAGGTATCCCCAGATAATTGGAAACATATTTCTTCATTAGTTAAAATTTTAAAACCATTTACCTGATAAAATCTTTGCATTATGAACAGCTGCTGTTTCACAGAAAAAGCCCACTAAAGCAGCACCAAAGCAAAACAAGCCAACAGCAAGAACACCACCCAAGACAAAGAAGAAACTTGTGATTAAATCCACTTCCAACTTACCCCAAATAGAGGTACATCTTTGTTAATTAGCTAGACTTTTTAAATAGAAAGTTCGATCATGTTTCATCACCTTTATTTCTTTTTCCTCTTTCAGAAGAATCCTGGAGTAACAAGTCCTCTTGCAATAGGGAAAAGCCTACTTGTTTCCAGTTCTGAGGTAACAAATATATCTTCATTTCTGTTTCAAGTTTCTTTGACTCTGTTAACACTTAATTGTGTTTTAAACTCGTGTTTCTCTTTCGCAGGATACTGATAGTGATGGTGATAACATGCCTCTTATTCACCGGTCAAGGAAACGAATGCAACCCGAATCCCAAGCAAGGGCTAAAGGGATTGTGATCAAAGAACCACAAGAGCAATCTCATGGACCTCCCCCTAAGAGACTTCACACATCAGTCGAAGTTCCTGTTGTCGGATCTGTAGTTGCTCCAAATGTTCTTTCGACTGAACACATTTTGCCTGCACCATCAACGCCTGAGGAAATCTCCACAGTAACTCCAACTACCCAAAATTCTCCTATGGTTGTTGACGTCGAAGGAACAAACAACGCTACTAACGCGAATGTTGAAATGGAACTTGAGCGAACTAACGAGCAAACACCAGACGTGGCAGGCGCTAAGGATTCAATCAAAGAGACGATTGAGATTGAGGCTCAAGAAAAAGCTTCTACCAAAGAATCAACTAGTAGCGCTATGAGTGACCAGGAGTTTTCGCTGATAAAGACGACAAATCCTTTGGCTGCTCTCAAACATTTGCTGAGCCTTTCTTCCTCTTCTCCTGCCATGGTCTCCAGTGCTTCGACTACTTCCTTGACCTCTGTTACTCAATAATCTACTGAAGAATTGCTTCAACAATTAAAAGCTAAGGTCTTGGAAGGCAATCTCTTTGCTAGGATTGAAGAGAACCCAACAGAAAGCTTTGCAATTAAGGACATCGTTCAAAAATTGCTACAATCAGAACCTAATGCAAAACTTTTCGCTTTCCTGATCGAATTTTTGCCAGTCTTTGAAACTTTTGCACTTCACATGAGCAAACGCTCTGAAATTTCCAGGTTGAAAAACCAAGAGGCTGTACTTCATCAAGAAAAAATTAATGCCTTCAAGGTTTCTCAAACCCCTATTGATGAATTGGAAATTCAAATAACAAAGGATGAGCAAGAACTTGCTAACTGGGATTCAAAAATTCAGCACTATGATGAAGAAATAAGAATTCTCCAAACAAAACTGGCAAATGCTAAACTCCAAAAAAGTTTAGTGCAACAAAGGATGGAGACCCCTAAGTCGAAGATTGAAAAGGCAGCTACTGAGGCTCTTCAACATTTTGATGATGCTCAAAAACACCAAGCCACTATTGCTCAACTGGACAAAGAGTTAAGCTTTCTGGAGTCTTCAATTGCTGTGGGTACCAAAATCCTCTATAGGCTCAAGCATTCTCTTCAAAGCCTTTAGTAACTTGTAATAGTGTAAAATTTCTTTTAATGGCTATGTAATTATTTTGATTGAATACATTACCATTTTGAACCAATTTACGATTTTATCCTTGCTCGATTCTAACTTCGTTTAATGTTGGCTTATACTGTTTTAAATACTTGCCATTTATTTTGAAGATTCTATTTTCGTCACCCAATTCTTCGACTTCGTATGCCCCATTAGAAAAACATTGCAAAATGCGAAGTGGACCTTCCCAACTAGGTGACCATTTACCCAAGACTCTATCTTTTTTATCCATAGGTAACAACACTTTCCAAACTAAATCACCTGAATTAAAGGTTTTTAACTTAACCTTTTTGTTATAAGCTTTAGCTACTCTTTCCTTCTGTCGAATAAGCATTTCCAAAGCTAACAACCTTTCTTCGTCTAAATCAACTAACTCATCAAGCATCATATTCCAATAATGATCAAAAAGAATTTCATACTGTCTTTGAATTCTTATTGATTGTAAACAGATTTCAACAGGCAATACTGCATCGTGTCCAAAGGTTAACCTGTATGGAGTAGCATTGATAGATTCTTTGGGTGAATTTCTACAAGCCCATAAAACTTGATCTAAAGTGTTATGCCAATTTCTGGGTTTCTGCCCAACATGCTTTTTAATCAAGTTAATAATGATCTTATTGGCAGCTTCCACTTGACCATTGGCTTGTGCATAATATGGCGTCGAAGTTAATAACTTAAAACCAATTTCAGAAGCAAATTCCACCATTTTTCGACCAGTGAAAACAGAACCCTGATCTGTAGTTATGGTTTCTGGAATTCCATACCTATAAATAATATGATTTCGTATAAACCGTATTACTGCTTCTTGGTCAACATTGGTTAAAGGTACTGCCTCAACCCATTTGGTAAAATAATCAATTCCTACTAATATATACCTATGACCTTTTGATGATGTTGGTTTTATTTCTCCAATTATATCCAGAGCCCAGCCTCTGAATGGCCAAGGTTTCACTATGGCATGCAATTCATTTGCAGGCACATGTTGTATTCCAGCATGTTTTTGACACTCTTGGCATCCTTTGGCGAACTCTATACAATCTTTCAACATTGATGGCCAATATATTCCTTGTCGAAATAACAGCCATTTCATTTTATGGCCTACTTGGTGCGAACCACAAGCTCCACTATGTGTCTCCGAAACTGCTAAATATGCCTCATTTTCACTAAGACATTTCAATAATACTCCTTCAGGAGTTTTCTTAAACAATTCGTTTCCAATTACCACATAGCTTAAAGCTCTGTACTTTACCTTTTTATTGGTATTTCCTGTGGGATTTTGCAAGTATTCTACAATAGGCTTTCGCCAATCATCATTGGCCATATTGTCAACAGCAAAAACTTCTGCTAAAACAACTTCATCAACAATGTGGTGTTGTTCGATCCATTCCTCATCTGTATTTGTTGCCCTCCCCCCCCCCAGTTTTTGGTGTTGACAATAATGATGAAGAAATATCATCAGACACGAGTTTCTCTTTTATTTCGACTAATTCTTCAAGGCTTTGTTTTGAAACTCTATAACCTGATGCAATTTGGGCCAAATCATTCGCCACTTGATTATCAACTCGTGGTAAATGTTCTAAATGAACAGAGTCAAATCTCTTTAATAAGGAATTGGCCATAATAAAGTATTTAATAAGGTGTTCTTTAATACATTTATATTCTTTGGTCATTTGTTTGATAACCAATTCTGAATCACCTTTTATTTCAATACATCTTGCCCCCAGCTCAAGTAAAATTTCAAGGCCTATAATAAGAGCCTCATACTCAGCTTCATTATTTGAGCAATGATTTCGAATTTTACACTTGTACTTCGTTGGAATGTTATTTGGTGAAATAATTAAAACACCAATCCCAACCCCTTTTTTATGACTCGAACCATCAAAATACAACCTCCAAGGATATGTGTCTACGAAATGTATTGTTTCTTCGACAACAGAGTGGTCCACTATAAAATCAGCAACCACTTGTCCTTTATTTGATTTTAAAGGTTGATAAGTTAAGTCATATTCAGATAAAGCTAAAGCCCATTTACCAATTCTACTATGCATTATTGGTTTCGACAGCATGTGCTTAATAATATCAGAATGCGAATAAACACAAACATTAGCTGGCTTTATATATTGCTTTAACTTTGTGCATGAAAAATACAAGCAAAGGCACAACTTTTCTATAGAACTGTACCTAGTTTCAGCATCTATTAAGACTCTACTAAGGTAATATATGGCTCTTTCGACACCATTATCATCCTCTTGAGCTAACATGCTACCTATTGTTTTTTCAGATGCTGCTATATACAATTTGAGTACTTTGTTTCTAATAATAGGCATTAGAATTGGTGGTTTCATCAAATAAGACTTAATTTCTTCAAAGGCTGCTTGATGAACTGATTCCCATTTGAAAACTTCTTCTTTCTTCAGTCTCAACAATGGCGAAAATGCTTGAGTTTTGCCACTTAGATTTGATATGAATCTTCGTAGGAAATTGATTTTTCCCAACAATGACTGAAGTTCTTTTTTGGTTGAAGGAGCCTTCGTTTCAATTATAGCTTTAGTCTTATTCTGATTGATTTCAATGCCTTTTTTGTGGACCACAAAACCCAAGAAATCTCCTGCACACACACAGAAGGCACATTTTAATGGATTCATTTTCAATCCATATTTCCTCATTCTTTCAAAAGATTGTCGAAGATGGTCTAAATGGCCATTTTCTGAGGAAGATTTAACTACCACATCATCTATGTATATTTGCATAAAGTTTTCAATAAAATCATGAAACATACAATTCATTGCCCTCTGATATGTAGCACCAGCATTTTTTAAACCAAATGGCATTACTACCCATTCATAAATACCTAATGCTCCTGGGCAACGAAATGCAGTTTTCGATACATCTTCTTCAGCAATAAAGATTTGATTATACCCAGAATAACCATCAAGCATGCTGAGGTATTCAAATCCTGCTGCTGAATCTATCAACATTTCTGCCACAGGCATTGCATATTCATCTTTGGGAGTTGCATTATTCAAGTCTCTAAAATCTATGCAAACTCTAAGAGTGCCATTTTTCTTAATTACAGGAACTATATTAGCTAACCATTCGACATACCTGGCAGTTCTGATGAATTTGTTCTTGAACAACCTTTCGATCTCCTCCTTAATTTTAGTTAATATTTGAGGAGCAAACCTTCTTGGCATCTGCTTCACTGGCTTCTTCTCTGGTCGAATTGGCAATTGTAATTCCACAATGTCTCAACTCAATCCAGGCATTTCGTCATAGTCCCAAGCAAAGCAATCTTTGAACTCCCTTAGCAATGTTATAACTTTGTCTTTCAATGCAACATCCAGATATGCACTAACAAAAGTTGGCCTCTTCTTTGAGCCATCTCCCAAATCTACTTCCTTCAATGGATCTTGAGCTTGCATTCGCTTTGTTGAATCTCTAGGATCTTTTTCAAAACCTAATGGCTCATTATCATAAATGCAATCAAGCTTTTCATTCATAATAATGCCATTTTCGTCTACAGAACCTTTGGCTTCGACAGCCATTGTTTGATGATTTAATTCGGCTTCCATAGCCGCTTTTAACTTATTTTCGGCCATATAAGCCGTAATCTTGTTCCATGCATTAGGAACTGACATAGGAAACATTTTAAGAATCAGAATACCACCCTTCAGGTTGGGCAGTAGCATCTCCTATTATTTGCCTTTCCCAAACAAAACCATAGTTTGGATGCAAATTAACTGAAGCAAATACATTATCAGCAGGAATGTATGCCTCATTAGAAGATGGACATGGCGCAATGTTCGCCAATTTTTTCTCAAAATTTTCCTTGGTGATGTGATTTACGTCAGCACGAAAATAACTTTGGTCTGCTTCAATGTATTCGACAAGACCATCTTCCTTCCACATCACTAGTCTTTGATGTACTGTTGAAGGCACAGCACCGACTCCATGTATTCACTCCCTTCCAAGTAACATATTGAAGTTTGCTTTGGAAGCAATTACTAAGAACAGAGTGGTCCTCTTGATAGTTCCAACAATCAGTTCCACTTCAATGGCTCCAAGAGAGTAACCAGTTTTGCCTTCGTAATTACTTAAGACAATATTGTGTGGCTTGAGGTCGGTGATGGATATGCCTATCTTCTTCATAAGCACTTCAGGCATAAGATTCACAGCAGCACCTCCATCAACTAACACTTTGTTGATGCCAATACCATTAACCTTAGCCTGAATATATAAAGGCTTCAGGTGATTCTGCATACTCGTATCTGGCCTCTCGAAAGTAGCCACCTGCTCTTCGACACAGCCATCAGTCATCACATAGTAACACATGGGTTTGTGACAAGCCATATCTTCAGTAAAATCTTCCTCACTATTAGGCACAGTTATGACATCATATTCCAGTGGCAATATTGACACCACATTACAGACGACATCGAAGTCATCATCAGAATCATCAAAACCAGAACCTATGTCCTCATCAAAGTCAGACTGAGCTTCTTTCCCTTTAGATGTCGAAGATGGAGGACAGATTCTTTCAAGTGCAGGCCTTCTAGGTTTTTCCATCGAAACATCCTTACTTTTTGCCTTATTTACCCCACTTGTAGGCTTAGCAACATCAGCACTGGTACTTGCTTCAACCTTAGAAGCCACCTTCTTATCACCCAACTGGACTTTGATTCCAAAGTGACTAGGAACCTTGTTCACGTCTAAAGAAGCTTTCTTCTTCTGGTTTCTCTGAAAACGACGCCACTGGGTTTTAGTCATAGGATTCTTACCTTTTGTCATACCCCAATTTTGTCCGACTAGTTGAAAATCAAACAAAATTGTATTTCTGTGAACACTCAATTTTTACCGGTATTTTTCACTTTTTTCGAAAAATCAAAAAAATAATCGTTTTTGGTGTATTTTCGAATTTTAATGTTAAATTTGTCGTTTTGCTCGCATTCGTCACTTTCGAGTCATTTTTATTATTTTTAGTTAAAACAAAAATTCTTAAAAAAGAGGTGTGCTACAAGAGTCTATTGATTTTCCCGTGTCTTCTCGCGAGCGGGCGAATTAGGTGTCTAATAGTGGATGTGTGTCGTAGCGGGTTAGCGTGGTTATTATTGTTATTATTGATATTAGTTGTATCATTAGTAGCTACCAAATAAGAGACATAACCAAGTAATCAAATATAATGTATTTATGCAAATCTGTCTTTTCTTTACAAAAAAGAAAAAAACAAAAATAAAAATAATAATAAGGTAATAGTTACACCTTAAGACAAAAAATAATAATGAAAAGTCAAACAAAAAAGAAAGGGAGCTGCGTCCCTTGCTGCCTGCAGAAACAGTTTGAGCTACAAGCTCAACCCTCCTTCCTCTTGTCCCCTTGTTTGGTTCTCATTTTCAGCAAAAACATCCCAGCCTTTGCAGCAACCACCTCCACCCCTTGCTGGCTGCCTGCATCCTCAGTTTTTGTCCCCCATAAGAAATTTTTCTTTACTCCACATCCACACCTACACCACAAAACCCCTCTATAAATACAACACACACTGAAGCACAAAAAAAAGGCAAAAAACACATACAGATGCACGCCTGAAAAAAAAAACAGAAACAAAAAATAGTAAAAGGGGAATGGAAACAGTGGGGAAAACCAGGAATCAAAAACCAAAATTGAAGAATCAGGGAGCCAGAAGCTCCGGCCACCAGCTGGTGGTGGTCACCACTGTCAGCCACCACCGTACCATCAACAACCTCCCCCAACCATCGTAGCCTCATCCTCACTCCGCAAACCGAACCCCACCGTCAACCCTCTCCAAAAGCCACCGCGTCAGATTCATCAAGAACGTCCCCCACGCATCGTCATCGTCCCCTTCGCTCTCCCTGTCTTTCCCTCACTACGAGCCACCCTATCCCCATCGCAAACCGCCACCTACACAACCATCAACAACTTCTCCACACCACCGCAAACCACAACCGTGAGCACCATACCGTTACTCATCTCCCTCTCCTTCTTCGTTTTTTCTTCCCCCACGATGCTGTCACTGTCGCCGTCGCCACCACCAATGTTCCTCCGCCTCTGTTGTTGTCGCCGTCGGGCGACGCTCGTTAACGCCGCGGCCGTCGCGTTATCTCTTCGTTCGCCGATCGATGGTTGTTGGCCCGTCGCCGCCGTCGTTCGTCGTGAGCAGCCCTGAGTCTTTCTTCGATTTCGTCCTCTCTCTCTCGCCGGACTTCGCACTCTCTCTCCTCTCTCTCTCTCTCTCTCTGCGGCGCAGCAAAGGGGGGCAATGTGAGTTTAGGGTTTAAAACCCAACCCTTTTGTTTTTATATTCTGATTAGCCTACAGTTTATTTCATTTTGTTTTTTATTTTAATTTCATATTATTATTTACACCCCATCTGTTTCGTTAATACGCCCCCAATGCAAGCCCACCCTTTAAACGCAGCCCAGTTCACAGAATACGAACTGGGCTCGCTGACTGCACCCCCAGCTTCCATAATACAACCCCTCTGCTAAACGCACCCCATTGTGTACTCATACAACGCCTCTGCTATTTACACCCCACTTTTATAACAGTACCCCCCACTACTAGTTGCATCTCTTGTATTACTATTTTACAACCTATTTTGATTTTTGGTTATTTTTCCCTTTTTTATTTCTCACTACTCATCAAAAACCATTTTTACCAAAATATTAATAAAAAAGCATCCAACACAACTTAGAACTACGTCGCTTTGATTCCCATTTGGGATACGTAGGAGCGAGCCACGTCCTCGTCAAGCACAACAAACCAAAATTAATTCGATTGCGAAAGCCCTTTTTGATCATCTAAAATAAAAACCGATTATCATTAATGATCACTCGCGCCGTTGCCGTTTGGTTGTTAATGATAATTTCATTTTCAAAAGAGTTAGTAGCGCGGCCACTCTAAACCGTTGTTGTTTGGTCGTCGCGAACACTCGAATCAAAAGCAAAACCGATTATCGTTAATGATCACTCGCGCCGTTGCCGTTTGGTTGTTAATGATAATTTCATTTTCCAAAGAGTTAGTAGCGCGGCCACTCTAAACCGTTGTTGTTTGGTCATCGCGAATCCTCACTCCTACTGCGAAAACTCATCTAAACAGACTAAAAAACAAAAACCTTTTTAGGACAACCAAGAACTACGTAGCTTTGAATTCTCCATCGCACCAGGAGATACGTAGGAGCGAGAGGCCAACTCTCGTCAAGCGCCAAAAATAAAAATTTTCATTAAGTCTTCTCACTCCCTATTCAATAAAGAGGCAAAATAAAAGCATTTTCAAATCAACACTTCAAACCACACATTTAATTAAAGGTTCCCTTTCGGTAGAAAGGAGGTACGGGGTGCTAATACCTTCCCCATGCCTAACTGACCCCCGAACCCATATCTCTAGTTTTCGAAAGACCATCCGCCTTGTCTAAAAGACCTTTTTTCAATGTTTTGGTCTTAAAATTAAAATATTGGTGGCGGCTTCCAAATTTTTCCACGTTGTCAAACGAAAAGTCCCAAGCCGGATTTTTCGGGCGCAACAGCTGGCGACTCCACTGGGGACCTTTTTTTAAAAGACGAGGGTCAAGCCTAACTAATTAAAATGTGTGGTTTAATGTATTGTTGATTTGATTAATACCTTGTTTGCCTTTCTTTCTTATCATTGATTGTAGGCATATGCATTTGTCTTCTTTGTTGTTCCCTATCTCCTCTTCTACTCCTTTTCTCTTATTGCTTATGCCCATGCATTCTTCCAATCCCCACGATCCCTTCTTTTTCGCTCCCTTTCTTCAAGGTAAGCTCATGCATTTCTCCCCAATTTTATCATGTCCCCTCTTCTTGGCTCCTCTTGTTAAGGTAAGCAATATCCTTGTTTATAGATATCCTAGATATTAAACCCTAGGGTAGACAACATGTTATTGCTTGCTTTTATCTGGACTGTTCAGGGTTTTCATTTGCAGGTGGGGTGATATGTGTTGGGTAGTTTTAAGTGGTATGTCCTTGCTACACACACTCACACCTCATGCTTATTGTGCTTTGAGAGGGGCCTAAAACCCAAGGTCTGACAGAACTTAGGAGAGTGGAAATGAGTAGTGACTGGCAATTGGACTGTTGTCCTTCTGACTCTCACGAAAGTTTCAGCCAGAGTATGCTCCTTTATGGTACCTCACACCAGATAGCATTCTATCGTTGTGGGTGTTATCATGAGAGAGATTTAACTCTGGTAGCTATTGTGAGGAAGTGTTTAGAACCTACATGGGAGGATCCCTTTTGAGTTGCCCTAGAGCCTAGGTTCCCCCACCTTTTGTAGGACGCAAGGGCACACAAATTGTATGTTGCATTGTAGTTTAGGCATGTCTTTCCTAAAAAGAAAAAAGAAGAAGATTTTCAAAAGAGAAAAAGAAGAAAGAGTTGCCGTTGTAGCCTTTCTTTTGCCGGTCCGTACGAAGTGACATTTGACCCACTTTATTTTCAAAAAAGGGAGAAAGAGTTACCGCTGTAGCCTTTCTCTTACCGGTCCATATGAAATAACGTACGGCCCGCATTTTCCAAATTTTTTTTGAATCACTGCCAATAAGGACTTTTCTCTAAGTTGCATAGGCATAAAGCATCATCAACCTCATTCTCATACAAAAAGCATCTTTGCATTGCATAACATGGAAAAGCTAAATAGAAATTCATACGCGCATTTTTCTCTATCTCATTTAGGTTTGTCGGGAGTGCATTCCCCGCGCGGGTGCGTTTCCATTCACCAAACTTTTTCCTAATTTTGTCAAAAGGTCCAAAAAACATATTTTATTAGGAACGTGTCTCATGCGTTATTGCTTTTTGCATATCATGAAGAATGAACATGTGACCATCTCATTTTGCATACATTTCCATTCAAAATAAATCATGTTTTCCCTTGCATTAAAAATCATTTGCGAGCATCATGCGCTTTCTCGCATAAAAATTTTTAGAAACATATCACATGCTTTATTATTTTCCTTTTTCATATCATATATGCAAACATCTCATTTTGCATGCATTTTCATAAGAATCATATCTTTCCACGAACTAAAAATAATTGTTAGTATCATGCACTCCATTTCATAGTTTAAAAATAAAACGAAAAGCAATCATCATCCGCACTTTGCATCATGGCATCATGCATTACATAAAACAAAATTCTGAAAAAAAACAATTATCATCCCTATGGTATTTCATTCGCTCATAATCATGAAAAATCATCAAGTGATGCAATTTACGTTATCCTCATTCAAAATGCACATTCGTTCATTCATTCACCCACTCATTCCGTCGTCCGTCCATATCACATCATCGCATTAATACTTTTCTGTGTCGCAAACCAAAAATAAGCATTAACGTCTCATCTCGCATGCATCTTCATTCAATATCTCCCATGCATTAGGAAAGTAATTGCAAGCATCACGCATTTCATTTCATTGCATAAGAAAAATGAAAACCAGAAGCATCTATCATCCATATCGCATTTCATTCATCCTTGATTATGCAAAAACTATCATCAAATAATGCGGACATCGCGTCAATGTGGCGCTCATGCATCATTTCATTAACCTCATCACTTTGTTCGAATGCATCATTTCTCCCTGCATGCATCCTTTCGAAAGAAAGAAAAATTTCTCATGTGATGGCTTAATGGATAGAAGTGCACCTTTGAACGACGAAGGGTAATGTCTCAAATTTGTTTGTCGACTACAAATTTGAGATGTTACTTTACGATGTCAGAGCACTTTGACCCAGTCGCACGTATTTTAATTTCGAGTAGGAAATTAAATTGAGTCAACTAATTGTCAAAACGTTTCAGTACATTGTGTGAAGTATTGAGTCAGGATCCACTCAATGTTTCAGGCAAGTTACTCAGGGTAACGACAATCAGTTGCCTCATATCACCAGTCTTGCATCTCTCATCATTCAAAAAAGGGGCATTGGCATTTCGCATCCTGTCTCGCCTCTAAAAAAATAAAAAAAAAATCAAAAATCATTTGGAAAAAATGGGGGGCATCATTCTTGCATCATTCGCATTGGTATTCCATATTTTGTCTTGCAACAAAATAATTTAGAATAAGCCACACTTTTCGAGTAGTCGTTCTCCACGCATTTGCATCATACTTGCATATCATAATTTGTTCATTCATTCATTGCATAAAATAAAAGTTGTGATGAGAAGCGAGACGTCCTTGCAAAACAATCATCCTTTTTTTGAAAAAGTTTATCCTTACTTGGTTGCGAACTCAAGGTGTTCCAAGGCACTCAGTTTTGCAAATCAATAGCTCATTTGCATGTCTTTGAAAAGCACTGCATCCCATCCATTCCATGACAAAAAAAAAAAAAACTGAAGCAGCTCATCAATTCGTCGTTCTAACTAATGTTGACTCTCTGTGAAGCATTCCTATAGTGAACGTGCATGACACGTGCAGTTTCTCTTGTTTGAGTCAGTCAGTTTCCTTCCTTGTCATCATCATCATCCCAGTCTAACCCCTCCCCGTCCATCCATAAGGCGCATATTCTCTCCCATCAGTGCATACTTGACTTTTTGGTTCATTCTCACTAACACTCTAAGTCCTCCATGCTGGGGCAATTCTGTGATCACTAACTTTCTTTATCGGCATTATATTCCTTTAGTGCAAGTCTTTCCAAAAAAAAAAGAGAAAAGGAGAGACAAATGAGAAAAACAAGCTCGCTAGGTTGAATACCCGCAAAGGGCAGCCTAGGCAAAAAGGAGCGCCCGGTGGATTGAAAACTCGCAAAGAGCGGTCCAGGCATAAATTAGGGCATAAAAAAATGCAAAGAAAAAGAGCAAACACATATAGCTAGATAAATTGTTGTCAAGTTTTATGAAAAAATAAGTAATCGGAATTTGAAATGAAGTTTGGCCATCCAGAAGTTCCCTTTCCTACCCACCTTAACCCAAGAAAAACCAAAATCCAAAAATCACCCTAGACAAGGATCACCTCAAATATCCAAAAAAAGTGCATCACTTTCTATCAGCTCACCCGAGTCAAAGAAGGAAAAGAATCATAAAACAAAAAAAGGAGAGAGAAAATCAAAAAAGGGATTCAAAAATGAAAATCCCAAAACAAAAGAAAATACAAAAGAAATGTAAGTGGTGAGCTGGTACATGTTACCACAAAACACAAGAGATCCTTGTCTCAATAACCTTCAAACACTTCATCATTCCCATACACCCCTCCTTCCATAAACCGCAAACACTTCCCTTTGACCTCGGTAACCCGCCCTCCACGAACCCTTAGCCAAGAATAAAATTTCCAAACACCTCATCAAGCCAATTAACCATCATAAATCATCGATCGTCAGCCAACGCCGAACGAAAATCATCCTACCATTAGCCCCCAAGCTCTTCATTAAGCCCCATCATCCCTCCTCCACAAAACATCACAACCCTAAAAAGTCCATTCCGATCAATGACCGGTTGCTTTCGTTTTCTCAAATTTTAATCTTAGGAAAAATAAGTTTATCTGTTTACAATGTGTTTGCTCAAAAAGAAAAACAAACGATCAGAAAAAAGAAAGCTGATCAAGAAAAATAAACCCTCAGAAAAAAGAGAACTGAGGAGATAAAAACAAACAGTCAGAAAAAAGAAAGCTGACGAAACAAAAAAAGACTTGCACTCCCAAAAAGGCATTCAAGATTGCCTTAAAACAAGGTTTAGTGACCACCAAGTGAGGCTTCTCTTCATTACCAAAAGTCAAGGCATTCACAAAGAACCAAAGATTTACACTGAGAACACCACTCAGATCTAAAAGTTGGGGCATTCTCTTCACCACCCACCCACCCTAGTCTTGGGAAAGCCTGTTCAGCGTCCTTCCTATGTCATTCATCCTTTCACCAGGTGTTATCCATGACGCCAGTTCCCGCATATCTGCCCTTTCACTCCAATCGTCAATATCACCAAACAGGGGCAAGCCTTTCATTCATAGTTACCAAGCCTGGATTGGAGCAGTCTGGCAAAATCCATCGCCTTTCACAACCTCACTCAAAGAAACCATTTGTGATGTCATTCGAAAGTGGGACAAGTGCGTTCCCATTCCTTCACCTCATTCATTCCTACAAAACCTCACCGGGGCAATCTCTCAACTCACTATCCTAAACAAGGCCTGGTCATCCTAATTGGGGCAACTTTGTCCTTGTTATGACTGGGGCAACATCAAACTTTATGGGTTGAGACGAAATCTCTTTTGCTCCATTTTTCATTCCCAATTCATCATCTTCTACACCCCTAGTTGTTGTCACCACTAGGCAAAGGCAAGCTTATTCACTCATCAAAAGCCCGAACCGGGGCAGTCTTGCATCCCTTGGTCCCTCATGAGCGTCGGTAATAATCATGTTTGTCATCCCTTCAATTGTCAAACATATCCTAAACCAATCCCAAGTTAACAGACTCACTCATTCACATTTGCGCTCCTATGCATGCTTACTAAGCAATGCTTCAAAGAGAGAGAACACACGTTAGTCATGCGATATCTAAGATTCAGTCGTCATTGGAAGGGAGAGAAAACAAGTGAGCTTGTTTGTAAATAAAAACCTTGAGAACACCGGAGTTTGAATCAAATTCAATTTTTCAACAAAAATGGTCAATAATCATCCCACTTTTGCATCCAAAGTCTCGCGTCTCATCATTATGAAAGTATTCGCGAAAAAGATATTTGAATACCCCAAAAATTTTGTCATATCATGCATCGAAATACTGCATTTGCATCCACACATAGCAAAAAGACAAATAGGAAAAATTCTTTAACCAGCTATCTCAGCACATGAGGGGGTCGCCTAAAGTTGACCGCTTGTAGGGCTTCAGTGCTCGCCTGGATCCTTAGGGATTAGGTTGTTATCTTGTAGGGCTTCAATGCTCACCTAGATCCTTAGAGATTAGGTTGTTATCTTTTAGGGCTTTAGTGCTCGCCTTGATCCTCAGGGATTAGGTTGTTATCTTGTAGGGCTTTGGTGCTCACCTTAATCCTTGGGGACTAGGATGTTACCTTGTAGGCACTTGAAGTGTTGATCCTTAACCAAAATAAAAAGGAAGAAAATCAAAAATAGCATCTCATAGCATCCATCATTCCATTGAAATCATCACATCACATACACTTTGCATAACATACATTCACACTCCATTTACATAGATATCTGCATTCCATAGAAAAAAAAAGCAAATAAGAAAAAAGAGAAGAAAATCACAGAAGACGGAACATAAAAGAACACAACATCTTCATATCATTCATCATTCTCATATCATCCATACCATTCGTCACTCCATGGCATCAAACAGTAGTGCATTACACTTTCAAATTCGTATCTCAGAAAGAGCGAAAGAATAACAAAAGAAAAAGAAAAGAATGAAAATCAAACAGAAAGAGCATCCCACCCAAAATCAATCATTGCATTCATGTGCACCCAAATACCCACGTGCATGCATTTCATGCACCATCCAAGAGAAAAGTTACTTCGGACCAGAGAGTCCGAAAAATCTCATTTTTAGAAAATCACCACAACACAGAGTTAGTAAACTCCATCAACACAGAGTTAGTAAACTCCATCAACACAGAGTTAGTGAACTCCTTCCACAGATCACAACATCGTGTACGAGCGCGCGATGGATCCATCAGACTTCGTTAAGTCCTTCGGATTAGTTATGTCAGCCTAAGGCATAGCGTAAATCCATTGATCAAATCAGTTCCGGACCTGATGTTGATCGACCGCTCGAAAAGGCCACCCCCAGAGCTCGGACTCGACAAGAGTCCGTTAGAAGGTTTTAGGCAGCCTCCGAATTCCCAATTTACCGCTTTCTGCACGCCAAGTGCTCATTTACCGCTTTCTGCACGCCAAGTGCCCCTTTTACTTTTCTGTTTGCACGCCAAGTGCTCATTTACCGCTTTCTGCACGCCAAGTGCCCATTTTACTTTTCTGTTTGCACGCCAAGTGCCCATTTTACTTTTCTGTTTGCACGCCAAGTGCCCATTTTACCTTCCTGTCTGCACGTCAGTGTTCATTTACTGTTTTCGCATCAACACGAAAGTGTCTATCTTTCCAAAAAAGAAGAAAGAAAATTCGGATTTCTCCAAATGGACAAAATTGGTATAATTTCTGAATTCTTTATTTCTACTTTACCTTCGAAATATGTCTCGCGCAATTCATATTTCTTGGTAAAATCGAAATAAAGAGGGGCAGCTGTCATACCCCAATTTTGTCCGACTAGTTAAAAATCAAACAAAATTGTATTTCTGTGAACACTCAATTTTTACCGGTATTTTTCACTTTTTTCGAAAAAATCACAAAAATAATCGTTTTTGGTGTATTTTCGAATTTTAATGTTAAATTTGTCGTTTTGCTCGCATTCGTCACTTTCGAGTCATTTTTATTATTTTTAGTTAAAACAAAAATTCTTAAAAAAGAGGTGTGCTACAAGAGTCTATTGATTTTCCCGTGTCTTCTCGCGAGCGGGCGAATTAGGTGTCTAATAGTGGATGTGTGTCGTAGCGGGTTAGCGTGGTTATTATTGATATTAGTTGTATCATTAGTAGCTACCAAAATAAGAGACATAACCAAGTAATCAAATATAATGTATTTATGCAAATCTGTCTTTTCTTTACAAAAAAGAAAAAAACAAAAATAAAAATAAGGTAATAGTTACACCTTAAGACAAAAAATAATAATGAAAAGTCAAACAAAAAAGAAAGGGAGCTGCGTCCCTTGCTGCCTGCAGAAACAGTTTGAGCTACAAGCTCAACCCTCCTTCCTCTTGTCCCCTTGTTTGGTTCTCATTTTTAGCAAAAACATCCCAGCCTTTGCAGCAACCACCTCCACCCCTTGCTGGCTGCCTGCATCCTCAGTTTTTGTCCCCCATAAGAAATTTTTCTTTACTCCACATCCACACCTACACCACAAAACCCCTCTATAAATACAACACACACTGAAGCACAAGAAAAAAAAACGGCAAAAAACACATACAGATGCACGCCTGGAAAAAAAAACAGAAACAAAAAATAGTAAAAGGGGAATGGAAACAGTGGGGAAAACCAGGAATCAAAAACCAAAATTGAAGAATCAGGGAGCCAGAAGCTCCGGCCACCAGCTGGTGGTGGTCACCACTGTCAGCCACCACCGTACCATCAACAACCTCCCCCAACCATCGTAGCCTCATCCTCACTCCGCAAACCGAACCCCACCGTCAACCCTCTCCAAAAGCCACCGCGTCAGATTCATCAAGAACGTCCCCCACACATCGTCATCGTCCCCTTCGCTCTCCCTGTCTTTCCCTCACTACGAGCCACCCTATCCCCGTCGCAAACCGCCACCTACACAACCATCAACAACTTCTCCACACCACCGCAAACCACAACCGTGAGCACCATACCGTTACTCATCTCCCTCTCCTTCTTCGTTTTTTCTTCCCCCACGATGCTGTCACTGTCGCCGTCGCCACCACCAATGTTCCTCCGCCTCTGTTGTTGTCGCCGTCGTGCGACGCTCGTTAACGCCGCGGCCGTCGCGTTATCTCTTCGTTCGCCGATCGATGGTTGTTGGCCCGCCGCCGCCGTCGTTCGTCGTGAGCAGCCCTGAGTCTTTCTTCGATTTCGTCCTCTCTCTCTCGCCGGACTTCGCACTCTCTCTCCTCTCTCTCTCTCTCTCTCTCTCTCTCTGCGGCGCAGCAAAGGGGGGGCAATGTGAGTTTAGGGTTTAAAACCCAACCCTTTTGTTTTTATATTCTGATTAGCCTACAGTTTATTTCATTTTGTTTTTTTATTTTAATTTCATATTATTATTTACACCCCATCTGTTTCGTTAATACGCCCCCAATGCAAGCCCACCCTTTAAACGCAGCCCAGTTCACAGAATACGAACTGGGCTCGCTGACTGCACCCCCAGCTTCCATAATACAACCCCTCTGCTAAACGCACCCCATTGTGTACTCATACAACCCCTCTGCTATTTACACCCCACTTTTATAACAGTACCCCCCACTACTAGTTGCACCTCTTGTATTACTATTTTACAACCTATTTTGATTTTTGGTTTTTTTTTCCTTTTTTATTTCTCACTACTCATCAAAAACCATTTTTACCAAAATATTAATAAAAAAGCATCCAACACAACTTAGAACTACGTCGCTTTGATTCCCATTTGGGATACGTAGGAGCGAGCCACGTCCTCGTCAAGCACAACAAACCAAAATTAATTCGATTGCGAAAGCCCTTTTTGATCATCCAAAATAAAAACCGATTATCATTAATGATCACTCGCGCTGTTGCCGTTTGGTTGTTAATGATAATTTCATTTTCAAAAGAGTTAGTAGCGCGGCCACTCTAAACCGTTGTTGTTTGGTCGTCGCGAACACTCGAATCAAAAGCAAAACCGATTATCGTTAATGATCACTCGCGCCGTTGCCGTTTGGTTGTTAATGATAATTTCATTTTCCAAAGAGTTAGTAGCGCGGCCACTCTAAACCGTTGTTGTTTGGTCATCGCGAATCCTCACTCTTACTGCGAAAACTCATCTAAACAGACTAAAAAACAAAAACCTTTTTAGGACAAACAAAAACTACGTAGCTTTGAATTCTCCATCGCACCAGGAGATACGTAAGAGCGAGAGGCTAACTCTCGTCAAGCGCCAAAAATAAAAATTTTCATTAAGTCTTCTCACTCCCTTTTCAATAAAGAGGCAAAATAAAAGCATTTTCAAATCAACACTTCAAACCACACATTTAATTAAAGGTTCCCTTTCGGTAGAAAGGAGGTACGGGGTGCTAATACCTTCCCCATGCCTAACTGACCCCCGAACCCATATCTCTAGTTTTCGAAAGACCATCCGCCTTGTCTAAAAGACCTTTTTTCAATGTTTTGGTCTTAAAATTAAAATATTGGTGGCGGCTTCCAAATTTTTCCACGTTGTCAAACGAAAAGTCCCAAGCCGGATTTTTCGGGCGCAACACCTTTATAATTATTCCAATAATTATACTTGTTGGAATCACCTTGATGGACAACTTGAGCGGGTGCATTGTTGTGAACCCATTTTCCAACAGGGGAATTCGTTTGTGGAACGAAGGATTTACCAAACAGTTTTATGGATCCTTTCTTTCCTGGCTCTTGGCTTGTCGAAGGCTTAGTCGAAACATTAGCCTTGCTAGATGAAGGCTTAGTCGTAACATTGGCCTTGTAACCAGGAAGCTCAGTGCTACCAAAATCAAAAGATGGCCTATTGTCAAGCCATTTCCTCTTACGTTGTTCCTGATCCTGGTACCCTTCAACAGCTTTAGCTGCTTCTTTGTCGAAAACAGCACTGCACCTAGGACATAGCATAACCTCAGAATTGTTCCACTTACATCTGTTGAGGAAATCTATCAATTCCTCTTCAGCTTTTGGGAACACAGCATGTAGCTTCCCATCATATTCTTTCAAGGTTATCTCTTGTTTCTTCCCTTCAGCATATATAAAACCTTCCAATTTCTTGGTGGAGGATTTAAGTTTCTTTGGAGAATGAAGACTTCTTCTGTCGAAAACATGCTGAGATGACTTAAATGTCACTTTTCTTTTCCAAAGGCATTATGAATGATCTTTAATGAGAAGTCAAACCCTATTAACTAACCACTCAAAAGCCTTGTCGAAATTCTAGGTTAACAAATACTTACGCTTCATGCACAACCAATGAGATAGGTTGTAAATTATAAGGAGAACAGGCCAGGAGCTACTATTCGTAGTTAAGTTACCATATGGGTTCATCCCATCTGAAGCAAGTGTAAGCTTAAGATTTCTTGGTTCAGCACCGAAATCCGAAAACAAACTATCAATCTTCTTCCATTGTAGAGAATCAGCCGGATGACGAAGCTGTCCGTCACATTTCCTCTTATCTGCATGCCATCTAATGTTCTTTGCGTCCTTTGCATTAACAAACAAGTGTTTGAATCTGGGAATTATTGGAAGATTCACCAGACTTTACTTTATAGCGCGACCTATTACACACATGGCATTTATGCACTTCTCAAAATCATTCTGATACAATATGCAACCATTGGGGCATGCATGTATTTTTCTATACTCAACACCCATCGGACACAAAACTTTCTTCGCTTCGTACGTACGACACGACAATGTGTTACCTTCTGGAAGCATATCTTTCAACAACTCAAGCAACTCAATGAAACTCTTATTAGTCCACCCATTTATTGCCTTTATGTTGAATAACTTTATCACCGTAGACAATCGTGTGTGCTTTGTACCTCCCAAATACAAAGGCTCTTCTTTATCTTTTCACAAACTATCATAGGCTTGTGCTTGCTTAAAATATTCCGGACCAATATCATGTATCATGTCCTCCATTCGATCATCCATATTTGCATCTACGAAATTCTCTCTTACGGACACACTTGGGATATCTAACTTCTCACCATGCCATGTCAATGTTGTATAACCACGACAAATCCCATCAACAAGAAAATGATCTCTTATTATGGCAACTGGTTGTGGTGTTTGGTCCACACAATTAACACAAGGACAATCAAAAATTCCACCACTATCTTTAAGCTTTGTTTGAGCAAACTCTAGAAACTCTTCCACCCCGTTCGCATACTCGTCACTCAACGTTCGCATACTCGTCACTCAACTTACTAGTTTGCATCCAACTACGATCCATAGCTACACTCAAAAAATAGTAAAAAAACATGTATTTTATATACAACTTATAGACAAACAGTTTAACATGTAAAACGAGAAAGGATTCCAATTTGACATACACCCCTATTCTTTTCATTTTTTTTTCCTTTTTGTATAGTATTAATTAATGACTCTCATTATTTTTTATGTATGTCCGTTAGGATGAAGTGTTTTTTATTTATAAAAGAAGCATAGTAACTAAGATGGATAGACGTCCCTGCTGCCCCAAGGAGATCAATAAAGGTACTTGGTCTTGAGAAGAAGATGAAACTATTGGAATTTATAATCAAATTCACACTATGTTAATTAAAAAACCTAACGGCTAGTTACATTTAAAAAATAGAGCTGTTGTAGTTTGTTTTACAACAAATCAGTTAAGTTGGTTACAACTTAATAACTAACTAATCTAGTTTGTTATGTAACAAACTAAGTTGGTTGTTCTAACAACCAACTTGTGCTTAACAGCTAAGAATGTGTCCAAATCATATGTATATATATACAGTTTCAGCTTGTAAATACACACAACAATTGAATACAGTTTTACAATCAATTACATTCTGTTCTTCTTTTCTCTATGTGCTATCTTTCCTTCCCTCGGTGTATGTGTAGTCCGTTAAAGTCCTTGTGTATCATTGGTCCTCAACAAGTGGTTGAAGACAGTTTCTCGCAAAGAAAGAAAGGAATACAAGTCAGAAAAGAGTTTCAGTGACTGAAACTTAAAACAGAAGAGAAAATAGAAAGAGAAGGTGTAAGAAAATCACCTCTGTGATCTTAAGAGAAGATCCACAGATCCTGTTGAAAGGTGTGCTCATGAAGAACACATTTCAGCACATGCAAATCAAGTGTACAAGTTATGGTTTGCATAAAATCATCAAAACAAAGTTAAAACACAAAAGTTGTTGTTGTTTTACCTTCGTTGAGGCCTGTGTCATCCTCAGTCACTGCGTTTCAGCCATCAGCGTTCACAGCAAACTCAAACAGCAAGAAAACATTACAGAAAAGTTAGGGTTTTGTTGAATCAAGCAGCTAAAGAAAGTTTTTAAAGAAACAGTTAAGTGATATACCTTCGCAAGTCAGTCCGATCCAAAACCCAGGAAGAAGATCTCTGTTCTCACCATTGTTGCGAAACTAGGGTTTCTTGAAAATCACCAAATCGTAGATCAAACTGAGGGGTTTTGTGTAGGATCTTCAGGCGAGGCTTTGTTGTGCAAGATTGAAGCAAGATCGTGCTTCAGTCTGCAGAATCTCAGAGGATCTGGGTAGAGGAGCTTGAGGAAGACGAAGGGTTCAGGGAGAAGTGGAGAAAGAACAGAGGCGTGATTCTTGGTTTTCTGATCAATTAGGGTTAGGAAAGCCTTTTATACTACGGGTCAAGAGAGACCCGCGTGCTGCTCCAGAGAAACGGGTCCGGGCGCGCAAAACCCACCTCCGTTTTTTTTGTTTGCTTGCAAGTTAGGTGAGTGTAGGTTGGACTGGGCCAGCAAGTTGGGCCTTGTGCTAATTGCACCCCCTGGTTCTGATCCTTGTAACCTGAAAGAAAATCAAGCAAATGGTGAGAAAATTCAATATGGTATAATCAGAGCTATTTTAATGATCCAGGGCAAACATTTCTCTACTCTACTCTGTTCTTTAAGTTTTTCTTTAAGTTTTCTTTAAATTCTCTAACATTTACACAGTGAGGAATTGTGTAAGTGTGTGTTTACTAATCTTTTAGTTGTGTTCTAAGTGTATTACAGGATGTCTAATACAAGTGGACATGACAGCTATGTTCCCAAACTCAATGGGAAAGACTATGAGACTTGGGCTATACAGATGAGACCTGTTCTTGGTGCTCATGGGTGTCTACATGTGGTAAAAGAGGGGCGTCCACCTCTAGCAGGAACTGAAACTCCTGCTCAAAGGAAAGAATATCTTGAAAATGAAATAAAAGACTTCAAAGGCCTGTCCCTCATTCACAGAGCCTGTGGAGAGGCTGATTTTGAGAGAGTAAGGGACTGTGAAACATCTAAAGCCGCTTGGGATGCCCTAGAACACTATTATTGTGTTGTTTCTTCTATTAAGGAAGAAAAACTACAAGCATTGAGAGCTCAATATGAAAGCCTCAAGATGAAAAGGGATGAAAAGGTCACTGATTTCTTCAACAGAGTGAAGAAGACCAAAAATGACGTGGCTCTTCAAGGAGAAAAACTTGAATAAAATGTCCTATGCAGAAAGATACTAAGGTCAATGCCTAAGAAGTGGTATGCGGTAACTAACACTATTGAGGAAACTACAAAGAATGTAGGCCTGAAGTTAGAAGAACTTCAAGGAAAACTAGAGGCCAAGGAAATCAGAATGGAGATTCTTGATGAAGAATCTGAAGAGGAAGATCAAGCTATGTATGCAGCCAGATCCAAACACAAGAAAGGCAAAAAGGGAGGTAACAGTAAACAGACCAAGGGGTCTAAACGTAAGACAGGTAACTCTAACCCTAAGTCTAAATCTAATTCATCTAAGAGTAACATTGCACCTACAAAAAAGGATAAGTCTAAAGTGCAATGTTACAGGTGTAACAAGATGGGGCATTATGCCACTGAATGTCCCACCAGAAAGGGTACTAAGCCCAATGGTTCAGTTTCTGAAGCCAATGTGGCTAAGGAAGACTCTGAATCTGACTCAGATGAATCAGATAATGTTGCTTTCAGTATGTTGTGTAAGGAACCTAAACTAGCTAAACCCAGGAAGATTAAAACTACAATGAAAAAGGGTAAGGAATATGTAGTCTTAGTAGTAACTGGAAGTGATGGTAAAACCATCACTGAAATTTGGTACTTAGACTCAGCATGTTCTAATCATATGCCCAGTAACAAAGAATGGCTTATTAACTTTGATCCCACTGTTAGAATTTCTATTAAGTGTGCTAATGGAAAAACTATAGTTTCTAAGGGTAAGGGAAACATAGAACTAACTATGGTTGATGGGGGAAAGGTTATAGTCTATGATGTGTTGTATGTGCCTGAAATTAGTTGTAATCTAATAAGCCTAGGACAGTTAGTTGAAAAGGGGTTTTCATGTCTTACGAAAAATGCTAAGTTGAAACTGTTTGATAGGGATGATCATCTAGTTTTAACTACTCAACTAGCTAATAATAGGACATTTAAAACTAGTATAAGTAAAATTGAGGCACCGTGTTTAAGTGCTACTACTGACAGTGATACTAGTTTGTGGCATAACAAGTTTGGTCATCTTCACTATAAGGCTCTAGATAATCTAAGTACAAATAAGCTTGTAAAGGGGTTACCTAAGATAGCGAATACTAAAGAGAAGTGTACTACATGCTTGATGAGTAAACAACCTAGGAAGAACTTTAAGAAACAGATTGAACACAGATCAAAAGACCTATTGGAAGTTGTGTATTCTGATTTATGTGGTCCTATGGATACTATATCTATGGGAGGGAACAAGTACTTCGCTACCTTTGTAGATGATTACTCAAGGAAGACTTGGGTATATCTACTAAAGGCTAAGAGTAATACTTTCAATGTGTTTAAAAGGTTTAAGGGCATGAGACTCAAAGTGGTAAGAAACTGAAAGTGTTAAGAACTGATGGTGGTGGTGAGTATACTTCAAAGGAGTTTGAAGAATACTGCACCACCAGTGGTGTTGTTCATGAGGTAACTCCACCATATACCCCACAACACAATGGGGTAGCTGAAAGAAGAAATAGGACCATCCTAGAGATGGCCAGAAGCATGGTAAAGACCAAGGGACTACCTAAAAAGCTATGGGCAGAAGCAGTAGTGACTGCTGTCTATATCTTAAATAGGTGTCCTACAAGAGGTTTGGAGGCTAAGGTGCCAGAAACAGTTTGGAGTGGTGAAATACCATCTGTATCTCACTTCAAGGTATTTGGCTCTATAGCATACAGTCACACACCTGACAGTAAGAGAACTAAACTTGAGGATAAGAGTAAGTGTAACACCCCAAGAATAATAGATTAATTTATTTAATTAATTAAATGAAATTGGGTGGTAGAAATAATAATATAATTATTTATTATTTATTATAATAATTATAAGGTGCTTTAAATAAAATGAGGAGTGGTATTGTAATTGGAGGTGGTGTTTTAATTAAATTGGGCTTAAGCTGCGGGGAAAGCCCGCAATCCAAGCCCACTGGCCTAGGCGCATATTTAAGGTGAAAAATTAGGTTTTGGCTCATTTGGGAAAAAGAAAGGAATTTGCGAAATGGAGAGAAAGGGAGGGGAAGGAGGGCGCGGCGCCCATGAGAAGAGGAGGAGGAGGAGAGTCGCGCAAAATCCCCAAGGAGAAAAGGAGAGGGGTCGTGTTGCGGGTTCCTTGGAGCTTACGTATAAGGAGATGTCGTGTCCGTCATAACCTAAGGTAAGGGTGGGTCTTATCTTCTCTATAATAGGGTTTTTATGATGGGGATTATGTAGGAGCTAGGCTCTATGTATGCCTTTTTATGTATTCTTAGTGATTATTGATGAACCCTAGGCATATGAAGACTTGTTGTTAATAAAATCATGTTGTGCGTGCCGAGTGTTTGAGTAATTGTTGATGATATTGTGATTTATGATGATTGGGGATGATTATGATAATTTGGTGTTCGTATTGTTGAATTGAGCCTTGATGATGGAATTTGGTGTTTAATATGTTGTATGTGATTTGAGGAATTTGTGTTGCTCGAATTCGTTGTTGTTGGTGTCATAGGCGCATAGGGCGCCATTTTTGTGTTTATGATGTTGCTAGATTTTGTTGTCTAGGTGCAGAATTAGGCGCCCTGAGTGGGGCGCCCTGTGCCAAGCATTGTTGTTGCTGGAATTTTGGCCACGGAATTAGGCTTCCTCGTGATTGGACGCCCCGTGCCAAGTTGTTGCGTTTTTGGTTGAATTTTCCATTGCAGGAATTGGCACCCTTGTGCTGGGCGCATGAGCCAAAGTTTGTGTTGCTGAATTGTGCTTGCTGTGTGTGCGTGTCAGTGTGCGTGCGTTGTGTTGCTTCTGGATGTCTAAGTTGTGTCTTAGAACTGGGCGCCATTTTCAGGACGTTCCCGATTTTTAATAAAAACTGTTTTCGCTATAACTTTTGACTCGGGTGTCCGTTTTAAACGTTTCAAAAAGTGTTATGAAGCCCATTTCGTTGTCTATCTGTATGTCCCATTTTTAAAAGCGAAAACTTATTATTTTCTGATGGTTCTGGGCGCCCAAGTGGCTGCCCCGATGGTAGTTGTTGTTGCGTTGCAAAACTGTTTTCGGTGTCTAAAACCTTTTTGGTGTCAATGATGATGTTCTAAAGAACGTTTCTGCCTTAGTGGCCAACTTTAATGATAATGATGTGTAAATGACGATGATGCCCCTGGTGGCTAGTTTATTGACGATGATGCCCTTAGTGGCTAGTTTATAGATGATAGTGCCCTTAGTGGCTAATGTTTGATTGACGATGATGCCCTCGGTGGCTAGTACCTTGATAAGTTGATGATTTTGACGGTAATGCCCTAGTGGCTATGCTTGTGATTGACGATGGATGTTATATTGATGATGATGATTCTAAATGATGATGATGCCATAACGGCTAATAACGACGATGAATAATAAGCGACGATGAATATAAGCGACGATGAGGCCCAAAAGGCTAAGTGACGTTGTTATGTCTAATTATGAATTAAAATAAGTGACGATGAGGCCTACAGGGCTAAGTGACGTTGTTATTTGTAATCATGAATTGACAGGTGTTGTGCCTCTTAGTAGGCAAACTGGTAAGTGACGGGTCACATAGTTGACCGTGTTTTGTGTGTGTCTGTGCGTGGTGCATGTCATAGTGTCTCATGCATCCCATGTGCATAAACCCAGTGACGTTTGAGGCCCAAAAGGCTAAGTGACGATGAGGCCCAAAAGGCTAAGCGACGTTTGTGAAAGGTACCTCATGCATATGCCCGCGAGTGGGTTGCATTTCATATGCCTACATGACATTGTGATGAGCTTTTGTAGTGATTGAATTGATGTTTGTGATGTGGTTTATATAGCTGGCATTGCGATGATTTGTTGTGGTGATTAATATTGATGACTGACTTGATGTGTCGTGGTGTGGTTGATATAGTGTCATAACTCTAGCATAGTGCTCATCATAAGCTTTATTATATTGTTAGATGAACTCACCCCTTCTGTTTGAATGTTACCCCTATGCGGTAACGTGCAGGTGATCTCGAGTGAAGGCTTAGGTATCTTCACTAGCTGAGTCGGGTCGTCTGCTCTGATTATGTAACACTAGGGGGAATGACGTTGTTTAAGTTACTTATGATTGTTGTTGTTGTTGGATTTTAGTATTGTAAGCCTTGCCTGGTTGCAATGCCTATTATGATTAAACTTGTTGGATTTTCCGCTGTGAAGTTGTATCTTAATTGACAATGACGTTTTGAAAGTATTATAAGGCTGTTTTCGAAAAGCGAGTAATTTGGCGTGTGATGTTTAACGAAGTAAGTGTGACATCCCTTATGATGTAACTAAAATTTGAAACTCTAATTTTTACGCCAATAAATTAACGGGTAGAAAAGGGGTGTTACAGTAAGCCTCTAATCCTTGTGGGATATCATCCTACAGGGGGTTTCAGGTTACTAGATCCTAGTACTAATAAGACTGAGGTATCTAGGGATGTGGTTGTGATGGAAGACAAACAATGGGATTGGGTTAAAGCTGAACAAGTGGGTTCAGTGGACTCTACAGCCATTGATGAGGTCTTTAACACTGAACCAAATTCTAATGATTCAAGTTCTGATGATGAAGGTCCTGTTCTATCTAATGATGATCCTATTCTACCTAATGAGGACCAAAGTCGACATGAAGGGGTGAATGGGGAGGGTGAACAGGAGCCTGAGCAAGTTGTTCTGGCTCCTCTTAGGCCTCAAAGAGAAAGGAGACCACCTAAGAGGATGCTAGACTTTGAAATGACTATGGACAATCAGGTTACTAATGATGGTGACTTGGTTCACTTTGCAATGGTGGCAGATATGGATCCTTTAGACTATGAGGAAGACTTAAAGTCTAAAGATTGGAAGAAAGCTAGGATAGAGGAACTTGCCTCTATTAAAAAAATAAGACTTGGACTTTAAATAAGTTACCTAAAGGAAAGAGAGCCATTAGTGTTAAATGGGTATTTAAACTAAAGCTTGATCCTAGTGGTAATATAGTTAAGTACAAGGCCAGGTTAGTGGCACGAGGTTTCCAATAGAAACAGGGCATTGACTTCACTGAGGTTTTTGCCTCAGTTGCAAATCATGAAACTATAAGGCTAGTGATTGCACTAGCCTGTAGTAAAGGGTGGAACATGTACCATATGGATGTAAAGTCAGCCTTTCTAAATGGTTCTTTGGAGGAAGTGGTTTACATAAATCAACCTCCTGGGTTCATTGAAAAAGGAAAGGAAGACTATGTTTTGCACCTGCATAAGGCCTTATATGGTCTTAAGCAGGCACCTAGGACCTGGAACAGAAGAATTGATGCTTTCTTTGTCCAAAAAGGTTTCTCTAGGTGCACTACAGAATATGGAGTTTATGTCAAAGGTGACATACACTCATATTTGTTGATTGTGTGCCTATATGTGGATGATCTACTTGTGACTGGTAGTTGTACAAAAGAAATAGCAAGTTTCAAACAATCTATGAAAGATGAGTTTGAAATGACAGACTTAGGGAAACTAACCTACTTCCTAGGGTTAGAATTCCTAAGGGTCAAAGAAGGGATTATTTTGCATCAGCAAAAGTATGCAAAAGAAATCCTAAAAAGGCTTGAGCTGGAAAATTGCAATTCTGCAACTAACCCAGCTGGGGGTAACTTAACAAAAAAGGAAGAAGAAGAGGGCACTAAAGTAGATGCTACCTACTTTAGACAAATTGTTGGGTCTCTAAGATATTTATGTCATAGCAGACCTGACATCCTATATGCTACTGGTGTAACCAGTAGATTCATGAATTGCCCTATGCAGATTCATTTGAATGCTGCAAAACGCATTCTAAGATATATTAAAGGCACTACTAATTATGGTTTATTTTTTCCTAATGATAGGGCTAAAGGTAAAAATAACCTTGTTGGATATTGTGATTCAGATTGTTGTGGAGATAAAGTTGACAGAAGGAGTACTAGTGGCTATGTCTTTCTATTCCAAGGAGCTGCTATCTCATGGAGTTCTAAGAAACGGGCCACTGTGGCCCTGTCATCATGTGAAGCAGAATACATTTCTGCCTGCCATGTTGTTACCCAAGCAGGTTGGCTTAAAACCCTACTTAGAGAAATTTGTGTTGATTTAACTGAGCCTGTTAAACTATTTATGGACAATAAATCTGCTATAAATCTTGCTAAGAACCCTATTTCTCATGGCAGGACAAAACACATAGAAACCAAGTTTCACTATATAAGGGATCAGGTTTCTAAAGGCTGTTTAGTGCTGGATTTTTGCTCTACAAATGATCAGATTGCTGACATATTCACCAAAGCTTTGAAGGGTGAAGTTTTCTCTAAACTAAGAAGGCAACTAAATGTTATTTCTTTCTAAATCTCTAAGAAGGAAATAACCTAAAAGTCATTGTCTAGGGGCTTGTCCTAGACCAATATTCTATGTTTGCCTACCAGGGGGTTGTCCTGTGATTCCTATGTTGCCTACTGTTAGTATTCTTAGTTTAGACCTAGTTTAGTCTAAGGTAGGGCATTTATCCAAAGGGTTCTTTTGATTAAGGTAGGGTATTGGAATTTATAATCAAATTCAATTTATAATCAAATTCACGCTATGTTAATTAAAAAACCTAATGGCTAGTTACATTTAAAAAATAGAGTTGTTGTAGTTTGTTTTACAACAAATCAGTTAAGTTGGTTACAACTTAATAACTAACTAATCTAGTTTGTTATGTAACAAACTAAGTTGGTTGTTCTAACAACCAACTTGTGCCTAACAGCTAAGAATGTGTCCAAATCATATGTATATATATACAGTTTCAGCTTGTAAATACACACAACAATTGAATACAGTTTTACAATCAATTACATTCTGTTCTTCTCTTCTCTGTGTGCTATCTTTCCTTCCCTCGGTGTATGTGTAGTCCTTTAAAGTCCTTGTGTATCATTGGTCCTCAACAAGTGGTTGAAGACAGTTTCTTGCAAAGAAAGAAAGGAATACAAGTCAGAAAAGATTAAAACAGAAGAGAAAATAGAAAGAGAAGTGTTGCACCCCGAAAAATCCCGGTTTGGGTTTCTCAATGTACAACGTGGAAAAATTTTGGAGCCGCCACCAATATTTTAATTTTAAGACCAAAACATTGAAAAAAGGTCTTTTGGATAAGGCGGATGGTCTTTTGAAAAGTAGAGATATAGGTTCGGGAGTCGATTACGTGCGAGGAAGGTGTTAGCACCTCACGCGTCCTTTCTACCGAAAGGGAACCTCTAACTAAAATGTGTGGTTTTAACATTTGATTTGAAGAATATCTAGGTTTGCCTATTTATTTGAAGAATTAATGGGAAAACTTAACAAAAATTTTATTTTTGGCGAGAAAGGGGAAAAAAAAAGGTTTTTTAGAAAAAGTGCTTGACGGGATATGGCCCGCTCCTACGTATCTCCCGGTGCGATGGAGAATTCAAAGCTACGTAGTTCTTGGTTGTCTTTTTGAAAAGTTTTTATTTTTTTTTTTATCTTTTTTGGTGAGTTTTTGAAATAGGACGAGCATTAGTGAATGATTAAACTAGCAGAGGCTATGATGAATCACTACTAAATACTCAAAAAAAAAGAGTTGTACCGATAGGGAAACGAACAAAGGTTCTGATGGACTATTGATAACAACTCGTTTTTATTATCTTTTTTGAAAGTGATTTTCGAAAGAGATTGATTTGCACGATGATCAAACTAACAAAGGTTATGATGGATCATCGTCTATTATTCTTATGAGAAAAGGACATTGCCACTAATAGCTAAACGAACAAAGGCTCTGATGAGTTACTAGCAACAATGGGTTTGAAAATGATTCTTTTTGTTTGTTTTATGAAAATGATTTGTTTATGATTGCGAAAAGGATTTTTATTCGTTGCGCTTGACGAGAACGTGACTCGCTCCTACATATCCCAAATGGGAATCAAAGCGACGTAGTTCTAATGAAAAATGTTTTTGAAGGGGTTTGAAAGGGGAAGAGCTTTCATAACGATCAAGCAAGCAAAGCTTTGAGTGATCATTACTAATAACCCTTGATGGAATTCATGACAATCAAACAAGCCAAGGCTTTGAGTGATAGTCACTAATAAAGGGTGAAGGTATAATCAATGATTGATTACAAAAGTTCAAGCACATTCAATAATCACGAAATCATGCATATGTTGAACATTTAATCAAGACTAAACATGCCAACATGATCAAAAGATCCACTTATCAGGGATGCGAGGTGAAGTTCTCAAAGCAAGTGTGTGTGTGTGTGTAGGAGGGAGTGTATTTACCCTAATAACTCTATGCTACAACAAGCATGTAGACTTACTTCTTCATTAGGAGGTCATACACATGGATGGAATGTCATATTGAATTGAGACATTTTAAAATGCATCAAAAACAAGCAAGCAATTGATCATAGGCATAGAATGATCTTAATTAAACTAAGGAACATATGAGCAACGATTTCTCAATAACATGAACAAAAAGGGGGAAATTGCATCAAGGCTAAGGTAAGCCTATCCTTTGCATTTATGAATAAGTGTCCAAAGGCTAATAACACAATCAAAGAGGAGGGAGCATCAAGGTTTTGGATAACCTATCCTTTGCAATACCCCATGGACCTTAAACCATAAACCTAACTATCTTTTATTCATTAAGAAGTTAAAAGGGGGAGGTTGAATCATCTAAAACCATCTTCACCACTTAGAACATGATGCACTAGGCATAAGTGGGAATCATATGATTCATCATCAACAATGGACAATAATATACAAGAACAAGTAAATAAACACTAAAGCTAAGTTGAATCACATAGGGCAGTTTTGGCACGGATCACAACAATTAAATTATAACAAATGTAAAGACAGAAATACCTCTAATGAAGGCAGATATTACAACTTGAAGAATGCAACCCCAACTAACTCTTAGCAAAAGATCAGCTCTGACGGGCCAACGAAACGAAGAGAGCACAAATAAAATATAGAAGAGTTTTTCTGAAAAGATGGGATTTGCGAAATTGGGTTCTCTTGGAAATGAGATTTGGTGCGCCTATTTATAGGAAAACCCAAGTTGATCTATTTTAGGAAATAGGTTAATCGATTATGTTGAAAAACACTTGGTATGCATAATCGATTAGGTGCCTTGGATTTCAGATTCAATAATCGATTAGGTGCCTTGGATAATTGATTTGGCACTTTCCAAAACCATAAGAAACTTTCCAAAATAGGTGATAATCGATTATGGTGTGTAGTTAAAAGGATGGATAATCGATTATGCCTCTGAACACTTTTCAGGAGGATAATCGATTATAGTCTTGTGATAATCGATTACGGTCTTTTCAAATATGTTGATACTTTCCAAATATAGTTTATAATCGATTAGGCTATGTAGTTCTAAAGTGGGATAATCGATTATGTAATGTTCCTTTTGGTTGGAAAACTTGTTTTTAGGGTTTTTCAAAAATGCTTCTTGTGTTTATATGAGTATGCATGCATTTTGAAAACCGTGGGACTACGAGAGATGAGCTGACCTTTGCAAGAGCTTACATATTACCTAAGACTCACCCAAACCCTAAGTACTACCCTTGTATTTAAGGACTACCCTTAAACTTGAAACTTCGACTCTTGAGCTTGATTGTCTTGGATTGTGACTTTGATGCTTTGACACTTTCATCACCTTTTGCCATCAACTTTGGCATTTTTACTTGATAGAGTAAAATGTACTTTTTGTGGGTGTGTATTTTTGGCGAGAAAATCATCCTATTGTGAAAAAAATGACCAAAATACCCTTTTTGACCCTAAAAGTGCATTCTAACCCTAAAAATGATTTCAAAAACTTTGGAATGGTTTCTAGGACCCAAAATGCAATGCATAACTTTTTTTTGTGTGTGGAAAATTAGGGTTTTGACCTAAGCCGGACAAAATTGGGGTATGACAGCTGCCCCTCTTTATCTGAATTTTAACAAGGAATATGAAATGGCCGAAACATATTCCAAGGCAAAATGAAGATAAAGAATTCAGAAATTATACTGATTTTGTCTACTTGGGGAAATCCGAATTTTCCTCTTTTTCTTTTTCTATTTTTTGAATAGATGGGCTTGAGAACAAACGGGGAACGGTTAACACTTGGCGCATTAACCGAGAGAGAAAATGACAGACCACTCGGGATCTGAAGGAGCACTAAGGCTCTGAAGGACCACTCAGGGTCTGAAGGAGCACTAAGGCTCTGAAGGACCACTCAGGGTCTGGAAGGCTGCCTAGGCCTTAATTGAAGGACCATCGTGGTCTGAAGGAGCGCTACTAGCTATGGTACTAGTAAAACGGTCTGAGGGGGCCTTTGTATTCGAGCGGCCATGATGGGTCAAGATCAGATCCGGAACTGATATGTTGACCATGAAGGACGTCCACTGTGTCTTAGGCTGACACAACTAGTCTGAAGGACCACTCGGGGTCTGAAGGACTTACCCGCAGCTTGAATATGAGGTGAAGTCTGCTTTTGAAGGGACACTTGGGTCCTGAAGGGATTCGCAAATCCTGTTGATTGATTGATTGAAATGTTCAATGCTGCCGCACTGAATTGATGTACCTGCATACGTCAGTTGATGCAAGGAATAGTGCATGGAGTATGGGTGCATGTTATGCAAGGGCATGTTATGCATGTGCATGCAATGCTATGATTTTGGTGTGATGATGAATGTGGTGAAATGCTATTTCTGATTCTTCATCTCTTTTGTCAGCTTTCTCCTTTCTGACTGTTTGCTTTTCTTGGTTTTTTCTTTGACCAGCTTTCTTTTTTTTCTGATCGTTTGTTTTTTTCTTTTGCTCTTTTGGCTTATTCCTTTTGCTGGTTCGACCAACCCGCAACAAGACTGAGGGACCGATTAGAACTGTGGTGGCGTATAAGCCCAGTGCCGATTGTCTTGTGATTTGCCATCTGAAATGGCCTATGAGTGCAATTATTTCCTCGTAAGCTTAATTCGCTCTTAGAAGTTGCTTCCTTCTCATGTCTTTTAGAAATTTCGCAATGATTGTGATGCTCTATGATTTATGCACATGTTTTACAGGTCATTGTTACCATCATCATAAAACATTTATTTGAGCAGAAAAAGAAGGGAAATAGAAAAACAAACAGACATGAAAAAGATTGAACTTTATTGATGTAGAAATCGGTCGCACAAGAAGTTACGCCAACTGTTCAATACATTTGAAAGTTTAAACTACAAAAAGACACGAAAAAGAGAGAAGTTGATTTCTGACTGTCCGTCTCTGTGGAACAGTGCTAAACATTTATGTCCTTGACCTTGATCACCTCCTCATCCAAGTCTTCAGGGGAGTTCTATGCCTTTCTTTACTTTTCATGCCCAAGCTTTCCGACCCTAATTTTTGCCTGGATCGCCCTTTGCGGGTTTTCAATCCACCAGGTCGCTCTGATTTTGCCTAGGCCACCCTTTGCGGGTTTTCAACCTAGCGAGCTAATTCTTACTTGGCTTGTCTTTCTCTTTTTTCGTCTATTTCTTTCAGGCATAATACTTCTTCACTTGATCGGAATTGACGGGGTTCCTTAAATCTTCTCCGTCCATGTTCGTGAGTATCAGCGCTCCTCCGGAGAAGGCTTTCTTGACTATGTACGGGCCCTCATACGTGGGAGTCCATTTTCCACGGGGATCACTTTGAATAGGCAGGATCTTCTTGAGCACTAGGTCTCCCTCATTGAATCCTCGGGGGCGAACTTTCTTGTCGAAAGCGGTTTTCATCCTTTGCTGGTATAGCTGCCCATGACACAAGGCTGTGATTCTCTTCTCCTCAATGAGATTTAGCTGCTCTAGGCGAGCTCGTACCCACTCTGCTTCTTCCAGCTTAGTTTCCATTAGTACCTGCAGCAGGGAGGATATTTCGACCTCGATAGGGATGACTGCCTCTGACCCGTATACCAAAGAGAAAGGGGTTGCCCCGGTCGATGTACGCACTGAAGTACGATAGCCGTGTAGAGCGAAAGGAAGCATCTCGTGCCAATCTTTGTACGTGACCACCATTTTCTGCACTATCTTCTTGATGTTCTTGTTAGCCGCTTCGACTGCCCCATTCATCTTGGGCCGATAGGGGGAAGAATTATGATGCTGGATTTTGAACTCTGCGCACAGGTCTTTCATCATTTTGCTGTTCAGGTTGCTGCCGTTATCAGTGATGATCTTGTTAGGAAGACCATAACGGCAAATCAAGTCTTTCTTCACAAACTTGGCGACCACTGAACTGGTTACACTGGAGTAGGAAGCAGCTTCGACCCACTTAGTGAAATAATCGATTGCAACCAGAATGAAACGATGTCCATTTGATGCTTTAGGCTCTCTAGGGCCAATGACGTCCAGGCCCCACATTGAGAACGGCCAAGATGCAGTCATGACATTTAGAGAGGCAGGTGGCACATGAATGTGATCAGCGTAGATTTGGCACTTGTGGCACTTTCGGACGAAGCTGTAGCAGTCACCTTCCATCTGCAACCAGTAATAGCCGGCTCTCAAGATTTTTCTTGCCATGGTGTGCCCACTGGAATGAACCCCGAACGACCCTTCATGGACCTCTTTCATAATTTTTGCTGCCTCTTCCTCTGTCACACACCTCAGGAGGACCATATCATAATTTCTCTTGTGGAGAACTTCACCATTCAAAAAGAAACTCCTCGACAATCTTCTAAGCGTTCTTTTGTCATTCTCTGATGCCCCGGGGGGATATTCTCTATTGATGACGTACTATTTGATATCATAATACCATGGCTTGCTATCAGGCTCTTCCTCAATTGCAGTGCAGTAATGATATGCCGGGAGACCCCGATGTTGGATTCTGATACGAGTTAGATTTTTGTCGCAATTGATGTTGAACAATGACGACAGAGTTGCCAAAGCATCGGCCAACTGATTTTCACCTCGAGGGATATGCTGGAAAGTAATTTCGTCGAAAGACTCCATCAATTCCTGGACATAATTACAATAAGGGATCAATTTAGGATCTCTGGTCTCCCAATCACCTCTCACCTGATGAATAACCAAAGCCGAATCACCATACACATCGAGTCTTTTAACCCTCCATTCAAGGGCTGCCTGAATCCCCAAGATGCACGCTTCATATTCTGCGATGTTGTTAGTGACATAAAAGCTCAATCTGGCAGTGACCGGAACGAAACGGTTATCTGGGGAGATTAGCACAGCCCCAGCTCGTGCCCCCACACATTGGATGCGCCATCAAATATCATCCTCCACCTCTCCTCTTCTTGAGACTTTCCTTCCTCAAACAGTGCCATGATGTCTTCATCGGGAAAATCATACTGCATTGATTGGTAGTCTTGAATTGGCTGACATGCTAAGTACTCGGCGAGTGCACTGCCCTTGACCTCTTTCTGCGTGACATGCAGGATATCGTACTCTGACAATAACATCTGCCAACGAGCGATCCGTCCTGTGAGTGCTGGCTTTTCAAAAATATACTTGATTGGATCCATTTTAGATACCAACCAGGTTGTATGACTCAGCATGTACTGCCTTAGACGATGAGCAGCCCATGCTAAGGCACAACAAGTCTTTTCTAGCATTGAATATCTCGTCTCACAGTCAGTGAATTTTTTACTCAAGTAGTATATGGCATGCTCTTTCTTTCCTGATTCATCATGCTGCCCCAGCACACACCCCATCGAATTGTCCAACACGGTTAGATACAGGATAAGCGGTCTTTCGGACACTGGCGGCATCAGAATTGGTGGGTTTTGAAGGTAACCCTTAATTCTTTCAAAAGCTCTTTGGCAATCATCATTCCACTCTAATCTTTGGTTCTTGCACAACAGCTTAAAGAGAGGCTCGCAAGTGGCGGTCAATTGGGATATGAACCTTGAGATGTAGTTCAGTCTCCCAAGGAAACCACGGACCTCTTTTTCAGTCTTTGGTGCCGGCATTTCAAGGATTGCCTTGACTTTATCTGGATCGACCTCTATCCCTTTCTGACTGACGATAAATCCCAGTAACTTTCCAGATCTCACACCAAAAGTGCATTTTGCTGGGTTTAACCTGAGCTTGAACTTCCGTAGACGTTCGAAGAGTTTTCGCAGATTAACAATGTGCCCCTCATCAGTCTTGGATTTTGCAATCATATCATCTACATACACCTCAATTTCTTTGTGCATCATGTCGTGGAATAATGTCACCATTGCTCTCTGATAAGTCGCACCGGCATTCTTGAGTCCAAAAGGCATCACTTTGTAGCAGAATGTTCCCCAGAGAGTTATGAATGTGGTTTTCTCCATATCTTCTGGAGCCATTTTTATCTGATTGTACCCTGAATACCCGTCCATAAAGGAGAATAAAGAATGTTGGGCTGTACTGTCTACCAGAACATCAATATGAGGCAGAGGGAAGTCATCTTTGGGGCTAGCTCTATTCAGATCCCTGTAATCGACACACATCCTGACCTTGCCATCCTTTTTCGGAACAGGGACGATATTTGCTACCCATTGTGGATACTTGGCCACTGCTAGAAACCCCGCATCAAACTGCTTTTTTACCTCATCCCTGATCTTCAATGACATCTCAGGTTTCATTCTTCTCAATTTCTGCTTGACCGGTGGACACTCTGGCTTCACGGGCCACCTGTGTTCAACAATATCAGTATCTAACCCTGGCATATCCTTCTACAACCACGCAAAGACATCAGTGTAATCATGCAAGAGTTGGATTAGCCTTTTGCGTTCACTTTCTTCCATGGCGGTACCGACCTTAACCTCCCTTTTATCCTCTTCTGTACCCAAGTTGATTATCTCAATCGACTCTCCATGAGGCTGAATGATCTTTTCTTCCTGCTCTATTAGTCTCGTCAATTCTGGAGGAGTTTCCCAGTTTTCCTCAACACCCCCTTCAGTTTGGTTGATTGGATGATCAAAGTCATAATAGGAATCATTGGCACTGTTATTTTCAGAGACAATTACTTTTGATCTGCATTCGTAGAAGCAGAAAGTAGAATGAAAAGCGAAACAAACAAAATAAAGCGAAAAGAAAGGAAAGATAAATGAAGAAAAAGGGATTTTATTGATGGAATTCAAAACAAGCGTTTTTATTGATGATGGCGTCATTGAAAATAAAAACATGCATGCCCTAACAACTATCCTGAGGCCTTGGGCAGAGCCAAAGGAATGCATTACAATCATTACTTTGAACTAAAAGTGATGGGCAAGTCTACAGCTTCCCAATTTTTGAGCTCTTCTTCAGCAAGGCAACGACGGACTAAGCTGGTAGCGCCTTCTTCATCCTCTGAACCATTCTCAATAGCAGTGATCTGATCTGGATCTAGCAACCCTGCACTCTTGAAGCTCTGACGAATGTCATAGATGGGGAGCCTCTTTGACCCTGGGTCTTGGCCTCTCAGCTTGGCCAACCGCTCACTTCTTTTCACTTCAGCCAATTTCCTCTTTTCAACCACACTTGGGTGGTATCCCAATCCGTAACGATCCTTGTTTTCTTTCAGTTGTACAGGAGCAAGAATTCCTTGTCCCGTTTTCCCCAAACCACGCCCCAGCTGGTATCCTTGATCCATCATGATCCTTGCAACCATCTCTTCATCTTTTGACAACTTTATCACAGGCGACGGTAACTCACTTCCCCCAAACACAGCATTGGCAATCTCGAGAGATTGAAAGGAAGTTTCCAGGGACTCCTCGGCTGCTTCCACATAAAGGAAAGGAGAAGGTTTGTTAACTAACATCTCTTCCTCTCCGAACACTACCACAATTTTATCATCGACCACAAACTTGACTCTCTGATGTAGAGAGGAAGGGATGGCTCCCGCCATATGAATCCATGGCCTTCCAAGAAGACAGCTGTAGGACGAGGAGATGTCCATGATTTGAAAGTTAACACAGAATGTCTCATGACCTATCTGAATAGGGAACTCCATTTCCCCTATTACCTTTTTCCTCGATCCATCAAACGCCCTCACCAACGTCGAGCTAGGCTTCATGAAAGAACAATCCACATCCAACTTGTTTACAGTGGATTTTGGCATCACATTTAGAGAAGAACCATTGTCGATCAGAACACGAGCCAGCACGAAATCCCCACATTTAACAGAGATGTGTAGGGCTTGGTTGTGTTTCCTTCCTTCTGGGGGAAGCTCGTCATCGGCAAAAGTCACATGATTCGCAACCACAACATTCCCAACCATTTCATCAAATTGGCCCACGGAAATATTCTGAGCAACATGAGCCCCATTCAGTACTTTCATTAGGGCAGCTCGATGCGCTTCAGAACTTAGCAACAATGACAGCATTGAGATCTTTGCTGGGGTCTGATTCATCTGGTCAACCACCTTATAGTCACTTTGCCTTACAATCTTTAGGAACTCATCGGTTTCTTGTTCTGCCACTTTCTTTTTCTGAGCATTCTCCACTTCTTTATCCTTCCCTTTGCGAGCCCTATCTTCAGCTTCTTTGGATGATTCACCCTGGACGAAATTATACATGCGGCCACTCCTTGTCATTCCATTTGCCCCAGTTATATTGGTAACAACAGAAGTGTTTGGAGAACTCTCTACTGGAGGCAGGGTACTATATATCCATGGCACTGCACTGTCCTTCTCATATGGGAATGGAGCAGGAATCCCAATAACCACTGGCTGAGGCTTGACTTGGGCTGGTTTTGGATTGTACAATATCTCAATTGGCTTCCTAGCCTCTTTACCATCATTGAACTGCAACATCAGCACACTTTCTTCCTTTTTAACTACTCCCACTCGAACCACATAACGATCCATCAAGTCTTACAGAACTGACTTGAAAACTTCACAGGCACCTACACATAAAGGATCAACGCATACACAGCCCTTCTTGATAACACCACAGCGGCACAGCTCAGCATGTATATTTTCCAGAGGAGTCTGGATACACTTAACATCTTTTATCATTGTCTGTCCCACAGAATCCTCTACTGCATTAGCGGATGGTGTCCCATGTCCCGGTAGGGGGTTTGTAGTTGTACTTGGACTGTTCGGCTTGAAAGAGATCCAGTTGGCGTCAATCAAATCCTGGACTACATATTTGAAAGCCTTGCAGTCTTCCACCGTGTGACCGACCCCTCCACTATGAAAGCTACAGGTAGCATCAGCATTGTATCCCCTAGGAAAGGGAGGTTGCATAGGCTTCATGGGGCGAGTATTGACCAAATTTTTTGAGACAAGGTGATTGAACAACTCAGTATAGGTCATTGGAATCGGATCAAAATTAGCACGCCTCTTTTCTTGATAGTTCTGGGCTCTGTAGCCTGAATTAGTTTGCTGCGGAGAGTTGAAAGATAATGGCACTGCCTGTTGTGGAGAGCTGAAAGATGGGCCTCCCCTTGCGGTAATAACATTGGTTTCCCCTTCTTTCTTCTTGGGGAAATTGGAAAAGGGTTTCTTTTGTCCACTAGAATTGCCAAAACCTCCAGCAATCTTTCCGCTACGCAATCCGTGCTCTAATCGTTCCCCAATGACAACCATATCTGAGAAATTGGATGAAACGCTCCCCACCAATCTATCATAATACAGCCCTGGAAGGGTCTCCATAAACATGTACACCATCTCTTTTTCAGTCAATGGCGGCTTCATCTGAGCAGCTATGCTCCTCCATTTTTGAGCATATTCTTTGAATGATTCTCTATCTCCTTTACTCATGTGCTGCAATTGAGACCGGTCGGAAGCAAGGTCCATGTTATACTGGTATTGTTTCAGAAATGCTTCAGAGAGATCCTTCCAACTGTGAACTTCGGAGGATTGCAGCTGCATATACCAATCTAACGATGCCCCAGTCAGACTGTTCTGGAAATAGTGAATGAGCACATTGTCATCATGAGCATAAGCGGCCATTTTTCTAACGTACATCGTCAAATGGCTAGATGGACACCCGGTGCCGCGATATTTATCAAAGTCAGGTGCTTTGAATTTAGGAGGTATGACAACATCTGGGACAAGGCACAAATCTCGGGCATCCCTGGCTCTAGTTCCCGACCCTTCCACAACTCTTAAACGCTCTTCAAGAGAGTGATACCGATCCCCATGCTGAGTGTTCTCAAACAAATGACCTTGTGGATAGTTCCCCGGACTGTGATAATAACCCCCATACTGAGCAGGGTTTCCCATATGATGGACAGCGCTCTGAGGGTTCACAGCAACTCCCAGAGTAGGACTAGGTGAACTTCTTGGCAGCACAATACCAGGACTAGGAGTATGAATTTGTGGTCCCATAGCAGCTCCACTAGGTATAGTCGTGACAGGTTGACTCGACCCCACAGGAATAACTTCAGCAACAGACGACATATAACCCATTGGCATCCCCCAAGGATATATCGGTGCATTCAGATGACTCTGTCCGCTCGCCCCTGGAGGATGGGCAAAGTGACTGACCCCCTGTCCATAAGAAATGTGAGTAGTTGTAACTTCAGCGGACACCGGAGGAGAAACGAAGGTAACAACCCCTTCGGGATTTACAACAGCGGCCCCACCCCTCAGATTCTGTAGCATACTCATTACTTCGACCATCTGTGCTTCCATAGCCTCAACTTTAGTCTTCAAAGCTTGATTCTCCTGAGCCAGCTGCTCACGGTTAAGAATCTCCACAACCAACTCATCTTGACCCAGGGGGTCTTCATTCTCGAGATGTTGATTGCTAGCCATCAATCTTGCTTATAGACGGGTGTAATATTGGTGTTGGCGAACCAGCTTGTCTTTCGTTTCTGTTGGTAGAACATCTTTATGAGTACAAGTATGAATGCGTAAATGAATGCAATGCATGGCCTTATGTTATTTTTGTGTTTGGCGCCAGGAATCGTGAGATAGCTCGCTCTTGTTATAAGCAAATATCGAAACATTTTAAAAGCGTGACGAACATTGGGATCAACAAGCGATAGGGCATACTTCCAATCATAAGAAAGAAAGAGAGTACAATACTATTAAGAGTGCAATACAATATATCTCAAAGAAAAATACAATGCTCTTAGAAAATTACAACATTCTAAAGAAAAATTATAACTTCCTAGAGAACATTCTAAAAGGAAAATTACAATGCACTGAAAATTTCAACTTCTTTTTCTTTTTTCTTTCTTTACTTGCAGCGGCGGCTCCTTCAGCCTTTTCCATGAGCTCCTCAGTCAGGGCCTTGCAGAAATTCACAAACTCATACACATGGACTGGGGTATTGAAGGGAAGCATCTCAGCTTCAGCCCTCCTTAGCCTTCTGGGGACATCCCTTACAGCTTGATTAGCTAGCCATGCCAACTTTGAAAATTTGCCCCTCCAAAGTCGGATCTCATCTCTTAGCTCTTTAACGATCTCTTGCTCTTCTATCTTGCCAATCAGTGCTAGGAAGCGCTGCTCCCAGTACTTGCTCTCCGCTTGTACCTGCCTATAAGACTCCCCTAGGTACCGGAGGTTCCTTTTCAGTTCATTAGATCTCCCTTGCTCATACCTCAGCATTTCTTGATATTCTCTGAGAACATTCCCAATGGAATTTCTTTCTTGTTCAAGATTCTTCAGCTGCCTTTTCAACTCCACCACCAAGTGAGGTTCTTGTCTGGGCTCAGTCGCCACAATCTTCCATTCTTTGGCTTCTTCAAGGGCCTTTCTTGTTTTCTGCTTGTACCTTTGGAGTTCATCCCTAGCCCCCTTTAGGTATTTCTGAGCTTCTAGTTTACTCTCCTTTTCCGCTTTGAATCGCTTGACACTCTCCTCAACAGTTATCATTTTGATCTCGTTCTCTTCCTCTAACTTCTCCTTTTGTAGGGTTGTTTTCTCCAACTCTACTTGCAATGCCTTTTTTTCTTCTTCCTCTTTTTCTAAGGCAGGTTTAACCTCATTCAACTCCTCAGGGGTAGGAAGGCGAGGCTTTGGCATCTCTTTCTCGACTGGCAGTGCCTCTTGGGAAGGTGGACGAGCACTTTGGATTCTTTCATGCAACCATTGGTAAAAAGTGACATCGCCAACCTTTTTCATGAGCTCATCTCTATCTTTACGGACCACAGTTTCCCATGCCTTTGAGATTTTCCGAAGCAAACCCTTGTTCTTCGGATCTTCTTTGTCAGGGAAGATAGGAGCCAGCATGTCTTCGGTAGGCATATTCGTCATAGGGTACCCAAGCTGTCGGATAGTCAAGGAAGGATTATAGTTGATGCAGCCTTGAGTCCCCATCAGTGGTACATTCTGAAAGTCTCCACACTGAAACACTACTGATGGTTTGTCCTTCCAACATGAATAAGTGAACCAGCGGATCTTGAGGGCGTTGAGACTCCCTAAGGCATGCACCCACTCCTGAGCACTTTTGACCTCCACCTCACAATTCAAGGCATAAGCCAACAGATCTGGAGCTTGATTCTTGTGAGCGATGACGTGGTTAAGGAGCCAAGCATATAGTACATGAAGGGAGCAGGAAATCTTCCTTTTCCCCGGCACTCGATGATGCGTAAAGGAGTAGTAAGTGTCTGCGAGTACGGCTGGTACTGGGTTAGTTGGATTATCCTTGCTTATGAAGGCTAAGAACACCCCAATGGCAACCTCATCAATGAACCTTTCAACTTGTGGGAAGAGGACAATCCCAAAGATGGTTAGTGCCAGCAACTGCTTAAAGGGACCCCATCTGTTGGCTTGAGCATGGGACTTCATTAGGTCTTCAAAATAACTCAGTGGAAACCCCATTATACGGTTCTTTTTCTCTTTTCGAAGCTTTAACTCCCCCACTCCAACTTGCAGTAGCAAAGAGAGCCTCTGATCTGAATATTGATGCCCCTGGCACTGATGAGGCGTCGCCTCTGACTTAAAGAAACCTAAAATTTGCTCATACTCTTCTAAAGTTGGTGAGAGTTGGAAATCCTTGAAGATGAAACAGCGGATATCCGGATCATAGAACTGACTGAGGGCTTTCACAACATTTTCTTGAAGATCCAACTGCAGCAACCGAAGAATATTCCCTTAAGCCTTTTCAAATATCCCACACTCATCCGGTCCCATTAGAGAGGCGCACTCTATCAAACTGGCCACATCTGCTTTCTTTACTACTGGAAATCTCGAATTTAGCATACCCTCGCTTCTTGATCCCATGTTGTCTTGTTTTTTTTCACGCCTAAGACAAGATTCCAAATTACTCCAATATTACCGGCAAACAAATTAGATGCATGAGGAATGCTGCATGAATTTTTTCAGAATTTTGCTTATGTAATGCATGATGTTATGATGCAAAGTGCGGATGATGAGGATGCTTGTTATAAAGACAGATATTTACAGGTGGGGGTTTTGAAAATTTAGGGCAGTATACCCTATATGCCACCTCATATAGGTATCTATGAAAGAGAAGGAAAAACATATTCTTTTTGATTTTGTTGTTTTTTTCAAAAATCGTTGGCGGAAAAGAACTAAACTAGATGTAATAATGCAACACACAATTTTGGAAAAGCCCTTGTGACCTAAAAAGAGGTGAGACCTATGATCTAGGGCAATTTAAAGGGTAATCCTCCCATGTAGCTCTATTTACTCCCTCACAAGGCCACCAGAGCTACAGTCCCTTTCACAAAACTCCCCACAAATGCAGCAAACTGCTAGGTGTGAGGTATCATGAAAAAGCACAACTCTGGTTGAAACTTTCGCAAGTAGCCAAACGGACAAAGGTCCTGATGGGCTCTCACTACTCGAATCCACTCTCCTAAGTTTTTGCAGACCTGGGTTATGGTCCCACTCAAAACACATAGTCACAGGGTATAAGTGTAGTGTGTGTCAAGCACATTTTCCCTAGCACTACCCCCACCTGAAATGAAAACCAGAGCAGTCCAGACAAGAGCAAGCAATAACAAGTTATCTACCCTAGGGTTCCATACCTGGAATATCTATAAACAAGGATATTGCTTACCTTAGCAAGAGGAGCCAAGAAGAGGGGATCTTGGGGATTGGAAGAATGCATGGGCATAAGCGATAAAAGAAAGGGAATAAAAGATGAGACAGGGAACAAACATTGAAGAACACAAATGCATACGCCTACAATCAATGATAAGAAAGAAAGGCAAACAAGGTTTTAATCAAATCAACAATACATTAAACCACACATTTAAATTAGTTAGGCTTGACCCTCGTCTTTTAAAAACTGTCCCCAGCGGAGTCGCCAGCTGTTGCACCCCGAAAAATCCCGGTTTGGGTTTCTCAATGTACAACGTGGAAAAATTTTGGAGCCGCCACCAATATTTTAATTTTAAGACCAAAACATTGAAAAAAGGTCTTTTAGATAAGGCGGATGGTCTTTTGAAAAGTAGAGATATAGGTTCGGGGGTCGATTACGTGCGAGGAAGGTGTTAGCACCTCACGCGTCCTTTCTACCGAAAGGGAACCTCTAACTAAAATGTGTGGTTTTAACATTTGATTTGAAGAATATCTAGGTTTGCCTATTTATTTGAAGAATGAATGGGAAAACTTAACAAAAATTTTATTTTTGGCGAGAAAGAGGAAAAAAAAAGGTTTTTTAGAAAAAGTGCTTGACGGGATATGGCCCGCTCCTACGTATCTCCCGGTGCGATGGAGAATTCAAAGCTACGTAGTTCTTGGTTGTCTTTTTGAAAAGTTTTTGTTTTTTTTTTATCTTTTTTGGTGAGTTTTTGAAATAGGACGAGCATTAGTGAATGATTAAACTAGCAGAGGCTATGATGAATCACTACTAAATACTCAAAAAAAAAGAGTTGTACCGCTAGTCAAACGAACAAAGGTTCTGATGGACTATTGATAACAACCCGTTTTTATTATCTTTTTTGAAAGTGATTTTCGAAAGAGATTGATTTGCACGATGATCAAACTAACAAAGGTTATGATGGATCATCGTCTATTATTCTTATGAGAAAAGGACATTGCCACTAATAGCTAAACGAACAAAGGCTCTGACGAGTTACTAGCAACAATGGGTTTGAAAATGATTCTTTTTGTTTGTTTTATGAAAATGATTTGTTTATGGTTGCGAAAAGGATTTTTATTCGTTGCGCTTGACGAGAACGTGACTCGCTCCTACGTATCCCAAATGGGAATCAAAGCGACGTAGTTCTAATGAAAAATGTTTTTGAAGGGGTTTGAAAGGGGAAGAGCTTTCATAACGATCAAGCAAGCAAAGCTTTGAGTGATCATTACTAATAACCCTTGATGGCATTCATGACAATCAAACAAGCCAAGGCTTTGAGTGATAGTCACTAATAACTCGCATTAATTGGAAAAGAGTTTGAAAGATTTTTGGAAAAAAGGGGTAAAGGTACTATCAATGATTGATTACAAAAGTTCAAGCACATTCAATAATCACCAAATCATGCATATGTTGAACATTTAATCAAGACTAAACATGCCAACATGATCAAAAGATCCACTTATCAGGGATGCGAGGTGAAGTTCTCAAAGCAAGTGTGTGTGTGTAGGAGGGAGTGTATTAACCCTAATAACTCTATGCTACAACATGCATGTAGACTTACGTCTTCATTAGGAGTTCATACACATGGATGGAATGTCATATTGAATTGAGACATTTTAAATTGCATCAAAAACAAGCAAGCAATTGATCATAGGCATAGAATGATCTTAATTAAACTAAGGAACATATGAGCAACGATTTCTCAATAACATGAACAAAAAGGGGGAAATTGCATCAAGGCTAAGGTAAGCCTATCCTTTGCATTTATGAATAAGTGCCCAAAGGCTAATAACACAATCAAAGAGGAGGGAGCATCAAGGTTTTGGATAACGTATCCTTTGCAATACCCCATGGACCTTAAACCATAAACCTAACTATCTTTTATTCATTAAGAAGTTAAAAGGGGGGGTTGAATCATCTAAAACCATCTTTACCACTTAGAACATGATGCACTAGGCATAAGTGGGAATCATATGATTCATCATCAACAATGGACAATAATATACAAGAACAAGTAAATAAACACTAAAGCTAAGTTGAATCACATAGGGCAGTTTTGGCACGGATCACAACAATTAAATTATAACAAATGTAAAGACAGAAATACCTCTAATGAAGGCAGATATTACAACTTGAAGAATGCAACCCCAACTAACTCTTAGCAAAAGATCAGCTCTGACGGACCAACGAAACGAAGAGAGCACAAATAAATATAGAAGAGTTTTTCTGAAAAGATGGGATTTGCGAAATTGGGTTCTCTTGGAAATGAGATTTGGTGCGCCTATTTATAGGAAAAACCAAGTTGATCTATTTTAGGAAATAGGTTAATCGATTATGTTGAAAAACACTTGGTATGCATAATCGATTAGGTGCCTTGGATTTCAGATTCAATAATCGATTAGGTTCCTTGGATAATCGATTTGGCACTTTCCAAAACCATAAGAAACTTTCCAAAATAGGTGATAATTGATTATGGTGTGTAGTTAAAAGGATGGATAATCGATTATGCCTCTAAACACTTTTCAGGAGGATAATCGATTATAGTCTTGTGATAATCGATTATGGTCTTTTCAAATATGTTGATACTTTCCAAATATAGTTTATAATCGATTAGGCTATGTAGTTCTAAAGTGGGATAATCGATTATGTAATGTTCCTTTTGGTTGGAAAACTTGTTTTTAGGGTTTTTCAAAAATGCTTCTTGTGTTTATATGAGTATGCATGCATTTTGAAAACCGTGGGACTACGAGAGATGAGCTGACCTTTGCAAGAGCTTACATATTACCTAAGACTCACCCAAACCCTAAGTACTACCCTTGTATTTAAGGACTACCCTTAAACTTGAAACTTCGACTCTTGAGCTTGATTGTCTTGGATTGTGACTTTGATGCTTTGACACTTTCATCACCTTTTGCCATCAACTTTGGCATTTTTACTTGATAGAGTAAAATGTACTTTTTGTGGGTGTGTATTTTTGGCGAGAAAATCATCCTGTTGTGAAAAAAATGACCAAAATACCCTTTTTGACCCTAAAAGTGCATTCTAACCCTAAAAATGATTTCAAAAACTTTGGAATGGTTTCTAGGACCCAAAATGCAATGCATAACTTATTTTTTTTTTGTGTGGAAAATTAGGGTTTTGACCTAAGCCGGACAAAATTGGGGTATGACAAGAAGGTGTAAGAAAATCACCTCTGTGATCTTAAGAGAAGATCCACAGATCCTGTTGAAAGGTGTACTCATCAAGAACACATTTCAGCACATGCAAATCAAGTGTACAAGTTATGGTTTGCATAAAATCATCAAAACAAAGTTAAAACACAAAAGTTGTTGCTGTTTTACCTTCGTTGAGGCCTGTATCATCCTCACTCACTGCGTTTCAGCCATCAGCGTTCACAGCAAACTCAAACAGCAAGAAAACAGTACAGAAAGTTAGGGTTTCGTTGAATCAAGCAGCTAAAGAAAGTTTTTAAAGAAACAGTTAAGTGATATACCTTCGCAAGTCAGTCCGATCCAAAACCCTGGAAGAAGATCTCTGTTATCACCATTGTTGCGAAACTAGGATTTCTTGAAAATCACCAAATCGTAGATCAAACTGAGGGGTTTTGTGTAGGATCTTCAGGCGAGGCTTTGTTGTGCAAGATTGAAGCAAGATCTTGCTTCAATCTACAGAATCTCAGAGGATCTAGGTGGAGGAGCTTGAGGAAGACGAAGGTTACGGAGAGAAGTGGAGAAAGAGCAGAGGCGTGATTCTTGGTTTTCTGATCAATTAGGGTTAGGAAAGCCTTTTATATTACGGGTCAAGAGAGACACGCGTGCTGCTCCAGAGAAACGGGTCCGGGCACGCAAAACCCACCTCCGTTTTTTTTGTTTGCTTGCAAGTCAGGTGAGTGTAGGTTGGACTGGGCCAGCAAGTTGGGCCTTCTGCTAATTGCACCCCCTGGTTCTGATCCTTGTAACATGAAAGAAAATCAAGCAAATGGTGAGAAAATTCAATAGAAACTCTCTCCAAATATGTTGCCATTCATGGAGAAGGAAAATGGCTGAAAGTTGCCCATGTGTGTCTCTTTCTCTCTCTCTCTCTCTCTCTCGATATATATATATATATATATATATATATATATATATATATATATATATATATATATATATTTGCATACCACACTATTACACATATTTATGTTATGATTCTTCATCCTTCATTTACTCTTATTTTTTTCCTTTTAACTTATGCATTCTACTCAACACAAGTCTCATAATATATACATTCTATGATTAGAAGTTCATATATACATTCACATATCACCAGAATTTCATTTATATATATGTGATAATCGATATATAAACTATGATTAGAAGTTCTTAATTCAATTTCTTTCATAATAATTCCTTTGTGATCAACAACTAATTAAAGTTATGATTTTTGTTCTTATAAATGGGATTTGATGGCGAAGAGGCTAGCAGGATGAAAAGACAATGAAATCAAGAACTATTGGAACACTAATCTCTCAAAGAAGTATGAACAAAAGAAGACCAAACAAATCCAGGTAGAACCAGATGTTCCAAGGCCAATGAGATTGAAAGCAGTTCAATATAACAAAATTATGGAGAACCGTGAGTTTGATAAAGATAGTGGAAGTCCCTCAAAGACAATAGATAATGAGGATAGTGATGGTGAAGCTTCTCTTACTGGTGATATTGATGATATTAATGAAAACCAGTTAGTTGTTGCATGAGTCAAACTTGACAGGGAAATTTGATCCTCTGAATAACCTTTTGGATGTGGAGCTAAAGAAGATGGCTTCCTTCCTTTCTGTGGATAACATGGTCCTAAGTGAGTTGGAAGCCATATTCTGCAATACTCTATCTATAGTATATATGCATTAATATCTCAACTACAAAACATATAGCCAGATGTACAAATTCATATTATTGCTTCTCTCTCCCTAGATCATAACAGAGCATCCTAATAGTTATCCTAATAGTTTTAAGTAATTGTGACAAATGGTGAAGTCAAATAGAGGTATATGCTGAAATTAATTAGAATAATGAGTTAATATCCTAATAATAACGTACTAGTTTATTGTGTCAGATTAAGTCAAATGGTGAAGTCAAATAGAGGTATATATATGTTGCATTATCATAGCAGATTAAGTAATTATGTAAATACATAATCTAATTCATTGCTATCATCCCTCAATTTTAATTACAGAATGCGCAGGAAAAAAACAACAACGCTAGCAAAATCACTAGAGATGAATTTAGTTTGGCACAATTATTGGTCTTATTTCCATACAATCAGTTTCAACCTTGTCACTAAATAAAAGCTGAAAATCAGTAAAAAAAAACATATGTTTGTACTTTGTAGTACCTTTCCCCTTCTTCCTTTAGGGCAGCGACCACTTTTCCTCCTCACCTATCTATCATGTTGATCTGTCAACTAAAATAGAACAAGAAAACCTCAAATTGGAGAGAGAGAGGATCATTTTTATAGTAAAAAGAAAGAAAATAGGAGTGGTTTACCTTTCAGAAAAACCAAAAGAAAGAGAATCCAAGATGGTGACAGTGACAGGGAGAGAGACGGTGACGACGAGAGAGATGGAGACGGCGACAGAGAGGAGAGAACGACGGAGGAAGACGGAAACTTGGCGGAGAGAGCAAGGAGAGGAGAGTTGGAACTGCGTATGTTGGAGTTTTGGAGGAGAGAGCGAGTTAGGGTTCGGTGTTTTTTGTTTTGGACTGAGAGAGATAGGAAAAACGTGTGCGAGGATTTCAGTTTTTTTTGTCACGCAAAAAAAATATTACACATTTAACGTCGGACCTACATTTCATCCGACTTTGAATGTGAGCGCCAGAATTTTTTTTCATGTTTATTACAAAATTGCCACCGCGCCCACCTTTTAGGTCGGATATTTTGGCATCCCACTTAAAAACTCCAGTTGTTTTCCAATTTTTGTACTAGTGTCTTCTGAAATCTCTTTTGATTCCAAATTTTGTAACCAATTTACAGATTTAAATGCACTTTACTACTTTGAGTTCTGATGTAAAATACTCAAGACATAGTGTAATTTGAGTCCTGATGGTTCGAAGACGATTTACTTGCAGGAAACTCACCCAGCAAACAAAACTTAACCACTTCAGGATTGTTGGGATTGTCATGCACTGTGTTTTGTCTTCTTCGATTTTTATGACACAATTTTGTTTGAACAATATTAGTGTAATTTAGTTTACAACGAATCTGAATAAGTTTCATTTGTATACCTTTCTTTGGTGGATAGTTTGATTTGTATTCCTTGCGATATCATAAGTGAGGCAGTGTGTGATAGTTTTCAACAGCTAAAACTATTAATAAACTTAAAATCAACAACATTGTTCTAAGCAACCAATGTGGTAAACCGTTTGTTTTAGTGAAAATTGGTTTTGGAAGTGGTAAACCATTTTATCGGTAGTGAAAACTAGTTTTTAACAGTGGTAAACCCTTTTTTAGTGAAAACTGGTTTATGGAAGTGGTAAACCGTTTTATGGTAGTAAAAGCCCGTTTCCAAAATTCATAAACTGTTTCTTGTGGGAAAAACCGGTTTCAAAATGTGACAAATTGGTTTGAGAGCCGGACTGGTTTTGAACTGGTTTCAAACCGGGTTAAGAATGCAAACGTTTTTTTTAAAAGGTAAACCATAACTGGACTTGAAAGAGATATGGTGTGGTGTGGTATGGATTTGGTACCATGCACACCCCTAAATTGAAAAATGTGTGTTAAGTAATGTTTGATCAATGGTTATTATATGAGTTACAAACTATTAATTGTCTCAGTTAATTAACTGTATGTTTAATTAAGTTGACAATTTAATAATATGAGGGAGTGATCTAGAGGTTCCATTCCTTTATTTTTTTTATGTGTGTGTATATATATATATATATATATATATATATATATATATATATATTGATAAGTTAAAATTATACCCAATACAATCCATTTTAATGAAACTATTATAGTAACAGTTTTTTTGTTACCCTGTTATTGGTGTGCACCGACTTTGTCGGTGACTAATTTACACTCACAAACTTGGTTGGCCATAAATACCCAGTGTTTTAAAAACTGGCTCGGCCCGGTCGGTCGAGCTGGTCCAATCGGGAACTGGGGGGTAATCGGTTCGGGTTACGCTATGGATCGGAGATGTCCTGACTCGCTGTTGTTCGTAGTAACCCGGCCAGTTTTAGCAAAACTCGGTGACTCGGTGGGTTTGCTAAAACCGGCCGATTTTTGCACGTTTTTTTTTAAAAATACTCAAACCATCAAAACGACGTTGTTTTGCGTTTTTAATTTTTAAAAAAAAGTAAAAAACAAAAATCCAAAATAGAAACCTGAGAGAGACAATCCAGTATCCACAATCGTACTCTCTTCGTTCTCTCTTTCAATTTCATTTCTTTTCAACCCTAACTTTAACCCCAAATCTGAAATCCATCTACCCCAAAGCCCCAAGTCGCCGTCGCCGTCGCCTGTCCGCCGGCCACCATTCGTCTCTCTTGCTGTCTTGCACCGTACTTCATCTCTCTCGGTGTCTCGCGCACTAAAGCAGAAGTGCAGAACATCATCTTCATTTTTCATCTTCATTTATGTGTGCAAGTAAGTAGCAGCACATCATCTTCGTTTTTCATCTTTTGCAATCTATTTTGCTCCATCTTCGTTTATGTGTGCTCTGTTCTTCATCAGTTCATCTTCGCTTATGTGTGCTTCGTTCTTAATCTTCGTTTATGTTCTGTTTTATCTTCGTTGTTCTGTTTAATCTTTGGTTATTGGAGCTCAAAATATTTGGTTATTCGTTGTTCTGTTTAATCTTCGTTGTTCTGTTTAATGTTTAATCTTCGTTTATGTTTGGTTATTGGAAAAAATGTTTGGTTATTGTTGCTGTTTAATCTTTGTTCTGTTCTGTTTAATGTTTGGTTATTGTCTAATACTGCTGTTTGGTTATTGGCTAGGCTTATTGTTGTTCTGTTCTGTTTATGTGTAATTATGCTTGGAAAATTTCTTCGTCTGTTGATGCACAACCAATGTCTGCTACTCCTACTGATACACCAATGTCGCAAGAGGCTTCCACCGAAAATACAACCCACGTGAATATTAGAGGAAAAACTGATATAGGTTAGGGACATTGTAAAAGTATTTTGGAAAATGGGAAAAATATTCTGCTATGTATAAACTGTGAGAAAATTATCAGGGGAGGTGGAATTAATAGGTTTAAATGCCACTTGCTAAATCATACTAGCCACTTTCTAGTTCATTGTAAGTGGTTAAGAATAGATTAGGAACAGGCTAGGACTTGCTAGCCACAAGGAGTGGCTTGCCACTTCCTAGTTCATTGTAAGTGATTAAGAATTGATTAGGAATAGGATAGGATTAACTAGCCACTTCCTAGTTCATTGTAAGTGATAAAGAATAAATTAGGAATAGGCTAGGATTGGCTAGCCACTTCCTAGTTCATTGTAAGTGATTAAGAATATATTAGTAATAGGCTAAGATTGGCTAGCCACTTCCAAAATTATGCTAGCCACTTCCTAGTTCATTGTAAGTGATTAAGAATAGAATAGGAATAGGCTAGGACTTTAGGCTAGGATTGGCTAGCCACTTCCTAAATCATGCTAGGCACTTCCTAGTTCATTGTAAGTGATTAAGAATAGATTAGGAATAGTCTAGGACTTGCTAGCGACTAGGAAAGGCTTGCCACTTCCTAGTTCATTGTAAGTGATTAAGAATAGATTAGGAATAGGATAGGATTGGCTAGCCACTTCCTAAATCATGCTAGCCACTTCCTAGTTCATTGTAAGTGATAAAGAATAGATTAGGAATAGGCTAGGTTTGGCTAGCCACTTCCTAAATCATGCTAGCCACTTCGTAGTTCATTGTAAGTGATTAAGAATATATTAGGAATAGGCTACGACTTGCTTGCCACTTGGAATGGCTTGCAACTTCCTAGTTCATTGTAAGTGATTAAGAATAGATTAGGAAAAGGATAGGATTGGCTAGCCACTTCCTAAATCATGCTAGCCACTTCTTAGTTCATTGCAAGTGATTAAGAAAAGATTAGGAATAGGCTAGGACTTGCTAGCCACTAGGAATGGCTTTCCACTTCCTAGTTCATTGCAAGTGATTAAGAATAGATTTGGAATAGGGTTGGATTGGCTAGCCGCTTCCTAAATCATGTTATCGAGTTTCTAGTTCATTGTACGTGATTAAGAATAGATTAGGAATTGGCTAGGACTTGCTAGCCACTAGGAATGGCTTGCCACTTCCTAGTTCAATGTAAGTGATTAAGAATAGATTAGGAATAGGATAGGATTGGCTACCCACTTCCTAAATCATTCTAGCCACTTCCTAGTTCATTGTAAGTGATTAAGAATAGATTACGAATAGGCTAGGATTGAGCCACTTCCTAAATCATGCTAGCCACTTCCAAGTTCATTGTAAGTGATTAAGAATAGGTTAGGAATAGTCTAGGACTTGCTAGCGACTAGGAAAGGCTTGCCACTTCCTAGTTCATTGTAAGTGATTAAGAATAGATTAGGAATAGGATAGGATTGGCTAGCCACTTCCTAAATCATGCTAGCCACTTCCTAGTTCATTGTAAGTGATAAAGAATAGATTAGGAATAGGCTAGGTTTGGCTAGCCACTTCCTAAATCATGCTAGCCACTTCGTAGTTCATTGTAAGTGATTAAGAATATATTAGGAATAGGCTACGACTTGCTTGCCACTTGGAATGGCTTGCAACTTCCTAGTTCATTGTAAGTGATTAAGAATAGATTAGGAAAAGGATAGGATTGGCTAGCCACTTCCTAAATCATGCTAGCCACTTCTTAGTTCATTGCAAGTGATTAAGAAAAGATTAGGAATAGGCTAGGACTTGCTAGCCACTAGGAATGGCTTTCCACTTCCTAGTTCATTGCAAGTGATTAAGAATAGATTTGGAATAGGGTTGGATTGGCTAGCCGCTTCCTAAATCATGTTATCGAGTTTCTAGTTCATTGTACGTGATTAAGAATAGATTAGGAATTGGCTAGGACTTGCTAGCCACTAGGAATGGCTTGCCACTTCCTAGTTCAATGTAAGTGATTAAGAATAGATTAGGAATAGGATAGGATTGGCTACCCACTTCCTAAATCATTCTAGCCACTTCCTAGTTCATTGTAAGTGATTAAGAATAGATTACGAATAGGCTAGGATTGAGCCACTTCCTAAATCATGCTAGGCACTTCCTAGTTCATTGTAAGTGATTAAGAATAGATTAGGAATAGTCTAGGACTTGCTAGCGACTAGGAAAGGCTTGCCACTTCCTAGTTCATTGTAAGTGATTAAGAATAGATTAGGAATAGGATAGGATTGGCTAGCCACTTCCTAAATCATGCTAGCCACTTCCTAGTTCATTGTAAGTGATAAAGAATAGATTAGGAATAGGCTAGGTTTGGCTAGCCACTTCCTAAATCATGCTAGCCACTTCGTAGTTCATTGTAAGTGATTAAGAATATATTAGGAATAGGCTACGACTTGCTTGCCACTTGGAATGGCTTGCAACTTCCTAGTTCATTGTAAGTGATTAAGAATAGATTAGGAAAAGGATAGGATTGGCTAGCCACTTCCTAAATCATGCTAGCCACTTCTTAGTTCATTGCAAGTGATTAAGAAAAGATTAGGAATAGGCTAGGACTTGCTAGCCACTAGGAATGGCTTTCCACTTCCTAGTTCATTGCAAGTGATTAAGAATAGATTTGGAATAGGGTTGGATTGGCTAGCCGCTTCCTAAATCATGTTATCGAGTTTCTAGTTCATTGTACGTGATTAAGAATAGATTAGGAATTGGCTAGGACTTGATAGCCACTAGGAATGGCTTGCCACTTCCTAGTTCAATGTAAGTGATTAAGAATAGATTAGGAATAGGATAGGATTGGCTACCCACTTCCTAAATCATTCTAGCCACTTCCTAGTTCATTGTAAGTGATTAAGAATAGATTACGAATAGGCTAGGATTGAGCCACTTCCTAAATCATGCTAGCCACTTCCAAGTTCATTGTAAGTGATTAAGAATAGGTTAGGAAAAGGCTAGGACTTGCTAGCCACTAGGAATGGCTTGCCATTTCCTAGTTCATTGTAAATGATTAATAATAGATTAAGAATAGGATAGGATTGGCTAGCTACTTCCTAAATCATGCTAGCCACTTCTTAGTTCATTGTAAGTGACTAAGAATAAATTAGGAATAGGCTAGGATTGGCTAGCCACTTCCTAGTTCATTGTAAGTAATTAAGAATGGATTAGGCATAGGCTAGGACTTGCTAGCCACTAGGAATGGCTTGTTGTAACACCCCTTTTCTACCCGGTAATTATTTAATAAAAATCAGAGTTACAAAAACTTTAGTTCATATTTCGAAAAGAGATGTCACACATTCATCGTTAAATAAAACGTCTCATACGATATAAATAGCACCTCGTCAAAAAGACATCACCACGCAGCGGAATATAATATAAGTTCTAAAACACAAAATAACAACGTCCTGAAAATGGACTCCAAATGACAAAATACAATAATCCAAAGTTCGGCGTTTATCCCCCCCTTGAGTGTTACACATCAAAGCAAAGGACACCGACGACACCGACTCAAAATAGCGAAGGTACCTAAGCCTTCACTCGCAATCACCTGGACGTTACCGCATAGGGGTAACATTCAAACAGAAGGGGTGAGATATCTCCAATATAATAGCATAAAATGATAGGAAATATGCTAGAATACGACAACTATGTCTACCACCTCACTACACACACCAAATCGTAAACACACATCAAGTATAATTATAGATCAATTATAAACACCACATTCAGTCACCAAATGTCGGACGATGCATGAATGCAACCCACACCAACGGGCATATGCATGTGGTACCAAAATCACCAAAAGTCTTGCCCGTAAATAGGGGCGTCACCAAAAATTGAGAGCTTTCACACCAGGTTCACCAATTCACCAAAAATCGAGCTCTCACACCAGGCTCACCAGTTTTAGAAAAATTTGAGCTTTCACACCTAGCTCCAAGACCAAAGGTCTTCACCAAAATAATGCATATGCTGTATGCGACACAATGAATACACACAGACAATCACCAAATTAGTCACAATGTGACACACCAACAACAATCACCAAATACCACCAAAGTTGGGCTTTCACACCTAGCCACAATGACACCGAAAACACCAACCACCTGACACAACGGAACACCTAGACTTGGAACCTTCACACCTAGTTCCAACAACACCAAGGTTTGAGCCTTCCCACCAAGCATCAAACCGCACCAAGACACCAAGAGGACACAATTTTCCAAAACAGCACCAAGACACCGAGATGACAACCATTTTCCAAAACAGCACCAATACACCAAGATGACAACAGTTTTTCCAAAAACATTTCAGACACGAGGGTTTTTCACAACACCGGAGACAAACGACAATTTTCCAAAGTATTTGAGACACGACAACTTCCTTTTCAAAACATCACCATTTAACGACTACACCAACGGTAAAACAACTTTTCCAGAAAAATGGGCCACTTTGCCTCAAATTAGAATATTCAGTTAGGCTTCTGAATAAGCTTTCCAAAACATTTTGAAACGTCTAAATCAGACTCCCGAGTCAAAAGATATGCCAAAAACAAAACCGGGGAAAAATTGAGCAACATCCTGAAAATGGCGCTCAGACACTGGGCGCCTAGCAGGGAACACGCTGGAGACTAGCCAGCAACCGAAGGGCCAACTTTGAAAAACCTTCGATGAACCTTCTGTAGTAACCAGCCAACTCTAAGAAGCTTCTAATCTCCGTAACCGATTTCGGACTCTCCCACTGCATCACGGCATCAACCTTAGACGGATCCACAGCAATACCACTACCAGAAATGATATGACCCAGAAAACTTACTTCTGACAACCAGAATTCACACTTAGACAACTTAGCATAGAGCCTCTTCTCTTTCAGGACCTCCAATACTAATCTCAAATGCTCCGCATGCTCTTCCTCCGACTTCGAATAAATCAGGATGTCGTCAATGAACACAACCACGAACCGATCCAAGTAAGTATGGAATATACGATTCATGTACTCCATAAATACACCCGGCGCGTTAGTGACACCGAACGGCATCATCGAATACTCATAATGCCAATACCGCGTCCTGAAAGCAGTCTTCTGAACATCTTCGTCCTTCACCTTGATCTGATGTTAACCTGATCTCAAATCAATCTTGCTGAACACTCGAGCACCCACCAACTGATCCATCAAATCGTCTATCCTCGGCAGTGGATACTTGTTCTTAATGGTCACCTTATTCAGCTGCCTATAATCAACACACAGCCTCATGCTCCCATCCTTCTTCTTCACCAGCAACACAGGAGCTCCCCATGGCGATACACTCGGCCTAAGAAACTTCTTCTCAAGCAGATCTTCAAGTTGCTCCTTCAACTCAGACAATTCTGACGTAGACATCCTGTACGGTGCCATAGACACAGGCCTCGTACCGGGTACAAGATCAATAGAAAACTCTACTTCCCTCTCAGGCGGCACACTTGGAATCTCATCAGGAAAGACTTCGGGAAATTCGCGCACCACCTGCAGCTCTTCAATGATAGCTTGATTCTCAACAGACAGCGATGCCATCAGCGAGAATAACTGAACTCCCTCCTTTGCTAACCTCCGCAACTGACTAGCAGATAACAACCCAGAATCTTCCTCTCCAAAGCTCACAGACTTGCGACGACAATCAATGCGAACATGGTTATGCTCCAACCAATTCATGCCCAAAATTACATCTAATCCATTCAGCGGCAAGGAAACAAAGTTCACAACAAAGTCTCGGTCGAAGATCGACACGGGACACTGAGAACATACAAGAGAAGTGGTTACCGACCCCTTAGCTGGAGTGTCGACAACCATCTCTCCATTCATAGCAGACAAAACTAAACCCAATCTCTTACAACAATCAGCAGCAATAAAGCAATGAGTAGCACCAGTATCAATGATAGATTTTAAAGGAGTACTATTAATGAAGCATGTACCTCTAATGAGTCCATCATCATCAGTGGGCTCCTCCCCTGCCAATGCGAACACCTTGCCACTAGACCTCTCCTTCTTCGGTTTCGGACACTGAGTACTAATGTGCCTTTCTTCACCACAGTTGTAGCAGACCACTGCCTTACGCTCACATTCGGCCACCACATGACCGTCCTTACCGCACTCGAAACACTTCTTCACGTCGCTTTTGCACATGAAACTCTTGTGGCTAGGCTTGCCACACTGAAAACACACAATGCTAGCAGGGGCATCTCCCCCACTAGTCCTCTTACCAGCATTAGCTCTCTGCTTACCCTTGCCCGCAGGGACCTCATACGGCTTACTACGGCCCTGAAACTTTCTCCTCTTATCATTCACAATCTTGTAGTGAGCATTACTATCCTCCTCAAAAATCCTGCAACTGTCAATCAAGTCAGCAAAAACACGGATCGTCTGATATCCGATTGCCTTCTTGATCTCGGGCCTCAAACCATTACCAAACTTGATACACTTAGAAAACTCAGCATTAGCTCCAGTGTAATGCGGATAGAACTTTGCTAGCTCCATGAACTTTGCGGCATACTCAGATACAGACATACTCCCCTGTTTCAGCTCCAGAAACTCAAAATCTTTCTTCCCTCGAACATCCTCCGGATAATACTTACGGTTAAACTCTCTGCTGAACACTTCCCAGGTAATCTCCTCATTAGCAGCCTCCAACCTCTGCCTCGTCTCTAACCACCAATCATCAGCTTCCTCAGCTAGCATATGCGTACCATTGCGGACCTTCTGTGCTTGGGTACAATCCATCACTCGAAAAATCCTCTCCATCTCTTTCAACCAAGCTAAAGCACGATCTGGATCATACTTGCCCTTGAACGTGGGCGGATTCTCTCTCTGAAATGTCGCCAGACTGCGAGTCCCAGCATTCTCACCACCAGCATTCTGCTGATTCTGAACAGCCTGCGCCATAGCAGCTAGAGCAGCAGCAATTGCAGTATCATTCCTCCCAGCCATTTCAACTCACTTGCTGCAAAACAACCAACAGTTAGATATAATTGACAACACACCATTGTCAATTGACACTACGACTGGACAACTTGGCCGGACAGACCGAACTTTTGCTCTGATACCACTAATGTAACACCCCTTTTCTACCCGGTAATTATTTAATAAAAATCAGAGTTACAAAAACTTTAATTCATATTTCGAAAAGAGATGTCACACATTCATCGTTAAATAAAACGTCTCATACGATATAAATAGCACCTCGTCAAAAATACATCACCACGCAGCGGAATATAATATAAGTTCTAAAACATAAAATAACAACGTCCTGACGATGCATGAATGCAACCCACACCAACGGGCATATGCATGTGGTACCAAAATCACCAAAAGTCTTGCCCGTAAATAGGGGCGTCACCAAAAATTGAGAGCTTTCACACCAGGCTCACCAATTCACCAAAAATCGAGCTTTCACACCAGGCTCACCAGTTTTAGAAAAATTTGAGCTTTCACACCTAGCTCCAAGACCAAAGGTCTTCACCAAAATAATGCATATGCTGTATGCGACACCATGAATGCACAAATACAATCACCAAATTAGTCACAATGTGACACACCAACAACAATCACCAAATACCACCAAAGTTGGGCTTTCACACCTAGCCACAACGACACCGAAAACACCAACCACCCGACACAACGGAACACCTAGACTTGGAACCTTCACACCTAGTTCCAACAACACCAAGGTTTGAGCCTTCACACCTAGCATCAAACCGCACCAAGACACCAAGAGGACACTATTTTCCAAAACAGCACCAAGACACCGAGATGACAACCATTTTCCAAAACAGCACCAATACACCAAGATGACAACAGTTTTTCCAAAAACATTTGAGACACGAGGGTTTTTCACAACACCGGAGACAAACGACAATTTTCCAAAGTATTTTAGACACGACAACTTCCTTTTTAAAACATCACCATTTAACGACTACACCAACGGTAAAACAACTTTTCCAGAAAAATGGTCCACTTTGCCTCAAATTAGAATATTCAGTTAGGCCTCTGAATAAGCTTTCCAAAACATTTTGAAATGTCTAAATCGGACTCCCGAGTCAAAAGATATGCCAAAAACAAAACCGGGGTAAAATTGAACAACATCCTGAAAATGGCGCCCAGGCACTAGGCGCCTAGCAGGGAACACGCTGGAGACTGGCCAGCAACAGAAACTGGTGCCCTTGGCGCCCAGGCAACACAACAACGCAACATGACACAGGATTTGGTGCCCATAGCGCCCAGACAGCAGGGAACACAACGCAACACAACCGGAACACGCCTAGACACGGCGCCCAGCAGCAGGGCGCCAAAATCAGCAACGCAACAGAAAACGCAACACGCAGAATGTGGCGCCCAGGCACAGGGCGCCAAGCCCAAGGCGCCCCTGCGCCAAGACACAGCAACATACACCCACACACACAGCAACACACCCACACACCCTGGCACACGGCGCCCACACCCAGGGCGCCAAAAACAGCAATGCAACAACTTGGCACACGGCGCCCACACCCAGGGCGCCAAACACAGGAACACACGCATAGCACACTAGCACACAGGACACGCACCTGACACGCCGCCCATGCAGTGGGCGCCAAAAACAGCAACAGAACGCCAAGGCAACATGGCCAGGCACGGCGCCCAGGCACAGGGCGCCAAGAACAGCACTGCAACATTTTCAACGATGGCGCCCAGCACTAGGACCCCAAAAACAGCAACACATCAAACTCACCAAAACACCAAGTAAGCACATCATATCACCAATTTAGCTCATCAATTCATAATCACCAATGCCAATCATCATAATTCGCTAATCACAACACCAAACAGCATTTTATCGAACACCTAACATGCAATTAGGACTAACAACAATGAATCACCAATTTCTTTGGGTCACAACAATCACCAACGATGTCAAGTTCCAATTCAACCTATATACAATTCAACTAACACCAAACTACACATCAAAATCAAACCCTAGGCATCATAGGATCTATTCCGACATAACCCCATCATAAAATCCCATTATAAGGAAGAACGCCACCCTTACCTTATATTAGGAGGCCACCAATTCTCTTGATCAAGTCACCAACAGAACCTCAGCAACACAGCTCCTCTCTGCTCCCTTGAATTTGCGAAATTCTCCTCTTCCTCTTCTCCCTTGTATGCGCGTCGTACCCTTCTCTCTTCTCCTCTCTCTATTTCGCAAATTTGCTCTCTCTTTCTTTCTCAACAATTCGCAAATGCCACTAAACCCTAGCCTAGGCGTTTCTCCTATGCGCCTAGCTAGCGGGCTTGGATCACGGGCTTTCCTCCAGCTTAAGCCCGATCACTAACGCCATCACCTAAAATCCAATTACACACCTCTCAATCCATCGTTAATATAATTACACTAACTAAAATAAATAAATAAATAATTGAATACCTAAATATTTAATTAAATAATTTAATTAAATATTTGGGCGTTACAACTCTCCCCCACTTAGAATGTTTTCGTCCTCAAAAACTCACCTGAATCAAACAGCTCTGGATAGGACTCCCGCATCTTACTCTCCAACTCCCAAGTCATGCTCTCACCGGCAGCTCCTAGCCAGACCACCTTCACCAATGCAATTTCCTTGCCTCTTAACACCTTCACCTCATGGTCTTCAATCCGTACAGGCATAGTCTCCACCGTGAGATTATCCCGCACCTCCACGTCATCCATGTGGATCACATGAGACGGATCCGAAATGTACTTCTGAAGTTGCGACACGTGAAACACGTCGTGCAAATTCGAAAGATTTGGCGGTAACGCCACTCTATACGCCACATTCCCAACTCTCCCGGAAATCTGATAAGGACCAATGAATCGAGGAATGAGCTTCTTCGACTTCAAAGCACGGCCAACACCGTTCACTGGAGTGACTCTCAAAAATACATGCTCACCTTCCTGGAACTCTAAATCTTTCCTCCTCTTGTCATGATAACTTTTCTGACGACTCTGCGAAGCCTTCATCTTCTCACGGATCAACTTTATCTTCTCTGTTGTCTCCCGAACAATTTCTGGTCCAAGCACCACACTCTCTCCAGACTCATACCAACACAACGGAGTTCTACACTTCCGACCATATAATGCCTCAAAAGGTGCCATCCCGATACTAGAATGGTAACTATCGTTATACGTGAACTCTATCAATGGAAGGTAGGAATCCCACGAACCTCCTTGTTCCAAAACACAAGCCCTTAACAAATCTTCTAACGACTGAATCGTCCTCTCTGACTGACCATCTGTTTGAGGATGATATGCCGAACTCAACCTCAGCTTAGACCCCAACTTTTCTTGCAAACTCTTCCAGAAATCTGAAGTGAACCTCGGATCTCTATCCGAAACAATACTCTTAGGGACCTCATGAAGCCTCACAATCTCCTGAATATAAATCTTTGCCAACTTCGACACCGGATACGTGATGCTGATAGGAACAAAATGAGACAATTTCGTTAACCTGTCAACAATCACCCAAATTGCATCATACCCTTTCGCAGTATTAGGCAATCCCGTTACAAAATCCATCGAAATGCTATCCCATTCCACTCCGGAACTTCTAACGGTTGCATCAGTCCAGCAGGCTTCTGATGCTCCACCTTTGACTTCTGGAAAGTCAAACATGCATAAATGAACTGCGCCACATCTCGCTTCATGCCAGGCCACCAAAACAACTTCTTCAGATCTTGATACATCTTCGTAGCTCCCAGATGGATACTCAACTTACTTCGATGACCCTCTTCTAAAATTGCTCTCTTCAGCTCTGCGCCTTCAGGAATACAAATCCTATCACGGAATCTCAAAACACCATGCGCATCCAACTTAAAATCACTACCCTCAGGCTGATCATCCCCGACCATCAAATCCACTAACTTGATATCTAACTTCTGGGCTTCTCTGATAATGTCAAGGAACTCATTAATAATCTTCAACATACCCAACTTAACACTCTGAGACGACACTTCACAAACCAAACTCAAATCCCTGAATTACTCGATCAACTCTAACTCCTTAGCCATCATTGCCGACATATGCAAGGACTTTCGACTTAAAGCATCAGCCACGACATTAGCTTTTCCTGGATGATAGTTCAAACCGAAATCATAGTCTTTCAACAATTCTAACCACCTTCGCTGCCTCATATTCAGCTCCTTCTGGTCAAACAAATACTTCAAACTCTTATGATCACTGAACACCTCAAATCTGGAACCATACAAATAGTGCCTCCAAATCTTCAACACAAAGACTACTGCAGCCAACTCTAAATAATGCGTTGGATAATTCTTCTCATGAATCCTTAACGGCCTCGACGCATAAGCAATCACCTTCCCATTTTGCATAAGCACGCCACCTAGACCCATCTTCGAAGCATCACAATATACTACGAACGGCTCACCCGGATTTGGCAACGTCAAAACAGGAGACGTCGTCAATCTCTTCTTCAACTCAAGGAAACTTTCCTCACAACGAGTATCGCACACAAAAGCTTTACCCTTACAAGTCAACTGAGTCAACGGAAGGGCCAACTTTGAAAAACCTTCGATGAACCTTCTGTAGTAACCAGGCAACCCTAAGAAGCTTCTAATCTCCGTAACCGACTTCGGACTCTCCCACTGCATCACGGCATCAACCTTAGACGGATCCACAGCAATACCACTACCAGAAATGATATGACCCAGAAAACTTACTTCTGACAACCAGAATTCACACTTAGACAACTTAGCATAGAGCCTCTTCTCTTTCAGGACCTCCAATACTAATCTCAAATGCTCCGCATGCTCTTCCTCCGACTTCGAATAAATCAGGATGTCGTCAATGAACACAACCACGAACCGATCCATGTAAGTATGGAATATATGATTCATGTACTCCATAAATACACCCGGCGCGTTAGTGACACCGAACGGCATCACCGAATACTCATAATGCCCATACCGCGTCCTGAAAGCAGTCTTCTGAACATCTTCGTCCTTCACCTTGATCTGATGATAACTTGATCTTAAATCAATCTTGCTGAACACTCGAGCACCCACCAACTGATCCATCAAATCGTCTATCCTCGACAGTGGATACTTGTTCTTAATGGTCACCTTATTCAGCTGCCTATAATCAACACACAGCCTCATGCTCCCATCCTTCTTCTTCACCAGCAACACAGGAGCTCCCCATGGCGATACACTCAGCCTAATAAACTTCTTCTCAAGCAGATCTTCAAGTTGCTCCTTCAACTCAGACAATTCTGACGCAGACATCCTGTACGGTGCCATAGACACAGGCCTCGTACCGGGTACAAGATCAATAGAAAACTCTACTTCCCTCTCAGGCGGCACACTTGGAATCTCATCAGGAAAGACTTCGGGAAATTCGCGCACCACCTGCAGCTCTTCAATGATAGCTTGATTCTCAACAGACAGCGATGCCATCAGCGAGAATAACTGAACTCCCTCCTTTGCTAACCTCCGCAACTGACTAGCAGATAACAACCCAGAATCTTCCTCTCCAAAGCTCACAGACTTGCAACGACAATCAATGCGAACATGGTTATGCTCCAACCAATTCATGCCCAAAATTACATCTAATCCATTCAGCGGCAAGGAAACAAAGTTCACAACAAAGTCTCGGTTGAAGATCGACACGGGACACTGAGAACATACAAGAGAAGTGGTTACCGACCCCTTAGCTGGAGTGTCGACAACCATCTCTCCATTCATAGCAGACAAAACTAAACCCAATCTCTTACAACAATCAGCAGCAATAAAGCAATGACTAGCACCAGTATCAATGATAGATTTTAAAGGAGTACTATTAATGAAGCACATACCTCTAATGAGTCCATCATCATCAGTGGGCTCCCCCCCTGCCAATGCGAACACCTTGCCACTAGACCTCTCCTTCTTCGGTTTCGGACACTGAGTACTAATGTGCCCCTCTTCACCCACAGTTGTAGCAGACCACTGCCTTACGCTCACATTCGGCCACCACATGACCGTCCTTACCGCACTTGAAACACTTCTTCACGTCGCTTTTGCACATGCAACTCTTGTGGCCAGGCTTGCCACACTTAAAACACACAATGCTTGCAGGGGAATCTCCCCCACTAGTCCTCTTACCAGCATCAGCTCTCTGCTTACCCTTGCCCGCAGGGACCTCATACGGCTTACTACGGCCCTGAAACTTGCTCCTCTTATCATTCACAATCTTGTAGTGAGCATTACTATCCTCCTCAAAAATCCTGCAACTGTCAATCAAGTCAGCAAAAACACGGATCTTCTGATATCCGATTGCCTTCTTGATCTCGGGCCTTAAACCATTCTCAAACTTGATACACTTAGAAAACTCAGCATTAGCTCCAGTGTAATGTTGATAGAACTTTGCTAGCTCCACGAACTTTGCAGCATACTCAGATACAGACATACTCCCCTGTTTCAACTCCAGAAACTCAATCTCTTTCTTCCCTCGAACATCCTCCGGATAGTACTTACGGTTAAACTCTCTGCTGAACACTTCCAGGTAATCTCCTCATTAGCAGCCTCCAACCTCTGCCTCGTCTCTAACCACCAATCATCAGCTTCCTCAGCTAGCATATGCGTACCATAGCGGACCTTCTGTGCTTGGGTACAATCCATCACTCGAAAAATCCTCTCCATCTCTTTCAACCAAGCTAAAGCACCATCTGGATCATACTTGCCCTTGAACGTGGGTGGATTCTCTCTCTGAAATGTCTCCAGACTGCGAGTCCCAGCATTCTCACCACCAGCATTCTGCTGATTCTGAACAGCCTGCACCATAGAAGCTAGAGCAGCAGCAATTGCAGTATCATTCCTCCTAGCCATTTCAACTCACTTGCTGCAAAACAACCAACAGTTAGATATAATTGACAACACACCATTGTCAATTGACACTACGACTGGACAACTTGGCCGGACAGACCGAACTTTTGCTCTGATACCACTAATGTAACACCCCTTTTCTACCCGGTAATTATTTAATAAAAATCAGAGTTACAAAAACTTTAATTCATATTTCGAAAAGAGATGTCACACATTCATCGTTAAATAAAACGTCTCATACGATATAAATAGCACCTCATCAAAAATACATCACCACGCAGCGGAATATAATATAAGTTCTAAAACATAAAATAACAACGTCCTGAAAATGGACTCCAAATGACAAAATACAATAATCCAAAGTTCGGAGTTTATCCCCCCCTTGAGTGTTACACATCAAAGCAAAGGACACCGACGACACCGACTCAAAATAGTGAAGGTACCTAAGCCTTCACTCGCAATCACTTGCACGTTACCGCATAGGGGTAACATTCAAACAGAAGGGGTGAGATATCTCCAATATAATAGCATAAAATGATAGGAAATATGCTAGAATACGACAACTATGTCTACCACCTCACTACACACACCAGATCGTAAACACACATCAAGTATAATTATACATCAATTATAAACACCACATTCAGTCACCAAATGTCATGACGATGCATGAATGCAACCCACACCAACGGGCATATGCATGTGGTACCAAAATCACCAAAAGTCTTGCCCGTAAATAGGGGCGTCACCAAAAATTGAGAGCTTTCACACCAGGCTCACCAATTCACCAAAAATCGAGCTTTCACACCAGGCTCACCAGTTTTAGAAAAATTTGAGCTTTCACACGTAGCTCCAAGCTCAAAGGTCTTCACCAAAATAATGCATATGCTGTATGCGACACCATGAATGCACACATACAATCACCAAATTAGTCACAATGTGACACACCAACAACAATCACCAAATACCACCAAAGTTGGGCTTTCACACCTAGCCACAACGACACCGAAAACACCAACCACCCGACACAACGGAACACCTAGACTTGGAACCTTCACACCTAGTTCCAACAACACCAAGGTTTGAGCCTTCACACCTAGCATCAAACCGCACCAAGACACCAAGAGGACACTATTTTCCAAAACAGCACCAAGACACCGAGATGACAACCATTTTCCAAAACAGCACCAATACACCAAGATGACAACAGTTTTTCCAAAAAAATTTGAGACACGAGGGTTTTTCACAACACCGGAGACAAACGACAATTTTCCAAAGTATTTGAGACACGACAACTTCCTCTTTAAAACATCACCATTTAACGACTACACCAACGGTAAAACAACTTTTCCAGAAAAATGGGCCACTTTGCCTCAAATTAGAATATTCAGTTAGACCTCTGAATAAGCTTTCCAAAACATTTTGAAACGTCTAAATCGGACTCCCGAGTCAAAAGATATGCCAAAAACAAAACCGGGGAAAAATTGAGCAACATCCTGAAAATGGCGCCCAGGCACTGGGCGCCTAGCAGGGAACACGCTGGAGACTGGCCAGCAACAGAAACTGGCGCCCTTGGCGCCCATGAAACACAACAACGCAACATGACGCAGGATTTGGCGCCCATGGCGCCCAGACAACAGGGAACACAACGCAACACAACCGGAACACGCCTAGACACGGCACCCAGCAGCAGGGCGCCAAAATCAGCAACGCAACAGAAAACGCAACACGCAAAATGTGGCGCCTAGGCACAGGGCACCAAGGCGCCCCTGTGCCAAGACACAGCAACACACACCCACACACACAGCAACACACCCACACACCCTGGCACACGGCGCCCACACCCAGGGCGCCAAACACAGGAACACACGCACAGCACACAGGCACACAGGACACGCACCTGACACGGCCCCCATGCACCGGGCGCCAAAAACAGCAACAGAACGCCAAGGCAACATGGCCAGGCACGGCGCCCAGGCACAGGGCGCCAAGAACAGCACTGCAACATTTTCAAGGATGGCGCCCAACACTAGGACCCCAAAAACAGCAACACATCAAACTCACCAAAACACCAAGTAAGCACATCATATCACCAATTTAGCTCATCAATTCATAATCACCAATGCCAATCATCATAATTCGCTAATCACAACACCAAACAACATTTTATCGAACACCTAACATGCAATTAGGACTAAAAACAATGAATCATCAATTTCTTTGGGTCACAACAATCACCAACGATGTCAAGTTCCAATTCAACCTATATACAATTCAACTAACACCAAACTACACATCAAAATCAAACCCTAGGCATCATAGGATCTATTCCCACATAACCCCATCATAAAATCCCATTATAAGGAAGAACCCCACCCTTACCTTATATTAGGAGGGCACCAATTCTCTTGATCAAGTCACAAAACCTCAGCAACACAGCTCCTCTCTGCTCCCTTGAATTTGCGAAATTCTCCTCTTCCTCTTCTCCCTTGTATGCGCGTCATACCCTTCTCTCTTCTCCTCTCTTTATTTCGCAACTTTCCTCTCTCTTTCTTTCTCAACAATTCGCAAATGCCACTAAACCCTAGCCTAGGCGTTTCTCCTATGCGCCTAGCTAGCGGGCTTGGATCACGGGCTTTCCTCCAGCTTAAGCCCGATCACTAACACCAACACCTAAAATCCAATTACACACCTCTCAATCCATCGTTAATATAATTACACTAACTAAAATAAACAAGTAAATAATTGAATACCTAAATATTTAATTAAATAATTTAATTAAATATTTGGGCGTTACACTTGCCACTTCCTAAATCATGCTAGCCACTTCGTAGTTCATTGTAAGTGATTAAGAATAGATTAGGAATAGGATAGGATTGGCTAGCCACTTCTTAGTTCATTGCAAGTGATTAAGAGTAGATTAGGAATAGGCTAGGACTTGCTAGCCACTAGGAATGGCTTGCCACTTCCTAGTTCATTGTAAGTGATTAAGAATAGATTAGGAAAAGGCCAGGACCTGCTAGCCACAAGGAATGGCTTGCCATTTCCTAGTTCATTGTAAGTGATTAATAATAGATTAAGAATAGGATAGGACTGGCTAGCCACTTCCTAAATCATGCTAGCCACTTCTTAGTTCATTGTAAGTGATTAAGAATAAATTAGGAATAGGCTTGGATTGGCTAGCCACTTCCTAGTTCATTGTAAGTAATTAAGAATAGATTAGGCATACGCTAGGACTTGCTAGCCACTAGGAATGGCTTGCCACTTCCAAATTCATTGTAAGCGATTCAGAATAGATTAGGAATAGGATAGGATTGGCTAGCCACTTCCTAAATCATGCTACCCACTTCCTAGTTCATTGTAAGTGATTAAGAATAGATTAGGAATTGCCTAGCATTGGCTAGCCACTTCCTAGTTCATTGTAAGTGATTAAGAATAGATTTTGAATAGGCTAGGATTGGCTAGCCACTTCCAAAATCATGCTAGCCACTTCCTAGTTCATACTAAGTGATTAAGAATAGATTAGGAATAGGCTAGGACTTGCTAGCCACTAGGAATGGCTTGCCACTTCCTAGTTCATTGTAAGTGAATAAGAATAGATTAGGAATAGGATAGGATTGGCTAGCCACTTCCTAGTTAATTCTAAGTTATTAAGAATAGAGTAGGAATAGGCTAGGATTGGCTAGCCAATTCCTAAATCATACTAGCCACTTCCTAGTTCATTGTAAATGATTAAGAATAGATTTGGAATAGGCTAGGACTTGCTAGCCACTAGGAATGGCTTGCCACTTCCTAGTTCATTGTAAGTGATTAAGAATATATTTGGAATAGGATAGGATTGGCTAGCCATTTCCTAAATCATGCTACCCACTTCCAAGTTCATTGTAAGTGATTAAGAATAGAGTAGAAATAGGCTAGGATTGGCTAGCCACTTCCAAAATCATGCTAGCCACTTCCTTGTTCATTGTAAGTCATTAAGAATAGATTAGGAATATGCTAGGACTTTAGGCTAGGATTGGCTAGCCACTTCCTAAATCATGCTAGCCACTTCCTAGTTCATTGTAAGTGATTAAGAATAGATTAGGAATAGGCTAGGACTTGCTAGGCACTAGGAAAGGCTTGCCACTTCCTAGTTCATTGTAAGTGATTAAGAATAGATTAGGAATTGGATAGGATTGGCTAGCCACTTCCTAAATCATGCTAGACACTTCCAAGTTCATTGTAAGTGATAAAGAATAGATTAGGACTAGGCTAGGATTGGCTAGCCACTTCCTAAATCATGCTAGCCACTTCGTGGTTCATTGTAAGTGATTAAGAATAGATTAGGAATAGGCTAAGACTTGCTTGCCACTAGGAATGACTTGCAACTTCCTAGTTAATTGTAAGTGATTAAGAATAGATTAGGAATAGGATAGGATTGGCTAGCCACTTCTTAGTTCATTGCAAGTGATTAAGAATAGATTAGGAATAGGCTAGGACTTGCTAGCCACTAGGAATGGCTTGCCACTTCCTAGTTCATTGTAAGTGATTAAGAATAGATTAGGAATAGGATTGGATTGGCTAGCCGCTTCCTAAATCATGCTATCCAGTTTCTAGTTCATTGTAAGTGATTAAGAATAGATTAGGAATAAGCTAGGACTTGCTAGCCACTAGGAATGGCTTGCCACTTCCTAGTTCAATGTAAGTGATTAAGAATAGATTAGGAATAGGATAGGATTGGCTAGCCACTTCCTAAATCATGCTAGCCACTTCCTAGTTCATTGTAAGTTATTAAGAATAGATTAGGAATAGGCTAGGATTTGCTAGCCACTTCCTTAATTATGCTAGCCACTTCCTAGTTCATTGTAAGTGATTAAGAATAGTTTAGGAATAGGCTAGGACTTGCTAGCCACTAGGAATGGCTTGCCACTTCCTAGTTCATTGTAAGTGATTAAGAATAGATTAGGAATAGGATAGGATTGGCTAGCTGATAAGTCTATTTTTAGAGTCTTTTTAATAGTTATTTTCATTAAGTTTTTTTAGGTATTTTAATTATATTTTATATCTTTGAACTATTTTACTACAAATGTTTGAGGAGGAGCAATTTTTAAGGCACTAGACACCCTCATGGGCGCCAAGGGCCCCAAAAACCCAAAACTGGCCAAGGGCGCCAAGCAGCAAAATTGGCGCAGCACAGGGCGCCAAGGGCGCCAAGTAGCAAAAACTGGCGCAGAGCCTGCGCACGACCCTAGTGCAAAACTGGCGCACGACCCTGGCACATAGGCACACGACCCTGGTGAAAAACTGGCGCAGAGCCTGCCCACGACCCGTGCTATAGCACGCACGACCCGTGCGTGTTTTCAACTGAAAATGGCCCATTTTGGCAGAACAAGGCGCACGACCCTGGCACATAGGCGCACGACCCATGCTTGCCAGCAATGCAGAACAGCTGTTTCCAGCTCAAGGCGCACGACCCTGGCACATAGGAGCACGACCCTGGTGCAAAACTGGCGCAGAGCAGCCAAAATTGACTGGCCAGGGCGCACGACCCAGGCACATGGGCGCACGACCCTGGCACCAGACAAGTCAATTTTGGCTGCACCCACTTGCTGATGGCTTTCCTTGCCAACTTGATTTGCCACTTTTTTTTGGACCATTTTGCCCCTCCACTCAAGTGCCTTGGCCCTCATATTTTCCTATAAATAGAGGCTTGATCCTCACTTGTAACTAAGCTTAAATTTTGTGAGAAAAATCCATGACAAGGTTTCCTCTAAGATTCATGACTTCACTTTAATTTCTCGCTTTTTACTTTCTCGCTTTTTACTTTCTCGCTTTTTACTTTCTCGCCTTTTATTTTCCAAGTCATTTATTTTCCTTGCTATTTACTTTCTTGCCCTTTTATTTTTCAAGTCATTTACTTTCCTTGCTATTTACTTTCTTACCCTTTTACTTTCTCGCTCTTTTACTTTCTCGCTCTTTTATTTTCTCGCTCTTTTATTTTCTCGCTATTTACTTTCTCGCCCTTTTATTTTCCAAGTCATTTATTTTCCTTGCTATTTACTTTCTTGCCCTTTTATTTTCCAAGTCATTTACTTTCCTTGCTATTTACTTTCTTGCACTTTTATTTTCTTGTCATTTACAATTCCGCTATTTATGATTTTGCAATTTACCGCTTTCTTTTATTTCTCGCTATTTAATTTCATGTCTTTTCTTCTTCTTCTTCTTCTCTCATATTTAATATGAGTGAGTAGATACAAAGTCTTGGGTTATTGGGAGTAATCCAATGATAGGTCCCTAATAATTCCCAAGACTATTCTCCACTCCAAATTGTTATATATTTCAATCTAATTTTGTTGTCCTTCAAACCTTATTTTAAACATCAAATAAAGAACCGAAAGGTGAAGTATTGATGTTGGATCTATGAAATTAGACAAGGGAATCAACACATGAGAATAGTTTTGAAACTCTTCAGACATTATAAAGGTGTTATGCTTAATGGGTTTTGGTGACAATCAACCATGAGAATAGGCTTGATTGTTAGTTCAAAACACGCTCTTGTACTCCGAAAGGAGACATTAGTTATATTCGCTGCCTTGTCTTTGAAATATATTACTCTTATAATTTGTTGAATAGTCTGAAGAAATTATTTTGGTTTCTCATTGTTGTGATAAAACTATAAACCTGAGATTGTTTGTTTTTATTTCTAAATTTTAAAACTCCTAAAAACCATTCCTTCTAGCTAATCAACTTTGGAAAATTAAATTGGTAATCACCTAGGCTCTCCCTGTGGATCGATAACTCTTTTATTACGCGATACGACTCGTGCACTTGCGAGGCTATCACTAGCCACTTCCTAAATCATGCTAGCCACTTTCTAGTTCATTGTAAGTGATTAAGAAAAGATTAGGAATAGGCTAGGATTGGCTAGCCACTTCCTAAATTATGCTAGCCACTTCCTAGTTCATTGTAAGTAATTAAGAATAGATTAGGAATAGGCTAGGACTTGCTAGACACTAGGAATGGCTTGCCACTTCCCAGTTCATTGTAAGTGATTAAGAATAGATTACGAATAGGATAGGATTGGCTAGCCACTTCCTAAATCATGCTACCCACTTCCTAGTTCATTGTAAGTGATTAAGCATAGATTAGGAATTGGCTAGGATTTACTAGCGACTAGGAATGGCTTGCCACTTCCAAGTTCATGCTAGCCACTTTCTAGTTCATTGTAAATGATTAAGAATAGATTAGGAATAGGATAGGATTAGCTAGCCACTTCCTAAATCATGCTAGCCACTTCCTAGTTCATTGTAAGTGATTAAGAATAGATTATGAATAGGCTAGCATTGGCTAGCCACTTCCTAAATCATGCTAGCCACTTCCTAGTTCATTGTAAGTGATAAAGAATCGATTAGGAATAGGCTAGGACTTGCTAGCCACTAGGAATGACTTGCCACTTCCTAGTTCATTGTAAGTGATTAAGAATAGATTAGGAATATGATAGGATTGGCTAGCGACTTCCTAAATCATGCTACCCACTTCCTAGTTCATTGTAAGTGATTAAAAATAGATTAGGAATAGGCTAGGATATGCTTGCCACTTCCTAAATCATTCTAGCCACTTTCTAGTTCATTGTACGTGATTAAGAATAGATTAGGAATAGGCTAGGACTTACTAGCCACAAGGAATGGCTTGCCATTTCCTAATTCATTGTAAGTGATTAAGAATAGATTTGGAATAGGATAGGATTGGCTAGCCACTTCCTAAATCAAGCTACCCACTTCCTAGTACATTGTAAGTGATTAAGAATTGATTAGGAATAGGCTAGGATTGGCTAGCCACTTCCTAAATCATGCTTGCCACTTCCTAGTTCATTGTAAATGATTAAGAATAAATTAGGAATAGGCTAGGACTTTCTAGCCACTAGCTAGGAATGGCTTGCCACTTCCTAGTTCATTGTAAGTGATTAAGAATAGATTAAGAATAGGATAGGATTGGCTAGCCACTTCCTAAATCATGCTAGCCACTTCCTAGTTCATTGTAAGTGATTAAGAATAGATTAGGAATAGGCTAGGATTGGCTAGCCACTTCCTAAATTATGCTACCCTAAAAAGTGTGTTGCAAAGTAAAGATAGAGAAGTGTGATCTCGCTATTGCAAAGTGGTTCAACCTATTATCAACCTATGGCTGATGCGCTTTATAGTATGGGCCCAGGGTATAAGCTTCCAACTATGCATATGCTCCGTGGTAATTTGTTAAATAAATGGGTTATTGAGATGAACAAAATGATAGTTGATTATCGTAATATCTGGAAGTTTACTGGTTGTACTCTTATGGCAGACGGGTGGACGGATCGAAAGAGGCGAACTCTCATAAACTTTCTGGTTTATTGCCCCAAAGGTACTGTTTTTCTGAAATCAATGGTTGCTTCTGATGCTTCAAAAACGGCACAAATGTTGTTTAAGCTTTTCAAGGAGGTAGTGTTGTCCATTGGCCCTGAAAATGTTGTTCATATAGTGACAGGCAATGCTGCAAATTATGTTGCTGCTGGAAAGCTATTAGAAAAAGAGTTTCCTACTTTGGTTTGGTCTCCATGTGCAGCACATTGCATTAATTTGATGTTGCAAGACATTGGAAAATTATTGGAACTAAGTGAGGCTGTGTCACATGCTTCAAATGTTACCAAATATATTTATAACCATTGTTATGCTTTGTATTTGATGATAAAACATACCGGTGGTAGAGAAATTATCTGTCCTGCTCCTACTAGATTTGCCACTAATTTCATTGCTTTGCAAAGTATTTTAGCACAAAAAAATGCACTGAGAGCTATGGTAACATCTAAAGATTGGACAACCTCAGCTTATGCCAGGGAAGCCAAGGCAAAACAATTTGTGGATCAAGTCTTAGACTCTGCATTTTGGAACAAATGTGTTGATATAGTGAAAGTCACAGAACCACTTGTCCGTGTGTTGCGGATGGTTGATAGTGAAGAAAAACCCGCTATGGGTTTTCTTTACCAAGCTATAAAGATGGCTCGAGCAGAGATGGTGAAATGGTTTCAAAGAAATAAGAAGAAGGTGGAGCCTTACTTGAAGATCTTGGATGACCGTTGGGATTCCCAACTTTGTAAAAATCTCCATGCTGCAGGTTATTGGTTAAATCCAGCTTGTCGGTATAATCAGACACGATATGATAATGATCGAGATACAATATCAGGCCTTTTTGATGTCATTGACAAGTATTGTCATGGAAATCAAGAACTGCGAAGGAAATTAACTGCTGAGCCCAGTACAAAGAAGCCATTGGGGATTTTGGAAGGCCAGGTGCAGTGGATGATCGGTTTATACTAAGGCCAGGTAACTTTCTTATTATTTGATTCATAGTCTTTAGTTTAGTTCATTACTTTCATTGATTCTTCCTAATCACATGCCATGTTGTAGATGTATGGTGGGATATGTATGGAACTGGTGCCAAGAACTTGCAAATCTTGGCTATCCGTATTTTAAGTCAAACTTGCAGTGCTTCAGGATGTGAACGAAATTGGAGTGTGTTTGAGCACATTCATTCCAAAAAAAGAAATAGGTTGGAGCATCAAAAACTTAATGACTTAGTTTTTGTTCGTTACAATTTAAGGCTCCAAAATAGGTATTATTTATTTATGTTTATTTTACTTTGGTTGTTTATATTTCTATATTCAATCACATGTGCTTAGATTAAGTTACATATGTTTAGGAAAAAAAGGAATCATGGTTATGACCCTATCAATCTTGAAACAATTGGTGACCATTCTAGTTGGGTATTGGAGGAGTCACCACCCCTCTAAACCAATGAAGAGTTGGATTCATTGCGTGGTGATCTTGCAAGTATGACCATCCAACGAAATTCAAGTGATATTGGTACGTTTTTATTATATGTGAATAAAGTTCCATTGCTTCATGTTTAATAACTTTAGACTTTATTTGCTAACTTCTCTTTTAAAATGTTGTCATAGATCATTTACATTTGGATGAAGATGAAGATGATAATGCTGAAGACAATCCCACGAAAAATGAGAATTAAAACAATGATGTCGGAGATGGAGCTTCCGGGGAACCTATTGATGAAGATATCATATATGATGATGATGTTTTGATTCCATCATATAATGAATGATGTTTAGATTTGTGTACAATGATGGTTGTTTGTTGTTGTTGTTGTTGTTGTATTTGTATGAGATGGTTCTTTTGTGAGATGGTTGTTTGTTGTTGAAATTAGATGGATTTGGATAATTGTTTTGTTGTGAGATGGTTGTTTTGTTGAAATTAGGTGATTTTTTGTTAGACTTTTCTAGGCAGGATGGTTAATTTTAAGAAATTAAGTTTTACAGGTATGAAACTTATACTATATGGGTCTTGAAAATTCGCGAAATAGAGACCGGGTCCGAGTCATCCGGTCCCGGTTTTGGTTATGCGGTTCAACTGTCGACCCTTCGGTCCGACCCTTGACCCAGTGACCCGGTACCTTCACCGAGTCGGTCACCGGTCCTAGTTTTAAAACATTGTATATACCCTATTTTGCTGGTTCGTGTGGTTCTCCCATCCCAAAAGAGTTTTTACACAACTATTATACCAACAATAATAACAAACATCAATTACCTATATATGTATTAAGGATTAATTATCAATTATTTTAATAACCCAATTAACCTCAATTTTGTCATACATTTTTTCCGCACAATTGAAAAACCTTCTTAATTAGTTTCATAAATACAAGATTGAGATGAAAATCAAAAGCGAATAAAAATCAAACACCATAATATATGTCGTCTCAAACTGGTCTCAATTTCGCACGTATTTGGAACAATTCTTACAAGAGAATATAAATAGACGACGAAATATTTTTTGTCTCAGTAGTTCGCACAGATTTGGGATGACGCACACTGAAGAGGGAAATGTTACTGTTCCATCCCAATTTATCTCAAACTTTCATAGAAATTTGGAACAAACCTCAAAACAAAATAATAATCAAACAACATATATATAATATATTTTGTCTCAAATCAGTTGCAATATTTTGCAAACACATGGGATGGATATTAGAAAAGAATAAAAGTAGACTATATAATGCATTATTTCTCATATATCCATCTAAATACTTCAGTTGGATTTAGGACAGATCTTAAAAGAGAATAATAAACAAAACATGTAATGTATTTCATCTCAAATCCGTCTAAATTGTTTCCAAATCATCATGATATTTCAGAAGGAATCTATTCGGTCTAAGATTCTTGTCCGAGAATGCTACTTTAATAGTGACGTTTTGTGTACGGAACTGAGTCTGTTGTTAGAAATTTCCTGTACCATTCAGCAGCGTCTGTTGGTACACGCTTGAGATTATCATTAAAATCAATATGATAAAGCCCCCAATTTCCAATATAGCCCGCTTGAAATTCAAAGGTATCAAATGCTGACCACACAAAGTAACCACAGACATTCACGCCGTTGCTGTTGATGTAAACATTTGAAACCATGAAAAATTAGTAGCTATGGTGAAAAAAACTTATAGGACACACTCTTTTCTTTTCTTCATTTTGACTATAAAAATATTATAAAATCATAAAATACATGCCTTTCTAACATAGCAGTTACATATTAATAGTAAAAATGAAAATTTTAATTCTATAATAATCAACTAGTGCATAAATGCATACTTTCCAACATTTCTAATAGTTAAAAATTAAGTAAATCACACTAAATAATGTCAGTTTCATTCTAAAGTGGTAGGGCTTCCATCAATTCCAACCAAAAATAGAGAGAATTATGTACAAAAGAGCGTCTTATAGCTATCACACTATCATCTTTCTAGTATTTTTCTCTTCACGTATAAACGGGATCAATAGTGCCCTCATCACTCTCTCCTATATTTATTACGTATATATACCCTAAGAATGTTAAAGATAACTAACTTACTCAATTGCAGTTTTAGTGGCGTTTAAATGTGCACCAATGTAAGCGATCCGGTGTTCATCTCTCGATAGATTTGTCATGTTGTTAGAAGCAATACCTACAGGAAAAATTTAAATTGACATGCTCTCTTTAATTTCAGTAGAAATTATTGGTATTAGTTATGAAGTCACAAATATTAAAACAAATGCAAAATGGTTTCACTAACCATTTTCAGTAATGTAAATTTTGGGATTATGGTACTTTTTCTTAATGTATTGTAAGACGTTATATAATCCTTCTGGATAGACTAAGCTCCAACCATGTGGCTCCTAAAAACATTGAACAAAATATCATAAAAAAACATTTAACTCAATTAATCCATTAACATACAGCACTTTTATAATCATTTTTTCCCTTACCTTGTAACCAATAGGTTTTCCTTCTGCGTTAAAATCTACAAAATTGGATAAATGAGAAAGAATTAGTGAAGTGATCGTTGTATATTTTTCTCTTACATATAAAAATAATGTCTATATTTTAGGAAAAACCTTACCAAGTCCTAAAGATAAGGAATCATAATTGTTTGCACCATCAATCTTTGTTCTGTTAGGTTCGTGTTTACCAAAGTGAGAACTATAATAGTTGACTCCAATAAAATCAGTGCTTCCTTTGATCATTTTTCTTTCCTTTTCAGTGAATCTAGGTAGCCTATTCCCAACTAGCTTTCTCATGATTTTTGGATAATCCCCGCGAAACACTGGATCTAAAACCCTTTTTGTTGAAATTGAAATTGAACCAAAACAAAAATGTGTTATAAAAAAGGGGTCAACTAGATAGCTATTAAGTTGTACTCCTTTTAATAAATACATTTGCTTATAAAAAAAACCATTAAGATGAAAATAACATCGAACTATGTAAATAAACACAAAAGGAGGGTTAATTAATTGCTCTAACCATCCAATATAGAATTCCATTTGTCGTTTAGCAGCAGCCACATCCTCTTTTTTAGAACTGTAGGGAACAAATTCTTGAGATGAAAGAACAAGTCCAATTTGACCCCCTTGTTTTTTCTGCATTAAACGTTTAATGTAAAACAATTAACAATCTCTTTTTGTTCTTCAAAGTTCTCTTTAAATAAACTTGTTTAATTAATTCTGACAATTGTTAGTGTCAATTTTGTTTCGTCTTGATTAATAATACTTGTGATAACTCATCATTACTATATATTATTAAAACATTTTTATTTTATTTTGCCAATTTGTTTTTTCATTTTTACATTATTAGCTATATTATAAGTAGCACATACAATATTGCCAAAATATACTGTACCTGGTATTTCTCTCTGTATAAATTAGATGCTGCTGCATGGGAAAGGAGGAAGTTATGAAATAATTCATATGTTTGTTTGCATTTTCTGGTAATTTGGCATGCCTCAGCTGGTATCTTAGGATCAAAGCTGTGCATGTATTGCCATAAAGCTGTTACTTCTACCTCGTTCACTGTAGTCCAATACTTTACTCGATCTCCATATGTTTTGAAAAGGAGTTCACTGTAATCCTTGTAATGTTTCCTGTTTTTTTTCAATAACCAAAATTCTAGTATGATGAGGAAATTAATTCTACAACAATTTTCATACATGAACTATTTAAGTTAAATTAATGATCTGAAACAAATTTGATTATCGACTGAAATTAATGCGAAAAAACTGAAGTTAATTAGCCTCCAATTTTGATGTTTTTAAAAATGAAGTTTGACAGACTACTTTTGCCAAACTAAAAAACATTGTTAGATACAATATAATATAACTTTTTCTAGTAGTGAAAATGAAATATCTAAAAGAGAAAATAACATTGAAGGTTAATTACACAATGGAGTGATTCGTGAAGCCACCACCGAGCTTTTGTTTAAGGGATAGTGGATAGTCAAAGTGCAGGATAGTCACGAACGGAGTTATACCTACATTCAAAAATAGATTATGTAACGAAGAAGAATTAGAAAATTTGTTGTCCATTTTAAGAAAAGCTCTCATCAATCTAAATTTTGCAAGGAATACTTGTTGCTTCAATTCATACCATTTGCTAGTAACTCATCGATCAAATTGTTGTAGAAGTCAATGCCTTCTTGGTTTATACCTCCTTTCAAGGTTCCATCTATATTTGGGCATTGGAAATTAAGAGAATATATAGTAGTGTTAAATATAGCATGGAAGAAATATATAGTAGTATTATTTGTTATGCATGTGAAAATAAAGAAGAACCAAATTGTAAATTACATAACTTGTTAATCATTCTCATTCAATTAATTTAATAATAATAGTAATAATAATATAGATTACAGTATTTTTTATGGTCGGTACGAGCTAGAAATTACTTAAAAAACTATAAGAAACGAAAAACCAATTAGGCGCTAATCATATATTTAATATTTTAACTATTTTATTTACAATGTTGTCAAAAAAACTATTTTATTTACAATGTCAAACCCTTTTTGGTACTATTTTTTTCTATATTATATATTAGTTTACTTTAGTTTGAAAGTTTATTTACCTGGCAAAACTCTACTCCATGCGATGGAAAATCTATATGAATTTAGTCCAAGTCTCTTCAAATGTTGCACGTCCTCCTACAAGACCATTCAAAAAAATACAACACTAAATAGGTTATCAGCATCATGAAAATAGTAAAAAGAAAAAGTCAACAAACCTTGTATCGGTTTAAATGATCGATCTTTGTCCAATACTTATCAGCATCATGATAGGTATCTGCTTGTGAATGAAGAAAGAAAAAAATTATTAATTCGATAGACAGACAAAATAGATGATAACAGTAAAACTGTTATGAAAAATATAATCAAATATGTCTTATATCTTTGAAGATATAAACATATCTTTCAGACCTTTGTTAATTTCTACTCTCGCATCCCAAATAGTTTTTCCTCTTCCGGATGTTCCTTCGATCTGAATCCAACAATAACTTGTTAATAATAAATTAAGTTAATTGCTATCAAAAGGAGTTAAATTAACGATAAAAAACATAGAGACAAAAAAACTTGAAATTCATCTCTAATTTTGTCAAGGTAGTTTATATACGGAAAAACAACTTATGGATATATAACTTTTGTTTTGTTAGTGAGAACTTATGAATTAATTAACATAAAAATATATTTATGTCCATAAGTTATTTTTCATAAGTTCAAGAATAAGCTTATCCAAACGGGCCCTTGGCGCCCTACAACTTATGAAGATGTACCTGCATGGCAGAAGATCCCACACCAAATAAAAAGTCATCTGGAAATGATGAACGCTGTAGACGTAGTGATACTCCTTCAATCTATATATTTATTCAGCAATAACATGTTATACTAATGTGATGAATTAATTAATATAATATTAATTTGTTATGCCTATAACTTAATTATGAGCACCTCTGCAACAGTTTTTTGCTCATCAAGAATAATGTCACGTTTAGTTGCTGGACGAGTGAAAACTAGATCTGCAAGTGTAGCATAAACATCGCACCAATGGCAATGAGCAAGGTTAATACATATTGGAAAATAATTAAGAAAATCATCCATTAATTAAGTGATCGCTAGTACATATACCTTAATATAAAAGAAATGACCCTAGCTAACTAATAACTAAGCACAATAAAAAAACAAAGAATGAGAAGTATAAGTTATAAGTCTAATTGAGAATTAATTAACTAAATAATTATTTTAATTGAAAAGTTTTGGGTCAAAAAGTATGACGATGGCTAATATGGAACGATTCCAAAAATGGATCTTACTATTTTTGGTAAATTTTAATAAAGTATTAGATATTTTTTCATTTTTTATTTTTTTAAAATTCATTTTTTACTAAAAATAGTAAAGGTCCACCTTTATACCAATTCTAAGTGGTTCATATTAGATTGACCAATAAAATATAAATTAATTCTTTGCATTTCATTAAAAATCAATGTGTATTGAAATATAGTTGGGAATTTGTATTTCTGCTGCAAGTTTATTCCTTGTGCTAATCTTTACTTTAGAATGAACTTCTTTGAGTATTAAAAAAATTAAATAAATCAATTAGGCAATACAATTGCAATGCAGTACTTGTTCATACGGGTTCTATTTCTGAACTATGAAAACAATGTTTATAATAATAAAGTTATAGTAATTCATAAAGAATTTCGTGATGAATTAAAAGAATATTATCCAAAAAAGAAAAAGAAGATAATGCTCAAACCTTGTTGTGCTTGAGCAGAGAAGTTCGAAAGCAAAAACAAGGACACGATTGCAAGGATAGTTTTAGACATTCTCAAAGATGACAAAATCTCCATTTTTTGAATTTTTGAATTTGATAGAAAAACCCTAATAATTTATAGTAGGGAAAGGGAAACCGAAACTGATTCATATACTATATATAGTGGAGAACCTATAATGAGATGATTTTCTGTTGTCCAATGTAAACTATCTCATTCCAACAAAAACCTTTGAATATTGTTGGAGATTTCTTTTGACTCTTCATGATATAACTCAATCTATAGTTGCTATATATAGTCCACTGATAATGTTGTCCCCACATCACGTTAAAAGTTTGTTACGTACTCCCTCTCCTCTGTAAAAAAAATTCCTATTAAGTAACTAACTTCACGTATTTCTAAACAGGTAAAATTTTTTAGTACTCTAAAGTACCCCAAAACACACTGCTTAACATTGCACTTTACGTACTTGATGCATTGATTCGACATCGTATTTATGGGGGACTGTGTCAATGACATGGATTCACCTGCCAGGCGAGTGAGAGCGCGTGAATTGTTGGACGCAAGTTAGTACCATGCGAGTAAGGTCAAGGTCGAGTTTCGACTATGGAGTGAGACTCACACACGATCTCCACTGTTGATTGCTATTTGGGTGCGTGAATCTTGTAGGAATCATGGATATGGACCTCAAAGCTGGCTCGAATCCGAAATGGGGCGCGGTCCAAAGCACTTTAAAAACAAGTTTGTTCAAGCTTTAGATAATGAACCATCTCACAGTAAGAAATGAAGATATATTTCACTCGTAATGAGTAAATACTAAATGAGAAATACTGATAAATACGACAAAAATTGTAACAAATGCATAACAACTATTTTAAGTGTAACGCAAAGTAATCGTCGATTACTTTAAGTGATTGTTCATTTAATGGATGCATTGTTGTGAATTGTGGAAATAATTGGTAATTTTAGGGATTATTAGAAATTGTGGATTTATTTAAGTGAGTGTTGGTGAGTTAGTGTAATACCCCAAAGTATGTGTTTTAAATTAATTTACTCATAACAAGATTTACTCTATGTGGCATGATTTATTGCTTACTTGAGTAGGAGGATTAAAATGATTGAGTGTATTGTTATTGTGGTATTTATGTATGTGAGTGCTTTAGTTACTAGAAGGTCATTCCTTAGAATCACAAACCCCAAGCTCATATCAGCTGAAGCAAATGACCAATTGGCCCTTCATTAACCCTTGCTATTAAAGGGACTTAAACAACCTCACTCCCACATAAACATGCCATACACTTTCAGAATTTCTTTCTTTTGTGTTTCAGCTGTAGTATTTTTAAAGTTGATGGGCTGTGCATTTAAGTGATGTTATGGGCTGTCTCCCTAGTTTTTGTTATACACCCCCTCCCCTATTCTTGTACAATCTCACTACTAGGCTAACACACAAACACACCAAACATACAATTTCACACCTCATGAATTAATTTACTCAATCATTAAATCAAATCACACTATAAAATTCAAAGTAAATAAAATTTACTTTGGGTATTACATTTCATCCCAACTTGAAAAGTTTTTGTCCTCAAAAATTTAGTCAAGTCTTACCTTTAAGAGGACTCTGCAGAGAAATCTCCACTCCCTTTAATTTTCCTCTTAGAATCCAATATATAAACTCTTCCGTGAGTTGGATTATTAGATTCAGCCAGCTTCTTCCTTTTGTTTTCCGGGTAATCTTTTGTTGAGGCAAAATCCCTAATTAGTTTTGATGATTAACAAACTTAAAATGTGAGAAGCTTAAGTTATCTGATTTCATATGCTACTAATGCTTCTTCTTGAGTGAAAGATAAGAGCAGGTATAACCATCCAAATCTCAAGAAGATATATGCTTATGAGAAGCATCATATTTGAAAAGACTTAAAACAATGTTGTACACAAGGCCTTAAGAAGAAAGGTTTCTCTTGACAAGATCAAAGATCATTACCAAATGGGTAAATTTGAGAAAGATCATCTTGAGAAGTATCATTTCAATCTGTGTCAACATGAGAAGGATAATCAGAAGGATCAACCTAAGAAGCATCATGACAGAACCAGCAATAAGAAAGGCTCTCAAAGAATAGAGATGAGAAAAGTCAAGTTGAGAAGCATCATGATAAGAAGAGTCATCATCAGAAGGGTCATGATGAGAACAGTCAAGTTGACACTACAAAAAACTAGTGATTAGCGACGGAATTTAGCGACGGATCTACATTCCGTCGCAAATAAAAACATTAGCGACGGAATTTTACAATATTAGCGACGGAACTGGTTTTATAAATTTAGCGACGGAATTCTGCTTATTTAGCGACGGATTGGACAAGGCGCGCAGAAACGAAAAATTTGAATTTTATTAGCGATGGATTTCCGTCGCTAATAACCCGTCGCTAATCATAGTAAATTGCGCAACTGACCGTTTCAGTTTAATAGACGCGTGGCACAATTTTCAAAGATTAGCGACGGAATGCCGTCGCTAATAATCCGTCGCTAAGCTTTGAAAATTGTGCCACTGTCCGTTACATTTCAATTTGACACGTGGGCCAAAGTTAGCGACGGAAATCCGGCGCTAATTCCGTCGCTAACTGTTAAAAAAATTTTAAAGCCGGATCCCTCCCCCTTTTCTCTCTTTCTTTCCTCTTCTCCACTCTTTCTGTCTCCAGTCTCCACGAATCCTCTCCCTCTCCGTCCACCGGCCACGCCACCGCCCCCATCCACGCCGCCGCCACCGCCCCCTTTTCTCTCCATTCTTTCCTCTTCTCCATTCTTTCTCTCAGACTCTCCCTCTCCGAACCGTCCACCGTCCACGCCATCGCCACCGTCCACGCCACCGCCACCGCACCACCACCGTTCACGCCACCGCACCCCCACCATCCACGTTACCAAGGTTTGTTTCTTCTCTGTCTCTTTCTGTCTCCACGAATTTTCTCTCTATTTTTCACTAATTTTGTTTCTGCCTCTCTATTTCACAGTCACCGGACCTCTATTTCGCAAGTCACCGGACAACCACCGCACCGGACAGCCACCACAGTCACAGTCACGGTTAGTTTTTTTTGTTTTTTATTTTTGAATTGATTTTTTGTTCAGTTGTTATAGGATAAAATTTTATTGTTAGAAATATTAAAATTAGTATTTATGATTGTGAAATTTGAAAGGTTTATATATGTGTTTAAGATAGTGTTTAGAATTGTAGAATAAAATTGTTGTTGTTGTTAATTAGAAAGTTGTAATTGAATGAAGTAATTGGAATTGAATTGAAATTGAAAAATGTAATTGAATAGTGTATGTGTTTAAGATAGTGTAATTGTAAGTGTATGAAATGTGTATGTTAATTTTGAAATGTGTATGTTGTTAATTGAAAAATGTGTAATGGTAATGTGTATGTCGTTTGAGATGTTAAATTGTTGTTTTGATGTTTGATGAACCCTAGGTTAGATGACTATTTGATGTTGTTATTGTGTGTTGTTGATGGAAAACGGTGAGGTTTTATTGGTTTTATATTGGGAATGTTATGAGAATGTAAAACATTTTTTTAAATGCGTGTAGATGAATTGGAGTCAATTGAATCGTGGTTGGGTGTATGATCGGTTATATCCGGGAAGAGCGTTTTTAAAGGAAACTTTTGTAAATGGGGTTGAAGAATTTATTAGGGTAGCTTGGCAACATGATTTAACTAAAGAGGAAGGGGGATTAGATGTCCATGCCTTAAATGCAAGGGTGTACCTATTAGTACTGATGATGAAGTCAGAGAGCACTTGTATCGTGTTGGGTTTATGCCTAATTATTGGATTTGGGTGGACCATGGAGAAGTACTTCCGAATTTTCACGTAGGGGCTTCAAGCAATTCTGGTGGTGTTGTTCCATCTAATGAACAATTTGAGTCGATGGAAAACATGATTTGTGATGGTCTCAGGGTGAATGTGCCATTTGATGAACCTCAGTATGACGATCATGATGAACTTCCAAATGAAGAAGCACAGAGATTCTATAATTTGTTAAGGGAGTCAAACAAACAGTTGTTTGAAGGCTCGCCAGAGTCAAAATTATCTATTTCTGTGAAGCTTTTAGCTCTCAAGTCCATGAGTAATATTTCTGAGTTGGGTTTAGATTATGTGACTAAAATGATGATCGATGCGACACCTAATAAGGATAATTTGCCAAAAAATTATTATGAAGCAAATATGTTAGTTTCGAAACTGGGATTGGAGTGTAAGAAGATTGATTGTTGTGTGGATGGGCACATGTTGTTTTACAATAACGAATTTGGTAAAAACGATGGTGCACTACTGGAATGCAAATTCTGTGGAAAGCCGAGGTATCATGTTCGTAAAGGGGGAAAACGTAATTATAAACCCATCCCTGTAAAGTCGATGTTCTATTTGTCTATAATTCCAAGGTTGCAAAGAATGTTTGCATCGGCTGAAATTGCGAAGAAAATGACGTGGCATTATGAGAATAGGCGTACCTCAGACATTTTACGCCACCCATCTGACGGTGAAGCGTGGAAACACTTTGATCAAGTGCATTCAGATTTTGCCTCAGACCCACGAAATGTTCGACTTGCCTTGTGCTCTGATGGATTTACTCCATATATCCAAGCATCAACGTCGCCCTATTCTTGTTGGCCAGTCATTGTTACCCCTTACAATCTTCCTCCTGAGATGTGCATGACTAAACCTTATATGTTTTTGACTTGTATGATACCTGGTCCAACCAATCCAAAAGCTAACATTGATATCCTTTTGGAACCCCTAATTGATGATCTCAAGAGATTGTGGGGTGGTGTTTTGACATATGATGCAGCACAAAAAAATAATTTTATGATGAGAGCGTCATTGATGTGGACAATAAATGACTTCCCTGCTTATGGTATGTTGTCTGGTTGGGGGACTCACGGTAGATTGGCATGTCCCCACTGCATGGAACACACAAAAGCGTTTACGTTGAAATACGGGGGGAAGAGTTCTTGGTTTGATTCGCATCGTAGATTCTTACCGTCGGGTCATGAATTTAGAAAGAACAAGAAGGCCTTCAAGGATGGGGTAGTCGAAAGAGATAGACCACCGCCTTTGTTGACATCAGGTGAAATCTGGATGAGAGTTATCGATTTGCCACAAGCCACAGAGGTAGGTGTGCTCTCCCGATTGAACGGTTATGGACGACTGCATAACTGGACAAAAAGAAGCATATTTTGGAATCTCCCATATTGGAAAGATAATCAATTGAGACACAATCTTGATGTTATGCACATCGAGAAGAATTTCTTTGACAACATATTTTACACTGTGATGAATGTGAAAGATAGAACCAAAGACAATAATAAAGCTAGAATGGATTTTGCTCTTTACTGTAGCAAACATCGATCCAATTTGAATTTGGTGCAAATGACTAATGGCAAGATGTTAAAACCTAAAGCTAATTATTGTCTAACACCCGAAGAAGCAATTGATGTTTGTCGATGGTTGAAGGGATTGAGGATGCCAGATGGTTATTCTTCTAACCTTGCAAGATGTGCGGATGTGAACACTGGGAAGATGTATGGGATGAAAAGTCATGATTGCCATGTATTCATGGAGTGTTTGCTTCCCATTGCTTTTGGTTCATTACCAAAGAGTGTTTTGGAACAACTTACTGAAGTGAGTCAATTTTTTAAGAATATGTGCTCTTCAACAATGAGAAAGGATGATCTTATTAAGATGGAGCAGAATATTCCTTTCATTATCTGTAAGTTGGAGAGAATACTTCCTCCTGGTTTCTTTGATTCCATGGAGCATCTCCCGGTTCACCTTCCATATGAAGCAAGACTTGGTGGGCCAGTTCACTATAGGTGGATGTATCCATTTGAGAGGTAATTGTCTATTTTAGCATTTTAATTACAGTGGCCTTTAGTATGACTATTTGTTTAATCAAGCGTTCTTCTTTCATATATAGATTAATGGGTGATTATAAACGATCTGTGAAGAATAAAGCTAGAGTTGAAGGATCGATCTGCGCAGCTTACTTACACCGTGAAACAATTTATTTTTGTTCTCATTATTTCAACAACTTTATGTTGTCAAGAAATAATAGAAACGAAATGGAGGTTGAAGAAGAAAGACACGCACTCACTTTATCTGTGTTTACACAACCTGGTCGCCCCTCGGGAAAGAAGTCGACCAACTGGTTATCGGATAAAGAGTATGAATCACCACATGTTCATGTCTTGATCAATTGCACCGAAGTTAAACCATATCTTGAGTAAGTATGCTTCAATTCAATTTTTAATCTGTATACACCATTAAAGTATGAAGCTAAATCATGTCTTGATCAATTCAATTCAGTGCATTCTTACGAAGTGAGGGAATATGCGCTGAAGAATCTTCTGTTCGTATACATGAAAGTTTTCCATCATGGTTTACTGCTAGAGTAAGTAAATAAAATTAATGTTTTAATGTCAAACGTTTAAAGTAGATTATATTATGAGACATGACATATTTTTTCCATATGTGATTACTTAGGTTTATGAAGCCGAACCAACTCCCTTAATCCGACACTTGAGGAACTTAGCCGATGGTCCTTTTCGTGAGGTGACTGAGTGGCACACGTACCTCGTTAACAGTTACAAATTTGACACACAATCATGGAGTGAGGGAAAACAAACAATTAATAGTGGTGTATATGTTAAAGGGGAAACAGAAGGAGGTCAAGGTGACTACTATGGTGTGATCCAACAAATATATGAACTTGAATACCCATATTTGGACTATCAAAAGAGAATAGTTTTATTTTATTGTAGTTGGTTTGATCCATCGGTTAGAGGAACGAAATTGAATCCAAAATGCAATACCGTGGACATTCGAATGGATAGAAGGTATAAACTTTATGACCCGTTTATCATGCCAGAAAATGTGAGACAGGTGTATTATGTTTCATATCCATCAACTAAGAGGGGCTGGTGTGTTGCAATTAAGACAAAACCACGGGGTCGCATTGAAGCAACTGATGCGGAGGATGAGGTTCCTTATCAAGTGGATGAAATGTCGGGAGTTAATGAGGTACTTGAAGTTGAACCAATTGATACCTTACGTGATGATCGACTCTCCGTTGAAGAAGTTGAACCATGTGAACCAGTACCAGAAGTGACTGAAGAGGAAGAAGAGACTAGAGATGAAGAGGAGGAAGAATATACTGAAGATGAAGAAGACGAAGAATATGAATATTTAGAGTAGTCTTATTAGTATTAATGTTGTTATCATTATTACATTAATGTTCTAATTATCGTCGTTATATTAGTACTAATGTTGTTATCATTATTAGATTATGTTGTTATCATTATTACATTAATGTTGAAATTATCGTGATTATACTATTGTTCTTGTTATCATTATTATTAGAGTCATGTTATTGTTCATAGATATGCATCCAGGAGAAAGTTCGGACCCATCGAGACATGGGAAGAGGCATCATCGTCGTAGACAACGTGAGGTGACATTAGTTAATATTGGGAATAACTCATTTATTGGAACGCCTCAGACCACCTCTCCAATTGCCCCACCGGTGGTTCAGCCTACGTCTCCACCAGTTGGGTATATGCCTACACCAGGGGGGTATATGCCTACACCAGGGTTGCATACACCAGGGTATATGCGTATACCACCTGGGTATATGCCTACACCAGGGTTATCGATGCCTACACCAGCTGAGCCCCATGGTGATGCGTATACTGATGAGCCCCATGTTGGTGTTACTGATTCAGATTCATCGACTGATGAAGAGGATGTGCAGGTAGTTGTCGGTAATGATGGTATCAAACGCAAAGTCATCTATCCCTATGGTAACGCGTAAGTATTGTTTGAATTTTTTAGTTTAAATTAATTATGCAATGACTTATATATATATATATATGTGTGTGTGTGTGTGTGTGTGTGTGTGTGTGTGTGTGTGTGTGTGTGTGTGTGTGTGTGTGTGTGTGTGTGTGTGTGTGTGTGTGTGTGTGTGTGTGTTTTATTGTTTGATATATATGTTTTGTTATGCAGGTTGCTTCCTGCGAAGGCCGCTTCATCGCATATCACATATGTCATTCAGAAAATGTATTTTAAAACTTATCATGAAAAGTGGACAAAAGTCAATGATGAGGAAAGGGGAAAACTTTTGGATTTGTTTAAGGTAATTGTTAGTTAATTATGTCATTACATATATTGTTAATTTTAATTTTTTTTATGTTAAATATAATAATACATATTTTTGTTTTGCTTAATACAGTCTAAGTTGACGTGGCTGCCGGAACATGATGTAGCTGTGCAGAAGCTTTTTTTCAAAAGAATGGGCAAGCAATTGTCGGATTTGCTTTACAAACTGCGTTGTAAAGATAAGCAGCCAAAATACATCCCTGACCGTGTTTGGAATGCCTACAAGGAACTTTGGGCTACTGAGAGCTACAAAGAAAAAGCTGAAAAGGCCAAGCAGAATAGAAATTTTGAAAAGGGTGGCTCGCTTCACTGTTGCGGCTCCGTCAACCAGGCTCAGCATGCTGTCAGATGGGTAAATTATTTTAAGTATGTGTTATTTTAGTTTATTTAGGGTGATTAGCAATAATTGAAAATGTGTTTCATTATTACAGAGTAAGAAGGCTGGACGCGATATCACTATTCCTGAGCTTCACAGGGCAACACATTTGAGGAAGGGTACTGCGGAGTATGTTGATGAGCGCTCTAGGAAAACTCAGGTATATACAACTTGTTTTGTATTAAATAATTTTGTTTTCTTAAAATGGAACGCTAATTATGCTATGTTATCTGGTTATGGAAAACATGAGGATGTTAGTGAGACGATGGTTGAGCCGACTCAGGGGACCTGGAACCCTGGCTCACTTGGTCCACTTCCCCCTGAGATCATAGCTCTGGCGAACCGCAATTGGAAGATGGCGGTAGGCGGGCCGAATAAGGGTGGCCTGTATGGTTCGGGGCCCTTGGCGCCGTTATTGGTCTCTGGGGTTGATCACTTCGACACTAGTGGGCCTTCTGGCAGTGGACCTCCTCCTCCTCCTCCCGCTACAACTGACGAGACCGCGCAACTTAGGCAGCAGGTGCAGGCTCAGGCACAGGTCATTCAGGATCAGGAGCAGCGGCTGCAGACTCATGAACAGGTGCAGACAACCTTGCAGGAAGACTTCTTGAATTTTACCCGTGCGCAAGCGAAGATATTGAAGTATTATAACCGCAAACATCCAAATGGGTCTGAGTCTGAGGGGTCTGATGATAATCCCTATTAGGACTTTGTTGTATTCGTTTGATATTTAAGTATTATGTTTTAACATTTTGAACTAGTTTATTTTGATTCGGATTTTATTGTTATTTGGGATTGTATTGTTGATTTCGACTTTATTGTTAATTCAGATTTTCGCATTTATCTTAATTATAGACAGGGTTTTGCGCAATAGACAGGTTTTTCGCATTTCGATTTTAAAAAGCAGGTTTTCCAAAAATTAAAAGCCAGGTTTTCCAAAAAATTTAAAAAAAAATTCAGGGGTCATTAGGGACGGAATTAGTGGCGGAATTTCGTCGCTAATATTGCTAACCAGACACAACCACGTGGCATCAATTAGCGACGAAATTAGAGACGGAAATCTGTCGCTAATTAGCTCATTCGTAGGCTAACACGTGGCAGTAATTAGCGACGGAATCAGAGACGGAAATCCGTCGCTAATTAGCTCATTCGTAGGCTAACACGTGGCAGTAATTAGCGACGGAATTAGCAACGGATTAATCCGTCGCCAAGTAGCGACGGAACCAAATCCGTCGCTAATAATTAGCGACAAGCTTCTTAGCGACGGAATTAATCCGTCGCTAATTTCGTCGCTAAATGTTGTTAGCGAGGGAAAAAGAAGCGTTAGCGACGGAAAAATCCGTCGCTAATACGCTGTTTTTTTGTAGTGTGAGAAGCATCACTTCATAAATCTGTTCATGAGAAGCATCAACTTGAGAAGCATCATATCCAAAAACTGTCATAGCTGAGAAAAATCACAGTTGAGAAGAGTCATGACAGCTGGAAACTGCTGTATTCTGCAAAAAAGCAGAAACACAGCTGTCTTAAAAGCACAGCCTTGCAACAGCTATAAACGGCTACAAACGGCTATATTCTTTTGGCAACGACTCTTTTCTATGGTCTAGAGGATATTACACAACATTTCAGGCATTTTCAGCTATAAATAAACACATCCTGCCATCGTTGATCTATGTGAGAATACTTCGAGCTCAAAACTTCCAACCTTTTCAAGTGTCAAGTTTTTCTCTCATCCATACTCAGCTGCTCCTAAACTGAAGGGATTCAATTGATCTCTGAGTATGTATTTTTGCTTGTGTTGTAATGTTTGTTGAAAACACCATTTGTATCAACCAAGCTCTAGAAATCCCACAAACCCACACACCAAACAGAAAACATGTAAGGGAACCTTCTCCAGTGGCATGTGCTGCTGTAGGACTTGAGAAGTGAGTCGCTTCTGTGTTAGAAGCTGCCTAATAAATCAGAAGGATTGTATTAGGTGTGAAAACAGTAGGTAGAGCTGTGTGAAGAAAACTACCAAGAGAACTTTTAGCCTAGGGAGGTTGTAAAAATTGTAAACTATTCGGAAAATAGTGGAAACACTCACAGGGAGTGAGGAGTGGACGTAGCCCAGGGTTTTGGGTGAACCACTATACATCATTGTGTTATCTACTGATTTTTCTGAGTAGCTTTACACTGTGAGACAAAACACTCCTCCTGGAGTTGATTTATGAAAACTGGGAAGATAGCATGCCGACCCTTCTTTGCTAAAAATTGTTTTATTTAAAACACTGTTTTCAACCCTTCTCACATCTCTCCTAAGCTTGTAAAAATTGTAATGCCTCTTGAAAAGCTTTGAACGTTACAGTATCACTTTATAACACACAATCTCTTATCTTAATGTTGTGCTGAAAATCAATATCTGAGAGCAAGTTCTGAGAAATAAACTTACTGACCCTTCTCCACTCTGTTACATAGTTCAGAAGACAGTTTTTCATAAACCTTCTCAACTTGCTATCATAGTTAAGAAGACTGTTTTCATTCACCCTTCTCAACTAAGAACACTGACTATCTTATTATCTAATCATTTCTTGTGAAGATAGTTATCTTGTTTTAGGTTATTTTAAAAGAGTCACAATTCCAACCCCCCTTCCTTATGACACTTATTGACTTCAATTGGCATCAGAGCTCGGCCTCTGGGTTGAGCACACGCAACAGTGTGAGAGGAAAAGATCTTGGAAGAAGTCATGGCCAAACCAAATTCTGTAGCCTTCCTACCAGAAGGTGCTTCATCAAACAGGCCTCCTGGGTTCAATGGAGAACACTACTATTACTGGAAAAGTCAAATGAAGCTATTCCTTGCATCTCAAGACACTGACATACGGGACATTGTTGAGAATGGACCATATGTTCCTACTGTGGCTGGTCCAGTACCAAACAGTCGCATTCCTAAGCCAAAGGCTGACTAGACTGCTGGTGAGAAGCATCGTGTACTACACTATCCTAAAGCAAAGTACTATCTAACTTGTGCCTTGGAAAGAGCAAAATATGACAAAATAGTAGGGAAGGAAACTGCAAAAGAAATATGGGATACTTTGGAAACTGCTCATGAAGGAACAGATCAAATCAAAGAAGCAAAAGAGGGCATGCTCATCCATGAATTTGAAATGTTCAAATTGTCAGAAGAAGAAACTATTGATGAAATGTTCAGCAGGTTCACCACCATCATCAATGGGTTAAGTGCTCTGGGAAAAACATTTCCAGATGCTGAGAAGGTTGGCAAACTCTTGAAATGTCTTCCAAAAGCTTGGAGACCAAAGAAGACTGCTATAGAAGAAGCAAAAGCACTGTCATCACTTGATATTGATCACTTGCTGGGCTCACTGAAAATCCATGAACAAGAACTCGTGGAGGAATTATATCCAAAAAGAAAGGCAGTTGCTCTAAAAGCATCTCAGAAGGAAGAAAACCCTTCTCAGAAAGGAAAATCAATGGCACTAAAATCTTCTCAAGAAATGGATGATGAGGAACAAGAAACTGAAGATGATACAGATGGAGAAGAATTAGCTCTTATATCTAAAAGAATCAACAGATGGTTAAAAAGACGAGGAAAACCTCAATTCCGAAGGGACACATTCAAAGGAGAAGGAATCAAACCAAAAATCACTTGTTATCAGCACCAAAATCCGAAAACAAACTATCAATCTTCTTCCCTTGTAGAGAATCAGCCGGATGACGAAGCTGTCCGTCACATTTCCTCTTATCTGCATGCCATCTAATGTTCTTTGCGTCCTTTGCATTAACAAACAAGTGTTTGAATCTGGGAATTATCGGATGATTCACCAGACTTTACTTTGTAGCGCGACCTATTACACACATGGCATTTATGCAGCTTCTCAAAATCATTCTGATACAATATGCAATCATTGGGTCATGCATGTATTTTTCTATACTCAACACCCATCGGACACAAAACTTTCTTCGCTTCGTACGTATGACACGACAATGTGTTACCTTCTGGAAGCATGTCTTTCAACAACTCAAGCAACTCAGTGAAACTCTTATTAGTCCACCCATTTATTGCCTTTATGTTGAACAACTTTATCACCGTAGACAATCGTGTGTGTTTTGTACCTCCCAAATACAAAGGCTCTTTTTTATCTTTTCACAAACTATCATAGGCTTGTGCTTGCATAAAAGATTCCGGACCAATATCACGTATCATGTCCTCCATTCGATCATCCATATTTGCATCTACGAAATTCTCTCTTATAGACACACTTGGGATATCTAACTTCTCACCATGCCATGTCCATGTTGTATAACCACGACAAATCCCATCAACAAGAAAATGATCTCTTGTTGTGGCAACTGGTTGTGGTGTTTGGTCCACACAATTAACACAAGGACAATCAAAAATTCCACCACTATCTTTAAGCTTTGTTTGAGCAAACTCTAGAAACTCTTCCACCCCGTTCGCATACTCGTCACTCAACTTACTAGTTTGCATCCAACTACGATCCATAGCTACACTCAAAAAATAGTAAAAAAACATGTATTTTATATACAAATTATAGACAAACAGTTTAACATGTAAAACGAGAAAGGATTCCAATTTGATTGCAACCAACAAACATAGCATATTATTATTGAATTTAACAATCAAAAAAAGTTGCACTACACCCCTATTCTTTTCATTTTTTTTCCTTTTTGTATAGTATTAATTAATGACTCTCATTATTTTTTATGTATGTCAGTTATGATGAAGTGTTTTTTATTTATAAAAGAAGCATAGTAACTAAGATGGATAGACGTCTCTGCTGCCCCAAGGAGATCAATAAAGGTACTTGGTCTTGAAAAGAAGATGAAACTCTCTCCAAATATGTTGCCATTCATGGAGAAGGAAAATGGCTGAAAGTTGCCCAAAATGCAGGTCTCTCTCTCTCTCTCTCTCTCTCTCTCTCTCTCTCTCTCTCTCTCTCTCTATATATATATATATATATATATATATATATATATATATAAAATAAGAGTAAATGAAGGATGAAGAATCATAACATAAATATGTATCAGTGTGATATATATATATCACACTGATACATATTTATGTTATGATTCTTCATCCTTCATTTACTCTTATTTTATATATATATATATATATATATATATATATATATATATATATATATATCACACTGATACATATTTATGTTATGATTCTTCATCCTTCATTTACTCTTATTTTTTTCCTTTTAACTTATGCATTCTACTCAACACAAGTCTCATAATATATACATTCTATGATTAGAAGTTCATATATACATTCACATATCACCAGAATTTCATATATATATATATATATATATATATATATATATGATAATAGATATATAAACTATGATTAGAAGTTCTTAATTTAATTTCTTTCATAATAATTCCTTTGTGATCAACAACTAATTAAAATTATGATTTTTGTTCTTATAAATGGGCTTTGATGGCGAAGAGGCTAGCAGGATGAAAAGACAATGAAATCAAGAACTATTGGAACACTAATCTCTCAAAGAAGTATGAACAAAAGAAGACCAAACAAATCCAGGTAGAACCAGAAGTTCCAAGGCCAATGAGATTGTGTAACACCCCGGTATTTTTATCGAGTAAAAATACCCAAGTGTACCATTCCTAAAACATCAGAGATATATTTCCTGTTTAAATACTGAACACCACTATAAAATTTTCACTGAATAACAACAGGACAGTCTTAAACATAAATAAGACCATAAACCATCAGTGAAATACAGTGTTCAATATCGTACAAGAAAGCGGAAATAAATTATTATACCAATACAATGAGTTGTAATACATAGACAACATAAAGGAAGTGCAAACTTAAGCATAAAGCTAAGTCTTCAGCAACCATCCGAGTACCACCTACTCGTGCCTCTTGGATCTCCACTTTCCCTGTTTATCTGTAAAACAACAACATATAAACAATGAGATACAATCTCAGTGAGTTCTACCGAGACCCCTACTAACACTCTCGGTCCATTTAAAACATTTTTAAGATTTGATACAACACCGACCGCAATCCGCTTGCTAATCCCGGTGGACCATATACTAAGGCTTCGATCTAGTAAGACACCGACTGCAATCCACTTGCGTCTCCCGATGAACTAGCATCCTAGGCCTTTCTACATACCACCGGCCGCAAACCTTGCATCTTCCGGCGAACGTAGTACAATTACTTTTAACACAACACCGGCCGCAAACCTTGCATCTTCCGGTGAACCCCATAACCAATAGTGTCTCCTAATGGCACGAAGCCTAGGGTAAAGGTTCATGACTACCCCGCCAAGTATGTCAACATGGGTCGTCACCCAAACTCGATATAATATATATATATATCTACAACCATGTATAACCACCCACATTGGGCCGACTCCTATAATCGATATAATATACATATCGTGAATCGTAGACCGGTTTAGACGAATAAATAATAATCATTCCGCGTCAGTTATACCATACCACGTAGGACTCATAGTCCGTTTTCTTTTTGGTAAAAACATGTCCTCACACGTATACTATATTTCGGTTTTTCGAAACGATTTGAACATCAAAAGTATTTTATAAAACTCTTTTGAAACATACCCAAAATCATGGCATTATAAGCCTAATATCATTAAAGAAGGGTTGGGAGAGGATTGGGAGAGGATTGGAATCGAAACGGAATCATTTTGGGCACTTTGAAAATTTTGGACAGAACGCTGCGCACGGACAGTGCTCCCATACGCACGGGTCGTGCGCCCTTTTATAAAAATTTGCGAAATAGAAACAGAACCAGACGCACGGTTCGTGCGCCTGGGGCGCACGGATCGTGCGCATTTGACAGCATTCTATTTTCATTCCGCTTTGCGTTTTTCGTCGTTCCGATCAATTCCGATCACTTCCGGTACCTGTTCCAGTCCAATCCTAACACCAAAATAGTACAAAAACATATCCAACGTCCTCTCTCGATCAACCAATCCAATCAAAGACTCAACACATTCGATTTTCATCAAAATTCGACATATTTAAAAATAATGGTTTTTGACTCAAAATCTTCCGAAATCAAATCACTAAAAATTCCATTTCAACACGACTCAACCCGAGATTCGCTCCGATCAATTCCAAACCCGAAACAGACAATATCAAGTGATATTCCAGACCAGCGAAAGCGATAAAACGATCAATCAATTAATTCGAAAAACAAAAATCCTAAACGTGAGTAGAACTCACCCTTGAAGCGTGAACCCCGATCGAGCCGAATTTACCGAGTAACCACACGAACATTCCCCGCATAAACTTTCCGTTCCGACGACGCTCAAATCCGCTTTCAAAGCTTTCCACTCGATCGCGAAACCTCTTTTTGACCGAAATACCGAATTCCCCGAAATCCTTCATGAACACTATTCATCATCTTCTTCAACCTCAAGCCACTATTCACAAAAACCCCAATTTGCACCCTAACCCCTTGATTCTTCACAAACTCCAAATCGGACTTCAATATTTGCGCTATCCACCTTGAGCTCGCTCCCAAACACCATCCAAAGCTTTCCTTTGAGCTTGAACAACAAAAACCTCTATTTCCTCTTAAATTCGAAAATGGTGGATTTGAGGAGAGTGGGTTGATGATGAAGATTTTGGTACCAAAACGAAGAGGAAGGAACGCCGAACATTTTTCGTGTTGGAAGGAAGTCGTTTCGGTGAAGTCTTCTCTCTCCCTCTTCTCTTCTCCCTCACGCCATTCTCTTCTTTTCTCTCTTCTCTTCTTTTTGTAACTCTCGCTTCCTCTCTTCTTTCTTTCTTCTTTTTATTTCTTTCTTTTCTTTTCTTTTCACACACACACACACGGTTACACATATATATATTTAATATATAATTGGTAACGTGGTCTAATTACCATATTGATCTAAATCTCCTATTTCGATTCCGAAACTTCCTTGATCCGTATTATCCGGTTAACGATCCGATGACAACCAATAAATAATTTTAGCACTCATTAAATTTACCAGTCGAGTATTAAATTGGTTTAATTGGGTTAACACCCAAATAATTCCATTAATTATTTTGGGGATGTTACAGATTGAAAGCAGTTCAATATAACAAAACTATGGAGAACCGCGAGTTTGATAAAGATAGTGGAAGTCCCTCAAAGACAATAGATAATGAGGATACACTAGTGCAAAATCAGGAAAAGAATTAGACTTTTAACGTCGGATCCAAGATATCCGACCTAAGATGAACAAAATTGTCTATCCTGCATCTTTTAAATTCGGGCTGGAAACTATCCGACTTAAAAGGTGAATTTTTTTTAGAAAGAATACCAAGTTTTTTTCTTTTAGGCAAAACATTTTCTGAAAGGAACCCTTGCGCTCTCTCGCCCTCAGTTCCCAACCTCGCCCTTTTTCTCTACCCAACCTCGCCCTTACTTTCTACCCAACCGTCCTCACCCTCTCCCCTTCATCGCCATCGCTAAAGAACGGTAGAGCTCAAGAACGATTTGCCCTCAGTTTGCATCCGACCAAAGCAAGTACCAACTTCATCTCTCTCTCTCTGTGTCGCTCTCTCTCTCTCTCTAGGGTTTATTGTTGTCTTTACTTTTTATTGATTGTATGAATTTTAGGTGGAGAATTTAGGGTTTTAAGAGGTTTTAAAACTTAATTTGGGACTGTGAGTTATTAGATCCTTTGTGTATAGGGTTTTTGATTGGAACAAATCTGATGCAGTTCTTACTGTGGAGGTGTTACTGGTGGATGGGTTGATAATTAGAATGGGAAAGAGAATTGAAGCAGAAGATCGAGATAAAGACTTGTCTTGTGGGAAAGTTGGGCTTGGTCACATATCTATCTGGTAACTGTTGCGGCTAGGAAAGGAGTATTTATCTATGTGTTATGTTACTGCTACACAAAAGTCAGGCAGGGGATTTGAGTTGTTCCAATTGGGGCGTGGAGATGTATTGAAATAATGTTACTAAAATATTGTAACTATATCTTATCTTATCGTTAATTGAAATTGTTTGGAGCAGAATCACATGCTTCTCTTTATATTACCATATTGTAATAGCTTCATGCTTCTCTTTCTCTCGATTGCCATGTCACAAGATAATTCATATCTAACTAGAATTGAAATTAGTCTTCTCTGAATTATCCAAAAAAAGGAAAACACTCAGAATAAAAGGTGATTTATAACAATTGAAATTTAGTGTATGTATATCTTGTATTTAGTGTAGGTGCTTTGTATCAATTGGGAAGTAATATGACATTATGTCAGGAGCATTTATTGAAATATTTATTAGTTTCAGAACAACATAATTCTCATGTGAAGTACCTTATTGTGTTAGGAGGTTATATTATCACAGATGTTAATTGTTCACCTGGTTTTCTTGTTTTTCTTCTCTGATCTTCCTCTTCACAGATGTATATGATATACTGCTAGAGCTCAAGTATTCTAGTTATTTTGATTGTGCAAGAAGTTTATAAGGTTAATAGTTTGGAACATCTTTGATTATAATTGAAGGTAAAAATTTTATGCTATTTTGTAAGATAGTGGGTCCTAAGGTAACCATGAGTCCTTATGCTCAAGGGTATTGAAGACCTTGTTGATGCTGTCATGTAAACTCTATTGCTCAAGGGTGTTGAAGACCTTGCTGATGTTGTCAAAGCAACTATGGGTCCTAAGGTAATGATTCCCTTGCTGTGTTTGATATGATTTTTTGCATACATTGTTGATAGTTAAAAGAATTGTCTGGTTTGAATGCCATGAACCTGAGGCGTGGTATATCTATGGTTGTTTGACTTGCTTTGTATTTCTGTGTCTTGCAATACCTTAAGTATTGAACTATTTCAGGATGGCAAAACTCTGTGTAATGAGTTGGAAATTGTTGAGGGAATGAAGCTTGACAGAGGCTACACATCTTATTTCATAACAAACCAGAAGAACCAAAAATATGTATGTTATCTCTTTATCACTCTACTTAACAACATTAGAATATTTTATGAAGGAGTTTATAAAATTCCTTTGCATGAACTTGTCTCTTGTGTTTAAATTTATCATATTTAACCATGCCATTTCTTATGCAATAGGAACTTGGGGATCCTCTCATTCTTATTCACGAGAATAAAATCTCAAGTATAAATGTTATAGTTAAAGTTATTGAGTTGGTGTGGAAGGTAGCAGTGTCATTGAATTTCTTTTGCAATTGACTTTTAAAATATTGATATTGGCTGACACATGCTTTGATTTAGAGACCTGAGGTAAGCAGTGTCCTTGAATTTTTTCAAATCAGAGGAATTGGATGTATGAAATAAAGTTTTCATTCCATGTTTAAGAAGTAAAATGGAATGGTAAGGAGATTATTAATAATAAGTATGTTTCATCACAAATTTATATATTGTTTAGGCGTCGAGGTGGAAGAATCAAGGTATTAGATGGAATATAATAAAATAGGTTTTATGAGTAACTATTATGTTCAGCTTAAATTAACCAAAAAGTATGACCTCACTATTATGACCTGACTATAAAAACAATGTTTTCTTCATTTTTACAGAAGCTAAAATAAAGTCACAAAAGATTATGATTAGTATTTCCCTATGTCTTTGTTCAACCAACACCCACTACTAGAAAAATTGTTTTTAGAGAGGGATTTTTGAGATGGATAATTATCCCTCACTATTAGTGAGGGATTTAGCTACGAAAAAAAATAAATTTGTCACCGCGCCTCTGGGTTACATTTGTGACGAATATAGAGACGAAAAAGTATCCCTCACTAAAAATTTCGTAGCTAAATTCGTCACAAAATATTGAAAAGACGTTTAGAGACAGATTTTAAGGGGAAGAAGTATTCTTCACTATTAGTGAGGAACACTGAATCCGTCACTAAGCGAAAAAATTACTCAGCTTTGTTTTTCAGTTTCCCTCCCAATTAATCAGTCACACTTTGTTTTTATTCAAATAAAAAAAAATCCCTCCCACTAACTTTCACTTTACCTTTTCTTTTTTCTCTTCACTCTCACTTTCTCATTCTCGTAACCTCTCACTCTCCCACTCACATCACTCGCGAACCTCTCTCTCTCTCTCTCGAAACCTCTCAATCTCGCACCCACCACCGCAGTCACAGAAACATCACCACCGTCACTCACCATTCACCACTGCCACTCAGGCTCAGCCCAAAAAAAAATTCATAGGGCCCCAAAAAAATCAACCCCAGCCCACATTCACACCATACTCTTTCCATGCGCTCCCTGCAAACAAACCGGCACCCCCAAATTGAGAAACCCCTCACGCGGTCGTGTAGCACCCAATCCCAACAACCGTTACGCTGCCGTTCACCGCCTCTGCTTCGATGTCCTACTGCCGGCAACACAAACGGAACTACGGAAGTCAGATTATATTTATATCTCTCATTCTCGTAAGTTTTGTGTTTCGATTTTGGATTTGGCGACTAAATTTTGGGTTTGATTTTGCTTTCCTTCTTTCTGAAACTGTGATTTTTGAATTTTAGGTTTTCAGATAGTTAGAAGATTGATTTCTGAAATTCTGGTTTTGATTATTGAGAGAGTCTTGAAGAATTGCTGCGGTGTTGCCGATTGAGTGTCGTTGCCGTCTTGCCGAAAATCTGATTCTGAAATTCTGACTTTTGTTTACCTTATTAAAGTAAGTGTATGAGGCTACACACACAATTCCTTCCTTTTAGCTCTGCCTCTTAGCTGTTATGTTAGAAGAAGAGCTGGAGAAGCACGACCCTTGTTTGATATAATGCGGCATAGACCCTTACCTTGTTACTGTTTCTCTTATCATGTTAACATCTCGATGTTAAATAGCTTCTTGCCAATTTGACATGAGATTTAACTGATGCAAGGTCAATTCCTTTGGTTTCTTTATTAATGCCTCAGCTAGCAAGTGGAAACATTTCTTTTAAAAAAGAAGAGCTAGAGAATTCTTGATGCCGATGGTAATTAAATTAAATAGCATTATATTTATATGAAGAAGAGATAGAGAATGTTTGATTATGATGGGAAAAAAAAAGTTCTCTGATGGTAAGATATCTGATTCATATAAATTAGATAACATTAATTCATATAAATGAGATATCTGATTGAAGTTTATGTTTAAGTTTTGAAGTTTTGTTTTATTTTGAAGAGAGTTTAATTCCACATTTCTTTTATTTTGAAGTTTTGTTTAAGTTTATGTTTCTCAAACTTGTCATTAAGCTGAAGCGTGTCTTTGTGGATTTTAGAAAGTCCTTTCTTTTATTTTGAAGTTTTGTTTAATTCCACATTTCTTTTATTTTGAAGTTTTGAAAAAAATTATCAAGTCCTTTCTATGATCTTAATACATACATGTAGACCCGAAAGTGCACACACAATCTATTGTGGGTCGATGCTCGATTTATTGACTTGACAAATCTTTCTGGCATGCAATTATAAGGCCGGATTCTCTTTTTGATAATGTTAAAACTTATTGATTTGTGTTTTGAAATTCCTGGTAATAATGTATAATATGCAGAGGGAATACTAGAAATGGATGTAAATACTCGTGTAAAATATATGGATTTTACGAACAGTTAGTTGAATATAGAGAGTAATGGTGTGATTATGAAGTATGTACAATTAGTAGAGTCTTTGGAGTGTAGAGTAGTTATTTGTCTCTCTCTTTGGTTTGGAATGTTGATATTTTTGGTTTGGGAATGAAGGGAAGAATTTGGCTGACTAAAGCTTCAAGGGTTAGATCTTCAGTTTGGAAAGTTGGGGATAAGCGCCCAGGTAAATGCTCCCTTGTGGTTAGCAGCTAATCGACTATCTTTTCCTTTATATTTTATTGTGACTAGTTTTTGTTTGGTGCATTTTTATTAAGTTATAACGCATTTTTATTTTGTTCCTTCCTTCTTAAACTGATGTATTTTGTATCAGGTACTCAAACTTATGCCTTACTTTGAAATGTTATTGCCTACTTTCTTATTGGCTTTATCTGTATCATAATTTGAGGATGATGCGGGTTTTATATATTATTTCAGTTGAGATTCCAGCTCTGCAATCTTCTATCTTCTATAAGTTACATGTGAATGTGATTGATGAAAAGATGTGTTTGCATAATTGGGTTGTGATTTGACTTAATCAGAAGTCCTGATAATCTTCCACCCCTCTATTATGCCATGAACATGCACAGCCAAGTTATGTCTGTGAAGTCCTGATGATCTTCCACCCCTCCTGTTTAGTAGCATATTAACCTGAATCAACTTGTCTGTGAAGCATGCAAGATTAGTACTGAAAATGAAATAACTGTCAAAGAAGTCTTTCAAACTCAGGATGGGATGGGAACTAAATTAATGATTTTAATCAGATGTGTGGGGCTGTGAACTAGTTAGAAGAAGTGATTTCTATTGAAAGCTATTATAAATTTATAATCAAGAGATTTTTCCGTCAAATGAATGTTTATTTTTCTTAATGCCAAAAATATCATGGGTAGCTGCAGAGAACCTGCTGCAGAAAATAAATTTAAGGAAATTAGTAATGCATATGAAGTAAAACTACAAGTTTTAAACACAGCTGAACCTTATGCAGTCTGCACACCTAATGGTAATTGATCTCATGTAATTATAATTCTATTGTAGGTCTTATCAGATGATGAGAAACGATCCATATATGACAGATATGGAGAGGCAGGGCTTAAAGGTTCAGGAATGGGCACTGGGGTAAGTGACCATTGAAGATGATGTAGAATTTTATTTTTGTGATAACATTTTCCTGTTTATCTAAGATGGATAATCTTTGTAATGACAGGATTTCAGCAATCCTTTTGATCTATTTGAGACGTTATTTGAAGGCATGGGTGGTGGCATGGGCAGCAGAGATTCTTGGAATGGAGCAGTTGATGGTGAAGATGAGTACTACAGTCTTGTTTTGAACTTTAAAGAAGCCGTTTTCGGAGTGGAAAAGGAGATAGAGGTTAGGCGATTAGAGAACTGTGGAACGTGCAATGGTTCAGGAGCTAAACCAGGAACTACATCATCTAGATGCAGCACTTGTGGTGGTCAGGGTCGTGTTGTCTCGTCAACAAGAACTCCGTTAGGTATCTTTCAGTAGTCCATGACCTGTTCTTCTTGCAATGGTACTGGAGAAACTCGAACACCTTGCAGTACATGTTCGTCTGAACTGGTTATTATTCATGTCCTTCTGAACTGGTTGTTTTGCCGGTGTCATCTACAATGTTGTCCTCCTTATGGTGAAATGGAGTTATCCCTCCTGCATCAGCCTGAGTGGTCCATGGGGCTTCCAAGAGGCATTTGATAGTTAGGATTGGAGTGGATTATCTCCTGCCCATGAGTTGGCCATCTCTAATTTCTGTTTTTTTAGTAGTGCACATTAAAGTTGAAAATAAACTATGGTTTGTAAAATACTATGTTTATCAAATATACCAGTTGTTTTCTTATGGATTAACATTAGTTATGCTTTGTATGGATTATATTTATAAACCTTGTTAATTATTTAAGATATTTGTGTGCTATTCAAAAAAATTCTAAGTTTTTATTCTTAGATTTAGTAGAATGTTTTATTTTAAAGAGTGTATAAAATCTATAACAAATATGCTTTTATATTAAATTCTAATGAGTCCCTAATTAAAAATGAAAATTTGATGGATAAAATCCCTCACTAATAGAGAGGGATTTAGTCTCCCTCTTTATTAGCGACGGATTTAGTCTCCCTCTCTATTAGCGACGGAATTAGTCTCCATCTCTATTAGCGACGGAAATACACTTTTCATCTTCAATTTCGAACTATGTTTTAGTGACGGATTTCATATGTTTGTGAGGGAATTTTCCGTCGCTATTACCGACGGATTTCAAAATCCCTCGCTAAAAATTTAGTGATGCCCAAATTAGTTACGAATCTGGGTTCGTCACAAATTCCGTCACTAAAATCGTTAGTGACGGATTTTTGATGGTTTAGTGACGGATTTGCTCCCTCTCTAATTTTGATTTTTCTAGTAGTGACCACCTTCTCTATCAATTTGTTAGAAATTCTAACCCTTTTAATTCTGTCTAGATTTCTTTTATTTGAATGAAGTAGATATTGCTTCTATTGTCTAAATATTTATTTGAATGATGTTATTTTATAGGTGAGACTGCTTACTGATAATGGGAGCAACAAGGATGACTTGAAGATGTCTATTGATAACAATCTGCTTACTCAGCTTTGTATAAATTTATTGGTTTCTCGGTTGGATACATAGTCTGCAAAAATATTTCAAAACATTTTCTATTTCTATTTCTTATTTTCACTTTTAATTGCAATTGTTTCATTCGGTTACAATTATTAGGGGCATTAATTTTTTGGCTCTTATCTCCACTTTCTTTATATCAATTGTTAGCAATTGTTATCTGTTAGTCCCATAATGTATAACTTCAATTCAGGCTCTTATCTCCACCTTCTTTATGTTTTTTATTAAGTTTCACTTTTGCATTCCTAACTTGAGCTTGTAATCGTTATTTTAGAACCATCACAGGTTCTTGCACTTGCTATTCTTTTCCCTAAATTTGTCTTAAGTGATAGCACCTACTTAAGTTAAGTAAGAGGGTCTTTGTGCACTTGAGCTTTTGTTACTAGCTTCAACCTGTACATTATGAATAAATTTGAAAGAAAAGCATGGGACCCTGCTTATTCACAGCGGACCTTTAGAAGAATGGGTATGTGGTATACTTAGAGCATATGATCTTTTTTGAGATTGGTTTAGGTTTTGATCTTGATTATAGATTAAAAACATTTTGATCAAGGACACATTTTTTTTTTGTTTTTTGCGTGCAGGGCTTGTCATGTTTAGATAGTTCTCTAGGTTCACAAGCTCCCTATTATGATCTACAAAGGGATTAGATTTGTCTTGGTATGAAATCTTAGAGTCTAACACTCCATATTTAAGTTTAGTACTTTAGTTACCCTTGTACGTATGTGTTTTTCTTTTGGCTAGCTGCTAAAAGTATGTGCTGAAAATAATTGTATGCGGGGAGAAGAAAAAAACAACAAAATAAACACACAAAAAAATAAACACTTTTAAAGTCGGATGCCTCTGTCGTCTGACTTTAAAAATCCACTTTTAAAGTCGGATGTCTGTGTAATCCGACTTTAAAAGTGTTCCACATAGACCAAAACCACAGCGTAAAAGTGGTAATTAAAGTCGGACACCTATCCGACTTTAAATGTGTTTGCTTTCTAAGTCGCTCTAATAGAAGTCGGGCTCATATCCGACTTTAAAAGTCTAATATACCCGACTTTAAATCCTGTTTTTCCACTAGTGATAGTGATGGTGAGGCTTCTCTTACTGGTGATATTGATGATATTAATGAAAACCAGTTAGTTGTTGCATGAGTCAAACTTGACAGGGAAAGTTGATCCTCTGAATAACCTTTTGGATGTGGAGCTAAAGAAGATGGCTTCCTTCCTTTCTGTGGATAACATGGTCCTAAGTGAGTTGGAAGCCATATTCTGCAATACTCTATCTATAGTATATATGCATTAATATCTCAACTACAAAACATATAACTATATGTACAAATTCATATTATTGCTTCTCTCTCCCTAGCTCATCACAGAGCATCCTAATAGTTATCCTAATAGTTTTAAGTAATTGTGACAAATGGTGAAGTCAAATGGTGAAGTCAAATAGAGGTATATATATGTTGCATTATCATAGCAGATTAAGTAATTATGTATATACATAATCTAATTCATTGCTTTCATCCCTCAATTTTAATTACAGAATGCGCAGGAAAAGAACAATAACGCTAGCAAAATCACTAGAGATGAATTTAGTTTGACACAATTATTGGTCTTATTTCCATACAATCAGTTTCAACCTTGTCACAAAATAAAAGCTGAAAATCAGTAAAAAAAAACACATGTTTGTACTTTGTAGTACCTTTCCCCTTCTTCCTTTAGGGCAGCGACCACTTTTCCTCCTCACCTATCTATCATGTTGATCTGTCAACTAAAATAGAACAAGAGAACCTCAAATTAGAGAGAGAGGATCATTTTTATAGCAAAAAGAAAGAAAATAGGAGTGGTTTACCTTTCAGAAAAACCAAAAGAAAGAGAATCCAAGTTGGTGATGGTGACAGGGAGAGAGACGGTGACGACGAGAGAGATGGAGACGGCGGCAGATAGGAGAGAACGACGGAGGAAGACGGAAACTTGGTGGAGAGAGCAAGGAGAAGAGAGATGGAACTGCGTATGTTGGAGTTTTGGAGGAGAGAGCGAGTTAGGGTTCGATGTTTTTTGTTTTGGACTGAGAGAGATAGGAAAAACGTGTGCGAGGATTTCAGTTTTTTTGTCACGCAAAAAAAAGATTACACATTTAACATCGGACCTACATTTCATCCGACTTTGAATGTGAGCGCCAGAAATTTTTTTTCATGTTTATTACAAAATTGCCACCGCATCCACCTTTTAGGTCGGATATTTTGGCATCCCACTTAAAAACTCAAATTGTTTTCCAATTTTTGTACTAGTTTGATTCCAAATTTTGTTACCACTTTACAGATTTAAATGCACTTTACTACTTTGAGTTCTGATGTAAAATACGCAAGACATAGTGTAATTTCAGTCCTGATGGTTGGAAGACGATTTACTTGCAGGAAACTCACCCAGCAAACAAAACTTAATCACTTCAGGATTGTTGGGATTGTCATGCGCTTGGTTTTGTCTTCTTCAATTTTTATGACACAATTTTGTTTGAACAATATTAGTGTAATATAGTTTACAACGAATCTGACTAAGTTTCATTTGTACTCCTTGCGATATCATAAGTGAGGCAGTGTGAGATAGTTTTCAACAGCTAAAACTATTAATAACCTTAAAATCAACAACATTGTTCTAAGCAACCAATTTGGTAAACCGTTTGTTTTAGTGAAAATTTGTTTTGGAAGTGGTAAACCATTTTATCGGTAGTGAAAACTAGTTTTTAAAAGTGGTAAACCCTTTTTTTAGTGAAAACTGATTTATGGAAGTGGTAAACCGTTTTATGGTAGTAAGAGCCTGTTTCCAAAATTCGTAAACTGTTTTTTGTGGGAAAAACCGGTTTCAAAATGTGACAAATTGGTTTGAGAGCCGGACTGGTTTTGAACTGGTTTCAAACCGGTTTAAGAATGCAAACGTTTTTTTAAAAGGTAAACCATAACTAGACTTGAAAGAGATATGGTGTGGTGTGGTATGGATTTTGTACCATGCACACCCCTAAATTGAAAAATGTGTGTTAAGTAATGTTTGATCAATGATTATTATATGAATTACAAACTATTAATTGTCTCAGTTAACTGTATGTTTAATTAAGTTGACAATTTAATAATATGAGGGAGTGCTCTAGAGGCTCCATTCCTTTATTTTTTTATGTATGTATATATATATATATTGATACATTGAATGTGTTAGTTAAAATTATGCCCAATACAATCCATTTTAATGAAACTATTATACTAACAGTTTTTTTGTGACCCTGTTATTGGTGTGCACTGACTTTATCGGTGACTAATTTACACCAAGAAACTTGTTTGCACCATCAATCTTTGTTATGTTAGGTTCGTGTTTACCAAAGTGCTAACTATAATAGTTGACTCCAATAAAATCTGTGCTTCCTTTGATCATTTTTCTTTCCTTTTCAGTGAATCTAGGTAGCCTATTCTCAACTAGCTTTCTCATGATTTTTGGATAATCCCCGCGAAACACTGGATCTAAAACCCTGTTTGTTGAAATTGAAATTGAACCAAAACAAAAATGTGTTATAAAAAAAGGGGTCAACTAAGTAGCTATTAAGTTGTACTCCTTTTAATCACTAGTGCAAAAAAGGGATTTAAAGTCAGGCGAAAAGAGGATTTAAAGTCAGGCGCCAGCTTGACTTTTATTAAGTCGACTTTGTATGTCAGGAGTTTTAAAGTCAAGCGATAGCCTGACTTCGTAAGTCTGATTTAAAGTCAAGCATTTATTTCGCCTGACTTCGTAAGTCAGTTTTAAAGTCAAGCATTTATTTCGCCTGACTTCGTAAGTCTCTTTTAAAGTCAAGCATTTATTTTGCCTGACTTCGTAAGTATGATTTAAAGTCAAACATTTATTATTGCCTGACTTCTTAAGTATGATTTAAAGTCAAGCATTTATTATTGCCTGACTTCGTAAGTCTGTTTTAAAGTCAGGCTTTTGTTTGCACACGACTTTAAAATTCCATTTTTTTTAAAAAAAAAATTAAGCAAACTAAATTCAGTACAAACAAACAAATTCAGTACAAACTCAGTACAAACTTAACATCCATAGCGCCCAGGGTATGTTTAAGCAAACTCAATACAAACAAATTCAGTACAAACAAACAAATTCAGTATAAACAAATTCTAACCCTGCTATGTCTTATTCTAACCCTGCTATGTCTTGATAGAACACTTAACACTAGCCTGTCTTCTAGGATTTTAATTTTTCCCATTCATAGCGCCCAGGGAGTGGCTTCTCCTTCACAGGATCAAAGTTGTACCTGGAAATGAACCCGTGTGGGAAATAAATTAGTTTCTAGGGGATGCAAAAGCCAGAGTACTTGAGTAAGACAGAACTAAGAAAATCAAACCACTAAAGCATACTTCTCAAAGAACTGTTTTTGCTGATTCTCTTCGTTTTTAGCAAAGAATTCATCCATTTCACGTGCAGTTGGGATTTGCCTTCTACTAGCTGCATGCTTCGTCCTACGGTGAACTTCAGTTGAAGAAGTAGGCCCGGTAGTTGAACCAGGAGTCCTGACAGTGTCTAGGCCCCTTATCAAATTGCAAGGTGTGGATTCCCTAGTGCTTCTGCTGAAAGAATTAGATGGAGAAAATTTAGCATAAACTAGAAACGCCAGCAAAACTGAAGAATTTTAGTGGAAAAAGGAAAGATAAACACAACAAAACAACATTTCAAGTGAGAATTAGTCTAAATTTCTAAAACGAAAAAAAAACACTTATTATGCTTTAAAATTCAAGGCTGGCATGCACAACACCTTTAAAGCAAAATATCTCAGGATTTAATATCAATTTCAACTTCATTTTACATATACTCATTCAGTTACGAGAAATATTCAGAACATATATTCAGAACATCCAACAACACATGACCAGCAAAATTAGTCAAATATTTCAATCGCTATATACCAAAACAAGTAAAAACATAAATTGACAAAAGGGGTGGAATCTAAGCATCTGTAGTCTGTAACAAAGTATCAACACTTCCTGATAATAAAATAAGAGTGATAAAGAATAAAGGAAATGAAAACATGAATCAAGATTCAGGCACATTTATCACTTGCATATTCCCTCCCCCCCCAGGAAGAATCAATCATAACTTCAAGAATAATATAACCAATATGACAAATAAATGATAAGTTGATAACGTACAGAAAAATCAGCTTCTGAAAAAATCACCTGAATCTTCAATAGATTGCACTTCTCATGAATGGCAAATCCAACATCAGACTTTCTAATTCTTTTTCCACGAACAAGTGCTTGTAGTTTGACAATTCCATACATACAGCATAAAGTAACAGCAGCTTGTTTTCTTACCAAGTGCCCACGAATAAGTGCTTGCAACCTTATTATGCCTTTTAGGGCCTTAAATGCTCTGCATGCCTTCATTAAGAACACTTCGGTTAGTTGAGCCATAGTATCAAATATTACAACCTATAAGAACTCATACAATCAAAATTCCAAAAACATAGTTCCAATAAGTTATAACCATGTCCATCTGCCAAGTCCTTCATTGACATATTTGTAAATTAACAAATTTATCAGCAACGGAAAAGTTACGTACCAAATAACCCCTGAAAACAGCCAGTCTTTGTAGCTACTTCCTCTTGCCTTATTTTCTCTGGATCAAGTGGTGCATCTTGTTGAACAGGTACCACAGCAGTATCACAAAACAAGTGACAGACTTAAAAAATACAAAAGAACTAAAATGAACTGCAATACTAACTAACAATCCTATTCCCTATAGAGGTCAATATCAGAATTCAGAACAAAGTTAAAAGACGTGTAAACCATCATTTTTGCTGCTTTTTATCATCAACTGCTACAATTTTGTATTTCCTAGAAAGCTGTTGCTGCAACAAAAAAACACAAATTACAAACTCCTTTAATTAAAGCAACATAAATTTAACTCAACATCAAACTTATTCACAAAATCACAAATCTACCAAATTTACAACTATTGTAACACAAAAAACGCAAGTCATTAATTAATTTTATAAACCCATTGTCATGTTTAAAAATTCCTCAAAAGTGGACAGAATGTATCTTGTTTCAGCAATTTAAATCTGCCACCGTTAATCACAATAAGTAAAACACAACAAAATAAATGAAATAATACTTATAGCTCAATCCAGACTAGAATCAATTAAATTGAAAAATTCCATCCTTGCAAAAAAGAAAGATATTACCTTTTCCCAAAGTTGACTATGAGTTTTACAGAACCCAGCAACAACAGTAGCACCTTTCTTCCCTTCCTTATACTCAATACAAAGATCCTCTTTAATTCCACAAGTAATATGAAAACCCAACTCACACTTAGCTTCAGAACAAACCAAAGCACACCCATTACCATCATCACTACAAACATAGCATTTCTGCGACCACCTCTTCTTCGGAACCCTAAAAAAACCAATCCCTTCTCTACCTTCTGGATCCAAGAAAAACACTTCAGGAACCAACAAAGCACACACAAGGTGAGCCCACTTACCTTCCTCTGTAGTTTGTTTCATTGATCCTTCTTTATTCAGACAAAGTGCACAAACGACGTCGTTTTTGATTTTGTCTTTAAAACGACATCGTTCGCAGAACCAGTCACAGTCTGGTATCTTCTTAGAGAGTGGATTACCGTAACATGAAGCGTGAACCATTAGATCACAACTGTCGCAGAAAACTATTGGATCCTCAGCGTTAGCGTCTGTGCTCTGACATACACAGCATAAAATCCCATCATCATTATCATTTTCAACAAGATCAGAGATCTGAGATCTGGGTTTAGGGTTTGTTTGGCGTGGAGCCTCTGAAGAGGAGAAGGAAAGGGTGATGGTGAGGGAGAGGAGAGGAGAGGAGAGGAGAAGAGAGGCTTGTGTGTTGAGGGAGAAGCGTGTGCAGCAAAGAAATCTGAAAACGCAGAGAGGAGTGTGAGAGGAGAGGAGAGGAGAAGAGAGGCGTGTGCGTTGAGAGGAGAGAATGATCTATCTGAGAGAGAGTGAGGGAGTGAGCGTGTGAGTAAGATATTTTACTACTTTAGAAGTAAGGCGTGTATGCGCTTGACTTTAAAAGGTTACCTCTTAATTACATGTTTGCCACCGTGTCTACTTATGTAGTCAGGCGCCTGATAACATATTTAAAAGTCTAAATTTTTTCCTATTTTTTCACTTTAGAAGTCAGACGTGTATTCGCTTGACTTTAAAACTCGCGCGTCAAATAAAGTTTTGCCTCTTAATTACAAGTTTGCCACCGTGTCTACTTATGTAGTCAGGCATCTGAGCGTCTGACTTTAAATGTCTAATTCTAATCCCATTTTTGCACTAGTGAATAAATACATTTGCTTATAAAAAACCATTAAGATGAAAATAATATCGAACTATGTAAATAAACACAAAAGGGGGTTAATTAATTGCTCTAACCATCCAATATAGAATTCCATTCGTCGTTTAGCAGCAGCCACATCCTCTTTTTTAGAACTGTAGGGAAAAAATTCTTGAGATGAAAGAACAAGTCCCATTTGACCCCCTTGTTTTTTCTGCATTAAACGTTTAATGTAAAACAATTAACAATCTCTTTTTGTTCTTCAAAGTTCTCTTTAAATAAACTTGTTTAATTAATTCTGACAATTGTTAGTGTCAATTTTGTTTCGTTCACTTGATTATTAATACTTGTGATAACTCATCATTACTATATAGTATTAAAACATTTTTATTTTTTTTGCCAATTTGTTTTTTCATTTTTACATTATTAGCTATATTATAAGTAGCACATAAAATATTGCCAAAATATACTGTACCTGGTATTTCTCTCTGTATAAATTAGATGCTGCTGCATGGGAAAGGAGGAAGTTATGAAATAATTCATATGTTTGTTTGCATTTTCTGGTAATTTGGCATGCCTCAGCTGGTATCTTAGGATCAAAGCTGTGCATGTATTGCCATAAAGCTGTCACTTCTACCTCGTTCACTGTAGTCCATTACTTTACTCGTTCTCCATATGTTTTGAAAAGGAGTTCACTGTAATCCTTGTAATGTTTCCTGTTTTTTTTTTCAATAACCAAAATTCTAGCATGATGAGGAAATTAATTCTACAACAATTTTCATACATGAACTATTTAAGTTAAATTAATGATCTGAAACAAATTTGATTATCGACTGAAATTAATGCAAAAAAACTGAAGTTAATTGAAAAATGTGTGTTAAGTAATTGTTGATCAATTGTTATTATATGAGTTACAAACTATTAATTGTCTCAGTTAACTGTATGTTTAATAAAGTTGACAATTTAATAATATGAGGGAGTGCTCTAGAGGCTCCATTCCTTTATTTTTTTTTATGTATGTGTGTATATATATATTGATATTGATACATTGAATGTGTTAGTTAAAATTATGCCCAATACAATCCATTTTAATGAAACTTTTATACTAACAGTTTTTTTGTTACCCTGTTATTGGTGTGCACCGACTTTGTCGGTGACTAATTTACACCGACAAACTTGGTTGGCCATATATATACCCAGTGTTTTAAAAACTGGCTCGGCCTGGTTGGTCGAACCGGTCCAACCGGGAACCGAGGGGGTAACCGGTTCGGGTTACTGATAACCTTATTTTATATAGGTTATTTATGCTCCTAATACTTGTCAAAGCTCATTTCTCAAGTAATTCTAGTGCTTAAATATGTGAATATATGAATATTAGAATAAATATAGGTTATAAGTTAATTCCCTGAACCTTGGGCATAGTCAATGCCTTTGTGAATATGTTTGATGTTTTGCTTTAGCGCTGCAGCGGTATGCTACCTAGGAGACGCTACAGCGTTATATGACGGCTGACCATTGAGATATTTGTGTGGCCACTTGAGGACATGATGAGTCACCACCCTTATCTCTTCCTCTCAGTTGGATATTTTTACTTTCAAGTGGATGCTAAATTACACTTGGCGCCTCCTAAATGGAACCCATGTGATAGTTGTTGTATTCCATCATTAGCACTTTTTGTAAAGTACTTTAAGGATAATATCTAAGTCTAATAATCATCATGTAATATTATTATTCTATTAAGACTTAGTTATTAATTAGATTAATTAAGATTGCTTCTCTAGGAGGTAACTTACGTAGACAAGTAGTTGTAATTTGAAGAGAGAACTACACAATAGATGCTAGCCACTCTCCATTGATACACTACTTTTAAGCTTTTATTTTTTAGCATAGTTTTTTAGTCTTCATTCAAGGTTTTGCTCACGCCTCAACTTCATCTCTTGTATGCTACTTGGGATCATTGGAGTGTATCTTTTGCAACCACTCTTCTCTTGTCTTCATACGGTAATACATACTCTCTAGTTGTATTATGTTGATGGAACTTGTGATGAGCTAACTTTGTTGTAGTTGGATTGTTCTTGGTATGTAATGAACCTTGAGTAACTTTTGTATAATATTATGATGTTTGTGTTTTATTCCTTGTGTCATAATACTTTCAATCTTGGTTTGGGAATGATCAACTAAAACAAGGTAACTTTGTGGGTACAGACATGGTTCACAAAGAGAACTCAATGAATGATATGAATGAAAACCCTTTAAAGACATTTAAAGGAAGCACTACTTAACTCTAGACATAGGGGAGTAATAGTTCATAAGGCAAATGTTGTAAGAGCTTAATATACAGGGGTAAAACTTATTTAGAGCCTAGACATAGGAGTCTTGTAACATAGCCCTGACGAAAGTGACTGAAAGGCACGCCACCAAGGCGCTACAGCGTCTACAGATTCTTAAGCGCTACAGCGCTTAACGCTACAGCGTCTAATATTATCTGAACATTACTCTTGGGGACTTACATAACTATTGAGCTATCCAACTCACCTTTAATTACTTCAAACTTAATACTGTTTTATCACAACTTATAATGTTTACAACTCTTCACCTTTACTTGTTACTTAATTCTTTTCACTAAGATTCTAATCACTTAAACTTCTTAGATTAATTCCAATCCCTGTGGGAACGAACTTTACTTATCATTGTATTACTTGTTGCGATTGTGTATACTTGCACATCACCTTTTCGCACAACAAGTTTTTGGCGCCGTTGCCGGGGATTGCATTTAATTTTCATTGTTTAAGTTTTTAGTAAACTTAGTGCCTATTTTACACTGGTGTGTTGTTTCTTGTTGCTGCAGGTGTAAGCGCTACAGCGTATGCCCAGGTCTCAACCACCAGAATTTGAACCATACTCAGAACCAGAGAGAAGGTTCAGGAAGCTAAGACATCTTCACAGGCTTAGACCCACCATGTCAGAACATAGTCATAGAACCAATTCTGGTAGAACTACCACTCTACATGGAAGATCTAGCTCTGGTAGAGGAGGAACTGAACCAGGTGGAAGGGGTAGAGGTAGACATCAGCAGCCACTAACTCCAACCTTACATGACCAAGAGGACTGGTACAGACATCAATTCATAAATGAAGGACCTGCTCAAATGGTAAATGACAGAGATAGACCAATGAGGGACTATGCTGTGTTTGATCCACAAATCATGGAGACAAGCATAGCAAGACCTACTTTCAACACAGCTCAGTTTGAATTCAAACCTATGATGTTCCAAATGTTGCAAACAGTGGGACAGTTTGGTGGTGCTCCTCAAGAGGACCCATATTTACACTTAAAGCAATTTTTGGAAGTCTGCAGTAACTTCATCATTCCAGGGGTAAGTGATGATGCATTCAGATTAAAACTTTTTCCTTATTCCTTGAAGGATAGAGCAAAGGCCTGGTTAACTTCTCTTGAGCCTAACTCTATCCATACTTGGAATGAAATGGCTGAGAAATTCTTAGCAAAATACTTTCCTCCAAGTAAGAATGCAAGAATGAGGAATGAGGTTACTGCATTCAGACAAAGAGATGCTGAAACACTGTTTGAGGCATGGGAGAGATGGAAGGAACTGCTGAGAAAGTGCCCTCATCATGGTATACTTGTGATTATCCAAATGGAAACCTTCTACAATGGACTAGATCCAACAACCAGACAAATGTTAGATGCTTCTTCAGGGGGTGTGTTGTTGAAAACCTCCTATAATGAGGCATGTGAACTGATTGATGATATTGCCACAAATAGCTATCAATGGCCTACAGAAAGGTTAGCTCAGCAAAAGAAGGTAGCTGGTGTGCATGAAGTAAGTGAAGTTTCTGCTTTATCTGCACAGGTTGCCTCTCTTACTAACATGATAAAATCTATGAGCACATCAAACGCTGTAGCGGTTACCGCTGCAGCGGTGCATGAACCTACAGTAGCTGTTATTGAGCAAGCCTCTCCAGGGTCAGTAAGCTGTGTATACTGTGGAGGAGAGCATTTGTATGAAGAATGTCCTGGTAATCCTGTCTCTGTGAACTTTGTGGGTTTCAATAAAAACAATAATCCCTATTCAAATACATTTAATCCTGGTTGGAAGAACCACCCCAATTTCAGATGGGGAGCCAACAATGCAACAGCACCTAATTATAGTGCTCCAGCAAATCCACCAGGATTCCCTGCTCACAACTACCAAAGACAGAATGCCCCTGTGATAGATAATTCATTAGAAGGATTGATGAAAGGTTTCATGAGTGATTGCAAGACAGCCCTGAAAACTCATGAAGCTTCCATTAAAAATCTAGAAGTACAGATGGGGCAGATGGCTAATGTCCTTTCCCAAAGAATTAGTGGATCATTACCATCCACTACAGAAGCTTCAACTTCAAGTACTACAGGGAAGGAGCATGTAAAAGCTATAACCTTAAGGAGTGGGAGAGATTTGATAGGATCATCAACTGTTTCAGATGATGAAAAAAACAAAAATTCTGAAAAACAAAAAGAACCTACAACAAGCGCTACAGCGCCTGATCCTACCGCTGCAGCGCCTGTTGTTGAGAAAACACCACCATCACCCAAAATTATCCCAACATACCCAGATCCTCCATATCCTCAAAGACTTCGAAAGGCTCATGAAGACAAGCAATTTAACAAATTCCTAGAAGTCCCTAAACAGTTGCATATTAATGTTCCTTTAGTGGAGGCTCTCCAACAAATGCCTAACTATGCAAAGTTTATGAAGGATGTGCTTACTAAGAGGAGGAGACTAGGGGAGTTTGAAACAGTAGCAATGACTGGGGAGTGCAGCATGTTGATGCAAAACAAGCTCCCACCCAAATCAAAGGATCCTGGCAGTTTTACTATACCATGCTCAATTGGAAATTTTTACTCTGGTCGTGCTCTATGTGATTTGGGAGCCAGCATAAATCTCATGCCTAAGTCCATATACACTCAGCTAGGAGTGGGAACTGCCAGACCTACCTCACTTACACTGCAGCTAGCTGATAGAACTCTTGCATATCCAGAAGGAATCTTAGAAGATGTTCTAATAAAGGTAGACAAATTTGTATTTCCTGTTGATTTTGTAATCTTGGACTTTGATGCAGACAAAGAAGTACCCATCATATTGGGAAGCCCATTCTTGGCCACTGGAAGAACTTTGATAGATGTGCAAAGAGGAGAATTGATCATGAGGGTCAATGACCAAGAAGTCAAGTTCAACATTCTCAATGCTATGAAATTTCCAGGTCCCAATCTTGAAGAGTGCTCCTTTGTGTCTGTTATTGACAAAGTAGTTCAGGATCACTTCCAGAAAAGCACAGATCATCTGAGGCAATTACTGGACAGCAGTGAAGATACAGGGTCTGATACAGAAGCTACAGGAGAGGAGGAACAGACAGCCAAAGAAATTTGGGCTAAGAAATATGAATCTTTGGAGCAGGAGAATTCAGACATAAGAAAGGATCTCCCCTCCACTGAACAACCACCAACTCTGGAACTTAAAGAGTTGCCTTCACACCTCAAATATGCTTATCTAGATAACAATAGTACTTTGCCTGTTATAATTGCTGCTGACCTTTCTGAAAAGCAGGAACAGGATCTGATTCAGACGCTACAGCAGCATAAAAAGGCAATTGGTTGGCAAATGTCAGACATAAAAGGTATCAGTCCAACCATTTGTATGCACAGAATAGTGTTAGAAAAAGACTCCAAAAATTGCATTGAAGGGCAGAGGAGGTTGAATCCAATTATGAAAGAGGTGGTGAAGAAGGAAATCATCAAGTGGTTGGATGCAGGTATTGTATACCCTATTTCTGACAGTGCATGGGTTAGTCCTGTGCAGTGTGTGCCAAAGAAGGGAGGGGTAACAGTAATAACAAATGAGATGAATGAGCTGCTTCCAACCAGAAAAATAACAGGCTGGAGAATATGCATGGATTACAGGAGGTTGAATAAGGCAACAAGAAAGGACCATTTTCCATTGCCTTTCATTGACCAGATGCTGGACAGGCTAGCAGGTAAAGAATTTTATTGCTTTCTTGATGGTTATTCAGGTTATAACCAGATTGCAATATTACCTGAAGATCAGCAGAAGACTACATTCACTTGTCCATATGGCACCTTTGCTTTTAGAAGGATGCCATTTGGCCTGTGTAATGCACCTGCCACTTTTCAAAGGTGTATGATGGCAATTTTCTCTGATTACATTGAAAGATCCATGGAAGTCTTCATGGATGATTTCTCTGTGTTTGGAGAAACATTCCATCTATGCCTATCCAAATTGGAAGAAATCTTGATTAGATGTGAAGAAACTAACCTTGTGCTGAACTGGGAGAAATCCCATTTTATGGTGCAAGAAGGTATAGTTTTGGGGCATAAGATGTCCAAAAAAGGATTGGAAGTGGACAAGGCTAAAATAGAGGTCATTGAGAAGCTATCTCCTTCAACAAACATCAAAGGTATTAGAAGCTTTTTGGGGCATGCTGGGTTCTATAGGAGATTCATAAAAGATTTTTCAAAAATCTTCAAACCTTTGTGCCAACTGTTACAGCATGATAACCCCTTTATATTTGATGAGCCATGCATATTAGCCTTTGACAAATTAAAGAAAGCTTTAATAACAGCACCAGTTATTATAGCTCCTGACTGGAGTAAGCCTTTTGAGCTTATGTGTGATGCTAGTGACTTTGCCATTGGAGCTGTTCTTGGGCAAAGGTATGATAAAATTTTTCACTCTATATATTATGCTAGCAAAACACTTGTAGAAGCTCAATTGAATTACACAGTCACTGAAAAAGAACTATTAGCTGTAGTCTTTGCATTTGATAAATTTAGATCATATTTGGTTGGCACCAAGGTAATTGTCTTCACAGACCATTCAGCCATTAAATATTTGATAACAAAAAAAGATGCAAAGCCTAGGCTAATTAGGTGGGTTCTCCTACTCCAAGAATTTGATTTAGAAATAAGGGATAAAAAGGGAGTGGAGAACCAAGTTGCTGATCATCTTTCTAGATTGGAGAGAGACATTGCAGGTACAGCAGGTGGGGAGATCAAGGAATACTTTCCAGATGAGCAGCTGTTGGCAATGACTGATGACTCATCAACTGCTGTAGCGGCCAGTATAACAACACTTGACGCTGCAGCGGCTGAACCTGCAACACCTTGGTATGCTGACATAGTGAACTTTCTGGTTAGCAAGGTGGTACCTGCTGAGATGACTTATCAGCAAAGGAGAAGGTTCTTCCACACAATGAAACAATATTATTGGGATGAACCTTTTCTATACAAGAAGTGTCAAGACCAGTTAATGAGGAGATGCCTAGCAGAGGAAGAACAAATTCAAGTGCTACAGCACTGCCATTCTGCACCATGTGGTGGGAATTTTGGTGGTGTTAGAACTGCTGCAAAGGTATTGCAATCTGGCTATTTTTGGCCTTCACTTTTCAAAGATGCTCAAGACTTTGTTAAAAAATGTAATAGGTGCCAAAGAACAAGGAATATTTCAAACAAACATGAAATGCCTTTGACAAACATTCTAGAGGTTGAACTCTTTGATGTTTGGGGAATGGATTTCATGGGACCTTTTCCCCCTTCTCATGGAAACCTATACATTTTAGTAGCTGTAGACTATGTTTCAAAATGGGTGGAAGCTGTTGCTTTACCCAACAATGATGCAAGGTCCGTGAGCAAATTTTTATTGAAAAACATTTTCACTCGTTTTGGAACTCCTAGAGCCATCATAAGTGATGAGGGATCTCATTTTTGTAATAAATTAATTGAGACCCTATTGGCTAAATATGGAGTCAAACATAAAATAGCAACTGCTTATCATCCACAAACTAGTGGTCAAACTGAATTGTCAAATAGAGAAATAAAAAGAATGTTGGAAAAGATGGTAGGGCCTTCAAGGAAAGAATGGTCAATACATCTAGATGATGCTTTATGGGCCTACAGAACAGCTTATAAAACACCTTTGGGGATGTCTCCCTATAGGTTGGTTTATGGGAAGTCCTGTCACCTACCAATTGAACTTCAGCACAAGGCCCATTGGGCTCTAAGAAAACTCAATTTTGACTACAAGAAAGCAGGAGATGCTAGATTGCTGCAACTAAATGAATTGGAAGAACTTAGGCATTTTGCCTATGAGAATGCAGCAATCTATAAAGAAAAAACCAAAGTATGGCATGATCAAAAACTGATAAAAAGAGATCTCACTGAAGGAGGACAGGTATTGCTTTACAACTCCAGGTTAAGATTGTTTCCTGGAAAGTTAAAGTCTAGGTGGTCAGGCCCTTTTCAATTGATAAAAATATATAGCCATGGGGCTGTGGACCTCTATGATGTAACAACCAATACCACCTTCAAAGTGAATGGCCAAAGGGTTAAACAATATTTTGGTGAAAATGTGGTAAGGGACAAAACCACAATTGAGCTTAAAGATCTCTAATTTGAAAGAGAAAGTCTGGCTGCAGACTTTAAAAGCAAGCGCTCTTGGGAGGCACCCCAAGGATTCTAACAAAATTTTTATGTTTATTTTCTATGCAGGAAATTAGGATAAACGCTGTAGCGGTTGCTTATAACAACAGCGCTTGTCTTAAATCAGGGCTGGGTGTGGTCAAACAAAAAAATAAAATAAAAAGATCTTCCTCAGGATGAGCTGGCACTGTACCCTCATCCTTAGCCTGACGAGCACGTGCATCTACTCACCTGCAATTGTCAAATCAACAGTTTCTTTTTCTCTCTCCCACTGCACTCACAAAACCGTAACTTTAATATCCACAACTCCCCACGCTTCCATTTACTCTCTCTTTCTCTTTCCTTGCTCTCAGAAACTCCTCTCAACCGTTACCACTAACCACTCATCACCTCCATTCCTTCTTCTTCCTTCGTCCCAACACACACCAACACTTCCCAAAACACCCAGAAACAAATACGCAAGCTCTTAACCAACCATGACCAAAAAGCAAGCTGCCCTCAAACGATCTGGTAAGGGAGCTACTAGGAAACCAGAACCCTCAAATCCTATCAAAACCACCATGGCTAAGGCAACTCCAGATCCTCAGAGGTTTTGGAAGATGGATTTCATAGCTGAAAGGGGATTCAAGACAGAAAGTGCTCCTAAAGCTTTCTCAACCGCTGTCACAGCGCTGGGATGGGAGAGCTTCATTAAGCATCGAAAGGACTACATGACGTCTTTGGTACGAGAGTTCTACTCTGGCATTGAAGAGCCTAAAGAGGGAAAGCCTCAAACACATTCACTAGTAAGAGGTGAAACTGTAAACTTCAACTCCAGAACAATCAATGATATTTTCCATCTGGGCTATCATGGAAAAGCACTGGAAATGAAAGTTCTGAACTGGGGAGACGAAGAAATGGAAACTGTTAGAAGAAGGATTTGTGTGGAAGGAGCAACTTGGGATAAATTTGGGGCTGAATACAAAATTAAAAAAGCATATCTGTGTGAAGAAGCAAATCTGTGGTGTAGTTTTATCAAACACTCCCTGCTGCCTACATCTCACACAACATTTGTGGAAAAAGAAAGACTCATTGTCATTGACGCTATAATGGCAGGAGAAAAGATAGACGTGGGAAGATTGATAGCAAGGGAGATAGAGAAGTGCAGAGTTAAAAAAGGGAGGTAATTTATATTTTCCTTGTTTAATTACTGAGTTGTGTTTGGAAGCTGATGTAGAGGTAGAAATGAAAGAAGAAAGAAGATCTCCTCTTGGGGCATTTCCTTGCATTTTCAAAGTTAAGCAGAGACCTGCCGCTGCAACGTCTACTGACTCTGCAGCGCTACAGCGCTTAGAGCTGAAGCAGCAGGTCCTCTGCAAATTTGTGAAAGAAAAATTTGACTGGGAAAAAGCAATGTATGCCCAGATATCCAAAGGAAAAACATCAATTCCCCCTCCTCAATTCCCTGATTGGCTACTGGAAGAAGAGCCAATTAAAAAACAAGAGAAAAAGGGAGTTAGGGCAGAAAAGAAAAAGGCTGTGGCTAGTCCATCAAAGAAAGCAAAGCCTAGCCCAGCCAGGAAAGTACAAAAAGCTGTAGTAGAGGAGGAAAGTTTGGATTCTGATGACATTGAAAACATAAGTGAGGAAGATGAAGAAGAAACTATTGCAGTTATGAAAGAGATGGAAAAGCAGGATGATGAAGAATCATCAGGAGAGGAGAGTGATACTGAAGAAGGTGAAGAAGAAGAAGAAATACAGTGTGACCCAACCCCAAGCCCAAAGAAACCAAAAACCCCCCTGCCAAAACAGCCAATCCACCATCAAACCCCACCTCCATCCCTGAACCAACCAAATTAACACCCAAGAAAACACCTGCCAAGCAAGTAACACCAAAGAAGCCTGAACCAAAACAACCAGCAACAAAAGAAAAACCCACTGAGCAGCTGAAGAAAATTTATCAGTCATACACAAAGGCTAGAAGAAACCCAGGTGTCAAACTGGCTGAGTACCCAGAAGAAGGTATTCAGCCAGTAGGTGCTGCAGCAACTATGTCTGCAGTACCTAGTGACCAAATGCCTGAGGTAATTCTGACAGAGGAGGAAACTGAGAACGAGGCTGCTGAGGAGCTAGTGAATTTGCAGGATGAAACAAAGCCAGTGCAGCAAGAGCAGGAGCAAGAGCAAACAGAAAAGGAAGAAGAAGTGCAGGAATCAGACGCTGCAGCGGCAGAAGTACAGAAAGCAAGCGCTACAGCGCCACCAACCGCGGTAGCGGCTGAAAAGGCTGCTCCACCTCAGCCAAAGAAGAAGAAGGCAACAAAAGGAGCCCCAGCACCTTCAAGAGCCAGTAAGAGGCTCAAGAAGGCCTAATAAGGCAAGATTTGTTGGCTTCTTATGCCGGTTATGTACTTTGAACTTTATTTTGTTGTTGTTCTAAGGCCTTTCCCTTTCTTGTCAAGCAAGCAGTGAGGACACTGCCAAATTTAATTTCTGGGGGAGAACCTTATGGTTAATAGTGTTTTAAATTAAGTACAATGATGTTTTTAAATATTTAGTATAATTATGCCATGTTTTGCATGTGTTGCATGTTTTTGAATATTTTGTATGCTTAAATAGAAAGTATGATTAGCTGCATGTTTTAAATTTCTTAGTAAGCAAAAAGCTAATTCATATAGCCAAATTTAAATAAGAATTTTTTGAGTAAGGCAGCATTGTGTAAACAATGAAATGATCTTATTGCTGCTTTTACACAAAATCCAAGCTTAGTGAAGAACCTAGTTAGCTAGGAGTAATCTAAGGATAAAGTTAAGTTTTGGATAACCAAAGGGTTAGTCAAGTTTTCATTAAAAATTGAGAGTTGTTTTAAAAGCTAAGTTTGGGGGAGCATCGGTTATGTTAAGGCTAGGAACAAAAGATGATAAATTGGTCTTTGCAAAATGAAAAATAAAAATGAATGTGGTCATGAAAAAAGTTGCAAAATATCTTAAACAAATTGCTGAGCTGAGTTAATGTTTTGTCATCATCAAAAAGGGGGAGAATGTGGATACCTTGTATTGCAGGTAAACTAATATTGCAGGATAAGTTTTGATGCTGAAAAAGACAAAGGCAAAGTTGATGGCCAAAGTTAATAAAAGTGACTAAACATCAAAGTCACAATCCAAGACAAACAAGCTCAAGAATTGAAGATTCAAGTTTAAGGGTAGTCCTTAAATATAAGGGTAGTCCTTAGGGTTTGGATGTGTCTTAGGAAAAAGTGTAAGCTCTTTCGAAGGTCAGCTCGTATCTCAAAGTCTCACACACTCACAAGTTTTTCAAAGATGCATGCATACTTACGTAAACATACCTATCATCTTTAAAACATAAAAATCGATTTCATCTTATCAAAATCGATTTTCAGGCCAATCAGAAAAGGAAGAATCGATTTTCACTTCATGTATTTTCAGTGCATAAATCGATTCCTGAGCCAAACTTTTTTAAAGGAAGAATCGATTCCTACATGTCTCAGGCAAGCTGAGAATCGATTCATACAAGTTTTCACTAAGTACAGAATTGATTCCTAGCCCTCCATGGTTCTCAAGAATTGATTGTCCCTATTTTTCAAACAAGTCAAAATCGATTCCTCACTTAAATGAATCGATTTCTAGATCAAATGCTTTCAACAAAGAATCGATTCCTACACTATTTTCAACGTAAACTTGATTTTCTCATAGCCTATAAATAGGCACTGCATTACGTTCATTCTTTCACACAACCCATTTCACGAATCAGAAAACTTTTGAGAAAAACTCTTCACGCTTTTACTTTTGCTCGTCACGCACCGTTGGTCCGTCTGAGCTGATCTGTTGCTAAGAGTTAGTTGGGGTTGCATTCTTCAAGTTGTAATATCTGCCTTCATTAGAGGTATTTCTGTCTTTACAATTTTTTATTATTTAATTGTTTGTGATTTGTACTAGGGAGTGGGGTATCTCTCTAGGGTAGTTGTTTGTACTAGGAAGTGGGGTATCTTTCTGGGGCAGCTGATTGTAACAGGGGTGGGGTATCTCTTGTTATTGTTGTAATAGATTTGAGGGCTCTCCATAGGTGGGGTATCCTAGGAGGAGAGTGCCTGAGTCTGTAAAGGTTTTCCAAGGCACCTGTAAGCCTTGTTGTTTTGGTTAGTGGAAAATCTCACAAGCGTGTGAGGACTGGACGTAGGTCACTAGGAGTTGACCGAACCAGGATAAATCTCTGCGTGCTTTACTGTTTTCCTGCTTTACTGTTATACCGCTTTACTGCTTTATATTCTAATTCCTTCGCTTCCACTTAACCTGTGCGGAAATTGATCTAAGTCATTGAAAAGGGGAAAAACGTTTTCGAAAGATCTGAAAAGTTTTTAAATCTCAATTCACCCCCCTCTTGAGACTAAAGCCACTTGGTAACAGATGGAGCTTCCGGGGAACCTATTGATGAAGATATCATATATGATGATGATGTTTTGATTCCATCATATAATGAATGATGTTTAGATTTGTGTACAATGATATGGTTGTTTGTTGTTGTTGTATTTGTATGAGATGGTTGTTTTGTGAGATGGTTGTTTGTTGTTGAAATTGGATGGATTTGGATAATTGTTTTGTTGTGAGATGGTTGTTTTGTTGAAATTAGGTGATTTTTTGTTAGACTTTTCTAGGCAGGATGGTTAATTTTAAGAAATTAAGTTTTACAGGTACGAAATTTATACTATATGGGTCTTGAAAATTCGCGAAATAGAGACCGGGTCCGAGTCATCCGGTCCCGGTTTTGGTCATGCGGTTCAACTATCGACCCTTCGGTCCGACCCTTGACCCAGTGACCCGGTACCTTCACCGAGTCGGTCACCGGTCCTAGTTTTAAAACATTGTATATACCCTATTTTGCTGGTTCGTGTGGTTCTCCCATCCCAAAAGAGTTTTTACACAACTATTATACCAACAATAATAACAAACATCAATTACCTATATAAGTATTAAGGATTAATTATCAATTATTTTAATAACCCATTTAACCTCAATTTTGTCATACTTTTTTTCCGCCCAATTGAAAAACCTTAATTAGTTTCATAAATACAAGATTGAGATGAAAATCAACAGAGAATAAAAATCAAACACCATAATATATGTCGTCTCAAACTGGTCTCAATTTCGCACGTATTTGGAACAATTCTTACAAGAGAATATAAATAGACGACGAAATATTTTTTGTCTCAGTAGTTCGCACAGATTTGGGATGACGCACACTAAAGAGGGAAATGTTACTGTTCCATCCCAATTTATCTCAAACTTTCATAGAAATTTGGAACAAACCTCAAAACAAAATAATAATCAAACAACATATATAATATATTTTGTCTCAAATCAGTTGCAATATTTTGCAAACACATGGGATGGATATTAGAAAAGAATAAAAGTAGACTATATAATGCATTATTTCTCATATATCCATCTAAATACTTCAGTTGGATTTAGGACAGATCTTGAAAGAGAATAATAAACAAAACATGTAATGTATTTCATCTCAAATCCGTCTAAATTGTTTCCAAATCATCATGATATTTCAGAAGGAATCTATTCGGTCTAAGATTCTTGTCCGAGAATGCTACTTTAATAGTGACGTTTTGTGTACGGAACTGAGTCTGTTGTTAGAAATTTCCTGTACCATTCAGCAGCGTCCGTTGGTACACGCTTGAGATTATCATTAAAATCAATATGATAAAGCCCCCAATTTCCAATATAGCCCGCTTGAAATTCAAAGGTATCAAATGCTGACCACACAAAGTAACCACGGACATTCACGCCATTGCTGTTGATGTAAACATTTGAAACCATGAAAAATTAGTAGCTATGGTGAAAAAAACTTATAGGACACACTCTTTTCTTTTCTTCATTTTGACTATAAAAATATTATAAAATCATAAAATACAGGCCTTTCTAACATAGCAGTTACATATTAATAGTAAAAATGAGAATTTTAATTCTATAATAATCAACTAGTGCATAAATGCATACTTTCCAACATTTCTAATAGTTAAAAATTAAGTGAATCACACTAAATAATGTCAGTTTCATTCTAAAGTGGTAGGGCTTCCATCAATTCCAACCAAAAATAGAGAGAATTATGTACAAAAGAGCGTCTTATAGCTATCACACTATCATCTTTCTAGTATTTTTCTCTTCACGTATAAACGGGATCAATAGTTCCCTCATCACTCTCTCCTATATTTATTACGTATATATACCCTAAGAATGTTAAAGATAACTAACTTACTCAATTGCAGTTTTAGTGGCGTTTAAATGTGCGCCAATGTAAGCGATCCGGTGTTCATCTCTCGATAGATTTGTCATGTTGTTAGAAGCAATACCTACAGAAAAATTTAAATTGACATGCATGCTCTCTTTAATTTCAGTAGAAATTATTGGTATTAGTTATGAAGTCACAAATATTAAAACAAATGCAAAATGGTTTCACTAACCATTTTCAGTAATGTAAATTTTGGGATTATGGTACTTTTTCTTAATGTATTGTAAGACGTTATATAATCCTTCTGGATAGACTAAGCTCCAACCATGTGGCTCCTAAAAACATTGAACAAAATATCATAAAAAAACATTTAACTTAATTAATCCATTAACATACAGCACTTTTATAATCATTTTTTCCCTTACCTTGTAACCAATAGGTTTTCCTTCTGCGTTAAAATCTACAAAATTGGATAAATGAGAAAGAATTAGTGAAGTGATCGTTGTATTTTTTTTTCTCTTACATATAAAAATAATGTCTATATTTTAGGAAAAACCTTACCAAGTCCTAAAGATAAGGAATCATAATTGTTTGCACCATCAATCTTTGTTCTGTTAGGTTCGTGTTTACCAAAGTGAGAACTATAATAGTTGACTCCAATAAAATCTGTGCTTCCTTTGATCATTTTTCTTTCCTTTTCAGTGAATCTAGGTAGCCTATTCCCAACTAGCTTTCTCATGATTTTTGGATAATCCCCGCGAAACACTGGATCTAAAACCCTGTTTGTTGAAATTGAAATTGAACCAAAACAAAAATGTGTTATAAAAAAAGGGGTCAACTAAGTAGCTATTAAGCTGTACTCCTTTTAATAAATACATTTGCTTATAAAAAAACCATAAAGATGAAAATAACATCGAACTATGTAAATAAACACAAAAGGAGGGTTAATTAATTGCTCTAACCATCCAATATAGAATTCCATTTGTCGTTTAGCAGCAGCCACATCCTCTTTTTTAGAACTGTAGGGAACAAATTCTTGAGATGAAAGAACAAGTCCAATTTGACCCCCTTGTTTTTTCTGCATTAAACGTTTAATTTAAAACAATTAACAATCTCTTTTTGTTCTTCAAAGTTCTCTTTAAATAAACTTGTTTAATTAATTCTGACAATTGTTAGTGTCAATTTTGTTTCGTTCACTTGATTAATAATACTTGTGATAACTCATCATTACTATATATTATTAAAACATTTTTATTTTATTTTTGCCAATTTGTTTTTTCATTTTTACATTATTAGCTATATTATAAGTAGCACATACAGTATTGCCAAAATATACTGTACCTGGTATTTCTCTCTGTATAAATTAGATGCTGCTGCATGGGAAAGGAGGAAGTTATGAAATAATTCATATGTTTGTTTGCATTTTCTGGTAATTTGGCATGCCTCAGCTGGTATCTTAGGATCAAAGCTGTGCATGTATTGCCATAAAGCTGTCACTTCTACCTCGTTCACTGTAGTCCAATACTTTACTCGATCTCCATATGTTTTGAAAAGGAGTTCACTGTAATCCTTGTAATGTTTCCTGTTTTTTTTTTCAATAACCAAAATTCTGGCATGATGAGGAAATTAATTCTACAACAATTTTCATACATGAACTATTTAAGTTAAATTAATGATCTGAAACAAATTTGATTATCGACTGAAATTAATGCGAAAAAACTGAAGTTAATTTGCCTCCAATTTTGATGTTTTTAAAATTGAAGTTTGACAGACTACTTTTGCCAAACTAATAAAAAACATTGTTAGATACAATATAATATACTTTTTCTAGTAGTGAAAATGAAATATCTAAAAGAGAAAATAACATTGAAGGTTAATTACACAATGGAGTGATTCGTGAAGCCACCACCGAGCTTTTGTTTAAGGGATAATGGATAGTCAAAGTGCAGGATAGTCACGAAAGGAGTTATACCTACATTCAAAAATAGATTATGTAACGAAGAAGAATTAGAAAATTTGTTGTCCATTTTAAGAAAAGCTCTCATCAATCTAAATTTTGAAAGGAATACTTGTTGCTTCAATTCATACCATTTGCTAGTAACTCATCGATCAAATTGTTGTAGAAGTCAATGCCTTCTTGGTTTATACCTCCTTTCAAGGTTCCATCTATATTTGGGCATTGGAAATTAAGAGAATATATAGTAGTGTTAAATATAGTATGGAAGAAATATATAGTAGTATTATTTGTTATGCATATGAAAATAAAGAAGAACCAAATTGTAAATTACATAACTTGTTAATCATTCTCATTCAATTAATTTAATAATAATAGTAATAATAATATAGATTACAGTATTTTTTTTGGTCGGTACGAACTAGAAATTACTTAGAAAAACTATAAGAAACGGAAAACCAATTAGGCGCTAATCATATATTTAATATTTTAACTATTTTATTTACAATGTTGTCAAAAAAACTATTTTATTTACAATGTCAAACCCTTTTTGGTACTATTTTTTTCTATATTATATATTAGTTAATTTACTTTAGTTTGAAAGTTTATTTACCTGGCAAAACTCTACTCCATGCGATGGAAAATCTATAAGAATTTAGTCCAAGTCTCTTCAAATGTTGCACGTCCTCCTACAAGACCATTCAAAAAAATACAACACTAAATATTTTGTTCGTACTACAATCGCGGTCACATTTGCTCTTTCACATAAATTTAAGAAATTTTATAAATAAAAGAAAAAATTGGATATTTTTTTTCAAACTACCCTTATTATTCATATTTTATTTTAAATAATGATAAGTATATTTAGAGGATAAAATTGGAATAAGATAATTATTATTACATTGAAATTGGAAGCAATATTTATCTTAAAAAAGTCGTATTTCTTGCAAATGTAACTGTTATTGTTAGACAATAATTCATCTTCTCTCAAGTACTTGTTGTGTCAAAGAGAGTGACATATTCAAAAAAATAAAAAATGTTTATTGTATTTATTGTTTTATTGTTTGTGTCACTTTATTCTACTTGACACAACAAGTACTTCAAAAGATCCAAACTGAGGGAATGATTTTTGCTAATCACTACACCCTAATTCTATAGTATTATCTAACTTGCATGAAAAAAGTAAAAAGAAAAAGTCAACAAACCTTGTATCGGTTTAAATGATCGATCTTTGTCCAATACTTATCAGCATCATGATAGGTATCTGTTTGTGAATGAAGAAAGAAAAAAATTATTAATGCGATAGACAGAAAAAATAGATGATAACAGTAAAACTGTTATGAAAAATATAATCAAATATGTCTTATATCTTTGAAGATATAAACATATCTTTCAGACCTTTGTTAATTTCTACTCTCGCGTCCCAAATAGTTTTTCCTCTTCCGGATGTTCCTTCGATCTGAATCCAACAATAACTTGTTAATAATAAATTAAGTTAATTGCTATCAAAAGGAGTTAAATTAACGATAAAAAACATAGAGACAAAAAAACTTGAAATTCATCTCTAATTTTGTCAAGGTAGTTTATATACGGAAAAACAACTTATGGATATATAACTTTTGTTTTGTTAGTGAGAACTTATGAATTAATTAACATAAAAATATATTTATGTCCGTAAGTTATTTTTCATAAGTTCAAGAATAAGCTCATCCAAACGGGCCCTTGGCGCCCTACAACTTATGAAGATGTACCTGCATGGCAGAAGATCCCACACCAAATAAAAAGTCATCTGGAAATGATGAACGCTGTAGACGTAGTGATACTCCTTCAATCTATATATTTATTCAGCAATAACATGTTATACTAATGTGATGAATTAATTAATATAATATTAATTTGTTATGCCTATAACTTAATTATGAGCACCTCTGCAACAGTTTTTTGCTCATCAAGAATAATGTCACGTTTAGTTGCTGGACGAGTGAAAACTAAATCTGCAAGTGTAGCATAAACATCGCACCAATGGCAATGAGCAAGGTTAATATATATATTGGAAAATAATTAAGAAAATCATCCATTAATTAAGTGATCGCTAGTACATATACCTTAATATAAAAGAAATGACCCTAGCTAACTAATAACTTAGGACAATAAAAAAACAAAGAATGAGAAGTATAAGTTATAAGTCTAATTGAGAAGTAATTAACTAAATAATTATTTTAATTGAGAAGTTTTGGGTCAAAAAGTATGACGATGGCTAATATGGAACGATTCCAAAAATGGATCTTACTATTTTTGGTAAATTTTAATAAAGTATTAGATATTTTTTCATTTTTTATTTTTTTAAAATTCATTTTTTACTAAAAATAGTAAAGTTCCACCTTTATACCAATTCTAAGTGGTTCATATTGGATTGACCCATAAAATATAAGTTAATTCTTTGCATTTCATTAAAAATCAATGTGTATTGAAATATAGTTGGGAATTTGTATTTCTGCTGCAAGTTTATTCCTTGTGCTAATCTTTACTTTAGAATGAACTTCTTTGAGTATTAAAAAAATTAAATAAATCAATTAGGCAATACAATTGCAATGCAGTACTTGTTCATACGGGTTCTATTTCTGAACTATGAAAACTATGTTTATAATAATAAAGTTATAGTAATTCATAAAGAATTTCGTGATGAATTAAAAGAATATTATCTAAAAAAGAAAAAGAAGATAATGCTCAAACCTTGTTGTGCTTGAGCAGAGAAGTTCGAAAGCAAAAACAAGGACACAATTGCAAGGATTGTTTTAGACATTCTCAAAGATGACAAAATCTCCATTTTTTGAATTTTTGAATTTGATAGAAAAACCCTAATAATTTATAGTAGGGAAAGGGAAACCGATTCATATACTATATATAGTGGAGAACCTATAATGAGATGATTTTCTGTTGTCCAATGTAAACTATCTCATTCCAACAAAAACCTTTGAATATTGTTGGAGATTTCTTTTGACTCTTCATGATATAACTCAATCTATAGTTGCTATATATAGTCCACTGATAATGTTGTCCCCACATCACGTTAAAAGTTTGTTACGTACTCCCTCTCCTCTGTAAAAAATTTTCCTATTAAGTAACTAACTTCGCGTATCTAAACAGGTAAATTTTTTTTAGTACTCTAAAGTACCCCAAAACACACTGCTTAACATTGCATTTTACGTATTTTGCACAAAATTAATTTTTTTTCACCAATCCGGCTATTGAAGAATGAAAATCACGTACTTGAACATCTTACTCGACTTCGTTTCGGATGTGCGTAGATTCACATCTAGAGAGTCGGCGTGAGGGAGCCATGAAAGAAGAAGCAAGAGCAAATTCCGAGAAGAAGGAAGGGTGTGAGAGATCTGGTTCTCCCACTGTGGTTGCCAAGGATCGATCTTGGAAAGCGTGTTGAGTTGATGTTGATGTCGATCTTGGAAAGCGTGTCAAGGATCGTTTTTGTACATTTGTTTTGGTTTTGGTCCTGTATGTTTTTTTAAGTTTCAATTTGGTCCCCTATTTGCCACATCACTTAATGAGTTCCAAGTCAGCCCCGACATTTAAGATGCCACGTAAGCAAGTTAACTGCCAGCGTGATACTTGTTAAGTTAATGGGCGAAAAATACAAAAAAAACCAAAATAATACGGGAATGGAAGATGAGGGACCAAAACAAGAAAAAAAAATAAAAGACCAAAAAGATAAAGGAATAAAATAAATAAAAAAAAGTAAAAGACCAAAAGTGGAATTTAAACAAAAAAAGAATTCATCAAGCCATGCTACTGGCTTGCTACCGAAACAGGAACCACAATACCGAAAAACTCATTTCATTTCTTACACGAATTGACATACAACTTACCGGCGTCCGGATCCTCTCCCGCTGGGACGCATTGTAGAAGGTAGAAGAAGAAGAACTGAGCATCTTTTTCTATCACTCCAATTCCACATGAACCTTATGCCCACTTCCATCATCAGGTTTTCCTCCCCTCTCTTTTCTCTTTAATTCCTCTTCACTTCAACTTCTTCTGACTCGTGAATTCTTCCTTTTCAACAGTGGTTTGGGGTGGAATTCTTCCTCCTTGTTTCCACAATCTGGTGGTAACTTCAACGCACTTTCTCCTCCCTTCAAATCGAAACCATCACACGCCAAGTTTTCTCTCACTTGTTCTGCCGCCTCTTCTTCTGGTAATCTCCATTTCATCACTAGCTTTCTCTGCATTTTGAATTTTGTGTTAATTTTGCCCAATTTGACTCAGGTTATTAAGAATGATATATGTTCCACCAACAATGAAAATTTGTGGAAATGTTAGCCAGTTACTACACCATTTTTCAATTCAAGATCCCCCCAAAATGTTTCTAGCACTTAAAGGGACATCATATTGTTTTAAAACTCCGACTGCAAGAGACCTAAAGCCACCTGTTAGTTACCTCAAATGAATTATTTAGTGGTGATTGCTTAATTTGATTGAAGGAATAAGGTGGAAAATAAACAATCTTTCTTTTCTTAGCGTTCTTTTAAGAGTTAGTTACCATTTGTTCCTAGAATCCTGTTAACTTAACTCTCATGCATTTGCAAGTTCATTGAAAGTGACTTTTGTGACTTAAACAATCCCATTGACGAGAATGTTAAGAGCATTTCTCACTTTTTATTATCCTCCCATTCTCTCCAGATGCAGACTTGACCCTGCAGACATACAGGCAAGAGAGATTGACTTGGATGCTGTGTTGCATTTTTATTTTGAATTTTATCAGATCCACTTTTGGTTAAGGCTGCTAGGGGAGATCCCGTTAGCCGTCCTCCGGCATGGATGATGCGCCAGGCAGGAAGGTACATGGCTGTTTACAGAAAGCTTGCTGAGAAGTATCCATCCTTCCGAGAGAGGTCAGAGACGACTGATCTCATTGTGGAAATTTCTTTACAGCCCTGGAAAGCTTTTAGGCCTGATGGAGTGATCATTTTCTCTGACATCCTTACACCTCTGCCTGCATTCGGGATTGAATTTGACATAGAAGACGTTAGGGGACCTGTAATACAGTCACCCATATGCACCGAGGAGGGACTGAAGGTTTTGCACCCAATTGACTTAGACAGGCTAAGATTTGTTGGAGAATCACTTAAGATACTGCGGCAGGAGGTTAAATGGCATCATCACCTCATTTATATCATGACTATCTTTCTTAGCCTTGTTCCCCTTACTAATTACTTTTTATATAGGTTGGTGGTCATGCTGCTGTTTTAGGTTTTGTGGGAGCACCTTGGACATTGGCAACATATATAGTGGAAGGGGGTACAACACACACATATACAACCATTAAGAGCCTGTGTCATACAGCACCACACATATTGAAGGCTCTGCTTTCTCATTTGACACAGGCTATAGCAGATTATGTCATTTTTCAAGTGGAATCCGGGGCGCACTGCATACAGATATTTGATTCGTGGGGCGGACAACTACCACCTGAAATGTGGGAACGCTGGTCAAAGCCTTATATCAAAGAGGTAAATAATGAAAAATGCCCATTTCTTTGTTGCCTGATAAAATTGTGTTTTGATTTTTCAAAATTTTCACTATTGAACGTTAATTTAACTAAAGGAAATAATATGCATCTTGCTGAGCTTGGAACAATTAATAGGTTTTACCTCAGTTTAATTGTTATATTATACTATTCCAACTCTCCATGATTGCTCTTGGTTGGTTGGCTCGGTTAAGATCTTCTAGTTTGTAATTTTTTGCTGTAATAAAATGAAAAGCTTGTTATTTGTAAGCTTTGATTAATACATAAGTTCATTGGATGTTGATCATGCTTCTGACTTCATGGGAGAAAATTTGAAGATATAGGTTACATCTTCGCCTTTTTATATTTCATTGAGCTAAATATTGTTTATTTTACAATTTATGAAGAAATAGCAAATTCTAGGTTGACTACTGCTGTGCCAATCTCTTTTTTTCTTCATATTCATCATGTAATATTTTCTGAACTTTCAGATTGTAAATTTGGTCAAGAAAAAATGCCCCGAGACACCAATTGTTCTTTATATAAATGGCAATGGTGGCTTTCTTGAGCGTATGGTAGATATTGGAGTTGAGGTCATTGGGCTAGACTGGACGGTGGATATGGCAGATGGAAGAAGAAGATTGGGTAGTGGGATTGGTATACAAGGAAATGTGGACCCTGCCTGCTTATTCTCTCCCCTTGCTGCCCTGACTGAAGAAATTCAGAGGTTAGTGACACAGTTTCTATGAACTTCAGCATTCTTAAAATCATTCCATATAGTAGTTGGCATATAGGGTATTGGGGAGGCTCTAGATCACTGGAGTAGTTCCTAGGTGACCCTCCCCTGGAACCCAGGGAGGTGAGAAATAGATGTTTAATCAAGGTTTGTTGAACTCCGTACCTGGATCTTCCAAGCAAATGTCCAGACTTCATCTTTTCTGTTTATGATCCAGGATCTAAGCTGTGTAGGTTGGACCTGCCCTGGTATTTGCTTAATTAGCTGCAGAACTGAAAATAATAAAACAAAGGGGGTATCTAATGAAGAATCATAGAAATATTCTTCAAGGAATTGTTGTTAAGTTATTAATATTTTAGTTTCAAAGTTATGAATTGGTGCAATCAAATTTGTGTACCTTTAAGAGAAAGGCCAAATTTTGTCTGACTCAGTGGCCGAGGCCAATGTCACCGGATGTTATGTTACTAGTTTTAATCCAATTGAATCTTCATAGTCATATATAAGAATGGAGAAATGAAACGTGTTGATGAATTATCTTGACATATTAATATGATAATTATTTGTCAGGGTTGTAAGGTGTGCGGGACCTAGACGACACATCCTTAATCTTGGGCATGGTGTTCTTGTTGGCACACCTGAAGAAGCTGTTGCACATTTCTTTGAAGAAGCCAGGAGTTTGAAGTTTGACACACTCTTTCAAAACAACACTGCAAATGTAATTTGAGGGCCAATGCTACTAGTTCAGGTTTAGTCCTTCTAAATTCTTATGCAGTTGTGTTATGAGGATCAATGGTCTGAGCTGAGGATTTGGACATTGCTGTCTCGGCTAACTGATGAAAATAGCGGAAGTTGTGATTTTACATTTTGTTGTATTTTGTAATTGAGTATGATTAATTAATTAGAGGATTCCTTCCAGTTGCTTAGTTTTGGCAAAATCTTGGGATCGCACCCTGTCTTTGTATCAATAAAATATTTTTAAATAAAAAATTAATTTTAATTTGTTAAGGAGATTTGACTCGTCTTTTTTCCTTGATGAAGTTGGTACTTCTGATTCAGTGTATACATATTGAATAAAGGAAGGAGATACAATTGTTAGTGGAAAAAAACTTGTTTATAGACCACTGATGCAATGGAAAAATAACATGAAACAAAACCAACCAACAAGCTGAAGGTATTTTACTGATGAGTTAACTTATTCAGTTATACTTACAATACAATTGCATCTAAGAAACAATTGAAGTGAGTGAAAGACAATGTCCAAGTCTTGCAAGGGTGAATTTGTGGTTTTCATGTTGGAGATAGGTGAACGAGCGAGAAGCGAGTGAAAGACAATGTCCAAGTCTTGCAAGGGTTTAGCGGAGGAGCTAGTCAAGTGTCTCGGTGAATCTAATTGTGTTAAGGTTCAGTTTTTATGATTTTTGTGGCATTTTTGGATTCAAAAAAAGATAAAGTTTTTTTTTTTAATGTGATTTCTGCAATATTTAAATTTGATTGTTGTGATGATAGGTTGAGAAGAGATCTTTCAGGGAGGTGTGCTGGAGAGAAGAGTCCATCAGTATCAAGCGAGTGTGTGGGACTTAGAGAAACCTACTTCAATTGCAAAAGAGGCCAGGCAAGTTTTTAGTTTTAGACTTGATCATGTATTCATGTGATTCACGTTACCTTTTATGTGATTTAGGATGTATACAAATACAATTTCCAATATTTTGTTTTGGGATATTTATCTTGTATATAGTTTTTTGGTTGCTGGCATTTACTATATAAGATAAGATATATAGGTTGAAGCAATATGAGTTGAAGTTGACAGATATTGTATTTAGTTTTTTGGCTATGTAGTTTTTTGGTTGCCAGTTGCAACCACGTCCAAGTCCAAGCTACAACTTGGAGCTTCTATGAGCTTTCCACAGCAGAAGCAAACATGTACTAAGTGTGCTTCAATATGAACATCTTGATCAAATAATCTAGTTATTTGTAAATATAATAGCTACCCATAGCCGCAAATAGCCCTGGGGAGGACTGAAGCTGCGGTTTACAGCTATTCTCCAATTAGCACCACTGTCACGTACACCAGCGTGGAATGGGTTACTTTGGGGGATTTCAGGCTTAAATTTGTTTGTGTCCTCTACTTTTAATGCTATTTATTTGTCTGTTTTGCTTAAGTACGATGACATTATATAACTAACTAACCAAACTATGAATAGTTCATGAATTGAGTAATTTTCCAGTTTTAAAGGATTTATATACAGTAATAGTTAGAGTGTGTCATCCCTCTTTACTTTATCCGGCTGTAGCATTTTTGGGGTCAACTGCTCTATCTGGGGTTGACAACTTAATATAGTACCACAAAATAAAGTGAGGAGAGATGTTGGTAACTAATATATGGTTGCTACTTGCTAATAAGGAATTGAAGAGGGGATAGCCAATCTAGGAGTCTCTTGGAAGATTATTCAGAGTGATAGGATGAACAATTATTCAGTCTCAGAAGGTTGGTAGTTCTTCTTTCTGATGGGCAAGGAAATTTTCTGAAATTATATCCTCTTTACCAGTTGTTGTATTGATAGGTCGGTTGTAGTAGTTACAATTAGTTAATGTTTGTTATATTAGTTAGCAGTTAGTCAGTGGGTTGAGTTGGTTAGTTAGTGAATATCAATAAGGCATATAGCGTATAAATAGAGAAGAGGGATTAGGGAGGAGGGGATGTAATCATTTGTAAAGAATTGGGCCTTATGGCACTATGGAGAGTTCTAGAGTCTCTCGAATACTCTAGGGATACATTGTAATCATCCTTTTCGTTCAATATACTAGTTGGTTCCTATCAACTGGTATCAGAGCGAGTTCTGATCCGCAAGGAAATTCGTTGTGTGCAAGAAATTTGTTTCAACCACAATGGATTCACGATTCGACAAATTGGAACGGCTACTACAAGAATCTGAGGTTCGCAATCAGCGTCGCTTCGATCGTCTCAATGAGCTAGCCGCTCGCATGGAGCAACTCATCGCTGCGATTCAGCCAGTGGTGCTCTCCAACAGCAGCTGTGGAGTCCCCAAGATGGAGCGTTTCAGTGACACAAAACAGACTCTTGATCAGTCCAATCTTGTGGAGGACAGAATTGAAGAAACTGTTCTTGAACAAGAAGAGTCTTCAAGTCAGAATTCCAAGAAACAAGGCGCAACTACATCTTCAACGGGAAGCAAGAAATCAAAGGTGGAAACTGAATATTGCAAGGTCCAAATATGGTCCAAGCAGAATGTTAGTTTGGCACTTAAGATGAGGGGCATCGCGGCAAGGTGGAGAAAAAATCGAGCAACCAAAGGTTCAAGAATCGCTTCCAAGAAAACTACACACCAGAAGGGAATGCGGAATTGCAGCGACGAAATGGCTAATTCGGAGTCCATGAAAGCTTCAACGGGTCTTAGCTGCTCTCACTCTCTTCATCTTCTGTTCTTGACTTCTGAAACACAGGTATACTAATCTGGCTCTATTTGCAGTTTTGAATTTTTGGATGTGGGTATTTTACTGAAGATTTGATTTGTATTATAACTAAGATAAATGGATGGAAGGATCTGGGTATGTTATTCTTCATATACCAGGTCACCTTTAGCATTATCTTTATCCTTTGTACTATGTAGCTTTACTAAGGCCGCAGAAGGATCATTTCATATACTTCTGATTTCTGAAGAAGCAAGTACCTTATAGCATTATCTTTATCCTTTTAATATATTGGTTTAAGTACAGAAGTGTTTAAAATGCTGGATCCTTAATTTTTTCTCCTATGTTATATTTCATAAATCATAAACTGTCACAACAAGCATATTGATATATTTAGAGAAAGTTCTGAGTGTTATTCATGACTGCTACTGTTATTTGCACACCTCTGTTATTCATGACCTTGGAAAAATAATTTATGGTTCTGTTTCTTAATTAGATATGACTCAAGATGAAAATTTCAATTAGAAAAGTACATGTTTGTTTCTGCTGCAGAGCTTTTGCAGATGGTTAATTGCTCTAGATAATACTTACAAATCAAAACTTGCCATTTAGGATTTAGGATTTGTGTTACTGTTAGTTCTGTTTTACATGAGATTTGTGTTCTGTTTTGAATGCTTGCTGCCCATAAGATTTGTCTTCCGTTTTTGAATGTTTGTTGCCCATAAGATTTGTGTTCTGTTTTTGAATGCTTGCTGCCCAGGTGTTCTTACTATTTTAATTAGTCAAGATGAGCGGTCCTAATTACTTTCCGGCTTCCGAGACAGCAGAACATGATGTCTCTACCCCTCCACCTATGATCTCTAATGCTCGCACCATGTTACCACCACGCTCTGAAGCGCATAGGAATCAGTCTGAAGCTTGGGATCATTTTACACCTGAGCCAGACACCGAAAAGAAAGCTAAGTGCAATTATTGCAATGCCATAATCAGATATGATAATGGGACAAGTGGCATGCGCTCTCATCTAACAAGATGCAAGCACCGTCCCAAGCTAGAAGTTATGAAAAGGCAAAAGTCGTCTTCATCAGTAAATGTGGAAGGGGATGTTGTTTCTTCTCCTTCAATTGCCTCGGAATCGGCGTTTAGTACCGGGGGAAGGGTTCTTGATCCATATCGACGTCGTCTAACACCAACAACCGTGGAAGCATTGATATGCACCCAAGATTGGTTTGGATCACATTTGCCAATGTAACTTTAGGGTAGTAGTAGAATTGCACTGCCATTAGGCTCCTATATGAATTAGAGAAATTCTAAAGGTTTCTCTTTCTCTTTTGTCACTTGATTTTGTTATTGACTATGCAAAATGATTATAAATAGATTTCTTCAAGACTTTTTAGTTTTGTCTTGTGGATGAAATGATGAGTAGACTTGCTGTGTGTTTAATTGTTCATGCTATGAATTGTGTAATTGGTGTGTTGTTTTGCTAATATTGATACTTATCATCCAGTTGAATAGCATGGCACAATATATAAGCAAAATAACAGTAAACCAAAACCAGATTTAAAAATGGTATGGTGTGGTGTGGGATGGTTTTTGTCCCATGCACATCCCTACCGGCTGCTACCCCCCGATTAGCAGTGCTATTGCATACACTACTGCACCCCGGAGATGAAATGGAGTATTTTGGGGATTTCAGGCTTAAATTTGTGTCTTTCCTCTACTTTTGTTGCTATTTACTAGTATGTTTTGCTTAAGTCCTATGACATTTTGGGGTCGGCTGCTCCGCAGTTCGCACTGCTATCTAGGATTGACAACTTACTGTAGTACCACAAAATAAACTGAGAGATGTTGGTAACTGATATATGGTTGCTAGTAAGAAATTGAAAAGTTGAGAAGGGATAGCCAATCTAGCAGGTTCGTGGAAAATTATTCAGAGTCATAGGATGAACAATTATTTGGCTCCAAAAGGTACTGTGAAATAAGATGAAATAATATTATAATACTGAACTCTTGGACAAGAGATAGCATAAATTTTCAGAATGATAGGAAAAACAATTATTCAGTCTCAGAAGGTTGACAGCTTTTCTTTCTGATGGGCAGGGAAATATTCTGAAATTATATTCTCTTAACCAGTTGTTGTATGCACAATTATGCTCCCTCAAGTAAGAAAGTTTTGAGCAATTAGTATTTTTTAGCTAACTAGATTAGTGTTGAAATGGTTTGATGGTACATTACATGGGCTAATGTCAGTCTACATTACATGGGCTTAGTTTGGATTAGCTTTTATCTTATCGGAGCTTCTCAATTAAATTGAGTATATGATATATCACTTGTAGAAGAGTACTTATGTGTTTATAAAGAGGTTAAACGATAAAGCTTCTGAAAAATTGAGGTACATAGACTAATTTCAACTTGCATTAGAAACTACTAGTATTGTATAAAAAAACTCTTATAGTAAAATTCTTTTAATATTTCATTTTCCATTGGTGGAAAGTTTTATCCAAACTGATTTGTCGTCCATCTTTTGCTTTTTAATGTGTAGCCCTAATTTCTATGATTATAATTTAGATTCAAACTGAAATATGTAGGGGGAATGAGGTGGGGGTGATGTTTTGCTTGAATGCATGAAAGGTCTTGATAATTTTAAAACATGTTCTTTATGATCCTAACTGAAAATATCAAATTGGGTAACTAAGCTCATTATTGCATCCATTGATTGTACTTAGTTAGCAGCTTAGCCTAAAAAGCTAACATCCTAGGAGGTATTTTTCTGATTCACGACTGATTTCAAACAAGATTGTTTTTAAGAATGTTGCATTTGATACTAGTAATGTTGATATGCAACTCTGGTTCATTTTTTTTAAGGCCTTCATGGCCTCAATTAGAGCTAGCTTGCAGTAAGTCATAATAGCTGACATGTATTTGTTTGACAGACCATTTTGCCCTTCGCGTGTGAGTGTAGGACTGGCAGAACCATTGGTAGAAATGTGTATATTTGCTGAAGAATATCATGAATAGATTTATATACCCGAAATAATATCTGAAATTCAGTATGATATTAAAACTAATTAGACCATCACCACAAAAATTGGAAGTGAATATCTCTAATTTTAGAACGAATACATATGATATTTGTAGGCTAATACACCCGCCATGTGGACAATTTAGGTATTTTATGACTTTAATTTATGCATCAACTAGATGGACACATATTTGTCGTCAACTCACAACTGAAAGTTTGTGAGATTTTTTGCTACTCTAAATTTACCAAGAGCTCATTTTTCTAAATTATCTATAAAGCATCTGAAGAGTATTGTATGTCTATTAGAATTGATATTAGATATCACGTAGCATATGTTCATTCATAAAATGGTCTTGAAGAACCATTCTTTAGACGTCTAAAATTAATTATATGACCGATACTTATGAGATAAAAACTTCCAATTTCTACTTGAAAACATGCAATTTTGCATGCTGCAATATTGAGTCGCATCAGGCCAACAAGTTATCACAAGTTTTCCCCTTTACATTTGGTTTTTGGTTACAAACATAATATTTTCCATCTTATAATTATTGGATGTGCGGTGTATGTTCCAATTTCTCCACTCAAAATGCACTATGATGGATCCTAAAGATAAAAATCGTCGAACAAGAAAATGAGCTAAAAAGAAAGACGGTCCAAGCGAGGATATAGAAACACTAAAAGAGTCTTTAGACATAATTGACACTTAAGTTCCAGAAGAGCTGATCCAGTACTGCAAAAATTCTAAAATTAATAAGATCTCAATGAATTATGTCAAGAATGAAATACAATGGAAGCAAAACGACGTCAACATGGCGATACTTTTAAATATAATATAGCGCTGAATCTGATAAATGATAGCAATGATCATGAACTAAAGTTTATTAAAGATTGTAGACAAAGTGAGAATTGGCCAAAATTGAAAGATGAAATTGAATCATAATTAAACTCACTTTACAAGAAAAAAGTTTTTGGACCCGTAGTCCAAACAGCTAATGTTGTGAAACAAATTGTAAACAAATAGGTTTTTGTGCGAAAACCTAATGAGAATAGTGAAATTGTGGGATACAAAGCCGACTTGTTACTAAAGGGTTTTCACATAGACCTAAAATTGATTTTGATGAGACATATTCACTTGTAGTGGATATGCAAGTACTTTTCAGTAATTAATTAGTCTTGTAGCTCATGAAAAGCTCAATTTGCACAAGATGAATGTTGCTACAACTTATTTGGATGACTCATTTGATAGTCATAATTATTTAAAGATCCCCGAAGGATTTAATATTTTCAGATTCTCGAAATGATTACTCAAGTTGAATCAGTCCCTATCCCTACATGTGATAATATAATTTGAACGCATGTGGTATAATAATCTCAATTCATATTCTAATGGAGGGATATAAAAATGACATCACTTGTCAATATAGTATTACATAATGATCAAGAAATGAATTTGCTTCAGTTTTCTATTATTGGAACTCCTGAAGAGTTTTCCAAAATTATAGATTACTCAAAGAAAGAGTTCTATATGGATTATCTCAATTTATATATGATGTATTTTTGATGTTGAACCAGTGATTGGTCTTTAAATGGAAAATCGCAAGGATTCAAGATATAGAGAAATATCATTAAATAAAATACTTTTGAAAAACAAAGTCTTGTGTCGCTCTGCTGATCAAACAATTAGCTAATTAAATTTTTGTTTGACAAGTTACAGAGAACTAGTTTTTAATTGACTCATGATAAAGTATTTTTATTGTGTACATGAGTTGTGTGACAAGAAAATAATAAATATCTCGGTCTCGAAGACTATAACCTAGCACTATGAAAACATACATGCATATTACTAAATGCTAGCTTTATATGATAATATTATGTGATAATTTGTAGTAATATAGTTCATCACAAACCAAAATCCATTAAAATAGAGTGGGATGCGTATTTTATTTTTGACTATCCCAATGAATAAATAATTTTGTATATGTTCCGCACATTAACCATGCAGATACAAAGTATTTTTCTGATCTTGATCAAGTCAGATCGCAAGAGCACTATTATTTACATGCGTTGACATTGAAATATCTTTTTGATTTACAAAAGAATCTATGGTTCTTGCTTTTTTATTTCGTGCTCAAATGCCAACAATTAAAAGAAAATGTTCTGAAGATATACTGACCACAAAACTCTACTAAAAGAGGATATATCACAAGTGACATAGCGGAGTAGGTTGCTCGGTATGCACTCTAGGAGAAACTCCAGAAGTTGGAATTCATATTCTTAAATGGCTTGTAATACCCAAAGTAAATATTACTAGGAAACTAAGAAGTAAGAGACAGAATCTATTAGAAAGGGAAGGTGTTATCAACAATTTGCACTTGCACCACATCTTGGGTTGGACTCATGACCAAACCCAATAAATCCAAACCCGTTTTACCATCAGCTACTTTTTAAAATAAAAGGGAGTGAAGAGGGAATAAACTTCAATTGTTCCATTTAGCTAAAGTTAGAAATGAAAGAAAGAGAGAAGGGGAAAGAAACAGTTTCCGCCTTTCCGGTATTTCATTTCATGCATAATACTCTCCACAAACCTTATTTGTAACCCACTTTTCTTTCTATGAAATCTAGACTTAAAACCATTCATAAATCACACAAGAATTACCTGATTTCATTAAGTATTGAGGGGAAATTGTTTCAACAAGTTACAAATTTGAATTAGTGGCACAATTGACCCAGTCACATTGTTTTGGCTATAACTCAATAAAAAACTTGTATCAATTTGAAACCTAAACCCACAGAAACTGACAAAATTCCCTTCATAATAGGCACTTGGATTTGTGATTTTTTTTAAGTATGGAATAGGATATGCTTGCTGCAAAACAGAACATGGAAGATACCACTTTGCCGCTCGATTTTGAATTACTTGTGTGTTGTGGACCTAAGATTTTAAGCTCAAGAATGGGTTGCACATGGGAAATGAGGTATTCAAGCTAAGAGTGGGAGCTAGAGTTGGTGATTGGAGACTACCTTGAGCACAATCAAAGTTATAAGTGCTATCGAGAGGATATTGAGCTTAATTTTAGGGTTGTGAGTTCCTCTTTTCCCTTAGCAAATTTTAGGGTTTTGAAGCACAACCTTGTGCTTAATATCTTAATTCATGAGTTGTTCATATATGATATGTTACATTTAATGTTTTGAATCATAGGTTTCTGAATATGTGGTATAAGTTGTCATTCTCTTGATTGGTTTTATCCCAAATTACATGTTTGAATGAAGAATTAAATGCTATGGTTTGTCTAATTGGTGTTAAGATTGAGCAATCATGTTTGAATGTCATGTTTTATGTGAATTATATATGTGTAATAAAGTTATAAATCGTACAAAAATCAGTTGGTAACATGTCATATGATTGAATTGCTTAATCATTTTGTGATTGTGACTAACATTAGAGAACTAGTGTGTGTATATATATATATATATATATATATATATATATATATATATATATATATATATATATATATATATATATATATATATATAATGAATTGCTAAAAGAATTACTAGGACGTACTTAGATTTGGAAGTCATGAGCCCAAGTCTATGACCCGTTTGGGCATCATTCTAAATGTTTGGTGGTGGTTTCCTATGGATTTTATATTACTTCCTTTTGGGGATACTGTATGAGATATTGTGAGGTATCACATGAGGGACTCACTGATATGTTATAATCTCACCCTTTATCATTTGTGGTTTTTACAGATAAGCAAATTTAGTCGGTGATAACTAAACATTGGGATGTACAAAGGAATCCTAACTATATCATTTGAAGTTATTATGAGATTTCAAGACTTTGTGTACTTGATTTTGGTAACATCTTAAATTTTGTATTGGGTGATGAAATATTTGGTTTGTAAAACTAAATTGTGTACCAAGTATCATGTTTAGGATGTACGCATTTTTAAGTTTCGATTTTGTGGATTATTGACTCTTTTGGTATCCTTAACTATTATATTAGTTTAAGGTGTGATGTGTTGAGTTTCCGTAACTTTGGTGGAGTCATTTCGTGAATTTAATTTTGTTTGTTGAATCCAATCTTAATTGTGTATTCTCTGATTGTTGAAATGAACGTTCTAGATTTTATTGACTAATAAAATTCAGGGTGTTACACTACGCTTCAAACAGCAAAGAGAAAAACTGTATTCTTTTTTTCTTTGTCATGGTTTTGTCCCACTGAGTTTTCTTGAAAAGGGTTTTAACGAGTCGGTTCCCACTGAAAGGATATTGTACTTTTTTTCCTTCACTAGATTTTTATCTCATTGAGTTTTTTCTAGTAAGGTTTTAATGAGGCATATCATCGATGGACATCCAAAATGGAGTGTAATGAATAATATATTAATAGATATCCATTGTTAGGCTTCCACTTCTCATTACTCCCTTTAGTAATGGGTTGTTAGTGGCTTGTTAAGATTGATCTTTCGCTTACATTTTTGGGCTCTTAGCCCCTATGAATCTGAACAAAAAAAAAAAAGATTGATCTTTCGCTTACATTTTTTACCCTATAAAGGCTCCCATTCTTTTGTTCCTTTCTCTTTATTTATTTTTGGTTTATTTTATAACAAATTCCTTAATTTATAAAAGTAAAATCTCTCTCTCTCTCTCTATACATACATACATATATATATATATATATATATATATATATATATATATATATATATATATATATATATATATATATTCATAATTGAACACTAAGCATGCACAACCATTTATTTCATTATATCAAGCATGGGGAGCATTGCGAATTTTGTTTGTTTCAATTCAGAAATGAGAATTGAGTCCAAAAAAATTCAGAAATTAGAACGTGATAATCAGTAAATCATGCATTAAAGCAAAGAGTTCTGCCAAAATTGTTTTCGTAAAAAAAATGAATTCTGTCAAAATTGTTTTCATAAAAAAAACCGTTATACTTGAAAAGCATATAACCAGTTACTTTCAATCGTCAAAAAATGTTGCTTTCAAGTTTCAAGTTAATTTAACCTGATATTGTAATCATTTTATAATCGGTCTATTTCATAGTGTAGGTATATGAATTGCAGAGAGAAAGAGTGCACACCTATGAATTGCGTCCAAAGAGAAAGAGGTATTGCAGGTATCTGAATGTGTGTGTGAGAGAGAGAGAAAGGCAGATTTTGATGATTAAAAATTTATAATTAAAAAAGTTTTATTTATGTTTGACAATTTTTTTTTGTTTTAAATAGGGTTAAAAATATATTTTTTAATAAAATACTTTTTATGTGTTAAAAATATTAATAGATGGATTTGATATCGATCCATAAAAAAGTGGCCAATGGACGGATTTGATGATTTTTAAATGGATGAATTGGATTGGATGTGTTTAGTACACTTTTAATGGATATAAATAGATAAATTGATTGTTTTCAACCCATCAAATATAATTAAAATCCAAAACCATCCAACTGATCTATTTTGACACCCTAGTATGTAATATGGAGAAGGCTTAAATACCATTTTGGTCCCTGCAATTACACAGAATATCTATTTTAGTCCCTGTAAAAATATTTCTTTTAAAATAGTTCCTGCAAATATTTTTTTATCTGTTTTGGTCCCTACTGTCATTTATAAGCTTGTGGCTCATTTTTTTGTTTTAAGCTGATGTGGCATATTTTTATACAGATGGCAATGCTGAAGTGGATTTAAGCCAAATGTTGAATTGCCATGTCATTTATTTAAAATTGAAAGGTCTAAAATACCCTTTGCTGGGTTACAGAAACAATTTGGGGATTCAGAAGAGGAAAGTCGCGACTGAGGGTGAGGTGAGAAAGGAAGCACTGGTGATCGACGACAACTGCAACAACGACTGCGACGACTACGGCGTGGTTAAGCGATGGCGACGGTGAAGGGTGGTTGAGCGACGGCTACAACGACTTCTTCCCTCTCATTCAGGTTTGTTATCTATCATTTTCTGATTTTAGGGTTTTTGAAATGTTATTGTTCTTCGATTTTATGGGTTGGGGTTTAGAAATTGTTTGATTTTAGGGTTATGGAAAGTGATGTTCTCTCTGAAATCGATTTTAGGGTTATGGAAAGTGAAATTGTTGGATTCCCTTTTTAGGTATTTGTAGAGTGGTGAATTTGTTGTATTGGTATATGTTGTTTATTGTTGTGGGGACCATTAAAACGTGTTTTTTTATGCCTGGTCAACTATTCAATTTCTGACTATGTTTAATGCATGTGCATTTTCTGACTTTGCTGCTTTATGCATGTGGTTTTTGTGGGGACCAAAGCTGTCATTTGTTATTTTGTGCCTAAATGTTAATTTTTGTGCCTAAAAGTTCCGTTTCAATGCATTTTCAGATATGGTTTTTACTGTTTGTTTTCACCATGGAGGTTATTTTGCGAGGGATTGGGTTATATGTTACAAAGAGGGTGATGAAATAGTGGTAGAGGGTGTTGACACTGATAAGTGGAGTTACTTTGAAGTTGTTGGGTTGTTGAAGGACCTAGGTATAGAACATGGATATCGAATGTGGTGGAAGGTGGATGAAGACGTGAGGTTCAGAAACATTAGGGTTGATGCAGATGCAATAGAGATTGGGAATTATGGTGAGAACAAAAAATGTGTGGTTCACATACACGTAGAGTATGTTGTTGATGTCTCTGTTAATGAATCTGAATCTGATTCTGACTATGCGTATAGTAGTGAGGATGAGGCTAAAGGCATTCATTTTGATGATAGTGAGGATGAGAGAGCTTTGGGATTAGATGATGGGTTTGGTGTTGATGATCCCTCCCCTCAACAAGTTGGTAATGAACATGTTAAAAATAGGGTGAATGTAAAGGCAAAAAGAGGCAAAAGAGCCCAAAACCGTGATAGTAGTGATGAAGGTGACAACATGGAATATGAATATGTAACTGATGAACTAAATAACAGTGATCTGGATGCATCTGATGGTGAAAAACCACCCAAATATGAGAAGTTCAGAGTGGAGCAACTTAACAAGGATTATGAGTTTAAAGTTGGTATGGAATTCAAGTCACTTGAGCAGTTTAAAGATGCTATAATTGAGTGGTCAGTTTTGAATGGAAGAGAAATTCTTTACAGGTGGAGGGCAAATGATGCAACAAAAGTAAGGGTTGAATGTAAGCGCAAATGTGGCTTTTTAGCCCTTGTAAGTCAAGTTGGAGGGCAGCACACTTTAAGAATGAAGACATGGATTGGGACCCACACATGTGCTAGGGTTTTAAATAATAGAAGTGCAAAGAGCAAGTGGGTAGCCAAAGCTGTGGCTGCTAAGATGACGTCATCTACTAATTATAAAATTGTAGATATCATGACTGATTTGAGGAGGACACATTCAGTTGGAATTACTTTTGGTAGAGCATGGAGGGCAAAGCAGAAAGCCAAGAGAATGATTAAAGGAGATGCAGCAAGACAATATACATTGATCTGGAGGTATGGTGCCGAGCTTAGGAGAGCAAACCCTGGAAACACATGCAAGATTAATTTACTGAGACCAACTTCTACTATTGAGCCAAGGTTTGGAAGCTTCTATTTCTGCTTAGATGGATGCAAGAAGGGGTTCATGACAGCTTGTCGACCATTTATTGGAGTTGATGGATGTCATTTAAAAACAAAGTATGGAGGTCAGTTACTAATTGTAGTAGGAAGGGACCCAAATGATCAATATATGCCTTTAGCTTTTGGAGTTGTTGAAAATGAGACCAAAGAGGCATGGAGGTGGTTCTTGACTTTGCTGTTAGAAGACATTGGGCAGGACAGGAGATGGGTATTCATATCTGATCAACAAAAAGTAAGTTATAGTCAGTAATTAATTCTGTTTGTTAATTAATTGGGTTAATTAATTCTGTTTGTTAATTAATTAATTTCTAATTTTATGCATTAGGGCAGCAACAAGTGCCACCAGCAGCAGCACAGCAACAAGTGCCACCAGCAGCAGCGCAGCATCAAGATGTGCCACCAGCAGCAGCGCGGCAACAAGTGCCACCAGCAGCAGAGCAGCAACAAGATGTGCCACCAGCAGCAGCGCAGAAACAAAATGTGCCACCAGCAACAACGCAGCAACAAGTGCCACCAGCAGCAGGGCAGCAACAAGTGCCACCAACAACAAGGCAGCAACAAGTGCCACCAGCAGCAGCGCAACAACAAAATGTGCCACCATTTGCGCCACCAAGACAACAACATTTGTCTAAATTTGTGCCACCAAGACAGCTAAGACCCAAACTTCCAATCAGGAGTGTGAGAAAGAGTTTCAAAATTATTAATAGGAACTTGTCAACACCTATTGTTGGTCTTGGGAGTGATGAAGCATCACCTATTGTTGTTGATGATGGAGGAGAGTTGACACAAGAAGACCCTCATGTTTAGGTCTATTTTGGATGTATTTTGGAAACTAATAGAACGTTTAGGATCTATTTTGGATGTATTTTGGAAACTCAATGAATGTTTAGGAATGTTTTGGATATATTTTGGAAACTCAATGAATGTTTGGGAATGTTTTGGATGTATTTTGAAAACTCAATGAATGTTTAAGTCTATTTTGAATGAATGTTTAAGTCTATTTTGAATGCTGCTGAAAATGCTGCTAAATAATGCTGCTGAATTCTAGCTAAATAATGCTGCGAAAATGCTGCTGAATTTTACACCAACTTGTTAATATGCTGCTGAATTTTAAATGACTTGCTATTACCAATTATGCTGCTGAATTTTACACCATAAGTAAGTAAACCTTATCCATTCATTAATTCCATATAAATCATTACAACACCATACTCTCCTAAATGCCTAATACATCACTACATACTAACACCATAACATCATTAAATCACTAAATTCTAACACCATTACATTATTTCCTCCCATAGTCAAAAGCCAACAAAACCCAACTAACCAACATCAACCCCATAAGCCATTTCACGTTACTCCTCTCATACTCCAACTTCGTCTTTAATTTTGCAATTTTCTGTGAACTCAACTTTGATATTTCCTCAGAACAGCTACAAACAATTGGTGGTTGGGCATATTGAGAGGCATTAACCATTGGTGTTCTATCTACATCAAGTAGGTCATCCCAAATGAACAAATCACACGTCACCCTTCCCCTATTTATGTATTTCCAAAACCTTCTTCCCCTATTTACTTCAGTGCCTGCAATGAACATCCTCATAGGTAATTCACAACCACAAAGAGGTACCATTCCATGCCTTGAGTTAGCCACAGATGAACCAGCTCTTGAACTTGACATTTTCGAAGGGATTGAAGAGGACAGCAACAAGTGCGAACCTGAGAGAGATAGAGGGAGACGAAATTGGAGTTGGTGATGGAAGAGGAGCTTTTGGCGAAGAGAGAGGATGAGAGGAGAGGAAGGCAGCAACCTGAGATGAGTTGAGTGATGGAAGAGGAGCTTTTGGCGAAGAGAGAAGATGAGAGGAGAGGAAGGCAGCAACCTAAATTGAATTTATCCCCAATTCGAGGTTGGGGGTAGGGGCATAATAGGAAATATACATTTCTTTTAAGTGAGATGGCATTCCATGTGTAGAAAACATCCACCTCAGCACTGCCACATCCGCTAAAATATGCCAAATCAGTATAAAAATCATAGCAGGGACCAAAACAGATAAAAAAAATATTTGCAGTGACCATTTTAAAAGAAATATTTTTACAAAGACTAAAATGAATATTCGGTGTAATTGCAGGGACCAAAATGGTATTTAAGCCTATGGAGAAACTTCTACAACAATGTCTTAACATATATTCCGCCACACAAACCCCTTTATGCCGCCCCACATTGACATGGTTTTGAAATGGGTCATAAAAAGGCCAACGAAGATACAAAGAAACTTAAGTGGTGTAATACCCAAAATAATTTTAATTATTTTGATTATTCACATCCTATTCCTAAGGTTTATAATGTGAAATTTAATTGTTTTAAGTGAATTTGAAGTTTAATTGGGCATGTTGTGTTGTATGATGTGTAATATAGTTTCTTGATTATTTGTAAGAAAAGGGGGTGCATGAAGTAAACAAAGTTTATTTAATAGAGCCTAAAACTTTAAGTCTAGGCCACTATTAGGTGAGAGACCAGCTGAGCACTCAAAATATTAAAAACATCCCTCTTCAACCTTGCATTCATTCTTGGTCTTTCCTCTTTTCAAGTCCCAGCTGATAAGGGGAGAGAGAGGGAGAGAGAGAGAGAGAGGGAGAGAGAGATAGAGAGAGAGAGAGAGAGATATATGAAGAAATTTAACACTTGTTCTCTTCTTCTTTTCATCCACCTTAAAACAACATCAAGGGTTTCTCCTCTTCATCTCACTCATTCCAACACACTCACAATAGAAAAGAGAAGAGAGACCTAGAGGGAAAAGAGAGAGTGTTTGTCGTGTGGGAAAGGAAGAAGGAAACTAGAGAGAAGAATGAAACTCTTCCGTCACATTGCTGACCAACAAGCAATATTTACATCCTCTTCACTTAACTTCATCCTTAATTTCAAAATCCCTTTATTTATAAACACCAAAAACAGAGTTTTTGTAGTGAACCCTCTTAGCACACTACCTAGAGCTTGCATGGGGATGGGGAAGCTAGGAAATGGGGCCTATGAGGTTGCATTTGGATTAGAGACCTTCAAGCTAAAGTCTTGGAGTTGGCATTGATGGATTGAGGAAGTTTGGAGCTGTAATGAGGGCATTTGGTTCCAATTTCTTGGGCAAGCAAGGGTATACACTACAAGAATAACTGCTGTTTCCTGCCATTTTTTCCGACGAACTCTTATTCGTCGCAATTTCCGACGGATTTCCGACGAAAAAGTCGTCGCAAATGTTTAGGAAAAAGGCGCTAAAATTCCTGCTTACGTTTTCGACGAAAACGTGTTTCGTTGCAAATTTCTGACGGACACTTCCGCCGGAAGCCACTAAATATCCGTCGGAAACCATAAGACACAAATGAAAAAAAAACTAAAACCCTCGATGCTCTCTCACTCTCCTCAAACCAGCGCCTCTCTTCCTCACAAAACCCAAAGGCTCTCCTCCTCTCCTCTCTTAGCGCCTCTCACCGACTCACCCTCTTTCTCAGCGACTCTCACCCTTGAAGGCTCTCCTTCACACGCTTCATCCACTTTCCTCTTTCTATCACGTCTGCTACCTCCTCCTCCGATCTCATCCCTCTCCCTCCTCGCCTCCGTAACTGCTTTCCCCGCGGCACATGGATCTCTTCCTCTACCGTCGCCTTCCTCCGCCTCTCTCCTGATCTCTCCCTCTCCGACGTCACACTCACTGTCGCCTTCAACGCTAAACTCCTTGTAAGTCCTCACTTCTTCATTTTTCATTTCCTTTCATCGCTTCAGATTTATTTGAAACAAAATTGTTAATGTTACTACGCGCATGTGAACAAAATTGATATTACTGTTTCAGACAATCTTTTATTAAGGAAAGCGATTTCGTTGGAAGAGAACGAGTTAAGTTGATTTCTGAACTTTATTGTGTGCACGTGGCAGGAAGAGCACTACGTTTCGAAGCTGCAATTTTCATGGCCCCAGGTATCGTGCGTTCCTGGATATCCTGCTAGGGGAATAAGAATTGTGCTGGCGAGCTACAGAGATTCACAAGGCGAGGTAAGATTTGTTCTACATTATTTCTATGTTAACGTTAATTGAGATTCAGACCTATTAAAGTAGTTAGATTGGTTCCCGAAATTCACGATCTCTAAATATGCATTTAGCATTTAGTTGTTAAATTGGTTCTGGATGTATACTTTGTTGTAATTCACGATCTCTGAATATGCATTTAGCATGCTATTGTGTATTGTCTCTCTTAATGTTCTCTCATACAGACATTACATTTATTCATTCCTATGCATGCAATGATAGTTTGATTCACATGCATATCATTCTTTGTTTGTTCTTTCCTTTAAGTTTTGGTTTTGAATCACAATTTGATTATAGTTGATGTTGTCTTATTTCCTGTTTGTTTCTGTTAGAGCCCAAAATTAAGTTCTGAATCATGCAGGAAACATGCCTAAAATGTGGCTTGAATACTCTAGGTGGCTTGAATACTCTAGTTGATTTTGAATTTTAGTGACAATCGACAAAAGTTAATTAGAAAAAGAGGTCTTATTTATTCTGACCACATTTTTTTAACTTGGATTTATATTTTACAATCCTTTATGCTATTTTCATTTTCCGTAATATGCATGTTCTCTTTTTGAGTTTGATTTCAGGTTATCGTGTTTAATGAATTTCAGTGTATCATGTTATCATGTTGAGTGATTTCATCTTTTTCAACAGATGCAACCTCTTTTGAACGAGTCTACATATTATTGGGATCTTATTGCTTGTGACACGTTACTAATAGCTTTTCATTTTTGGTGTTTTTCTAAGAATTGCTAATTCATGATGTTTTCCGGATTTGTCTGAGATATCATCCTTGGTTACTTCAATTTCTAAGAACATTTTATGTGCTGATCAGTTGAAAATGTATTTGGTGGAGTGCAAGGGAGGTGCTATAGGGTGCATGCTCTTGGCTCTTTTCTTCTTGGGGACATGGCTTGCGGTTTTGACATTGTTGGAAAGGCGAGGTCGTCTTCCTCAACATACTTACCTTGATTACTCAATCACTAATTTCTTGGCTGCTGTCCTCATTGCACTTACATTTGGTGAGATAGGCAAGGGCACACCTGATCAGCCAAATTTCTTAACCCAACTTGCCTAGTTATATAGGTTTTCCGTGTATTCTGCATTTCACTTGTTATCATCATTTCCTTATAAGAAAATATACTTACTTTATGTGATGATGGTTTAGAAAGTGTATGGTGGATCCAAATTTTGGTAATATGCACTAAGTTTTGTTGCTACTATTTACTAGTATAACAATCTGCTAAAGTTGTTAAATGCAGGATAATTGGCCCTCTGTTATGTTTGCCATGGCAGGTGGTGTGGTACTTAGCCTTGGGAATCTGTCCATATAACTGAGATTAACACCGGAGTTATATAGGTATTCTGTGTATTCTGCATTTCACTTGCAGTCTCATGCTTGTGATTCTGCCCAACGTCAACATTCCAGTGCCAATACATCCCTGGATTCTCCAAGGTCAAAACAAACATGCGAGAGTGCCTCCATTCTCCTCTAGGGATCTGTTTTCATGAAACATATTATGCCTCTACAATTGTACTGAGGTCCCTTCGTACCATTCAAACTGCCTATCTCAAATGGTTGTAGCCGGTGATCCTAATTATTTTTCAAACTTTTGGCTTTTATGAATATACCTTGTTTCCCGTGAGTGACTGTCCTCAAATTTCGTTTGAATTTTGATTCATTATGGTAAGGGACTTGGATGATAAAATATATCTTATCTCTGTGTTTCTTTAGAGTTTAGTTTTAGTTATTCTTGATTTGGAATATATACCTTCTCCATGTCTGGTCTGATGCTGCACTATCCTGCAGCTAGTGTTTGAAGAGCTACTAGAACGAGCAAGGGAGAAGGAGGAGAAGGAAGCTAAGAAGCGTAAACGCCTTGGAGATGATTTCTTTCATTTACTATATTCTACAAAGGTGCAGTATTTTTGGTCATCAACTAGAAAATGGTGTCATGTGTAATGGTTTGGAAACAGAGATTCTTATTTTTTCGCTTAATAATTGCAGGAAATTACAGATTCTTCAAAGTGGGAGGACTGACATAAGTTATTGTCATCAGAGATTCTTATTTGTTGAATCTGTATGTTGCATCAGAGATTTTTTGGAGGTTTTAAGTTATTGTCATTTATAGATTCATTTTAATCTAGCAACTTAATGAGTAGTTGCTTTCCAGTAACATTGGTTTGATATGTGTAGTCTCCTCCCATTATGTTTCTTTATTACAAGAATACAACCATAGTAGATGCTCTATTTGTTGAAACTATTTGTGGTGACTATTTTGCTGGTGAAGGATGGAAGAAGGAAAACAAAAGGAGGTGAAACTCATATGACAAGTACTTAGAGATTGAAAGAGAAGAAAAAGACACATACACGGGAGCTCTTATGATGGTAAGAAAAGTCTACTTTGTTCTTTTTATTATTTATTGAACTTTTTATGCACTTGACAGGAACATAATTCTGCATAAAACCTGTTTGACTGTGCAGTTTGAACTGCTACATTTTCTATAGTTTCTATTCCTCTCAATCTGTTATGTTTTGTGTGGACTGTGGCACCTCCTTAAATACCAAATATTTGGACCAATATTTCAAGTGTTCAATTTATCTGAGAAGGGGATGATAAGTGCTCTATAGTTTCTATTCCTCTCAATCTGTTATGTTTTGTGTGAGTTTGTGTTGCCCTCTTTGTAAAAAATGAGTTTGTGTTTAGGTTTTTATTCGACAGTCTGGACCGAATCTGGACCGTCCGATTTTATTAGACAGTCTACGATTCAATTTTGGACATGTTTTGTAAAGACTGTTTGATCTTGACTGTACGGCTGTGATTGCATGACTGCATGATTAAGTGATATTTTGAGATAGTAGGGAATCTGTTGTTATTTGTTATTTTATCTCTTCTCAGCTCATTCTTTCTTTCTGCTAATGTTTGGTTATGCTCTTTTCAAAGATGGGAAACACACAAGGCTTTTCAAAGATTGTGTGGAGAAAATTGATGCTCAACAAGGGTTTCAATTGCTTGCAAGATATCTAAGAGGCTAAGGGCGTTGGTTAAGCTAAACTCCACTAAACATAAATAACATTTGTCTTTTCAATGTAAATAAATATTTTCACTTGCATATAAACATTTTTTACTTCTGTTAGCATTTGTCATTATTTGATCACTTTAGCACTCCACTAAACATAACATGATGTTATTTATTTTCACTCTAACCAGTTTATTTATTTTTGATTTTTTGGTAGCTTTGGGATAGCAGAACATTGACTCTTATCAAGACATACGTGACAGAATGCCCTGTCAATGCAGTTACGATGTCACCTCTTCTCGATCATGTACGTATTTCTATATTGTAAATTCATGGTATTCATATTAATAATGTTTTGTTAATCAATTTAAGTGATATAGTTTCTACTTTGTTTGGTTGATGTATTCATCTGTCCTATATAGTTTTAGAAAGGAGGCATGCCCAAACCCTTTCTTTCTTGCATATCTCAGTTGCTTGCTAATTCATGAACTAAATACCTAATATTGCTGCATGAAATCTTCTATCTACTTCAGTTTCCTTTCCTTTACTTTGAATCATATTATTCTGGATTCCTCAATCTGTATTTTCTCTTAGGTTGTAATTGGAGGTGGCCAGGATGCATCATCTGTTACAACTACTGATCACCGTGCTGGAAAATTTGAAGCCAAATTCTTTGATAAGGTAAATTTGGCTTTTCATTCCTGTGTGCCTTTTTGAGTTCTCTGAAACATCTAATTTTCATAGTTGTCATTTTTCATTTGTTTAGATTCTTCAAGAAGAAATTGGAGGTGTGAAAGGGCACTTCGGACCGATCAATGCCCATGTCCAACAACTTTACTAATACAAGCTACTTCATTTCACCTCACCTCCATTACATGCTTTCAGATGTTTTGTACTTTATTTCCTGCTTGCAGTCAATTTTTTGAATGTGTTCAGCCACTTTTTTATATGATGCGGTGCTATTTTGATGGATATGTTATGATATTTGTTTGCTGAAGTGACAATTACTCTTTTCTTTGGAGGAGGGGATCAGATCAAAACTGTGGATGTTAGGCTGTAATGGTGTTTTTAGAACTTGTTTAATACCTCTACATGCAATTATCTTATTGGCTTTGCCTATTGGAATTTTCTGCAGGGAGTTCCAGAACAGAAGCTTCGAGGTCACTTAGGCTCTTTTGGTGTGACTGGAAATCTTGCGCTTCAGCCCATGTATACTTTATCAGGTATAGCATTGTTCATAGTCCATGCTGCCATCATAAATTTACGTTGTCATTTGTTTCAAAAAATTGGTTGATGATTTTTAAGAACTGCGATAATGTCAGGACACTGATTATTGTGTGTAGCAATGTGTGTGTGTGTGTGGAGTGTGGCAATTTTGAAAGAAGTTTATGGAATAGCTTGTTCCTCAGTTGTTTGTTTTTATTCTCTTTTCATCAATCATCAATAGCTTGTTCCTCAGTTGTATGTTTGTTTCTCTCTTTTCATCAATCATCAATAGCAATGCAATTATACTCTCTAAGTTCAAACATTGGATAGCAAAGTTTACAAGAATATCACATTTTGTTGCCTGTCATGCACTTTTTGAAAGCTAAGTATTATTACACTTGTGATTTGTTTTCTGAACATGGCCTTGGCAGGCTGGTGGACCTTTCTACCCAGTTTCGAGGAAGCAACCGAGAATATTCTGAGACCTGATGATAACATTACACGCACACTGCACCTCTTCAACCTTAGAGGATTCAATACAAGAGAAACAGTCAGCCTTCTTGGTAATCCCTTCACATCTACAAGAGGGTTGTTGTTTGCTGATCAGCAGCTAATGGCTGAGGAAGAGGGTTCTATTTGCATTCTTTGTTGTACAAATTGGTATAGCAATTTTGTTTTGTCTATGTAAATTTGGCATGGATGCCTTGATTCTTATCATTTGATTCCTAATAGAAAATTTGTCAGACATTTGAGATAGTTTTGGCTGTGTAAAGTTACAATCAGTTACTGATAGCCCCGCAAGTGCACGGGTCGTATCGCGTAATAAAAGAGTATCGGTCCACAGGGAGAGCCTAAGTGAATACCAATTTAATTTTTCAAAGTTGATTAACTGAAAAGAAAGTGTTTTTGGAAAGAAGGAATATTTTAGCAAAGTCTACTCACTCATGATCATTGTAGACAAAAGAGGAGAAAAGAAAATAAAAGAAGAAGACATAAAGTTAAATAGCGAGAAATAAAAGAAAGCGGTAAAGTGCAAAAATCATAAATAGCGGAATTGTAAATGACAAGAAAGTAAATTGCTTGAAAAGTAAATTGCCAGTAATTTACTTGACTTGCCAGTAATTTACTTGACTTGCCAGTAGTTTACTTGACTTGGAAATTTAAAGGGCAAAAAAGTAAATAGCAGGGAAAATAAAAGAGCGGAAAAGTAAAGAGCGAAAAGTAAAGAGCGAGAAATTAAATAGCAATGAAAGTAAATGACTTGGAAAATAAAAGGGGCAAGAAAGTAAATAGCAGGGAAAATAAAAGAGCGAAAAAGTAAAGAGCGAAAAGTAAAGAGCGAGAAAGTAAAGAGCGAGAATTTAAATAGCAAGGAAAGTAAATGACTTGGAAAATAAAAGGGCAAGAAAGTAAATAGCAAGGAAAGTAAATGACTTGGAAAATAAAAGGGCGAGAAAGTAAAAAGCGAGAAAGTAAAAAGCGAGAAATTAAAGTGAAGTCATGAATCTTAGAGGAAACCTTGTCATGGATTTTTCTCACAAAATTTAAGCTTGGTTACAAGTGAGGATCAAGCCTCTATTTATAGGAAAATATTAGGTCTAAGGCACTTGAGAGGAGGGGCAAAATGGTCATAAAAAAAGTGGCAAATCAAGTGGCAAGGGAAAGCCATCAGCAAGTGGGTGCAGCCAAAATTGACTTGTCTGGTGCCAGGGTCGTGCGCCCATGTGCCTGGGTCGTGCGCCCTGGCCAGTCAATTTTGGCTGCTCTGCGCCAGTTTTGCACTAGGGTCGTGCGCCTATGGTGCCAGGGTCGTGCGCCATGTGCTGGAAAAGCTGTTCTGCGTTGCTGGCAAGCATGGGTCGTGTGCCTATGTGCCAGGGTCGTGCACCTTGTTCTGCCAAAATGGGCCATTTTCAGTTGAAAACACGCACGGGTCGTGCGTGGTGCACCCAGGGTCGTGCGCAGGATCTGCGCCAGTTTTTACCAGGGTCGTGCGCCTATCTGCCAGGGTCGTGCGCCAGTTTTGCACTAGGGTCGTGCAACATGTGCCAGGGTCGTGCGCAGGCTCTGCGCCAGTTTTTGCTGCTTGGCGCCCTTGGCCAGTTTTCGGTTTTTGGGGCCCTTGGCGCCCATGAGGGTGTCTAGCGCTTTAAAAATTGCTCCTCCTTAAATATTTCCTTTTTTCTTCATTTTAGCTCATATTTTCTCTTTTGCTCCAAAATAAAACCTGAAAATAAAAAGCAAACATATGTAGTAAAATAGTTCAAAGATATAAAATATAATTAAAATACCTAAAAAAACTTAATGAAAATAACTATCAAAAAGACTCTAAAAATAGACTTATCAAACTCCCCCACGCTTGAACCTTTGCTTGTCCTCAAGCAAAAACAGTGTAAATCCTTAGGCCGATTCTGAAGGAAAATTATTTTCACATCGAATCATTAAGCGAACTGTGGGGCAATTCTAACACTTCGGTTTGAGAACTACTATCCGGGCTTCTTGTGGAATTGTGAGACAAATTTAAAGTATCAATACATTAGAGAGGATATCAATGTCATCATAGAACCGGTTCCCCAGCATTCTTAAGTTTGGGTCTTCCATTCACTAAGACCGGGTCTCAAAGGAGGGTCTTTATACGTTGGGTATTCAAGCAATATTTCTTTTTCTTTTTCTTTGATTGTATATGCTAACCATTCATTTTGACATTTAAAATGCACCAATTTTTGCATTTTGAATTTGTTTTGCAATTTTTTTTTTTTTTTTTGAATACCCCAACTCAGACGTTTTTCTCCAGTAACCGCGCATCCAGTGAATGTCACCAAGAGAACCAGGTCACTAGTTTCTTTTCAGTCCTTCTAATTGTATTAACAACTGAAAACAGTCTCAGTAGTGTGTGTGTGAAAAAGCCCTAGAGGTAGAAATCGAACCATGATACAATTTTTGTTGCTCCCAACCAGTCCACCTAGATGATTGCTAATGAAAGATTGAAAAATTATTTTTGTCCAGAAAAGGCTTATCTAAAACATGCTTTAGGGTTCACAAAGTTTCGTGATGGAGGGAGCAGATACAACTCAAAGTACAAAAAGATAAAAACTCGGCAAAGCAATAAAGACATTCCTAATAAGAGTAATAAAATACCCCCCCATGCTTGGATTAGGCATTGTCCTCAATGTTTTTTTCAAATTAAACAAAAAAGGGTTTAGGAGAGCTCACCTGGCTGTCTGGTTCAGGATACTCGGCCCTGGGGTATTTTATTTTTCAACAAATCAAAAAATACATTAAGCCGTGGGTTGCCTCCCACGCAGCGCTCTTTTAACGTCACTAGCTTGACGGTCAAAAAGAATTTTTTAATTGGGATCATGTAGAACTAAACTAGTTCCTTTCTCAATTGGGTCACCAATTAAATAATTTTTCAACCTTTGACCATTGACTTTAAACGATCCAGTTTTCTCGCTCCAGATCTCTACAGATCCGAAGGGGTAAACCTTACGGATTTCAAAAGGACCGGTCCATCTTGACTTTAATTTTCCCTGAAAAATTTTTAGCCTGGAATTAAACAATAACACCAGGTCACCCTCTTTGAATTCTCTACGAATAATACGCTTATCATGCCAATTTTTTGTTCTTTCTTTGTAAAGTTTGGCATTCTCATAAGCATCCATTCGCAGTTCTTCCAATTCGTTTAGTTGGAGTTTTCTTTTTTCTCCGGCTAATTCCATGTTCAGGTTAAGGCGTTTAATTGCCCAGTAAGCTTTGTGCTCTAGCTCTACCGGAAGGTGGCAAGACTTCCCATAAATTAATTTGAAAGGAGTCATTCCTATGGGAGTCTTGTACGCAGTCCGATAAGCCCAGAGAGCATCATCAAGCTTTACCGACCAGTCTTTCCTTGAAGTCGAAACAGTTTTTTCTAAAATACTTTTAATTTCTCTGTTCGATACCTCAACCTGACCGCTTGTTTGAGGGTGATAAGGCGTTGCAACTTTGTGCCTTACTCCAAACTTTTGCAGTAACATTTCAAAATGTTTTGAGATGAAATGGGATCCTCCGTCGCTTATGACAACACGAGGGACCCCGAATCTTGGAAAAATTATTTTTTTGAAAAGTTTTATGACTACCTTTGCATCGTTTGTAGGAGAAGCAATGGCTTCGATCCATTTTGACACATAGTCAACGGCTACCAGAATATATTGGTTTCCAAAAGAAGAACGAAACGGTCCCATGAAATCGATACCCCAGACGTCGAAAATTTCAACCTCTAAGATATTATTTAAGGGCATTTCATTTCTTTTTGAAATATTTCCGGTGCGTTGACACTGGTCGCATTTAGAAATGAATTGATGCGCGTCTTTAAAAAGGGACGGCCAATAAAAACCAGATTGAAGAATTTTCGTAGCAGTTTTTGAAGAACTGGCATGGCCGCCATAGGAAGAAGAATGACAATGGTATAGAATGTTACTTACCTCTTCTTCCGGAATGCATCTTCTGAACACCCCATCAGCTCCCCTTTTAAAAAGCAGTGGCTCGTCCCAGTAATACTGTTTAAGATCATGGAAGAATTTCTTCTTCCGCTGATAATTTAAATCTGGGGGGAGTACTCCTGCTGCAAGGTAGTTTACAAAATCTGCATACCATGGTGCTTCAGATTTGACCAATAAGAAGAGTTGATCATCCAAAAATGTATCATTAAGCGGCAACTCTTCTTCTTTTGTTCCTTGTAGACGGGACAAATGATCAGTGTAACACCCCTTTCTACCCGTCACTTTGTTTATAAAAATCAGAGTTTGAAAATTTCGCTCATAAGGAATGTTACACATACTTCAAACAAAAACGTCGTTTATCAATTTCAAAAACAGTTTAACTCAATAATCATTCATCCACGTAGCACTTCAACATAACCAAATAGTCCACATGGACATAATAATCAAAATCATTAATAAATGCCGAGTTCGTTTCCCCCCCTGAGTGCTACGTATCAGAGCATGACGACTCGACTCAAAAGTGAAGCTAATACCTTCACTGGGAATCACCTGCACGTTACCAACACGGGGGTAACATTCAAACAGGAAAGGGTGAGCATCATTTCAGTCTATATAATAGGAAATATGATAAGCACTAATCATAGGTTACGCACTAGAACAATCAGCATCCAAACACCAAATACTCACATCATAGTCATCTCTTACATCATTTACAATAACTCGTTACACATCATGTAGATTTATGAAATGCAACCCACTCGCGGGTATATGCATGAAGGTACCTTTTCACAAAACGTCGCTTAGCCACTCAGGCCTTATCATCACTTAGCCACTCAGGCTTCAAAACATCACTGGGTTTATGCATATGGGCATGAGACACTATGACATGCACCACTCACAATACACAAATACACAATTACTCAACTCATAGTCAACTATGCGACCCGTCACTTACCGGTTTGCCGAATAAAGGCACAGCACCTGTCATTTCATAATTCACACACAAATAACGTCACTTAGCCTTTTAGGCCTTAACATCACTTAGCCACTCAGGCCCCAAATGTCACTTACACATATACATCATTCAACTCAAACATTAGCCACTGAGGGCAAAAACGTCATTTGACTAACCACCAAGGGCATCCTCGTCATTTAGACCTCATTATTATTAACTTTGGCCACTAGGGGCAAAACAGTCATTTGACTAGCCACCAAGGGCATCCTCGTCATTTACACATCATTATCATTAACTTTGGCCACTAGGGGCAAAACAGTCATTTTGACCCTACCGTGTTAAAACTGTTGTTTATACACCAAAAAGGATTTTTAAAAAGTTCCACGTCATTTTTCAATGTCACTGGGACGATCACCGGGGACAGCCACTTGGGCGCCCACAAACAGTCAGAAAATAACAATTTTTCATTTTAAAAATTGAACCCACAAATAGACAACGTAAAAAGCTTCACGACACTTTTCGAATCGTTCAAAACGGACGTCTAAGTCAAAAGTTATGATAAAAACAATTTTGGAAAATTTAGGCAACATCCAGGGAACAGGCGCCTTAGGCGCCCAGGCAACCAGGCAACAAGTGCACAGGCGCCCAGGCAACATCAACAACGCACGCAACACAGCATGGGCGCCTAGCGCCCAGTGGCAACAACGCGCGCGCACAGCGCAGCGCAACACGAACAAGACACGGGCGCCTAGCGCCCAGGGGAACAACAACGCAGGGAACACGCACGCCACAGGCGCCCAGCGCCCAGGCGCGCACACACGCACAGCACAACACAACATCAGGCGCCCAGCGCCCAGCACAGGCGCTTAGCGCCCAGCACACAGCAGCAACGTCCAGAATTTTACCAAAACGCTTTTTAACACTAAAAATTGTTTTCTTAACAATTCCAAATCATAAAAACTCAACATTTTCCCAGCAACTAAACATACACATATTTTAATCAATTTCTCAAAAATTCAATTGGGCATTGTCTTCCCTATCCCCTTGGCGCCCTAGGCGCCTATATACCATCCATCAAATCTTGCGAACAACACAAGCAAAATCCAACACAAATTCAGTTTCATGATCAATTCCACTTCGCATACACGCATATATATAATGGCCAATACCAACAAAGCATCAAGAAACATCAAGAACTCAAGCATCTCTCAATTCGCATACATCTATATATAAAAGCCAACATCAACAATGCATCAAGAAACATCAAGAACTCAAACATCCCTCAATTCGCATACATCTATATATAAAAACCAACATCAACAATACATCAATAAATCTAGTCTAACCCTAGATCTAGAACTCATCATATGAAGTATTAGATAGAGTGATAGAGCTCCCCTAACCTCGAAATTGAAGAACGGAGGCTCCGGAGATAGTCACGTACAGGACCACAGCAACAAGATCACGTTCTTGCTCTTCCTTGTTTGCGACTTCTCTCCTCTTCCTCTTCTCTCCTTACGGCGCCCTTCCTTGCTCTCTCTCTCTATCTCACGCTCTTTCTTTCTTTCTTGCGTTTTCTCTTCTGATTTTGCGAATTGCCACCAACCCTAGACCCCAACTAAACCAACACTTCGCATATGACAAGAATAACGGGCTTGGGCTTCTCACTTAGGCCCAAGTCCATTTGGTTCAGCACCTCCACTTTCTAGTACTTCCTACGCATATCAGTATAAATTCAATTAATTAAATTACGTCAAATAATTTAATTTAAATCCCCAATTACTTAATTAAATAAATTAATTAAATAATTTTAGGGTGTTACAACTCTCCCCCACTTAGAATATTTCGTCCTTGAAATTTTACCTGATCAAACAACTCGGGGTAGGATTCTCGCATCTTGCTCTCTAGCTCCCAAGTCATACTCTCGCCGGCAGCTCCTAGCCAAACCACTTTCACCAATGCAATCTCTTTGCCTCTAAGCGCTTTCACTTCACGATCCTCAACCCGTACGGGCATCGTCTCCACAGTGAGATTATCCCGCACCTCTACATCGTCCATATGGATCACATGAGATGGATCCGAAACATACTTCCGAAGTTGCGACACGTGAAACACGTCGTGCAAGTTCGAAAGATTTGGCGGTAAAGCCACTCTATAAGCCACATTTCCGATTCTTTCAGAAATCTGATAAGGACCAACAAATCGAGGAGTGAGCTTCTTCGATTTCAACGCTCGACCAACACCGGTAATAGGAGAAACCCTCAAGAACACATGCTCCCCCTCCTGAAATTCTAAATCCTTCCTCCGCTTGTCATGATAACTTTTCTGCCGACTCTGCGAAGCCTTCATCTTCTCACGGATCATCTTGATCTTCTCTGTAGTCTTCCGCACAATCTCCGGACCCAACACTACACTTTCTCCCGACTCATACCAACATAATGGCGTCCTACACTTGCGACCATACAATGCTTCAAACGGTGCCATCCCAATGCTGGAATGGTGACTGTTGTTATAAGTAAACTCAATCAACGCAAGGTAGGAATCCCATGATCCCCGCTGTTCCAATACACAAGCCCTCAACAAATCCTCTAACGACTGAATTGTCCTCTCTGATTGACCGTCTGTCTGGGGATGATACGCCGAACTCATTTTTAACTTAGAACCCAATTCTTTCTGCAAACTCTTCCAAAACTCGGAAGTGAACCTCGGATCCCTATCTGACACAATACTCTTCGGAACACCGTGCAGCCTCACAATCTCTTTGACATATACCTCTGCCAACCTCGACACCGGATAAGTGATATTAATAGGAATAAAATGAGCAGACTTCGTTAACCTATCAATGATCACCCAAATAGCGTCATGACCCTTAACTGTATTCGGTAACCCCGTCACAAAATCCATCGCTATGCTATCCCATTTCCACTCTGGGACTTCCAACGGTTGCATTAACCCTGCTGGCTTCTGGTGCTCGACCTTCGACTTTTGACAGGTCAAACAGGCATACACAAACTGTGCCACATCTCTCTTCATACCATACCACCAAAACATCTTTTTCAGATCTTGATACATTTTCGTCGCTCCAGGATGGATACTCAACTTGCTACGATGACCTTCCTCTAAAATTGCCTTTCTCATTTCTTCATCGTCTGGAACACAGATCCTACCCCGGAACCTCAACACGTCACTGGAATCTAATTTGAAATCTTCACCTTCAGACTGACCGACCCCATTAATTAAATCCACCAGCTTGACATCTGTCTTCTGAGCTTCTCTGATACTGCCCAGGAAATCATTATCGATCTTTAACATTCCCAGCTTGACACTGCGAGGTGTCAATTTACAAACCAAACTCAAATCTCTGAATTCCTCAATTAACTCTAATTCTTTCACCATCATGGCCGACATATGCAAGGACTTTCTGCTTAAAGCATCAGCCACGACATTAGCTTTGCCGGGATGATAATTCAAACCAAAGTCATAATCCTTCAAGAGTTCCAACCACCGACGCTGCCTCATATTCAACTCTTTCTGATCGAACAGATACTTTAGACTCTTATGATCACTGAACACTTCGAACCTTGAACCATAAAGGTAGTGCCTCCAAATTTTAAGCACAAATACCACAGCAGCCAGCTCTAAATCATGCGTAGGGTAATTTTTCTCATGAATCCACAATTGCCTCGACGCATACGCAACGACCTTCCCATCCTGCATCAACACACCACCGAGACCCATCTTCGAAGCGTCACAATACACAACGAACGGTTCCTCTGGATTAGGCAACGTCAAAACAGGCGACGTCGTCAATCTCTTTTTCAGTTCCATAAAACTTTCCTCGCACCGAGCATCCCAAACAAAAACTTTACCCTTGCAAGTCAACTGAGTCAATGGAAGGGCCAACTTGGAAAAACCCTCGATGAACCTCCTGTAGTACCCAGCCAGACCCAAAAAGCTTCTAATCTCTGTTACGGACTTCGGAGACTCCCACTCCAACACTGCTTCTACTTTTGCCGGATCAACCGCAATACCATTACCAGAAATCACGTGCCCAAGGAAACTCACCTCTTTCAGCCAGAACTCACACTTCGACAACTTAGCGTACAACTTTTTCTCTTTTAAAACTTCCAACACTGACTTCAGGTGCTCAGCATGCTCTTCATCTGACTTAGAATAAACTAGAATATCATCTATGAAGATTACCACAAACCGATCTAGGTAATTATGGAAAATACGGTTCATATATTCCATAAATACACCAGGAGCATTGGTCACACCGAACGGCATCACTGAATACTCATAATGCCCATACCTTGTCCTGAACGCTGTCTTCTGAACATCTTCATCCTTCACTTTAATCTGATGATATCCGGACCTCAAATCAATTTTGCTGAAAACACGGGCACCCACTAACTGGTCCATCAGATCGTCGATCCTCGGAAGCGGATACTTATTCTTGATAGTTACCTTATTCAACTGACGATAGTCCACACATAACCTCATGCTCCCATCTTTCTTTTTCACTAACAATACCGGAGCTCCCCACGGTGATACACTCGGTCTTACAAATTTCTTCTCAAGCAATTCTTCAAGTTGCGTCTTCAACTCAGACAGTTCCGACGCCGACATTCTGTACGGAGCCATAGACACAGGCCTCGTACCAGGTACAAGATCAATCGAAAATTCAACTTCTCTCTCCGGTGGCACACCCGGAATTTCATCAGGAAAAACCTCAGGAAATTCACGTACCACCTTCAGTTCTTCAATAACAGCCTGACTCTCAGCAGACAACGAAGCCATCAACGCAAATAACTGAACTCCTTCTTTCTACAATTTCTTCAACTGACCAGCAGACACCAAAACCGAACTTTCTTCACCGAAACTAACCGACTTGCTACGACAGTTGATATGAACGTGATTATTCTCTAACCAGTCCATGCCTAAGATTACATCCAGACCTCTCAATGGCAAACATACAAAATTCACAATAAAGTCCCTGCCGAAGATCGACACGGGACACTGAGAACACACCTGGGACGTAATCACCGACCCCTTCGCAGGAGTATCGACAACCATATCCCCACACATAGCAGATAAAACAAGACCCAATCTTTTACAGCAATCAACAGAAATAAAACAATGGGTAGCACCAGTATCAATAAGAGATTTCAGAGAAGTACCATTAATAAAACACGTACCTCTAATCAGACCATCATCATCATCAGGCTCCTCTCCTGCCAATGCAAATACCTTCCCAGTAGACCTTTCCTTTTTCGGCTTTGTACACTTTGTACTGATATGCCCAGACTCACCACAGTTGAAACACACCACATCCTTGACCTTACACTCAGCTGCCATATGACCCTTTTTACCACAACGGTAGCAATTTCTGTCATCCGACCTGCATGTAGTACTCTTGTGGCCAGGCTTGCCACACTTATAACAGACAATGCTAGCAGGGGCATCTCCCCCACCAGAACCCTTACCTCCAGCAGCTCTCTGATAACCCTTACCCGCAGGAACCTCATACGGCTTGCTTCGACTCTGAAACTTGCCCTTTCTCTCAGAAGTAGCTTTGTAGCGAGCAGTACTGTCCTCCTCGAAAATCCTGCAACTGTCAACCAGATCTGCAAACACACGAATCTTCTGATAACCAACGGCCTGTTTAATATCAGGCCTTAACCCATTCTCAAATTTTATGCATTTCGAAAATTCAGCCGTAGCCTCACTGTAGTGTGGATAAAATTTTGCTAGTTCCACAAATTTTGCCGCATAGGCAGTCACAGACATACCACCCTGCTTCAGCTCTAAAAACTCTATCTCCTTCTTCCCTCGGACGTCTTCAGGAAAATACTTCCTCAGAAATTCCCTGCTGAATACCTCCCAAGTAATCTCTTCCTGCACAGCCTCTAACCTCTGCCTAGTAGCCAACCACCAGTCGTCGGCCTCCTCGGCTAACATATGGGTACCAAAGCGGACCTTCTGCTCAACAGTACAGTTCATCACCCTGAAAATCCTCTCGATCTCCTTCAGCCAAGCCATAACACCATCTGGATCATATTTGCCCTTAAAGGTGGGCGGATTCTCCCTCTGGAAGGTTGTCAGACTTCGAAAACCAGCATTATCCCCAGCATTCTGCTGACCCTGCATCGCCTGAGCCATAGCTTGCAATGCAGCAGCAAGAGCAGCGTCGTCTCGTCTGGCCATTCTAGCACTGCAACAGAAAACAGAATTCAGAAACGAGTAACAAACTCAATGTTACTCAACACGACGACTCAACTACCGGCCGGACAGACCGAACTGCTCTGATACCACTAATGTAACACCCCTTTCTACCCGTCACTTTGTTTATAAAAATCAGAGTTTGAAAATTTCGCTCATAAGGAATGTTACACATACTTCAAACAAAAACGTCGTTTATCAATTTCAAAAACAGTTTAACTCAATAATCATTCATCCACGTAGCACTTCAACATAACCAAATAGTCCACATGGACATAATAATCAAAATCATTAATAAATGCCGAGTTCGTTTTCCCCCCTGAGTGCTACGTATCAGAGCATGACGACTCGACTCAAAAGTGAAGCTAATACCTTCACTGGGAATCACCTGCACGTTACCAACACGGGGGTAACATTCAAACAGGAAAGGGTGAGCATCATTTCAGTCTATATAATAGGAAATATGATAAGCACTAATCATAGGTTACGCACTAGAACAATCAGCATCCAAACACCAAATACTCACATCATAGTCATCTCTTACATCATTTACAATAACTCGTTACACATCATGTAGATTTATGAAATGCAACCCACTCGCGGGTATATGCATGAAGGTACCTTTTCACAAAACGTCGCTTAGCCACTCAGGCCTTATCATCACTTAGCCACTCAGGCTTCAAAACATCACTGGGTTTATGCATATGGGCATGAGACACTATGACATGCACCACTCACAATACACAAATACACAATTACTCAACTCATAGTCAACTATGCGACCCGTCACTTACCGGTTTGCCGAATAAAGGCACAGCACCTGTCATTTCATAATTCACACACAAATAACGTCACTTAGCCTTTTAGGCCTTAACATCACTTAGCCACTCAGGCCCCAAATGTCACTTACACATATACATCATTCAACTCAAACATTAGCCACTGAGGGCAAAAACGTCATTTGACTAACCACCAAGGGCATCCTCGTCATTTAGACCTCATTATTATTAACTTTGGCCACTAGGGGCAAAACAGTCATTTGACTAGCCACCAAGGGCATCCTCGTCATTTACACATCATTATCATTAACTTTGGCCACTAGGGGCAAAACAGTCATTTTGACCCTACCGTGTTAAAACTGTTGTTTATACACCAAAAAGGATTTTTAAAAAGTTCCACGTCATTTTTCAATGTCACTGGGACGATCACCGGGGACAGCCACTTGGGCGCCCACAAACAGTCAGAAAATAACAATTTTTCATTTTAAAAATTGAACCCACAAATAGACAACGTAAAAAGCTTCACGACACTTTTCGAATCGTTCAAAACGGACGTCTAAGTCAAAAGTTATGATAAAAACAATTTTGGAAAATTTAGGCAACATCCAGGGAACAGGCGCCTTAGGCGCCCAGGCAACCAGGCAACAAGTGCACAGGCGCCCAGGCAACATCAACAACGCACGCAACACAGCATGGGCGCCTAGCGCCCAGTGGCAACAACGCGCGCGCACAGCGCAGCGCAACACGAACAAGACACGGGCGCCTAGCGCCCAGGGGAACAACAACGCAGGGAACACGCACGCCACAGGCGCCCAGCGCCCAGGCGCGCACACATGCACAGCACAACACAACATCAGGCGCCCAGCGCCCAGCACAGGCGCTTAGCGCCCAGCACACAGCAGCAACGTCCAGAATTTTACCAAAACGCTTTTTAACACTAAAAATTGTTTTCTTAACAATTCCAAATCATAAAAACTCAACATTTTCCCAGCAACTAAACATACACATATTTTAATCAATTTCTCAAAAATTCAATTGGGCATTGTCTTCCCTATCCCCTTGGCGCCCTAGGCGCCTATATACCATCCATCAAATCTTGCGAACAACACAAGCAAAATCCAACACAAATTCAGTTTCATGATCAATTCCACTTCGCATACACGCATATATATAATGGCCAATACCAACAAAGCATCAAGAAACATCAAGAACTCAAGCATCTCTCAATTCGCATACATCTATATATAAAAGCCAACATCAACAATGCATCAAGAAACATCAAGAACTCAAACATCCCTCAATTCGCATACATCTATATATAAAAACCAACATCAACAATACATCAATAAATCTAGTCTAACCCTAGATCTAGAACTCATCATATGAAGTATTAGATAGAGTGATAGAGCTCCCCTAACCTCGAAATTGAAGAACGGAGGCTCCGGAGATAGTCACGTACAGGACCACAGCAACAAGATCACGTTCTTGCTCTTCCTTGTTTGCGACTTCTCTCCTCTTCCTCTTCTCTCCTTACGGCGCCCTTCCTTGCTCTCTCTCTCTATCTCACGCTCTTTCTTTCTTTCTTGCGTTTTCTCTTCTGATTTTGCGAATTGCCACCAACCCTAGACCCCAACTAAACCAACACTTCGCATATGACAAGAATAACGGGCTTGGGCTTCTCACTTAGGCCCAAGTCCATTTGGTTCAGCACCTCCACTTTCTAGTACTTCCTACGCATATCAGTATAAATTCAATTAATTAAATTACGTCAAATAATTTAATTTAAATCCCCAATTACTTAATTAAATAAATTAATTAAATAATTTTAGGGTGTTACAATCAGCCACAACATTTTCAACGCCTTTTTTATCCCTTATTTCAAGATCAAATTCTTGTAGGAGTAAAACCCATCGGATCAATCTCGGCTTGGCATCTTTTTTGTTTAACAAATATTTTATGGCCGAGTGATCAGTAAAAATGATGATTTTTGAACCTACCAGATATGATCGAAACTTATCAACGGCAATAAACTACCGCCAATAATTCTTTTTCAGTTGTGGCGTAATTCATTTGTGCCTCGTCTAAGGTCCTGCTTGCATAGTATATGGCATGCAATTTTTTTTCTTTTCTTTGTCCCAGGACTGCCCCAACTGTATAGTCGCTTGCATCGCACATTATTTCAAACGGAAGATTCCAGTCTGGTGGCTGTATGATCGGGGGCAGTAACTAAAGCCTTTTTCAACCTGTTAAAAGCTTCAAGACAAAGATCGTTAAAAATAAATGCTGCATCCTTAAGGAGCAGACTTGTCATAGGTTTTGAAATTTTTGAGAAGTCTTTTATGAACCGACGGTAGAAACCCGCATGGCCTAAAAAGCTTCTCACCTCTTTTACTGTGGTGGGAGGTAGCATTTTTTCAATCACTTCAATTTTTGCACGGTCTACCTCAATACCTCTGTGAGAAATTAAGTGCCCTAGGACAATTCCTTCATTAACCATGAAATGACACTTTTCCTAGTTTAGAACCAGGTTTACCTTTTCACATCTCTCTAAGACTTTTTCCAGATTGGCTAAACAGTTTTCAAAATTTGAGCCATGGACGGAAAAATCATCCATAAACACTTCCATTATGTTTTCAACAAAGTCTGAGAATATGGACATCATACACCTTTGAAAGGTAGCAGGAGCATTACATAGACCAAAGGGCATCCTTCTATAGGCATAAGTGCCAAAAGGACATGTGAAAGTTGTTTCTTGGTCGCTAGGGTGGATGGGAATTTGGAAAAATCCCGAATAACCATCCAAATAGCAGAAATGCGAGTGCTGTGCTAACCTTTCTAGCATTTGATCAATGAACGGGAGAGGGAAGTGATCTTTCCGGGTAGCTTTGTTAAGCTTTCTGTAATCGATACACATTCTCCATCCCGTAATTGTCCTTGTGGAAATGCTTTCATCCTTCTCATTTTTAATAACTGTTAAGCCTCCTTTCTTAGGTACTACTTGAACAGGACTAACCCACTTACTATCGGAAATAGGATATATTATCCCAGCATCAAGGAGTTTTAAAACTTCCTTTTTAACAACCTCTTTCAAGTTTGGGTTTAATCTTCTTTGATGCTCGATAGAAGGTTTATAGTCCTCTTCCAGTAGTATTCTCTGTATGCAGATTGACGGATTTATTCCTTTAATGTCCTCAATAGTATACCCAATGGCTTTGGGATACTTTTTGAGAACATTAAGCAATTTTTCGGTCTCATTTTGTTTCAAATTTGCATTTACAATTACTGGAAAAGTAGAATCAGGGCCAAGAATCTCATACCTGAGAGATGATGGTAAGGGCTTCAGTTCTATTTTTGGTGTTTCTTTCGGGAGAGGTCGAGGCTTCTCTTCACCCAAAGTTTCAGTACCCAATTCTTGTGATGATGGATTTTCATCCAAAAGTTTTATGTAGAATTGGGTTTCCCCTGCCGCATTTGTATTTGTGTTGCCTAAAAGGCAATCTTCCAGACTATCTTGTGAAGATGATGCTAAAGAGCAGTCTCGCACGCAATAGTCTACAATATCAATCCTGCAGCACGAGTCTTTTACAGATGGACTCTTCATGAAGTTTGAAACTTCAAACTCAACCTTTTCATCCCCCACATTAAAAACCAACTTACCGTTTTTAACGTCAATTATTGCCCCTGCAGTAGCTAAAAAAGGCCTCCCCAGAAGAATAGGAATTTGGGAGTCTTCTTCAATTTCCATTACAACAAAGTCCACCGGTATAAAAGTTTGCCCTACCTTGATAGGGATATCCTCTAAGATTCCAGTGGGGTATTTAACGGAACGATCTGCCAACTGTATTGTCATTTTTGTGGGTTTAAGTTCGCCTATCCCTAGTCTATTGCAAAGAGAAAGAGGCATCAAACTTACACTGGCTCCTAGATCGCACATCGCTCTGTTTATAGTTTCACTTCCAATCACACAAGGTATGGAAAAACTACCTGGATCTTTGAGTTTTTGTGGCAGCTTGTTCTGGATAATTGCACTACATTCCTCTGTTAATGCAATCGTCTCATAGTCGTCTATTTTTCTTTTCTTGGATAAAATTTCTTTCAAAAATTTAGAATAAGACGGCATTTGAGACAATGCATCAGTGAAAGGAACGTTGATGTAAAGCTTTTTAAGCAGGTCGACAAACCTTTTGAATTGCTCGTCAATTTTGTTTTTTGCAAATCTTTGGGGGAAAGGAATGGGTGGTTTGTATGGTGGAGGGGGGATGTGTGGTTCTTCTCTTTCTTTTTCTGGTTCTTTCCCTTTTTCTTTCTCTTCTACCTCACCTGGTAAATTATGTTTTTCACTCACAATTTTTTCTTGGTTTGCTCTTGGTTCCTCTAATTGTTTTACGCTTCTAAGGGTGACGGCATTTATTTGGCCTTTTGGATTTTGCTCTGGTTGCCCAGGAAATACCCCTGAAGTCTTAGAGGATGAAGCTACCTGTGTTGCCACTTGAGTTATTTGATTTTCAAGCATTTTATTATGAGTGGAAATAGAGTCGACTTTTGATACTAATTTGATAAGTGTGTCATTCAAATAACCAGTTTGATTTTTGAATTCTTCATTTTGTTTTGTTTGAGATGACACAAATTTTTCCATCAAAAATTCCAAGTTCGACTTTTGCGGGTTGTTTTGTGGGTTGTTAAAAACCCTTTGATTTTGAAAGACAGGAGGTGGTCTAGGTGCTGGATTGGGTGGAGGATTTTTATAAGAAAAATTTGGATGATTCCTCCACCCAGGATTATAAGTATTTGAAAACGGATCTTCCTTTTGAGCATAGTTAATATGCTCGTTTCCAGCACTAGATGCCTCAAGCTGGCATTCAGCTCCAATATGGCCAACAACCCCACATAATTCACATGGTGGAGTAATAGGAGAAGAAGTTTGTGAGACGGCACTTACATTTAATTTTTCAAATTTTTGAAAAAGTGCGTCCACTTTTGAGGTAAGATGATCAACAACAGATATTTCATACTTACTTGGCTCTTTTGATGTGGCTGGTTTATTCGTCATGGCTCGCTCATTTGTCCACTGACAATGGTTTTGAGCCATATCTTCAACGAGTGCATAAGCTTCGGTAAAATTTTTGTTCATTAAAGCTCCACCTGCAGCTGCATCAATAGTCATTCTTGTTGCATATTGTAATCCATTATAAAAAGTGTGAACAACAAGCCATTTCTCTAGTCCATGATGGGGGCATAGCCCTAACATTTCTTTGAAACGTTCCCAAGCATCATAAAGAGATTCCCCGTCGTTTTGTGAAAATCGAGTAATTTGATTTCTCATTTGAGCTGTCTTACTCGGGGGAAAGAATTTAGCAAGAAAAGCTTGTTTTAGCTGGTCCCAGCTGGTAATGGATTCCGAAGGCAAAGAATGTAGCCATGCTCTAGCTCTATCCCTTAATGAAAAAGGGAAGAGTTTTAGTCTTATGGCATCCGGAGGTACCCCGTTTAATTTGAGAGTTCCACAGTATTCAAGAAAAATTGAAATATGAAGATTTGGGTCCTCCGTGGGAGAACCAGAAAATTGGTTTTGTTGTACCATCGAAAGCAGAGATGTTTTGAGTTCAAAATTATTTGCTTCCACATTTGGATGTACAATGGCAGCCGATGGCTCTGCTGAAGGTGTTGCGTACTCTTTGAGAGCACGATTTTCATTAGCCGCCATTTGGTTATCGGGAATTTCTCTCCTCCTTCTATGTAAGAACCTTTCGATTTCGGGAATTTGTTGAACAGTTTCACCGAAACTTCTGGTTCTTCGCATTCGAGGGACAAGAGAAGAAAAAGTAAAAATAAAGAAAATAAAATTTCAGTCTAACCGGTTTCGAAAAACTTAATCAATATCACTGCCTCCCCGGCAACGGCGCCAAAAACTTGAAAGCCCCCCAAGTGCACGGGTCGTATCGCGTAATAAAAGAGTATCGGTCCACAGGGAGAGCCTAAGTGAATACCAATTTAATTTTTCAAAGTTGATTAACTGAAAAGAAAGTGTTTTTGGAAAGAAGGAATATTTTAGCAAAGTCTACTCACTCATGATCATTGTAGACAAAAGAGGAGAAAAGAAAATAAAAGAAGAAGACATAAAGTTAAATAGCGAGAAATAAAAGAAAGCGGTAAAGTGCAAAAATCATAAATAGCGGAATTGTAAATGACAAGAAAGTAAATTGCTTGAAAAGTAAATTGCCAGTAATTTACTTGACTTGCCAGTAATTTACTTGACTTGCCAGTAGTTTACTTGACTTGGAAATTTAAAGGGCAAAAAAGTAAATAGCAGGGAAAATAAAAGAGCGGAAAAGTAAAGAGCGAAAAGTAAAGAGCGAGAAATTAAATAGCAATGAAAGTAAATGACTTGGAAAATAAAAGGGGCAAGAAAGTAAATAGCAGGGAAAATAAAAGAGCGAAAAAGTAAAGAGCGAAAAGTAAAGAGCGAGAAAGTAAAGAGCGAGAATTTAAATAGCAAGGAAAGTAAATGACTTGGAAAATAAAAGGGCAAGAAAGTAAATAGCAAGGAAAGTAAATGACTTGGAAAATAAAAGGGCGAGAAAGTAAAAAGCGAGAAAGTAAAAAGCGAGAAATTAAAGTGAAGTCATGAATCTTAGAGGAAACCTTGTCATGGATTTTTCTCACAAAATTTAAGCTTGGTTACAAGTGAGGATCAAGCCTCTATTTATAGGAAAATATTAGGTCTAAGGCACTTGAGAGGAGGGGCAAAATGGTCATAAAAAAAGTGGCAAATCAAGTGGCAAGGGAAAGCCATCAGCAAGTGGGTGCAGCCAAAATTGACTTGTCTGGTGCCAGGGTCGTGCGCCCATGTGCCTGGGTCGTGCGCCCTGGCCAGTCAATTTTGGCTGCTCTGCGCCAGTTTTGCACTAGGGTCGTGCGCCTATGGTGCCAGGGTCGTGCGCCATGTGCTGGAAAAGCTGTTCTGCGTTGCTGGCAAGCATGGGTCGTGTGCCTATGTGCCAGGGTCGTGCGCCTTGTTCTGCCAAAATGGGCCATTTTCAGTTGAAAACACGCACGGGTCGTGCGTGGTGCACCCAGGGTCGTGCGCAGGCTCTGCGCCAGTTTTTACCAGGGTCGTGCGCCTATCTGCCAGGGTCGTGCGCCAGTTTTGCACTAGGGTCGTGCAACATGTGCCAGGGTCGTGCGCAGGCTCTGCGCCAGTTTTTGCTGCTTGGCGCCCTTGGCCAGTTTTCGGTTTTTGGGGCCCTTGGCGCCCATGAGGGTGTCTAGCGCTTTAAAAATTGCTCCTCCTTAAATATTTCCTTTTTTCTTCATTTTAGCTCATATTTTCTCTTTTGCTCCAAAATAAAACCTGAAAATAAAAAGCAAACATATGTAGTAAAATAGTTCAAAGATATAAAATATAATTAAAATACCTAAAAAAACTTAATGAAAATAACTATCAAAAAGACTCTAAAAATAGACTTATCAGTTACAAAAATAATTGATTTTGATTACACTGTGTTAGATGTTTAGCTTGTGGCTTCAAGCCTGCAACAAATATGCTGAAATAAGATAGGTTTTGTATAATTTAATTTTTTTTTAATTTTTTTTTTAAAATTTCCGACGGATTTCCGATGGATTTGCGACGAAAATGTGTTAGAGTTTGCGACGACTTTGCCACAGATATTTGCGACGGATTTCCGACGACTTTGCGACGGAGACATTTGCGACGGAAACGATTTTGTGTGAACTTGATGTATTGTTGTTTGATTGGGTGGTAATTGAGTGATTTGTAATATTTCAATTGACTGTATGTTAGTTAGGATTGGTTGGGAGCATTTGGGAATGAGTTAAAAACGCAAAAACATGAGTTCTTGATTCTGCAATACACGCACGGGTCGTGCATGTCTGGTTGGGAATCTCTATCGCCTTCCGACTATTTTATTCATAACTTTTGATCCGAAACTCCGATTTAGGTGTTCTTAGATGCGTTGAAAAGCTAACAAAGAGATATACAATTATAAATAAACTATGAAATGTATTTTTAAAATCATTTTAAGAAGTCTTCTTGATCTATCCTAACCATCACCCTTGGTGCATAGTGAGTTATATCTATTTGATGATTTGGTTATGATTAACTTGTGAAATGTCATGGACTATGATGATTATGGTAAAGCCACTGGTTGATGTATATTATGAGGATTGATGTACTATGTATGACTGAATCGAGAAAGGAATACATATGTACATATATGAAAAACATGATGTATGAATAATTGAAAGAAGCGACACACTTGGGGGGGGGGGGGTTGGAGTTCACAGAGGTTTTTTTTGGGGGGGGGGGGGGGGGGGTTGGAGTTCCCAGCGACACACTTGTTTGTGGCTTTTCAGATCAGCAGGGGAGATAAGTATTCCAAAGGGTAAAGATATGAATAAAGTTTTGGAAGAAAGTTGCATTATATTTTGGAAAAGAATTTGTTATTACTACTTAGTTGGTTTTGTAAAGTAAACACCCTATATTTCAAAGGAATGTCTTATTGCGTTTTCTTTGAAAGAATATTTTAAATTTTCACTTAATATTGAGGAGATTTTGGTCATATTCTTTCAAAGAAAACGCAATAAGACATTCCTTTACTAAATATTACTAAAGTTGTGTAATGAAGGTATATCAGATTGAGGAGATTTTCACTAAAGTTCTCTTTACTAAAGTTGTAATATTTTGTAAAAACTAAGATTTGTGTAATGAAGGTATATCAGATTTCAACCTCGTGTTTTAAAGGTTTCAGGTATTTTTCATAACATAATATTTAATACGATAAACATGGTAATAGTTTTCCTAAAATTTTAATATATAATTGTGAGAGGGTATATGTTGTTTTGAAAGAACCAAAATTGTTTCTAAGGGACTTATTTTGCTATGATTCAATTGTTCGTAGAACCATATGCGATTATGTTTTGACGGACCTTTTTACTCTTGCGACTTCCTAAAAAGGATTTCAGGTTCCGTTTCAGAAATGATACTCAAGGTTGTTTTAGTGAGTCAGTTGAGAGTCGAATTTATTTCGATCGGTCCAAAAACGCTTACGCGTTCTCTGATATTCAAATTGAAGTAAATACTAATCTTTGAAGTCGATAAAAAATATTAGGGATGTTACATTTTGGTATTAAAGCAGTTCCAGCCTATCAGACTGTGGTAGACAACCTGATTTATGGAGGGACTTTGGGAGTTAATTGTCAAAAACTCTAAGTGTGTTATTGTGGGACATTGAGTCTGGCCAACTAGGTTTCTCACAATAGGATACTAAGGACTATGACGATTAAATTCCTTAGCCCCAAAACCTCTGACCCTACCATTTTGATTATCAACCCTTTCTTTATCAAAGTGCGCAGCTAAAGCAAGTCGGCCAACGGAAGGGTTCGGTCGATGCATGATGAAAAGTTCATGCTAATATTAGGACTTCTAACACCTTGTGAGTTCTTCTTCCCTTGATGCGTCAAAGAACCTATTGCATGCTGATTTTGAAACTTTATTATGCAATAGATTTGTTAAAAATGGATGTGTGATAGTTGTTTTTCAAAGTGGTGATGTATTTGATATGCATTTAACTCAAAATGGAAATATGGACAAATTAGTTTGTAAAACTTGAAAATGATTGTTGTTGTTGTTGAAATTTATGTGATATCCATTGGTAACTGAGTTAGTGTTAGTATTAGAAAGAGATTGGAATCAAAAAGGAAGGAGAAAAGGACTTGAAAGATTGATTTTCGTGGTCGTCACAACAAGCACGGGCCGTGCTTGTCGCCGTGAGTGATTTTATAAACAGAGTGCAGGGAGCAGGAGTTGTGCACCTATTAGCACGGGTCGTGCGTCCTGCTGGGAGTGGAATTGAGTGATGAACCCAGGGAGCACGGGTTGTGCACCCCTCTGCTTCCTCACTCCAATTCGATTCTTTTCTTCTCCTTTTGGGTACAAATCTCACTCTAATACCAATCCTAGTTCAAGTAAATTTGTTTGGATTATGATTATAAGGTAAATTGGATAATGTTTGGGTAACAAATATTGTGACTCTTATGACGAGTTGAAAATTGTGAAGTGGATAAAAATATGTGTTTGTATGTGATCGTACCTGATCAATACGATGAGTTGTTGCAGTCTGATGATGTTGCTCGGTCGTTGGAATGAAGGACCGAGTTCTGAGCCGCAGGCGGGTGGTACCTGGAAAGGCACTCCAACGCTCAAGTCAGAGGTGCTTCAACGGGCAGGGTCACAAAGTGAGTAAAACGTACCTGAAGCCACATGCTAGTGTGGTATATATACTGTTCACTGCGCAGGCATTTGGCCGTCGCGCATATCTCGGGGCTGGCCGCATCTTGCGGAGCAAGTCAGGTATTTGGGCCGCGCTGGGCCTGTTGGGCGAAGTTGGCTTTCGAGCCCACTCCAGAACAGTTGCCCCCCAAGTCTAGGTCGCCTGGGGGCGGGCTAAGGCTTGATTCCTTGCCCCCCAGTGTGGTCACGAACGACCGATCTGGAACGATGACTGGTCGAAAGTTAACTGGTCGTCTGCGTGGTCGCTGCCACTCGGCCTGGTCACACGGGGCCAGGTGCTGTCTCGATTTTGGTGCCTGACAATCAACCGTCATGAATGCTGAGGCGACAGTTACTTTAATGAGGTGACGTTTAAAGACTCGAGGAGTTTAAGTAATGATGGTACGCGAAGAGTGGCGCCTCTTCGCTTCCGGCCCATGATGATGGTTGGCCCATTATATATAGGGTTCAAGGGAGTTCCTCATTTGCACGTTTCTCCGATTTCTTTGCTCTCGCAATCAGCTCGCTCGCAATCAGCTCGCTCGCAATCAGTTCGCTCGCAATCAGCTCGCTCGCAATCCAGGTAACTACGACCATTCTTTCTTTATTTGAGTTTTTATGTTCCACCTGGTGGAGGGGGTGTCAGGTCTGGGGACGACCACGTCGCCCCCTCTCTACGCGCGAGCAAGACCTTGACCGTTATTCCCCTTCACAGGTTCATTCTGGCGCGGACCAAACAGACCCGCCGTATCTCTGGGATCCCGACCGTCTCTCTAGCACATAGTATGACTCAACCAGTGGAGCAAAGTTCTATGTAAGCCCGGTAGTCCTCTTCTGGCGACGAGTCTTCTTCTGGGTCTTCAACCCTGAATTGGACTTCCTTTGGCGAATCCGGAACTCGGCCGGACAAACATGGGGCGCCGTTAACTGAAGCTATAGTCAATGACGCCGCAGAGAGCAACGCACGGGTTGCAAGCGATGAAGGTATTGGCCAGGCCGCGGCCGACGGTACTGCAACGACCGACAGAGGCCAACGAAGCGACCAGCGAGATGCAAAGGACATGTCTTGGGTTTCTCTTAACCTGAGAGGTCAACGTAGCAAAATTCAACAGGGGGGCCAGGACATAGCATATCTTGCGACCGGGCTAAATGAAGGATGGAGAATAGAAGGAATGGGCAAAGGGGAAGACGTCGCGGCCTGGACAGATGTGCTAAAATTCACGATGTACCGCATCGTTTTCGAACGCATGGACATAATTCCGCCGTTTACCAGATTCCAACGCCAGGTTTTACGCTATCTTCAGGTCGCCCCCTCACAACTGAACCCGAACGCTTGGGCGTTCTTGCAGGCGTATGAGGATGTTCTTGTAGTTCTGAGACGGCCGGTCTCCGTAAGACTGTTTTTCACATTGTTTGAGATGAGATACATTTATGAGAAAGGCTCCAAGGACGCCCTAAGGAAGCAGTTTCATTCAAAAACCGCTCGACGTACAATTTTTTCAAGCCTTACATGGAATCATTGACGACCGGGTGGAAGAGAGAATTCTTTTGGGTCGTTCCAAACTCGGCCGAGGCTCATCGAGGGATCGCCCAGATGCCAAAAGATGATCAGGAGGGAACACCCCCTGTTTCCCACGGTGTGGAGTTTTAACCATTTCTCCAAAAAACCGGGCCAGTACGCTTTTAAGGAGACAGAACTTGACGACCTGGACAGGGGGACGATCAATAGGCTGAGAAAGATTGCGTCCCTAGTCCCTGAGGGTCGGATCAGGGTCAAAAACATTGTGGATGCTCGTCGCAAAAAGAGAGTCAAGGCCGCTCTTGGTTGGTGGTCGCTCGCTTAGTCTGTTTTCTGTCACTTCGTTTTATTTAACTGTTTTCTAACCATCTACTTTTGCCTTTGCAGTTGACATGGCGAACATGAACGACTTTGATCTCTTGGAACAATGGGCGGCCGAGGATGGTGATGCTTCGCCCGTCCGCGGAATTCCTGAAGCTCAACCCGGGGGTACGCCCCAACCTGCCGGGACTGGATCTCAGCCCGATCGTCAGACTCCTTGGGCGGGCACACCAGATCAAGCCATTGACCTGAGCAGCCCACTTCCGAATCAAGAAAGGTCCAAAAGGAATAGGTCAGTCGATCGTGGGGGTCAGAACAAGAAGCACAAGAGTGGGAAAAGCCACGGGCACTACCGGTCGCCTAAAATCGACCTGCTAGGATTGGGCGATGAGGATTGTGCTCGCTTCAAGGAAGAACCGTTCGAGGTGATGGCCGATGCGATGAAGGCCGCTGGGATTCTTTTTAAAAAATACCAAGATGAGGAAGCAGATCTCCTGGAAGGTAGGCGCCTTGCCAATAGATATTCATTGCTTGAAGACGATCTTGTTGATAAAAATTTTAAATTGAACTCTGCCTTGTCATTGCTCGCAGAAATGAGGGGCGAGCGAGATGAGTTGCTCAAGAAGATGAAGGAACTTGAACCGAGTATCAAGGCGATGGCGGACAATGAGAAGAAGCTCGATGACGCAGAACGCCAACTTGTGGCCGCTGTTGCTGCTCAAACTGTGGCCGAGTCTGCCCTGGACAAGGCGGTCGTCGACAAGGAAGAAGCTGAAAAAGAGGTCGAACGCCTCACATCAAAGAACAAAGAACTGTCGAGCCAGGTCGCTGGATTGAAAACTGAACTGGATGCCGTGGAGGAGGAAAAGAACAAGTTTAGAGGTCGCTACAAAGACGTTCTTGACCGGGCGAAGGGAGCTGCGGAGGGTCAATTTGAAAATGCGGTCAGTCAGATTAAGCTCCTCTACCCTGATCTGGGGGTCGATCGCGAGGTCGTGCAATGCACACATCGTGTGATCGAGCGGCAGATCGTGCGTCCCAAGAAGATGCAGAAGGGGAAGGTCGTTCAAGAAGAGGTGGTCGTCTACCAGGCCCCTAGCGACTCTTGACTTGTAATTTTCTGAATTTTGTGATCTTGGCCCGCCTGCGAGCGGTGTTTTAATGGGCGCCCTGGCTTCGACCAAGGCGTCCTCGTTTGTACTTGATGGCAATTTTTTCATGAATTTTTGGCCTGTTTAATTGCTCTGTAACTGGATTCGATTCTTTTTTGCTATGGTCGATCGATGGTCCTTTGCATAGGCCGTTCGGCGTCGTTCGGGCCATTCGGTGGCCGTCTTTTAGGCCGCTCGGCAGCTCTCGTTTGAGCCATTCGATGGCACTCTTTTAGGCCGCTCGGCGGCTCTCGTTTGCGCCACTCGATGGCACTCTTTTTAGGCCGCTCGGCGGCTCTCGTTTGGGCCATTCGATGGCACTCTTTTAGGCCGCTCGGCGGTGCATAGGCCGTTCGGCGTCGTTCGGGCCATTCGGTGGCCCTCTTTTAGGCCGCTCGGCAGCTCTCATTTGGGCCAGTCGATGGCACTCTTTTAGGCCGCTCGGCGGCTCTCGTTTGGGCCACTCGATGGCACTCTTTTTAGGCCGCTCGGCGGTGTTGCGCCCCGAAAAATCCGGTTAAAGGATTCCTCAGTTTGACAACGTGAAAAATTTTGAAGCCGCCACCAATATTTATTTTTAAAGACTAAAACATTGGAAAAAGTCTTTTGGAAAAGGCGGATGGTCTTTCGAAAACACAGAGATGTAGGTTCGGGGGTCGGTTAGGTACGGGGAAGGTACTAGCACCCCGCACCTCCTTTCTACCGAAAGGGAACCATTAACTTTGATGTGTGGCTTAGAAAAAGTTGACTTGAAACGATTTTTGTTCTACTTCCTTTCTTTTTATTTCGTGTGAGAAATGATTTTATTGGGAAGAAATATTTTTGGTATCTTTGAAAAGCGGAACAAAACAAAGATTTTTAAAAGGGGTGCTTGACGGGTTACAACCCGCTCCTACGTACCCTCTCTGGAAGAGGGATCAAAGCTACGTAGTTCTAGGGGACAAAGGTTTTTTTAAAAGGGTGCTTGACGGGTTACGACCCGCTCCTACGTACCCTCTCTGGAAGAGGGATCAAAGCTACGTAGTTCTCGCTTTTGGTTTTGAAAGTGTTTTTGAGTTTTTGGAAATAAGACTCGAGTGTTCATGAATGCCAAACAAGCAACGGCTTCGAGTGGCGTTCATTACTAACTTTGAAAAAAAAATAGTTGAAACCGGTAATCATTCAAGCAAAGGCTTCGAGTGATTACAAGTAACAACGTTTTATTATCTTTTTGAAATCGTTTTGAAAAAGGGTGAGCATCAGTGATAATTATCACTAATAGCTCGTGTTGTTTTTGAAATTGGAATTTATTTATTTTTAGTTAAGGTGTGGGAGCTTTCATGATAGCCAAACAAGCAAAGGCTTTGAGTGACCACCACTAATAACTCCTCATTAGCGATCAAACAAGCAAAGGCTTCGAGTGATGACTAATGATTTATTTAAGAAAAATGCCTTAGGTTTTTTTATTGAAAAAGCATTTGATTTAATTTGAAAACTAGTTCTAAGAAAAAGATGATTTGGAAAAGGATTTTGGAAAAATAAGTAGAACATTTCAACCAACTCCGAGTCCATAACCAAAAGATGCGACATGAATGAATGAAATACAAACACATTCACTAATCAAGCAATTATGAACGTGCTGATCACTAACTGAGATTAAACATGCCAATACAATCAAGAGATACAGTTATTGAGGATGCAAAGTAGAGTTCTCAAAACAAATGTGTGTGTGTAGGAAGGGGTGTATTTACCCTAATGACTCTATGCTACAACATGCATGTAGACTTACGTCTTCATTAGGAGGTCATACACATGGATGGAATGGCATATAATTGAATCAAGACATTTAAGTGGCATCAACAACAAAAGAATACAATTGATCATAGGCATAAAATAGTCTAAGTTAAATGGATGAGCATGTAATCATGATGTGCTAGATTAGATAAGCATGAATGCATGTAAATGCACGAACATTTGAGAATGAATGCAAGAATGAGTATATACAAAGATGCATGAGCATACAAGAATGCATGAGCATTTGATTAATGAATGCATGGACATGTGAGGATGAATGCAAGAATGAGTATATACAAAGATGCACGAGCATACAAGAATGCATGAGCATTTGATTAATGAATGCATGGACATGTGAGGATGCATGGTTATTTAATTATGAATGGACATGTGAGAACGCAAGAAGTATAAACAAGTAAGGATGCATGAGGTACTAACAAGTGAGAGTGCAAATGAATATGCAAGAGATATGAATATATCAAAAGGCATGAAGATTAAAACAAGAGAGTATGCAAGAGATACAAGCAAATGAGAATGCAAGAGAGTGAATAAGGTTTTATTTAAGTGCAAGTGTGTGAGAGTGTGTCATAAAAAGTGGTAAAAATCTAGTTACCTTATTCTTAGGAAATGGTGAAATGTTTTGGTGTTTTTAGAGTCTTAGGAAAAAGTGGTAAAAAAGTATTTTTGGGTTGATTTTGTAAAGTTGAAAAGTTATAAATGTAAACTAGAAAATGTTTTGGGTCTTTCTGTAATTTAAGAAAGGTAAAAAGTAAAGGTAAATTATTAATGAAATGGTAACCTATTTAAGTGAAGGTGGTGAATTATCTAAGTGAAGGTAAATGGTAAAAGTAAAAGGTAAAATGTTTTTTTTTAGGGTTTTAAGTGAAAGGTAAAAAGAAGGTAAGAAAATGTTTTTTACTATTTAGTAATACTTAAGTGAATGGTAAAAACTAAAAGGTAAAAAGTGAAAAAAACACAATTCACAACAATTAATTAAACAAGATCAAACAACAAATTTGAGTAAGTAAATTGGTCACAAAAATGGCTTTATGGCCGAAACATACATATACACAATAAAGCTCAAATTCAACAAATTTCTTGCAACCAAATCACATCATTAGACACACACACATAAACCCTAAGATCTACACATGTATATCACACTCAAACAATCATCATTTCATCATTTATTAACATAAAAACAAGAGGGAACAAAAAGTATAAAAACCCTAATTCTACACTATCAAACCTTAGAGCATGAAGGACTAACTTAACCAATTTTATTCCATCAAACTTCAAGGAACAAGCAAGAAAACATGTTATCCAACAAGAGAGGCTCTAGGCCGAAGCAAAAAGGTAAGGAAAAATAAATTTTTATTTGGTGAAAATCGCATGAACAAAGAGCAAATCACAAGAACAACACATAATCAACACATAGTCACAAGAACACACTTATTTAGTGGGTGAGATGCCAACTCTCACCCACAACAGCCCCTAATCTACATTTAAATGATGTTATGAGATGCAAATATAAGTTGAAAAAGGATTTTGATGCAAGAAAGTGGATGAAAATGCAAAGGATTTTAAGTTATACCTTAGTTCCAAGCTAAACAAGAGTAGAAATGAAGATCAAGAGTAACCAATCACCAACAATCTTCAAAATCACCAACAATAACCACGCAACCTTGAAGGATCAGACCCTTTGATGATGTAAATGTGGAATCAAAGATGAAAGGAAGAGGATATATGAATATGGAGTGAGTTTGAGGTGATTTAGTGGATGGAAGTTGAAAAGAAAATGGAGGAGGAGGAGTGAGGGGGCTACGGCCAAGGGAGGAGGGAGGAGAGGAGTTGGTGTGCTAGGGTTTTTGAATGGAGAGTGAGGCTAAAAAGATGTGTGGGCTGATCATATGAAGGTATATATAGTGTTCACTTATCATTAAGGGCTTCTAGGTCATTTGATTTCCATTGTGCTCTAGGATTGCATTTTAGTTTTGAACCAAGGGTCAAGATCAAATGTCACATGGATTAGGGGAAATTAGAAAGCACAAAGTGAGGAGAGAGAGGGCTGAGGGGCGCAGCTTAAGGATGGTGGTGAAGGATAAGTTCAATTACAAAATTGTATTTTTCTATGAAGCTTATTACAAGAGTGCCATTTTAATTCAAATGAAGGGTGAGGATTGCATTTAGCACTTGAATGGAAGGCCATGATTTAAACACAATTTGCAACCAATAAAATAAATCAAAATGGGGGAAAAGGGGGCTGGAATTCGCAGCCAAGGAGAGAGAGTGAGTGGAATTGCAACTTGTACTATTGTACTACATTTGACCTTTCAAAATTCAAAGGGATATTCCTTATTCCCTTCTAGATAATTCTTCTAAATTCTTGCCATTTTGGGCCATATCCCATGATTCAATGATTGGGCTCTGAATTTTATGATCTCACCAATCCCAAAATTGATTTGTTGACCCCACTCCAAAGGAAATGACCATTTTACCCTTTTGTTCAAAAACCGAATTTCATGCCAAAAATACTCCTATGATGCATAAAAAAAAATGCACAACTCCACTCACTTGGACCCACATAAATTCCTCAAGAGATGCATAGTGGTTTTTACCGAGAAATTATTCATTTTAGTGAAATGACCAAAATGCCCTTTTGGTCCCAAAAACCCTAATTTTGCTCCAAACTTCATTTCCACTCTAACAATGATCCTAAGACCCTTTGGATGACCCTAAAACTCTAGAAATGCATGCATGATGAGAAAATAAGTCTTTTTGGCGAAATTACCAAAATACCCTTTGAACTAAGAAAAACCCTTGAAACCCTAAAAATGCTCTAAAGTGCTCTAAAATGCCATGCTATGCTTTTCTAACCCTAAAATGCATTCTGAAACTTCTAAGATGCAAGCATGATGCTCTTCCTAACCTCTAGGATGAATGCTAAGACTTGGTTTATTTATTTTTGGTTGAAAATTAGGGTTTTGCCCTAAGCCAGACAAAATTGGGGTATGACAGGCGGCTCTCGTTTGGGCCATTCGATGGCACTCTTTTAGGCCGCTCGGCGGTGCATAGGCCGTTCGGCATCGTTCGGGCCATTCGGTGGCCCTCTTTTAGGCCACTCGGCAGCTCTCGTTTGGGCCATTCGATGGAACTCTTTTAGGCCGCTCGGCGGCTCTCGTTTGGGCCACTCGATGGCACTCTTTTTAGGCCGCTCGGCGGGTCTCGTTTGGGCCATTCGATGGCACTCTTTTAGGCCGCTCGGCGGCTCTCGTTTGGGCCTTACGATGGCACTCTACTGGTCGCTCGACTGCTACTCGCATGGTGAGCGACCGTGCATACAATTTGCAGGAAATAAAGTACACAAGTCAAATTTTAAGGTCGGTCCTCGGTAAAAAACCCCTGTGGGGAAAAATAGCGACCGCCTGTTCTTTATTGATCAATTAGTGTTTACAACTTAAACATAATACTTTCTCAACTTGTCAGCATTCCATGTTCTGGGGATGGTCGCCCCTTCCATGGTTTCTAGCTCGTAAGCTCCCTTTCCAGTCTTGCTGATGACACGGTACGGTCCTTCCCAATTAGGGGCGAGCTTTCCCTGGCAAGCGTTCTTATTCCCCACGTCGGCCCTCCTAAGGACGAGCTGTCCGATGGAGAACTCTCTCTTCTGGACGCGGGCGTTATACCTAGCAGCGACCTTCTGCTTGATGAGTTTCTCCTTAAGTGACGCCTTGGTACGCAGCTCGTCAACCAAGTCGAGCCCTTCTCTTGTTGCTCGCTCATTTGCGGCCGGGGTTGGTGGGTTGGTCGTCCTCCAACTTAGCTCTCCCATCTCAATCGGGATGACAGCGTCAGTTCCGTAGACAAGTCTAAATGGTGACTCCCCGATCGATGAGTGGGGGGTCGTTCTGTAGGCCCAAAGGAAAGACTGTAGCTCTTCTGCCCAATTGCCCTTGGCATCATCCAACCTTCTTTTGAGTCCGCGTAGCACTACCCTATTGGCCGCTTCCGCCTGGCCATTGGTTTGTGGGTGCTCGACCGAGGTGAAACGCTGTTTCACGCCTAGGCCGGCCAGCATTTCTCTGAACTTTCTGTCTGCGAACTGAGTTCCATTATCCGTCACCAGTTGCTGGGGCACTCCAAAGCGGGCGAGAACGTTTCTCCCAAAAAACTTAGATACCTTTGCTGAGGTAATGGTTGCGAGTGGCTCTGCCTCTATCCACTTGGTGAAATAGTCGATCGCAACGATCAGGAATTTCAACTGACCTGGTGCGGGTGGAAAGGGGCCGAGCAGGTCCATGCCCCACCAAGCGAACGGCCATGGTGGGGTTAAGCTGTGTAGTTCTGATGAGGGCGCTATATGTACGTCGGCATGAATTTGGCATTTCTTGCATTTCTGGACAAGTATCTTATCATCCTCATCCATGGTCGGCCAATAGTATCCGGCCCTGAGCGCCTTCTTAGCAATCGACTGACCTCCTTGATGGCTACCACAGTCGCCTTCATGTATATCCCTTAGTACATGGTCGGCTTCGACCGGCGTAAGGCATCTCAGCAATGGGGATGAAAAGCCCCTTCTATACAGTTTTCCTTCGATCATTGAGTACTTGGTCGCCCGCAACCTCAGGAGCTTTGCTGCCTTCTGGTCGCAAGGTTCTATTCCATTGAGAATATATTGCAAGATAGGAGTGATCCAGTCTTTGTCCAAGTCGACCGCTAGAACGGCTAACGGTTGGGCAGGCTTGGTCGATACGCTCGGCCGCGTTAACGTCTCTTGGATTAGACTTCTGTGGTTCCCAGAAGTCTTTGTACTGGCTAACTTCGATAGGATGTCAGCCCGAACGTTCTCTGTCCTGGGGACGTGCTTAACTTCTGCTCGGTCGAATTGCTTGAGCAGATCCCTTACCTTGGCCAAATAATTTTTCAAGACATCGTCCTTTGCGTCGTATAGGTCTTGAATTTGGGAGACTACCAGTAGAGAGTCAGAGTGAAGTTCAACACGGTCGACGTTGAATTCTTTGGCCAGCTGTAGCCCGGCAATGCACGCTTCATACTCGGCCTGGTTGTTTGAAGTGTGAAATGCGAAAGTTAATGACACTTCAACTGTAAGTCCTTCCGAGTTCTCAAGTATCAGACCGGCCCCACTTCCTTTGCTGTTGGAGGATCCTTCTACGTGCAAAGTCCAGGTCGTGATGGCCTGATCGTCTGGTATTGGAGTCATCTTAGCAATGAAATCGGCCAAAACTTGGGCCTTAGCGGCCGATCTAGCCTCGAACTTGATCCCAAACTCACTGAGTTCCACAGCCCACTTGATCAGACGCCCTGCTAGGTCAGGTCGGTGAAGGATTTGTCTGATAGGCTGGTCGGTCCTCACCACGACCTGATGGGCCACGAAATAAGGGCGCAGTCTACGGGTGGCCACAAGTAACGCTAAGGCTAGCTTCTCAATCTTCTGGTATCTGATCTCTGGGCCTTGAAATACCTTACTGATGAAGTAGACCGGGTTCTGCTTCAGGTCGCTTTCTCTTACGAGAACAGCGCTCATGGCCTCATCTGTTATGGCCAAGTATAAGTAAAGCGTCTCCCCTGGTTGCGGCTTGGTCATGATGGGCGGGTTGGTGAGTGCCGCCTTCAGCTCGTCCAATGCTCGCTGGCATTAGTCGGTCCATTCAGACTCGACCTCCTTCTTCAAGAGCTTGAACAGTGGAAGAGATTTGCACGCTGATTTAGGTATAAATCGTGACAGGGCAGCGACCATGCCATTCAATTGCTGAATCTCTTTTTTCGTAGTGGGTGGCCTCATGTCGGCGACCGCCCTACACTTATCAGGGTTGGCTTCGATCCGTCGTTCAGTTAAGTGGAAGCCCAGGAACTTGCCCGCCCTTACTCCGAAGGTGCACTTCTCTGGATTCAACCTCAAGGAATTCTTCCTTGCTTCCTCAAAAATTTCCCTTAGGTCGTTAATGTGGTCTTGGTCGGTCTTGATTTTAATGATCATGTCATCCAAGTGGACCTCTGAAATCCGACCGATCTGCCTCCTGAAGACCTTGCTCATCATTCTTTGATAGGTCGCTCCGGCGTTCTTCAGACCAAAGGGCATTACCTTGTACTGAAAATTTCCACGATCGGTCATGAACGCGGTCTTATGCCGATCGGGTGGGTACATAGTGATTTGGTTGTAACCTGAATAAGCGTCTAAAAAAGACAGGAGTTTGTAGCCCGCAGCCCCGTCGACGAGTTTGTCAATGTTTGGCAGAGGAAATGCGTCTTTTGGGCACGCCTTATTCAGGTCGGTATAGTCGACGCACATGCGCCACTTACCATTTTTCTTCTTCACTAACACGACGTTGGAAAGCCAATTCGTATACTTAATTTCATCAATGAAATTGGCCTTGATGAGGTCGTCAACTGCGTGTGCGGCCGCCAATGCTTTCTCTTCGCTATGAGTGCGTCTCTTTTGTGCGACCGGTCTGGCTGTCTCATCAACGGACAATTGGTGGCAAGCAATTTCTATTGGGATCCCGGGAATGTCTGATGCCTGCCATGAAAAAAGGTCTGCGTAATCCCTGAGGCAGGTGATGAGATCTTGATTGATTTGTTCAGGTAGGTCACTCCCCAACTTAACTGTCTTGGTTGGGTCGTCCGATAACTGAACATCGACAGATTCCCCATGGGGTTCGGGCCTCTTCAGTTTATTCTTTAGCTCGCGGGCTAAATCGTCGTCGTCGTCCTCAGGGTCGCTATCTGGGTCGTATCGAGCATCCAGGTCGGCCACATTGACCTGATTCCCCTCTCCAAGATCCTGCGATTTAGCACTTACCACCTCCATGTCACAAATCTCTTGATAGAGGAAATGGCTCCGCATGGCCGCTTCCATGTCGGCTATTACTGTCACCACCTGGTCGCTTTTACTGTAGAACTTCATCTTTAAATGCACAGTTGAGGCTACGGCCTCCAATTTTCCCAGCGTTGGCCGGCCGATGATGCAGCGGTAACACGATTTGATCGGCAGAACTAAGTACGTCGTCCTTACCGTCCTGTACGACGTGCTGCCGTTCGTATCATCTCCAAAAGTAACAAGCAATTCTATCGTCCCCAGGGGATAGGTGGTCGCCCCATTGAACCCGGTCAAAGGGGTTGGTACGGCTTGCGGAATAATTTCGCTCCTGTCCACGTTTAACTTGTCAATCAGTTCCTCAAACATGATGTCGGCCGAACTCCCTTGGTCGACCAGTATCCTTCTGACCTCAGTGTTGGCCATTACGGCCGATACTACCAAAGGGACGTAATTATTGATTTTGCCATCGAGCAAGTCTTCGTCTCCAAAAGAAATGGGCGGCCTATTCGAGGCCGGTCGTGGGGTTGAAGTTGAGCCGACCATCATAAGTTCATTCCATTTCCTCTTCATTGCCTTGTTGGATTCTCTGATATCCAACGGGTTACCTCCATGGATGACCATGGCTACATTGCGGCCCTTCGACTGTCTGGGGTCGCGATCTTCCTCAGAATTATTATGCGGCCGCTCGACCGTCGAGTTGACGATCGCTTTGCCTCTGTCATTGGCGGGTTGGCCAACGGCTCTTTCTTCAGGGCGATCGTTACCTTCATCTCTGACATATTGCCTCAACTTGCCTTTCTGAATGAGATCTTCTATGTCATCTTTTAGGGCCATACAGTCATTGGTATCATGCCCCTTACTCTTGTGGTATCTGCAGTATTTCTTGGTAGGCCGACCTCCTTTCTTCAACACTAGAGGATCAGGTCGCCTCACACCAGTGAACTCGTTGTTTTGGCACTCCGTGAAGATCTGTGCGATCGGGGTGTTCAACTTTGTACGATGCTCGTACTTCTTGGGCCGGTACTCGGGCTTACTGTCACGATAGTTTTCTTGCCCCTTGACCGGCCTGCCATTCTCTTCTTTGAGACGCGCGCGGGCGCCCTTGTCGGAGGCCAATTGCTCTTCATAGCCCATATGGTCATTGGCCCTTCTAAGGAACAGGCCGAGGTCGTAGTAGCGGTTCAATGAGAATTGTTCGGCAAATCTGTGGTTCTTTCTTATACCACGTTTGAGATACTTCAGTTTGTCCGTGTCTGATAGGTTGCGGACTGTGTCAGCCTCTGTCATGAACCGATCGATAAACTCCCTCAATGGTTCATTCTCTCCTTGGACGACAGAATCCAGGTGCTCTTCATAACGATACTGACAACGGTTGGCTGTATAACTGGCCAAGAACATTGCCAGAAGACCTTCCCAAGAAGAGACAGTGTTGGGACGTAGGGATTCCCACCATTCTAATGCCCGGCCATCGAGCGACTGAGGAAAAAGTCTGCACTTCATCGTCCGTCCTAGCTCCCTATAGCTACAGTAGTTGTTGAAGTACATGAGGTGTTTATCGGGATCCCCGCGGCCGTTAAACTTGTTCAGGTTCGGGGGCTTCCTCAGATCTCTTGGAATACGATAACGTCTGATTTCGCTGGTGAAAGGCCCTTGTCCGGTCGGGATGGGGTTCTGCCCGTAGGGCTGCATGGCGGCATAAGTTTGGTCGACGGGGAGACCGTAAAGGCTGACTGGCTGACCAAGGAATCTGTCGGCAATTGGAGGGGGTCCATGGGGTCCGTGGTATTGTGGAGCATGTGACGACGACCGTCTTCTAGGCCGCTCTGAATAGTTTCTTCTTTGTCGACTGATGGCACGGGAGACATCTCTAATCTCGCCGTTGCAGTAGTCATTAAATTCCTCGTACGAGTCCCACGACCTGCTTCTTGATCGGCGGGATCCTGAAGACTCGTTGGACGAGTATCTTGTCGGCGACCTGCCTGACTCTGGTCGGTAGCTCGAGTCAGCATAGTCGTAATCTTTCACGGGGGAACGTCAGTGGCGTCTTCCTCGATGAGGGGGCGACCCGTGGACGATCGCCCTTCTTGAAGGATTGCGTTGGGATACGCCTCGACGAGGAGGAGCTTCTCTTCGCCGCGGTGAACGATGTGGTCGAGATGGTTGACCTCGGCGACCACTATCCGCACGCGGGCGGATCGAGATCGACCCTCTCTCATAGCGGTCGATCAGTTCATCTCGATCAGCAATCACTTGATTCTTTTGCTCCAGAATTTGTATGAGTGCTCGGGTCACATGCTCTGGCAATGCTTCTGGGATTCCAGCTTCGGCCAACTCGGTCGGTAGTTGCTGGCCGCTTGGGAGGCTGGCCTGCGGCCACCCTGCACTGAGGGTTCTTGGCGAGGCTCGCCCTCTGATTCATGAACTGTCACAGGCACGCCCTCTGGGGTCTGTTGAGGTCGGTCTTGTCCAGAGGGGTTGAGCCTGGAAGAAGTGCGTTTCTGACGTGGCGGCATGATCAATACGATGAGTTGTTGCAGTCTGATGATGTTGCTCGGTCGTTGGGATGAAGGACCGAGTTCTGAGCCGCACGCGGATGGTACCTGCAAAGGCACTCCAACGCTCAAGTCAGAGGTGCTTCAACGGGCAGGGTCACAAAGTGAGTAAAACGTACCTGAAGCCACATGCTAGTGTGGTATATATACTGTTCACTGCGCATGCATTTGGCCGTCGCGCATATCTCGGGGCTGGCCGCATCTTGCGGAGCAAGTCAGGTATTTGGGCCGCGCTGGGCCTGTTGGGCGAAGTTGGCTTTCGAGCCCACTCCAGAACAGTATGAGATGTGATCTTCTTGTAATTGAGAACTCAATTGATATATGGAATTGATGTATTGGCTTGCATTGTGAATGTATTTGTATAGACAATGTGGTATTTGAGTTTACTGTGGAAGTTGGAAAATTCACTTTGTTTCTCAATTCCTTAGTGCAATCTCAACTAGTTCCCAAACCTTAAACTTATGAGAATGTGATTTATATGGAATTCATGTAATTCGAGTTGAAGGGAACATTCTCATTAAATCTACCCCGTATTTTTTGTTTTCCTTTGATATTGTGATGTAACTTGCATGGATGACCGAATACATGTTGTTCTGCACTGGACCAAGAGGTCCATTAGCAAAACGAGGGGGTGCGTTTAGAAATTGATATGGATCAGCCCAACCAAATCAGCCCATATCCACAACACACGAGCCCAACATGCTTGGACGGTCTAGATCGACCCTACCAATCTGACGATCCACGAGCGGGCACGATTTCCTATAAATACAGGAAAACTTTTCCCTGAAAAAGGTTCAATCTCTAATCCCTAGTACCTTCACTCATATACTCTCTATACTGACTTGAGCGTCGGAGTGGCTTTGCAGGTACCCCCCGGGTGCTCACTGACCTACTGCCAGGACAGAAAGAGACCTACCAACAGCAGCCTACCAAATTAATGCTAGGTACAGAACATTGGCGACCACAGTGGGAGGTTTTTATCTCTCAAATCACCACTCATTCAACCTTTCTCTTGCTACCCTCTGGCTCTCAAGTTCAGGCCCCGTGTCCGAAGCGTGGCCATACCCACGCCCCAACCAGAGGGACCTCTTGTGCAATCGCTCTGACAATGCTGCAGCAAGAAGCTCACCCTAGACAGATTGAAGGGAGATTCGCTTCTTTGCCTGTACAGCCTCCACCCGGCTGGGGAACCCCTCCTCAGGCGATGGTGGCTACAAGATGTGTACATCACTTCCCCCTAGGCAGAATAGGCAGGGCGCCACAAGCGGGCACCCAGGAAGACAGCGATGAGCCGGCACCCACGAGGGCGCCGCCAAGGATCACCATCAAGGAGATCCCCCGACCTAGGAGGGTACCAAGGTTTGGGATCGCCATCGAGGAGATCCCCCGACTTAGGAGGGTACCAAGGCGCCAACCACAGAGAGGACCCGGTACCATACTCGGCACCCAGGAAGGTGCTCTAGTATGCAGGCCATAACTTCATCCATACTTATCCAATGGAGGCGTGTGAGCATGCGTTGGAAACCTAAGAAGAAGAGCTACAATTCTCATGTTGAGCTCAAAATCCAATTCGTACGTCTCCGCACCAAGGAAGGGCGCCCATGAGGGCTCCAGCAGCATACTTATCCGATGGGAGCGTGTGAGCATGCCTTGGAAAGCTAAGAGGAAGAGCTACAATTCTCATGTTGAGCTCAAAGTCCAATTCGGACGTCTCCGCACCCGGGAAGGGCGCACATGAGGGCGCCGACAGCATACTTATCCGATGGAGGCGTGTGAGCATGCGTTGGAAAGCTAAGAGGAAGAGCTAAAATTCTCATGCTGAGCTCAAAGTCCAATTCGGACGTCTCCGCACCCGGGATGGGCGCCCATGAGGGCGCCAACAGTACCAGAAAGCAGCGTCTCGGCGCGAGGCGCCGATGAGGGCGCCAAAATCAGGATACTTGGCGCAGGGCGCCAGCAGCAGAAAGCAACGTCTTGGCGCAAGGCGCCCATGAGGGCGCCAAAATCAGGATACTTGGCGCAGGGCGCCCATGAGGGCGCCAGCAGCAGAAAGCAGCGTCTTGGCGCAAGGCACCCATGAGGGCGCCAAAATCAGGATACTTGGCGCAGGGCGCCCATGAGGGCGCCAGCAGCAGAAAGCAGCGTCATGGCGCAAGGCGCCCATGAGGGCGCCAAAATCAGGATACTTGGCGCAGGGTGCCCAAGGCAGCCAGATCAACGCAACAAGGCGTCCATGGCGCCCATGAGGGCGCCAGATCCTGCTCTAAGAGGTGGCACAACAAGGCGCCCATGGCGCCCATTAGGGCGCCAGATCCTGCTCCAAGAGGCGGCATCTAAGACAACATGACAAGGCAACCATGGCGCCCATGGGGGTGCCAGATCCTGCTCCAAGAGGCAGCCGCCAGATGAACACGACAAGGTGCCCATGGCGCCCATGAGGGCACCAGATCCTGCTCCAGCCAGACCAACGAGACAAGGCGCCCATGGAGCCCATGAGGGCACCAAAACCTTGTCTCACAAAATCTGCTCCACGAGGAGACACCCGACGTACAAGGCACCCACGTGGGCACCAATCCTTGTCTCGCAAATCCCGCTCCACGAGGAGGCACCTATCCAAGCAAGCAGGGAACAACACCCAAGGCACCCAAGAGGGCGCCAACTCCCAAGAACAAACAAGCACCCGGGAAGGCACCCACGAGGGCGCCAGCATAAGGGTGTCTTGGCACCTCGGCCCAAGGCGCCCAAGAGGGCGCCAACATCAGGGGGCATGGCACAAGGCACCCAGGAGGTCCCCAACAGCAGAATGTAGCACTTGGCACAAGGTTTCCCCATAGGTGGCCTGAGTCGTGCTCACAACAAAGTGATCTTGTGTGACCCGACAAGACAGACGGAGTAACGCATTACGGCAAAGAAAAAAAAACTTTCTCTTTTTTACTCTAGAGAGTGAGAATGATAAAACACGGTACAAAACACGGTACAGGAAAACTTTGCCCTGAAAAAGGTTCAATCTCTAATCCCTAGTACCTTCACTCATATACTCTCTATACTGACTTGAGCGTCGGAGTGGCTTTGCCGGGACCCCCCTGGCGCTAGGTACAGAACACATGTTATCAACTGTTTAGCTTAAATGAAATTGACCTATGATGCATATGAATGTATGATATAGTGATTAACAATTCCTGTGCCTTCCTTAGCGTCAGATGCTGTAGCGCCTGAAGAATACTTTCTTTTTCAGGTTTTTTATTTTTTTCTTTTTTTGAGATAGTTGATGGCCCTTGCAAATCTTTCCCACTTCTCAGATATATAGCATTGCAATGCTCTTTACCTGCTACTTTAGAAGTTGAGGTTTCAATGGTGGAAGGTAGTGATCCACTAGGCCTTTGAGTAAGAACATTAGCTATCTGCCCCATTTGGATCTCCAGATTCTTGATCAAGGCTTCATGAGTTTACAAAGTTGTTTTACAATCACTCATGAAGCTTTTCAACAGATTTTCCATAGAGCTATCCATAGCTGGAGCATTTTGCCTTTGATAATTCTGAGCAGGGAATCCTGGTGGTATAACAGGAGCATTAGAATTTGTTGCAGTAGCATTGTTACCTCCCCATCTGAAATTGGGGTGATTCTTCCAACCAGGATTGTAAGTATTTGAATAGGGATTATTATTCTTGTTGAATCCCACATAATTTACAGACACAGGATTGCCTGGACATTCTTCATTTAGATGCTCTCCTCCACAATAAACACAGCTAGTTGAGCCTAGAGGAGCTTGTTCAATGGCAGCTAAAGTCTGTTCAGCTGATGCTGTAGCGGCAGTTGCTGTAGCCTTAGAGGTGTTCATGTTTTTAATCAAGTTGGTGAGAGAGGCTACCTATGCTGGCAGAGCTGAAACTTCACTATTTTCATGGACACCAGCTACCTTTTTCTGTGGAGTTAGTCTTTCTGTTGGCCATTGGTAGCTATTTGTAGCAATGTTGTTTATCAAGTCACAAGCTTCATTGTAATAGGTTTTCAATAATACACCCCCAGAAGAAGCATCAAGCATAAGTCTGGTACTTGGGTCCAACCTATTATAGAAGGTTTCCATCTGAATGATAACTGGTATGCCATGATGCGACATCTTCTAATTAACTCCTTTCATCTTTCCCATGCTTCAAACAGTGATTCAGATTCTTTTTGTTTGAATGCGGTAACTTCATTCCTCATTCTTACAATTTTGCTAGGTGGAAAATATTTTACTAAGAATTTTTCAGTCATTTCATTCCAAGTGTGGATAGAGTTAGGCTCTAGAGAAACTAACCAGGCCTTAGCTCTATCCTTCAAGGAGTAAGGAAAAAGTTTTAACCTAAATGCATCATCACTGACTCCTAGAATGATAAAGTTACTACAGACCTCCAAAATTTATTTTAAATGTAAGTACGGGTCCTCTTGGGGAGAACCACCAAACTGACCTACTCTTTGGAGCATCTGAAACATCATGAGTTTGAATTCAAAATGAGCTGTTTGAAAAACAGGCCTTGCTATGCTTGTCTCCATGGTTTGGGGATCAAACACAGCATAGTCCCTCATAGGTCTGTCCCTATCATTTACCATGTCTGCAGGACCTTGATTAATGAATTGTTGCCTGTACCAGTCTTCTTCTTCATGTAATGTAGGAGTGGGTGGTCCTCTACCTCGACCACCTGTGTCTGATCTGCCTCCTCTACCAGAATTGGTTCTACCACCCTGAGTGGTACCTCTGCCTGGTTTTACTCTGCCACTGTGTTCAGACATTGTGGGTCTAAGCTGTCGCAGTTTCTGAAGTTGTCTCAGTCTCCTAAATCTCCTTTCTGGTTCTGGATCCAACTCAAATTCTGGTGGTTGGGACCTGGGCATGCGCTAAAGCACTTAATGCTGTAACACCAAGAAACAACACACCAGTGTAAAATCTCCACTAATATTGCTAAAAAACTTAAACAATAAAAATTAAATGCAATCCCCGGCAACGGCGCCAAAAACTTGTTGTGCGAAAAGTAGTTGTGCAAGTGTACACAATCGAAACAAGTAATATAATGATAAAGTAAGGATCGTTCCCACAAGGATTGATGTTAATTTAAGAGTTTAAGTGGTTAACAACTTAGTGAAATGGACAAAATAAAAATAACAAGTTTTTTGAACATGAAATAAGAAAGATATTGCTAAAAAAGTAAGAAGGTTCAAGAGTTTATAAAGTGAGTTGGACTTCTCTCTGTTGTATAAATCCCCAAAAGTAAGGCGCTATAACACTGGACGCTATAGCGCTAAGTGCTGTAGCATATGATGTTGTGTCTTTCAGTCACTGACGCCAGGGTTTTGTTACAAGACTCTTATATCTAAGTTCTAAGTAAGTCCACTCCTGTATAATGAAGAACCCACAGTATTCACCTTATGAACTATTGCTCCCCTATGTCTAAAGTTAAGCAAAAATTGATTAAATGTTTTTAATCAACCTTTCGTTCATATCAATCCTTGAGTTCTATTGGCAGACCATGTCTGAACCTACGAATCCACTCATTTCAGTTGGCCAATCCCAAAACAAGTTTGAAAGCATTAAAATATAAGGTTCATTACAAACTAGAAGCAACCCAACTACTAAGTGTTTAGCTCATGATAAGCATCATCAACAAAATACAAGACAAAAGGCTCATATTACCGTAAATACACAAGGAATAAATGGTCACAAAAGATGCACTCCGTAGACACTACAAAAATTATTGGTTTTTCCGGCCAGGAGTTTCCGGCGGATATGGATCCGCCGCAAAGTTACCGGCGGAATCTACGCATTTCCGGCGGATTTTATCCGCCTCAAAGTTACCGGCGGAATAATTGACCGTTGCGGCGGATTAAAATTCGTCTTGGCTTTTGCGGCGGATTTAACGGTTATTGCGGCGGATTTGGGTTCACAAATTTTTTTTTTACGAGATTTTAATTAACCGCCGCAAATGCACTTCCGTCCGCCGCAAATCCCTTAAGTCAGCCGCAAATCCCTTAAATCCGCCGGTAACTGCCATTTCCGGCGGATCTTGCCTTTTGACCGTTTGACTTCATTTCTCCTATATAAACCCCTTCTCCCCTTCTTCTTTTTTCACACCTCTACCAATACTCTCATTCTCTTGATACGGCACTCGATCTCTTAATACAGCACTCTCTTGAGCATTGTCGGCAGTGGGGTTCCAATAGAGTGGCGTACGTCTCAATTTTTTTGTAAAAAAATTTTCACATTGTCATGAAGACCCCTTCATCTTTTTCGTTAAAAGTAACCCCTTTATCAGCATAAAGTTCATCCTCATTATTTTCACCACAAGAGACATATACGCTCATCAAACGCTCGGTATCATCCTCCAACTTAGCAACCCGTCCTTGCAGTTCCTCAAACTTTCTATTTAGAGATTCAATCATCTTTTCAAAAGATGGTTTCTTGTGAAACTTTCTATTTTGAAAATATGGTTGAATCTCTAAATAGAAAGTTTGAGGAACTGCAAGGACGGGCTGTTAAGTTGAAGGATGATACCGAGCGTTTGATTAACGTATATGTCACTTGTGGTGAAATAATGAGGAGGAGCTTTTTGCTGATAAATGGGTTACTTTTAACGAAAAAGATGAAGGGGTGTTCACGACAATGTGGAAATTTCTTTACAAAGAAATGGAGACATACGCCACTGTAATGGAGCTGCTGCCGACAATGCTCAAGAGAGTGTCATATCAAGATAATGGCGTAGGTTTCCGTTTAGGGGTAGCAGACATTAAATATATATTTTACTGTTTTTCCCAATTTTTATTGCTTTAGATTATTTTATTTTTTTGTATGGATATTTTATTAATTGTATGGATATTTTTTGGGTGATAATATTTTACTGCTTTTCCCAATTTTTATTTTTTTAAATTAAAAATTAATTAGTTATTGGATTTTATTTTTTTATCAATAATTAAAAAAAGTAATAAAATAATATATATTTTTAATTAAAACGATTTTTTTAAAAAAATAAAATTTATTTTTTAAAAAAAATAATAATTTTTTTTAAAAAATAATAATTTTTTTTTAAAAAAAAAATGGTACTTTGCGGCGGATTTGTGTCATTTGCGGTGGATGTTGAGTATTTGCGGCGGATTGTAGCTTTTGCGGCGGATTGTTTGGTGTTTTGAAAAAAAAAGGCGCGGTATTTTAATTTGAATATCCGCCGCAAAGTACCACGAATCCGCCGCAAAGCTCCGTAAATAAAAAACCCGCGGATTTTAAATTTCAAAATCCGCCGCAAACCTCCATAATCCGCCGCAAAGCTCCGAAAAAAAAACCCGCGGATATTGAATTTCAAAATCCGCCGCAAACCTCCAGAATCCGCCGCAAATCCCTTTTGACCGTTGGGCTGCGTTTTTCTATATATATCCATTCCCCACTTCTCATTCTTCACACTTCTAACAATCTTCCCATTCTCTTCTTAAAATTTCTCTTTTACTCTCCCAAATTCTCTCATTCTCTACTAAATCTGTTTTTGAAGTGTAGCGCTTCCTCCCTACGAATTGTCTTCTGCTCTTATTGGGAAATTTCTTCAAGGTATGTTTTTGATATGAGTTAATAGTTTTAGTTTTTAATTTTTTTTTAATATTCGTTTTTAAATTATTTTATAATAATATGAATTTGTTACTAATTGTGTTGTTTTTTGTTTAGGTATTGTTTGGGTTCCTCCTTTTTCCTCTCTGCTTGAGTTCAGGATAAGCTTCAAGCCAGAGCCTTCTCTTCACTACGGTTAGTTGTTAAAGTAATTAATAAAATATTACTTACTTCACTATTTTTAGTAAAATTTTGTTACAAATTTTGTTTGCAATAATAATACAAATTAATTTATATTGAAAAAACTTATTTATTAAGTTCACTTATAAATTTTATTAACTTATATTGTCTTATAAAAATTGAAATTTAAAATTAAATTTGGAATTATTATTTATAATGTTTAAATTATTAGTATATAACATTATTAAAAAATTAATTCTGTTGCTTGTAATTAATTGGTAGTTTATTGAATTATCAAAATAAAATGAGTAATATATAAATATATATATATCAAAATATGAAGTAATTGATAGTTTATTTTATTTATATTGTAGTGTAGTATACGTATAGTTCTTGAAAATGGATCGTAGTTGGATGTATGATCGATTGTATCCTGGAAGAACTGGTGTAAAACGACGTTTTGTAGAAGGAGTAGAAGAGTTTATTTTTTGTGCTAAGTACATTGATCATGAAGAATTTGGGCGACAAGGCGGTATTAGATGTCCGTGCTTGAAATGTTCATTTCGAGCTATAAAATATGAACATGAAGTTAGACTTCATTTGTACAATAATGGGTTTAGGCCAAATTATTGGACATGGAGTCGTCATGGGGAAGGAGCGCCAGGGGTAGCTGCAGTTCCTGCGGTTAATGTTCCGGTTGAAGTAGTAGATCACACATCAAGTAGTTATCCAGTGACTACGACATCTGAAGGATGGGGAATACAACCGTTAGATGTTTATCAGGGAATCATATCTGACGCTGTTGGAGTAAATTTGGATTTTGAAGAACCAGATGCTGACGAAGTTCCAAATGAGGAAGCTCAAAGGTTTTACATGTATTTGAGTGAGACAAATAAACCCATATTTGAAGGATCTACAGACTCAAAATTATCAATGTGTGTTCGGTTGTTGGGTCTTAAGTCTCAATTTAATGTTGCTGAGTTGTGCATGGAATATATGACCAAAATGATGTTGGATGCAACCACCATTAGAGGGAGTTTACCGCAAAGTTATTATGAAGCTAAAAGAGTGGTATCGAAGCTTGGCTTAAAATCTAAAAGGATTGATTGTTGTGTGTCTGGTTGCATGCTCTATTATAACAATGAGTTTGGCATAAATGATGGAGAGTTGTCGGAATGCAAGTTGTGTGGACAACCACGCTATCGTGTCAGTAGATCAGGGATGAGCAGAGGCAAACCGGTTCCACGAAAATCAATGTTCTATCTGCCTCTTATTCCAAGGCTACAGAGGATGTTTACTTCAATGGAGACCACAGGTAAAATGACATGGCACCATCAAAATAGTAATAATTCTGGTGAATTACGTCACCCATCTGATGGTGAAGCTTGGAAGCATTTTGATCGTGTTCATCCAGATTTTGCCAGTGATCCACGCAATGTTCGGCTTGGTTTGTGCTCTGATGGTTTCACACCATATATTCAAGCCTCGGCAACACCGTATTCATGTTGGCCAGTTATTGTTACCCCATACAACATTCCTCCAGAAATGTGTATGTCCAAACCATACATGTTTTTAAATTCTATTATTCCAGGGCCAAGTAATCCAACAGCTGGTATTGACATCTATTTGCAACCTTTGCTTGATGACCTAAAAAGGTTGTGGAATGGTGTTTTAACTTATGATGTGGCACGCAAACAAAATTTTGTGATGAGGGAGGCTTTGATGTGGACCATAAATGACTTCCCTGCCTATGGAATGTTGCCTGGATGGGGGACACATGGTAAGATGGCGTGTCCGATTTGCATGGTTGACACAAAGGCTTTTAGTCTTAAATACGGAGGAAAAGTTTCATGGTTTGACTCGCACCGTAGGTTCTTACCTATGGATCACCCATTTAAAAAGCAGAAATATGCGTTCATCAAGGGAAATGTTGAAACAGCTGGACCTCCTCGTCAGTTGACACCAGAGGAAGTTTGGAATAATGTTAGGGATATCCCTCCTGTGGAAGTCGTAGCCGGTGTTGTTTCTCGTCCAGATGGCTATGGACAATGGCACAATTGGACAAAAAAAAGTATTTTTTGGGAACTTCCCTATTGGAAAGATAATCTATTGAGACACAATCTCGATGTCATGCATATAGAGAAGAATTTTTTTGACAACATATTTAACACTGTCATGAACGTGAAAGGCAAAACGAAAGACAATGAGAAAGCTAGGAAGGATATAGATCATTTCTGTAGACGAAAGGATTTGTTGTTGGTTGAACAAGGTACTAGGATTTTGAAACCCAAAGCCAATTATACTTTATCTACCGAACAAGCGAAAGTAGTTTATCAGTGGATAAAAGAGTTGAAAATGCCAGACGGTTATTCTTCCAATTTATCTAGATGTGCGGATGTGGATAATGGGAGGTTGCATGGGATGAAGAGTATGATTGTCACGTATTCATGGAGTGCTTACTTCCTATCGCTTTTAGTTCGTTGCCAACACACGTTTTGAATCCGCTCATTGAGATAAGTCAATACTTTAAGAATTTGTGTTCTGCAACGCTAAAAGATGATGATCTTTCAAAAATGGAACAAGACATCCCACTTATCTTATGCAAGTTGGAGAGAGTATTTCCACCTGGTTTCTTTGATTCTATGGAGCATCTACCGGTGCATCTCGCATATGAAGCTAAACTTGGCGGACCTGTCCAATACAGATGGATGTATCCGTTTGAAAGGTCAGCTAATTTTTAATTATAATATAAGAAACAAGTTTAAATTGAAATATATGACTATTATATTAATATCATATTCTCTAGGTTCATGGGTGATTCAAAAAGATCGGTGAAAAACAAAGCTAGAGTTGAAGGATCGATATGTTCTTCTTACCTACACCGTGAAACAACACATTTTTGTTCTCATTATTTCAAGAATCAGTTTGCTCCTGGAAGCAGTCGAAATGAAGTGGATACTGAATGGCGACATCCTTTGGCTTTGTCTGTCTTTTGTCTACCCGGTCGTCCATCTGGGAAGGAGTCAACTCACTGGCTAACAGATGAAGAGTTAAGTTCAGCACATGTTCATGTGTTGATAAACTGTACTGAGGTGCAACCATTTATTGAGTATGTTCCTCAACATTAACAATCGATCTTAATTAGTTAATATAGTAGACAAGTGTAACAATTAAATTATTTCTTTTTAGGGAGTTCTTGTCATCAGAGGCAGTACGTGAAGACCAATCTTCTGCTCATATTCATGCGCATTTTCCAATGTGGTTTAGTCAATATGTGTATTCCCTCCCGCCAAATCCTACCAACCAACACTTGAGGAACATATCAGACGGTCCTCGAAGATGTGTTAAAGAATGGCACACATACTTTGTCAATGGATACAAATTTTACACCAATGAATGGACACAGGGCAGAGAGACAGTCAATAGTGGAGTGTGCATGAAGGGGGTCACTGGAGGAGGTGAAGATGATTTTTATGGTGTGGTTCAACACATATATGAACTTCAGTACCCCCATCTAGATTTTAGTCCAAAGGTAGTGGTTTTTTATTGTAATTGGTTTGATCCGTCTGCTCGAGGAACAAAGGTGAATCCAAAGTCAAATACAGTGGACATTAAAATGAATGGTAGATATCGACCGTATGATCCGTTCGTCATTGCACAAAATGTGAGACAAGTCTATTATGTCCCTTATCCATCAATGCGGACTGATAGGCGTGGTTGGTGTGTCGCAATTAAAACAAAACCAAGAGGTCACATTGATCAGACAAATGATGACACGGTGGAAGATATGCCATATCAAATGGAAGAGATGTCTAATGTAAATGAAGTGATTCAAGTTGAACCCATTGTTCGTTTATGTGATGAGCCAAACACCGGCGATGAAGTTGTTGATGACGAAGATGCTGATGGTGATGATGCAACAGACCACATTGGTGTATCAAGAATTCACTCCTTCGATGATGATGATTTTGAGAATGAATGGGATTCAAATTAGAATGAATCTAATTTATGTTTCAACAATTCTATTTTTAATGAAGATGTTATTTTTAATGAAGGATGTTATGTTTGAGAATGAATGGGATTCAAATTATTTATTTTAATGCATGAGTTTTGTATATGTTTATGTTAACCTTGTTTAGTATATGTTTGTTTTGTTTAAATGTATATGTTTAGCTAGATCTATACAGATATGGCATCTCATGATGACTCGGGATCCGATCATGACGGCGCATATGTTCCTCCTCCACCTCCCGATGCCGCCAGCACTAGCAGGCGGAAGACATCTACTCGCCTAGGGCGCCGTGTTCAGCCTACGCGTGTTGTTGTTACTACTGTGATTAGGGTTACACCTGATGGGCGTCTCATATTGCAGTTTGTTGGCGATTCGTAAGTCTATATATATATATATATATATATATATATATATATATATATATATATATCTATATTATTATTTATTAATTTATTTTTGTTGCCATTTATATATAACTTATATTTGGTGTAACAAAATTCATCTTTTTTTAATGCAGTTTTATTCCTTCGAAGGCTTCAGCTACCGCCATCACAAAAACAATCAAGGAGAATTTTACCAAGAGCTGGAAGAACTGGACGGAAGTTAGAAAAGATAAGGATGCAAATAAGAAGATGTTAAGATCATTTTTGGTAAGTTATTCGATTCTAAGAAATAATTAATTTGGTGTATTATCTTTTATATTGACTTGATTAATTAATTAATTATTGCCTTATAATTAACAACATTATTGTAAATTTCTTAAATAGGAAAAATGTACATGGTATCCAGGGGAGCAAGCCGCAGTTGAGAGAGTGTTCCATAAGAGATGTTCTCATTGCTATTCTGAATTGATGCGGAGGGCGCGCAATACGGGTACGAAGCCATCTTATATGGGAGACTCAACTTGGGCTGAGTTTAATGAGTATTGGCAGAAAGATGAAGGATTTAAGAATTATTGTGAGAAAGCCAAAAAGAACCGTGCTTCTGAAAAAGGTGGCTGCACACACACGGGGGGGAGTGTTAATACTGCAACGCATTACATACGTTTGGTAAATTTATTACTTAATTTATTACTTGATTAATTAATTAATTATTTATAATAATTAACTAGTCATTTTCAATATGTGTATTTAATTAATAATATATATATTTATGTACACACACACACACACACACACACACACACATATATATATATATATATATATATATATATATATATATATATATATATATATATATATATATATATATATATAGGTGGAGAGGGAACAAAGGCCAATCACTTTGCCTGAGTTGCATTGCCACATGCATATGGTGGAGGAGACTGGTGAGTACGCTACAGATCGGGCGAGGCGTATTCAGGTAAAACTACTTTTACAATTATATATATTAATTAATGTTTATTATTTATATTAGTAATTAGTTATTTATTTGTTGGGTTATTTTTTTCAGGAGAGCTTCGAGGGTGGGATGGCTGAGTACCATCAGTCACAACAGAGCAGTGGGGCAGCTGTCGATCCAGTGGAGGAGGCTAGAGTAGCTCGTGATGTTTGGGAGAGAGCAGTTGGTCCCCAAAAGACTAATCGTCTGGTAGGATCAGGTGGTATTGGACCGGCTGCTTTTCGAACAAGCATTATTCCGAGTCTATCAGATTCACATTCTGGATCCTCGACTGGTCGCAATTATGTTCCCAATGCTGGTGAGTTGAATGAGGTTAGGCAATTGACGCAGCAACTGAGCGAGGCTCAGCGTCAGATTGCCGAGCGGCAGCAGCAAAGCGATCGGGAAATTCAGGCGATTCAGGATCGAAGTGATCGGGAAATTCAGGCGATTCGGGAGCAGGCTAGGGTAGCTGAGGAGCGCATGGAGGAGCGCTTTAAGTTCTTGCAGGATCAGATGGTGTCTCAGCACTCGAGGCCATCCTCATCAGCATCCTACCCGCCGCCGCCACAGCAGCATTACTACCAGCAGCAGTATGCACCCCAGTATCCCCCGCCGTATGCATCCCAATATCCCCCGCAGTATACACCGCAGTATGCGCCGCCATTCCAGCCATACCAGCAGCAACATCAGTCACCCCGCCAGCCATACCAGCAGCCCCAACATCAGTCACCCCTGATCCAGCCAAACCAACAGTACCCCCAGCAGCGGTCACCCCCGCTGGACATTGATCTTAATGTCCAAATGTCATCGCTCAGTGTTTTACTTCAAGATGATACATATTATAATAATGTTGATGACATTGACCGGCAGGCACCCCAGTAGCTTTAGATTATTTCATTTTTTTGTCTGGATATTTTATTAATTGTCTGGATATTTTATTAATTGTATGGATATTTTTACTGCTTTTCCCAATTTTTATTTTTTTAAATTAAAAATTAATTAGTTATTGGATTTTATTTTTTTATCAATAATTAAAAAAATTAATAAAATAATATATATTTTTAATTAAAACGATTTTTTTAAAAAAATAAAATTTATTTTTTAAAAATAATAATAATTTTTTTTAAAAAAAAATGGTACTTTGCGGCGGATTTGTGTCGTTTGCGGCGGAATTTTAAATAGAACGTTTTTTTAAAAAAATTATATTCATTTTTTTAATAAATAAAACGGGTGTTTTGCGGCGGATAATGGGTACTTTGCGGCGGATAATTTGCGGCGGATAGTGGGTACTTTCCGGCGGATATATTGCGTCAAAAATTTGTCCCTTTTTCCGGCGGATTATCCGCCGCAAATTTGCGGTGGATTTTGCGGCGCCACTAAATCCGCCGCAACGCGTTTGCTTCGAGCTGGCTACCGGCGAAAAAATTCCGCCGCAAAGTCCAAATATCCGCCGCAAATTTGGCTTTTGCGGCGGATTTTGCCCGCCACAAAGTCCAGCTTTTCTTGTAGTGAGATTCCAAGTCAGGCACAGCTGGATGATGCTGTAGCGTGCTTTCACCCTGTAAAAAGATAAGAAAATAAACTTAAAAATGAAAGCTTCAAATAGAGGATTAATGGAGGAAATGTGTGTCAAGTTTTTCTCCCAAAAACTCTCTTTGGTTTTTTTTTTGAATGAATGAATGGGCGGTGAAGATGGATAGATATTATCCTAATCTCATAAAGTAGCTTTTCAAAAACGTGACTATGACACTTCTCTCCAACCAAAAGCAATTCTTCAATAAAAATGCGCCAAGTGTCCAAGCTAGCCACTTGGAAGCTTCCACACAGTCCTAGGCACAAGGAAGTTAGGCTTTGACTTGACATAAAGTGTGAGGCTCCAACATGTAACTTTTCTTTGTGATGTCCAGCTGGCCCACAGTCATATAGCGCTATAGCGCCTAACGCTGCAGTACTAACAAAACATTAAAACACTCACAAGGGCACCCATTGTGCCAAATGTTAACAAATTAGCTCTTAACCCTTCTTTTCTCTAAATAACTAATATTTACTAAATAAAGCATGAATATTACTTTAGAATTTACATTAATTTAAGTAATAAGAGCATAAATAACTCATATAAATATGAGTTATCAGTACCTCTGAAACTCTCAACGCAAATTGGTGTCCATACGCCCTGGCATTCCCCACTAAGCATCCAAGTGGCTCTTTCTGAATAAGATCGTTATGTGCTACTCCATGAGCCTCAAAGATATGATGGACAGGTAGTTACCGTACTACTCATACATCACCTGTCCATCCTGTCTCAAAATAACCCGGAGATCTGTAGACATATGTATCTCGTCCTCTATAGATAGTCATACCCCATTCAACATCGATCTCCTTGTAAGTCCAGTTCTGGTCTTCATAGAGTGTCTGCAAGTCATACCACCTCTGCAAAAAAGTGGAACATACTCTCATGATATCCCTCGGCATCCTCGATGATATCGTCTAGTAAATCTAATCCCATAACATTTGTACAAACATATACAGGAAAATAGGGGCTAAGAAATATGCATAAACCAAATCGATGGTATGAAGCAATGACAAATATATAAACATGTTATGCAATTCATCCAATCATATGCTTCTCCTATTGAATCACTATGTATTCCCTTGGTCTTACAATCTTTAGATCCATTATAACATGATCTACACACTAGACCCTGATCATATATCTTGATGATCAAACATGTATCCTTTCCTTGATAACACTTAGCTTCTTATGTATGCTGGCCATAATCCCGATGCCACAAACGTTCTTAGAACAACCATCAGACTGTCCCCGAAGGAGTCTTGAAGTTTTAAATCCTACACCCACAACTGATCTGTGTAACTTCTATTAACAATATCATTTCCTTAACTCAAGATACTATCAGCTTCGATTAAAATCTCTAAATCCCTTTAAGTTAAACATCCTATGGGCAAGATTCTACAATGTATCCTCGAAATCAGTGATTCATAACTTAGAACCTAAATGCTCATAACAACATCTCAAGCAATCAATCAAATCATAGCATAAAACTTGCTATGTGTTAGCCACTTTGACACCCAAACCTTCACTTAACCATACTTCAAGGCGTAATCAAATGATTCTTAGTTATTTTTTACTCTTTAACTCTAGTAGAGCTTAGGTTACTCTACACATATTTAAATGACTATTTAAAGCTACCAGCCTCAATGTTTACAGTAGTATCCTTTCCCCACCTGAAGTAGATCTGGCAACTCTTCTATAGTAGAACCCTAACTTGTACTGCCCGCACCCAAATGAACTTGAACTCGAAGAGAAACTCAAGAATATTTTAATAACAGTAAAATATTTCGAGAGAGTGCAAGAGAGAGAGAGAGAGAGAGGGAGAGAGAGAGAGAGAGAGAGAGAGAGAGAGAGAGAGAGAGAGAGACGGGAGAGAGGTGAGATTTACCCTCTGTAACTCATCCTATTTATCAAAGTGAAAATTGACCCTCACTCGGCAAACCCCTCTCTCTTAGCGAGTGATCAGTGCATTTTAGTGCACATTCTAAAGCATTGAATATGGTCATTTGAGTTGCATTTTTGGTCTAATTTTCAAGTTTTGACATGTTTTAGAATTTTGAGTTTTAAATGCGTTTAAGTTAGACATGTTTTAACCCATTTTCTTCTACAAGCCATAACGTGGGCTATAGTTATAGGATTCCACTGATTTTTCCATGCTGGAAACCTAAGAGGAAGAGATACAATTATGATGTTGACGCCAAAGTCCAGATCAGAAATCTTCTTGGTCAAAAACTTGAAACGGGACCTGCGAATTTTCTTTGTAATAGTTTAGTATTGGGCTTGTGTTTTAGATCCGTTTTTAGGCCCATTCATGAGCTGAACAGAATCCTAATATTTTTTTCCTGAGAGAATTGAAGCATTCACGTACGTCTTTAGAAAAAGAATAGAACATAACCCTTGAATTTTTTTTATAAGCAATATTAGTGGGGGAGGAGTAATGTTAGTTTCTCGGGTTTGTACCCGAGACCTCCTGCTTGCACTCCTTTGGTGCACTCCTTTGATATCTCTTAGCTCGCCAACTGAGCTACCTACTTGTATTTGATCTTTGTGCTCATGGAAGGCTAAGTTCTAGAGATTGATCCACTTTTTCGGAATTTTATCAAGACTTTGAGGTTTGATTTTATATGTTAATTTCGTTTTGGTATTTTATTCCTTTTCCTTCTATCCTTTAACATTCAGATTGCGTAATTAAAATTTTATAAGGATTGATAGAGACTACTAAGCTTAGTGTAGGTTTGACGGAATTCTGTTTTTAAAATAATTGTAGTTTTGAGACATTTGATCCTTATTAACTATTGGTCATCATTCACTGTGATGCCTAATCCCAATTGGAATTCCTATAGAATTGGTTGACACTTGCTTGATCAGTTCTATAGACAAACAAGAATAAAATCTGAATAAGAAATCAGAACTTTTGAAAGCCGTGATAGGTCCTGAAATTCCAATTAAAATTAGTGTATTAGTCGTTTTTTTTATAAGTGAGTAAATTTTGTTTTACAATCTGCGATTTGAACATACTATCGAAAAACCCTCCATTTTATTTGACTTTGTAATTGGTTAATTGGTCCAGAAGTCCTTGCGAGAGGACTCGAGTTGTTACACTGCACTACGTTTTTAACTCATACTTGACCAGTGTGCGGTCGCAATTAAAATTGTGACGTCCTCTTCACCATCTTAGTTGTGTGCATCTCGTCTCGGCATATCGTCTAAGTCTATATAGAATTTTCAGTCTATTTCACCGCCTCACCCTGACATACCACATGTCATTTTTGTCTGCAAGTGTTGGAGAGAAGCTTTTGCTTAGCGAACATCATTCGCTTAGCGAGGCTTAATTTCTCAAAAACCCTAGTTTTCACTAAAATCGTAATCAAAAGATATATTTAACATACCAAATACAAATACCTTTTATTAAACTTTGATTTTAATAATAAGGTACGAAAAATTGGGATTTTACAAGGTACACTTTGCTCATTATTACCTTTCACCCTCTCTCTTGCTAACTTTGGCATCACTTTGTTTGCAAGTACACCCCCACCATTGATCTTTGCCACAGTACTGAATGTACCATCCTAAACTTTAATGCCTTGTTATCAAAGTAATGTCCTAATAAAAGGTATTTTTATTTGGATGTTAAATAGATTTCTTTTAGTGTTTTAGTGAGAATTAGGGTTACAAGAAAAATAGAGACTCGTTGAGTGACGGTTACTCGTTGAGCGAGAGCTGCTCTCCAACTCTTCCTGAAAAAAGCGACACATAGCATGTTCTAGTAAGGCAGTGAAAGCATATGCTTTGGCTATACGAGAATTAGTTGCTAAGCGAGCCATAAACTGACAGACCTATATAGACTAGGGTGATGTGGCTCGACGAGACACACAAACTTGAGGCGATGAGGAGGTTCCTAGTCTCTAAGCGAGCATGAGACCCTAAGCGAGGGTCTTTTTTCACCCCTATAAATTGGTTGAGCTCAAACAATGAAGGCCCGTATTTCTCTCCTTCTCTATCTATATTTTCTATCTCTAGGTTGTTCTTGGTGAGTTCTTGAGTGTTCTTGAGGTTCTGTTCGAGTAAGTTCGAGAGCATACAGAACAAGCTAGGGTTCTCCCAAAGGAAAGGTACTAGTCTTACTCCAGGCGGGGGAAAAATATTGAATAACATCGGGATAGTTAGCTTTAAATAGTCATTTAAATGCGTAGAGTGATCTAAGCTCTATAAGACTTAAAGAGTCAACAATACCTAAAGATCATTTGAATACTCTTCAGAGTTTGATTAAGTGAAGCCTAGGTTGTCGAAGATCGATTAACACATAGGAAGTTATACGTTGTTATTTTGTTGTTTTTCATATAGAAGGATATTATCCAGGGATTTAGATATGATTTGAGGTTATAGTATTTTGTCTAAATATATGATTTTATTAGGAAGAGAATCCATATAGATTGCATTTATTTTCAAAGGTCCACAGCCGTATGTTGGGCATACGAGGTCACACTCAGTGTTTTTAAGAACACATTGTTATTATTGTATTATTGGACAGGCTGCTGGTAATAGAATAGGTTACACAAATTTGTTCTGGGTGTGGGACTGATAACATCAAGACTCCATCCTAGACATTTTGATGGGTGTTTCGGGAACGTCTTGTAGCATCAGGATTATGGCCAGAGTCTAGAGTCTAGGAGCATACATAAGATAGTTGAAGTATTAGCTAGCAAGGACACAAGTTGATCAACAAGAGACATGATCAGGATATAAAGCATAGTTTGTGGATACCTGTGTTGCAGGTTATCTAATATTGCAGGATTAGTTTTGATGATGAAAAAGGCAAAGGTAAAGTTGATAGCCAAAAGTAAAGAAAAGTGACTAAACATCAAAGTCACAATCCAAGTCAAACAAGCTCAAGAATTGAAGATTCAAGTTTAAGGGTAGTCCTTAAATATAAGGGTAGTCCTTAGGGTTTGGGTGAGTCTTAGGAATTGTGTAAGCTCTTTTCAAAGGTCAGCTCGTATCTCAAAGTCTCACACACTCACAAAGTTTTTTAAAGGTGCATGCATATTTACGTAAACATTCTTATCACCTTTAAAATAACAAAATCGATTTTTCTCATGCATAAACAAATATCAAAATCGATTTTCAGGTAAAATAGAAAAGGTAGAAATCGATTGTCAGGTCATGTCCTTCAGTACATAAATCGATTTCTGAGCCAAATATTTTTTAAGGGAAGAATCGATTCCCAATCTTTTGCAAATAACTGAGAATCGATTCCCACTTGTCTCAGGCAAGCTGAAAATCGATTCCTACATATTTTAACTTAGTAAAGAATCGATTCCTAGCCTCCCGGAGATCCTAAGAATCGATTACATCCATTTTACAAACAAATCAGAATCGATTCCTAGATCAGATCAAGCAAATGAATCGATTCCTAGATCCATTCCAATTAACAAAGAATCGATTCTTTTAAACATTTTCAACGTGAGATCTGGATTTTCAAAATCTATAAATAGAGGCTTCACCACCTCCATTTATCAACAAACCCATTCTCACGATCTATCACTTCTGAAAAACTCTTATATTTTATTTGTGTTCTTCTCGCACCGCTGGTCCGTCAAGAGCTGATCCTACGTTAAGAGTTAGTTGGGGTTGTGTCCTTCAAGTTGTAATATCTGCCTACACTAAGAGGTATTTCTGTATTTACATTACTGTTATATTGTTGTTATAATTTGTACTAGAGAGTGGGGTATCTCTCTAGGGGTAGCTGAATGTACTAGGAAGTGGGGTATCTTTCTAGGGCAGTTGATTATAACAGGGGTGGGGTATCTCTTGTTATTGTTATATTAGATCTGAGGGCTCTCTATAGGTGGGGTATCCTAGGAGGAGAGTGCCTGAGTCTGTAAAGGTTTTCCAAGGCACCTGTAAGCCTTGTTGTGTTAGTGGAAAATCTCACAAGGGTGTGAGGACTGGACGTAGGTCACTAGGAGGTGACCGAACCAGGATAAATCTCTGCGTGCTTTACTGTTATTCTACTTTACTACTTTACATTCTAATTCCTTCGCTTCCACTTAACCTGCGCGAAAATTGATCTAAGTCATTGAAAAGGGGAAAAACGTTTTCGAAAGATCTGAAAAGTTTTTAAATCTCAATTCACCCCCCCTCTTGAGACTGAAGCCACTTGGTAACAAGTGGTATCAGAGCTAGACTCTTGTATAAAGGGCCTAACAGCTTCAAGAGAAATGGCTTCAGGTTGGTCTACGCAAGAGGGTGCATCTCTTTTCCGTCCTCCGGGATTCAACGGAGAAGACTATGCATATTGGAAAGAAAGAATGAGAATTTTTATTGAAGGGGTAGACTTAGATGTTTGGGATGCTGTGGAAAAAGGACCTTTCGTTCCCACACACATAGTAGATGGTATTCTTACAATTAAAAGTAGAAATGAATGGTCTGATGATGAGAAAAGAAAAGTGCAACTTAATTTTCGTGCTAAAAATATTATTACTTCTGCTTTGAGTGCTGATGAATTTTTTCGAGTTTCAAACTGTAAAACTGCCCAAGAAATGTGGGATAATCTTCAAGTTACTCATGAGGGTACAAGTGAAGTGAAAAGGGCAAGAACAAATACTCTTACCAGAGAATACGAATTGTTCAGAATGAATACAGGTGAAACAATATCAGAGATGCAGAAAAGGTTCACTCATATAGTGAACAAATTGGGTTCATTAGGAAAATCATTTCCTCCCGAAGACTTGATCAACAAAGTGCTAAGATGCCTAAACAGAGAATGGCAACCAAAGGTGACTGCAATAACTGAGTCAAGAAACTTGACTAGCATGACTCTCGCCACCCTGTTTGGGAAATTACTAGAGCACGAGTTAGAGCTCACTCGTCTAGCAGAGCATGAAGGAAAAGACAAGAAGAACAAAAACTTAGCTCTCAAAGCTTCCAGTTCAAGCTCATCCGACGATAGTGATGATTCGGAAGATGAAGATGAAGACGAGGAGAAAATGGAACTAATGGTTAGTAAATTCAAAAAGTTCATGAGAAGGGAAAGATCTCTCAAAAAGAATTCTCCAACCAAAAGAGGCTCAAGTCCTCCAACTTGCTACGAATGTGGTAAATCCGGACACCTGACGATGAAGTGCCCGAACTTAGAAAGAAAATTGTCAAAGTTCAAGAAAAAGGGGTCCAAAGGAAACAATGGTAGAAAAGCCTACATAGCTTGGGAAGACAATGACATGAACTCATCAGATAATTCAGAAAATGAAAAAGCTCAAGTTGCTCTCATGGCCGACCACGACAGCGAAAGTGAAACTGAGGTATATTCTAACTCTGAATCTTTACAAGATGCCTATGATGAATTATATGAAGCATTTACTGAATTGCATGATAAATCCTTAAAACTAGCTAAAGCATTAGATAAATCTAAGAAAGTTATCACTCATCTTGAAAATGCTGTTACTGCTTTAACTAAAGAAAAGTCAGATCTTAGAAAAGAAAATGATAGCCTTGCATGCTTTAAAGAAAATTATACTTGTGATAAATGTGTTGAATCTGAAAAGAAAATTCATGAACTGGAATGGACTGTTGGGAAATTGTCTAGTTTACAAAATGTGCATCATAGATTCCCTAGAAACAAACCCATAGAAAGGCATGTTCATTATAAACCAAAATTTTCCACTAGACCTTATATTACATGTTATTATTGTGGTAAACCTGGACATACAGCTTCTGTTTGCAGGGCAAGAGGTAAACAAAATATGAAAAAGGTGTGGGTTCCCAAAGGAACCATACCAAACACTAACCCACAAGGACCCAAAGAGATTTGGGTACCGAGAACCTTGTTTTAGATCTTTGCAGGTATGCTTCAAGGTACGGGGGCAGATTGATACCTTGACAGCAAAGACTCGAAGCGCATGACTGGAGACGCAATAAAGTTCTTAACACTCACCCCCGGAAAAATCCGTCATGTGACTTGTGATAAATAGAGGAAGAATCACCGGTAAAGGTCAGATTGGTTAAAATTTTTATTCACCTCTATTTTGAAAATGTGCTTAAAAATAGTTTATTAAGTCAAATATGTGACTAGTGAAACAGAGACTAATTTCATGCGTCATTAAGAACAATATCTATAAGGCATGATTAGAATAACAGGAATCAACAAAAGTATTCTGGTCAACCCTCTAGGACTGATCATATAGAAATTATACATCACCTTCTTAGAGGTTATGGTTAGAAAGGCAATAGTGTGATTGAGTTAGTTGAATCGTCAAAATCAGCTAGTTGATATTTTCACAAATCCATTGCAAAAGAAAACCTGGTTCTTCACTTATTCAAATGAGGATTCAATTAAATGTTTTTCAAAGTGATTTTTTAAAGAAATGTGAATTTAAGTGAAATTGTGACTTGTGAATGTCTGCAATTAAAGTGCTATGTTTTTCCTGAAATCTATTTTACAATCAACTGCTAGCACTGGTATTTTTCGAAAAATACATGCTCACAATCGTTGTTTACCTAAAATAATTTTTCTCCCATATTCTGGCTGCCATCACCAATTTTCAAACTAAGCAGCATGAAATGTATAAAGTTTAAAACAACTACTTCACAGATTTTTGAGACTCATAACTAGCTTTTACCTGTGTTTGATAAAATACTCTCTTCATGGTCTCATAAATGTTTTTTCTTCAAGTTTTGATGATCCCTTATAAAACTGCAATGGTTCTTTTACCTTGTCAAATAGCCGTGACATTCGGTTCGCAAACTCTATCTTACGTTGACCCTCTTTGATCATGACAAAAAGGGGGAGAGAAATATAGGGTTGCATATGAAGCATATAGAACTTGCATATTATGCATCTAGTCAATAAGTCAGGGGGAGCATCATGATAGGGGGAGCATCATATATATGCATTATCTATTTGAACTAACCTCCCACCTTGAGATGAGTAAATGTTTTGTCATCATCAAAAAGGGGGAGAATGTGGATACCTGTGTTGCAGGTTATCTAATATTGCAGGATTAGTTTTGATGATGAAAAAGGCAAAGGTAAAGTTGATAGCCAAAAGTAAAGAAAAGTGACTAAACATCAAAGTCACAATCCAAGTCAAACAAGCTCAAGAATTGAAGATTCAAGTTTAAGGGTAGTCCTTAAATATAAGGGTAGTCCTTAGGGTTTGGGTGAGTCTTAGGAATTGTGTAAGCTCTTTTCAAAGGTCAGCTCGTATCTCAAAGTCTCACACACTCACAAAGTTTTTTAAAGGTGCATGCATATTTACGTAAACATTCTTATCACCTTTAAAATAACAAAATCGATTTTTCTCATGCATAAACAAATATCAAAATCGATTTTCAGGTAAAATAGAAAAGGTAGAAATCGATTGTCAGGTCATGTCCTTCAGTACATAAATCGATTTCTGAGCCAAATATTTTTTAAGGGAAGAATCGATTCCCAATCTTTTGCAAATAACTGAGAATCGATTCCCACTTGTCTCAGGCAAGCTGAAAATCGATTCCTACATATTTTAACTTAGTAAAGAATCGATTCCTAGCCTCCCGGAGATCCTAAGAATCGATTACATCCATTTTACAAACAAATCAGAATCGATTCCTAGATCAGATCAAGCAAATGAATCGATTCCTAGATCCATTCCAATTAACAAAGAATCGATTCTTTTAAACATTTTCAACGTGAGATCTGGATTTTCAAAATCTATAAATAGAGGCTTCACCACCTCCATTTATCAACAAACCCATTCTCACGATCTATCACTTCTGAAAAACTCTTATATTTTATTTGTGTTCTTCTCGCACCGCTGGTCCGTCAAGAGCGGATCCTACGTTAAGAGTTAGTTGGGGTTGTGTCCTTCAAGTTGTAATATCTGCCTACACTAAGAGGTATTTTTGTATTTACATTACTGTTATATTGTTGTTATAATTTGTACTAGAGAGTGGGGTATCTCTCTAGGGGTAGCTGCATGTACTAGGAAGTGGGGTATCTTTCTAGGGCAGTTGATTATAACAGGGGTGGGGTATCTCTTGTTATTGTTATATTAGATCTGAGGGCTCTCTATAGGTGGGGTATCCTAGGAGGAGAGTGCCTGAGTCTGTAAAGGTTTTCCAAGGCACCTGTAAGCCTTGTTGTGTTAGTGGAAAATCTCACAAGGGTGTGAGGACTGGACGTAGGTCACTAGGAGGTGACCGAACCAAGATAAATCTCTGCGTGCTTTACTGTTATTCTACTTTACTGCTTTACATTCTAATTCCTTCGCTTCCACTTAACCTGCGCGAAAATTGATCTAAGTCATTGAAAAGGGGAAAAACGTTTTCGAAAGATCTGAAAAGTTTTTAAATCTCAATTCACCCCCCCCTCTTGAGACTGAAGCCACTTGGTAACAAGTGGTATCAGAGCTAGACTCTTGTATAAAGGGCCTAGCAGCTTCAAGAGAAATGGCTTCAGGCTGGTCTACGCAAGAGGGTGCATCTCTTTTCCGTCCTCCGGGATTCAACGGAGAAGACTATGCATATTGGAAAGAAAGAATGAGAATTTTTATTGAAGGGGTAGACTTAGATGTTTGGGATGCTGTGGAAAAAGGACCTTTCGTTCCCACACACATAGTAGATGGTATTCTTACAATTAAAAGTAGAAATGAATGGTCTGATGATGAGAAAAGAAAAGTGCAACTTAATTTTCGTGCTAAAAATATTATTACTTCTGCTTTGAGTGCTGATGAATTTTTTCGAGTTTCAAACTGTAAAACTGCCCAAGAAATGTGGGATAATCTTCAAGTTACTCATGAGGGTACAAGTGAAGTGAAAAGGGCAAGAACAAATACTCTTACCAGAGAATACGAATTGTTCAGAATGAATACAGGTGAAACAATATCAGAGATGCAGAAAAGGTTCACTCATATAGTGAACAAATTGGGTTCATTAGGAAAATCATTTCCTCCCGAAGACTTGATCAACAAAGTGCTAAGATGCCTAAACAGAGAATGGCAACCAAAGGTGACTGCAATAACTGAGTCAAGAAACTTGACTAGCATGACTCTCGCCACCCTGTTTGGGAAATTACTAGAGCACGAGTTAGAGCTCACTCGTCTAGCAGAGCATGAAGGAAAAGACAAGAAGAACAAAAACTTAGCTCTCAAAGCTTCCAGTTCAAGCTCATCCGACGATAGTGATGATTCGGAAGATGAAGATGAAGACGAGGAGAAAATGGAACTAATGGTTAGTAAATTCAAAAAGTTCATGAGAAGGGAAAGATCTCTCAAAAAGAATTCTCCAACCAAAAGAGGCTCAAGTCCTCCAACTTGCTACGAATGTGGTAAATCCGGACACCTGACGATGAAGTGCCCGAACTTAGAAAGAAAATTGTCAAAGTTCAAGAAAAAGGGGTCCAAAGGAAACAATGGTAGAAAAGCCTACATAGCTTGGGAAGACAATGACATGAACTCATCAGATAATTCAGAAAATGAAAAAGCTCAAGTTGCTCTCATGGCCGACCACGACAGCGAAAGTGAAACTGAGGTATATTCTAACTCTGAATCTTTACAAGATGCCTATGATGAATTATATGAAGCATTTACTGAATTGCATGATAAATCCTTAAAACTAGCTAAAGCATTAGATAAATCTAAGAAAGTTATCACTCATCTTGAAAATGCTGTTACTGCTTTAACTAAAGAAAAGTCAGATCTTAGAAAAGAAAATGATAGCCTTGCATGCTTTAAAGAAAATTATACTTGTGATAAATGTGTTGAATCTGAAAAGAAAATTCATGAACTGGAATGGACTGTTGGGAAATTGTCTAGTTTACAAAATGTGCATCATAGATTCCCTAGAAACAAACCCATAGAAAGGCATGTTCATTATAAACCAAAATTTTCCACTAGACCTTATATTACATGTTATTATTGTGGTAAACCTGGACATCCAGCTTCTGTTTGCAGGGCAAGAGGTAAACAAAATATGAAAAAGGTGTGGGTTCCCAAAGGAACCATACCAAACACTAACCCACAAGGACCCAAAGAGATTTGGGTACCGAGAACCTTGTTTTAGATCTTTGCAGGTATGCTTCAAGGTACGGGGGCAGATTGATACCTTGACAGCAAAGACTCGAAGCGCATGACTGGAGACGCAATAAAGTTCTTAACACTCACCCCCGGAAAAATCCGTCATGTGACTTGTGATAAATAGAGGAAGAATCACCGGTAAAGGTCAGATTGGTTAAAATTTCTATTCACCTCTATTTTGAAAATGTGCTTAAAAATAGTTTATTAAGTCAAATATGTGACTAGTGAAACAGAGACTAATTTCATGCGTCATTAAGAACAATATCTATAAGGCATGATTAGAATAACAGGAATCAACAAAAGTATTCTGGTCAACCCTCTAGGACTGATCATATAGATATTATACATCACCTTCTTAGAGGTTATGGTTAGAAAGGCAATAGTGTGATTGAGTTAGTTGAATCGTCAAAATCAGCTAGTTGATATTTTCACAAATCCATTGCAAAAGAAAACCTGGTTCTTCACTTATTCAAATGAGGATTCAATTAAATGTTTTTCAAAGTGATTTTTTAAAGAAATGTGAATTTAAGTGAAATTGTGACTTGTGAATGTCTGCAATTAAAGTGCTATGTTTTTCCTGAAATCTATTTTACAATCAACTGCTAGCACTGGTATTTTTCGAAAAATACATGCTCACAATCGTTGTTTACCTAAAATAATTTTTCTCCCATATTCTGGCTGCCATCACCAATTTTCAAACTAAGCAGCATGAAATGTATAAAGTTTAAAACAACTACTTCACAGATTTTTGAGACTCATAACTAGCTTTTACCTGTGTTTGATAAAATACTCTCTTCATGGTCTCATAAATGTTTTTTCTTCAAGTTTTGATGATCCCTTATAAAACTGCAATGGTTCTTTTACCTTGTCAAATAGCCGTGACATTCGGTTCGCAAACTCTATCTTACGTTGACCCTCTTTGATCATGACAAAAAGGGGGAGAGAAATATAGGGTTGCATATGAAGCATATAGAACTTGCATATTATGCATCTAGTCAATAAGTCAGGGGGAGCATCATGATAGGGGGAGCATCATATATATGCATTATCTATTTGAACTAACCTCCCACCTTGAGATGAGTAAATGTTTTGTCATCATCAAAAAGGGGGAGAATGTGGATACCTGTGTTGCAGGTTATCTAATATTGCAGGATTAGTTTTGATGATGAAAAAGGCAAAGGTAAAGTTGATAGCCAAAAGTAAAGAAAAGTGACTAAACATCAAAGTCACAATCCAAGTCAAACAAGCTCAAGAATTGAAGATTCAAGTTTAAGGGTAGTCCTTAAATATAAGGGTAGTCCTTAGGGTTTGGGTGAGTCTTAGGAATTGTGTAAGCTCTTTTCAAAGGTCAGCTCGTATCTCAAAGTCTCACACACTCACAAAGTTTTTTAAAGGTGCATGCATATTTACGTAAACATTCTTATCACCTTTAAAATAACAAAATCGATTTTTCTCATGCATAAACAAATATCAAAATCGATTTTCAGGTAAAATAGAAAAGGTAGAAATCGATTGTCAGGTCATGTCCTTCAGTACATAAATCGATTTCTGAGCCAAATATTTTTTAAGGGAAGAATCGATTCCCAATCTTTTGCAAATAACTGAGAATCGATTCCCACTTGTCTCAGGCAAGCTGAAAATCGATTCCTACATATTTTAACTTAGTAAAGAATCGATTCCTAGCCACCCGGAGATCCTAAGAATCGATTACATCCATTTTACAAACAAATCAGAATCGATTCCTAGATCAGATCAAGCAAATGAATCGATTCCTAGATCCATTCCAATTAACAAAGAATCGATTCTTTTAAACATTTTCAACGTGAGATCTGGATTTTCAAAATCTATAAATAGAGGCTTCACCACCTCCATTTATCAACAAACCCATTCTCACGATCTATCACTTCTGAAAAACTCTTATATTTTATTTGTGTTCTTCTCGCACCGCTGGTCCGTCAAGAGCTGATCCTACGTTAAGAGTTAGTTGGGGTTGTGTCCTTCAAGTTGTAATATCTGCCTACACTAAGAGGTATTTCTGTATTTACATTACTGTTATATTGTTGTTATAATTTGTACTAGAGAGTGGGGTATCTCTCTAGGGGTAGCTGCATGTACTAGGAAGTGGGGTATCTTTCTAGGGCAGTTGATTATAACAGGGGTGGGGTATCTCTTGTTATTGTTATATTAGATCTGAGGGCTCTCTATAGGTGGGGTATCCTAGGAGGAGAGTGCCTGAGTCTGTAAAGGTTTTCCAAGGCACCTGTAAGCCTTGTTGTGTTAGTGGAAAATCTCACAAGGGTGTGAGGACTGGACGTAGGTCACTAGGAGGTGACCGAACCAGGATAAATCTCTGCGTGCTTTACTGTTTTCCTGCTTTACTGTTATTCTACTTTACTGCTTTACATTCTAATTCCTTCGCTTCCACTTAACCTGTGCGAAAATTGATCTAAGTCATTGAAAAGGGGAAAAACGTTTTCGAAAGATCTGAAAAGTTTTTAAATCTCAATTCACCCCCCCTCTTGAGACTGAAGCCACTTGGTAACATAGTTCAGGATTTGATGAGTGTACAAGAGACCAAAGCACAACACACAGTTGCATAATAAGTAAATAGGAAAACATGGTATTGATTGTATTGCATAACATGTTTCGATGTTGCTTGTTCCTCTCATCCCAACTTTGTGATTTATACATGTGTCTTTACCCTTATTTTCTAAATGTTTGCACAAAATGTTTTGGGGGACTAGATTTTTCAAACAAAGTTTCCATGAGGCGTAGCTGCGAAATATGCACCACTCCCCAAAAGTGGTGTGAACCTCAGATACTATATAATGATCATAGTAGGACTGGATATGAGATTGATGTTGAGCTAGGGATGGCCGTTTATCGAGGGAGGGAGACATATGTCTATGGTTCTCCAGGTTTCTCTAAGACGAGATGGATAGGAGAAGTACGTATACTACATTGGCTACCTTTTCATCGCATCTAGCAAGTACAAGGAATAGCACACCATGACTACATTCAGGCAGAGCCGCTCAGACACCGATTTACCCAAGGAGTTCATGAAGTAACCCCCGCCCCAAGAGTCTAGCGATTTCATATCTAACAATGGGAGTAACTCTTAGAGTTCCTACTAGCCGACAGACTTCTAGAGCTTGGAAGAATTGGGAGCCATAGTCTCTTTATGTATAGTTATCCCAATAGTTAGTCAGTCACTCGGTCGGGAAAAACCCCTTGGAACTCCATCCAAGCGAAGCTTATTTCTACCAGAGGCAACTAGGACTGTCGCCACTAGTCTCGTACGTCGATTCCCATTCGGCATTGCACCCAACCCAAAAAGTATCGTTTCCACGTGGTCCCCAGTCGAGCCACTAGCGCACCCCACAAGGCTCGGCGAAGATAAAGCCCTTATTGATCTTCTAAAAGAACTGCCTCTGAATTTTTTTTCCAGTTTAGTGACTATTAGAGACGAAATATTTTGGTCCCTATAGCGACTGATTTTTAAAATCGATCGCCGAAACTATCATTAAATTTGAAAATTTGTTGCAAATTTGGTCGCTTGTGGTTTGGAGACTTTTCAATTTAGTCGCTAAATCGATCACTACATTTTGGTGATCACTTCCTGGAGTCGAAATATTGCTCTCCTTGGCTACCAATTCAGCTTGGTCGCTTGTGGTTTGGAGACTTTTCAATTTAGTCGCTAAATCAATTCAGCTTTCCAAATTTTGCCAAGTTATGCGCTACGCTAATTCTCCTTGGCTACCACTTCCTGGAGTCGAAATATTGCTCTTTCTTCTTGAATTTGCTAAGTCAAGCTTTGTTGACTGCATTTTATTTTAGTCTGTCGAAAATGCAGGCTAACAAATACTAATGGAGGAAAGAATAAGAAAATTCACACATGGAAGTTTTATACTAATTTTGTCTCTTCTAATGATCTACTCTTCCCGACAAAACCTTTGTAAGACTTTATTAAAATGACAAAGCTTATGATAGGTGTTTTACCACCTTTAACAATAACTAGGCGCTCTTCACTTGAGCTACCCCATCTTTGTGCGTTAGCCTTCAAAAACAACAATTGTTTACTTTTTTCTTGCAATTGTTTACTTATTTCTTTAGTGATCCATTTCAACCATGCAAGATACACAAGTTGATCAACAAGAGACGTGATCAGGATATAAAGCATAGTTCAGGTTGTGATGAGTGTACAAGAGACCAAAGCACAACACACAGTTGCATAATAAGTAAATAGGCAAACGTGTAATTGATTTGCTAAGTCAAGCCTTGTTGGTGACTTGGCTACCTCTTCCTGGTGTCGAAATATTGCTCTTTCTTCTTGAATTTGCTAAGTCAAGCCTTGTTGACTGTATTTAATTTTAGCCTGTCGAAAATGCAGGCTAACAAATTACCCCCAAAAAGACGTTTTCGACTGAATTCTTGAATGAAAATAGAAAATGACTTTTTGAAATATCCTTCGACTATCCCATAAAATCTTATGATATCATTTAATATCTTTTCTCAGAATATGAGGGAACGTTTCTGTACAAAAGTATAGCTTGTTGGCGCCTTCCTCCAACGAGAGCGCGCCACGTACACAAAGTAACTGCTGAGATTTTCTACGATCCCACGTTTCCCACCAAAGCCATGATTACCAACATTTTCTTTTCTTTTTTAATTTATTAAATCGTGGTAAAAAACGGCTATAAAAGGAAACTGTACCCTTCCACTTCTCTTTTTCCAGAATCTTCATCTTCTTCTTCTTCTCTGCAAACCTCCATTAAATTTCCTTCTACGAGTACTATTTTACCTTCTCCTTCTTTACTTCGCGAAGAAACAAACACCACGAAACAACTTACTTTTCCACTAGCTCTCTGTTTCTGATAATGGCGTCTTCTTCCACCATTAAACCTCGCATTACAACTTCCGAGAAGAAAACACTCATCTCTAAACCTGCTTTAACCTTGGAGGAAACACAAATTTATCGATCTCAGGTACTTATCCCCTCATCTCCGCCTTTAAAACATGCATTTTTAGGTCCCCTTCCTCTTGCTGGTGACGATTCATCTAAGATTAGAGAGGTTTTCCCTAGTTACCATAGACATAACCCTAGGATCTTCAGTGAGGGTCCACACGTGATGGATTTCATGGGTAACCCAAATAGGGTTTTCAGGTCTTCTCCACCAACTGAAAAGATTACACCCTATATCGACTGGCTTAACAAAATCGAGTCGAAGAAAGGAGATGTTTGGAAGGATCAGGGAATCTTCGACCTGATTCAAATCTCAAGATATGGGCCTAAGTATCAAAGCCCAATGCTTATTGCAGCTCTGCATTTTTGGGAGCTTACTACTAATAGCCTTCATTTAAAATGTGGCATGCTTGCCCCCACTCTACTTGACGTGGCTGCCATAACAGGTTTGAAGCCATTAGGGGAGATTTTCGACCCTGCTACCACTGGTACTGATCATGTATTTGACATCAAAAAGGCTACTTTCAAAGGGTATGTGGAGGACCATCACATCACTACCTCTGAGGATGTATCTGATGAAGAGCACATTGCTTTTCTCACTTTCTGGTTATCCTTTTTTGTATTTTGCTCTTCGTCACTTCAAGTGGCTAAGATGTACATTTCTCTGGCCATTCAATTACATGAGTGTCGAAACATATACTTGGCCAATCTTATTTTAGGGTCTCTTTTCGACAGCCTGAGACAAGGAGTTATTGATCTGAAAGCACTTAAACCAAGAGGAAAATACTTGGTCTCTAGACCAATTTGGCTGTTTCAATTGTGGCTCCTTGCCACTTTTGATTCGAAATTAACAATGTACATTCCTGATGACTGCCTTGATCTGGTTTCTAACAGAGGGGTCGAAGGTGAACGACTTGCTTTGTTAAAGCCTAAGAAATAGGAGTGTCTGTCGAAGATCTTTTTGCACAAGCTTTCGACATGTTTTTAAATTGCATGGAATTTGTTCCTTCCATGGTACCCTTTGCTGGAAGGACTTATGGACCAACCTGGTTCATTAGAGAGTTTCCTACTACTAATCCTGTCGAAGAGGAGGAAACCAACCAAATTTGGGAGGCCTTTTTAACTCCTAAATTGTTATCATCTCGAGTCTCTCTTGGGAAATCATCATCCCTGTTTTGCGTATTCTCATATCATCCCAGTTTGACTGCGCGACAATTTGGGTTATGCCAACTTCGACCTAGCCCTTTTTTCAGGTCTAAGAGGGAACTGCTGATTCCCGAGAGTGAAGAGGAATGGATAGATCGCCTCAACAATTTCCCTGAGGATTCTTTTCATCTTTCTCCTATCCCTTTTGAGCCGAACTTCTCTTGTACCCACGGATTTTCTCAGTGGTGGACGGAGTATCTCACTAGGAAGTTCACTGGTGTTGAAGAGGCTGCTCTACTGGCTAAACTAATATCTGCTTTTCCCTCTTCGCCGAAAAAGAAGACCAAGTCGAAAGGTACGCATATTCAAGAGATTCAGGCATTCCAATTTTTTTTTTGAAACTGTGTATGATTCAACCAAACTTAGTCGAACTGTTTCTCAAGCTGCAAGAGTTTTAAAAAATAAATATATCGAAAGAATTCCAACAATGGTTTTTCCCCCTTTTGTATCTGTAAGTATTCTTTTGCTTTAACACAAAACAAACTCAAATTTCCGCCTTTGCCAACTTGTAACCTGGCTTTAGCATTTCGACCACCACTCCCACCATGGTTTATCTGTTGTTTGATTGGGGCACTTTACAATTTTCTTTCGAATAAAACAGCTGAGAAAATAGTTCCGACTAAGTGTACCTTAGACACATTTGAAGGTCATCTTCATTTGGATATTCGACATGTTCAAGTCAAATCCATTATCAGAGAAGGTGATATATCAAACTCTTAGAAGAATTTATTTTCCCTTTTGTGCATATTATGTATTAATACTTGTTTGTCGAATATTTGCAGCTGTCGCTATTACTTCAGATTCGACAGATGAAGTCAAAGCACCAAAGGCGAAGAGGAAGGTAGTTGAAGCTTCATCAAAAAAAGACATATCCCCCCCAATAGAGAAAAAAGTAAATATCCATACAATTTCTCTTTGCATCATCATTATGCTCTTTGACTGATTAGCTCTCTAATTTGCAGAGTCGAAAAAGAACAAGTAGCTCCCTAACTTCCAATCCAAAGAAGGCAAAGAAGGCTACAACACTAGTTATGAGTGACTCAGAGGTTGAAACTCTCAAATTCTTGCCTATTTATGTTTATGAGAGTTGCATTTTCAGCCTGAGGAGGAACCACTAACCAGGACTAAGCCTACTAAGGTTCAAGCTCTTGAAGTAGAGAGAGAGAAAAACAAAAAACTCTCAAGATAAAAAGCTATTTCTCACCAAACCTCTGTCGAAAGATAGCAAAAAGAAGAGAGACGTGAAACGAAAGAACAAACCGCAATCATTTCAGAGAAGGCCCCAAGAAGTCTTATCAAGAAAATTAAGAGTGCACACTCTTTAGTCGAAACCATCAGACCTAAGGTGATTGATTGAAACTTATATCTTTTTCAAAGATTTTATTTATCTGTGATAATACTCACTTTGCTTCATTTTCAGAGAGCTGAAACTGTTAACCCTGAAATCCCAACAAGGCAGGTTACGCCTACCTCCACTCACTCCCCTTCAAAGATACTTGTTGCTGGAGAAGGTGTCGAAGGAGAAGATTTGAATCAACAAACACCTGTTGTCGAAGCTACACTGCTGGTCGAAACAAATCCTCTTGCTGAAACTACAAAGGAAGTTTCTGATCATGGCCCTGAGCATGCTGCTATGGATGTCGATGAAAACCCTGATGCTGGCCAAAGTGGGGCTGAGATCAGCATATCTTCTTCTCCAAACATGGAAGACCAAGAGTGTAGTGAAGATGGTAATGAGGCTGATCAAGAGGAAGAAGAAAAAGAAGGGAATGGTGAATCTCCTGAGGTAGCCAACCCTCCTTGCTCTGGGGTTTCGACACAACATACCAAAATTAGCCCAGAGAAATTGTCAGCTTTGAAGAAAAAAAATCCTCTTGAAGCTTTTAAATTGATGGTGAGTGGTTTGTCTTCGACAAATGATAAGCCAAGCGCTTCGACTGCTTCTGTCAGTGGTAACTCAGAGGACTCCAAAAAGGATCTAAATCAAGAACTTCGAGCAATCCTCTTTGAGGTAGATCTGTTCATCACTATCGAAGAAGATCCTTCACTTACCTTCAAAATTAAGGCCTTGCTCAATGGGTTAAACACTTCAAGCTCAAGTGAATCTCTCTTGGGCTTCATTATTGAGTTTGAGCCTTTTTTAGAACAAATCTCGAAAGATATTCAGCGAAAAAAGAGCCTCATTGTGAAGAGGGAGGGTGACACCAGACTTTTGCAAGAAGAAAGTGCAGCAGTCGAAGCATCTGAAGCCAAAATTTTGACTCTGGAAATTAATGAGTCAATTGTTGCTCAAGAAATAGCTGAACATGATGCCATTATTCTACAGTATCAAGAGGAAATTAAAGCTTTGCAGTCGAAAATTATGGCAGAGGAGAAAAAGAAAGCTATTGCCCAACAGAAAACTTCAAAAGCTGCACTTCGAGCTGAGGCAACTCTGGCAATTAAGCATCTAGAAAGGGTTCATCAATATGAAGCAGGAATTCAGAAGTCAATTGAAGATGAAGCCCGTCTTGATAACAGATTAAAGATTTCAAGAGGTGTCTTTGAGAGAATTAAAAATACTTTTGAAATATAAATTCGACTTCTCACTACAACAGAATTAGGAATGGGTAGCGCTTTTTTTTAGTCATAGGTAGCGCTTTCGAGCGCTACTAATCTTAGCGCTACGGATTGCACTCCCACAATGCGTAGTGCTTTAAAAGCGCTACGCATTGATAGGAATGCGTAGCACTTTCTTTACATGTGGATATTTCTGGTGTAATAGGTTCCTATTGTTTTGTTGGATTGAATTTTTCTGTTATTGAATACCTGGTGTAATAATAGGGTGTAGGCTGGCACTATAGTTGAGCTCCTATTTTCATATTAAAGAAACTAACTAGTTCGCAAAAATCAAAAGAAAACAGACATCACCTCAACAATTAATGTAGAATGCATAGACAAATGTTCTTCCCCGGGCAAACCAGTTAGTAGCCTAAAATATGGTTATGCAGTATGTATATACAAATGTCCTTTGGTTTATATAAAGTCTAATTCTACAATTATCACTTATGGTAATGTGTCATTCTCATTCATGATCCCCAAAACAAGAGTGACATTGTCACATTCACAACAAAGAGAAACATGATATCACTGAAAGTACAAAGATGCTCAAGATACCTGGATTAGTGAAGTTACAAGAACTTGTGAGAGGGTATTTGGTAAGGAAACAAGTAGCAAGAACATTGCATAGTATGCAAGCACTGATTAGAGCTCAAGCTACAATTAAGTCTCAGAAATCTCACTGGCTCATGAAATCAAAGAATGAAGCAAATAGATTCCAAAACGTTGCAAGAAGATCCATGGTATTGTCACAAGTCTAAGATTAAAATTCATATCATATGCAACAAACATGTTACTTGTCAACTTGCATTATAGCTACATTTGTCATAAACAAATTTTGTGTTAAAAAATTTTGCAGGAGAGATTTGATGATACTAGGAGTGAGTATATGACAGCTTCAAATCATAGTAGAAGATTATCTTGTTCTAATGCATCAATTAACAACATTGTTAATGGGATTGGTAATCCTAAAATAGTGGAAATGGACACTATTAGTGGAAGACCTAAGTCAAGAAAAAGCATGACCAACATTTCAAAATCAGATTTTGATGACAACCCATCATTCTATGCACCTTCCACTTCTCAATCAATCAATTCCAACACAAGATCAAAGATGAGATATTCTTATCATGTTGTAACAACCACCAAACCTCAAAACCTCAATAATTAATTTAAAGTGTTAAAGACACTTACTGAAATGCAAATTTATAATCTTCACAGAGAGAGTAACAGAGACAAAGATGAGAGAGAGGAAAAAAAGAAGGAAAACACAAAGTAGGAAAGGGTCATCCATGGAAATAGAAAATGTTAGTACTCACTGAGTTTGGTAGTTGAGTTGTGCAAACGCGAGGAAATCGCTGCACGGCGTCCACGACGGCGTCACAGTCGAGGGGGCAGAGAGAGAGAACGCGAGAGAGTGTGAGGGAGCAAGAGAGAACGTAGGTTGCTGGGATCGAGAGAGAACGTTAACATTGGTGAATATGTGAGGCTGCTGGGAACGAACGTGAGAGAGAACGGACGTTGGTGAATGTTAGGGTTTCAGGTGAACGTGTTTCAGAGTGAAGTGTGAAGAGAACGAACGAAAAACATAGGAAACTGAAAATTTTTAATAAAAAGGCAATGGGTAGCGTTTCACTAAAGCGCTACGGATCCTCTAGCGCTCTCTTCAATGGGTAGCGTTTCAGTAAAAGCGCTACGGATCAAGCTAAGCGCTCTTTTCAATGGGTAGCGTTTTCGTTAAAGCGCTACGGATCAACCTAAGCGCCCTCTGCAATGGGTAGTGTTTTACTGTAAAGCGTTACCTATTCCTCTAGCGTGTTTTGGCTATAGGTAGCGTTTTAGGAAAAGCGCTACGGATTAGCTAGCGTGTTTAGGCATGGGTAGCGTTTTCATACAAGGCGCTACGGATCCTATTGTGTTTTTTGGCCTTTAGTAGCGTTTTCCTTAAAGCGCTACTAAACGTTGCGCTCTTTTTCTCTAAATATGGCGTAGTGTCTCTAGTTTTTGAATTTTAACTCTGTATTTCGACAATATTTGTTGGTACTTGTGTGCCATAATTAAGTTTCTCCACTATATCTCAATCTTGCGTTATTTTAATTTCTTGCAATATTGGCTTATACCTTTTTAAGTATTTACCATTTATACGCAAAATTCGATTATCAGCGCCTAACTCTTCGACTTCATAAGCACCATTTGAGAATACTCGTAAAATTTTAAATGGCCCTTCCCAGTTTGGTGACCATTTACCCAAGGCTCTATCTTTTTTGTCCATAGGTAGGATAACCTTCCACACTAAGTCTCCTATGACAAACGTTTTTGATTTAACCTTTTTGTTGTAGGCTTTAGCTACTCTTTCTTTTTGCCTTGTGAGGACATCTAATGCAAATAACCTTTCTTCATCTAAATCAACTAATTCATCTAAAATCATATCCCAATAATGATCTGATGGAATTTCAAATTGCCTTTGAATTCTGGTTGATTGTAGATATATTTCGACAGGCAATACTGCATCATGCCCAAAGGTAAGCCTGAATGGAGTAGTATTAACTGATTCTCTAGGAGAATTTCGACAAGCCCATAATGCTTGATCAAGGGTTTTGTGCCAATTCTTAGGCTTTTGCCCAATATGTTTTTTAATCAAATTAATGATAATTTTATTGGCTGCTTCGACTTGACCATTTGCTTGAGCATAATATGGTGTCGAACTTAATAACTTAAATCCATTTTCAGAGGCAAATTCTACCATTTTTCGACCAGCAAAAACTGAACCTTGATCAGTAGTAATGGTTTCTGGAATCCCAAACCTATATAGGATATGGTTTTGAATAAAGTTCATTACTGCCTCTTGGTCTACCTTAGCTAAGGGAATAGCTTCGACCCACTTAGTGAAGTAATCAATACCTACTAATATATAACGGTGGCCTTTCGACGACGTTGGCTTAATTTCACCAATTATGTCTAAGGCCCAACCTCTAAACGGCCAAGGTTTTACTATTGAATGTAATTCACTTGCAGGTACGTGTTGTATTCCTGCGTGTTTTTGAGATTCTTGGCATCCTTTAGCAAAATCTATGCAATGTTTTAGCATAGTTGGCCAGTATACTCCTTATCGAAAACAAGAGCCATTTCATCTTGTGGCCTACTTGGTGAGACCCACAAGCTCCACCATGAGTATTGGATGTTGATAAGTATGCCTCATTTTCACTAAGGCATTTAAGTAAAACTCCTTCAGGAGTTTTCTTGAACAACTCATTTCCAATAATCACGTAGCTTAATGCCCTATACTTGGTTTTTCGATTTGTTGTTCCTGTTGGATTTTCCAAGTATTCGACAATTGGTTTTCGCCAATCATCATTCGACATATTGTCAATGGCCAATCATCATTCACTTGGAGGAAATAATAATTCTGACTTGTCTGCCCCCCCCCCCCAGTTTTGGCATTGACAATTCGTCTTCAGAATAGTCTGTCGAAATTAATTTCTCTTTGATTTCTATTAATTCTATGAATTTTGTTGGAGAAACTTTATATCCTGAAGCAATTTGTGCCAAATCATTTGCCTCGTGATTTTCAATTCGAGGTATATGCTCAATGTTAACATAGTCGAAGCGTTTCAATAGAGCATTGGCAGTGATGAAGTACATGATTAAATTCTCTTTAATACATTTTTACTCCTTAGTTAATTGCTTCACCACTAATTCAGAATCACCTCTAATTTCAACAGATTTTGCCCCCAGTTCTAGCAAAACTTCTAGTCCTGCTATCAAGGCTTCGTACTCCGCCTCATTATTAGAGCAAAGTTCTTTGATTTTAAATTTATACTTCGTTGGTATTTTTGTTGGCGAAATAATTAATATCCCAATTCCAGAAGCATTTTTATGGCTCGATCCATCGCAGTATAATGTTCATGGTTGAATACTCATATGATTAATTGTCACTTCGACCAATGAGTGGTCGACAATAAAATCCGTAACAATTTGCCCTTTGATAGCTTTCAACGGTTGATAAGTTAATGAATATTCAGAAAGGGCTAAAGCCCATTTACCAATTCGACTATGCAATATAGGTTTCGACAGCATATGTTTAATAATATCAAAATGAGAGTAAACATACACATCAACGGGTTTTATATATTGCTTTAATTTGGTACAAGAGAAATACAAGCAAATGCACAATTTCTCCGTGGCATGATATCTAGTTTCAGCATCATTTAAAACTCTACTAAGGTAATATATGGCTCTTTCGACACCATTATCATCCTCTTGTGCTAACATGCTACCTATTGTCAGCTCTGATGCTGCTATATACAATTTCATCACCTTATCTCTGATAAGTGGTAACAAGATAGGTGGTTTAACTAGATAAGCTTTAATCTCGTCGAAGGCCTTTTTGTGTTTTGAATCCCATTTGAACACGTCTTCTTTCTTCTGTCGAAGCAATGGCGAGAAAACTTGAGTCTTGCCACTTAGGTTTGAGATGAACCTTCTCAGGAAGTTGATCTTCCCCAATAATGACTGAAGCTCCTTTTTAGTCGAAGGCGCCTTTGTTTCCATGATTGCTTTCGTCTTGTTTTGATTTATTTCAATGCCTTTTTTGTGGACAACAAATCTCAAGAAATCACCTGCACGTACACAGAAGGCACATTTTATTGGATCCATTTTCAATCCATATTTTCTCATTCTTTCGAATGACTGTCGAAAATGGTCTATATGACCATTTTCTGTCGAAGATTTAACAACAATATCATCTATGTATACTTGCATAATATTTTCAATAAAATCATGAAACATAGTGTTGCACCCCGAAAAATCCCCCAGTTTGGGTTTCTCAATGTACAACGTGGAAAATTTTGGAGCCGCCACCAATATTTTAGTTTTAAGACCAAAACATTGAAAAAAGGTTTTTTGAACAAGGCGGATGGTCTTTTGAAAACTAGAGATATGGGTTCGGGGGTCGATTACGTGCGAGGAAGGTGTTACCACCGCGCACGTCCTTTCTACCGAAAGGGAACCTCTAATTAAATGTGTGGTTTTAACGTTTGATTTGAAAAATACCTAGATTTGCCTATTTATTTCTTGTTTGAAGATGAATGGGAAAACTTAATGAAAAATTTATTTTTGGTGAGAAAGGGGGAAAATGGGTTTTTAGAAAAAAGTGCTTGACGGGACATGGCCCGCTCCTACGTATCTCCCGGTGCGATGGAGAATTCAAAGCTACGTAGTTCTTGGATGTCTTTTTGAAAAGTTTTTGTTTTTTAATCTTTTTTGGTGAGTTTTTGAAATAGGACGAGCGTTAGTGAATGGTTAAACTAGCAGAGGCTATGATGAATCACTACTAAATACTCAAAAAAGAGAGTTGTACCGTTAGTCAAACGAACAAAGGTTCTGATGGACTACTTGATAACAACTCGTTTTTATTATCTTTTTTGAAAGTGATTTTCGAAAGAGATTGATTCGCACGATGATCAAACTAACAAAGGTTATGATGGATCATCGCTTATTACTCTTATGAGAAAAAGACATTGCCACTAATAGCTAAACGAACAAAGGTTCTGATGAGCTACTAGCAACAATGGGTTTGAAAATGGTTCTTGTTTATTTTATGAAAATGATTTGTTTCTGGTTGCGAAAAGGATTTTTATTCGTTGCGCTTGACGAGAACGTGACTCACTCCTACGTATCCCAAATGGGAATCAAAGCGACGTAGTTCTAAGGAAATTGTTTTTGAAAGGGTTTGAAAGATTTTTGGAAAAAGGGTGAAGGCACCATCAATGATTGATTACAAAAATTCAAGCACATTCACTAATCACGAAATCATGCATATGTTGACCATCTAATCAAGACTAAATATGCCAATATAATCAAAAGACCCACTTATCAGGGATGCAAGGTAAAGTTCTCAAAGCAAGTGTGTGTAGGAGGGAGTGTATTTACCCTAACGACTCTATGCTACAACAGGCATGTAGGCTTACGTCTTCATTAGGAGGTCATACACGTGGATGGAACGGCATATTGAATTGAGACATTTAAAATGCATAAAAAACAAGCAAGCAATAGATCATAGACATAGAATGATTTTAATTAAACTAAGGAACATATGAGCAACGATTTCTCTAAGAGGGGGCAATTTTGGCACGGATTACAATAATTAAATATTAACAAATGTAAAGACCGAAATACCTCTAATGAAGGCAGATACTACAACTTGAAGAACGCAACCCCAACTAACTCTTGCAGAAGATCAGCTCAGACGGACCAGCGGAACGAATAGAGCAAAAAATAAAGCGTAGAAGAGTTTCTTTTTTCTAAAGAGGGATTTCGCAAAAAATGAGTTTCTGGAAGTGAGATTTGCGAAAGTTGTCTTCTATGATCTCGTGAAAAAAATGTGTGTGGAAGAGTGACTTGAGGCTGCCTATTTATAGGCTTAGGAAAGCGTAGAAATTTGGAAAAATATTTATTGCAAAGATGAATCGATTGTTTGATGAAGTGTAACAAGTGTATAATCGATTCCTTGCCTTTGGAAAATCACATGAATCGATTCCCAGCTTTAGTTAAATGAGAGAGGAATCGATTCTTGGCTCTTTGGAAAACATGGGAATCGATTCTTTGCTCTTTGAAAACAAATGGGAATCGATTTTCAGGACATCTATCATAGGTGAAAATCAATTCTTCACTTAGTTGAAACAATTAGGAATCGATTTTCAGGACATCTATCATAGATGAAAATCGATTCTTCACTTAGTTGAAACAATTAGGAATCGATTTTCAGGACATCTATCATAGATGAAAATCGATTCTTCACTTAGTTGAAACAATTAGGAATCGATTTTCAGGACATCTATCATAGATGAAAATCGATTCTTCACTTAGTTGAAACAATTAGGAATCAATTCATGGCCTATGGGATGGCGTGAAAATCGATTTCATGGCCTTTAGAATATACTATAAATCGATTCTTAGCCTTTGGTATACAATAGAAATTGATTCTTGCTTTCCACAAAATTGTTTTTTAGGTTTTTTCCATGCATGCATAAAATGTTTTCCAAAGCTTGCCATGCATGCATAACATATTTTCAAAACCCTAATTTCCCAAAAAGTGTATTCTAACCCTAAAAATGATTTCAAAAAACTTTGGAATGGGTTCTAGGACCCAAAATGCAATGCATAATTTATTATATATTTTTTGTGTGGAAAATTAAGGTTTGGACCTAAGCCAGACAAAATTGGGGTATGACAGCTGCCCCTGTTTATCAGGATTTTAACGAGGAATATGAATTGGCCGAAACATATTCCAAGGCAAAATGAAGATAAAGAATTCAGAAATTATACCGATTTTGGCCACTTGGGGAAACCCGAATTTTCCTCTTTTTCTTTTTCTATGTTTTTTTTGAATAGATGGGCTTGAGAACAAACGGGGAACGGTTAACACCTGGCGCATTAACCGAGAGAGAAAATGACGGACCACTCGGGATCTGAAGGAGCAACAAGGCTCTGAAGGACCACTCAGGGTCTGAAGGAGCACTAAGGCTCTGAAGGACCACTCAGGGTCTGAAGGAGCACTAAGGCTCTGAAGGTCTAATTCGCAGTCGATGCTTGCGCATTGATTGGAGTTAAACTGAAGGACCGACGAGGTCTGAAGGGCGTGCCTAAGCCTGATGGACCAATGGGTCTGATGGAGCGCAAACTAGCAACGGTACTAGTAAAACGGTCTGCTTGGGGGGGTGGCCTTTTCCGAGCGGCCATAATGGGTCAAGATCAGATCCGGAACTGATATGTTGACCATGTAGGACGTCCATTGTGTCTTAGGCTGACACAACTAGTCTGAAGGACCACTCGGGGTCTGAAGGACTTACCCGCAGCTCGAATGCGAGGTGAAGTCTGCTTTTGAAGGGACACTTGGGTCCTGAAGGGATTCACTAATCCTGTTGATTGGCTGATTGAAATGTTCAATGCTGCCGCACTGAATTGAGGTACCTGCATACGTCGGTTAATGTAAGGAATAGTGCATGGAGTATGAGTGCATGTTATGCAAGGGAATGTTATGCATGGGCATGTTATGCATGTACATGCAATGCTATGATTTTGGTGTGATGATGAATGTGGTGAAATGCTATTCCTGATTCTTCATCTCTTCGATTTTTCTTTGGTCAGCTTTCTTTTTTCTGACTGTTTGTTTTTCCTTTTGCTTTTTCATTCTTTGATCAGCTTTCTTTTTTCTGATCGTTTGTTTTTTTGTTTGCTCTTTTGCTCTTTTGGCTTATTTTCTTTTGCTGGTTCGACCAACCCATGACGAGACTGAGGAACCCATTAGACTTGTGGTGGCGTATAAGCCAAGTGCCGATTGTCTTGTGATTTGCCATCTGAAATGGTCTATGAGTGCAATTATTTCCTTGTAAGCTTAATTTGCCCTGAGAAGTTGCTTCCTTCCCATAACTTTTAAAAATTTCGCAATGATTGTGATGCTCTATGATTTATGCACATGTTTTACAGATCAGTGTTACCATCATCATAAAACGTTTATTTGAGCAGAAGAAGCAGGGAAATAGAAAAACAAACAGACGTGAGAAAGATTGAACTTTATTGATGTAGAAATCGGTCGCACAAGGAGTTACGCCGACTACTCAATACATTTGGAAATTTAAACTACAAAAAGACACGAAAAAGAGAGAAGCTGATTTCTGACTGTCCGTCTCTGTGGAACAGTGCTAAACATTTATGTCCTTGACCTTGATCTCCTCCTTGTCCAAGTCTTCAGGGGAGTTGTATGCCTTTCTTTGCTTTTCATGCCCAAGCTTTCCGACCCTAATTTTTGCCTGGATCGCCCTTTGCGGGTTTTCAATCCACCGGGTCGCTCTGATTTTGCCTAGGCCGCCCTTTGCGGGTTTTCAACCTAGCGAGCTAATTCTTACTTGGCTTGTCTTTCTCTTTTTCGTCTATTTCTTTCAGGCATAATACTTCTTCACTTGATCGGAATTGACGGGGTTCCTTAAATCTTCTCCGTCCATGTTCGTGAGTATCAGCGCTCCTCCGGAGAAGGCTTTCTTGACTATGTACGGGCCCTCATAGGTGGGAGTCCATTTTCCACGGGGATCACTTTGAATGGGCAGGATCTTCTTGAGCACTAGGTCTCCCTCGTTGAATCCTCGGGGGCGAACTTTCTTGTCGAAAGCGGTTTTCATCCTTTGCTGGTATAGCTGCCCCTGACACAAGGCTGTGATTCTCTTCTCCTCAATGAGATTTAGCTGATCTAGGCGAGCTTGTACCCACTCTGCTTCATCCAGCTTAGTTTCCATTAGTACCCGCAGGGAGGGTATTTCGACCTCGATAGGGAGGACTGCCTCTGACCCGTATACCAGAGAGAAGGGGGTTGCCCCGGTCGATGTATGCACTGAAGTACGATAGCCGTGTAGAGCGAAAGGAAGCATCTCGTGCCAATCTTTGTACGTGACCACCATCTTCTGCACTATCTTCTTAATGTTCTTGTTAGCCGCTTCGACTGCCCCATTCATCTTGGGCCGATAGGGGGAAGAATTATGATGCTGGATTTTGAACTCTGCGCACAGGTCTTTCATCATTTTACTGTTCAGGTTGCTGCCGTTATCAGTCATGATCTTGTTAGGAAGACCATAACGGCAAATCAAGTCTTTCTTCACAAACTTGGCGACCACTGAACTGGTTACACTGTAGTAGGAAGAAGCTTCGACCCACTTAGTGAAATAATCGATTGCAACCAGGATGAAACGATGTCCATTTGATGCTTTAGGCTCTATGGGGCCAATGACGTCCATGCCCCACATTGAGAACGACCAAGATGCAGTCATGACATTTAGGGAGGCAGGGATCAGCATAGATTTGGCACTTGTGGCACTTTCGGACGAAGCTGTAGCAGTCACCTTCCATCTGCAACCAGTAATAGCCGGCTCTCAAGATTTTTCTTGCCATGGTGTGCCCACTGGAATGAACCCCGAACGACCCTTCATGGTACTCTTTAATTTTTGCTGCCTCTTCCTCTGTCACACACCTCAGGAGGACCATATCATAATTTCTCTTGTAGAGAACTTCACCATTCAAAAAGAAACTCCTCGATAATCTTCTGAGCGTTCTTTTGTCATTCTCTGATGCCCCGGGGGGGTATTCCCTATTGATGACGTACTGTTTGATATCATGATACCATGGCTTGCTATCAGGCTCTTCCTCAATTGCAATGCAGTAATGATGTGCCGGAGACCCCGATGTTGGATTCTGATACGAGTTAGATTTTTGTCGCAATTGATGTTGAACATTGACGACAGAGTTGCCAAAGCATCGGCCAACTGATTTTCACCTCGAGGGATATGCTGGAAAGTAATTTCGTCGAAAGACTCCATCAATTCCTGGACATAATTACAATAAGGGATCAATTTAGGATCTCTGGTCTCCCAATCACCTCTCACCTGATGAATAACCAAAGCCGAATCACCATACACATCGAGTCTTTTAACCTTCCATTCAAGGGCTGCCTGAATCCCCAAGATGCACGCTTCATATTCTGCGATGTTGTTAGTGACGTAAAAGCTCAATCTGGCAGTGACCGGAACGAAACGGTTATCTGGGGAGATTAGCACAGCCCCAGCTCCGTGCCCCCACACGTTGGATGCGCCATCGAATATCATCCTCCATCTCTCCTCTTCTTGAGACTTTCCTTCCTCAAACAATGCCATGATGTCTTCATCGGGAAAATCATACTGCAATGATTGGTAGTCTTGAATTGGCTGACATGCTAAGTATTCGGCGAGTGCACTGCCCTTGACCGCTTTCTGCGTGACATGCAGGATATCGTACTCTGACAATAACATCTGCCAACGAGCGATCCGTCCTGTGAGTGCTGGCTTTTCGAAAATATACTTGATTGGATCCATTTTAGATACCAACCAGGTTGTATGACTCAACATGTACTGCCTTAGACGATGAGCAGCCCATGCTAAGGCACAACAAGTCTTTTCTAGCATTGAATATCTCGTCTCACAGTCAGTGAGTTTTTTACTCAAGTAGTATATGGCATGCTCTTTCTTTCCTGATTCATCATGCTGCCCCAGCACACACCCCATCGAATTGTCCAACACGGTTAGATACAGGATAAGCGGTCTTCCGGACACTGGCGGCATCAGAATTGGTGGGTTTTGAAGGTAATCCTTAATCCTTTCAAAAGCTCTTTGGCAATCATTCCACTCTAATCTTTGGTTCTTGCACAACAGCTTAAAGAGAGGCTCGCAAGTGGCGGTCAATTGGGATATGAACCTTGAGATGTAGTTCAGTCTCCCAAGGAAACCACGGACCTCTTTTTCAGTCTTTGGTGCTGGCATTTCAAGGATTACTTTGACTTTATCTGGATCGACCTCTATCCCTTTCTGACTGACGATAAATCCCAGTAACTTTCCAGATCTCACACCAAAAGTGTATTTTGCTGGGTTTAACCTGAGCTTGAACTTCCGTAGACGTTCGAAGAGTTTTCGCAGGTTAACAATGTGCCCCTCATCAGTCTTGGATTTTGCAATCATATCATCTACATACACCTCAATTTCTTTGTGAATCATGTCGTGGAATAATGTCACCATTGCTCTCTGATAAGTCGCCCCGGCATTCTTGAGTCCAAAAGGCATCACTTTGTAGCAGAATGTTCCCCAGAGAGTTATGAAGGTGGTTTTCTTCATATCTTCTGGAGCCATTTTTATCTGATTGTACCCTGAATACCCATCCATAAAGGAAAATAAAGAATGTTGGGTTGTACTGTCTACCAGAACATCAATATGAGGCAGAGGGAAGTCGTCTTTGGGGCTAGCTCTGTTCAGATCCCTGTAATCGACACACATCCTGACCTTGCCATCCTTTTTCGGAACAGGGACGATATTTGCTACCCATTGTGGATACTTGGCCACTGCTAGAAACCCCGCATCAAACTGCTTTTTTACCTCATCCCTGATCTTCAATGACATCTCAGGTTTCATTCTTCTCAATTTCTGCTTGACCGGTGGACACTCTGGCTTCACGGGAAACCTGTGCTCAACAATATCAGTATCTAACCCTGGCATATCCTTGTATGACCACGCAAAGACATCAGCGTAATCACGCAAGAGTTGGATTAGCCTTTTGCGCTCAGTATCTTCCATGGCAGTACCGACCTTAACCTCCCTTTTATCCTCTTCTGTACCCAAGTTGATTATCTCAATCGACTCTCCGTGAGGATGAATGATCTTTTCTTCCTGCCTTATTAGTCTCGTCAATTCCGGAGGAGTTTTCCAGTTTTCCTCAACACCCCCTTCGGTTTGGTTGATTGGATGATCAAAGTCATAATAGGAATCATTAGCACTGTTATTTTCAGAGACAATTACTTTTGATCTGCATTCGTAGAAGCAGAAAGTAGAATGAAAAGCGAAACAAACAAAATAAAGCGAAAAGAAAGGAAAAATAAATGAAGAAAAAGAGACTTTATTGATGGAATTCAAGACAAGCGTTTTATTGATGATGGGGTCATTGAAAATAAAACATGCATGCCCTAACAAACTATCCTGAGGCCTTGGGCAGAGCCAAAGGAATGCATTACAATCATTACTTTGAACTAAAAGTGATGGGCAAGTCTACAGCTTCCCAATTCTTGAGTTTCTCTCCAGCAAGGCAGCGACGGACTAGGCTGGTACCGCCTTCTCCATCCTCTGAACCATTCTCAATAGCCGTGATCTGATCTGGATCTAGCAATCCTACACTCTTGAAGCTCTGACTGATGTCGCCGATGGGGATCCTCTTTGACCACGGATCCTGGCCTCTCAACTTGGCCAACCATTCACCTCTTCTCTCTTCAGCCAACTTCCTCCTTTCAGCCTCACTTGGGTAATATCCCAACCCACAACGATCTTTGTTTCCTTTCAGCTGGATAGGAGCAAGAATTCCTTGTCCCGTTTTTCCCAAACCACGCCTCAGCTGGTATCCTTGATCCATCATGATGCTTGCAACCATCTCTTCATCTTTTGACAAGTTTATCACAGGCGACGGTAACTCACTTCCCCCAAACACAGCATTGGCAGTCTCGAGAGATTGAAAGGAGGTTTCCAGGGATTCCTCGGCTGCTTCCACATAACGGAAAGGAGAAGGTTTGTTAACTAACATCTCTTCCTCTCCGAACACTACCACAATTTTACCATCGACCACAAACTTGATTCTCTGATGCAGAGAGGAAGGGATGGCTCCCGCCATATGAATCCATGGCCTTCCAAGCAGACAGCTGTAGGACGAGGAGATGTCCATGATTTGAAAGTTAACACAGAATGTCTCAGGACCTATCTGAATAGGGAACTCCATTTCCCCTATTACCTCTTTCCTCGATCCATCATACGCCCTCACCAATGTCGAGCTAGGCTTCATGAAAGAACAATCCACATCCAACTTGTTTACAGTGGATTTTGGCATCACATTTAGAGAAGAACCATTGTCGATCAGAACACGAGCTAGCACGAAATCCCCACATTTAACAGAGATGTGTAGGGCTTGGTTGTGTTTCCTTCCTTCTGGGGGAAGCTCGTCATCAGCAAAACTCACATGATTCGCAGCCACAACATTCCCAACTATTTCATCAAATTGGCCCACGGAAATATTCTGAGCAACATGAGCCCCATTCAATACTTTCATTAGGGCCGCTCGATGTGCTTCTGAACTTAGCAACAATGACAGCATTGAGATCTTTGCTGGGGTCTGATTCATCTGGTCAACCACCTTATAGTCACTTTGTCTTACAATCTTTAGGAACTCATCAGTTTCTTGTTCTGCCACTTTCTTTTTCTGAGCATTCTCCACTTCTTTATCCTTCCCCTTGCGAGCCCTATCTTCAGCTTCTTTGGATGATTCACCCTGAACGAAATTGGGGGTATACATACGGCCACTCCTTGTCATTCCACTTGCCCCAGTTATATTGGTAACAACAGAAGTGTTTGGAGAACTCTCTACTGGAGGCTGGGTGCTATATATCCATGGCACTGCACTGTCCTTCTCATATGGGAATGGAGCGGGAATCCCAATAACCACTGGCTGAGGCTTGACTTGGGCTGGTTTTGGATCGTACAATATCTCAATTGGCCTCCTAGCCTCTTTACCATCATGGAACTGCAACATCAGCACACTTTCTTCCTTTTCAACTACTCCCACTTGAACCACATAACGATCTATCAAGTCTTGCAGAACTGACTTGAAAACTTCATAAGCACCTACACATAAAGGATCAGCGCACACACAGCCCTTCTTGATAACACCACAACGGCACAACTCAGCATGTATATTTTCCAGAGGAGTCTGGATACACTTAACATCTTTTATCATTGTCTGTCCCACAGAATCCTCTACTGCATTAGTGGATGGTGTTCCATGTCCCGGTAAGGGGTTCGTAGTTGTGCTCGGACTGTTCGGCTTGAAAGAGATCCAGTTGGCGTCAATCAAATCCTGGACTACGTATTTGAAAGCCTTGCAGTCTTCCACCGTGTGACCGATCCCTCCACTATGAAAGCTACAGGTAGCATCAGCATTGTATCCCCTAGGAAAGGGAGGTTGTATAGGCTTCATGGGGCGGGTATTGACCAAATTCTTTGAGACAAGGTGATTGAACAACTCAGTATAGGTCATTGGAATCGGATCAAAATTAGCACGCCTCTTCTCTTGATAGTTCTGGGCTCTGTAGCCTGAATTAGTTTGCTGCGGAGAGTTGAAAGATAATGGCACCGCTTGTCATGGAGAGTTGAAAGATGGGCTTCCCCCTGCGGTAATGACGTTGGTTTCCCCTTCTTTTTTCTTGGGGAAATTGGAAAAGGGTTTCTTTTGTCCACTAGAATTGCCAAAACCTCCAGCAATCTTTCCGCTACGCAATCCGTGCTCTATTCGTTCCCCAATGACAACCATATCTGAGAAATTGGATGAAACGCTCCCTACCAACCTATCATAATACAGTCCTGGAAGGGTCTCCATAAACATGTACACCATCTCTTTTTCAGTCAAAGGCGGCTTCACCTGAACAGCTATGCTCCTCCATTTTTGAGCATCTTCTTTGAATGATTCTCTATCTCCTTTACTCATGTGCTGTAATTGCGACCGGTCTGGAGCAAGGTCCATGTTATACTGGTATTGTTTCAGAAATGCTTCAAAGAGATCTTTCCAACTGTGAACTTCGGAGGATTGCAGCTGCATGTACCAATCTAACGATGCCCCAGTCAGACTGTTCTGGAAATAATGAATGAGCACCTTGTCATCATGAGCGTAAGCGGCCATTTTTCTAACATATATTGTCAAATGGCTAGATGGACACCCGGTGCCGCGATATTTATCAAAGTCAGGTGCTTTGAATTTAGGGGGTATAACAACATCTGGGACAAGGCATAAATCTCGGGCATCCCTGGCTCTAGTTCCCGATCCTTCCACAGCTCTTAAACGTTCTTCAAGCGAGTGATACTGATCCCCATGCTGAGTGTTCCCAAACAAATGACCTTGTGGATAGTTCCCCGGACCGTGATAATAACCCCCATACTGAGCAGGGTTTCCCATATGATGGACAGCGTTCTGAGGGTTCACAGTAACTCCCAGAGTAGGACTAGGTGAACCTCTTGGCAGCACAGTATCAGGACTAGGAGTATGGATTTGTGGTCCCATAGCAGCCCCACCAGGTATAGTCATAACAGGTTGACTCGACCCCACAGGAATAGCTTCAGCAGCAGGCGGCATGTAACCCATTGGCATCCCCCAAGGATATATCGGTGCATTCAGATGACTCTGTCCGCTCGCCCCTGGAGGATGGGCAAAGTGACTGATCCCCTGTCCATAAGAAGTGTGAGTAGTTGTAACTTCAGCGGACACCGGAGGAGAAACGAAGGTAACAACCCCTTCGAGATTTACAACAGCGGCGGCCCCAGCAGCGGCCCCACCCCTCAGATTCTGTAGCATAGTCATTACTTCGACCATCTGTGCTTCCATAGCCTCCACTTTAGTCTTCAAAGCTTGATTCTCTTGAGCCAGCTGCTCAGGGTTAAGAATCTCCACAACCGACTCATCTTGACCCAGGGGGTCCTCATTCTCGAGATGTTGATTGCTAGCCATTAATCTTGCTTGTAGACGGGTGGAGTATCGGTGTTGGCGAACCAGCTTGCCTTTCGTTTCTGTTGGTAGAACATTTTTATGAGTACAAGTATGAATGCGTAAATGAATGCAATGCATATGCACATGGGCTTATATTATTTTTGTGTTTAGCGCCAGGAATCGTGAGATAACTTGCTCTTGTCATAAGCAAACATCGAAACATTTTAAAAGCGTGACAAACATTGGGATCAACAAGCGATAGGGTACATTTCCTTCGAGCATTAAGCCAATTATAAGAAAGAAAGAGAGTACAATACTATTAAGAGTGCAATACAATATCTCCCAAAGAAAAATACAATGCTCTTAGAAAATTACAACATTCTAAAGAAAAATTATGATTTCCTAGAGAAAATTCTAAAAGGAAAATTACAATGCACTGAAATCTAGTAGCATATGGTCTTCAACTTCCTTTTCTTTTCTCTTTCTTTGCTAGCAGCAGCGGCTCCTTCAGCCTTTTCCATGAGCTCCTCAGTCAGGGCCTTGCAGAAATTCACAAACTCATACACATGGACCGGGGTGTTGAAGGGAAGCATCTCAGCTTCAGCCCTCCTTAGCCTTCTGGGGACATCCCTTACAGCTTGATTAGCTAGCCATGCCAACTTCGAAAATTTACCCCTCCAAAGTCGGATCTCATCTCTTAGCTCTTTAACGATCTCTTGCTCTTCTATCTTGCCAATCAGTGCTAGGAAGCGCTGCTCCCAGTACTTGCTCTCCACTTGCACTTGCCTATAAAACTCCCCTAGGTATCGGAGATTCCTTGTCAGCTCATCAGATCTTTCTTGCTCATATCTCAGCATTTCTTGATATTCTCTGAGAACATTCCCAATGGAACTCCTTTCTTGTTCAAGAGTCTTCAACTGCCTTTTCAACTCCACCACTAAGTGAGGTTCTTGTCTGGGCTCAGTCGCCACAACCTTCCATTCTTTGGCTTCTTCAAGGGCCTTTCTTGTTTTCTGCTTGTACCTTTGGAGTTCATCCCTAGCCCCCTTTAGGTATTTCTGAGCCTCTAGTTTACTCTCCTTTTCTGCTTTGAATCGCTTGACACCCTCTTCCACAGCTATCATCTTGATCTTGTTCTCTTCCTCTAACTTCTCCTTTTGTAGGGTTATTTTTTCCAACTCTGCTTGCAATGCCTTTTTCTCTTCATCTGCTTTTGCTAAGGCAGATTTAACCTCATTCAACTCCCCAGGGGTAGGAAGGCGAGACTCGGGCATCGCTTTCTCGACTGGCAGTGCCTCTTGGGAAGATGGACGGGCACTTTGAATTCTTTCATGCAACCACAGGTAAAAAGTGACATCGCCAACCTTTTTCATGAGCTCATCTCTATCTTTACGGACCACAGTTTCCCATCCCTTTGAGATTTTTCGAAGTAAACCTTTGTTCTTTGGATCTTCTCTGTCAAGGAAAATGGGAGTCAGCATGTCTTCGGTAGGCATATTCCTCATAGGGTACCCAAGCTGTCGGATAATCAAGGAAGGATTATAGTTGATGCAGCCTTGAGTACCCATTAGGGGCACGTTCTGAAAGTCTCCACACTGAAACACAACGGAGGGTCTGTTCTTCCAACATGAAGGAGTGTACCAGCGGACCTTGAGGGCATTAAGACTCCCTAAGGTATGCACCCACTCCTGAGCACTTTTGACCTCTACCTCACAATTCAAGGCATAAGCCAACAGATCTGTAGCTGGATTCTTGTGAGCGATGACGTGGTTAAGGAGCCAAGCATATAGTACATGAAGGGAGCAGGCAATCTTCTTTTTCCCCAACACTCGATGATGCGTAAAGGAGTAGTAAGTGTCTGCGAGTACGGCTGGTACTGGGTTGATTGGATTATCCTTGCTTATGAAGGCTAAGAACACCCCAATGGCAACCTCATCAATGAACCTTTCAACTTGTGGGAAGAGGACAATCCCAAAGATAGCTAGTGCCAGCAACTGCTTAAAGGGACCCCATCTGTTGGCTTGAGCATGGGACTTCATTAGGTCTTCAAAATAACTCAGTGGAAACCCCATTATACGGTTCTTTTTCTCTTTTCGAAGCCTTTACTCCCCCACTCCAACTTGCAGTAGCAAAGAGAGCCTCTGATCTGAATATTGATGCCCCTGGCACTGATAAGGCGTCGCTTCTGACTTAAAGAAACCTAAAATTTGCTCATACTCTTCTAAAGTCGGTGAGAGTTGGAAATCCTTGAAGATGAAACAGCGGATATCCGGATCATAGAACTGACTGAGGGCTCTCACAACATTTTCTTGAAGATCCAACTGCAGCAACCGAAGAATATTCCCATAAGCCTTTTCAAATAACCCACACTCATCCGGTCCCATTAGAGAGGCGCACTCTGTAACAGCCCTCTGTTACATAAAAAGGCGCCTTTTTATTGTAATAGCCCAGGTCCAACGCATTGGCCACCCCGGCACTATTACCTCACGGTCTTCTCTACCCCTCTTGTAGAATTTTTGCCTTCCGTGGGAATCGAACCTTGCACCTGAGGCATAAGTGCAAGTTAAACACACCTCCCACTACCAATTGAGCGCGCGCTCAATTGGTAGTGGGAGGTGTGTTTAACTTGCACTTATGCCTCAGGTGCAAGGTTCGATTCCCACGGAAGGCAAAAATTCTACAAGAGGGGTAGAGAAGACCGTGAGGTAATAGTGCCGGGGTGGCCAATGCGTTGGACCTGGGCTGTTACACACTCAATTAAACTGGCCACATCTGCTTTCTTTACTACTGGAAATCTCGAATTTAGCGTACCCTCGCTTCTTAATCCCATGTTGTCTTTGTTTTTCACGCCTACGACAAGATCCCAAATTACTCCACGATTACCGGCAAACAAATGAGGAATGCTGCATGAATTTTTTCAGAATTTTGCTTATGTAATGCATGATGCAAAGTGCGGATGATGAGGATGCTTGTTATAAAGACAGATATTTACAGGTGGGGGTTTTGAAAATTTAGGGAAGTATACCCTATATGCCACCTCATATAGGTATTTATGAAAGAGAAGGAAAAACATATTCTTTTTGATTTTGTTGTTTTTTTTTGAAAAAATCGTTGGCGGAAAAGAACTAAACTAGATGTAATAATGCAACACACAATTTGGAAAGCCCTTGTGACCTAAAAAGAGGTGAGACCTATGATCTAGGTCAATTTAAAGGGTAATCCTCCCATGTAGCTCTATTTACTCCCTCACAAGGCCACCAGAGCTACAGTCCCTTTCACAAAATTCCCCACAAATGCAGCAGACTGCTAGGTGTGAGGCATCATGAAAGAGCACAACTCTGGTTGAAACTTTCGCAAGTAGCCAAACGAACAAAGGTCCTGATGGGCCCTCACTACTCGAATCCACTCTCCTAAGTTTTTGCAGACCTGGGTTATGGTCCCACTCAAAACACATAGTCACAGGGTATAAGTGTAGTGTGTGTCAAGGGCATTTTTCCCTAGCACTACCCCCACCTGAAATAAAAAACCAGAGCAGTCCAGACAAAAGCAAGCAATAATAAGTCATCTACCCTAGGGTTCCATACGTAGAATATCCATAAACAAGGATATTGCTTACCTTAGGAAGAGGAGCCAAGAAGAGGGGATCATGGGGATTGGAAGAATGCATGGGCATAAATGATAAAAGAAAAGGGAATAAGAGATGAGACGGGGAACAACATAGAAGAACACAAATGCATACGCCTACAATCAATGATAAGAAAGAAAGGCAAACAAGGTTTTAATCAGATCAACAATACATTAAACCACACATTTAAATTAGTTAGGCTTGACCCTCGTCTTTTAAAAATTCCCCAGCGGAGTTGCCAGCTGTTGCACCCCGAAAAATCCCCCAGTTTGGGTTTCTCAATGTACAACGTGGAAAATTTTGGAGCCGCCACCAATATTTTAGTTTTAAGACCAAAACATTGAAAAAAGGTCTTTTGAACAAGGCGGATGGTCTTCTGAAAACTAGAGATATGGGTTCGGGGGTCGATTATGTGCGAGGAAGGTGTTAGCACCGCGCACGTCCTTTCTACCGAAAGGGAACCTCTAGTTAAATGTGTGGTTTTAACGTTTGATTTGAAAAATACCTAGATTTGCCTATTTATTTCTTGTTTGAAGATTGTAACATCCGCAAAATAATTAATAGAATTATTTGGGTGTTAACCCAATTAAATTAATTTAGTAGTTGACTGATAAATTTATTGAGTGCAAAAATTAATTATTGGTCGTCATCGGATCGTTAACCGGATAATACGGGTCAAGGAAGTTTCGGAATCGAAATAAGAGATTTAAATCAATATGGTAATTGGACCACGCTACCACGTATATATTAAATAAATATGTATATGTATACGTGTGTGGGTGTGGGTGTGAGTGAAGGGGAGAAAGAATTAATTAAAGAAAAGAAAGGAAAGAATTGAAGAAAGAAGGAAGAAAAGAAAGAAAGCAGCAGAGAAGAGAAACAGAGAGGGAAAGGAGAGAGAAGAGAGAGATTGGCGTGAGGGAGAAGAGAAGAGGGAGAGAGAAGACTTCACCGAAACGACTTCCTTCCAACACGAAAAATGTTCGGCGTTCCTTCCTCTTCGTTTTGGTACCAATTTCATGACGATCAACTCACTCTCTCTCACTTGGCCATTTTCGAGTTTTTAAGGTTTTGTGGGAGATCCGATTTTGGGTTGGTTTTGAAGGTTTAAGTTCGATTAGGAACGAACCCACGGTGGATAGCTCGAGTATTAAAGTTCGATTGGATGATTGGGAGCTAGTTGGGTGAGTTAGGTTGGAGAAATTACATTTTGGGGTTATGTGTGAATAGTGACTTGAGGTTGAAGAAGATGATGAATAGTGTTCATGAAGGATTTCGGGGGATTCGGTATTTCGGTCAAAAAGAGGTTTCGCGATCGAGTGGAAAGCTTTGAAAGCGGATTTGAGCGTCGTCGGAACGGAAAGTTTATGCGGGGAATGTTCGTGTGGTTACTCGGTGAATTCGGCTCGATCGTGGTTCACGCTTCAAGGGTGAGTTCTACTCACGTTTAGGATTTTTGTTTTACGAATTAATTGACTGATCGTTTTATCGCTTTCGCTGGTCTGGAATATTGCTTGATAATGTCTGTTTCGGGTTAGGAATCGATCGGAGTGAGTCTCGAGTTGTGTCGTGTCGAAATGGAATTTTTGGTGATTTCATTTCGAAAGATTTCGAGTTAAAAACCGTTATTTGAAAATATGTCGCGTTCTGATACAATTCGTCTAAAATGAGTTTTTGATTGATTTGATTAATTGTGTGACTTTGATTGAGACTGTTTTTATGGTTGTCAAAACTGTTTTCAATCGGAACAAGAATCGGAATTGAACGGAATGGCGAATTTCGCAAGAAAACGGAAAACCTGCACTTTTCTGCAGATGGTCGCGTCGCGACCCGTCCCCTTCGCGTCGCGACCTGGCCCAGTTTTGTCACGCAAAAAGTTTCTGTCACTTTTCGCGTCGCGACGGAAGCAGTTCGCGTCGCGACGCTTTGCAGATTTTCAACAGTTTTTCACTGATTTTGTTTTCGCAATAACTTTTGATCCGGGAACCCGATTGAGGTGTTCTAAAATGCGTTTGAAAGCTTATTCCGAGGCCTAACTAAATATACAATTTAAAAAGGTAAAAAGAACTGTTTTTGAAGTTCAAATAGTTTCGAAAAGCCGAATAATAGTACGCGTGTGCGAATATGTTTTATTAATAATAAAGCGGATTATGAGTCCTACGTGGTATGGTATAACTGACGCGGAATGATTATTATTCATTCGTCTAAACCGGTAAATAATTCACGATATATAAATTATATCGATTAAAGGAGTCGGCCCAATGTGGGTGGTTATACATGGTATTGTAGATATATATATTATATCGAGTTTGGGTGACGACCCATGTTAACATACTAGGCGGGGAAGTCATGATCCCTTACCCTAGGCTCCGTGCCATTAGGAAACACTATTGGTATTGGGGTTCACCGGGATTTAGCACTGGATTGCAGTCGGTGTTATGTTGAAAGTTTTGTTGTACGATACACCGGGATTTAGCACTGGATTGCAGTCGGTGTCGTACTGTACGGTTCACCGGGATTTAGCACAGGATTGCAGTCGGTGCCGTATTGAGTCATAACACGTTCACCGGAATTTAGCACTGGATTGCAGTCGGTGTCGTGTTGAATTAAAATGCATGTGGTTACAAATCAAACCACGAATGAAAGAAAGTCCTATAATACGGTTCACCGGGATTTAGCACTGGATTGCACTCGGTGTCGTGTTAAGTTAAATAGGATTCATAATTGAACCGAGAGTGTAGATAGGGGTCTCGGTAGAACTCAGTGAGATTGTATCTCATTGTTTATATGTTGTTGTTTTACAGAGAAACAGGGACAGCGGAAATCCAAGAGGCACGAGTAGGTGGTACTCGGATGGTGGCTGAAGACTTAGCGTTATGCTTAAGTTTATATTTCCTTTTGTTGTCTGTGTACTACAACTCTATGTATTGGTATTATAATTTTTATTCCGCTTTCTTGTATAATATTGGGCACTATAGTTTGCTGAAGGTTATGGTCAGGAAACCTGTTCGGTCTTATTTGTACTTAAGACTATTTTGTTGTTATTCAGCGAGAACTATATTGCGGTGTTCAATATCTTTGCAGGAATTTTATATCTCTGATGATTTAGGTTTGGTACACTTGGGTATTTTTACTCGATAAAAATACCGGGGTGTTACAGTTGGTATCAGAGCAGTTCGACCTAGTCGGACTTAGTTTAGGGTTGAGTCGATTCCTTGTTAGTCCTTTTTGTAATTACACTTGTGATGCTAAGAGACATTGAGCCTGATCGACTTAATACTTAGTGCATCATAAGCGGAATTATGAAAGGATGACCAAGACGCAATCCTCGACCAAGACCGGAGTCTCCAACCGGTGCATCCTCAGGAAAGGTGGCATGACGGTGGAAGAATGCACCGCTAAGTTTGAGAAGTTGTCTCAGTTTTACCAAGTGGTAAAGTAAGCTTCGGATGACGAGTGGAGAATGCAGAAGAAAAAGAGGGGCCTTAGTGCTTTTATGACTTAGAGTCTCAGTTCTTATACTATTACCAATTATGTTGCCTTAGTGCAATCAGCCTATGTCGCCGAGGATGATCTCATAAGGAATATGGGAAAGGAAAGAAGGTAGTTGAATTATCAACTCCGAATGGAAAGTCCTAAGATAATTTCATCAAAGGAAAAGCAGGTGCAATTCTTCGATTCTTCAGACGTCAGAAGATGTTCTAACCGTGGAAAGCGTCACAGTGCTGGATGTAAGCAAAGATCTAATCGATGCTATTATTATAATGAAGAGGGTCACTATGGTAAAAAGTGCCTTGTAAGGAAGAGTTCCAAGGAGTTACAAGCAGCTCTAAGACAAGGACGAGTCAACATTCTGGATGTTTATACAGTAACGACTGCAGACAATCTACTGAGGAATATGAGATCAGTTTTCAATAACTACGTTAGTATATTACACGATTCGGGTGCAACCCATTGTATAATAGCTCAATCGTGAGTAGATCGGTTGGGATTAGCCTTATCATCGCTATCCGAGCCGATAACTATTTTAACCGCTGCTAAGGGTCGTGTCCAGACCCAATCATTATGTGAAAATTGCCTACTTGTCATAGGCGACAGACAGTTTGTTGTGGAATCTATTTGTTTGCCTATGAGAAATGTGGACACCATTTCGGGTATGAAATGGATGACTGCAAATCATGTTGCAATCGACTGTGTTAATCAACTATCATCTTCGCTTCAGAATCAGTTGAATTGTCTAGGACAAATTCTGAAGCGGTTACCTAGTTCACCTTAGACGGTCAATCTTCATTTCAAGGTGCGGAAGCACATGTTAGTATGTTATCTGCATCCACTGGATCTAGTATTAGATTTATTATCCGTACAAGTTGTGAATGACTTTATGGAAGTTCTCTGGATGCTTTTCTGGATGAAGTTTCTTCTGTACATCCAGAGCGAGAGGTAGAGTTTTCTATAGAATTGATTCCGGTACAGGATCAATATCCATTGTTTCTTCTTGAAGGTTTCTCGAGAATTAAAGGAAATGGAGTCTCAACTTGAAGAGTCGATGTTAAAGAAATTCATTCGACCGAGTGCTTCTCTAAGGAGTGCTCTGGTGTGGTTAGTCGAAAGGAAAAATGGTAGCATGAGATTGTGCATTGATTATCGACAACTCAACAAAGTGACGATCAAGAATAAATATCCCTTACCAAGGATAGACGATTTGCTTAAGCAATTTGAGGTACTGCAGTGTTTTCAAAAATTGATCTGAGGTCAGGATATCACCAAATAAAAGTTAGAGCCTTAGATATTCCGAAGACAGCTTTCCTTACTAGGTATGGACTTTATGTGGTTGTAGTGATGCCCTTCGGTTTGACTAATGCTCCAGCGGTAATCATGGATTACCTGAACCGAGTTTTTCCTCAATTACCTAGATCAATTTGTAGTCGTTTTAATTGATGGTATCTCGATGTGCTCGAAGACCATTGCGGAGCATGTCTAACATCTCCGCATTATTCTGAAAGTACTCCGAGAAAATAAGTTATACTTGAAACCTTCGAAGTGTGATTTTTGGGTGTCAGAGGTAAAGTCTTTGGGACATGTGATTTCCCAAGTCGGGAGTTTCTGTAAATCCCTGTAAGGAGGAAGTGGTGTTGAATAGCGAGTGACCGACATCAGTCACAGAGATCAGAAGTTTTTGGGTCTAGTCAGTTGCTATAAGAGATTTGTTCAAGGGTGCTCACAGTTAGTTTTCCACTTATTCGGTTAACTCGTGAGGGTCATCCGTTTACGTGGGATGCCGATTGTGAAGAATGTTTTCAAGAGTTGAAGATTTTGACTTATGCTCCAATCCTGATCCTTCCGGATCCGTCATTGGAATTTCAAATTTTCGGCGAGGCTTCTGGAAAGGGTTTGGGACGTGTTCTCATCCAGAATTATCAAGTGGTAGCTTATGCGTCCAGACAGTTGAAGATCCATGAGGAGAATTATCCAGCTGATGATTTGGAGTTGGCAGCAATTGTATATGCACCGAAGATTTGGGGACAGTACCTGTGTAGGTCTCGTTTCGAAATCTTTAGTGATCACGAGAGTTTAAGGTATCTGTTTGGTTAGAAAGAACAGAATAACAGGCAAAGAAGATGGGTAGAATTTCTGAAGGATTATGACTTCGGGTTGAAGTATCATCCAGGAAATTCCAATGTTGGAACAGATGCGCTGAGTAGGGGATCCATTTACATGGCAGAGTTAATGATGCAAGAAATGGAATTGTTAGAGTCTTTTAGATTTAAGTTGGAGTACATCCATAAGTTTCCACTTTGGTGGTAAGGTGTTAGTTTGTTAACCTCCCCTTGGTGAAGGTTAACAATAAGATTGTCTTACGAGATTCCGTTTGACAAGGCGAACGTGAATACGAATGTGTAAGTGAAGTAACTGCTGACTGTTTTTCACATTGCGAATAACCATCAAAGGATTAATCGATCGATATGCTTGTAAGTGACTGAAATTTCCGAAGTGAAGCTTGGCGTGCGGTGTAATAGTTTTGAAAAATCGTTTTTGTGAAACCCGCATGCTAAAGTTAATTTTGGGAACGAATTAAGAGGCTAATAGGATATGATTGAAGAGGGAAAATCCTAGGAGGATTACTTAGGTTGAGGGAAAGCTCTCAACGCTATTGACTAATTCGGAAAGGAGCTCTGAGTTCTGTTTGATAGTTGTTTGGAGAACAACTGAGGTGATTTTCATTACGTTCAATTTATTTGATGTCCCCGTGGTTTATTTCTACGTTTAAGATAAACGTTTCTGGTAAATCCTCATTTTATCTTCTTTTGAAAAGTGCTATCTCGAAGTCTTGGGGGCGAGTCAAGAAGTTTCACAAGTGACTTTTTCGTCACATTGTCGGTGTGTACGAAAACTGTTATGGATTTTAGAAGATTTGTTGAGGTCGTGTTTACACCCTTCGAGAAAATCATGTTTGTACTTATCACTACCGTGGAGTACCAATTTGTGGATCTCATTTTCAACCTGTATGTCTATCAAGTGTCTTATATTAAACCCTTTGATTTAGATTAATCAAAGTTGGGGAGTAAGCGAGGATAATTGGAATGAAGCTTCGGGAGTGTTTTCAAACGCGGTGCCGAGCCTATGTAGGTGGATGATGAATTTCTCGTGTAGATTCGTAACCAGAGAGTTCGTATCAAGGTAGTAGTGGATCATACTTGGAGATTGATGTGCCAACTTTGGGAAGATTTTCTACACTCATTTCGTTAACTCAAGAATGTGTTTCAGCAAGTTAAGACCTTTCTGAGGATATCGATCCTCGGTTAGTCGGATGAAAGACTTGACGAAATTTTGAGGACAAAATTCTTTTAAGTTGGGGAGAATGTAACATCCATAAAATAATTAATAGAATTATTTGGGTGTTAACCCAATTAAATTAATTTAGTACTTGACTGATAAATTTATTGAGTGCAAAAATTAATTATTGGTCGTCATCGGATCGTTAACCGGATAATACGGGTCAAGGAAGTTTCGGAATCGAAATAAGAGATTTAAATCAATATGGTAATTGGACCACGTTACCACGTATATATTAAATAAATATATATATGTATACGTGTGTGGGTGTGAGTAAAGGGGAGAAAGAATTAATTAAAGAAAAGAAAGGAAAGAATTGAAGAAAGAAGGAAGAAAAGAAAGAAAGCAGCAGAGAAGAGAAACAGAGAGGGAAAGGAGAGAAAAGAGAGAGATTGGCGTGAGGGAGAAGAGAAGAGGGAGAGAGAAGACTTCACCGAAACGACTTCCTTCCAACACGAAAAATGTTCGGCGTTCCTTCCTCTTCGTTTTGGTACCAATTTCATGACGATCAACTCACTCTCTCTCACTTGGCCATTTTTGAGTTTTTAAGGTTTTGTGGGAGATCCGATTTTGGGTTGGTTTTGAAGGTTTAAGTTCGATTAGGAACGAACCCACGGTGGATAGCTCGAGTATTAAAGTTCGATTGGATGATTGGGAGCTAGTTGGGTGAGTTAGGTTGGAGAAATTACATTTTGGGGTTATGTGTGAATAGTGACTTGAGGTTGAAGAAGATGATGAATAGTGTTCATGAAGGATTTCGGGGAATTCGGTATTTCGGTCAAAAAGAGGTTTCGCGATCGAGTGGAAAGCTTTGAAAGCGGATTTGAGCGTCGTCGAAACGGAGAGTTTATGCGGGGAATGTTCGTGTGGTTACTCGGTGAATTCGGCTCGATCGTGGTTCACGCTTCAAGGGTGAGTTCTACTCACGTTTAGGATTTTTGTTTTACGAATTAATTGATTGATCGTTTTATCGCTTTCGCTGGTCTGGAATATTGCTTGATAATGTCTGTTTCGGGTTAGGAATCGATCGTAGTGAGTCTCGAGTTGTGTCGTGTCGAAATGGAATTTTTGGTGATTTCATTTCGAAAGATTTCGAGTTAAAAACCGTTATTTGAAAATATGTCGTGTTCTGATACAATTCGTCTAAAATGAGTTTTTGATTGATTTGATTAATTGTGTGACTTTGATTGAGACTGTTTTTATGGTTGTCAAAACTGTTTTCAATCGGAACAAGAATCGTAATTGAACGGAATGGCGAATTTCGCAAGAAAACGGAAAACCTGCACTTTTCTGCAGATGGTCGCGTCGCGATCCGTCCCCTTCGCGTCGCGACCTGGCCCAGTTTTGTCACGCAAAAAGTTTCTGTCACTTTTCGCGTCGCGACTGAAGCAGTTCGCGTCGCGACGCTTTGCAGATTTTCAACAGTTTTTCACTGATTTTGTTTTCGCAATAACTTTTGATCCGGGAACCCGATTGAGGTGTTCTAAGATGCGTTTGAAAGCTTATTCCGAGGCCTAACTAAATATACAATTTAAAAAGGTAAAAAGAACTGTTTTTGAAGTTCAAATAGTTTCGAAAAGCCGAATAATAGTACGCGTGTGCGAATATGTTTTATTAATAATAAAGCGGATTATGAGTCCTACGTGGTATGGTATAACTGACGCGGAATGATTATTATTCATTCGTCTAAACCGGTGAATAATTCACGATATATAAATTATATCGATTAAAGGAGTCGGCCCAATGTGGGTGGTTATACATGGTATTGTAGATATATATATTATATCGAGTTTGGGTGACGACCCATGTTAACATACTAGGCGGGGAAGTCATGATCCCTTACCCTAGGCTCCGTGCCATTAGGAAACACTATTGGTATTGGGGTTCACCGGGATTTAGCACTGGATTGCAGTCGGTGTTATGTTGAAAGTTTTGTTGTACGATACACCGGGATTTAGCACTGGATTGCAGTCGGTGTCCTACTGTACGGTTCACCGGGATTTAGCACAGGATTGCAGTCGGTGACGTATTGAGTCATAACACGTTCACCGGGATTTAGCACTGGATTGCAGTCGGTGTCGTGTTGAATTAAAATGCACGTGGTTACAAATCAAACCACGAATGAAAGAAAGTCCTATAATACGGTTCACCGGGATTTAGTACCGGATTGCAGTCGGTGTCGTGTTAAGTTAAATAGGATTCATAATTGAACCGAGAGTATAGATAGGGGTCTCGGTAGAACTCACTGAGATTGTATCTCATTGTTTATATGTTGTTGTTTTACAGAGAAACAGGGACAGCGGAAATCCAAGAGGCACGAGTAGGTGGTACTCGGATGGTGGCTGAAGACTTAGAGTTATGCTTAAGTTTATATTTCCTTTTGTTGTCTGTGTACTACAACTCTATGTATTGGTATTATAATTTTTATTCCGCTTTCTTGTATAATATTCGGCACTATAGTTTGCTGAAGGTTATGGTCAGGAAACCTGTTCGGTCTTATTTGTACTTAAGACTGTTTTGTTTTTATTCAGCGAGAACTATATTGCGGTGTTCAATATATTTGCAGGAATTTTATATCTCTGATGATTTAGGTTTGGTACACTTGGGTATTTTTACTCGATAAAAATACCGGGGTGTTACAAAGATGAATGGGAAAACTTAATGAAAAATTTATTTTTGATGAGAAAGGGGGAAAATGGGTTTTTAGAAAAAAGTGCTTGACGGGACATGGCCCGCTCCTACGTATCTCCCGGTGCGATGGAGAAATCAAAGCTACGTAGTTCTTGGATGTCTTTTTGAAAAGTTTTTGTTTTTTAATCTTTTTTGGTGAGTTTTTGAAATAGGACGAGCGTTAGTGAATGGTTAAACTAGCAGAGGCTATGATGAATCACTACTAAATACTCAAAAAAGAGAGTTGTACCGTTAGTCAAACGAACAAAGGTTCTGATGGACTACTTGATAACAACTCGTTTTTATTATCTTTTTTGAAAGTGATTTTCGAAAGAGATTGATTCGCACGATGATCAAACTAACAAAGGTTATGATGGATCATCGCTTATTACTCTTATGAGAAAAAGACATTGCCACTAATAGCTAAACGAACAAAGGTTCTGATGAGCTACTAGCAACAATGGGTTTGAAAATGGTTCTTGTTTATTTTATGAAAATGATTTGTTTCTGGTTGCGAAAAGGATTTTTATTCGTTGCGCTTGACGAGAACGTGACTCGCTCCTACGTATCCCAAATGGGAATCAAAGCGACGTAGTTCTAAGGAAATTGTTTTTGAAAGGGTTTGAAAGATTTTTGGAAAAAGGGTGAAGGCACCATCAATGATTGATTACAAAAATTCAAGCACATTCACTAATCACGAAATCATGCATATATTGAACATCTAATCAAGACTAAACATGCCAATATAATCAAAAGACCCACTTATCAGGGATGCAAGGTAAAGTTCTCAAAGCAAGTGTGTGTAGGAGGGAGTGTATTTACCCTAACGACTCTATGCTACAACAGGCATGTAGGCTTACGTCTTCATTAGGAGGTCATACACGTGGATGGAACGGCATATTGAATTGAGACATTTAAAATGCATAAAAAACAAGCAAGCAATAGATCATAGACATAGAATGATTTTAATTAAACTAAGGAACATATGAGCAACGATTTCTCAAAGAGGGGGCAATTTTGGCACGGATCACAATAATTAAATATTAACAAATGTAAAGACCGAAATACCTCTAATGAAGGCAGATACTACAACTTGAAGAACGCAACCCCAACTAACTCTTGCAGAAGATCAGCTCAGACGGACCAGCGGAACGAATAGAGCAAAAAATAAAGCGTAGAAGAGTTTCTTTTTTCTAAAGAGGGATTTCGCAAAAAATGAGTTTCTGGAAGTGAGATTTGCGAAAGTTGTCTTCTCTGATCTCGTGAAAAAAATGTGTGTGGAAGAGTGACTTGAGGCTGCCTATTTATAGGCTCAGGAAAGCGTAGAAATTTGGAAATATATTTATTGCAAAGATGAATCGATTGTTTGATGAAGTATAACAAGTGTATAATCGATTCCTTGCCTTTGGAAAATCACATGAATCGATTCCCAACTTTAGTTAAATGAGAGAGGAATTGATTCTTGGCTCTTTGGAAAACATGGGAATCGATTCTTTGCTCTTTGAAAACAAATGGGAATCGATTTTCAGGACATCTATCATAGGTGAAAATCGATTCTTCACTTAGTTGAAACAATTAGGAATCGATTTTCAGGACATCTATCATAGATGAAAATCGATTCTTCACTTAGTTGAAACAATTAGGAATCGATTTTCAGGACATCTATCATAGATGAAAATCGATTCTTCACTTAGTTGAAACAATTAGGAATCGATTTTCAGGACATCTATCATAGATGAAAATCGATTCTTCACTTAGTTGAAACAATTAGGAATCGATTTTCAGGACATCTATCATAGATGAAAATCGATTCTTCACTTAGTTGAAACAATTAGGAATCAATTCATGGCCTATGGGATGGCTTGAAAATCGATTTCATGGCCTTTAGAATATACTATAAATCGATTCTTAGCCTTTGGTATACAATAGAAATTGATTCTTGCTTTCCACAAAAATGTTTTTTAGGTTTTTGCCATGCATGCATAAAATGTTTTCCAAAGCTTGCCATGCATGCATAACATATTTTCAAAACCCTAATTTCCCAAAAAGTGTATTCTAACCCTAAAAATGATTTCAAAAACTTTGGAATGGGTTCTAGGACCCAAAATGCAATGCATAATTTATTATATATTTTTTGTGTGGAAAATTAAGGTTTGGACCTAAGCCGGACAAAATTGGGGTATGACACATAGAATTCATTGCTCTCTGGTATGTTGCACCAGCATTTTTTAGGCCAAAAGGCATTACGACCCATTCATAAACACCTAAAGCTCCTGGGCATCGAAATGCTGTTTTCGACACGTCTTCTTCGGCAATTAAAATTTGATTATACCCTGGGTATCCATCTAACATACTTAGGTATTCAAATCCTGCTACCGAATCAATTAGCATCTCTGCCACAGGCATAGGGTATTGATCTTTGGGTGTAGCATTATTTAAATCTCTGAAGTCTATGCAGACTCTTAATGTTCCATTTTTCTTAATGATAGGAACAATATTAGCTAACCAATCAACATACCTGTCAGTTCTGATGAAGTTGCTTTTGAGTAGTCTTTCGATTTCCTCTTTTATCTTCGACAGAATCTGCGGTGCAAATCTTCTTGGTGTTTGCTTCACTGGTTTCTTATCTGGTCGAATGGGCAGCTTCAATTCAACTACTTCTCGACGCAGTCCAGGCATTTCGTTGTAATCCCAGGCGAAGCAATCTTTGTATTCATTTAATAGCTCAATGGTTCGATTTCTCAAACCTTTGTCGATTTTGGCACTGATAAACGTTGGCCTTTTTATGGAGCCATCTCCTAAATCAACTTCCTCTAAGGGATCTTGAGCTTGAATCTTTTTGGTCGAACCCATTGGGTCCTTTTCAAAACCTAAAGGCTCGTCATCATAGATGCAGTCGAGCCTTTGGCCTTCGACCATATTGTCTTCAGTGTTAACTTCATTGTTAACTTCATTGGTTTGATTAACCATCTTCTGTTGCAATTCGGCCTCTAAAGCCGCATTTTGTTTATTCTCGGCCACGTAGGCCGTGATTCGATCCCATATATTGGGTTCAGACATCATCAATGTCTAGGGACCATCCCACCCTGTTGGCTTACAGAAGCCATTTGGGCGGCTAGACTCACCAATCACCTCCCTCTCCCAAATGAAACCATGGGTAGGGTGTAGATCTAGTGAAGCATACACATTGTCTTGAGGGACATATGCCGTATCAGAAGGTGTACATGAGCAATATTCGCCAATTGTTTGTCGAAGCTATGTTTAGTGATGTGATCAACTTCAGCTAAGAAATAGCTTTGGTCGCCCTCCACATTTTCGACTAGACCGTCCTCTCTCCAAATAGAGATCCTCTGATGGAGCGTTGAAGGGACTGCTCCAACTCCATGGATCCACTCTCGACCCAACAATAGGTTGAAGTTTGCCTTGGTGGGAATAACCATGAACATGGTTAATCTTTTAACACTCCCTACCACTAGCTCCACTTCTATGGCTCCCAGAGAATAGCCAGATTTGCCCTCGTAATTGGTGAGAACTATGTTGTGTGGCCATAGGTCGGGATCTGATTTACCAATATTTGCCAGCATGTGCTGAGGCATTAAATTTACTGTTGCGCCTCCATCGACTAGCACCTTGTTAACACCTGCATTATTGACTTTGGCTTGTATGAACAAAGGCTTGAGATGGTACTTCATGTAACACCCTAAAATTATTTAATTAATTTATTTAATTAAGTAATTGGGGATTTAAATTAAATTATTTGATGTAATTTAATTAATTGAATTTATGCTAATATGTGTAGGAAGTATTAGAATGTGGAGGTGCCAAACCAAATGGACTTGGGCCTAAGTGAGAAGCCCAAGCCCGTTATTCTTGTCATATGCAAAGTGTTAGTTTAGTTGGGGGCTAGGGTTGGTGGCCAATTCGCGAAATCAAAAGAGAAAAGCAAGAAAGAAAGAAAAGAGCGTGAGATAGAGAGAGAGTAAGGAGGCGCCGTAAGGAGAAGAGAAGAAGAGGAGAGAAGTCGCAACCAAGGAAAAGCAAGAACGTGATCTTGTTGCTGTGGTCCTGTACGTGACTATCTCCGGAGCCTCCGTTCTTCAATTTCGAGGTTAGGGGAGCTCTATCATTCTATCTAATAATTCATATGATAGGTTCTAGATCTAGGGTTTGTATTAGAACCGTATGTTTCTTGATGTTCTTTGCGTTTTGATGATCTTTACGCTCTTGATGTACTTTGCGTTTGTGATGTTCTTTGCGTTCTTGATGTTCTTGGTGCAAATTTTCGTATATATATATATATATATATACCATGAGTTCATGCGATTTGATATATTGCTTGGTTCTTGATCTACGAATTTGTATTATTGTTGGTGCTATGCGTATGTAATGAGAAATATGATGTTGATCTATGCGTTTGATTTGTTGGAAGTGAAGTCGCATAAGGGTTGTAGGTGTTTGGGCGCCTAGGGCGCCATGAGGGTGTTAGTGTTGTTGTTTTGTTTTAATTGAATTTTGATAAATTGAGTTTTGGTAATTTGGAATGTGATAAATGCGTTTTAGTTGCTGGAAAAATTTGAGTTGTTACACTTTAAATTTGTTAGAAAACCAATTTTTAGTGTTAAAAGTGTTGGACAAATTCTGGGTTGGTTGCTGGTTTCTGGGCGCTAAGCGCCTGTGCTGGGCGCTGGGCGCCTGTGCAGTGTGGTGTTGCGCGTGGGGGGCGCGCCTGGGCGCTAGGCGCCCGTGTCCGTGTCTGTGTTGCGTGTTGCGCTGTGTGGCGCGCTGTTGCTCCTGGGCGCATGGCGCCTGTGTTGTGTTGCGTTGTTGTTGCCTGGGCGCTGGGCGCCTGTGCACTTGTTGCCTGGTTGCCTGGGCGCCTAAGGCGCCTGTTCCCAGGATGTTGCCTAATTTTTCCCAAAATTGTTTTTATCATAACTTTTGACTCAGACGTCCGTTTTGAACGATTTAAAAAGTTTCGTGAAGCTCTTTACGTTGTCCATCTATGGGGCTAATTTCTTTAAAACGAAAAATTGTTATTTTCTGATTGTTTGTGGGAGCCAAGTGGCCGTCCCCGGTGATCCTTCCCGTGACATTGAAAAATGATATGAAGCTCTTTAAAAATCCCTTTTGGTGTATAAACAACATTTTTTAGCGAAGTAATGTCAAAAATGATGATTTTGACGATGATGCTCTCGGGGCTAGTTAAATGACTGTTTTGCCCTTAGTGGCTAATTATTATTATTTATGACGTGTAAAAGACTGTTTTGCCCCTAGTGGCCAAAGTTGTAGATAATGATGTGTAAATGACGAGGATGCCCTTAGGGGTTAGTCAAATGACGTTTTTGCCCTCAGTGGTTATAGTTTGAGTTGATTGATGTTTATGTGTGAGTGTCGATGAAAAACCAGTGACGTTTGGGGCCCGAAGGGCTAAGTGATGTTAAGGTCTAAATGGCCTAGTGACGTTGTGTGATGATTATGAATTTGACAGGTGCTGTGCTCCGTGCGAGCAAACCGGTAAGTGACGGGTCACATTGTTGACTATGATCTGAGTAATTGTGTGGTTGTGTGTTGTGAATGGTGCATGTCATAGTGTCTCATGCCCATATGCATAAAATCAGTGACGTTTTGAGGCCTGAGTGGCTAAGTGATGATGAGGCCTGAGTGGCTAAGCGACGTTTTGTGAAAAGGTACCTTCATGCATATACCCGCGAGTGGGTTGCATTTCATAAATCTATATGACATGAGATGAGTTAATGTAAATGATGTGAATGATGACTGTGATGTGGATGTTTAGTGTATTGGATGCTGATTATTCTAGTGCGTTGCCTGTGATTAGTCCTTATCATATTTTCTATTATATAGACTGAAATGATGCTCACCCTTTCCTGTTTGAATGTTGCCCCCGTGTTGGTAACGTGCAGGTGATTCCCGGTGAAGTCTTAGCTTCACTTTTGAGTCGAGTCGTCATGCTCTGATACGTAGCACTCAGGGGGGATAACGAACTCGGCATTTATTAATGATTTTTGATTATTATGTCCATGTGGACTATTTGGTTATGTTTTACTATTTTCCGCTGCGTAGTTGATTGTGTTATGTTGAGTTTTTATAAGTGACGTTGAAATGAGACTGGAGATTTCTTTATTTGTGATGTGCTACGCGAATGCATGAATACTGAGTTGAACTGTTTTTCAAAACTGATAAGTGACGTTTTATTGAAGTATGTGTAACATTCCCTATGAACGAAATTTTCAAACTCTGATTTTTATAAACGAAGTAACGGGTAGAAAGGGGTGTTACATTAGTGGTATCAGAGCAGTTCGGTCTGTCCGGCCAATGTTGTCCTGTCATAGTGTCTTATGACAATAGATTAGTTCTAAATCTTTAGTTTGTGCTGCAGTGATAGTTCATAATGGCTGGAAGGAACGACGCTGCTCTTGCTGCTGCATTGCAAGCTATGGCTCAGGCTGTGCAGGGTCAGCAAAATGTTGGAGATAATGCTGGTTTTAGGAGTCTGACTACCTTCCAGAGGGAGAATCCGCCCACCTTTAAGGGCAAATATGATCCAGATGGTGCTATGGCTTGGCTGAAGGAGATCGAGAGGATTTTCAGGGTGATGGACTGTACTGTTGAGCAGAAGGTCCGCTTTGGTACCCACATGTTAGCCGAGGAGGCCGACGACTGGTGGTTGGCTACTAGGCAGAGGTTAGAGGCTGTGCAGGAAGAGATTACTTGGGAGGTATTCAGCAGGGAATTTCTGAGAAAATATTTTCCTGAAGACGTCCGCGGGAAGAAAGAGATAGAGTTTTTAGAGCTGAAGCAGGGTGGTATGTCTGTGACTGCCTCTGCGGCAAAATTTGTGGAACTAGCAAAATTTTATCCACACTACAGTGAGGCTACAGCTGAATTTTCAAAATGCATAAAGTTTGAGAACGGGTTAAGGCCTGATATTAAACAGGCCATTGGTTATCAGAAGATTCGTGTGTTCGCAGATCTGGTGGACAGTTGCAGGATCTTCGAGGAGGACAGTACTGCTCGCTACAAAGCTACTTCTGAGAAAAAGGGCAAGTTTCAGAGTCGAAGCAAGCCGTATGAGGTTCCTGCGGGTAAGGGTTATCAGAAGGCTGCTGGAGGTAAGGGTCCTAGTGGGGGAGATGCCCCTGCTAGCATTGTCTGTTATAAGTGTGGCAAGCCTGGCCACAAGAGTACTACATGCAGGTCGGATGACAGGAATTGCTACCGTTGTGGTAAAAAGGGTCATATGGCAGCCGAGTGTAAGGTCAAGGATGTGGTGTGTTTCAACTGTGGTGAGTCTGGGCATATCAGTACAAAGTGTACAAAGCCGAAAAAAGAAAGGTCTACTGGGAAGGTATTTGCATTGGCAGGAGAGGAACCTGATGATGATGATGGTCTGATTAGAGGTACGTGTTTTATTAATGGTACTTCTCTGAAATCTCTTATTGATACTGGTGCTACCCATTGTTTTATATCTGTTGATTGCTGTAAACGATTGGGTCTTGTTTTATCTGCTATGTGTGGGGATATGGTTGTCGATACTCCTGCGAAGGGGTCGGTGATTACGTCCCAGGTGTGTTCTCAGTGTCCCGTGTCGATCTTCGGCAGGGACTTTATTGTGAGTTTTGTTTGTTTGCCATTGAGAGGTCTGGATGTAATCTTAGGCATGGACTGGTTAGAGAATAATCACGTTCATATCAACTGTCGTAGCAAGTCGGTTAGTTTCGGTGAAGAAAGTTCGGTTTTGGTGTCTGCTGGTCAGTTGAAGAAATTGGAGAAAGAAGGAGTTCAGTTATTTGCGTTGATGGCTTCTTTGTCTGCTGAGAGTCAGGCTGTTATTGAAGAACTGAAGGTAGTACGCGAGTTTCCTGAAGTATTTCCTGATGAAATTCCGGGTGTGCCACCGGAAAGAGAAGTTGAGTTTTCGATTGATCTTGTACCTGGTACGAGGCCTGTGTCTATGGCACCGTACAGAATGTCGGCGTCGGAATTGTCTGAGTTGAAGACGCAACTTGAAGAATTGCTTGAGAAGAAGTTTGTAAGACCGAGTGTATCACCGTGGGGAGCTCCGGTTCTGTTAGTGAAAAAGAAAGATGGGAGCATGAGGTTATGTGTGGACTATCGTCAGTTGAATAAGGTAACTATCAAGAATAAGTATCCGCTTCCGAGGATCGACGATCTGATGGATCAGTTAGTGGGTGCTCGTGTTTTCAGCAAAATCGATTTGAGGTCCGGATATCATCAGATTAAAGTAAAGGATGAGGATGTCCAGAAAACGGCGTTCAGGACAAGGTATGGGCATTATGAGTATTCAGTGATGCCGTTCGGTGTGACCAATGCTCCTGGTGTATTTATGGAATATATGAATCGTATTTTCCATAATTACCTAGATCGGTTTGTGGTAATCTTCATAGATGACATTCTAGTTTATTCTAAGTCAGAGGAAGAGCATGCTGAGCACCTGAAGTCAGTGTTGGGGGTTTTAAAAGAGAAAAAGTTGTATGCTAAGTTATCGAAGTGTGAGTTCTGGCTGAAAGAGGTGAGTTTTCTCGGGCACGTGATTTCTGGTAATGGTATTGCGGTTGATCCGGCAAAAGTAGAAGCAGTGTTGGAGTGGGAGTCTCCGAAGTCCGTAACGGAGATTAGAAGCTTTTTGGGTTTGGCTGGGTACTACAGGAGGTTCATCGAGGGTTTTTCCAAGTTGGCCCTTCCGTTGACTCAGTTGACCTGCAAGGGTAAAGTTTTTGTTTGGGATGCTCGGTGTGAGGAAAGTTTTATGGAACTGAAAAAGAGATTGACGACGTCGCCTGTTTTGACGTTGCCTAATCCAGAGGAACCGTTCGTTGTGTATTGTGACGCTTCGAAGATGGGTCTCGGTGGTGTGTTGATGCAGGATGGGAAAGTCGTTGCGTATGCGTCGAGGCAGTTGCGGATTCATGAGAAAAATTACCCTACGCATGATTTGGAGTTGGCTGCTGTGGTTTTCGTGCTCAAGATTTGGAGGCACTACCTTTATGGTTCGAGGTTCGAAGTGTTCAGTGATCATAAGAGTCTAAAGTATCTGTTCGATCAAAAAGAGTTGAATATGATGTGGATACCTTGTGTTGCAGGTAACCTGATATTGCAGGATGTGTTTTGATGATGAAAAAGACAAAGGTAAGATTGACGGTCAAAGTCAATAAAAGTGACTAAACGTCAAAGTCACAATCCAAGACAAGCAAGCCAAGAACTGAAGATTCAAGTTTAAGGGTAGTCCTTAAATATAAGGGTAGTCCTTAGGGTTTGGGTGTGTCTTAGGAAAAAGTGTAAGCTCTTTCAAAAGGTCAGCTCGTATCTCAAAGTCTCACACACTCACAAAGTTTTTTAAGGTGCATGCATATTTACGTAAACATTCTTATCACCTTTTTAAATAACAAAATCGATTTTCCTCATGCATAAACAAATAGCAAAATCGATTTTCAGGCAAATTAGAAAAGATAGAAATCGATTGTCAGGCCATGTCTTATAATACACAAATCGATTTCTGAGCCAAATATTTTTTAAGGGAAGAATCGATTCCCAACCTTTTGCACATAACTGAGAATCGATTCCCACTTGTCTTAGGCAAGCTGAAAATCGATTCCTACATATTTTCACTAAGTATAGAATCGATTCCTAGCTTTCCATGGCACTCAAGAATCGATTTCCCATGTTTTACAAACAAAGATAAAATCGATTCCTTACCTAAATAAATCGATTCCTGGATCAAATACCTATTAACAAAGAATCGATTCCTACACTATTTTCAACGTAAAAATGAATTTCTCATAGCCTATAAATAGGCAGTGCTTCACGATTCATTTTACACAGAACACACAACACACATCAACCCATTTGTACGAATCAGAAAAAGCTTTTTGAGAAAACTCTTCACGCTTATACTTTTGCTCGTCACGTACCGTTGGTCTGTCTGAGCTGATCTGTTGCTAAGAGTTAGTTGGGGTTGTATTCTTCAAGTTGTAATATCTGCCTACACTAGAGGTATTTCTGCATTTACAATTGTTTATTATTTAATTGTGGTGTTTTGTTCTAGGGAGTGGGGTATCTCTCTAGGGTAGCTGCATGTATTAGGAAGTGGGGTATCTTTCTAGGGCAGTTGATTGTAACAGGGGTGGGGTATCTCTTGTTATTGTTATAATAGATCTGAGGGCTCTCTATAGGTGGGGTATCCTAGGAGGAGAGTGCCTAAGTCTGTAAAGGTTTTCCAAGGCACCTGTAAGCCTTGTTGTTGTTTTAGTGGAAAATCTCACAAGGGTGTGAGGACTGGACGTAGGTCACTAGGAGGTGACCGAACCAGGATAAATCTCTGCGTGCTTTACTGCTTTCCTACTTTACTGTTTTACCGCTTTACTGCTTTATACTCTAATTTCTTCGCTTCCACTTAACCTGCGCGAAAATTGATCTAAGTCATTGAAAAGGGGAAAAACATTTTCAAAAGATCTGAAAAGTTTTTAAATCTCAATTCACCCCCCCTCTTGAGACTGAAGCCACTTGGTAACATATGAGACAGCGTCGGTGGTTGGAACTCTTGAAGGATTATGACTTTGGTTTGAATTATCATCCCGGCAAGGCTAATGTCGTGGCTGATGCTTTAAGCAGAAAGTCTTTGCATATGTCGGCAATGATGGTGAAAGAATTAGAGTTGATCGAAGAATTCAGAGATTTGAGTTTGGTTTGTAAATTGACACCTCGCAGTGTCAAGCTGGGAATGTTAAGGATCGATAATGATTTCCTGGGCAGCATCAGGGAAGCTCAGAAGACAGATGTCAAGCTGGTGGATTTAATTAATGGGGTCGGTCAGTCTGAAGATGAAGGTTTCAAATTAGATTCCAGTGGCGTGTTGAGGTTCCGGGGTAGGATCTGTGTTCCAGACGATGAAGAGATGAGAAAGGCAATTTTAGAGGAAGGTCATCGTAGCAAGTTGAGTATCCATCCTGGAGCGACGAAAATGTATCAAGATCTGAAAAAGATGTTTTGGTGGTATGGTATGAAGAGAGATGTGGCACAGTTTGTGTATGCCTGTTTGACCTGTCAAAAGTCGAAGGTCGAGCACCAGAAGCCAGCAGGGTTAATGCAACCGTTGGAAGTCCCAGAGTGGAAATGGGATAGCATAGCGATGGATTTTGTGACGGGGTTACCGAATACAGTTAAGGGTCATGACGCTATTTGGGTAATCATTGATAGGTTAACGAAGTCTGCTCATTTTATTCCTATTAATATCACTTATCCGGTGTCGAAGTTGGCAGAGGTATATGTCAAAGAAATTGTGAGGCTGCACGGTGTTCCGAAGAGTATTGTGTCAGATAGGGATCCGAGGTTCACTTCCGAGTTTTGGAAGAGTTTGCAGAAAGAATTGGGTTCTAAGTTAAAAATGAGTTCGGCGTATCATCCCCAGACAGACGGTCAGTCAGAGAGGACAATTCAGTCGTTAGAGGATTTGTTGAGGGCTTGTGTATTGGAACAGCGGGGTTCATGGGACTCATATCTTGCGTTGATTGAGTTTACTTATAACAACAGTCACCATTCCAGCATTGGGATGGCACCGTTTGAAGCGTTGTATGGTCGCAAGTGTAGGACACCGTTATGTTGGTATGAGTCGGGAGAAAGTGTAGTGTTGGGTCCGGAGATTGTCCGGGAGACTACAGAGAAGATCAAGATGATCCGTGAGAAGATGAAGGCTTCGCAGAGTCGTCAGAAGAGTTATCATGACAAGCGGAGGAAGGATTTAGAGTTTCAGGAGGGTGAGCATGTGTTCTTGAGGGTTTCTCCTATTACCGGTGTTGGTCGAGCGTTGAAATCGAAGAAGCTCACTCCTCGATTTGTTGGTCCTTATCAGATTTCTGAAAGAATCGGAAATGTGGCTTATAGAGTGGCTTTACCGCCAAATCTTTCGAACTTGCATGACGTGTTTCACGTGTCACAACTTCGGAAGTATGTTTCGGATCCATCTCATGTGATCCATATGGACGATGTAGAGGTGCGGGATAATCTCACTGTGGAGACGATGCCCGTACGGATTGAGGATCGTGAAGTGAAGGCGCTTAGAGGCAAAGAGATTGCATTAGTGAAAGTGGTCTGGCTAGGAGCTGCCGGCGAGAGTATGACTTGGGAGCTAGAGAGCAAGATGCGAGAATCCTACCCAGAGTTGTTTGATCAGGTAAATTTCGAGGACGAAATATTCTAAGTGGGGGAGAGTTGTAACACCCTAAAATTATTTAATTAATTTATTTAATTAAGTAATTGGGGATTTAAATTAAATTATTTGATGTAATTTAATTAATTGAATTTATGCTAATATGTGTAGGAAGTATTAGAATGTGGAGGTGCCAAACCAAATGGACTTGGGCCTAAGTGAGAAGCCCAAGCCCGTTATTCTTGTCATATGCGAAGTGTTAGTTTAGTTGGGGGCTAGGGTTGGTGGCCAATTCGCGAAATCAAAAGAGAAAAGCAAGAAAGAAAGAAAAGAGCGTGAGATAGAGAGAGAGTAAGGAGGCGCCGTAAGGAGAAGAGAAGAAGAGGAGAGAAGTCGCAACCAAGGAAAAGCAAGAACGTGATCTTGTTGCTGTGGTCCTGTACGTGACTATCTCCGGAGCCTCCGTTCTTCAATTTCGAGGTTAGGGGAGCTCTATCATTCTATCTAATAATTCATATGATAGGTTCTAGATCTAGGGTTTGTATTAGAACCGTATGTTTCTTGATGTTCTTTGCGTTTTGATGATCTTTACGCTCTTGATGTACTTTGCGTTTGTGATGTTCTTTGCGTTCTTGATGTTCTTGGTGCAAATTTTCGTATATATATATATATATATATATATATATATATATATATATATATACCATGAGTTCATGCGATTTGATATATTGCTTGGTTCTTGATCTACGAATTTGTATTATTGTTGGTGCTATGCGTATGTAATGAGAAATATGATGTTGATCTATGCGTTTGATTTGTTGGAAGTGAAGTCGCATAAGGGTTGTAGGTGTTTGGGCGCCTAGGGCGCCATGAGGGTGTTAGTGTTGTTGTTTTGTTTTAATTGAATTTTGATAAATTGAGTTTTGGTAATTTGGAATGAGATAAATGCGTTTTAGTTGCTGGAAAAATTTGAGTTGTTACACTTTAAATTTGTTAGAAAACCAATTTTTAGTGTTAAAAGTGTTGGACAAATTCTGGGTTGGTTGCTGGTTTCTGGGCGCTAAGCGCCTGTGCTGGGCGCTGGGCGCCTGTGCAGTGTGGTGTTGCGCGTGGGGGGCGCGCCTGGGCGCTAGGCGCCCGTGTCCGTGTCTGTGTTGCGTGTTGCGCTGTGTGGCGCGCTGTTGCTCCTGGGCGCATGGCGCCTGTGTTGTGTTGCGTTGTTGTTGCCTGGGCGCTGGGCGCCTGTGCACTTGTTGCCTGGTTGCCTGGGCGCCTAAGGCGCCTGTTTCCAGGATGTTGCCTAATTTTTCCCAAAATTGTTTTTATCATAACTTTTGACTCAGACGTCCGTTTTGAACGATTCAAAAAGTGTCGTGAAGCTCTTTACGTTGTCCATCTATGGGGCTAATTTCTTTAAAACGAAAAATTGTTATTTTCTGATTGTTTGTGGGAGCCAAGTGGCCGTCCCCGGTGATCCTTCCCGTGACATTGAAAAATGATATGAAGCTCTTTAAAAATCCCTTTTGGTGTATAAACAACATTTTTTAGCGAAGTAATGTCAAAAATGATGATTTTGACGATGATGCTCTCGGGGCTAGTTAAATGACTGTTTTGCCCTTAGTGGCTAATTATTATTATTTATGACGTGTAAAAGACTGTTTTGCCCCTAGTGGCCAAAGTTGTAGATAATGACGTGTAAATGACGAGGATGCCCTTAGGGGTTAGTCAAATGACGTTTTTGCCCTCAGTGGTTATAGTTTGAGTTGATTGATGTTTATGTGTGAGTGTCGATGAAAAACCAGTGACGTTTGGGGCCCGAAGGGCTAAGTGATGTTAAGGTCTAAATGGCCTAGTGACGTTGTGTGATGATTATGAATTTGACAGGTGCTGTGCTACGTGCGAGCAAACCGGTAAGTGACGGGTCACATTGTTGACTATGATCTGAGTAATTGTGTGGTTGTGTGTTGTGAATGGTGCATGTCATAGTGTCTCATGCCCATATGCATAAAATCAGTGACGTTTTGAGGCCTGAGTGGCTAAGTGATGATGAGGCCTGAGTGGCTAAGCGACGTTTTGTGAAAAGGTACCTTCATGCATATACCCGCGAGTGGGTTGCATTTCATAAGTCTATATGACATGAGATGAGTTAATGTAAATGATGTGAATGATGACTGTGATGTGGATGTTTAGTGTATTGGATGCTGATTATTCTAGTGCGTAGCCTGTGATTAGTCCTTATCATATTTTCTATTATATAGACTGAAATGATGCTCACCCTTTCCTGTTTGAATGTTGCCCCCGTGTTGGTAACGTGCAGGTGATTCCCGGTGAAGTCTTAGCTTCACTTTTGAGTCGAGTCGTCATGCTCTGATATGTAGCACTCAGGGGGGATAACGAACTCGGCATTTATTAATGATTTTTGATTATTATGTCCATGTGGACTATTTGGTTATGTTTTACTATTTTCCGCTGCGTAGTTGATTGTGTTATGTTGAGTTTTTATAAGTGACGTTGAAATGAGACTGGAGATTTCTTTATTTGTGATGTGCTACGCGAATGCATGAATACTGAGTTGAACTGTTTTTCAAAACTGATAAGTGACGTTTTATTGAAGTATGTGTAACATTCCCTATGAACGAAATTTTCAAACTCTGATTTTTATAAACGAAGTAACGGGTAGAAAGGGGTGTTACACTTCATGCCTCCATCTGGCCTTTCAAAAACTGCATTTTGTTCCTCTATACAGCCATTATTTAGTACATAATAAAAAATTGGCTTATGTTTAGCCATATCTTCATCGAAGTCCTTCTCGACTTCGTTCACCTCTGATATCACGTCGAACTCAATCGGGAGGATTGAAACGACACATATGATGTTGAATGATGGGTCTGAGTCTGAAAATTCAGAGTCCATTTCTTCGTCCAAGTCAAGGCCTTCCTCAGGGTTGAGGCCTTGTTTGACAATTGTAAGAGGAGGGAATATCCTCTCTGTGGCAGGCCTTCTTTGAATTTCGACTTGAGAGGCCATCTGTTTCCCTTTTTTGGTGGCTAGGTTTCCATTTCTCTCAGCAGCAAGGAACTTCATTTGGCGTTGATGTCTTCGCCATTGTGTTTTAGTCATGGGGTTTTTACCCTTGTAATTCTTGTTATTGACATACTTGTTGGAATCATATGTCTTGTTCTGATTCATGGCACATGAGCCTCCTTGTACCATTTTTGGGGAGTACCCTGCATCTTTCCCTCCTGAATACACCCACCTTTCGACAGGTGACTTTGTGGGAGGCACAAATGTCTTTGCCTGTCCTTTATGAGGTGGTCTCATTGGAGGTGTCACTTTGAATGGGATACCTCTTTGATTAAAGCTAAATTTAGGCTTGTTATCGACCCATTTATTCTTTCTCTTTTGCTGAGGAGTAGAATGTTCAAGGCTTTTTGCAGCCTCTTTATCAAATACTGAACTGCATCGGGGGCACAGCATTACCTCGGTATTGTTGATTTTACACCGGTTGAGGAAATCGATCAATTCCTCTTCAGCTTGTGGGTAAACCACCTGCATTTGATCTTCATATTGGTCTTTAGTGACCATTTTGGCCTTTTCCTCAGACATTTCAGCATCTTTCGACCCACTGTTGTTTCCAGTAGTGCCCTAACTAGTTTTGACGACCAGAATGTCGACCTCATATAGTTTTCCTCTGCTGTTGGCATAGGGTTGCTGTCAATCTGCATTGAAGACTTCAATTTATCATCAAACCTTAGTCTTCCTTCGTTCAGCGCTTTCTGAACTAGATCCCTGAAAAGAACACATTGAGAGGTATTATGACCCAAAAAACTATGATATTTGCAAAAACCTCTTTTCTTTTGTTGTTCTATCGATGGTATTTTTAGACCCTTAGGTACTAAATTTTGACCATCTTTTGGTTCGACAGGGTTTTTTCCTTTGGAGGGATTTAATAATTTACATATATATGGAGGTCCAGGTTTTAATTCTGCAACGTTAACCTCTTCTTCGACATCCTCATATGATACGTCGACCTCTTGGCTATTATTATCAACATTGAAAAATGCCACTTTTTCTTTTTTATTATTAAATCTATTTGTCGAAACTTTTTTATTATGACATGTCTCTTAAGTGCAAAGTATCTAGCTTCTTTCTAATAGAATAGTCTAGGCCACCAGCAGCCATTTCGACTAACTCATGTTCAGGCACTTGAGTAAAGCACATTGCCTTGAGAAGTCTAAACCTATGGAGATAATCGTCAATAGATTCTGGCATTTTGCGTCGAACACTGGCCAATTCTTTAAGGCTAATCTTGCATTGGCCCATATAGAATTGCTCATGAAATGCTTTTTCTAACTGATTCCAATTAAACATGAAATGTGGGGGAAACTTAGTGAACCATGTGAAGGCATTTTTTGTTAAAGAATTTGGAAAATACTTCATTCTCCAATTCTCATTTTGCGCTATGTCACCAGCCTCAGTCAAATACCGTGCAATGTGTTCGACAGTAGATTCACTGGTTTCTCCAGCAAATTTCGTGAATTTAGGGATTTTCCATCCCCTAGAAAAATCTGTTTGTATCACATATTCTTGTTACCAAGTGGCTTCAGTCTCAAGAGGGGGGGTGAATTGAGATTTAAAAACTTTTCAGATCTTTTGAAAATGTTTTTCCCCTTTTCAATGACTTAGATCAATTTTCGCGCAGGTTAAGTGGAAGCGAAGGAATTAGAATATAAAGCAGTAAAGTAGAATAACAGTAAAGCAGGAAAGCAGTAAAGCACACAGAGATTTATCCTGGTTCGGTCACCTCCTAGTGACCTACGTCCAGTCCTCACACCCTTGTGAGATTTTCCACTAACCAAAACAACAACAAGGCTTACAGGTGCCTTGGAAAACCTTTACAGACTCAGGCACTCTCCTCCTAGGATACCCCACCTATAGAGAGCCCTCAGATCTAATATAACAATAACAAGAGATACCCCACCCCTGTTACAATCAACTGCCCTAGAAAGATACCCCACTTCCTAGTACATGCAGCTACCCTAGAGAGATACCCCACTCCCTAGAACAAAACACAACAATTAAATAATAAACAATTGTAAATGCAGAAATACCTCTAGTGTAGGCAGATATTACAACTTGAAGGACACAACCCCAACTAACTCTTAACGTAGGATCAGCTCTTGACGGACCAGTGGTGCGAGAAGAAAACAAATAAAATATAAGAGTTTTTCAGAAATGATAGATCGTGAGAATGGGTTGGTAGTTGAATGGAGGTGGTGAAGCCTCTATTTATAGATTCTGAAAATCCAGATCTCACGTTGAAAATGTTTAAAGGAATCGATTCTTTGTTAATTGGAATGGATCTAGGAATCGATTCATTTGCTTGATCTGATCTAGGAATCGATTCTGATTTGTTTGTAAAATGGATGTAATCGATTCTTAGGATCTCCGGGAGGCTAGGAATCGATTCTTCACTAAGTTAAAATATGTAGAAATCGATTCTTTGCCTGAGAATCGATTCTTTCATGTATGGAAAGGATGCAAATCGATTCTTTGCCTGAGAATCGATTATATCAATTTAGACATAAGTGGAAATCGATTTCTTCAAATAAGGAAACAATATGAATCACTTGTATGCTTATGAAATCGATTAGGAGCTTAGCCATTGTGTTTGAAAAACGATTTAGGCTTGGTTTCAAAGAGAGTGAAATCGATTTTAGAGTTTTTCAAAAATACTTTTTAGGATTATTTGTTCATGCATGTATTTTGAAAAAGCTTTGGGACAAGAGACTTTGCGAGATGAGATGAGCTGACCTTCGTAAGAGCTTACATTTATCCTAAGACTCACCCAAAACCCTAAGGACTACCCTTATACTTAAGGACTACCCTTAAACTTGAATCTTCAGTACTTGAGCTTGGTTGACTTGGATTGACTTTTGAATATATGATACTTTTTATCAGTTTTGCTTTGACACTCTCATTCCTTTGGCCATCAACTTGGCTTTGTCTTTTTCATCATCAAAACTAATCCTGCAATATTAGATAACCTGCAACACAGGTATCCACATTCTCCCCCTTTTTGATGATGACAAAACATTTACTCATCTCAAGGTGGGAGGTTAGTTCAAACAGATAATATATATATGATGCTCCCCCTGACTTATTGACTAGATGCATAATATGTAAGTTCTATATGCTCATATGCAACCCTATATATTTCTCTCCCCCTTTTTGTCATGATCAAAGAGGGTCAATATATGATAAAGTTTGCGAATCGAATGTCACAGCTATTTGACAAGGTAAAAGAGCCATTTGCAGATTTAAGTGATCATCAAAACCAAAGGAAAATCATTTTTGAAACCATGAAGAGAGTAAATCATCAAAACAGGTAAAGTCATGAGTCTCAAACACTGTGAAGTAGTTGTTTTAAGCTTTATACATTTCATGCTGCTTAGTTTGAAAGTTGGTGATGGCAGCCAGAATATGGGAGAAAAATTATTTTAGGTAAACAACGATTGTGAGCATGTATTTTTCGAAAAATACCAGTGCTAGCAGTTCATTGTAAAATAGATTTCAGGAAAAAAATAGCACTTTAACTGCAGAAATTCACAAGTCACAATTTCACTTAAATTCACATTTATTAAAAAAAATCACTTTGAAAAACATTTAATTGAAATCTCATTTGAATAAGTGAAGAACCAGGTTTTCTTTTGCAATGGATTTGTGAAAAATATCAACTAGCTGATTTTGACGATTCAACTAACTCAATCACACTATTGTCTTTCTAACCATAACCTCTAAGAAGGTGATATGATAATTCTACATGCTCAGTTTTAGAGGGATGATCAGAATACTTTATTTGTTTTCATGCCTTAAAAAAATGTTCCCTTAGAGATGCATGAAATGCGGTTTAGAGATCAATTCGTTTCACAAGTCACATGTTTGACTAAGTAAACTATGATTTAAGCACATTTTCAGTTTAGAGGTGAATAAAACTTTTCTAACCTTTACCAGTGATTCTCCCTCTATTCATCACAAGTCACATGACAGATTTTTCTCCGAGGTGAGAGTTGATAACTTTATTGCGTTTCCGGTCATGTGCTTTGAGTCTTTGCTGTCAAGGTATCCACATGTCCCCATACCTTGCAGCGTACCTGCAATGATCTAAAACAAGGTTCTAGGTACCCAAATCTCTTTGGGTCCTTGTGGGTTAATGTTTGGTATGGTTCCTTTGGGAACCCACACCTTTTTCATGTTTTGTTTACCTCTTGCCCTGCAAACAGAAGCTGTATGTCCAGGTTTACCATAATAATAACATGTAATATAAGGTCTAGTGGAAAATTTTGGTTTATAATGAACATGCCTTTCTATGGGTTTGTTTCTAGGGAATCTATGATGCACATTTTGTAAACTAGACAATTTCCCAACAGTCCATTCCAGTTCATGAATTTTCTTTTCAGATTCAACACATTTATCACAAGTATAATTTTCTTTAACGCATGCAAGGCTATCATTTTCTTTTCTAAGCTCTGACTTTTCTTTAGTTAAAGCAGTAACAGCATTTTCAAGATGAGTGATAACTTTCTTAGATTTATCTAATGCTTTAGCTAGTTTTAAGGATTTATCATGCAATTCAGTAAATGCTTCATATAATTCATCATAGGCATCTTGTAAAGATTCAGAGTTAGAATATACCTCAGTTTCACTTTCGCTGTCGTGGTCGGCCATGAGAGCAACTTGAGCTTTTTCATTTTCTGAATTATCTGATGAGTTCATGTCATTGTCTTCCCAAGCTATGTAGGCTTTTCTACCATTGTTTCCTTTGGACCCCTTTTTCTTGAACTTTGACAATTTTCTTTCTAAGTTCGGGCACTTCATCGTCAGGTGTCCGGATTTACCACATTCGTAGCAAGTTGGAGGACTTGAGAAGTTTTCTTTGCTTGAGCCTCTTTTGGTTGGAGAATTCTTTTTGAGAGATCTTGCCCTTCTCATGAACTTTTTGAATTTACTAACTATTAGTTCCATTTTCTCCTCGTCTTCATCTTCATCTTCCGAATCACTATCGTCGGATGAGCTTGAACTGGAAGCTTTGAGAGCTAAGTTTTTGTTCTTCTTGTCTTTTCCTTCATGCTCTGCTAGACGAGTGAGTTCTAACTCGTGCTCTAGTAATTTCCCAAACAGGGTGGCGAGAGTCATGCTAGTCAAGTTTCTTGACTCAGTTATTGCAGTCACCTTTGGTTGCCATTCTCTGTTTAGGCATCTTAGCACTTTGTTGATCAAGTCTTCGGGAGGAAATGATTTTCCTAATGAACCCAGTTTGTTCACTATGTGAGTGAACCTTTTCTGCATCTCTGATATTGTTTCACCTGTATTCATTCTAAACAATTCGTACTCTCTGGTAAGAGTATTTATTCTTGCCCTTTTCACTTCACTTGTACCCTCATGAGTAACTTGAAGATTATCCCACATTTCTCGGGCAGATTTACAGTTTGAAACTCGAAAAAATTCATCAGTACTCAAAGCAGAAGTAATAATATTTTTAGCGCGTAAATTAAGTTGCACTTTTCTTTTCTCATCATCAGACCATTATTTCTACTTTTTATTGTAAGAATACCATCTACTATGTGCGTGGGGACGAAAGGTCCTTTTTCCACAGCATCCCAAACATCTAAGTCTACCCCTTCAATAAAAATTCTCATTCTCTCTTTCCAATATGCATAGTCTTCTCCGTTGAATCCCGGAGGACGGAAAAGAGAAGCACCCTCTTGCGTAGACCAACCTGAAGCCATTTCTCTTGAAGCTGCTAGGCCCTTTATACATGAGTCTAGCTCTGATACCACTTGTTACCAAGTGGCTTCAGTCTCAAGAGGGGGGGGTGAATTGAGATTTAAAAACTTTTCAGATCTTTTGAAAATGTTTTTCCCCTTTTCAATGACTTAGATCAATTTTCGCGCAGGTTAAGTGGAAGCGAAGGAATTAGAATATAAAGCAGTAAAGTAGAATAACAGTAAAGCAGGAAAGCAGTAAAGCACACAGAGATTTATCCTGGTTCGGTCACCTCCTAGTGACCTACGTCCAGTCCTCACACCCTTGTGAGATTTTCCACTAACCAAAACAACAACAAGGCTTACAGGTGCCTTGGAAAACCTTTACAGACTCAGGCACTCTCCTCCTAGGATACCCCACCTATAGAGAGCCCTCAGATCTAATATAACAATAACAAGAGATACCCCACCACTGTTACAATCAACTGCCCTAGAAAGATACCCCACTTCCTAGTACATGCAGCTACCCTAGAGAGATACCCCACTCCCTAGAACAAAACACAACAATTAAATAATAAACAATTGTAAATGCAGAAATACCTCTAGTGTAGGCAGATATTACAACTTGAAGGACACAACCCCAACTAACTCTTAACGTAGGATCAGCTCTTGACGGACCAGTGGTGCGAGAAGAACACAAATAAAATATAAGAGTTTTTCAGAAATGATAGATCGTGAGAATGGGTTGGTAGTTGAATGGAGGTGGTGAAGCCTCTATTTATAGATTTTGAAAATCCAGATCTCACGTTGAAAATGTTTAAAGGAATCGATTCTTTGTTAATTGGAATGGATCTAGGAATCGATTCATTTGCTTGATCTGATCTAGGAATCGATTCTGATTTGTTTGTAAAATGGATGTAATCGATTCTTAGGATCTCCGGGAGGCTAGGAATCGATTCTTCACTAAGTTAAGATATGTAGAAATCGATTCTTTGCCTGAGAATCGATTCTTTCATGTATGGAAAGGATGCAAATCGATTCTTTGCCTGAGAATCGATTATATCAATTTAGACATAAGTGGAAATCGATTTCTTCAAATAAGGAAACAATATGAATCACTTGTATGCTTATGAAATCGATTAGGAGCTTAGCCATTGTGTTTGAAAAACGATTTAGGCTTGGTTTCAAAGAGAGTGAAATCGATTTTAGAGTTTTTCAAAAATACTTTTTAGGATTATTTGTTCATGCATGTATTTTGAAAAAGCTTTGGGACAAGAGACTTTGCGAGATGAGATGAGCTGACCTTCGTAAGAGCTTACATTTATCCTAAGACTCACCCAAAACCCTAAGGACTACCCTTATACTTAAGGACTACCCTTAAGCTTGAATCTTCAGTACTTGAGCTTGGTTGACTTGGATTGACTTTTGAATATATGATACTTTTTATCAGTTTTGCTTTGACACTCTCATTCCTTTGGCCATCAACTTGGCTTTGTCTTTTTCATCATCAAAACTAATCCTGCAATATTAGATAACCTGCAACACAGGTATCCACAATTCTGACAGGGGAGATACAAAATTAGGTCTATGTAAGCCTAAGTTAAGACCATTTTGGGCTAAAATTGTTTCGACAAGATTTGCCAAATTATTTTGATTCCCAAAGTTGTTTTGCTGAACTTGTCTTACTACTTCGTCAGCGTTTTGGTTTCTATTGACTAATACCATTTCAGGCACAGGTTCTTCAACAGCCATCATTTTTCGTTGATCAATAGGAACTGTGTAGTTGGGCCTTTCGACAAGGAATTCAACAGGCCTAACATTCTGGACTTGGGGAATTCGCTGGTTATGCACTGGTGGAGTGCCAAAGAAATCAGCAATTCGACCCATTTGCGTTGCTAACATCTGGTAACTGTCATTTGTGTTTTGAATTAATGGGTTAAACAATGTACCAATTTGTTGTGTTAGCATATTAACCATATTATCATGGTTACTATCATCCATTTGTTGCCTTAATGCCAACAAAGATGATGTAGTTATCGACGGCTGTGCATTTCGACTATAAATATTTTCCGGGGAATTATGTATAGGCGAAAAGCTTGAGGCTAAGTTTTCTGCATACGTAGATGCATTTGTTTGAAGCCCTACCATCATGGCTGTTGGCATGCCATATGGATAATTTCTGCCATTCATGGGGAAATTAACCGGCACATTTCCGATCATGGAATTTGCCATTAAGGGGTTAGTCGAATTTAAAATTGGTGGTACAGGGACCATCATCATATTCGACACCGGGTTAATGGTAGGAGCGGTTACAACAGTTACACCCATAACTGTCGAAGAAGGTAATGGAGCGGTTACTCCCGCTATGGTTGGAAAATGAACAGGAGCAGTTACTCCTGGGGAAGATACATGGGCGGTTACTCCTGAAGTACTTGCAGCGTTGATATCATCAACTGCCGCTTGAGAATGTGCGTTTGATGTGGAAGCAGTATTCATATTAGACCATGGCATTTCAGTAAGATGCCTACCACTTCTTAAACGCATGCAAAGTATAAAATACTGGTTTTGTGTTTGATAACAAACCCAAAATTGTTTAGTAAAAACTTTTAATAAATTTAGCAGAAATGTCCCACTGGGCGTGCCAATTTGTTTACCGTGATTTGTGGTAAACACCGCTAGTTACACGTGTGTGCTCCTTGCGAGACCAACTAGAAACATCTCAGAACATTTGTGGTAAGTTTTTACTAATGTTTGCGGTTTGTTATGAAAAAGGGTGATGATAGTCATTTTTTAATGAAAGAAAACGATAATGGAATGAACAAGTGTTTAAGAAAAGAAATGCAGAAATATAATGAATTTCAGTAAAGTGCAGGAAGTGTAAATGAAGAAAAGAATATTAAAAGTAAGTAAATTGCAGGAATCTTAAAAGAAAGTAAATAACATTGCATTGAATAAAGATTGGTACGCAGATTCATTCATTGAATTCCTTTGACTCTGTTTTCTCTGATGCGGAAGTAAGAGTTTTGCGGAAGTTTATGCAGAAATGAATTGTGCGACCTTTGTTCTATGTACAAAACTTCTATTTATAAAGAAAAACTAATAACCGCAGAGCGGTTTCAAAACAGCGGTTATTCTAAGCTAACTGTTTGGCTAATTCGACCAAGTAACTGCTCCATCTTTTGACTACATTGCTGTTGTTCCTTTCGACCAACACTTTTTGACTTAACCTGTTATCTGGATATTGTTCATCTTCCCGTCGAACTACTGGCTTCAGCTTTCCAAATTTCGCTAAGTTATGCGCTACGCTAATTCTCCTTGGCTACCACTTCCTGGAGTCGAAATATTGCTCTTTCTTCTTGAATTTGCTAAGTCAAGCTTTGTTGACTGCATTTTATTTTAGCCTGTCGAAAATGCAAAATGCAGGCTAACAAATACTAATGGAGGAAAGAATAAGAAAATTCACACATGGAAGTTTTATACTAATTTTGTCTCTTCTAATGATCTACTCTTCCCGACAAAACCTTTGTAAGAGTTTATTAAAATGACAAAGCTTATGATAGGTGTTTTACCACCTTTAACAATAACTAGGCGCTCTTCACTTGAGCTACCCCATCTTTGTGCGTTAGCCTTCAAAAACAACAATTGTTTACTTTTTTCTTGCAATTGTTTACGTATTTCTTTAGTGATCCATTTCAACCATGCAAGATACACAAGTTGATCAACAAGAGACATGATCAGGATATAAAGCATAGTTCAGGTTGTGATGAGTGTACAAGAGACCAAAGAACAACACACAGTTGCATAATAAGTAAATAGGCAAACATGTGATTGATTGTATTGCATAACATGTTTGGATGTTGCTTATTGCTCCCATCCCAACTTTGTGATTTATACAGGTGTCTTAACCCCTATTTTCTATATGTTTACACAAAATGTTTTGGGATTAGATTTTCCAAACAAAGTTACCATGAGATGTAGCTGCGTAATATGTACCACTCCCCAAGGATGGTGTGAACCTCAGATACTATATGATGATCGTTGTAGATTTGGGTGGGAGATTGATGTTGAGCTAGGGATATTCATTTATCGAGGGAGGGTGACATATGTCTATGGTTCTCCAAGTTTTTCTAAGACGAGTTGGATAGGAGATGTACGTATACCACATTGGCTACCTTTTCATCGCATCTAGGAGGCACAAGGAGTATCACACCATGAATACATTCGGGAAGAGCCGCTCAAAGAGTCTAGCGATTTCATAGCTAACCGTTGGAGTAACTCTTAGAGTTCCTACGAGCCGACAAACTTCTAGAGCTTGGAGGAATCAGGAGCCACAGTCCCTTTATGTATAGTTATCCCAGCAGTGATCAGTCACTCGGTAGGGAAAAAACCGGTTTGAACTCCATCCAAGCGAAGCTCATCAGGGCTAGCCACCAGTCTCGTACGTCGATTCCCAATCGGCATTGCACCCAACCCAAAAATTATCATTTCAACGTGGTCCCTAGTCAAGCCGCTAGCGCACCCCTCCAAGGCTCAACAAAGATAAAGCCCCTTATTGATCTTCTAAAAGAAGTGTCTACAAAAATTTTCAATTAACTGACTAATCTAGAGATGAAGTTTTTTTGTCCCTATAGTGACTCACCTTTGTGAATGTGGAAGTGGGGCCGCTTCCTATAGAATCGTTGGCAGGATTCCAAGAGCGTTCACTAAACTAGGATAGACATGCAGGACCATAAAAGCACGGGCTTATAAGTATACACCCATGGAAAAGGTTGTGTGTGGTTTTGATGATTAGAGATAGAGTTCAAGACTACGAGTCACTCTTGTTGAATCTAAATCTTAACCGCTATGCAAAGGTTTAAGTCGTAAGACACCTCTGTTTATGCACAATCTTATGGAAGCATTTGACGCTACTTCTGAAACTCCTTTTTAAATTCAAGTGGGGGATTGCTGAAACTTTGTTAAGTGTGAATTTGAAAAAGTCCCACATTGGGTAGACTAAACACTTCTATAGTCTAAAAAGCCTATAAAAGGGAGACTCCTCCTCACTTATTTCTCACACCAAACTTGACGATAAAGCATCTCTCCTCAATTTTTCTCTCTTCTCTCTAAACTTCTTTGTTCTTCTCTAGAAAGCTAGAAGCATTTCCAAGCTAAAGAGTGGTTTTTATAACCATATTGAGGGTGTATATCTTAGAGCGAATTTTCACTGTGCAGTGAACTTTCGCAGCAGTTTTTGATTGGGCTGTTTTATCCTAGGGACGTCGTGGTTGATAGCCTGCTTGCACCTTGGAGCAGTGCCACGAAACGTCTTAGAGAGAGCGACCTAGTCCGCGACTCATCCCATGAAATCTCTTCGGCTTGATTTTTGAAAACGGTGTTGTTTTGGGGAAAGTTCTGGCTAGGAAAAACTTGGTACTGAAGAGTGTCCATTGTGACCCACCTCTCTTTCCTGGGAACCTACTCGGATTAACATTTTAAGACGTTTCTCATTCAGCCATGACAACCGAAGAAATTACTGGTGCTGGTTCCGCTGAAACAGCTGAACAGACTAAAACAGCAATTGAAACACTCCTATGGAAGGAGCAAGACTATCTCTGTAAGAATTTTATTCTGAACGGACTAACTGATGATCTTTATGATTATTACAGTACCTGTAAGTCTGCCAGGGATGTCTGTGATGCTCTGAAAAAGAAATAATCCTATAGAAAGAGAATAATTTTCTCTATACTATTTATCAATAGAAAGAGAATTGATTTCTCTAAACGGTATAATAATAGAAAGAGAATGATTATCTCTATAACATTTAATTCTACGGAAAGAGAATAATCATCTCTATAAGAATGAAATTTTTTTAATTCATATTTTTTGAAATTATTTTTTTTTCATATCTTTTGTTGCCGTTAGTGGTTAACATTTAACGGTTAATGGTTTTATATTATGTTTTATATCATAGAATTGCTTTTGATCTCATTACCAATAACATTTTTTTGAGAAGTTATGTGTTTTACGATATATTGCAATATATAATTTTGAAAATGGGAATATAACTTTCTAGAAAACCTTTCAAAATTAAAATCTTAATCAGATTTAAAAGAACCGCAACAAGAATGGGAACCCTCCAAAGTCCCCATATCCTAAGCCTCAACCACCACCACAACCTAAGAATTATGCTGCTCCTCCATTTAATTGTTTAAGTTGCGAGTGACCAGGTCATATGACATGCAAGTGTAGGAACAGACCAAGCTCTGCCCCGCAGGCTAACCTGACTGAATAGCAATCAGTTGCTATAATTTATGAAATCAACATTGTTGATAATTGCGAAGGTTGGTGAATGGTCACTGGCTTTGCTCGATGTGATCATGCTATGTTTCGAACATAGATCGTTGCTGGAAAAAAAAGGGAAAAGTATGTTGAGTCTGGTGAATATTTTTTTCAACGCATTGTTTACTTCATCTATCAGAAGTTTTGAACGCTATACTACTTTTTTAGACGTGTTTGACTTTGACGTGTAAACAAATGCATTCTTTTAAAAAAAAAAGCCAGATAACTTTTTTCAAAAATTATTTTCTTAAATGAGTTAAAAAAAAGGTGATTTTTGTAGTCAAGCAAGAATTTTCAGGACTTCGCATAAATCCGTAAGGAAATCTGAGCATTAGTTTTGACTAACTCAGATATATGCGAATAAGATAGAACGTTAACCAGAAATGGAAAACGATAGTTTACGACTTTTATTTATAATTGATTTGACTACATTGTATATACTTTGTGAAAAATAAAAGTGAAGTGCTTGACATATTCAAAGTTTTTCATTACAGATTTTGAAAATCAATTAAATAGAAAGGTTAAGAGCTTTTATAGCAATTGAGAAATGGAGTATGATTCCCATTAATTTAATGGAATTATACATGAAACGACTGCACCATATTCTCCCGTAATGAATGGTAAAGCAGAAAGAAAGAATAGAACTTTTACCGAATTGGTAGTTACTATTTTGCTTTATCCTGGTGCTGCATCTCACGGGTGGGGGGGGGGGGGGGAATTTGTTAACTATAAGTTATGTCCTGAATAGACTTCCAAAGTCTACGAGCAAAATTTCTCCTTATGAAATCATAAAGAAAAGACAACCTAATGTGTCTTATTTTCGAATCTTGGGTTGCTTGGCCTATGTCAGGATTCCAGACCCAAAAGAGTTGAACTCGCCAGTAGAGCCTATGAATGTGTATTCATTGGGTATGCAGTAAACAGTAAAGCTTACAGGTTTTATGACCTTAAAACTAAAGTGATCATAGAGTCAAATGATGTTGACTTTTATGAAAATGAATCCCTTTTAAATCTAAAAATAGTGGGGGCACCGGAACTACTCAAGTTTATGTGCCTAGGAACGTTGAAAACAACGAACAAAGGGAAATAGAACCTTGAAGAGGTAAGAGAGCACGTGTTGTTAAGGACTATGGACCCGATTATATGGTCTATACATTAGAAGAGGATCCAACTAGCATTCAAGAAGCATAGTCTTCTTTGGATGCGGATTTGTGGCAAGAAGCCATCAATGACCGGATGGATTCTCTAGAGTCTAACAATACATGGCACTTAGTGGAATTGCCTCCTGGTTGCAAACCAAATTGGTTGTAAATGGATTTTGAAAAATAAACTAAAACCTGACGGCACTGTTGATAAATTCAAGGCTCGCCTTGTAGTCAAAGGTTTTAGACAAAGAGAGAATATAGATTTCTTCGACACATATTCACCTGTTACTAGAATTACATCCATAAGGGTACTAATTTCGTTGGCCGCTATTTACAATTTGGAAGTACACCAAATGGATGTCAAAACTGATTTTTTAAATGGTGAATTAGAAGAAGAAATCTATACGGAGCAACCTGAAGTTTTTGTAGTTCTTGGGCAAGAACACAAGGTCTGTAAGTTGGATAAGTCTTTGTATGGTCTCAACAAGCTCCTAAACAATGGCATGAGAAGTTTGATAATTTGATTATATCGAGTGGGTTTAAAGTGAATGAAACTGACAAATGCATATATTACAAAACCGAGAATGACATTTGCATTATAATATGTCTCTATGTAGACGACTTACTCATATTTGGATCAAACATTCATGCTGTTAATAATGTAAAATCACTGTTGTGCAACAACTTAGATATGAAAGACCTCGGAGAAGCCAGTGTCATACTTGGTATTAAAATCACTAGGTCCGAGAAGGGAATTTGTTTGGATCAATCTCGTTACATTGAGAAGATCTTAAAGAAATACAATTATTTTGATTGTAAACCTGTTTTACACCATATGATCCGAGTGTCAAACTTTTTAAGAACACTGGTGACAGTGTTAGACAAACGGAATATGCGGGCATCATTGGCACCCTAAGGTATGCCACTGATTGTACTAGACCCGACATTGCCTATGTTGTGGGATTGCTATGCAAGTTTACTAGTCGACCTAGTATAGAGCATTGGCACGCTATCGAGAGAGTCATGAGATACCTTAAAAAGACCATGAATCTCGGATTACATTATCAGAGATTTCCAGCTGTACTTGAAGGATACTGTGATGCAGATTGGAACACTCTATCAGATGATTCCAAAGCAACTAGTGGCTATATATTTAGTATAGCTGGTGGTGCCATCTCTTGGAAATCTAAGAAACAGACCATATTAGCTCAGTCCATTATGGGAGAACCCGATGCCAGCTGTGTTGATCCACTGTGATAGTACCGCGGCTATTGCAAAAATAGAGAACCGTTATTTCAACGGTAAAAGACGACAAATACGTCGTAAAACACGGCACTGTGAGAGAATGTCTCTCAAAAGGAGCTGCGAGAGTGGATCATGTACGCACTGATCAGAAGTTAGCTGATCCTTTGACGAAAGGATTGGCTAGGGAGAAACTCCAAAATACATCTCAAAGGATAGGACTACTGCCTTTAGAATCATGAGTCACTCACGATGGTAACCCAACCTAAAAGACTGGAGATCTCACGAATTAGGTTCAATGGGTAATAACAAGTTGTGAAGTGATACGAGATGAACATGCTATTATAAGTAAAGAAGCATGATTCCTGGAGCGACGTAAGGTTGAGGTAATAGAAACTCTTAATGAGATCTATACTCTATGTGGAGTGGAGTACCTAGCTACAGGAGTACTCTTGATAGACTCACCTTTGTGAATGTGGAAGTGGGGCCGCTTCCTATGGAATCGTTGGCAGGATTCCTAGAGCGTTCACTAAACTAGGATAGACGTGCAGGGCCATAAAAGCACGGGCTTTTAAGAATACACCCATGGAAAAGGTTGTGTGTGGTTTTGATGATTAGAGATAGAGTTCAAGACTACGAGTCACTCTTGTTGAATCTAAATCTTAACCGCTATGCAAAGGTTCAAGTTGTAAGACACCTCTGTTTATGCACAATCTTATGGAAGCATTTGACGCTACTTCTGAAACTCCTTTTTAAATTCAAGTGGGGGATGGTTGAAACTTTGTTAAGTGTGAATTGGAAAAAGTCTCACATTGGGTAGACTAAACGCTTCTATAGTGTAAAAAGCCTATAAAAGGGAGACTCCTCCTCACTTATTTCTCACACCAAACTTGACGATAAAGCATCTCTCCTCAAGTTTTTCTCTCTTCTCTCTAAACTTCTTTGTTCTTGTCTAGAAAGCTTGAAGCATTTCCAAGCTAAAGAGTGGTTTTTATAACCATATTGAGGGTGTATATCTTAGAGCGAATTTTCACAGTACAATGAACTTTCGTAGCAGTTTTTGACTGGGCTGTTTTATCCGGGGGACGTCGTGGTAGATAGCCTGCTTGCACCTTGGAGCAGTGCCACGAAACGTCTTAAAGAGAGCGACCTAGTCCGCGACTCATCCCAGTAATCTCTTCGGCTTGATTTTCGAAAACAGTGTTGTTTTGGGGAAAGTTCTGGCTAGAAAAGACTTGGTACTTATGAGTGTCCATTGTGACTCACCTCTCTTTCCTGGGAACCTACTCGGATTAACATAAAATACCTTCCTTTTTTTTTGATAAGCAAATGAATTTTATTAATAGTAGTACAGGGGGCACAAGAAATACTCTGCCTATGTCGTTACATCATGGTTGGAACGGGGGCCTCGTTAAAACCTCCAAGGGCCAAAACTCATTGGGAAAAAGACCCGAGTAGGAAAAAGAGTACCCCATACGACATTCCTTGCAATTGATTACTTTTTTCTTAAGTGATCCATTTCAACCATGCTAGATACAAATCTTTGAGGTTGGAGGGAATTTTCTTAAAGACGTGCTAAAGATTGTTTGGTGGTTCTAGGATAATTTCCTTTTATATGCTCGGCATTTCATCACGTTGAGAGGCTAATGGACCATAGATTTGAGCTTGAGATGGGATTTGAGACACCAATAAGGGGCTTTTAAATTTAATTGCTATTAAAAGTGTTGTTAGTCATAAATCTGTTCGGTACAATTCCAAATACTTTGAATAAATATATCGATAACAATTGCATATTCAAATAGGAGAATTTTAGAAGCTAAGTCGGTTTCCAGTAGTAATAGAAACTTCTTCAAAGTTTAGGACAAAATATTGAGTAGTTAGATGTCATGTAATGACTCAATGTAAGTTATCTAACGACCACAACATGTGTTTGGGTTGTGCTTGGCAGTTATTCTTTCCGTAGGCTATAAATACTATAAATTCCAACTCTGTTAAATCAAATTAGTTGACCTAGGTTTTAGAAGAGTTAATAATTTAAATCAAACATGAACTAATTATAAAAACCAAATGATTTTAAGGCTAACGTCGGAAATGAACACATGCTTCTTTCTAAAAGAAAAAGATCACTATATCTTTGAAATATAGCGCGAATAAATTATATGATTCAATTGTACAACTTAGGGTCATACAAATCTAGCAAAGAATAAAAAAATACACGTCCCTTTCTGGACTCAAATCTTTTAGTTATTTTTCTTTCCTGTCAGAAATTGTCGGTACCATTCAGCAGCTGCCTTGGCGGTGCGCTTGAGATTATCCTTAAAATCAACATGAAAAAGCCCCCAACTTCCAGAATAGCCCGCTTGAAATTCAAATGTATCAAATGCTGACCATGCAAAGTAACCACATGTAACATTCCCAAAATAATTAATAGAATTATTTGGATGTTAACCCAATTAAATTAATTTAGTACTTGACTGGTAAATTAATTGAGTGCAAAAATTAATTATTAGTCGTCATCGGATCGTTAACCGGATAATACGGATCAAGGAAGTTTCGGAATCGAAATAGGAGATTTAGATCAATATGATAATTAGACCACGTTACCAACTATATATTAAATAAATATATATATGTGTACGTGTGTCTGTTAAAAAGGAAAGAAAAAAAAGAATTAAGAAAGGAAAAAGAAAGAAAGAATGCGAGAGAGAGAAACAGAAGAGAGAAAAGGAGAAAAAAAGAGAAAGAAGAAAGAATGGGTGAGGAGGAAGAAGACGAAAAAGGGAGGACTTCGGCTCATCAAAACGACTTCCGTCCAACACGAAAAATGCTCAGCGTTACTTCCTCTTCGATTTGGTACCATGATCTTGATCATCAACTCACTCTCTCTCACTTTGCCATTTTCGAATATTGAAGGTTTTGGGGAAGGATTTCGGTTTTTGATGATTGTGATGGTTTACGGATGATAAGAAGGCAACCCGATGAAGGTGGAAAGCGGATTGATGTTCGATTGGAAGGTTGGGAGAGTTAGGGTTGAGAATCCAAAAGTTGGGTTTATGTGTGAATAGTGTCATGGAGGTTAGGGGAGGAAGATGATGAATAGTGTTCGGGGAAGATTTCGAGGGATTTGGTATTTCGATCAAAAGAGGGTTCGTGATCGAGTGGGAAACTTTGGAAGCGGATTGGGTGTCGCCGGAGCGGGGAGCGTTCGTGTGGTTACTCGGTGAATTCGGCTCGAACGTGGTTCACGCTTCAAGGGTGAGTTTTACTCATGCTTAGGATATTTTTGTGTCTCGATAAATTTTATGTGATGTGATTCCGAGAGCTTTTGACTTGAAAACCGCTATTTGGAAAATATGTCGTTTTTGATAAAAACCGTTTTGATTGAGACATTGATTGATTTGAATGATTGTGTGATATTGGTTGAATCTGTTTTACTGTTTGTTTGGACTGTTTTCAATCGGAACGAGAATCGGAATTAAGCGGAATCGCAGTTTTCGTGCGAAACCGCCAAATTCGCGATATCTTTTGATTCCGGAACCCGATTGAGGTGTTCTAAGATGCGTTGGAAAGCTTATTCAGAGGCCTAACTGAATATTCTATTTTTAAGGCATAGTGAACTGTTTTTGAAGTTATAGATTGTTTTGAAAAACCGAATAATAGTACATGTGTGCGGATATGTTTTATTAATAATAAAGCGGACTATGAGTCCTACGTGGTATGGTATAACTGACGCGGGATGATTATTATTTATTCGTCTAAACCGGTCTACGATTCACGATATATATTTTATATCGACTATGGGAAACGGCCCAATGCGGGTATTGTGTTTGATTAACGGTCTAATGTAAATGAACTAAATGTTCATGTGAAAGTAGATATATATATTATATCGAGTTTGGATGACGACCCATGATGTTAACATACTAGGCGGGGCAGTCATGATCCCTTACCCTAGGCTCCGTGGCATTAGGGAAAGTACTATTGGTAAGGGGGTTCGCCGGGAGTAGCGTTCGCGCAGTCGGTGTTATGTTGAAAGTTAAGCGTTGCGTTCACTGGGAGTAGCGTTCGCGCAGTCGGTGGTATGTAAAAAGGTCTTATAACATGGTTCACCGGGAGTAGCGTTCGCGCAGTCGGTGTTGCCATAAAGGTTAAACGATACGGGTCACCGGGAGTAGCGTTCGCGCAGTCGGTGTCGTATCAAAGGTCACGTGACTCGAGTCACCGGGAGTAGCGTTCGCACAGTCCGTGTCGTACTGAGTTATAGCAGGTTCGCCGGGAGTAGCGTTCGCGCAGTCGGTGGAATGCTATGTGTAAATAATGCGGTTCATCGGGAGTAGCGTTCGCGCAGTCGGTGCCGTGTTGAGTTATCAATGTTGTAAAACTGGACCGCGGGTGTTAGTAGGCGTCTCGGTAGAACTCACTGAGATTGTATCTCACTGTCTATATTTTGTGGTTTTTACAGAGAAGCAAGGGAAAAAGCAAAGGTGAAGAAGCACAGCTAGGTGGTGTGCTTATGAAGATGGTGAAGACTTAGTTTTCATTGTTAATCTCTTTCCCTCGAGATTTTTGTATTTCCAATTGTATAACTTGTACCAGTAAAAGTTGTAAAATCGTTTCCGCTATTTCTTGGTATTTGGATATTGCACTCTAGGTTATGAGCTATTTCTATTTATGTTCAATATCTAAAACAGGAAAAATATCTCTGATTATTTTATAATGGTACACTTGGGTATTTTGACTCGATAAAAATACCGGGGTGTTACAGTTGGTATCAGAGCAGTTCGACCTAGTCGGACTTAGTTTAGGGTTGAGTCGATTCCTTGTTAGTCCTTGTTGTAATTATACTTGTGATGCTAAGAGACATTGAGCTTGATCAACTTAATACTTAGTGCATCATAAGCGGAATTATGGAAGGATGACCAAGACGCAATCCTCGACCAAGACCGAAATCTCCAACCGGTGCGTCCTCAGGAAATGTGGCATGACGGTGGAAGAATACACCGCTAAGTTTGAGAAGTCGTCTCAGTCTTACCAAGTGGTAAAGTAAGCTTCGGATGACGAATGGAGAATGCAGAAGTATAAGAAGGGCATAAGTGCTTTTATGACTTAGGGTCTCAGTTCTTATACTATTACCAATTTTGTTGCCTTAGTGCAATCAGCCTATGTCGCCGAGGATGATCTCATAGGGAATATGGAAAAGGAAAGAAGGTAGTTGAATTACCAATTTGGAATGCAGAGTCCTAAGATAATTTCATCAAAGGAAAAGCAGGTGCAATTTTCTGATTCTTCAAAGGTCAGAAGATGTTCTAACTATGGAAGATATCACCAGGGTGATCGTCAGCACAGATTAATCAATGCTATTATTGTAATGAAGAGGGTCACTATGCAAAAGAGTGCCCTGCAGGGAAAAGTTCCGAGGAGTACAAGTTTGTGGATCTCGCTTTCAATGTATATTTCTATCAAGCGTCTCGTATTAGACTCTTTGATTTAGATTAATCAAAGTTGGGGAGTAAACGAGGATGAGTGGAATGAAGCTTCGGAAGTGTTTTCAAATGCGGTGTCGAGCCTATGAAGGCGAATGATGAGTTTCTCGTATTGATTCGTAACAAGAGAGTTCATATCAAGGTAGTAGTGGATCATACTTGACGATTGATGTGCTGGATTGGAAAGATTTTCTACACTCATTTCGTTGATCTAAGATTGTTTTCTCGCAAATTTAGACCTTTCTGGGAATGTCGATCCTCGGTTAGTCGGATGAAAGACTTAGCGAAATTTTGAGGACAAAATTCTTTCAAGTTGGGGAGAATGTAACATCCCCAAAATAATTAATAGAATTATTTGGATGTTAACCCAATTAAATTAATTTAGTACTTGACTGGTAAATTAATTGAGTGCAAAAATTAATTATTAGTCGTCATCGGATCGTTAACCGGATAATACGGATCAAGGAAGTTTCGGAATCGAAATAGGAGATTTAGATCAATATGATAATTAGACCACGTTACCAACTATATATTAAATAAATATATATATGTGTACGTGTGTGTGTGTTAAAAAGGAAAGAAAAAAAAGAATTAAGAAAGGAAAAAGAAAGAAAGAATGCGAGAGAGAGAAACAGAAGAGAGAAAAGGAGAAAAAAAGAGAAAGAAGAAAGAATGGGTGAGGAGGAAGAAGAGGAAAAAGGGAGGACTTCGGCTCATCAAAACGACTTCCGTCCAACACGAAAAATGCTCAGCGTTACTTCCTCTTCGATTTGGTACCAAGATCTTCATCATCAACTCACTCTCTCTCACTTTGCCATTTTCGAATATTGAAGGTTTTGGGGAAGGATTTCGGTTTTTGATGATTGTGATGGTTTATGGATGATAAGAAGGCAACCCGATGAAGGTGGAAAGCGGATTGATGTTCGATTGGAAGGTTGGGAGAGTTAGGGTTGAGAATCCAAAAGTTGGGTTTATGTGTGAATAGTGTCATGGAGGTTAGGGGAGGAAGATGATGAATAGTGTTCGGGGAAGATTTCGAGGGATTTGGTCTTTCAGTCAAAAGAGGGTTCGTGATCGAGTGGGAAACTTTGGAAGCGGATTGGGTGTCGCCGGAGCGGGGAGCGTTCGTGTGGTTACTCGGTGAATTCGGCTCGAACGTGGTTCACGCTTCAAGGGTGAGTTTTACTCACGCTTAGGATATTTTTGTGTCTCGATAAATTTTATGTGATGTGATTCCGAGAGCTTTTGACTTGAAAACCGCTATTTGGAAAATATGTCGTTTTTGATAAAAACCGTTTTGATTGAGACATTGATTGATTTGAATGATTGTGTGATATTGGTTGAATCTGTTTTACTGTTTGTTTGGACTGTTTTCAATCGGAACGAGAATCAGAATTAAGCGAAATCGCAGTTTTCGCGCGAAACCGCCAAATTCTGCACTTGACAGGCCCCCCTACTGTCAGTCCACGCGCCACTTGCACGCCGCACGCCACTCGCGCGCCACTTGACAGATCCTACTGTCAGCTCGCGCGCCACTTGCGCCCCACGCGCCACTCGCGCGCCACTTTGCAGATTTTCAACAGTTTTTCACTGATTTTGTTTTCGCGATATCTTTTGATTCCGGAACCCGATTGAGGTGTTCTAAGATGCGTTGGAAAGCTTATTCAGAGGCCTAACTGAATATTCTATTTTTAAGGCATAATGAACTGTTTTTGAAGTTATAGATTGTTTTGAAAAACCGAATAATAGTACACGTGTGCGGATATGTTTTATTAATAATAAAGCGGACTATGAGTCCTACGTGGTATGGTATAACTGACGCGGGATGATTATTATTTATTCGTCTAAACCGGTCTACGATTCACGATATATATATTATATCGACTATGGGAAACGGCCCAATGCGGGTATTGTGTTTGATTAACGGTCTAATGTAAATGAACTAAATGTTCATGTGAAAGTAGATATATATATTATATCGAGTTTGGGTGACGACCCATGATGTTAACATACTAGGCGGGGCAGTCATGATCCCTTACCCTAGGCTCCGTGGCATTAGGGAAAGTACTATTGGTAAGGGGGTTCGCCGGGAGTAGCGTTCGCGCAGTCGGTGTTATGTTGAAAGTTAAGCGTTGCGTTCACTGGGAGTAGCGTTCGCGCAGTCGGTGGTATGTAAAAAGGTCTTATAACATGGTTCACCGGGAGTAGCGTTCGCGCAGTCGGTGTTGCCATAAAAGTTAAACGATACGGGTCACCGGGAGTAGCGTTCGCGCAGTCGGTGTCGTACTGAGTTATAGCAGGTTCGCCGGGAGTAGCGTTCGCGCAGTCGGTGGAATGCTATGTGTAAATAATGCGGTTCATCGGGAGTAGCGTTCGCGCAGTCGGTGCCGTGTTGAGTTATCAATGTTGTAAAACTGGACCGCGGGTGTTAGTAGGGGTCTCGGTAGAACACACTGAGATTGTATCTCACTGTTTATATTTTGTGGTTTTTACAGAGAAGCAAGGGAAAAAGCAAAGGTGAAGAAGCACAGCTAGGTGGTGTGCTTATGAAGATGGTGAAGACTTAGTTTTCATTGTTAATGTCTTTCCCTCGAGATTTTTGTATTTCCAATTGTATAACTTGTACCAGTAAAAGTTGTAAAATCGTTTCCGCTATTTCTTGGTATTTGGATATTGGACTCTAGGTTATGAGCTATTTTTATTTATGTTCAATATCTAAAACAGGAAAAGTATCTCTGATTATTTTATGATGGTACACTTGGGTATTTTTACTCGATAAAAATACCGGGGTGTTACACCACAAACCTTAACGCCAGTTCTGCCAATGTAAACATGATAAATATGTATTTTTAATAACCTTATACTTATGTTTTTGTTTTATTTCTTTTTTTTTTGAAAAAATACCCTAAAAACTATAACACCCCGGTATTTCTAACATGTAGAGACACCGAAGATGCACAGATGCGGAAATTCAGAGGACACAGTTCATGTTTAAAGTATTGGACATACAAACTTTTTCCGAAATAACTCATAGTCGAAAATAGCATTACTTCATAAAAATAGAAGTTCATCGCCGAACGAAATACAATACCCAAGTCCAAATACCACACAGAAACATAAAACGGTTCGTAAAACTCATAACTAATACAAGTTTATACAACCAAATAGAACTCCCAAAAGAACAAGGGATAAGCATGACTAAGTCTTCAGCACCTCCGAGAGTATACCAACTACTCGTGCACAATAGTCTTCCTTCTTCCCTGCTTTTCTGAAAAAAAACAACAAATATGGATTGGGTGAGATAAAATTATCTCAGTGAGTCCTACCGTGCCCCCTCACTGACACTCGGTTCAATTATTAAACCGTTACAATATAAGCTGACATAACAATGTCTTATTCATTAATCGAAATGCCGACTGCACAACAATTGCTAATCCCGGGAAATCGTGAATTGAACTTAACATGATCCGGCTGCACAACGATTGCTAATCCCGGAAACCATGTGTCTAACCTTAGCACAAACCGGCTGCACAACGCTTGCTAATCCCGGTAACCCACGAATTGAACACGCCAAGACGTATACAAGGCCTAGGGTGAGGGCTCATGACTTCTCTTCCTAGTATGCTACTTGTCGGGTCGTCACCCAACGCGATACATATGACAATACGCATCAAATTCTCGAGAGTTAGATAATTTATATCTTTTCGATCACCAAAGGATCAATCACATAATAATTGGATAAACAATATCCATATCGATCTATAATCCGTTTTGAGGAATTCATAAATTAGACCTCCGGCATTATAATCATATTCAATTGACGCATATAAATATATATATATATATATTCAGTCAGTCCATCAGACGGTGTACCCACACGTATACTAGGGTTTCGGTTTTTCAGTCAAATATGCTTTCGAAGCTCTTTTTCAAAATCATGAGTTGAACAAGTTCAAAATACGGTTTTCAATAAGGCAATTCCTTTTTAAATGATTGAGCAAGAGATTAGAAAAGGTTCGGGATCAAACGGAGCTCCAGAATGAGAAATCGGGAATTGGTGACAGAAGCTCACGCACGGTCCGTGCCCAGGGGCGCACGACCCGTGTGTGATTTACCAGAATCACACAATCCAAACCGAAAGGGGCGCACGATCCGTGCCCAGGGGCGCACGGTTCGGGCGTCCCGTTATTTTTCCAATTAAGCCAACCCGTAGCAGGCGCGCGGTCCGTGCTCAGGGGCGCACAGTCCGTGCGACCTGTGTCTGTTTCCAAAAATTCACCTATTTCTCAATTACGCTTTCTGTTTTCACCCAATTCGATTTCTAATATCGATCACTCCTGAAACTCAGAAAATCCCAAATATTCCAGATAGTATACAAATCATTTTGTTTCAACAATTTAATCACAACTTCGTAAATTGTTCAACAATTCCATAAAAACCGTAAAAACACGATATTTCTCGAAAACGGTTTTCGGTTCCAAAATCTTTCGAAAACGGATAATGCCTTATGACTCAAAACCGATATATTTTCAAGACACATAAAAATATCCCTATCCGTGAGTAGAACTCACCCGTTGACGAAATCCGAGAGTTGAGCCGAGAGACGAGATCGTCGAACCGAAAACAACGAACTATCCCCGCTAGAAACCGAACCGATTTCCAAAACAGAAATCTCTACCACTAGAACGCTGGAACAGCAACTGGATCCTCAGCACTTCCTCCGATTTTGAAATACAAGCTTAAGACTTCACCCTTGATAGCAAGAAATTGAACATGCAAGCCACAACATCTCATAGCTCCACCATCTTCACCATTGAAGCTTTAAGTTTCGAAATTGAGGTTGAGAGGTAGAGAGAGAATCAGCTTCTTAAATTGTGCTCATTGGAAAGCAAATTGAAAATGAAGTAGGGAAGTGATGAGAACACTTACATGCAAGAGGCTTGGTAGAGGTGATGGTGATTCCTTCCTCCTTTCTCCCTTTCGCCTCCCTCTCCTCTTTCTCTCCTCCCCTATTCTGTTTTCCTTTCTTTTATTTCCAGCTGGAGTAGAATGTTTGAGAGTGAGGTGAGTTCAGTTGGGTGAATATGGGCTGGGGGTTTAAATGATGGTGAAAAGACCTTTTTGCCCTTGGCCCATAAAATGATAGTTTAGGTGCTGAAAATTCCCTTCGGTACAAAACTTACTCGATTAATCCGGTTCCGATCGAAAAGACAGATTTGCCCTTCAGCCCCAATTCCTCATTTAACTTATGAATAGGCCACCCTTTAATGGAGAATAGGATTTCTTGACAATTTCTCGACATATTTATCCCCGAGACACGACCAATTATTCCGACAAATAATCATTCAGCCTCCGTCATCATAATACGAGTCTTTAAAATTTAGGGATGTTACAATCACCCCAAGTTTTAAAAATTTTGTCCTCAAAATTGACAAGACGTACCTTAATGAAAGAGATATGGATATCGAGTCCGCATGTCTTCTTCCAATTCCCAGGTAGCCTCTTCGGCTGAAAAGCCATCCCATACTACTTTGACAATCGGAATAGTCGTTGAACGCAGAGTCTTCACACCACACTCCAAGATATAACTAGGATAAGGTTGAAATGACAAATCCGGTCGCAGGTCAATCGTATCAACACTCAACGGTTGATGCAGATCGGGAACATACTTCCTCAACTGAGACACGTGGAACACATCATGGAGATTTGATAGGGCCAGAGACAATGCGAGGTGATAGGCAACTGGCCCAATCCGCTCGATGATTTGGAAAGGTCCAACGTATCGAGGACTGAGCTTCTTCGCTCGCAAGTCCCTCCCGGTGCCTATGGTTGGAGAAAGTTTCAAGAACACATGATCACCAACCTCAAACTCCAACGGTCTCCTTCGGTTGTCAGCATAGCTCTTTTGCCGACTCTGAGCGACCTTCATCCTTTCTCGAATTAACTTGATCTTCTCAGTAGTCTCACGAACCATATCGGGTCCCAGAAACTTATCTTCACCAATCTCCCACCAACACAACAGAGTTCTACACTTCCTACCATAAAGTGCTTCAAATGGTGCCATTCCAATGCTGGAGTGGTAACTGTTGTTGTAGGAGAATTCTACTAATGGAAGATGATCCTCCCATTTTCTCCCGCTATCGAGCACACAAGCCCGAAGCATGTCCTCAAGAGTCTGAATAGCCCCCTCAGTCTGACCATCAGTCTGAGGATGATAAGCAGTGCTAACCAGCACCCTAGTTCCCAAAGCTTCATTCAATGCTCTCCAGAATCTGGAAGTAAACTTGGGATCTCGGTCTGACACGATACTCGTTGGAACCCCATGCAGTCCGATAATGTTTTTCACATATTCATCTGCTAACTTGGTCACCTTATAAGTCGAGCGAACGGGAATAAAGTGAGCGTATTTAGTCAATCGGTCCACCACTACCCAAATAGAATCGTTACCGGCCTGTGACCTCGGCAACCCCATGACGAAATCCATCGAGATATCTTCCCATTTCCAAACTGGCATATCTAGCGGTTGTATTTGACCGCCCGGTCTTCGGTGTTCCGCCTTAACCTTCTGACAAGTTAAGCACCGAGATACAAATTCTGAAACCTCGGCCTTCATCCCAGGCCACCAATACATTAACTTCAAGTCTCGGTACATCTTGGTGGATCCCCGATGTACAGAGTACTGACTCCTATGAGCTTCTTCCAATACTTGCCTTTTGATATCATCATCATCGGGAACACAAATCCTCCCATTATAGCAAATCATGCCATCACTATCCTCAGTAAAATCTGGCGATCCTCTCTGAGACTGTAACTTCACATCAGTTTCTTGAGCTACACAGATTTGTTCCCTTAACACACTGGCTATTCGAATGTGCCGCAACACTATAGGGTCCCTCTTTCTTGCTACCTTGAGCTTCAAGTCTCTGAATGACTCTAATAAAGTCATTTCGTGAATCATTAACCTTGGCGTGTGGATAGACTTCCTGCTCAGAGTATCTGCTACCACATTGGCTTTCCCAGGGTAATACTTCAATTCGAAGTCGTAGTCCTTCAAAAATTTAGTCCACCTTCTCTGTCTGTTATTCAACTCTTTTTGGTCCAACAGGTACTTCAAGCTCTTGTGATCACTAAAAACTTCGAAACGGGAACCGTAAAGGTAATGTCTCCAAATTTTCAGTGCAAACACAATAGCCGCCAACTCTAAGTCATGAGTTGGGTAATTCCGTTCGTGAGTCTTCAATTGCCTAGACGCATAGGCCACCACATGTTGATTCTGCATAAGGACACATCCTAAACCCTTCCCAGAGGCATCACTATAGATATGAAATCCCAATGACGGATCCGGAAGAATTAGGATTGGAGCAGAAGTTAACCTTTCCTTCAATCCAAGAAAACACTCTTCACAATCGGCATCCCAAGTAAACGGTTGACCTTTGCGAGTCAATCGAGTAAGAGGAAGTACCAATGGTGAAAAACCTTCAATGAATCTTCTATAGTAACCGGCTAAACCCAGAAAGCTTCTGATCTCTGTCACTGACGTCGGTCGTTCCCAATTCAACACTGCTTCAACTGCAACCCCTTCTTGGGAAATCACATGACCCAAGAACTTCACTTCGGACATCCAAAAGTCACACTTCGACGGTTTAGCATAAAGCTTCTTCTCTCGGAGTACTCCTAGGACAAAGCGGAGATGCTGGGCATGCTCCTCTACTGACTTTGAGTAAACCAAGATATCATCAATAAAAACGACCAGAAACTGATCTAGGTAGGAATGGAATACTCTATTCATATAATCCATGAATATGGCTGGAGCGTTAGTCAATCCGAAGGGCATCACCAAAAACTCGTAGTGTCCGTACCTGGTACGAAAATCGGTCTTCGGAATGTCTAAGGCTCTTACCCTGATTTGATGGTATCCTGACCTCAGATCAATTTTGGAGAAAACTTTAGCACCTCGAAGTTGGTCAAGTAGATCATCTATCCTCGGGAATGGATACCTGTTCTTGATAGTGATTTTATTCAGCTGACGGTAGTCTATGCATAACCTCATGCTTCCGTCCTTCTTCTTGACTAGCAATACCGGAGCACCCCATGGAGAAGCACTCGGTCGAATAAACTTCTTGGAAATTAATTCTTCAAGTTGGGACTTCAATTCCTTCAGTTCGAGAGGAGACATCCTATATGGTGCTATGGATATTGGCCCTGCACCAGGCGCTAAATCTATAGAGAATTCTACCTCTCGTTCCGGAGGCAAAGAGGAAACCTCCTCGGGAAAAACATCTAAGAATTCATTTACAACTTGAATAGACGATAAATCCAAATCGGCTTCAGTTGATGCAGACAAAATAACAACAAAAGCTTTCGCACCTTGGAATAGAGACTGGCTGGCTGAAGCGAATGAAATAACACCATCATCTGCAGGTAGTGAAAGTTCTGCCACTTCAGAAGGAAAATAAATTGCACGCTTGAAACAGTCGATAGTAATGTGATTGGAAGTCATCCAATTCATTCCCAAAACGATCTCCATTCCCCTCATAGGCAAACAGATAAAATCAACAACAAAATCCCTGCCTCCTATAGTAAGCAGACAGTTAAGGCATAATGATTGGGTTCGCACACGCCTTTGCAGCAGTAAGGATAGTTATTGGCTCAGATATAGGAGATACTGTTAATCCTAACCGTTCAGCACATGCTTCTGAGATAAAGCAATGAGTAGCACCAGAGTCATACAGAATATTAACAGTTTGATTAAAGAGAGAACCTGTACCCCTTATAAGGTTATCAGCTGGTTTGATGGTCTTGGCATCCAAAGTGTTGACTCGAGCCTGTCTAGGAGCATCAGGAGACTCCAAGAAAGCTTTCCTTGACGGGCAATTATTAGCATAATGGCCCACTTCTTTGCAAAGGTAGCATTGGTTCGGTCCCACCTGGCATTTTCCTTTATGAAACTTCTTGCACACATGACACCTGTCATATCCTGCAGAGTCTCTTGAGTGTACTCGTTTCCCCTTGTCTGAATTCCCTTTGTACCTCGGGTTTGAAGAAGCTGACTCATTACCCTTCTTCTTATCTATCCAGAAATCTTTCCTTTCTGCATACATTCTTTTAAGATCGCTCTCAGCTGAATGAGCTTGTTGATCCAAAGCCGGATAAGTGGTCATGGAATAAGAACTGAGACCTTGATTCACATCGCCTCTAAGACCTTGTCTGAACATCACCATTTTCCACTTATTATCAGGAGCGGTGGCTCTGTTGCGCCCGAAAAATCCGGTTTGGGACTTTTCGTTTGACAACACGGAAGAAGTTTGGAGCCGCCACCAATATTTTTATTTTAAGACCAAAACATTGAAAAAAAAGTCCTTGAAAAGGCGGATGGTCTTTTGAAAACGTAGAGATGTAGGTTCGGGGGTCGGTTAGGTACCGGGAAGGTATTAGCACCACGCACCTCTTTTCTTTTCTTTTCTTTAAGATTTGTTTTATTGAAAACAGGAGGGAAGAAGAATATTTTTGGTTATCTTTGAAAATCAGGACAAAACAAAGATTTTTTTAAGAGTGTGCTTGACGGGACAGGACCCCGCTCCTACGTATCTCCCGGTGTGTAGCAGAATTCGAAGCTACGTAGTTCTCGGTTTTTGGTTTTGAAAACGGCTAAAGGGGTTTTTCGCAATTGGGTGAGCGTTTGTGAAGACCGAACAACAACGGTTAGAATGGCCTCACTACTAACTCTTTTGAAAATGAAATCATCATTGATGACCTAAACGGCAACGGCGCGATTGGTCATCAGTGACAATTGATTTTACTTTTGAGGAATAAGTTTTCGAAAATAGGGTTGAGCTTTTGTGAAGACCGAACAACAACGGTTAGAATGGCCTCACTACTAACTCTTTTGAAAACAAAATCATCATTAACAACCTAAACGGCAACGGCGCGATTGGTTGTCAATGACAATTTATTTTATTCTTGTTTTGAAAATAAAAGGATTTTCTTTTATTAATGAATCTAGGAAAGAGGTTTTAGAAAAAAAAAAGTAGAACACTTCAAATCAATTCTAAATCCATAACCAAATGCAAATGAATGAACAAGACTCATACTTCAACAATCAAGCAATCATGAACATATTATTCATCAACCAAGATTAAGCATGCCAATACAATCAAGGGATTCAATTATCAAAGATGCAAAACAAAGTTCTCAAAGCAATTGTGTTGTGTGGGTGAGAATTGCTACGGGACGGGCAACAATCTCAAAAGGAGTGTATTTACCCTAATGACTCTATGCTACAACAAGCAAGTAGGCTTACGTCTTCATTAGGAGGTCATACATGTAGAAAGGATGGCACACAATTAAGTCAAGACATTTAAATGGCATCATGAACAAAAGAATGCAATTGATCATAAGCATAGGATATTCTTAGTTTAAATGAGTAAGCATGTGGATATGAATGCACGGTTGGGTGATGATGCATGAGCATACAAGGAATGAATGAGCATTATTGAATGATATTTTGTTTGATTTTTGAAGTAATTGACATGGTATGAATGCATGAACATTCGGTTATTGAATGCAAGACATGATATTAATGAATGCATGAACATTTAAGAATGAATGCAAGGCATAACACTATTGAATGTATAACATACTTATTTATGAATGTATGTATGGCATACAAGGATGCATAAACATGTGATAGAATAAAAGAATGCAAGATGCATAAGCATATAAGAATGCATGAACATGCGAATATGGGAGTATGCAAGTATTAGTGTGCAAGCATGAGAGTGTGTTGCATGGATGATGTAAATAAATGAAATGCAAAGCTTAAAAATGTTTTGGTAAGAAGTAGTAAAAAGTTAGAGTAAGGATGTAGTAAAAATGTTTTGATGAATGAAGGTAAAAATGTTTCAATGAATGAGGTAAAAACTCTTAGTAAAAACTTAATGAAGAGGTAAAAGTAAAATGGTAAAATCTTTTTATGTTTTAGGTGAATAGTTAATGAATAGGTAAAAACCAAAGTGGTAAAATCTTTTTAGGTTTTTTGGTAAAAAGTTAATGAAGTGGTAAAGACCAAAATGGTAAAATATTTTTATGTCTTCTGGTAAAAAGTTAATGAAGTGGTTAAGTAAAATGGTAAAAAGTAAACAAACACAATTGCATAACTTGCACTTGCCCAAACACAATCAAAATGACAATTTTCAAGCAATCAAAGAGGGAAAAAATAGGCCTTATGGCCGAACGCATAGCAAGGAAAACTCAAGCACAAATTTCATCATGTTCTTGCAACAATCACATCAATGAGCATATGAACATAAACCCTAGGATCTACCCATACATTTGATGCTCAAACAATTGTCATTCCATCATTTATTTCAACTCAAAATCAAAGGAAATGCAGTAACAATAAAAACCCTAATTTCTACCTATGAACTTAAAAGCATAGTTGGCTAGATCCACTTTTTTATTTAACTTAAACACCATAAATGAACAAAGAAATGCATGAACCACTAAAAACACTACCTAGCCGAAACCTTTTTTGAAAGAAAGTGATGTTTTATTTCATGAACTTTAGTGAAAAAGATGTAAAAATGTAAGGGAAATTAATCAAGTAGAAGAACAACTCCTTCAAGGCCAAGGACCCATCTCAAACACCCAAGGCTCCTGATAACCATCCTTTATGATGGTTATTACTTGCCTTTTTAGCTTGAACTTTAGTATTTAATAAACTTGTTGTGTCAATTATGATGTAATTATGTGTGTAGGGTAGAAATAATGGTGCAGGAATGAAATGGTTTAATTTGGGCATTCTGATGCCCTTAGTGCATTTAATTGTGTTTAGTGTCAGTGCTGCAGCAACAGGTGCGAGCGCAATAGTGGAATTGCGAAAGATGAGAGAGAAAGCTCAAGGGGAGTGCGGAAAACACGGAAAGTAAGGCAAGGACAGGTGTCCGAACTGTATGACACGGAAAGATATTTCCTATTGAGGAATTCCCATGATTGCCCCCTATCGTAGGACGCATTTCCTTAAAGGGCCCTCATTCTAGGGTTGCGTGCAAGGAGACACTATATAAGGACATTTCTCCTTCTTCATATGGATGCTTTGCCGTCAAGGGGAAGTTTAGAGATAGCTCCTCATAGCGTGCTTAGGTCACCATTGTTAACCACAAGCTTCATTACTGAGACCATTGCGACAGCATTACTGGGAATTACATTTCTCTTGGAAGATTTTTACTAGAAGAGCTGGAGCAGATCTCCATTACTACTACTGGAGCTCCTTCACTGTTTCATCTTGATAGTATCATTTCTTCCCTTGAAATTTGTAATATGACTTCTACTCTTTTGTTTAAGTTGTTTTCCCATGGTTTTGTAAGCTCAATATGAGCTAACTTTCTCATAGTTGAGATGCTGGATCTGATGTAACTAGATTTTCTATGCTATTTATGAAGTATGTTTAATGTTGTGCATTTTACCTTGTGTGTGATAATATTTCCATTTTAGAGTAGGATTGGCCGTCTATTCTAAATAGCATTTATGAATTGAGAGATGGTTTGTAAATTAATCTCACAAGGTAATATGGGTAGTGGGCATTAACGAGAGATCTTGATGCTCCTTGCTTAACCCTAGAGATAGGAAGGTATAGCCCATAAGGTGATTACTGCCAGTGCTCAAGCAGCCTAGGAGGTACTTCTTTAGGGTTTAGAGATAAACTTTTGCAAGGAAAACCTAGTGTGAAGTATTCGAGAGAATAAGGTCTTATTGCTGCAGCACCTAATGCTGCAGCATTGAATATACCCTTAATAGCATATTAATGAAGTTACTGAAGTGAATGCATCTCAGCTTGTTCTCATCACTGATTCTTAATTACGATTTCCATTTATTATTATTGTTTATGTTACCCAAAATTTGTGTGTCATTTACTTTATTCACTAAATTGTTAGCAAAATTAAACTCTGGTATTTAACTAAATTCCTCGTGGAAACGAACTCATTTACCCTTTATTACTTGTTAAGACAGTGTATACTTGCACTAAGTTTTCACACAACAAGTTTTTGGCGCCGTTGCCGGGGAACTTTTGTTAAATTAATTGTTTAATTAGTTAGCAACTTAGTGCCTTTTGTTACTAATTCTGTTTGTGTTGTTTCTGTTGCTCCAGCGTTAGTTGTTGCTATATCTGTTGCTGTAGCATATGCACAGGCATAGACGCAATACTCCAGAATTTCAGTTGCACCCAGCGATAGAAAGACATTTTAGAAATCTGAGAAGAGTTCACAGCACTCCAGAACTTATTGAATTAGGGCGAGCTGCTGCTATGGCTAGTCCTACTCCTACTGTTGATGGTGATATCAGTCCACCACCTTCACCACTGTTGACTCTCAATCATATGATGTAAGTTATGCATTTTTAGGACCAATTGTGCAGGTTTTTCATTGTATCACAGTCATTATCTGGGGATTTATTCTAGTTTTAGATATTTGTAGTAGGAAGTTCATTTGTAAGTAATTCCTTCACTTTTGGAGCTAAATTGGACTTGAAGACCTCTAATTGGTTGTGGCATCATTCGGCGAACCAGACACTTGCCCCGAAATGCAGCAAAATGGGGGGATTTGATTTCTGTTCAATATCGCGTCGCGACCAGGAGGGTTCGCGACGCGACCAGGAGGAATTTTGCAAAGCCAGATGTTTCTGTCCTATTTCGCGTCGCGACCAGGAGGGTTTGCGACGCGACCCGGAGCAATTTTGCGAAGCCAGATGCTTCTGTCTTATTTCGCGACGCGACAGGCACGGGCCGCGTCGCGATGGTGCGTGAAAATTAGGGCTTTTAAAGCAGTTTCAGCGTTTTTCCAGAGACTTCGTCTGTGGATCTGAGCCACATTTTGGAGCAGCCGGAGGGTGCGATTTTGGGGCCTTCTCACCACTTGGGAACAAGGGATTGAAGGTTCTAATGTCTTCCTTTATGTTTGTTTTCTATTTTATGTTGGTTTCTACTCTTAGGATGGATTGTAACTAATTTGCTTAGATTAGGGAGAGATGAATCTCCCAACCCTATCATGTGAACCATTGTTCTAATCAATTCAGTTGTTATTCGATTTACTTGTCTAAATACCTATGTTCTTAATGCTTTTCAATTACATATGATAATTGTGATTATCCAGGCTAGTGATTGCATAGGAATATGAATTAGTAGCTGGAAATTGGGTAGTTAGATCACATGCTAGTAATCTTCATAGGAATATGTGGTAGCTTATGTGAATTCATTAAAATTCTTAATCTTAATGCATTACCCTCTGGCATGACTCACCTAAGGAATTAGGGTAACTCTTAGGGTAATAGGGGTCTTGAGGCAAGGAATTGCCCTTGACCTTAATTAGTGAATTGAATCTAGAAATTGAATAATTAACTTGAATTGGCTAAGGTTCATGTGATAGGCGAGGTGAGAGGATTCGATCCCTAGTCGTTTTTCTCGTATTCTTAAATCACGTTTGTGTACTGTTACTAATTACTCAATTACCAAAACCTTTACAATCTAAGAATTTACAACTTTGCTACTGTTTTCAAGGCGCAATCCCTGTGGAATCGACCGGTTACTTACCGTATTTTATTACTTGCGACGACATTTGGTACACTTGCCAAAGTCCTAACAACCACCTCACACAATTCAAGGTGATGGTGATGGAGGGTACAGAAGACAGATCATTGATATGAATGTCATAGGAATGGCAAATGACAGGGACAGACCCATGAGAGATTATGCAGTTTTTGACCCTCAAACTATGCAAACAGGCATAGTGAGGCCAGAAATTGCTACAACCCATTTTGAGTTCAAACCTATGATGTTCCAAATGCTTCAAACAATTGGGCAGTTTGGTGGTGGTCCCCTTGAAGACCCACATCTGCATTTGAAACAATTTGTTGAGGTTTGCAGTAATTTCATTCTCCCTGGTGTTTCAGATGATGCTTTCAAACTGAAATTGTTTCCTTATTCCTTGAAGGATAGAGCAAAGGCCTAGCTTAACTCAGTAGAGCCTAACTCTATCACTACTTGGAATGAGATGGCTGAAAAATTTATGACAAAATATTTTCCCCCAATAAAGAATGCCAGGATGAGAAATGAAATTACCTCTTTTAAGCAAACTGAATTTGAAACCCTGTTTGAAGCATGGGAAAGATACAAAGACCTGTTGAGAAAGTGCCCACACCATGGTATTCCTGTCATCATTCAAATGGAAACCTTCTACAATGGATTGGAACCCCAAACAAGGCTCATGCTTGATGCTTCATCTGGAGGAGTTCTACTCAAAGGATCTTACAATGATGCTTATAATCTTATTGAGGATATTGCTGCAAATAGCTATCAATGGCCTACTGCTAGGTTAAATGCTCAAAAGAAGGTGGCTGGTGTGCATGAAGTGAGTGAGATCACTGCCTTGTCTGCTCAAGTGGCTTCACTATCTAATATGATCAAAAACATGGGTTCACCTAGTGCTGCAGCAACACCTGCTGCAGCAACTGAAGCAACTGTAGCAGCAATTGAACCAGCTCCATGCGGTTCCTCTCCAAGTTGTGTTTATTGTGGAGGAGGTCATCTTTATGAGGAATGTCCTGCGAATCCTATCTCAGTCAACTATGTTGGGTACAACAAGGGTAATAATCCCTATTCAAATACCTACAATCCTGGGTGGAGAGATCATCCAATTTTTAGGTGGAGCAACAATGCTGCAGCAACACCTGCTGCAACAGCTACTCCAGCACCTGCTGTACCACCAGGATTTCCTACTCAATGAAGACAAGCTGCACCTGCAACTGATAACTCTATGGAGGCCATGCTTAAGGCTTTCATGAATGAAACAAAGACTCAATATCAGACACAGGGAGCTGCAATTAAAAATCTTGAAAATCAAATAGGTCAAATGGCTTCTGCTCTAACCCAAAGACCTAGTGGAGCCTTGCCTTCTACTACTGAAGCTTCATCATCCAAGGCTAAGGAAACATGCAAGGCTATATCTCTAAGAAGTGGGAAGGATTTGAATGGGCCATCACTTAACACAAGTGGTGGTGACAAAAGAAAAGAAAAAGATTCTGAAAAAAATGAAAAAGTTGAAAAAAATGAAAAAAAAAGTAAGTCAGATGCAACAGCAACTGATGCTGCAGCATCTGATGCAATACCAGTGCCACCACCTGTGCTTGATCAAGATGTGCCACCTCCACCATTTCCTTAGAGATTGAAGAAGGCACAGCAAGACAAGCAATTTGGCAAGTTTCTTGAGGTGTTGAAACAACTGCACATTAATGTCCCTCTGGCTGAGGCTCTTCAACAAATGCCCAACTATGCAAAGTTCATGAAGGATGTCTTAACAAAAAGGAGGAGGCTAGGTGAATTTGAAACAGTGGCCATGACAGAAGAATGCAGTATGATCATGCAAAGCAAGCTTCCAAGCAAGCTGAAGGACCCAGGCAGTTTCACTATCCCATGTTCTATTGGTGAAACTTATACTGGTAGAGCTCTTTGTGACTTAGGTGCAAGCATCGATTTGATGCCTAAGTCTGTCTTTACTCAGTTAGGTATTGGAGTTGCCAGGCCTACAACTGTCACACTCCAACTAGCAGATAGATCTATTGCCTACCCTGAAGGAATCATTGAGGATGTGCTGATAAAGGTAGATAAATTTGTTTTTCCAGCTGACTTTGTGATTTTAGATTTTGATGCAGATAAGGAGGTGCCTATCATAGTTGGAAGACCCTTCTTAGCTACTGGCAAGACTCTAATTGATGTGCAGAAGGGAGAGTTAACTATGAGGGTTAATGACCAAGAGATCAAGTTTAATGTCATGAATGCCCTGAAGTTACCTGAAAAGGGAACTGAGGAGTGCTCCTTTGTGGTATCTTTAGATTCTGTAGTTCAGAAGCAGTTCAACAAGCAGAGTGACCATCTGGTGCAAGCCTTTGCAAGTGTTGACAAGAGTGAATTACTGGAAGAAGGGCTGCTAAATGAAGAGGTCACTGTCAATGAGGTTTGGACTAAGCAATATGAGTCTCTTGAACTGGGAGATTCTAATCTCAAGAAGAATGTGCCTTCTATAGAAAAGCCTCCTACTCTTGAACTGAAGGAATTGCCTCAGCATCTCAAATATGCCTATTTAGGGGAAAATGATACATTGCCTGTGATCATTGCTTCTGATCTCTCTAAGAATCAAGAGCATGATCTCATTACTACCCTCAAGAGGCATAAGAAAGCAATTGGGTGGCAAATGTCTGATATAAAGGGAATTAGCCCTACCATCTGCATGCATAGAATAATTCTTGAAGAAGGTGCTAAAAATAGCATTGAAGGTCAGAGGAGGCTAAATCCCATTATGAAAGAAGTTGTGAAGAAAGAGATTATCAAGTGGCTGGATGCTGGCATTGTGTATCCTATCTCTGACAGTGCATGGGTAAGCCCTGTGCAGTGTGTTCCTAAGAAAGGAGGGGTCACAGTGGTAGCCAATGAGAGGAATGAGCTTATTCCTACAAGAACTATAACTGGTTGGAAGATCTGTATGGATTATAGGAAGCTCAACAAAGCCACAAGAAAGGATCATTTTCCCTTGCCCTTCATTGATCAAATGTTGGATAGTGATAAGTCTATTTTTAGAGTCTTTTTAATAGTTATTTTATTAAGTCTTTTTAGTATTTTAATTATATTTTTGATCTATTTTACTGCAAATGTTTACTTTTTATCTTCAAGTTTTATTTTGAAGCAATTTGGACAGCATCTGTCTCAGCAGGCCAGAATTCGACCAAGATCTCTCAGAATTCGACCAAGATCTCTCAGAATTCGACCAAGATCTCTCAGAATTCGACAGCATCTGTCCCAGCAGGCCAGATTTCGACTGGATCTCCCAGATTTCGACTGCATCTTCCAGATTTCGACTTCGACTGCATCTGTCTTCCCAGATTTCGACTGTGCCTGCTTCTGCTGGCAAGATTTCGACTGTACCTGCTTCTGCCACCAGATTTCGACTGTGCCTCAACTCTGCTATCCAGAATTCGACTGAACAAGTCAGAATTCGAATTGCCCACTTGCTGATGGATATTTTGCCCACTTGTTGATGGCTTTGCCTTGCCCACTTGTTGATGGATATTTTTGCCCACTTTTTGTGACCATGTGCATTGTCCACTTGAGGATGGCTCTTTGATGACTACCTTGGCCAACTTGATTTGCCACTTTTTCCTCTTTTGGACCATTTTGCCCCTCATATTTTCCTATAAATAGAGGCTTGATCCTCACTTGTACCTAAGCTTGAATTTTGTTAGAAAATCAATGACAAAGGCTCTCTAATGATTCATGACTTCAATTTACTCTTCATGCTTTTTATGATTCTTGTTTATTTACTTTCTTGCCCTTTAAATTCTTGCTATTTATTTTCTTGCCCTTTTTCTTTCCAAGTCATTTACTTTCCTTGCTATTTAATTTCTTGCACCTTTATTTTCCAAGTCATTTACTTTCTTGCCCTTTAAATTCTTGCTATTTATTTTCTTGCCCTTTTACTTTCCAAGTCATTTACTTTCTTGCTCCTTTAAATTCTTGCACTTTTATTTTCCAAGTCATTTACTTTTCTTGCTATTTAATTTCTTGCTCTTTAAATTTCCAAGTCAAGTAAACTACTGGCAAGTCAAGTAAATTACTAGCAAGTCAAGTAAATTACTGGCAATTTACCTTTCAAGCAATTTACTTTCTTGTCATTTACAATTCCGCTATTTATGATTTTTGCACTTTACCGTTTTCTTTTATTTCTCGCTATTTAACATTATGTTTTCTTCTTTTATTTCCTTTTCTCCTCTTTTGTCTACAATGATCATGAGTGAGTAGACTTTGCTAAAATATTCCTTCTTTCCAAAAACACTTTCTTTTCAGTTAATCAAACTTTGAAAAATTAAATTGGTATTCACTTAGGCTCTCCCTGTGGACCGATACTCTTTTATTACACGATACGACCCGTGCACTTGCGGGGCTATCAAGTTTTTGGCGCCGTTGCCGGGGAGGCAGTGATATTAATTAAATTTTTCGAAACCGGTTAGACTGAAATTTTATTTTCTTTATTTTTACTTTTTATTCTCTTGTCCCTCGAATGCGAAGAACCAGAAGTTTCGGTGAAACTGTTCAACAAATTCCCGAAATCGAAAGGTTCTTACATAGAAGGAGGAGAGAAATTCTCGATAACCAAATGGCGGCTAATGAAAATCGTGCTCTCAAAGAGTACGCAACACCTTCAGCAGAACCATCGGCTGCCATTGTACATCCAAATGTGGAAGCAAATAATTTTGAACTCAAATCATCTCTGCTTTCAATGGTTCAACAAAACCAATTTTCTGGTTTTCCCACGGAGGACCCAAATCTTCATATTTCAATTTTTCTGGAATACTGTGGGACTCTCAAATTAAACGGGGTACCTCAAGATGCCATAAGACTAAAGCTCTTCCCTTTTTCATTAAGGGATAGAGCTAGAGCATGGCTACATTCTTTGCCTTCGGAATCCATTACCAGCTGGGACCAGCTAAAACAAGCTTTTCTTACTAAATTCTTTCCCCCGAGTAAGACAGCTCAAATGAGAAATCAAATTACTCGATTTTCTCAAAACGACGGGGAATCTCTTTATGATGCTTGGGAACGTTTCAAAGAAATGTTAAGGCTATGCCCCCATCATGGACTAGAGAAATGGCTTGTTGTTCACACTTTTTATAATGGATTACAATATGCAACTAGAATGACTGTTGATGCAGCTGCAGGTGGAGCTTTAATGAACAAAAATTTCACTGAAGCTTATGCACTCATTGAAGATATGGCTCAAAACCATTGTCAATGGGCAAGTGAGCGAGCCATAGCAGATAAACCAGCATCATCAAAGGAGCCGGGTAAGTATGAAATATCCGCTGTTGATCATCTTGCCTCAAAAGTGGACGCACTTTTTCAAAAATTTGAAAAATTAAATGTAAGTGCCGTTTCACAAACTTTTTCTCCTACTACTCCACCATGTGAATTATGTGGGGTTGTTGGCCATATTGGAGCTAAATGCCAGCTTGAGGCATCTAGTACTGGAAATGAGCATAAAAACTATGCTCAAAAAGAAGATCCGTTTTCAAATACTTATAATTCTGGGTGGAGAAATCATCCAAATTTTTCTTATAAAAATCCTCCACCCAATCCAGCACCTAGACCACCTCCTGTCTTTCAAAATCAAAGCGTTTTTAACAACCCACAAAACAGCCCGCAAAAGTCGAACTTAGAATTTTTGATGGAAAAATTTGTGTCATCTCAAACAAAACAAAATGAAGAATTCAAAAATCATACTTGTTATTTGAATGACACACTTATCAAATTAGAATCAAAAATCGACTCTATTGCCACTCACAGTAAGATGCTTGAAAATCAAATAACTCAAGTGGCAACACAGGTGGCTTCATCCTCTAAATCTTCGGGGGTATTTCCTGAACAGCCTGAACAAAATCTAAATGGCCAAATATATGATGTCACCCTTAGAAGCGAAAAACAATTAGAGGAACCAAGAGCAAGCCAAGAAAAAATTGTGAGTGACAAACATAATTTACCGTGTGAGCAAGAAGAGAAAGAAAAAGAGAAGGAACTAGAAAAAGAAAAAGAAAAAGAGAAGGAACCAGAAAAAGAAAGAGAAGAACCATACATCCCCCCACCACCATACAAACCATCTCCTTTATCTTATTTTTCACCTTCCTTTGTGAAAAAAATAACATTTGATCTGGGGGGAATTGTAAAAAAGATCCTATTGCTTACACAACTTCCATTTTACAAGCCATGGGATCTAGGAAAATGCTTTCATTCTTCATATGTCACTTGGTCTCTATGCTTCAAGCAATGGGACCCAGGAATAACTTTCTAAAAGGAAAAGGTCAAGCTAATGACCATAAAAAGAGCGCTGCGTGGGAGGCAACCCACGGCTTAATGCAGTTTTCGATTTATTGAAAAATAAAATACCCCAGGGCCGAGTATCCTGAACCAGACAGCCAGGTGAGCTCTCCTAACCCCTTTTGTCTTATTTGAAAAATCATTGAGGACAATGCCTAGTCCAAGCATGGGGGGGTATTTTATTGCTTTTATTAAAGAATGTCTTTATTGCTTTGCCAAGTTTTTATCTTTTCTGTACTTTGAATTGTATCTGCTCCCTCCACCACGAAACTTTGTGAACCCCAAAGCATGTTTTAGATAAGCCAGTTCTGGACAAAAATAATTTTTCAATTTTTCATTAGCAATCATCTAGGTGGACTGGTTGGGAACAACAAAAATTATATCATGGTTCGATTTCTACTTATAAGGCTTTTTCACACACACACTACTGAGACTATTTTCAGTTATTAATACAAATAGAGAGACTGAAAAGAAACTAGTAACCTGGTTCTCTTGGTGACATTTACTAGATGCGCGGTTACTGGAGAAAAACGTCTGAGTTGGGGTATTCAAAAAAAAAAAATAAATAAAAAAATTTGTATATATGCAAAACCAATTCAAAAATGCAAAAGTTAGTGCATTTTAAATATCAAAATAAATGGTTAGCATATAAAATCAAAAAGAAAAGAAAAATGCTTGAATACCCAACGTATAAAGACCCTCATTTGAGACCCGGTCTTAGTAAATGGAGGACCCAAGCTTAAGAATGTTGGGGAACCGGTTCTATGATGACATTGATATCCTCTCTAGAGTACTGATACTTTAAAGTTGTCTCTCAATTCCACAAGAAGCCCAAAATAGTAGCTCTCATACCAAAGTATTAGAATTGCCCCACAGTTCACTTAAGGTTTCAAAATGAAAATAATTTTCCTTCAGAATTGGCCTAAAGATTTACACTGTTTTTGCTTGAGGACAAGCAAAGGTTCAAGCATAGGGGAGTTTGATAAGTCTATTTTTAGAGTCTTTTTAATAGTTATTTTATTAAGTCTTTTTAGTATTTTAATTATATTTTTGATCTATTTTACTGCAAATGTTTACTTTTTATCTTCAAGTTTTATTTTGAAGCAATTTGGACAGCATCTGTCTCAGCAGGCCAGAATTCGACCAAGATCTCTCAGAATTCGACCAAGATCTCTCAGAATTCGACCAAGATCTCTCAGAATTCGACAGCATCTGTCCCAGCAGGCCAGATTTCGACTGGATCTCCCAGATTTCGACTGCATCTTCCAGATTTCGACTTCGACTGCATCTGTCTTCCCAGATTTCGACTGTGCCTGCTTCTGCTGGCAAGATTTCGACTGTACCTGCTTCTGCCACCAGATTTCGACTGTGCCTCAACTCTGCTATCCAGAATTCGACTGAACAAGTCAGAATTCGAATTGCCCACTTGCTGATGGATATTTTGCCCACTTGTTGATGGCTTTGCCTTGCCCACTTGTTGATGGATATTTTTGCCCACTTTTTGTGACCATGTGCATTGTCCACTTGAGGATGGCTCTTTGATGACTACCTTGGCCAACTTGATTTGCCACTTTTTCCTCTTTTGGACCATTTTGCCCCTCATATTTTCCTATAAATAGAGGCTTGATCCTCACTTGTACCTAAGCTTGAATTTTGTTAGAAAATCAATGACAAAGGCTCTCTAATGATTCATGACTTCAATTTACTCTTCATGCTTTTTATGATTCTTGTTTATTTACTTTCTTGCCCTTTAAATTCTTGCTATTTATTTTCTTGCCCTTTTTCTTTCCAAGTCATTTACTTTCCTTGCTATTTAATTTCTTGCACCTTTATTTTCCAAGTCATTTACTTTCTTGCCCTTTAAATTCTTGCTATTTATTTTCTTGCCCTTTTACTTTCCAAGTCATTTACTTTCTTGCTCCTTTAAATTCCTGCACTTTTATTTTCCAAGTCATTTACTTTTCTTGCTATTTAATTTCTTGCTCTTTAAATTTCCAAGTCAAGTAAACTACTGGCAAGTCAAGTAAATTACTGGCAAGTCAAGTAAATTACTGGCAATTTACCTTTCAAGCAATTTACTTTCTTGTCATTTACAATTCCGCTATTTATGATTTTTGCACTTTACCGCTTTCTTTTATTTCTCGCTATTTAACTTTATGTTTTCTTCTTTTATTTCCTTTTCTCCTCTTTTGTCTACAATGATCATGAGTGAGTAGACTTTGCTAAAATATTCCTTCTTTCCAAAAACACTTTCTTTTCAGTTAATCAACTTTGAAAAATTAAATTGGTATTCACTTAGGCTCTCCCTATGGACCGATACTCTTTTATTACGCGATACGACCCGTGCACTTGCGGGGCTATCAGATAGACTGGCTGGGAAGGAGTTTTATTGCTTTTTGGATGGATACTCTGGCTACAATCAAATAGCCACAGTACCTGAAGATCAACAGAAGACTACTTTCACCTGCCCCTATGGTACTTTTGCTTTTAGGAGAATGCCATTTGGGCTGTGCAATGCACCAGCAACTTTTCAAAGGTGTATGATGTCAATTTTCTCTGAGTTTATTGAGAAGTCAATGGAAGTGTTTATGGATGACTTCTCTGTTTTTGGGGAAACATTTCAATTATGCCTTGATAACTTAGAGAAGATTCTGGACAAATTTGAAGAGACCAATTTGGTGCTTGATTGGGAGAAATGTCACTTCATGGTCCAAGAGGGTATTGTGTTGGGTCACAAGATTTCTAAGAAGGGTATTGAGGTTGATAAAGCTAAGGTGGAAGTGATTGAGAAGATGCATCCTCCAACCAATGTGAAAGGTGTCAGAAGTTTCCTTGGGCATGCTGGGTTTTATAGAAGATTCATCAAGGACTTCTCCAAAATTTCTAAGCCTCAGTGTCAATTGCTGCAGCATGACACTCCGTTTATCTTTGATGAGGCCTGTGCTGCAGCATTCCAGAAATTGCAGAATGCCCTGGTAACTGCACCTGTTATTGTTACTCCAGATTGGAGCAAGCCGTTTGAGCTCATGTGCGATGCTAGTGATTATGCCATAGGTGCTGTCCTTGGCCAAAGGTATGGAAAAGTCTTTCATTCAATTTACTATGCTAGCAAAACGCTTGTAGATGCTCAATTAAACTACACTACTACTGAAAAAGAATTGTTAGCTGTGGTTTTCGCATTTGATAAATTTAGATCATACTTAGTTGGCACCAAAGTGATTGTTTACACTGATCACTCAGCCATTAAGTATTTGATTACTAAGAAAGATGCAAAACCTAGGCTAATAAGATGGGTTCTCCTCCTCCAAGAATTTGATCTTGAAATTAAAGATAAAAAGGGGGTAGAGAACCAAGTTGCTGATCATTTGTCTAGATTGGAAAATGAAAGTGCAGGTACATATGGTGAAATCAAAGAGCACTTTCCTGATGAGCACTTCTTGGCTGTAAGTGCTGCAGCACCAGATGTTGCAGCACCATGGTATGCTGACATAGTCAACTTCTTGGTGAGCAAGGTGGTACCATGTGACATGAATCACCAACAAAGGAAGAGGTTTTTTCACATTGTCAAGCAATATTACTGGGATGAACCCTTCCTCTACAAGAGATGCCCTGATCAGTTGTTTAGAAGATGTATAGCAGATGAAGAGCAGCAGCAAGTGCTGCAGCAATGTCGTGCTGCAGCATATGGAGGACACTTCGGAGATATGAGAACAGCAGCAAAGGTGCTGCAATCTGGTTACTATTGGCCTACCATTTTCAAGGATGCCCATGAGTTAGTAAAAAAATGTGATAATTGCCAAAGGAGTGGGAACATCTCCAATAAACAAGAAATGCCTCTAACCAGCATCCTAGAGATTGAACTCTTTGATGTTTGGGGCATGGACTTTATGGGACCTTTTCCCCCTTCATTTGGCAATGTTTACATCCTCGTGGCTGTGGACTATGTATCAAAGTGGGCTGAAGCAGTGGCTCTACCTAACAATGATGCTAAGTCTGTTAGCAAGTTTTTGCAAAAGAATATTTTCACAAGGTTTGGTACTCCAAGGGCCATAATCAGTGACGAAGGAACTCACTTCTGCAACAAATTGATTGAAACTCTTCTAGTCAAGTATGGGGTCAAGCACAGAATTGCTACACCATATCATCCTCAGGCCAGTGGCCAAGCTGAGTTATCCAATAGAGAAATCAAGAGAATACTTGAAAGATGGTAGGACCTACAAGAAAGGAGTGGTCTAATCATTTAGATGATGCCCTGTGGGCATACAGAACTGCTTTTAAGACTCCTTTGGGAATGTCTCCATACAGATTGGTTTATGGCAAAGCTTGCCACCTGCCTTTAGAGCTCCAATATAAATCTCACTGGGCCATAAAAAAGCTAAATTTTGATCATACTAAGGCAGGGGAAGCTAGGCTATTGCAACTGAATGAATTAGAAGAAATGAGGCATTTTGCTTATGAGAACTCTGAATTATACAAAGCTAAGACCAAGGCTTGGCATGATAAGAGGATTCAGAAAAGGGAGCTTAAGGAAGGTGACCAAGTTTTACTATTTAACTCAAGACTCAAGTTGTTCCCTGGGAAACTCAAGTCAAGATGGTCAGGAGCTTTCAAAATTGAGAAGGTGTACCCCCATGGTGCTGTAGATTTGTACTGTGAAGAGAGGGAGCAATACTTCAAAGTAAATGGCCAGAGGGTAAAGAAATATTATGGTGAGCCAGTGGTGAGAAGCAAAATCACCACTGAACTGCAAAACCTATAATCTGGAAAGGAAGTCAGGCTGAGGAATCTTAAACCAAGCGCTACTGGGAGGCAGCCCAGAGTATTAATCTAATAAACCAGTGTGTTGTTGTCTTGTGTTTATTTTGCAGGTTAATGGTCTGAAAATTTGAAGTTTGAGGGTGTGGCAGCAATCAGTGCTGCAGCAATGCTTCAATCACTGTTGCTGTGGAAATGAGTAGCAGCTATGAGAAAATAAAATAATTGAAGTTATGGTACCAAGATCTGATGAGTCATCAGCGAGTGGTCAATTCAAGTCAGAACCGTCCCATCGCTCAATCCTAACCATCCACATACCCCATGACCCAACGGCAATTTGCGAAAGTAAACGTGCAACTCCCTTTCCCAATAAAACCTTCGCATCCAATTACTTATAACCACCCACTCCTATTCACTCTCCTCACCGAAACCACCTCTTTTCTCTCAAAGCCCCCATCGTAACCGTCTCCGAACCTCTTCACAAATTCTTCCCTACTCTCACCAAAACCACCATGACTAGAACTAAGGCTAGTGCTTCCAAATCCTCTGGCAAACACCAATCAAACCCTGGCCGTGGTGAGTCGAGCCAAATGCGAAGAAGAAGCCTCAAGAATCAAGAAGTGAGCGAATCTGAGAAGTTCCAGAATATGAATTTCTGGGCAGAACGAGGTCTCGAATTGAAAGGAGCTTCTGATGCGTTCACATCCATTGTGAACGCATTAGGCTGGGGAAAATTGGTGCAGCATCCTAAGTTCTTCTACGCTTCTGTAGTTCGTGATTTTTATGAAGGAATTCTACCCCCGAAGGATGGAAAGCAACGATTTGTATCTAAGGTGCGTGGGGTGGCTGTGGATTTTGACTCCCTAGCAATCAATGCAAGCTATGGGTTAGATTTTCATAGTCCTGCCTTCGGGAATGCTGTTGCTAATTGGAGAAAGAAAGAGATGGAAGGAGTGAAGAGAACCATTTCTGTGCCCGGAACACCATGGGAGCCATGCAGTGCTAATGAATTCAAGATCAAGAGGCAATACTTGACTCATGATGCAAAGGTCTGGTTCAACTTCATCAAACAGTCCATTTTGCCTACCTCTCATGCCACCAACTTAGAGAAAGAAAGGATGATGCTGTTGGATGCTATTCTGAACAAAAAGAATGCTGAGATTGGAAGGTTGATTTGTAGGGAAATCATGATTTGCAAAGGTAAAACTCCGGGTTATTTGTTTTTCCCTTGCCTGATAACTTCTCTGTGTATAAATGCTGGTGTTGAAGTTCTGGGAGAGCAGAAAAGTTTCCCCATGGCTGCATTTCCTACAGTGTTAAGAGAGAAGAATGTTGCTGCAGCATCTGTTGATTCCACTATGCTGCCGCAATTCATGCTGCAGCAGCGGGCTGTTTGGGAATTTATGAAGAAACAGCAGAATTGGATAGGTGCTGTACTAGCTGCTAATTTGAAGGAACTATCTGCTGTGGAAGCACCAACATTCCCAGAATGGGTGCTTGAGGAGGACATTATGGAACCAGAAGCTGTGGAAAAAGAAGTAAATATGGAAACTGAACCAGAAGTGGTAGTTAAAAAGAAGAAGAAGAGACAGGAAATAAAGAAAGGAAAGAAGAAACAGAATGAGCCGGTGGAAGAAGAGGACATGCTAGAATCAGATGATGAATCACTGAGTGAAGAGGAGAAAGACCAGTACAAGGAGATCATGGAGGAGTTGAATAAGGAAAGTGATGAGGAGGACCCTGATACGTCTGAAGAGGAGGAGGAGCATAATGAAATTGAAGGTGAAGAAGAAGAGAAGGGTCAAGAAAGTGCAGAAGTTGATGGAAGTGGTGCTTCTTCTAAGCCTGAGGAAGACCCCAATGCTCCACTTGATGACCCCCTACCTACATCCACCACCGCACAAAGCCAACCACCACCATCCCTACAGTCTGACCCAGTTCCCTCACCAACCAACTCACACATTCCTGAAACCCAACCTCAACCCAAAACACCTACCCCTCCACCACAAACACTTGCCACCCAGACCACTCCTGATGTGCCATCTGTCACTGCTGCTCCTGATGCTGCAACAACAGTTGATGCTGCAGCAGGTTCTGAAATGCTGGTATCACCTAAGCAGAAAAGGTCAAACCGCATTACAAAGAAAAGGAAGACTGAGCGGGTACCTGAGGAAGCTAAGATCAATGAGGAAGCAAGACCTGCGATGATTGAGAAAGAAGATAACTCCGCAATTGCTGCAATCATGCAAGGAATAGCTACTGCTGCAGCAAATGAGGCCATAGCAAAGGCATCTGCTGATAGGATGAAGGCTGAAGCTGCCAAGAAAGCCAAAGAGGCTAGGGAATTCGTGCTTGCCCAGAAGAAGGCAAGTGTTTCTGACGCTGGTCCTGTTGTTGCAGATACAGGATCAGTGCTGCAGCATTCCATTGCTGCAACAACAGAAACCACGACTGTCCCGAAGCCATCTAAGGCTAAATCTTCCAGGCCTGCATCCAAGAAGCAAGGAAAGAGTACTCCAGTGCGTGCCAGCCCCGGAACTAAACCAGGAACTCCTGCACTCTAATCTCATATGTTCCAGTTTTAATATTGTTTTCGTATGCTTTTAATTTCTGTTCTGCTTTAGTGTGTGTTGTTCAAATAAACCTGTTTCTGTTTTTATTGTGGTTCATCTTATGTTTAGTCTGTTCCTGTTGTGTTTTATTTGCTGTCCTGTAGCTCTCTCCCTTTAGTTTAAGTGTAGTGAGGTCACTGCCCAGTCCTAAGTGGGGGGGGGGGGGAGCTACATACTTGGCCTGTACTCTGTTAATGCAAATAAAAGAATTTTAAAATTTTAGAGGTAGAGTTGAGCAAAAACTTAGTGATGATATGGTGAGAAATGAGGGATTACACCCTTGTTTAGTGAGTAAACTAGTTTACTTCTGCTCCCACACTTAAACCTGAGCTAAGGTAGGAACTTAGTGAATTAAAGATGATCTGAAACTAGCCTAGTGTTGGTAGACCTAGGAAATTGCTAAACTGTTACTAAAAACCTAGGGCAGCGTAAGAAACTAAGTTTGGGGGTTCTCTGAGATATATTAAGGCAAAGCTTGAAGGAATGCAGTGCTGCAACAACCCTTGCTGCAACAATGCTAAGATATGTGCACATAGTTTTAGGGCATGTAAATCTGAATCTGAAAGAGGATGCAAAGCATCAAAGTCTGTAAATATGTAATGTGCTGCAATTGCCTGTTGTTAAAAAAAAAAGCATTGCAGTGCCAAATCAAAGCAAAAGTCAGTAATGCTGCAGCAACTGATGCTGCAGCAGTGATAATGTTAGGATTGAATAAGTGCACTATCTTAAAAGTTCTGGATTGCTACATCAAAGCCCTTAATCAAGCTCAAACCCCCCTTGCTGAGCATGAATTGTTAGTCTGCCCTCCTTTTTGAAAATTATTTTAGCATTCCCAAAAGAAAACCTCTCTATGTCTTAGCTAAGTGAAATCTTGAACCTTGCTATGTTCTGAACTAAATTGAGTGTCACACACACACTATTGAGCAGGAATAAGCTAGGGAACTCAGTATTCAGAAGGGTTGCGACTGAGTGATAGTCTGAAAGTTGATGCTCAATTCGATTCTTCTTGATGCTTCATAATTGAATTAGCTCATTTGCTGTGTTTGCTTATTAGCAGATGTGCTTGCCTGTGTCAGGTGTCATTGCTTGAGGACAAGCAACGATTCAAGTTTGGGGGTGTGATAACCATCCTTTATGATGGTTATTACTTGCCTTTTTAGCTTGAACTTTAGTATTTTAATAAACTTGTTGTGTCAATTATGATGTAATTATGTGTGTAGGGTAGAAATAATGGTGCAGGAATGAAATGGTTTAATTTGGGCATTCTGATGCCCTTAGTGCATTTAATTGTGTTTAGTGTCAGTGCTGCAGCAACAGGTGCGAGCGCAATAGTGGAATTGCGAAAGATGAGAGAGAAAGCTCAAGGGGAGTGCGGAAAACACGGAAAGTAAGGCAAGGACAGGTGTCAGAACTGTATGACACGGAAAGATATTTCCTATTGAGGAATTCCCATGATTGCCCCCGATCGTTGGACGCATTTCCTTAAAGGGCCCTCATTCTAGGGTTGCGTGCAAGGAGACACTATATAAGGACATTTCTCCTTCTTCATATGGATGCTCTTCCGTCAAGGGGAAGTTTAGAGATAGCTCCTCATAGCGTGCTTAGCTCACCATTGTTAACCACAAGCTTCATTGTTGAGACCATTGCGACAGCATTACTGGGAATTACATTTCTCTTGGAGGATTTTTACTAGAAGAGCTGGAGCAGATCTCCATTACTACTACTGGAGCTCCTTCACTGTTTCATCTTGATAGTATCATTTCTTCCCTTGAAATTTGTAATATGACTTCTACTCTTTTGTTTAAGTTGTTTTCCAGGGTTTGTAAGCTCAATATGAGCTAATTTCTCATAGTTGAGATGCTGGATCTGATGTAACTAGATTTTCTATGCTATTTATGAAGTATGTTTAATGTTGTGCATTTTACCTTGTGTGTGATAATATTTCCATTTTAGAGTAAGACTGGCCGTCTATTCTAAATAACATTTATGAATTCAGAGATGGTTTGTAAATTAATCTCACAAGGTAATATGGGTAGTGGGCATTAACGAGAGATCTTGATGCTCCTTGCTTAACCCTAGAGATAGGAAGTGTAACATCCGCAAAATAATTAATAGAATTATTTGGGTGCTAACCCAATTAAATTAATTTAGTACCCGACTGGTAAATTTATTGAGTGCTAAAATTAATTATTGGTTGTCATCGGATCGTTAACCGGATAATACGGGTCAAGGAAGTTTTGGAATCGAAATAGGAGATTTCGATCAATATGGTAATTTGACCGCGTTACAACTTAAATATTAAATATATATATATGTATACAGGTGTGTGTGTGTGAGGGGAGAAAGAATTAATTGAAAGGAAAGAAAAGAAAGAGGGGCGAGAAACAGAGAGGAGAAGAAAAAAGGAAAAGAAGAGAGAAAGAATGGGGGAGGAGGAAGAAGAGGAAAAAGGAAGGGTTTACGCTCATCGAAACGACTTCCTTCCAACACGAAAAATGCTCAGCGTTACTCCCTCTTCGATTTGGTACTAACATCAACATCATCAATTCTCTCTCTCTCACTTTGCCATTTTCGATTTGAGAGGAAAAAATGGAGTTTTTGTGGTTCAAGCTCAAAGGAAAGCCTAGAATGGTGGTGAGGAGCGAGCTCAAGGCGGAATACGCGAATATTGAAGTCCGATTTGGAGTTTTTGAAGAATTGAAGGTTAGGGTTCAAAATTGGGTTTTGTGTGAATAGTGCTTCATGAGGAGGAAGATGATGAATAGTGCCCATGGAGGATTTCGAGGAATTCGGCATTCCGGTCAAAAGCGGTTTCGTGATCGAGTGGGAAGCTTTGGAAGCGGATTGGGTGTCGCCGGAGCGGGGAGCGTTCGTGTGGCTACTCGGTGATTTCGGCTCGATCGTGGCTCACGCTTCAAGGGTGAGTTCTACTCACGTTTAGGATTTTTGTTTTTCGAATTAACTGTTTTATCGCTTTCGCTGGTCTGGAATATTACTTGATATTGTCTGATTCGGGTTAGGAATCGATTGTGGCGAGTCTCGGGTTGCGTCGCGTTAAAACGGAATTTTTGGGTGATTTGATTCGAGAGATTTTGATTTAAAACCGTTATTTGGAAAATCGTCGTATTTTGATAAACTTCGATTTGATTAAGATTTTGATTGATTGTTTGATGTTGATTGGGTTTGATTATATGTGTGCGAAAACTGTTTTCAATCGGAACGAGAATCGGAATTGAGCGGAATAGCGGATTTCGCGAAAATCGCAAAATCTGCACCAGACAGACCCCCATCGCGTCGCGACCCGCAGGGCATCGCGTCGCGACCAAGTGTATTTTTGGCAACGCAAATGTTTCTGGTTTTTTTCCGCGTCGCGACGGTATCCTTTCGCGTCGCGACGCTTTGCAGATTTTCAACAGTTTTTCACTAATTTTGTTTTCGCGATAACTTTTGATCCGGGAACCCGATTGAGGTGTTCTAAAATGCGTTTGAAAGCTTATTCCGAGGCCTAACTAAATGTACAATTTATAAAGGTAAAAAGAATTGTTTTCGAAGTTCAAATAGTTTCGAAAAGCCGAATAATAGTACGCGTGTGCGAATATGTTTTATTAATAATAAAGTGGACTATGAGTCCTACGTAATACGGTATAACTGACGCGGGACGATTATTAAGTATTGTCTAAACCGGTCTACGATTCACGATATATATATTATATCGACTACGGGAAACGGCCCGATGCGGGTGTTACGTTCAATTGTTGGTCTGATTGTAAATGAACTAAATGTTCATATTATTATAGATATATATATTATATCGAGTTTGGGTGACGACCCATGTTAACATACTAGGCGGGGAAGTCATGATCCCTTACCCTAGGCTCTGAGGCCAATAGCGGAACTGTTATTGGATAGGGGTTCGTCGGGAGACGCAGATGTGCTGCAGCCGGTGTTATGTTAAAAGTATTGTACTATGAATACCGGGAGACGCAGATGTGCTGCAGCCGGTGTTACGTAGAAGGGCCTAGGATGCTAGTTCATCGGGAGACGCAAATAGATTGCAGCCGGTGTCTTACTAGGTCGAAGCCTTATTGTTTGGTCCACCGAGATTGAGCAAGCGGATTGCGGTCGGTGTTGTGCCGAATCATAAAACTGTTTTAAAGGGACCGAGAGTGTAGTTAGGGGTCTCGGTAGAACTCACTGAGATTGTATCTCACTGTTTATATTTTGTGGTTTTACAGAGAAGCAAGGGAAAAGGAAAGGTGAAGAAGCACATCTAGGTGATGTGCATATGAAGACGGTGAAGACTTAATTTTCATTGTTATTGTCTTTCCCTCGAGATTTTTGTATTTTCGATTGTATAACTTGTATCAGTAAAAGTTGTAAAATCGTTTCCGCTATTTATTGGTATTTGGATATTGGACTCTAAGTTATGAGTTGTTTTTATTTATGTTCAATATCTAAAACAGGAAATATATCTCTGATTATTTTATGATGGTACACTTGGGTATTTTTACTCGATAAAAATACCGGGGTGTTACAGTTGGTATCAGAGCAGTTCGACCTAGTCGGACTTAGTTTAGGGTTGAGTCGATTCCTTGTTAGTCCTTTTTGTAATTACACTTGTGATGCTAAGAGACATTGAGCCTGATCAACTTAATACTTAGTGCATCATAAGCGGAATTATGACTTGATGATCAAGACGCAGTCCTCGACCAAAACCGGAATCTTCAACCGGTGCATCCTCAGGAAAGGTGACATGACGGTGGAAGAATACACCGCTAAGTTTGAGAAGTTGTCTCAGTTTTACCAAGTGGTGAAGTAAGCTTCGGATGACGAACGGAGAATGCAGAAGTATAAGACGGGCATAAGTGCTTTTATGATTTATGGTCTCAGTTCTTATACTGCTACCAATTATGTTGCCTTGGTGCAATCATCTAATGTCACCGAGGATGATCTCATAGGAAATATTAGAAAGGAAATAAGGTAGTTGATTTATCAACTCCGAATGCAAAGTCCTAAGATAATTCCATCAAAGGAAAAGCAGATGCAATTCTTTGATTCTTCAAAGGTCAGAAGGTGTTCTAACTAAGAAAAGCCTCACAGTGGTGATTGCAAGCGAAGATCTAATCGGCGCTATTATAGAAATGAAGAGGGTCACTATGGTAAAGAGTGCCCTGTAAGGAAGAGTTTCAAGAAGTTACAAGCAGCTCTAAGGCAAGCACGAGTCAACATTCTGGATGTTTAGACAGTTACAACTGCAGACAATCTATTGAGGGGTATGGGATCAGTTTTCAATAACTCGATCAGTATATTATATGATTCGGGTGCAACCTATTGCTGTATATCCCGATCGCGTGTGAATCAGTTGGGATTAGCCTTATCATCGCTATCCGAACCGATAACTATCTTAACTGCGGCTAAGGGTCGTGTTCAGACCCAATCTTTGTGTCGGAATTGCCTACGTGTTATAGGAGACAGAAATTTCGTAGAAGGATTATTTGTTTGCCTGTGAGAAGTGTGGACACCATTTTGGGTATGAATTGGATGACTGCAAATCATGTTGCAATCGACTGTGTTAATCAACTATCAGCTTCGCTTCAGAATCAGTTGAATTGTCTAAGACAAATTCTGAAGCGGTTACCCAGTCCACCTTAGACGGTCAATCCTCATTCCAAGGTGCGGAAGCACATGTTAGTATGTTATCTGCATCCACTGGAACTAGTATTAGATTTATCATCTGTACAAGTTGTGAATGACTTTTTGGATGTTCTCTGGATGTTTTTCACGATGAAGTTTCTTCTGAACCTCCAGAGCGAAAGGTAGAGTTTACCGTAGAATTGGTTCCTGGCACGGGATCAATATCTATTGTTTCTTATTGAATGTTTCTTTAGAGTTAAAGGAAATGGAGTCTCAACTTGAAGAGTCGACGTTAAAGAAATTCAATCGACCGAGTGCTTCTCTAAGGAGTGCTCTGGTGTGATTAGTCGAAAGGAAAGATGGAAGTAGGAGATTGTGCATTGATTATCGACAACTTAACAAAGTGACGATCAAGAACAAATATCATTTTCTAAGGATACACGAATGGCTGGATCAACTTCGAGGTGCAGAGGTGTTTCCAAAAAAAAAAAATTGATCTGAGGTCAGGATATCATCAATTAAAAGTTAGAGCCTTAGATATTCCGAAGACAGCTTTCCGTACTAGGTATGGACATTACGAGTTCGTAGTGATGCCCTTCGGTTTGACTAATGCTCCAGCGGTATTCGGGGATACGTGAACCGAGTTTTCCACACGTACCTAGATCAATTTGTAGTCGTTTCATTGATGGTATCTTGATGTACTCGAAGACCATTGAGGAGCATGTCCAACATCTCCGCATTGTTTTGAAAGTACCCCGAGAAAGTAAGTTGTACTTGAAACCTTCGGAGTGTGATTTTTGGGTGCCAGAGTAAAGTCTCTGGGACAGGTGATTTCCCAAGTCGGGAGATTCTGTAGATCCCAGTAACAAGGAAGCGGTGTTGAATGGGAGTGACCAACGTCATTCGCAGAGATCGAAAGTTTCTGGGTCTAGCCGGTTACTATAAGAGATTTGTCCAAGGATTCTCACGGTTAGTTTTCCACTTACTCGGTTAACTCGAAAGGGTCAACCATTTACGTAGGATGCTGATTGTGGAGAATGTTTTCAAGAGTTGAAGGTTCGGTTGACTTCTGCTCCAATCCATATTCTCCCAGATCCGTCTTTGCAATTCCAGATTTACAGCGATGCTTCTGGAAAGGGTTTAGGATGTATTCTCATGCAGAATCAACAAGTGGTAGCTTATGCGCCCAGACAATTAAAGTCTCATGAGAAGAATTATCCGACTCATGATTTGTAATTGGCATCTATTGTGTATGCACTGAAGATTTGGAGACGTTACCTGTATGGGTCTCGTTTCGAAGTCTTTAGTAATCACAAAAGTTTAAAGTATCTGTTTGATCAGAAAGAACTGAATAGCAGGCAGAGAAGTGTGTTGAGTTTCTGGAGGATTATAAATTCGTGTTGATGTAGCCTTCAAGAGAGGCCAGTGTTGTAACTGATGCACTGAGTGGCCGAGTTTCTTGACGCATGAGATGGAATTATCGGAGTCTTTTAGAGACTTAAATCTGAATTCAAGATCGAGAGAAACCTGTTAGTGTTGAGCCATATGAGGATCTCTAGTTCCCTAAGGGATTCTATACGCTTAGCATAGGAAGTTGATGTGAAGCTACAAACACAAAAGGTATTTCCAGATTTTACCATCGATAGTGATGGAGTCAGTTGTTTCAACGGTAGAATCTGTGCGCCCGATGATGAGAACAATAAAAGGCAAGTGTTAGAGGAAGCACACCGAAGTTTATATTCTGCTCCAGCGTGTACAGAATATAAAGCAGATGTATTAGTGGCGAGGTATTAGTTTGTTAACCTCCCCTTGGTGAAGGTTGACAACGAGATTGTCTTACGAGATTCCGTTTGACAAAACGAACGTGAATACGAATATGTAAGTGAGGTAACTGCTGACTGTTTTCACGTTGCGAATAACCATCAAAGGATTAATTGATGGATCTGCTTGCAAGAAGCTGAAATTTCCGAAGTGAAGCTTGGTGTGCGGCGTGATAGTTTTGAAAAATTATTTTTGTGAAAACCCGCATGCTAGGGTTAATTTCGGGAACGAATCAGGAGGTTAATAAAATCTAATTGAGGAAGAAAATCCTAGGAGGATTATTTAGGATGAGGAGAAGTTCTCAACGCTATGGACTAATTTGGAAAGGAATCCAGTGCGTCGTTGATAAAAACCTCGTGATGAAGTTGCAATAGAGGAAAAAGAGCTCTGAGTTCTGTTTGAAAGTTGTTTTGAGAACAACAGAAGTGATTTTCATTGTTTTCAAGTTTATTTGATGTCCCCGCGGTTTATTTCTACGTTTAAGATAAACGTTTCTGGTAAATCCTCATTCCATCTTCTTTCAAAAAGTGTTATCTCGAAATCTTGGGGGCGAGTCAAGAAGTTTCACAAGTGACTTTTCCGTCACATTGTCGGTGTGTACGAGAACTGTTATGGATTTTAGAAGGTTTGTTGAGAACGTGTTTATTCCCTTCGAAGAAATTGTGTTTGTTTTTACCTTTGCCGAGGAGTACCAGTTTGTGGATCTCGTTTTCAACCTGTATGTCTATCAAGTGTCTTGTATTAAACCCTTTGATTTAGATTAATCAAAGTTGGGGAGTAAACGAGGATAATTGGAATGAAGTTCGGAAGTGTTTTCAAACGCGGTGTCGAGCCTATGTAGGCGAATGATGAGTTTCTCGTGTTGATTTGTAACCAGAGGGTTCGTATCAAGGTAATAGTGGATCATACTTAGAGATTGATGTGCCAACTTGGGAAGACTTTCTGCACTCATTTCGTTAATTCAGGAATGTTTTCCAGCAAAATTTGGACCTTTATGAGAATGTCTGTTCTCGGTTTGGCAAAATTGAGGACAAAATTCTTTTAAGTTGGGGAGAATGTAACATCCGCAAAATAATTAATAGAATTATTTGGGTGCTAACCCAATTAAATTAATTTAGTACCCGACTGGTAAATTTATTGAGTGCTAAAATTAATTATTGGTTGTCATCGGATCGTTAACCGGATAATACGGGTCAAGGAAGTTTTGGAATCGAAATAGGAGATTTCGATCAATATGGTAATTTGACCGCGTTACAACTTAAATATTAAATATATATATATATATATATATATATATATATATATATATATATATATATATATATATATATGTATACGGGTGAGTGTGTGAGGGGAGAAAGAATTAATTGAAAGGAAAGAAAAGAAAGAGGGGCGAGAAACAGAGAGGAGAAGTGTAACACCCCGGTATTTCTTTAACAAAGAAATACCTAAATATACAATTTGGTATAAATCAGAGTATAAAAATTCCTGTTCAGATATACATCTTACAAGAAACAGCGGAAACTAATAAAATAAATAATACAAGCTCGAGTCATACGACCGAATACAGATACAACTACAGAAGAACAAGGACAACAAAAATAAATCAATCTTCGATCTTCTCCTCGAACCCGACGACCAACTGTAACACCTGCTGTCCTTATTACCTGTTCTCTGTAAAAACAACAAATATGGATTGGGTGAGACAACTTGTCTCAGTGAGTCCTACCGTGCCCCCTCACTAACACTCGGTTCATTTTATAAACCGTTAACAATGTTTAATTAGCTACCACGAGCTATAATCGAAATGCCAAGCAAATCGTGTTCTCAATTAAGTTTTTTAATAGCTTAGCTTAAACCGACTGCAATCCTTGCTAATCCCGGTAGCTATAGCTTAACATAAACCGACTGCAATCCTTGCTAATCCCGGCAATGTTAACTTAAAATTTTAACTTAGCATAAGCCGACTGCAATCCTTGCTAATCCCGGCAACCCGTGAGTTGACCACGCCAAAACACATTCAGGGCCTAGGTAAGGGGTCATGACTACCCTCCCTAGTATGCTACTTGTCGGATCGTCACCCAACGCGATATATGTATTACAATACATAACGATTCTCGAGAGTTAGATAATATATATCCATTTGATCACCAAAGGATCTATCACATATGTTTATTTGATAATTTATATCTTTTTGATCACCAAAGGATCGTTCACATAATTCTTTAGATAATTTATATCTTTCGATCTATAACCCGTTTTGATGAATCTAATAAAACATCCGGCATTATAATCATAATCAGTTGACACATATAACATACACCTATTCAGTAGTCATCAGCCGATGTTCTCACACGCGCACTATGGTTTTCGTTCTCGATCAAATAGGTTTTCGAAACTCTTTTCTAAAAACATGAGTTGAATGGTTTCAAAATAGTGATTTCAGTAGGTTAACAACCTTAAAATTTATTAGGAAGGAGATTAGAAAAGGTTCGGGATTGAACGGAGCGTGAACGAGAAAAACGGAATTACGCATCAAAAGGGGGCACAGTGGCGCGCGGCGCGCAACCCACGCGTGACTGGCGCGCGACTTGACAGAAGCGCAGCCCAGAATTACGCGCGGCGCGCGACTCCCGCGTGAACAGCGCGCCAGAGGACAGAACCACCAGTCTGATGCCCAACTCGCAATCTTCTCACTTTCGCTCTCCATTCGCTCTCGGTTCGATTCCTAATCTTCATTCCCCTGAATCTCAGAAAATTCCAAATACTCCAGATAGTTTACAAATCATTTTATTTCAACAATTTAGTCACAGCTTCATAAATTGTTCAACAATTCCATAAAAACCGTAAAACGTAATGTTTCTCAAAAACGGTTTTCGGTTCAAAAATCTTTCGAAAACGGATAATGCCTTATGACTCTAAACAGATATACTTTCAAGACATGTAAAAATATCCTTATCCGTGAGTAGAACTCACCCGGTTGACGATCCCGCGAGAAATCACGCCGGAACACGGACGGCCGGATTGTAACCACTCGAACAATCCCCGTAGTCACGTACACGCTCCTAGTGCCTCCGCATCTGAACTTGATGGGTCCCACTTGCACAATCAGTAACTAAGTCAATCATCCTCGCTACTGGACCCCACTTCAGTATATCGGACTGATGACGTTCGAGACTTCGGCGAACCGAACTCAACTTTGATGAACCACATTTCCAGCATTTTTCTTTCTGTTTTCCAGAATCAATGCACACTTTTGTAACAGTCATAACCATGTCAATTCGCAACCAAACTCATTCAAATCAGTGCCCATACTGAAGAGAATTTCGTCAACTTTCAGACGGTCAAACATCCAAATGCATGCATCCAGTGGTTTGGGAGATTTCAGTGAAATAATGAGACTGATTCAACAGTGAGCCAGATTTACAACCGAAAATTGAGGATGAAATATCTTACTCATTTCTCAATGGAAACCGATGATTCTTGTGTCCATTTTGAAGCAATTTCAGTCTAGTTTCCATAGGAACAAAGATCACGTTCATCGGAGTTGTGTGCAGAGAGGAACGATGGAAATACCGAAGGTAGACTATACGGGTTTTACCCAGAATTCTGTTGCACTTGCATCTTCACCCTTTAACTTGGAATCCCAGCTTCAACCTTCTCCTACTCGAACCTGAACACTACCAGACAGTACCAGGACATCAAAACCTCCTGGTGATTCGTAATGGATTTGGATGGAGACTTGGGAACCATTCACCCAACTCAAATGAACAAAAGGGCAAGGAAGAATTTAAGAACTCTCTTTCTTCCCTCAAACTCGAATCTACTTAGGTTTATGGAGTGAGATGACTAGAGCTGAACCTGGAGTGAAAATGGCATCAGTTGAAAGAGGAGAAGAATTGCAGAAGATTGATGCAGAGGAGGGCCACATGCATCAACAATGGAGAATCATCCTCCCCCTCCATCTTCCTCCCTCACTTCGTACTCTCCTCTCCCCCTCTCTATCCTTTCTTATCCTTTTTCTGTTTCAGCTTAGGAAAAGTGATAAGTGGAAAAAAATGCTGAGGTTTCAGGATAAGGAGGTATATATACTGAGGAGGCGAAATTACCAATTTGCCCTTCAGCTTAATTACTTCAAATTAATCATGGCTAAGCCATAATTAATTAAGGAATGGAATTTATTTGGATTTTTCCTCGAATAATAATCCCCGAGACACGACTAATTATTCCCACTAATAATTAATCGGTCCTAGGCATCATAATACGAGTCTTTAATAAATTAGGGGTGTTACAATCTCCCCAACTTTTAAAAATTTTGTCCTCAAAATTGACGAGACATACTTTAAGCGAAAAGATATTGATATTGGGTCATCATGTCCTCTTCCAATTCCCAAGTAGCCTTTTCGGCTGAGAAGCCCCCCTAGACTATCTTGACAATCGGAATAGTCCTCGACCGCAATGTCCTCACGCCACGCCCTAGGATATGACTAGGAAAAGATTTGAATGGTAAATCCGATCGAAGATTAATCGTATCAACGCTCAACGGCTGAAGTGGATCTAGAATACATTTTCTCAACTGAGACGCGTGAATGACATCATGAAGATACAGACTTCCTTCGGAAACTAACTATTCCGACCTCTTGAAAGCTGACGCTAATTGTTATGGACAATGGAACGCTTAAAATCTGCTGAGGACACGAACTCATAGTTATGGTACCAACACATCCTGCACTATCGAAGTCAGAAACTCGGAAGGTTTCGGTTTAGCCGTAGCTTGAATTAGAAGGAGACGACGCCTATGAGGCGAGTACTTGGAAATCACACTACGCGGTAGACGGAAAAAGTTTCCTTCCCTTCCTAAGTTATGCCCACAAAAGCGCTTGCCTCAATTTACTAAAATCTTGACCGAAGCAAGCAGAGTTATTTTTATAAAACAATTTGACTCACAGTCCAATTGAAAGTAGAAGGATACTTTTCTCGTAACATGACCAAGAAGACTATAAAATAGTGGCGACACATTCTTTTGTTAATCCTTTTCCAAAACTTGAAAGCACAATCGTTTTACTTTGATGAAAATTCTTTTCAGTGGGGTTTTAGAATAATGATACCTCGATAAATAAGAGTATCAAAAAACGTTATTTCACCCCAACTTATAAATGGCCTTACTCGATGCACGATGTTTCAACCAAGCGGGATCTCATTCTCAAATTTTTAAACTTTGCAAGTTCGAAAGTGAGGATAAAGGTGTTATTTTGTTGGAGTCAATCATTTGTGCGATCAAAATCTCGCAAACTTTTATCGTGCTTGAGTTCGGTTCCGTTAAAACAAGATAATTAGGTTCGTTCGAGGAAGGGATCGGGAAGGACATTGAGCCGAAAAGAAGGCGGGTATTTGCTTTAAAAATTCTTCTCAAGCCGCTATTCCACTCGATTCAATTCACTTCCTTTCAATTCCTTTCTCGAATCGATCCAAGACAAAACTTCGAGATTAAAAACAAAGGTTCGTATTTCATGATGAAAAATAGACACGACTTGATCGTCTTAAGAGACTACACAAAGGTTATAGAGTTCACTATCACGGACTCATGTGTCATACAGTCACTGTCCAATCATTTAGTCTCAAACCGACATACGGTTCATCTTCAAATATTCTACCATTATACAGGGGTAGTGGGTGGAAGGGTAAAAACATTATAGGTACTCAACTCATTGGATTCATAGAAACGCATCGTGTGCTGGACCACAATCGGACAATTCCGAATTCAGCACATACTTGATTTATCGACGTCTAACCATAGGTTAATAGAATGGAGAATTAGCATTGACCCATCCAATGGATCAAAGTCACAACAACTTACTGTTGATCTTAACTAATTCAAGGTTAACGATTGGAATTTCGTTTCAGTAGCGGAAACTTGAACATTAAAACAGTCAAATGATGATCTCCCAAACATGGCTTGGTACCTCTCCAACTAGCAATTATATCCACGTGTTACCCAGTCTTCCATTACTTCTGAGTAACCATTTGAGTAACCCACATCTTCGGTTATCTTGGAACATTTCTAGTATTTTAGGCAGTCATCGGTACCAACGATGTTGTTAACTGACCCAAAATACTACTAAGAGTGTGTCTTTCGACCCTTATGACTCGGTCCTCGGAACTCAAACCTACAGCTTGGTATCCATACACAGGTTATGGCCCTCTCAGAATTTTCTAAGTCCACGACTTATCCAGTTTCAACTGTCTTCCTAAATCAACTAGGCTTGAACTTTGATACCTATCTTTCACAGATTCTTGATCACTCAGATCCTAAGGAGACGCAATTTTCGATATTGGGAATCCTACTAGAACGACATACGGTCTTCTTTCGGAGGTGAGATTTGGAGTTATTCTAGACAATCTTTGGTTTCTCGATTAACTTCAGCGCAGCAATTATTCTCGGATTAGTTACGAAATTGGAATTGCGGTGGCACCAGGGGATTTTGAAAACAAAAGCTATTTTGGGAATCAAACGAGCATACCATAAGTGTTTTCGTATTGATTCGTTGAAATTGTAGTACTTATCATTTAGAATTTTCCCCGGTTCCGCTTCTTTCCGAACTTCCGCGTCTATCCAGACATAATTATTGCATTACATTAATCGATCTAGCTTCAGAACGGTTTCTACGCAACGACAACATTACGTTCGCCACGCTGGTGACTTAAAGCTCCTCGATCTTCCAACTAGTTAGTTGGGGTCTTAGAGATTAAGATTTTCGCATAATTTCTAATGGTTGAATGGCCATCAGTACTACTGACAATTGCCAGAAGTAGGTTTCTTGGAAAAACTTACAGTAAACGTGATTCAGAACTGATGTTCAAAAGTCTAATCCGAATGATTGGAAATCCTTTTTCCAATTACCAGTACAACAGAGAGGTTCACATTCCACGAATGCTTAGAGTTTACAGTTCGGATTTAAAACAGAGGTATGTTTCACAATATAATTGGAGGTACGGTTCACAATCCATCCATCGGTGTAGATATTTTCGTTAGCTTTCCAACGCCTCTTGGAACATAAAAATCGGAGTTCCAGAGCAGAAGTTACGAATAAAATGAGTCGGAAGACTAACGAGAATTTCTCACAGACCGTGATTGGAGTGCTTCCAGCAGCGGATTCAAATAAGGCCACTTCTACCGATTCCACATACTGATCTGCTTTGAAGGATTTGATTCATAATTCCTGATCGGGACTTAACCTGATCGGCACTTATGATTCCACTAGTCAATACCGACGACGGAGTATCTTTACTCAATTGGCTTTGTCATTTGTCACATTGTGACTCGGAAGAAGAGGAATCGGAATCTATGCTTAAAATTAACCGATAAGGATTTTCCTTGACTGCTGCCCTAACTGGGATTGACTGACACCAGAAGGTAAGATTTGTGATGAAAACGATATCTCAAAAACTGATACGCTGACTAAACAAAGTCAGGGTTTTGGGTGTTAATCAGTCTGATAGCTTTCAGTACACTGTCATTTCTATTGCTCAATGGCTTCGCTTGATTTGTAATCTCGATAAGATTTACAATGTCTTATACTGCGACTCACTAGCCGCATCCGATTAATTTACTGAACAGCCGCCCACAGTTTCCTCGAACCATCGCGGATGTCCATCATGGTTTCCAGATGTCATATGTAGCCCTCTGCTGCCGCTGCACGTTCTGATGAAACGAGAAGGCTGAGAATCCTATGGTGTAGGGTTTCGGACATTTTCGGGGCTGAGGCAACTATCTGTCATAATTTTCAGTACTTTACATGAAACATTGAGTGGATCCTGACTCAATACGTCACATAATATACTAAAAAGGTCTGACATATAATTGTCTAAGTCCCTAGCTGACTCGATCCTATGTTTCCGACCCGAAGGTCACTACGTCCGACAAGGCCGAACCGCTCTGATACCAAATGTAACACCCCGGTATTTCTTTAACAAAGAAATACCTAAATATACAATTTGGTATAAATCAGAGTATAAAAATTCCTGTACAGATATACATCTTACAAGAAACAGCGGAAACTAATAAAATAAATAATACAAGCTCGAGTCATACGACCGAATACAGATACAACCACAGAAGAACAAGGACAACAAAAATAAATCAATCTTCGATCTTCTCCTCGAACCCGACGACCAACTGTAACACCTGCTGTCCTTATTACCTGTTCTCTGTAAAAACAACAAATATGGATTGGGTGAGACAACTTGTCTCAGTGAGTCCTACCGTGCCCCCTCACTAACACTCGGTTCATTTTATTAAACCGTTAACAATGTTTAATTAGCTACCACGAGCTATAATCGAAATGCCAAGCAAATCGTGTTCTCAATTAAGTTTTTTAATAGCTTAGCTTAAACCGACTGCAATCCTTGCTAATCCCGGTAGCTATAGCTTAACATAAACCGACTGCAATCCTTGCTAATCCCGGCAATGTTAACTTAAAATTTTAACTTAGCATAAGCCGACTGCAATCCTTGCTAATCCCGGCAACCCGTGAGTTGACCACGCCAAAACACATTCAGGGCCTAGGTAAGGGGTCATGACTACCCTCCCTAGTATGCTACTTGTCGGATCGTCACCCAACGCGATATATGTATTACAATACATAACGATTCTCGAGAGTTAGATAATATATATCCATTTGATCACCAAAGGATCTATCACATATGTTTATTTGATAATTTATATCTTTTTGATCACCAAAGGATCGTTCACATAATTCTTTAGATAATTTATATCTTTCGATCTATAACCCGTTTTGATGAATCTAATAAAACATCCGGCATTATAATCATAATCAGTTGACACATATAACATACACCTATTCAGTAGTCATCAGCCGATGTTCTCACACGCGCACTATGGTTTTCGTTCTCGATCAAATAGGTTTTCGAAACTCTTTTCTAAAAACATGAGTTGAATGGTTTCAAAATAGTGATTTCAGTAGGTTAACAACCTTAAAATTTATTAGGAAGGAGATTAGAAAAGGTTCGGGATTGAACGGAGCGTGAACGAGAAAAACGGAATTACGCATCAAAAGGGGTCACAGTGGCGCGCGGCGCGCAACCCACGCGTGACTGGCGCGCGACTTGACAGAAGCGCAGCCCAGAATTACGCGCGGCGCGCGACTCCCGCGTGAACGGCGCGCCAGAGGACAGAACCACCAGTCTGATGCCCAACTCGCAATCTTCTCACTTTCGCTCTCCATTCGCTCTCGGTTCGATTCCTAATCTTCATTCCCCTGAATCTCAGAAAATTCCAAATACTCCAGATAGTTTACAAATCATTTTATTTCAACAATTTAGTCACAGCTTCATAAATTGTTCAACAATTCCATAAAAACCGTAAAACGTAATGTTTCTCAAAAACGGTTTTCGGTTCAAAAATCTTTCGAAAACGGATAATGCCTTATGACTCTAAACAGATATATTTTCAAGACATGTAAAAATATCCTTATCCGTGAGTAGAACTCACCCGGTTGACGATCCCGCGAGAAATCACGCCGGAACACGGACGGCCGGATTGTAACCACTCGAACAATCCCCGTAGTCACGTACACGCTCCTAGTGCCTCCGCATCTGAACTTGATGGGTCCCACTTGCACAATCAGTAACTAAGTCAATCATCCTCGCTACTGGACCCCACTTCAGTATATCGGACTGATGACGTTCGAGACTTCGGCGAACCGAACTCAACTTTGATGAACCACATTTCTAGCATTTTTCTTTCTGTTTTCCAGAATCAATGCACACTTTTGTAACAGTCATAACCATGTCAATTCGCAACCAAACTCATTCAAATCAGTGCCCATACTGAAGAGAATTTCGTCAACTTTCAGACGGTCAAACATCCAAATGCATGCATCCAGTGGTTTGGGAGATTTCAGTGAAATAATGAGACTGATTCAACAGTGAGCCAGATTTACAACCGAAAATTGAGGATGAAATATCTTACTCATTTCTCAAGGGAAACCGATGATTCTTGTGTCCATTTTGAAGCAATTTCAGTCTAGTTTCCATAGGAACAAAGATCACGTTCATCGGAGTTGTGTGCAGAGAGGAACGATGGAAATACCGAAGGTAGACTATACGGGTTTTACCCAGAATTCTGTTGCACTTGCATCTTCACCCTTTAACTTGGAATCCCAGCTTCAACCTTCTCCTACTCGAACCTGAACACTACCAGACAGTACCAGGACATCAAAACCTCCTGGTGATTCGTAATGGATTTGGATGGAGACTTGGGAACCATTCACCCAACTCAAATGAACAAAAGGGCAAGGAAGAATTTAAGAACTCTCTTTCTTCCCTCAAACTCGAATCTACTTAGGTTTATGGAGTGAGATGACTAGAGCTGAACCTGGAGTGAAAATGGCATCAGTTGAAAGAGGAGAAGAATTGCAGAAGATTGATGCAGAGGAGGGCCACATGCATCAACAATGGAGAATCATCCTCCCCCTCCATCTTCCTCCCTCACTTCGTACTCTCCTCTCCCCCTCTCTATCCTTTCTTATCCTTTTTCTGTTTCAGCTTAGGAAAAGTGATAAGTGGAAAAAAATGCTGAGGTTTCAGGATAAGGAGGTATATATACTGAGGAGGCGAAATTACCAATTTGCCCTTCAGCTTAATTACTTCAAATTAATCATGGCTAAGCCATAATTAATTAAGGAATGGAATTTATTTGGATTTTTCCTCGAATAATAATCCCCGAGACACGACTAATTATTCCCACTAATAATTAATCGGTCCTAGGCATCATAATACGAGTCTTTAATAAATTAGGGGTGTTACAAGAAGAAAAAAGGAAAAGAAGAGAGAAAGAATGGGGGAGGAAAAAGGAAGGGTTTACGCTCATCGAAACGACTTCCTTCCAACACGAAAAACGCTCAGCGTTACTCCCTCTTCGATTTGGTACTAACATCAACATCATCAATTCTCTCTCTCTCACTTTGCCATTTTCGATTTGAGAGGAAAAAATGGAGGTTTTGTGGTTCAAGCTCAAAGGAAAGCCTAGAATGGTGGTGAGGAGCGAGCTCAAGGCGGAATACGCGAATATTGAAGTCCGATTTGGAGTTTTTGAAGAATTGAAGGTTAGGGTTCAAAATTGGGTTTTGTGTGAATAGTGCTTCATGAGTAGGAAGATGATGAATAGTGCCCATGGAGGATTTTGAGGAATTCGGCATTCCGGTCAAAAGCGGTTTCGTGATCGAGTGGGAAGCTTTGGAAGCGGATTGGGTGTCGCCGGAGCGGGGAGCGTTCGTGTGGCTACTTGGTGATTTCGGCTCGATCGTGGTTCACGCTTCAAGGGTGAGTTCTACTCACGTTTAGGATTTTTGTTTTTCGAATTAACTGTTTTATCGCTTTCGCTGGTCTGGAATATTACTTGATATTGTCTGATTCGGGTTAGGAATCGATTGGGGCGAGTCTCGGGTTGCGTCGCGTTAAAACGGAATTTATGGGTGATTTGATTCGAGAGATTTTGATTTAAAACCGTTATTTGGAAAATCATCGTATTTTGATAAACTTCGATTTGATTAAGATTTTGATTGATTGTTTGATGTTGATTGGGTTCGATTATATGTGTGCGAAAACGGTTTTCAATCGGAACGAGAATCGGAATTGAGCGGAATAGCGGATTTCGCGAAAATCGCAAAATCTGCACCAGAAAGACCCCCATCGCGTCGCGACCCGCAGGGCATCGCGTCGCGACCAAGTGTATTTTTGGCAACGCAAATGTTTCTGGTTTTTCTCCGCGTCGCGACGGTATCCTTTCGCGTCGCGACGCTTTGCAGATTTTCAACAGTTTTTCACTAATTTTGTTTTCGCGATAACTTTTGATCCGGGAACCCGATTGAGGTGTTCTAAAATGCATTTGAAAGCTTATTCCGAGGCCTAACTAAATGTACAATTTATAAAGGTAAAAAGAATTGTTTTCGAAGTTCAAATAGTTTCGAAAAGCCGAATAATAGTACGCGTGTGCGAATATGTTTTATTAATAATAAAGTGGACTATGAGTCCTACGTAATACGGTATAACTGACGCGGGACGATTATTAAGTATTGTCTAAACCGGTCTACGATTCACGATATATATATTATATCGACTACGGGAAACGGCCCGATGCGGGTGTTACGTTCAATTGTTGGTCTGATTGTAAATGAACTAAATGTTCATATTATTATAGATATATATATTATATCGAATTTGGGTGACGACCCATGTTAACATACTAGGCGGGGAAGTCATGATCCCTTACCCTAGGCTCTGAGGCCAATAGCGGAACTGTTATTGGATAGGGGTTCGTCGGGAGACGCAGATGTGCTGCAGCCGGTGTTATGTTAAAAGTATTGTACTATGAATACCGGGAGACGCAGATGTGCTGCAGCCGGTGTTACGTAGAAGGGCCTAGGATGCTAGTTCATCGGGAGACGCAAATAGATTGCAGCTGGTGTCTTACTAGGTCGAAGCCTTATTGTTTGGTCCACCGAGATTGAGCAAGCGGATTGCGGTCGGTGTTGTGTCGAATCATAAAACTGTTTTAAAGGGACCGAGAGTGTAGTTAGGGGTCTCGGTAGAACTCACTGAGATTGTATCTCACTGTTTATATTTTGTGGTTTTACAGAGAAGCAAGGGAAAAGGAAAGGTGAAGAAGCACAGCTAGGTGGTGTGCATATGAAGACGGTGAAGACTCAATTTTCATTGTTATTGTCTTTCCCTCGAGATTTTTGTATTTTCGATTGTATAACTTGTATCAGTAAAAGTTGTAAAATCGTTTCCGCTATTTCATGGTATTTGGATATTGGACTCTAAGTTATGAGTTGTTTTTATTTATGTTCAATATCTAAAACAGGAAATATATCTCTGATTATTTTATGATGGTACACTTGGGTATTTTTACTCGATAAAAATACCGGGGTGTTACAGGAAGGTATAGCCCATAAGGTGATTACTGCCGGTGCTCAAGCAGCCTAGGAGGTACTTCTTTAGGGTTTAGAGATAAACTTTTGCATGGAAAACCTAGTGTGAAGTATTCGAGAGAATAACGTCTTATTGCTGCAGCACCTAATGTTGGATCATTGAATATACCCTTAATAGCATATTAATGAAGTTACTGAAGTGAATGCATCTCAGCTTGTTCTCATCACTGATTCTTAATTACCATTTCCATTTATTCTTATTGTTTATGTTACCCAAAATTTGTGTGTCATTTACTTTATTCACTAAATTGTTAGCAAAATTAAACTCTGGTATTTAACTAAATTCCTCGTGGGAACGATCTCATTTACCCTTTATTACTTGTTAAGACAGTGTATACTTGCACTAAGTTTTCACACAAGAGCTCCCTAAGTCCTTGTCAAAATGTTTGAAACGAATCCTCAAGGTGACAACAACAAGCAATCAAGAAGGAGTTGGGAGTAGAAGAGAGATTATGCAAGAAAAACTAAATATGAGATGCAAGGTTTCAAGGCTTACCTCAAAATCACAAAGAAATGAAGAAGGAGGTGATATGAACACAAAGATTGCTAGATCTTAGCAATTTGATGATGCAACCTTGAAGAGAATGGAAGGAATGATGATGATCTAACAAGAAATGGAAGATTTGATGGTGAAAGATTGAAGGATGAAGGAGGAATTGGGGGTAGAGGGTTTGGTTTTGGGGTGAGGAAGGAGAGGGAGAGGAGGTGTTTTTGGTGTGCTAGGATTTTAGTGTAGGAGAATGAGAGGCCAAAGGATCCTTAGGTGTGGGAATGAGGGAGTATTTATAGAGTTATTTTAGGTTTAGGGGCAATTGGGTCATTGGCCTTACTTAGTGCTCTAGGATTGAGTTTTAAAATTAAATGGAGGGTTAGGAATAAAGGTCACTTGGATTGAGGGTATTGAGAAAACACAAAAGGTGAGAGTATGGGAGAGGGAGAGGTGTCGCATGGAGAGAAAATAAAAGAAGAAAAAAAATGAACTTTTATTTATTTTGGGAATGGAATTCTCATGTGTGGTAGGGTTAGGGGTATTATTGAGATGAATTGTTCTCAAAGAGGAAAATTTGTGTTTTCTTATGAAGAGGTTAGTGTAAGTGAGTGAGGTAATTTACCAAAGAGGGCATGAATCTTCATGAGAGTGAGTGAGAATTGGTGATATGCACCAAAGGAGAAGGTTTAAGGATGGTACAAGGCATATTCCTTCAAGATAAGGAATAATAGTACAATAGAAGAGTGTGGAAGAATTTTGTGAGAGGGAGAGAGAGAGAAGGAATTTCGAAATTGTGAGGGGGAGAGAGAGAGAGTATTTCGAAATTGTGGGGGGGGGGGAGAGAGAGAGAGAAAAAAAAACTTGTTTTTGGTCTTTTGTCTTATTTGAAGACACTTCCTTCTTTTGAGTTTTGAATTTTTGGGCATGTGAATAATAGTGCACCTATTGGAAATGTGTCACATATTTTTTTGGGCACCATAAAATATCCTTCTAATCACTCATGACAATAAAAATTGTCATTTAATAATTGAGGAATATTTAATAGTCTTTTTTTATTTTTTATGCACTAAAAATAGGAAAAATGCATTTTTAATTATTTTGGACTAGGACTTTCTTTCCAAAAATTATACAAAAATTACCCTTGGTAGAGTAACATATATGCCACATCCTTGACTTGGTCTTGGTCCAAAAATAATTAATTTGCTTTTATTGAAATGCCCGAAAATGCAAAAATATGCACTATTTTATTTTCTGAAATTCCTAAAAAGTAAGAAAAATATTTTTGACTTAGGCGGACAAAATTGAGGTATGACAGCTGCCCCTCTTTATTTATATTTTACTAGAAAATGTGAAGCGCATTCAAATTTTCATAGTAGAAATAGAAATAAAGATAAAATAGACGTCAATTTTGTCCGTTTAGAGGGGAAATAGAGGATTTGAGAATGAACAGGGGATGGTTAACACTTGGCGCATTAACCGAGGAAGAAAAGAAATGAAGGACCACTCAGGGTCTGAAGGAGCACTAAGGCTCTGAAGGACCACTCAGGGTCTGAAGGAGAACTAAGGCTCCGAAGGACCACTCGGGGTCTGGAAGGCTGCCTAGGCCTTAATTGAAGGACCATCGTGGTCTGAAGGAGCGCTACTAGCTACGGTACTAGTAAAACGGTCTGAGGGGGCCTTTATATTCGAGTGGCCATGATGGGTCAAGATCATATCCGGAACTGATATGTTGACCATGAAGGACGTCCACAGTGTCTTGGGCTGACACAACTAGTCTGAAGGACCACTCGGGGTTTGAAGGACTTACCCGCAGCTCGAATACGAGGTGAAGTCTGCTTTTGAAGGGACACTTAGGTCCTGAAGGGATTCACGAATCCTGTTGATTGATTGATTGAAATGACCAATGAGTCCTATGTGGTAAAGTATAAATTGATGAACTAAATGTTCATATGATTGTAGATATATATATATTATATCGAGTGGTATTCAGTGTCTGAACAGGAAACACTAGGCGGGGAAGTCATGAACCCTTACCCTAGGCTCTGTGCCATTAGGAAACACTATTGGTTATGGGGTTCGCCGGGATTAGCAGGTTTGCAGTCGGTGTTATGTTAAAAGTTATGTGTTACGTTCACCGGGATTAGCAGGTTTGCAGTCGGTGGTACGTAGAATTGTTTTGTGGTACTGTTCACCGGGATTAGCAGGTTTGCAGTCGGTGTCGTACCAAGCTAGAATGCTATCACACGGTTCACCGGGATTAGCAGTGCGTGCAGTCGGTGTCGTGTTAAAATAAACATGATTTATAATTGGACCGAGAGTGTTAGTAGGGGTCTCGGTAGAACTCACTGAGATTGTATCTCATTGTTTAAATGTTGTTGTTTTACGGATAAACAGGGACAGAAGAAACCTCAGAAGCACGAGTAGGTGGCCCCGGGAGAAGGATGATGACTTAGCTTTATGTCCAAGTTTATTTTCCTTCTATTGTCTATGTATCACAACACTATGGCATTAGTGTTTTGTTTATCTTTCTTTCCGCTTTCTTGTATGACTCTGATTACCACAGATGCTGACAGTTTATGGTCTGAGTACCGTATGGTCTTATATGTGTATAAGATGGTTATGTTGTATTTCAGCAAAGATTTTATAGTGGTATTCAGTGTCTGAACAGGAATTGTTATCTCTGATGTTTATACTTTGGCTCACTTGGGTATTTTTACATGTTAAATATACCAGGGTGTTACAAATTCCTGGACATAATTACAATAAGGGATCAATTTAGGATCTCGGGTCTCCCAATCACCTCTCACCTGATGAATAACCAAAGCCGAATCACCATACACATCGAGTCTTTTAACCTTCCATTCAAGGGCTGCCTGAATACCTAGGATGCACGCTTCATATTCTGCGATGTTGTTAGTGACATAAAAGCTCAATCTGGCAGTGACCGGAACAAAACGGTTATCCGGGGAGATTAACACAGCCCCGGCTCCGTGCCCCCACACATTGCATGCGCCATCAAATATCATCCTCCACCTTTCATCCTCTTGAGACTTCCCCTCATCAAACAGCGCCATGATGTCTTCATCGGGAAAATCATACTGCATTGATTGGTAGACTTGGATTGGTTGACATGCTAAGTACTCGGCAAGTGCACTGCCCTTGACCGCTTTCTGCGTGACATACAGGATATCATACTCTGACAATAACATCTGCCAACGAGCGATCCATCCTGTGAGTGCTGGCTTTTCAAAAATATAGTTGATTGGATCCATTTTTGATACAAACCAGGTTGTATGACTCAGCATGTACTGCCTTAAACGATGAGCAGCCCATGCTAAGGCGCAACAAGTCTTTTCTAGTATTGAATATCTCGTCTCACAGTCAGTGAATTTTTTACTCAAGTAGTATATGGCATGCTCTTTCTTTCCCGATTCATCATGCTGCCCCAGCACACACCCCATCGAATTGTCCAACACGGTTAGATACAGGATAAGCGGTCTTTCGGACACTGGCGGCATCAGAATTGGTGGGTTCTGAAGGTAATCCTTAATTCTTTCAAAAGCTCTTTGGCAATCATCATTCCACTCTAATCTTTGGTTCTTGCACAACAGCTTAAAGAGAGGCTCGCAAGTGGCGGTCAATTGGGATATGAACCTTGAGATGTAATTCAGTCTCCCAAGGAAACCACGGACCTCTTTTTCAGTCTTTGGTGCTGGCATTTCAAGGATTGCTTTGACTTTATCTGGATCGACCCCTATCCCTTTCTGACTGACGATAAATCCCAGTAACTTTCCGGATCTCACACCGAAGGTGCATTTTGCAGGGTTTAACTTGAGCTTGAACTTCTGTAGACGTTTAAAGAGTTTTTGCAGATTAACAATGTGCCCCTCACCAGTCTTGGATTTTGCAATCATATCATCTACATACACCTCAATTTCTTTGTGCATCATGTCGTGGAATAATGTCACCATTGCTCTCTGATAAGTCACACCGGCATTCTTGAGTCCAAAAGGCATCACTTTGTAGCAGAATGTTCCCCAGAGAGTTATGAAGGTGGTTTTCTCCATATCTTCTGGAGCCATTTTTATCTGATTGTACCCTGAATACCCATCCATAAAGGAGAATAAAGAATGTTGGGTTGTACTGTCTACCAGAATATCAATATGAGGCAGAGGGAAGTCATCTTTGGGGCTAGCTCTGTTCAGATCCCTGTAATCGACACACATCCTAACCTTGCCATCCTTTTTCGGAACAGGGACGATATTTGCTACCCATTGTGGATACTTGGCCACTGCTAGAAACCCCGCATCAAACTGCTTTTTTACCTCATCCCTGATCTTCAATGACATCTCAGGTTTCATTCTTCTCAATTTCTGCTTGACCGGTGGACACTCTGGCTTCACGGGCAACCTGTGTTCAACAATATCAGTATCTAGCCCTGGCATATCCTTGTACGACCACGCAAAGACATCGGCGTAATCACGCAAGAGTTGGATTAGCCTTTTGCGTTCACTATCTTCCATGGCAGTAACGACCTTAACCTCCCTTTTATCCTCTTCTGTACCCAAGTTGATTGTCTCAATCGACTCTCCATGAGGCTGAATGATCTTTTCTTCCTACTCTATTAGTCTCATCAATTCCGGAGGAGTTTCCCAGTTTTCCTCAATACCCCCTTCAGTTTGGTTAATTGGATGATCAAAGTCATAATAGGAATCATTGGCACTGTTATTTTCAGAGATAATTACTTTTGATCTGCATTCGTAGAAGCAGAAAGTAGAATGAAAAGCGAAACAAACAAAATAAAGCGAACAGAAAGGAAAGATAAATGAAGAAAAAGAGATTTTATTGATGGAATTCAAAACAAGCGTTTTTATTGATGATGGTGTCATTGAAAATAAAAACATGCATGCCCTAACAAACTATCCTAAGGCCTTGGGCAGAGCCAGAGGAATGCATTACAATCATTACTTTGAACTAAAAGCGATGGGCAAGTCGACAGCTTCCCAATTTTTGAGCTCTTCTTCAGCAAGGCAACGACGGACTAAGCTGGTACCGCCCTCTTCATTCTCTAAACAATCCCCAATAGCAGTAATTTGACCTTGGTCTAGTAACCCTGCACTCTTGAAGCTCTGACGGATGTCACAGATGGGGATCCTCTTTGACCCCGAGTCCTGGCCTCTCAGCTTGGCCAACCGCTCACCTCTTTTCTCTTCAGCCAACTTCCTTTTTTCAGCCTCACTTGGGTGGTATCCCAACCCGTAACGATCCTTGTTTTCTTCCAGCTGAATAGGAGCAAGAATTCCTTGTCCTTCCTTTCCCAAGCCACGTCCCAGCTGGTATCCTTGATCCCTCATGATCCTCGCAACCATCTCTTCACTTTTTGACAAATTTATCACAGGCGACGGCAACTCATTCCTTTAAACACAGCATTGGCAATCTCGAGAGATTGAAAGGAAGTTTCCAGGGACTCTTCGGCTGCCTCGACATAACGGAAGGGAGAAGGTTTGTTAACTAACATCTCTTCCTCTCCGAACACTACCACAATTTTTTCATCGACCACAAACTTGACTCTCTGATGCAGAGAGGAAGGGATGGCTCCCGCCATATGAATCCATGGCCTTCCAAGCAGACAGATGTAGGACGAGGAGATGTCCATGATTTGAAAGTTAACACAGAATGTTTCAGGATCTATCTGAATGGGGAACTCCATCTCCCCTATTACCTCTTTCTTCAATCCATCCAACTTGTTTACAGTGGACTTTGGCATCACATTCAGAGAAGAACCATTGTCAATCAGAACACGAGCTAACACGAAATCCCCACATTTAACAGAGATGTGTAGGGCTTGGTTGTGTTTCCTTCCTTCTAGGGGAAGCTCGTCATCAGCAAAAGTCATATGGTTTGCAGCCACGATATTCCCGACTATTTCGTCAAATTGGCCCACGGAAATATTCTGAGCAACATGAGCCCCATTCAGTACTTTCATTAGGGCAGCTCGATGCGCTTCTGAACTTAGCAACAATGACAGCATTGAGATCTTTGCTGGGGTCTGATTCATCTGGTCAACCACCTTACAGTCACTTTGCCTTACAATCTTTAGGAACTCATCAGTTTCTTGTTCTGCCACTTTCTTTTTCTGAGCATTCTCCACTTCTTTATCCTTCCCTTTGCGAGCCCTGTCTTCAGCTTCTTTGGATGATTCACCCTGAACGAACTTGGAGGCATACATACGGCCACTCCTTGTCATTCCACTTGCCCCAGTTATATTGGTAACAACAGAAGTGTTTGGAGAACTCTCTACTGGAGGCAGGGTACTATATATCCATGGTACTACACTGTCCTTCTCATATGGGAATGGAACACGAATCCCAATAACCACCGGCTGAGGCTTGGCTTGGGCTGGTTTTGGATTGTACAATATCTCAATTGGCTTCCTAGCCACTTTACCAACATTGAACTGCAACATCAGCACACTTTCTTCCTTTTCAACCAATCCCACCTGAACCACATAACGATCCATCAAGTCTTGCAAAACTGACTTGAAAACTTCACAGGCACCTACACATAAAGGATCAGAGCATATACAGCCTTTCTTGATAACACCACCACGGCACAGCTCAGCATGTATATTTTTCAGAGGAGTCTGGATACACTTAACATCTTTTATCATTGTCTGTCCCACAGAATCTTCTACTGCATTAGCGGATGGTATTCCATGTCCCGGCAGGGGGTTTGTAATTGTGCTTGGACTGTTCTGCTTAAAAGAGATCCAATTGGCGTCAATCAAATCCTGGACTACATGTTTGAAAGCCTTGCAGTCTTCTACCGTGTGACCGACCCCTCCGCTATGAAAGCTACAGGTAGCATCGGCATTGTATCCCCTAGGAAAGGGAGGTTGCACAGGCTTCATGGGGCGAGTATTGACCAAATTCTTTGAGACAAGGTGATTGAACAACTCAGTATAAGTCATTGGAATCGGATCAAAACCAGCACGCCTCTTCTCTTGATAGTTCTGGGTTTTGTGACCTGAATTAGTTTGCTGTGGCTGAGCTGGAACAGATAATGGCACTGTTTGTTGCGGAGAGCTGAAAGATGGGCCTCCCCCTGCGGTAATAACATTGGTTTCCCCTTCTTTCTTCTTGGGGAAGTTGGAAAAGGGTTTCTTTTGTCCACTAGAATTGCCAAAACCTCCAGCAATCTTTCCGCTGCGCAATCCATGCTCTAATCGTTCTCCAATGACAACCATATCTGAGAAACTGGATGACACACTCCCCACCAACCTATCATAATATAGCGCTGGAAGAGTCTCCATAAACATGTACACCATCTCCTTTTCAGTCAATGGCGGCTTCACCTGAGCAGCTATGCTCCTCCACTTTTGAGCATATTCTTTGAATGATTCTCTATCTCCTTTACTCATGTGCTGTAATTGAGACCGGTCGGGAGCAAGGTCCATGTTATACTGATATTGTTTCAGAAAGGCTTCAGAAAGATCCTTCCAACTGTGAATGTCGGAGGATTGCAGCTGCATATACCAATCTAACGATGCCCCAGTCAGACTGTTCTGGAAATAGTGAATGAGCACCTTGTCATCATGAGCATAAGCGGCCATTTTTCTAACATACATCGTCAAATGGCTAGATGGACACCCGGTGCCGCGATATTTATCAAAGTCAGGTGCTTTGAATTTAGGAGGAATGACAACATCTGGGACAAGGCACAACTCTCGGGCATCCCTGGCTCTAGTACCCGATCCTTCCACAGCTCTTAAACGCTCTTCAAGCAAGTGATACTGATCCCTATGCTGAGTGTTCTCAAACAAATGAACTTGTGGATAGTTCCCCGGACTGTGATAATAACCCCCATACTGAGCAGGGTTTCCCATATGATGGACAGCATTCTGAGGATTCACAACAACTCCCGGAGTAGGACTAGGTGAACTTCTTGGCAGCACAATACCAGGACTAGGAGTATGAATTTGTGGTCCAATAGCAGCTCCACTACATATAGTCATGGCAGGTTGACTCGACCCCACAGGAATAGCTTCAGCAACGGACGGCAAATAACCCATTGGCATCCCCCAAGGATATATCTGTGCATTCAGATGACTCTGTCCGCTCGCCCCTAGAGAATGGGCAAAGTGACTGACCCCTTGTCCATAAGAAGTGTGAGTAGTTGTAACTTCAGCGGACACCGGAGGAGAAACGAAAGTAACAACCCCTTCAGGATTTACAACAGCGGCGGCCCCAGCAGCGGCTCCACCCCTCAGATTTTGTAGCATACTCATTACTTCGACCATCTGTGCTTCCATAGCCTCAACTTTAGTCTTTAAAGCTTGATTCTTCCGAGCCAGCTGCTCAGGGTTAAGAATCTCCACAACCAACTCATCTTGACCCAGGGGGTCCTCATTCTCGAGATGCTGATTGCTAGCCATCAATCTTGCTTGTAGACGGGTACAATATCGGTGTTGGCGAACCAGCTTGCCTTTCGTTTCTGTTGGAGTTGGAAACATTTGTATTAAGCGAAGGAGCAAATTAATGAATGTAATGCGTGCAATGCAGATGAGTGTTAGTTTTAGTTTGTCTTATGCCGTGAACCACAGTGTGCCATGTCTTGCCATAGGTTTAACAGTGAATTTTGATTTGTTTAGAACATAACAAGAGTGGAATCAACAAATGAAACAAATACGCCCCATACATTCAAATTCAAACAAGTACTTCAGGTCTTACATTTCAAAAAGTAAAATACTCAAATGGAAATAAAGGTCCCTCAAGGAAGAGAAAGTACAATAAAACGAAAATTACAAACAAAAGCTCAACTACATAGAGCCTTGAAAACTTCAGTTCTCTTCCTCTTGCTGCCTGTGGGGATTCTTCCAGTTTTCTCTCTGACTTCTTCAACCAAGGCCCTGCAGAACTCTACAAATTTGTAAACTGCTGGCGGAGTGTTGAAAGGAAACATCTCATCTTCGGCCTTTCCTAGCTTCTTAGGCACATCTGAGAGAGCTTGGTTGGCCAATTCTGCAAGCTCAGAGAATCTAACCTTCCACTGCTGAATTTCATCTTTCAGCTCTATGATGACTGCCTGCTCTTCAATCCTGCCAAGCAGTTCAACAAAGCGGTGTTCCCAATACCGACTTTCATTTTCCACCTGCCTGTATGCATCACTGATGTGCCGAAGGTTTCTTTTCAATTCATCAGAATTCTCTCGCTCGTATCCTAGAGCTTGCTTATATTCTTTGAGGATGCTCTCCACTGAATCTCTTTCTTGCACAACATTGCTCAATTTTCTTTCCCACTCGGCTTGTAGCAAGTGGGACTCTCATTTTGACTTGGCGAGGAGACTTCTCGTAGTCCTCTCTTCCATCTTTGTTTTTTCATACAGATCCCCCCACTGACCGACTTCTTCAATTGCCCTTTTTCCTTTCGCCTTCTGTCTCTTGATTTCTTCTTTGGTCGCTTGCAGATATTTTTGAGCTTCTACCTTTTCCTTCTCTTCTTCTTTGAGTTTCTTGTCAAACTCCTCAATGACAGCAGATTTGGAAGCATTATCTTCTTTCAATCTTTGGTTGTTCAGAGTCAACTTCTCTATCTCAGCTCGCAGGGATTTTTTTTCTTCCTCTGCTTTCATTAGAGCCAACTTGACATCACCTAGCTCTTCCACAACGGGAGTACTAGAGTCTATTACCTCCCTCTCATTTTGCAATAACTTCTGATATGGTAGCTGAACACTCTGAATCCTCTCTTCAAGCCACCGAGAGAAGGTGATTCCTTTAATCTTCTGAGAGATCTCTACTTTCCCATAGCGAGTCACCATACCCCAAGCTTGCAAAACTTTTCTAGTCAAACTGGCATCTTTTTGACCTCCCTCATAGATGTAAAACGGGGATATCATCTCTTCCGTAGGCGAATTCCTCATAGGATATCCCAATTGTCTCAGAGTCAGAGAGGGATTGTAGTTGATGCAACCCTTAGTGCCCATCAGTAGGACATTTTGAAAACCACCACAGCGGAAAACTATCTCAGGCCTATCTTCCCAGCAAGATGAGAGATACCAACGAATCGAGTGCTCATCTAGACTTCCTAGAAACTGAATCCACTACTGAATATTCATGATTCGCACTTCACAAGTGATAGCATAATCAATCAACTTCTCTACTCGTATTGGATTGGTGCAGACATGAATCAGAAGCCAGGCATACAATAAGTGAGAGGAGCAAGAGATTTTCTTCCTCTTCAGTTCACAGTGATGAGTGAAAGCTGAATAAGTGTCAGCAAGAATTGCAGGGATTGGATTTATCGGATTCTTCTCATTCTGGGAAGCTAAGAAGATGTCGATGACAGTCACATCCACGAACCGCTCAATCTGTGGAAAGAGGACAACTCCGAAGATTGTCAGTGCCAAGATTTTCTTGAAGACAACCCAGTTTTTATTTTTGGCATGCACACCCACCAGACTCTCGAGATAACCCTGTGGGAAACCCATCACAAGGTTCTTCCTCTGCTTCTGGAGCCTCAGGTCCTCTACCTTCATCTGCAACAATGCAGCAAATTTCTCGTCCGTGTAGTACTGCTCTTGATACCGGTAAGGAACGGCTTCTGCCCGAGGGAAACCCAAAATCTGATGGTATTCTTCCAACGTGGGAGCCAATTGGAAATTTCTGAAGAGAAAGCATCTGATCCCGGAGTCATAAAATCTACTCAGAGCCACGATTGCTTCAGTCTGTACCTCTAGCGTCAACAGCGTCCGGAGGTTCCCGTAAGTGCTGTCAAATGATCCTCTTTCAATAGGTCCCATCAGGTCAACACATTTTTTCAAACTGGCAACATCACCCTTACTTACGACCGGATACCTGGGGGGTGCACTGTCTCACTTCTTGATTCCATACTGTACCTATGGCAAGATTCTTTGTCACTTTGGGATTCTCGGCAAACAAACTTTGATGAAATGCAAGGATGCATGCATGAACTGTAAAATCTTATGTTGGATGCAATGCGAGGATGCATGTAAAATGATGATGATATTTTATGCATGGGCAGATTAGGGCAAAATCTTTATTGGCATTAGTTTAAATTTTTTTTTTTTTGAAAAATGCGGGCCGTACGTGGTTTCAACGGCAACTCTTTCTCTCTCTTTTTTTGAAAATAAAGTGGACCACATACTGCCTCGTACAGACCGACAAAAGAAAGGCTACAACGGCAGCTCTTTCTCTACTTTCTTTTTTTATTTCTTTGGAAAAATTCCCTTCTCTTTTTTTTGAAAACATGCCTAGATTACAATGCAACACACAATTTGGTATGCCCCTTGTGTCCTACGAAGGTGGGGACTTAAGTTCTAGGACAACTCCAATGTTCCTCCCATGTGGGTTCTAGTCAATTCCTCACCAGGTTACCAGAGCTAATTCTTTCTCACAATAGCACCCACAACGATGGAACGCCATCTGGTGTGAGGCCTCATGAAAAAGCATACTCTGGCTGAAACTTTCGTGAGAGTCAGAAGGACAACGGTCCAATTGCCAGTCACTACTCGTTTCCACTCTCCTAAGTTTTTCCAGACCTTGGGTTTTGGGCCCCTCTCAAAGCATAGTAAGCATAAGGTGTGAGTGTGTGTAGTGAGGACATACCGCCTAGAACTACCCACATATATCCCCACCTGCGAAGGAAAACCCAGAACAGTCCAAACAATAGCACGCAATAACATGTTGTCTACCCTAGGGTTCAATATCACAATACCAATAATCCAACCTAGGTTTTAGCAACAGTCATATGCACTGCTTACCTCAAGAAAGGGAGCGGAGAAGAAGGGATCATAATAGAATGGGAAGAAATGCATGTTTTTACCTTAAGAAAGGGAGCAGAGAATAGGGGACATGGGAATTGAGGAATGCATGAACACGGCATTGTGAACAAATAGAAAAGGAGTAGAACAAAGCTTTCAACTCAAATAATTTTAAACCACACATCAAGTTAACTAGGCTTGACCCTCGTCTTATTTTTTTAAAAAAAAATGGTCCCCAGTGGAGTCGCCAGCTGTTGCGCCCGAAAAATCCGGTTTGGGACTTTTCGTTTGACAACGCGGAAGAAGTTTGGAGCCGCCACCAATATTTTTATTTTAAGACCAAAACATTGAAAAAAAGTCCTTGAAAAGGCGGATGGTCCTTTGAAAACGTAGAGATGTAGGTTCGGGGGTCGGTTAGGTACGGGGAAGGTATTAGCACCCCGCACCTCCTTTCTACCGAAAGGTAACCATTAACTTGATGTGTGGTTTAGACAAAAGTTCGAGTTGAAAGCAATTTATTCTACTTATTTTCTTTTCTTTTCTTTAAGATTTGTTTTATTGAAAACAGGAGGAAAGAAGAATATTTTTGGTTATCTTTGAAAATCAGGACAAAACAAAGATTTTTTTAAGAGTGTGCTTGACGGGACAGGACCCCGCTCATACGTATCTCCCGGTGCGATGGAGAATTCAAAGCTACGTAGTTCTCGGTTTTTGGTTTTGAAAACGGCTAAAGGGGTTTTTCGCAATTGGGTGAGCGTTTGTGAAGACCGAACAACAACGGTTAGAATGGCCTCACTACTAACTCTTTGAAAATGAAATCATCATTAATGACCTAAACGGCAACGGCGCGATTGGTCATCAGTGACAATTGATTTTACTTTTGAGGAATAAGTTTTCGAAAATAGGGTTGAGCTTTTGTGAAGACCGAACAACAACGGTTAGAATGGCCTCACTACTAACTCTTTTGAAAACAAAATCATCATTAACAACCTAAACGGCAACGGCGCGATTGGTCGTCAATGACAATTTATTTTATTCTTGTTTGAAAATAAAAGGATTTTCTTTTATTAATGAATCTAGGAAAGAGGTTTTAGAAAAAAAAAAGTAGAACACTTCAAATCAATTCTAAATCCATAACCAAATGCAAATGAATGAACAAGACTCATACTTCAACAATCAAGCAATCATGAACATATTATTCATCAACCAAGATTAAGCATGCCAATACAATCAAGGGATTCAATTATCAAAGATGCAAAACAAAGTTCTCAAAGCAATTGTGTTGTGTGGGTGAGAATTGCTACGGAACGGGCAACAATCTCAAAAGGAGTGTATTTACCCTAATGACTCTATGCTACAACAAGCAAGTAGGCTTACGTCTTCATTAGGAGGTCATACATGTAGAAAGGATGGCACACAATTAAGTCAAGACATTTAAATGGCATCATGAACAAAAGAATGCAATTGATCATAAGCATAGGATATTCTTAGTTTAAATGAGTAAGCATGTGGATATGAATGCACGGTTGGGTGATGATGCATGAGCATACAAGGAATGAATGAGCATTATTGAATGCAATTTTGTTTGATTTTTGAAGTAATTGACATGGTATGAATGCATGAACATTCGATTATTGAATGCAAGACATGATATTAATGAATGCATGAACATTTAAGAATGAATGCAAGACATAACACTATTGAATGTATAACATACTTATTTATGAATGTATGTATGGCATACAAGGATGCATAAACATGTGATAGAATAAAAGAATGCAAGATGCATAAGCATATAAGAATGCATGAACATGCGAGTATATGGGAGTATGCAAGTATTAGTGTGCAAGCATGAGAGTGTGTTGCATGGATGATGTAAATAAATGAAATTCAAAGCTTAAAAATGTTTTGGTAAGAAGTAGTAAAAAGTTAGAGTAAGGATGTAGTAAAAATGTTTTGATGAATGAAGGTAAAAATGTTTCAATGAATGAGGTAAAAACTCTTAGTAAAAACTAAATGAAGAGGTAAAAGTAAAATGGTAAAATCTTTTTATGTTTTAGGTGAATAGTTAATGAATAGGTAAAAACCAAAGTGGTAAAATATTTTTATGTCTTTTGGTAAAAAGTTAATGAAATGGTAAAAAGTAAACAAACACAATTGCATAACTTGCACTTGCCCAAACACAATCAAAATGACAATTTTCAAGCAATCAAAGAGGGCAAAAATAGGCCTTATGGCCGAACGCATAGCAAGGAAAACTCAAGCACAAATTTCATCATGTTCTTGCAACCAAATCACATCAATGAGCATATGAACATAAACCCTTGGATCTACCCATACATTTGATGCTCAAACAATTGTCATTCCATCATTTATTTCAACTCAAAATCAAAGGAAATGCAAGAACAATAAAAACCCTAATTTCTACCTATGAACTTAAAAACATAGTTGGCTAGATCCACTTTTTTATTTAACTTAAACACCATAAATGAACAAAGAAATGCATGAACCACTAAAAACACTACCTAGCCGAAACCTTTTTTGAAAGAAAATTATGTTTTATTTCATGAACTTTAGTGAAAAATATGTAAAAATGCAAGGGAAATTAATCAAGTAGAAGAACAACTCCTTCAAGGCCAAGGACCCATCTCAAACACCCAAGGCTCCCTAAGTCCTTGTCAAAATGTTTGAAACGGATCCTCAAGGCGACAACAACAAGCAATCAAGAAGGAGTTGGGAGTAGAAGAGAGATTATTCAAGAAAAACTAAATATGAGATGCAAGGTTTCAAGGCTTACCTCAAAATCACAAAGAAATGAAGAAGGAGGTGATATGAACACAAAGATTGCTAGCTCTTAGCAATTTGATGATGCAACCTTGAAGAGAATGGAAGGAATGATGATGATCTAACAAGAAATAGAAGATTTGATGGTGAAAGATTGAAGGATGAAGGAGGAATTGGGGGTAGAGGGTTCGGTTTTGGGGTGAGGAAGGAGAGGGAGAGGAGGTGTTTTTGGTGTGCTAGGGTTTTAGTGTAGGAGAATGAGAGGCCAAAGGATCCTTAGGTGTGGGATTGAGGGAGTATTTATAGAGTTATTTTAGGTTCAGGGGCAATTGGGTCATTGGCCTTACTAAGTGCTCTAGGATTGAGTTTTAAATTTAAATGGAGGGTTAGGATTAAAGGTCACTTGGATTGAGGGTATTGAGAAAACACAAAAGGTGAGAGTATGGGAGAGGGAGAGGTGTCGCATGGAGAGAAAATAAAAGAAGAAAAAAAATGAACTTTTATTTATTTTGGGAATGGAATTCTCATGTGTGGTAGGGTTAGGGGTATTATTGAGATGGATTGTTCTCAAAGAGGAAAATTTGTGTTTTCTTATGAAGAGGTTAGTGTAAGTGAGTGAGGTAATTTACCAAAGAGGGCATGAATCTTCATGAGAGTGAGTGAGAATTGGTGATATGCACCAAAGGAGAAGGTTTAAGGATGGTACAAGGCATATTCCTTCAAGATAAGGAATAATAGTACAATAGAAGAGTGTGGAAGAATTTTGTGAGAGGGAGAGAGAGAGAGAAGGAATTTCGAAATTGTGAGGGGGAGAGAAAGAGAGAGGATTTCGAAATTGTGGGGGGGGGGGAGAGAGAAAAAAAAACTTGTTTTTGGTCTTTTGTCTTATTTGAAGACACTTCCTTCTTTTGAGTTTTGAATTTTTGGGCATGTGAATAATGGTGCACCTATTGGAAATGTGTCACATATTTTTTTGGGCACCATAAAATATCCTTCTAATAACTCATGACAATAAAAATTGTCATTTAATAATTGAGGAATATTTAATAGTCTTTTTTTATTTTTTATGCACTAAAAATAGGAAAAATACATTTTTAATTATTTTGGACTAGGACTTTCTTTCCAAAAATTACCCTTGGTAGAGTAACATGTATGCCACATCCTTGACTTGGTCTTGGTCCAAAAATAATTAATTTGCTTTTATTTAAATGCCTGAAAATGCAAAAATATGCACTATTTTATTTTCTGAAATTCCTAAAAATTAAGAAAAATATTTTTGACTTAGACGGACAAAATTGGGGTATGACAGGCTCCCAATTCATAGAATTGTGACAACCTCTCAAATTTTGCAGCATATTCCCCAACTGTCATCTCTCCCTGTTTCAGATTCAGAAATTCCATCTGTTTCGCAAGTCTTTGAGAGTCGGGAAAATAATGACTCAAAAATAATTCCTTGAAATTATTCCACTCAAGAGGAGTTCCTTGAGTTTGTAGCATTCTACGAGCGTTAACCCACCAGGTGTGAGCATCCTCATCCAGAGTGTTAGCAGCACAAATCACTTTCTCTTCTTCATTGCATTGCAAAGTATCAAAGATCCGTTCCATGGCATCTACCCAGAAATGGGCCTTCATTGCGTCGGATCCTCCTTTGAAGGTTGGGGGTTTCATCTTCAGAAACCGGAAATACACCCTGTTGTGATCCTCAGGAGTTGGCACATTGTAACGCCCCAAAATAATTTAATTAATTATTTAATTAAGTTATTTGAGGCTTATAATATTTTTTTAAGAAAATTAAATTAATTTAGAGTTTTATTTTGTTTCAGGAGATGTTTAAGTAATTATGGGAGTGTAAATAAGGCCCGTTACCGTTAAGTGGCCCAAGTTAAGTTAGTAAAATTATAGGAGTCTTAGGAGAAGTCCTCACTTGTGCAAAATCAAAAAAAATTAGAAAGTGAGAAGAGTGAGAGAGAAGAGGCGCGGCGGTGCTAGGGCAAGGGAGGGGGTTTCGCGTGGAGCCTAAGGGAAAGAGGAGAGCTTGGATTGTTGGTGATTTTGGTGAATTGCTAGGAGCTTTGTGAATTCTTCAATTACCAAAGGTTAGGGGGCTCTCTTTTATTCATAATAACCTATAAGATTAGCAATCATATGAGTTAGGTTTTAGGAATAGTTAATTGCTTGATTTTGATGTTGTTGATTGAATTGTGGTGTTGTTTCATGTTACGTATGACGTTGAATTTAAATTGGTGATGCTATGTTGATTGGTGTGTTGCACCCCGAAAAATCCGGTTGGGATTTCTCGATGTACAACGTGGAAGATAAATGAAGCCGCCATCAATATTTTAGTTTTTAGACGAAAACATTGAAAAAACGTCCTTTTATACAAGGCGGGTGGTCTTTTCGAAATCAGGAGATGTAGGTTCGGGGGTCGGTTAGACACGGGGAAGGTATAAGCACCCCGCATCTCCTTTCTACCGAAAGGGAACCATTAATTTGATGTGTGGTTTCGACAAAGTTTGATTTGAAACGATGTTCTATTTCTTTTCGTTTTTTCTTTTTTTTATTTGAGAAAAGCGTTTGGAAAGAAAACGTGGAAAAGAAAGATTTTTTTGGTATTTTTTTTGAAAAGGGTGCTCGACGGGACGTGGCCCGCTCCTACGTATCCTCAGATGCAATGAGGAAATCAAAGCTACGTAGTTCTCCTGGGTCGAGAAACTTTGGGTGCGTTAGTGTCTTTTATTGCAAGGGTTCTCGGGTCTGAACTGTACAGTCCACTAACCCTAAAACATAGACATCCCCGCCCGTACAGGAGACGTGCCCCCTACTTATCGAAAAGTGATTTGAGTTACTTGAAAAAAAAAGATTTGCTGTGAGATTGGTAGTTTTTGTTCGAGCAAATATCTTAGGCTCGCACGAGCTGTACAACTCGCTAATCCTAGGACTCTAACCAATGTCGAACGTACATCAGAATCGGTTCCTCACTCATTTTTGAAAAGGATTGAAGTTATTAATTACCGGTTTTAATTCTAATAAGTATCCCAAGATGTTTGAGTTGTACAACTCCGATCTTAGGACGCTAGACAACATCGGCCGTACGTCCGACTTGCCTCCTTATGAGTTTTCAAAAGGGTGATTATTGATCTAAAAAGAAATTGATTAATTTGTGAAGACAATTAGCGAAGCATTGGATTTTGGAATATCATTTGAAAAAGGATTGATTAGAGGGGAGAGGAAGAGAGTTCGAGGGTGGCTTTGGCCACAAAAGAAAAGAAAGTAGAATCTTCAATCAACTTTCAAGTCAAAACCAAAATGCAATACTTACCAATTTGCAAGCAAAGTAATCAATAATGGGAACACAAGCATAAGCATTTCCATTTACAACAATTGTACACAAGAACGACATTGAGTCAACAACAATTAATGGCATGAATATATGAGATCAAAAACAGCCAAATAAGTTGCCAAGAAAGGCACTTAAGGAAACATTGCAAAAGCTTGGTTCGGATTTTAGGCATTAGACACAAGTTAAAAGTATTTGGTAATCCTTGACACTTGTTAACAATGCTCAATGCATAAGTGTCTAGTCACTTTACCAAATTAACATTAAAGCATAGGTAAAAGTTGAATCACTTTCAAGTGATCCTCAACATTTAAAATGGTGCTAGAAAACACATGTTGATTCATCTCACCAATCATCAATCAATTGAACAAATTAATAACCCAAAACATCACATTTTCAAGCCCCAAAAATCAGCATTCTCAATTCGACATAAGCATAAACTTGCATTTATTCATTGAAAATTAAAAGCAAGTTGAGTCACTTGTAGTAATCCTCATCACTTAGGGTTGAATCACACCTAGCAATCCCCTCACTTAAATCATAGTGCTCTAAGCACAAGTGAGGATCAAGTTGCTAGATCATCAACAAATTAACAATAAGCACATTAAAATAAGACTAGATAAGAGGACACATAAACAAAGTTGAATCACATCTAGCAATCTTCTCACTTGAAGAAAAGTGCACTAGGCACTAGTGGGAATCAACTTGCTAGATCATCAACAAATTAACAATAGGACTAAATAAAAGAACGCATAAACAAAGTTGAATCACATATAGCAATCTTCTCACTTGAAGAAAAGTGCACTAGGCACTAGTGAGAATCAACTTGCTAGATCATCAACAAATTATTTGCAAGCACATTAAAATAGGACTAAATAAAAGGACACATAAACAAAGTTGAATCACATCTAGCAATCTTCTCACTTGAAGAAAAGTGCACTAGGCACTAGTGAGAATCAACTTGCTAGATCATCAACAAATTATTTACAAGCACATTAAAATAGGACTAAATAAAAGGACACATAAACAAAGTTGAATCACATCTTGCAATCTTCTCACTTGTAGAAAAGTGCACTAGGCACTAGTGAGAATCAACTTGCTAGATCATCAACATAACAAACATTTGCAAGTAAAAACGGTGAAAATAGACATTTAACAACAAAAGCAAATGCTAATAATAAGTATTAAACATCAACAAGTCAAGAGGAACAATAAAATCATGTCAAGACCAAGGGGTGCGAAACATATATAAGGCTTAAAACATCATTTACCTTCACTAAATGCAAGGAACAAGATGAAAATCACAAAAACACAATTTATTCAAGGGTGAGATGCCAACTCTCCCCCCAACAACAACAACAACTACATTTTAAAGATGAAGATGCAAAAATGTGATGAAAAGAAAAATGGGTTTTAATGCAAAAATGTGAGAGATGATGCAAGAGTTTTAGGGATTTACCTTGGATCCAAGCTAATAGAAGTAGGAAATGAAGAACAAGTAACCAAATCAACTAAAGTCTTCAAGAAATGGTCCAAGAACCCCACGCAAATTCCCGAATACCCAAGTGCTTGATGAGGAGGATATGAAATGGATGGTGAAAGGAGGAAGATCTATGAAGGAGGAGTGGATTTGAAGTGATTTGGTGGTGTTTGGGTGATGGAAACAAAAAAATGGAAGAGAGGAGAGTGAGGGGGGGGGGGGGGGGCTACGGCCTGATGAGTGAGGGAGGAGAGGAGGAGAATTATGTTGATTTCAAGTGAGAGAATGACTGAGCAAAAAAAAAGTTGTGATGTGTGGAAAATGAAAGGGTATTTATAGGGTGGGAGTGAGCTTTGGGGTAAAATGGTAATCAAACCAATTAAATCAATTAATATTCAGCTGAATATTAATAAATAAAATTAATTTGAACTTGGTCACCAAGTTAGAGGGTATTTTAGTCATTGGCTTTGAGAGGTGCACTAGGATTAGACTTTAAATTTGAATGGAGGGTGGAGATTCATCATCACATGGATTGAGGGTGTTGAGGAAACACAACAAATGAGGGTGAAAGGAGGGATGAAATTCTCAGCCATGAGGAGGGAAGGAGAGGGAAAAAATGCAAGTTGTCATTGTACTTTTTGTTCCCCACTACCTTGGTAATTATCCTTTCCTTTCCTTGATTATTCTTTTTTTTATTCCTTTTGATTATCCCATGAAGATTTTTTTTCTATTTTGGGCTCATCCTAGGATTCAATCATTGGGCCCAAAATTCCATGACAACACCATTCCCAAAATTGATTTTGGGCCCCATTCTAGCGAAAATGACCATTTTGCCCTTTTGTTCGAAAAATGAGTTTTATGCTAGGAGACTTAATATTTATGCGCACAAAAAAAATCACAACTAAGCACAAATCTTCCTCAAATAATCCTTTGGTGATGGTTCGATGATTTGGGACGAAAAAACCGCTTTTAGTGTGAAATGACTAAAATGCCCTTTCACCCTAAAAACCCTAGTTTTTGCCCAATGCACATTTTCACTTTAAAAATGACTTTTCCCCCTAGGGATGACCTCTAAGACCTTGGGATGCATGTTAAGTGGCTTGTTCTGAGAAAACATCCCTTATTTGCGAAATGACTAAAACACCCTTTTGCACTGAAAAACCCTAAATTGTCCAAAAGTACATTCCAACTCCAAAAATGATTTTAGAAACTTTGAAATGACTTCTATAACCCTAAATGCAATGCATGATGCTCTTTTCTCTTATTTATTTATTTTTGGGGAAAATTAGGGTTTTGACCTAAGCCGGACAAAATTGGGGTATGACAGGGTGTTGAGATGAATTTTGATTGCTAATGGTGTATGTAGGGTGTTTGTTATATTGACCCAATGAAATTGAATGGGAAAAATGTGAGAGTGGTTAGGTGTTTGTTGAATTGCTCGAATGAATGATGTTGAGGTGTTGTGCGTGTATGTTGCTTGATTTGGCATGGTGTGCCGTGGGTATGTGCTAGGCGTGGGCGCCAAATGTGGCTGCCCATGCGTGTTGTGTGTGTGTGTGGCACGGTGGGGCGCCAAGTGTGGCAGCCCCTTGTGCGTGTCTTGTGCTAGGAGTGAGGGCGCCAAATTGGCTTGCCCTTGTGCTTGGTGCGTGTGGTGTGTTGTGTGTCCGTGTTGTCGGTTAGGCGTGTGACATGTTGCTTGATTTTGTGCGTGTGTGTGTGCTAGGTGGGTGGGCGCCAAAACGTGGCTGCCCCATGTGCGTGAGTGTTGCTGTTGCTGTTTTTTTTTAAAAAAGGTTGTTGTTGCTGTTTTTTTTAAAAAGGGTTGCTGTTGCTGTTTTTTTAAAATGCTGTTGTTGCTGTTTTTTTCAAAATGTTGCTGTTCCTGTTTTTAAAAGGTTGCTGTTGCTGTTTTTCAAAATGTTGCTGTTGCTGTTTTTTTAAAAAAAAGGTTGTTGTTGCTATTTTTTTAAAATGTTGCTGTTGCTGTTTTTCAAAATGTTGCTGTTGCTGTTTTTTTCAAAATGTTGCTGTTGCTGCTTTTTTAAAAAGTTGCTATTGCTGTTTTTTTAATGGTGCTGTTTGAGTCCTTTTGTGACAATTTAATCCATATTTACTTGGTGAACGGTGTAATTGGTGTGTTAATGGTGACATACATATAATGGTGAAGTAAATTATTGGTGAGTTAATAAAATCATTGGTGAGTTAATTAAATTATTGGTGAGTATGCTATTGCATTATTTTGGTGTGTATGGTGCATTGTTCATGGCGTCACATAATCATGTGCATTTGTTGGTGAGCAGAAGGCTTCGGCCTTATGATAAATGATTGGTGAGCAGAAGGCTTCGGCCTTATTTTGGTGAGTGCCCTCAAGGCTATTATTAAGGTGATGATGGATCCACATGCATATGTCCTAGGAGCTGGGTTACACTTCATGCACTATTCATACCTTCGGTGTTGTTCTTGATGATATAAAATGACGGTGTATATTAATATTGCTGTGATTCGGTGTTGTTAATCGTTTTCTCTAATATGACGCTTATCTTATTTGTTATTATTTATTTAAAGAGACTCACCCTACTGCTTTTATGTTGCTTCTCATGTCGGCAACGTGCAGGTGATAACGAGTGAAGGTGATCTAGTACCTTTTTCTAGTTGGTTGAGTCTGCTCTGATACGTAGCACCGGAGGGCGTCTTAGTTTATTGTCGTTTTATTTGATGTCCCAAAACTTTTATTTTGGTGATGTATTTCGATATTTCAAGACCTGATATATTTCCGCTGCGATGGTTTTTTTTATATTTGTGTTGACGTAGACTAAACAGGATAATTATGTTGACTGTGGTGCTATGTATCTCGTGCTTTATGACTTAATGAATTAATTTGGCGTTATTATATATGTTGTTGACGTAAATGTGGCACCCTCTTGTGGTTGCATTGAAAAGTTTTTGAAAGCTCTGATTTTAAATTAATTAAATTCTAGTTGATTTGAAGGGGGTGTTACAGACATTGACTGGCTCAGCTGGTTGGGGTTGAGGCATCTGATGCATCTGTTGCATTTGAGCCATCTGAGCCATCTGTTGTTGTTGCATTAGCATCATGTCATTCATCATCTTCTGCTGAGTCTCGATGACATTTTGCATCCATTCTTGATGAGGATCAACAGGTGGGTTTCTCCTACCTCTTCCAGCCATGATTCTGTGAAATATGCACAAAGTATTAAGTTGATCAGGCTCAATGTCTAATAGCATACTAAGAAGAATCAGACTCAAGACGTAAAAGACTCTTAACATCTAAGTCTGACTAGGTCGAACCGCTCTGATACCAAAGGTAACACCCCAGTATTTCTAACATGTAGAGACACTTAAGATGCACAGATGCGGAAATTCAGAGGAGACAGTTCCTGTTTAAAGATGCGGAAATAGCATTACTTCATAAAAATAGAAGTTCATTGGTTCCATACCAAACGGAATACAATACCCAAGTCCAAATACCACACAGAAACATAAAACGGTTCGTAAAACTCATAACTAATACAAGTTTATACAACCAAATAGAACTCCCAAAAGAACAAGGGATAAACATGACTAAGTATTCAGCACCTCCGAGAGTATACCAACTACTCGTGCATAATAGTCTTCCATTTTCCCTGCTTCTCTGAAAAAAACAACAAATATGGATTGGGTGAGATAACATTATCTCAGTGAGTCCTACCGTGCCCCCTCACTGACACTCGGTTCAATTATTAAACCGTTACAATATAAGCTGACATAACAATGTCTTATTCATTAATCGAAATGCCGACTGCACAACAATTGCTAATCCCGGCAAATCGTGAATTGAATTTAACATGATCCGCCTGCACAACGATTGCTAATCCCGGAAACCATGTGTCTAACCTTAGCACAAACCGGCTGCACAACGCTTGCTAATCCCGGTAAACAATGAATTGACCACGGCAAGACGTATACAGGGCCTAGGGTGAGGGCTCATGACTTCCCTTCCTAGTATGCTACTTGTCGGGTCGTCACCCAACGCGATACATATGACAATACACATCAAATTCTCGAGAGTTAGATAATTTATATCTTTTCGATCACCAAAGGATCAATCACATAATAGTTGGATAAACAATATCCATATCGATCTATAATCCGTTTTGAGGAATTCATAAGACCTCCGGCATTATAATCATATTCAATTGACGTATATAAATATATATATATATATATATATATATATTCAGTCAGTCCATCAGACGGTGTACCCACACGTATACTAGGGTTTCGGTTTTTCAATCAAATATGCTTTTGAAGCTCTTTTTCAAAATCATGAGTTGAACAAGTTCAAAATACGGTTTTCAATTCGGCAATTCCTTTTTAAATGAATGAGAAAGAGATTAGAAAAGGTTCGCGATCAAACGGAGCTCCAGAATGAGAAATCGGGAATCGGTGACAGAAGCTCACGCATGGTCCGTGCCCAGGGGCGCACGACCCGTGCGTGATTTACCAGAATCACACAATCCAAACCGAAAGGGGCGCACGATCTGTGCCCAGGGGCACACGGTCCGGGCGTCCCGTTATTTTTCCAATTAAGCCAACCCGTAGCAGGCGCCCGGTCCGTGCCTAGGGGCGCACGGTCCGTGCGACCTGTGTCTGTTTCCAAAAATTCACCTATTTCTCAATTCCGCTTTCCGTTTTCGCCCAATTCGATTTCTAATATCGATCACTCCTGAAACTCAGAAAATCCCAAATATTCCAGATAGTATACAAATCATTTTATTTCAACAATTTAATCACAACTTCGTAAATTGTTCAACAATTCCATAAAAACCGTAAAAACGCGATATTTCTCGAAAACGGTTTTCGGTTCCAAAATCTTTCGAAAACGGATAATTCCTTATGACTCAAAACCGATATGTTTTCATGACACATAAAAATATCCCTATCCGTGAGTAGAACTCACCCGTTGACGAAATCCGAGAGTTAAGCCGAGAGACGAGATCGTCGAACCGAAAACAACGAACTATCCCCGCTAGAAACCGAACCGATTTCCAAAACGGAAATCGCTACACTAGAACGCTGGAACAGCAACTGGATCCTCACCACTTCCTCCTATTTTGAAATACAAGCTTAAGACTTCACCCTTGATAGCAAGAAAACTGAACATGCAAGCCACAACAACTCAATGCTCCACCATCTTCACCATTGAAGCTTTAAGTTTCGAAATAGAGGTTGAGAGGTAGAGAGAGAATCAGCTTCTGAAATTGTGCTCATTGGAAAGCAAATTGAAAATGGAAGATTAGAAGAACCGCTGTTCACTGACATTCTAAGGTCTAACCTTTCGCTCCCCTACTGAAAAGGGGCACAAAGCCGCTTTGCACCACTGATAGACTACTTAAGATTCAATTCATTATCTCCTAAGGTTGTTTCCCTTAGAAAGTGCTTTGAGTCTATCTCGTCCCTAAAACAAAACAAGAGACACAAGCTAGCTTACAATTTTTTTGCAAGTGAGATATGTACATTTGAAATGGAATGGAAGATACAAGTGTTCCAGACACTTCGTATCTGCTAAGGCATAGCATCTCGTGGCATAGCACCTTGGTACAAGTGCATAGAGTCGAATTCGTCCCTGCAATTGCATTCATCCAAGTAAATGTGACAATATGATCCTTGTACGAGGTTGGGTTCTCTCCCATTCTTTTTCATCGGAAGGGAATTCTCTGCAAAATATTTAAAATTCAATTGCAGTCCTTCACTTGAGCCAATCTTCTTTCTATGTAGGTGGTACATGCATACAAGTTTACCACATCACAGGACTAATGGCCACACCGGTGGAGCGGAGTAGCAACTTCATATATATGGGGCAGGTTGTATCGGAGCTTTTAGCCCTCCCCCCACCCCCACTCATCATTAATTCCTGTCAGAAAAGCCAAACACAAACTTCGAAGAAACATACCGTTATCCGAGTGATCAGTGCTGGGTTAGGCGAAAATGGGAATAACAACGTGTGTACATAATGCTCATTTATCATGCATTAATGGGACGCCATAAAGAAATAGAGCAGATCATAAGGTACCATATCATCCACTTAAAACAATGAGGACCTAAGCATGATTTCGATGTTTGCAGTATCATATGGTGAATGTGTACGCTAGTCCTTTAGATTTTAGGCAAAAACAATTAAGTAAATGTAATGAGAATGATTACTAATTGCTTATAGATTAGGAATCCATCGCAAATAGATATAAACATGTATCTTGTATGATCCTAAATAAATATTCAAATGTTCAAAAATGGAAAATTGAACTATTCAAATGTTCAAAAATGGAAAATTGAACCTGAATGTAGAATCCCGCGACGAGGTTGGATTATAGATTGATGTGAGTTAACACCTTGGTTAACACATCACTTATGAATTCAGGATCTCCATGATGTTGTTGGCGTGGCGAATTGATTCAGACCTCAATATTAATACCTTGGTTCACAACTTCTTTGAGAGAAATATATATAGCTGCCCACCTTTAGGCCTTGTGTGGATCGACATTTAAAAATTAGGCAAAATTACACTAGGGATCATTTAAGTTATTTAATTGTAACAAGTTGGTCCTTTAAATTTTTTTCGTAACACTTAGTTCATTTATGTTACATAACGTGTACACCGTTAGTCCTTTTTTCATTTTTCGTTACAAAAAAAACCCAGTTGGCACTAATGGAACCAACGTGGCCATGACGGAGCCTACGTTTCATCTGTCATTGTAACAATTTGGTCATTTAAGACTATTGTCATATAACAATATGGTACTTTCAACTTAAATTTTTTAAAAAATAAATGGTTAATCTTCTTCTTCATTTAAGTTGAAAGGACCAAATATTAACATGATGGTAGTCTTAACCCAATTGTTACAAGACATATGACACGTAGGCTCTCTCACGGCCATGCCAACTCTATTAGTGCCAATTGGGCATTTTTGTAACGGAAAATGAAAAAAGGACTAACGACGTTCACGTTATGTAAGTTAAAGGACCTAAGTGGTACAAAAAAAACTTAAAGGACTAAGTTTTTACAATTAAATAACTTAAAGGACCCTTAGTGTAATTTTGCCTAAAAATTACTAAGCGTGAATGGACGTGAAGGGAAAATGAGAATATTTTGGAACATTTTTATTGCAACATGGCGGAGTTGAAATTCCTTGGAGGCAAGAGTTAAGTGTGCCTTTCTAGGACCGGACGTGTGATGAATCAGGTGCTTCACCATGAGTGCATATCAGTAGAAAAGAATCGAATTATTTGAGGCCTTAACTTATTGGGATTGAAATCAAAGAAGTGATTTCGTGTCAGCTCTTTCCGAGACACAATTCCTATCGTTGTGGGCGTGTGATGGGAGATGTTGCTCCAATTTTGAAGCTTGAGGCCTAATTGTTTTTGATGTCGGGAATGCAGCTGCCGAAGTTGGAACATCCCACAGCGAAGAAAAGAACATGGCTTAATGCTACAACGAGCCAAGGTCTTATTCTGCTTGTTGCAAGGCTGTTGTTCCATCCGAGGGTGAACAATAAACATTGCTGGGATAAGGGTGGAGCATACGTGATCGGCGCTGGTTACCTTGGCGATTGTGTTGCCATTTTGATTGATGGGAATCGCAGCTCGATTTCTGTATTGTGAGCAAGACCGGTCGTCAATGCAGCGCTATCCCCGCCCTTTCTGTAACAGCATAATGTAAAATTGGAGTAAGATTGTAGAAAAAAATTCAATCAGAAGTACACATGTCCAATGATGTTGGATAGTGGATTTCACGCACCAAACCAAGATCATTAGCCGAACTGCAGCAGCTTGTGAACTAAAGTTCAAGCGAATCTGGTAATCCCCAATGCATTAGACTTGGTTGAGGTGAGCTGTTGACTTTGATGACAACGTCAGCATCGGTGGCCATGGGGAGGCCGAGCCCGCTAAAATCACCTCCATCATGAGATAAAAGAGAACGAAGAAAGCGCTGTCACTGTGGTCGCCAATGAACTGTACAGAATGCAAGTCTTGTTCGAGTAATTGGCTGAGATGCTCACCAAGCGGAGAAGCTAAAGAGTAATACCTCTCGGTGGCGATGCTGAGATAGTGAATCCGAGATCTGAGATGATACGCCTGAGATGATGTGACTGAGATGGAATGGCCGAGATGGTTCCGACGGTGCCCGTAGCTCCATTGAGAAATGTGGTGAGGCCGCAACCTGCAAGCACCCTGACTCCCAAGTCAGTCTATGATAAAGATTGAGCATATGAGAGGAGTGGAGAAATCATACATTTTCTAGGAGTGAGTGGTGGTATATATAGTGGAGTAAATGGGCTTACTCTAGAAGTTTCTCCATATTGGGCTTAGCGCTTCCAAGTATTGGGCTGTCTTGCAATTGGCCCATTACCATGCAAGTGATGGGTCCAAAACATTAATCAATTCCAGTTATTATCATTAGTTTTTAGTAGAACAAATCCATCACTCCTCTTTCTCTCTTTTTCAAACCTCTGCACTTCCATTCTTTAACCTTCGCGCACACTTCATCAATGACCAAGGGAGAGAAAAAACCCCGGAGAAGAAGCCACCAGAGAAAGCTCTGGAAGAGAAGATGAGGGCGGGGAAGGAGATCCCGAAGGACGCAACCTCCAGTGACAAGAAGAAGAGGAAGGCAAAGAGCGTTGAGACCTACAAGATTTACATCTTCAAAGTTCTGATGCAAGTGCACCCTGACATCGAGATTTCCAGCGAGACATATGGGAATCATGAACAAGAATCATCGAGACTTGCTCGCTACAAGCCTACGATAGCTCATCTCGCAAGAGTCAGACTGTCGTCGTCCTTGTTCTTCCTGGTGAGCTTGCCAAGCACGCCTTCTCTGAAGGAACCAAAATCGTCACGAAGTTTACGAGTTCTTGAATACTCATTTTTAAATTAGGGTTCGTTTGATGTATATTTTGATTCATCTCAATTCGATGTAGCAATGTAGTTACCCCTTTAATGAAATATCATTCTGGCAAAAAACAATTAGTTGTTAGTTACAATTAGTTAGGAGGGTATGTATTCTGTTACTTCTATTGGAGTTTCTACACTTTGTTTAAATAGCTAGTTGTAAAGTTATTCAATCAATCAATGAAATTGCTTTTCATTTCACTCTTCTTGATTCTACGGTACCTTCAATATGGCAATAGTTGAAAGATAGTTCTTCCACACTCTGAATCTCTCAGAAATTTCTCATTTCTATGATCTTCTTCCTTCTTTAGAAATCATTTTTTAGGTTTTGATTTTCCACTTCCATGGCGAATCAAATCAAGATTCAAGAACATGTTGATCCTCTCTGCCTGCATTCTTCAAATCACTAGTGCAGAAAAGACATTTAGTGTCGGTTATTTTGGACATTTAGCGTCGGTTATCGGCCGATGTTAAATCCCGCGATGTTAAAAGAAAGACTTTTAGCGTCGGCTATTTACCCGACGCTAAATGTCACATTTAGCACCGGGTTTTCTAAAAACCGATGCTAAATGTCCCTTTTATCATTGTTTTTGCAGTCTGGAAAATGACATTTAGCATCGGTTAGTTGAAACAACCGATGCTAAATGTCATTTTTGTATAAAAAAATGATATTTAGCATCAGTTGTTTCAAAAACTGATGCTAAAAGTCATTTTTGATACATTTAGCATTGGTTATTTGAAACAAATGATGCTAAATGTTTTTTTTTTTTGATACATTTAGCATCGGTTGTTCCAAATAACCGATGCTAAATGTCATTTTCTTGATAAACAAAATGACATTTAGCATCGCTTGTTTTAAACAACCGATGCTAAATGTCTAGTTTCTTTTTTTATTTTGATAATTTTTATCAATACCGGTCGTCTAACTTATAAGAACCTGCTAACACAAACCATAACAGAAGCAGCACAATTGGAATTAACTAGACAACCATAACATAACCAGAATTTACAAATTTACAAATTTACAAATTGGGACTAATTATCCCGGACAACCATAACACAAACCATAACAGAAGCAGCACAATTGGAACTAGTGACGAATCTCCAGAAGCAGCACAAACCATAGAACCATAACAAAATATTTCTGCCCAAACAAAACAACCATAACACAACCAGAATTTACAAATTGGAACTAGTGTATCTAAAACAAAATATTTCTAAAAGAAAAATTAAACTAGGAAATCTAAAAGAGTGTATCCTTTTGTTCTGTACGAATCTTCATAAAGAATTCTGCCCAAAGCTGACGAATCTCCAGAAGTTCCTCTTCGGTTGTAACATCCTCAAAATAATTAGGCGAATTATTTGGATGTTAACCCAGTAGGAATAATTTAGTACTTAACTGGTAAATTTATTGAGTGCTAAAATTATTTATTGGATGACATTAGATTGTTAACCGGATAATACGGGTCAAGAAAGTATTGAAATCGAAATAGGGGATTAAGATCGATACGGTAATTGGACCACGCTACCACTTATTTATTATTTAAATATGTGTGTGTGTGTGTGTGTGTTTGTTTAAAGAAAGAAAAGAATAGAAGAGAGGAAAGAAAGAAGGCATACGCGCAGAAGAGGAAAAGAAGAGAAAAGAAGAGAAAGAAGAAGAGGAAAAGAAGAAGAGAAAGGAAGAAGAGGAGTGAAGCCCATCCCTTCAAAATTCATCATCTTCATCATCTTCCCTCCCTCATCATAACCCAAGAATTTGGTAAGATTCCCCTCCGTTTTTCCCCTTCCCTTTTGATTTCGAAAATTGAGGGTTTTGTGGAGAAATTCGTTGAAATCAAGGATTGATAGGTGGTGTTGGTGATTGGGTTATGTTTAGGATCGAAGCTAGGAGCGGATTGAACGCGATTGGAAGCTCGAAACGAAGTTAGGAGCGATTCGGTGTTGTTTGGGTTCGATTCGGTGATTTTGACACATCGGTGATTTCGGCTCGGCAACGTCTTTCGCTTCAAGGGTGAGTTTTACTCACGTTTAGGCTTATTCCGTTTCGAAATGAATTGTGTGACTTGGTTTCGAAAGATTTTGAGTCGAAAACGTTATTTTGAAATATATCGCGTTTTAACGAAATTCGTAATCGTTGAGTTTTTGATTGAATTGCTTGATTGTTTGATGTTGATTGGACTGGTGTATTGTCTGGTACTGTCTGTTTTTGAGTTAGGAATCGATCGGGGCGAGTTTCGGAGTAATCGGAAAGCAAATTTTCTTAAAACAGGCCATTTTTGGAATGCTATCAAATGCGCACGACCCGTGCGTCCCAGGGGCACGACCCGTGCGCATGGTTCTGTTTCAGTGTCTAAAAATGTCTAACAGGGCGCACGACCCGTGCGTCCAGGGGCACGACCCGTGCGCCTAGTTCTGTCCAAAATTTTCAAAGTGTCCGAAATAATTCCGTTTCAATTCCAATACTTTCCTAATCCTTCCCTAACCCTTATATAATGATATTAGGCTTATGATGCCATGATCTTGGGTGTATTTCAGAGGGTTTTATAAAACACTTTTGATGTTGAACTTGTTTTGAAAAGCCGAATACTAGTACTCGTGTGCGGATGTGTTTTATTGTTAACAAATCGGACTATGAGTCCTATGTGGTTAATTACAATTTAAAGGAACAAAATGTCCAATTGATCGTTGAGGTAATGAACCCTGAGTACATGTATCGGTAGATATATATATATATATTATATCGAGTTTGGGTGACGACCCATGTTGACATACTAGGAGGGGCAGTCATAATCCCCTACCCTAGGCTCCGAGGCCAATAGTGAAACTATTATTGGTAAGGGGTTCGCTGGGATTAGTCTTGGGGCAGTCGGTGGTGTGTCAAAGAGTATTGAGTAGCGTTCGCCGGGATTAGTCTTGGGGCAGTCGGTGGTACGTTACTGTTGTATTGTAGTGTGGTTCACCGGGATTAGTCTTGGGGCAGTCGGTGACGCACTGAGTTATGGAAGATTCGCCGGGATTAGTCTTGGGGCAGTCGGTGAAATGCTATGTGTAAAATAATGCAGTTCATCGGGAGTTAGCGTTCGCGCAGTCGATGCCGTGTTGAGTTAACAATGTTTTAAAAACCGGACCGAGATTGTATCTCACTGTTTAAATGTTGTTGTTTTACAGATAAATAGGGACAGAAGAAACCTCAGAGGCAAGAGTAGGTGGCCCCGGGTGAAGGATGATGACTTAGCTTTATGTTTAAGTTTATTTTCCTTCTGTTGTCTATGTATCACTGCACTATGGCATTAGTGTTATGTTTAACTTTCTTTCCGCTTTCTTGTATGACTCTGACTACCATAGTTGCTGAGGGTTTATGGTCTGAGTACCGTATAGTCTTATTTGTGTATAAGACGGTTATGTTATATTTCAGCAAAAAGCTTTTGTAATGGTATTCAGTGTCTAAGCAGGACATATTATCTCTGATGTTTATACTTTGCCTCACCTGGGTATTCTTACATGTTAAAAATACCGGGGTGTTACAGTTGGTATCAGAGCGGTTCGACCTAGTCGGACTTAGCTTTTAGGGTCTTTGCTTTCTCCAGTCGTGATTTTCTTAGTTTGCTATTAGACATTGAGCTTGATCAACTTAATACTTTGTGCATATTTCGCAGAATCATGGCCAGAAGAGGTAGAGGCGTTCCTCCTCCTGTTGATCCGAACCTTGAGTGGATGCAGAATGTCATTGAGAATCAGCAAAAGATGATGCAGGATATGTTGCAAATGCAGCATGACCAAATGGGTCTGCAACAGCCCAATTTCCAACCTCATCAAGAAGATCCTAACCGGACGTATTTCCAATTTCAAAAGATGAAGCCCCCGACTTACAAGGGTGGACCGGATCCAATGACTGCTTATTATTGGATTAATTCAATGGAGAAAATTTTTCAAACCTTGCAATGCGGGGAAGAAGAGAAGGTAATATGTGCGGCAAATGTGCTCGATGAAGATGCCCACACCTGGTGGTGTAATGCAAGGAAAATGATGGAACTCCAAGGAACTCCCCTCACTTGGGACAACTTCAAGGAATTGTTTCTGAAGCAATATTTCCCTTCAGTGAAGAAACTAAGCAAGCAAGCAGAGTTTGTGAATCTCAAACAAGGTGATTTGTCAGTTGGGGAATATGCTGCGAAATTTGAAAGACTATCTCAGTTCTATGAGTTGGGGAGGTATGCCCCAAATGATATGTGGAAGATGCAAATGTTCAAAGAAGGTCTCCGAGCTGATGTGAGCCAAGGACTCAGTTCTTACACTTTGGTTAATTATCCTGCCTTAGTGCAACAAGCATATGTTGCTGAGGAGGATTTGAGGAAAATGTATGCTGAAAAGAAAGACTATTGGAAGGGTAAGAAAAAGATTGCTGAATCTTCTACTCCATCCAGGCCATTCAAGGGAAGTAATTATAAAGGGAAGCAGGTGCAATCCCATGACCCAACCAAGCCCCACAAGTGTAGTAATTGTGGAAAGTATCATTCCGGTGATTGTTGGCAGAAACCTAATCGGTGCTATCGTTGTAATGAAGAGGGCCACTATGCAAATCAGTGCCCGGCAAAGAAAAATTCCCAAGGAGCCCCGAATGCGCCAAGGCAAGGACGAATCAACACATTGGATGCTCGAACCATCACACCTATAGATAATCTTCTGAGGGGTACGGGATCTCTTTTTAATAACTCAGTCAATATTTTATATGATTCTGGTGCAACTCACTGTTTTATATCACAAGCGTGTGTGGATCGGTTGGGACTAGCATTGTCTGAGCTATCCGAACCGATAACTATTTTAACTGCTGCCAAGGGTCGGGTCCAGACCCAATCATTGTGTGAAAATTGCCTACTTGTCATAGGGGACAGACATTTCGTTGTGAAATTTATTTGCTTGCCTATGAGAAGTATGGACATTGTTTTGGGTATGAATTGGATGGCTGAAAATCATGTAACAATCAACTGTGCCGATCGTACCATTAGCTTCGCCTCCGAATCCGTAGGGTTGACACAGGCAGATTTTGAAGCAACGATCTCTTACACCGAAGCAAGCCAGTCATTATTCCAAGGTGCGGAAGCTATTCTTATTATGTTGTCTGCATCTACTGAAACGGGTTTAGACTTGTCATCTGTGCAAGTGGTAAATGAATTTCTAGATGTTTTTCCAGAGGAAGTTTCATCCTTACCTCCTGCCCGAGAGGTAGAATTCTCGATAGAATTGATTCCTGGCACAGGATCGATATCTATTGCCCCTTATAGGATGTCTCCTTTAGAATTGAAGGAATTGAAGTCTCAACTTGAAGAGTTAATATCGAAAAGGTTTATCCGACCGAGTGCTTCTCCATGGGGTGCTCCGGTGTTGCTAGTCAGAAAGAGGGATGATAGCATGAGATTGTGCATAGATTATCGACAACTGAATAAAGTGACGATCAAGAATAAATATCCCTTGCCAAGGATAGACGATTTGCTTGACCAACTTCGAGGTGCAGTGGTATTTTCAAAAATTGATCTGAGGTCGGGCTATCATCAAATAAAGGTAAGAGCCTTAGATATTCCGAAGACAGCTTTCCGTACTAGATATGGACATTACGAGTTCGTAGTGATGCCCTTCGGTTTGACTAATGCTCCAGCCGTATTCATGGATTACATGAACCGAGTGTTCCACACATATCTCGATCAGTTTGTTGTAGTTTTTATTGATGATATCTTGGTGTACTCTAAGACCATTGAGGACCATGTCCAACATCTTCGCATTGTTCTGAACGTACTCCGAGAAAAGAAATTGTATGCCAAGCCATCGAAGTGTAACTTCTGGATGCCGGAAGTGAAGTTTTTGGGACACCTGATTTCCCAATCGGGAGTTGCAGTGGATCCTAGTAAGGTGGAAGCGGTGTTGAACTGGGAACAACCAACATCTGTCACTGAAATAAGAAGTTTCTTGGGTCTAGCTGGTTACTATAGGAGGTTTATTCAAGGTTTTTCACAATTGGTTCTTCCACTTACACGGTTAACTCGTAAGGCCCAACCGTTTATATGGGATGCCGATTGTGAGGAATGTTTTCAAGAGTTGAAGGTTAGGTTGACTTCTGCTCCAATCCTAATTCTTCCGGATCCGTATTTGGAATTCCAAATTTACAGTGATGCTTCTAGAAAGGGTTTAAGATGTGTTCTAATGCAGAAGCAACAAGTTGTAGCTTATGCCTCCAGACAGTTGAAGACTCATGAAGAGAATTATCCGACTCATGATTTGGAGTTGGCAGCTATTGTGTACGCACTGAAGATTTGGAGACATTACCTATATGGGTCTCGTTTCGAAGTCTTCAGTGATCATAAAAGTTTGAAATATTTATTTTACCAGAAGGAGTTGAATAACAGGCAGAGAAGATGGGTGTAATTTCTGAAGAATTATGACTACGAATTGAAGTATCATCCGGGAAAGGCTAATGTTGTAGCTGATGCACTAAGTAGGAAATCCATTCACATGGCAGAGTTTATGATGCATGAAATGAAATTGTTGGAGTCCTTTAGAGACTTAAATTTGAATGCAAGATCAAGGAAGAACCGGTTAGTGTTGAGCCACATGAGGATCTCTAGTTCATTAAGGGATTCTATTCGCTTAGCGCAGGAAATTGATGTGAAGCTACAATCACAAAAAGTGTTGCCAGACTTTACCGAAGATAGTGATGGAGTAATTTGTTTCAACGGTAGGATCTGTGTGCCCGATAATGAAGATATTAAAAGGCAAGTGCTAGAAGAAGCACACCGAAGTTTATTTTCTGTACATCCTGGATCCACCAAGATGTATAGAGATTTAAAGCAGATATATTGGTGGCATGGAATGAAGATAGAGATTGCTGAGTTTGTATCTCAATGCTTAACTTGCCAAAGAGTTAAGATCGAACATCAGAAGCCTGCTGGTCTGTTACGGCCACTGGACGTGCCAGTGTGGAAGTGGGAAGACATTTCCATGGATTTTGTAATGGCATTGCCAAGGTCTCAAGCCGGTAACGACTCCATTTGGGTAGTGGTGGATCGGTTAACTAAATCAACTCATTTTATTCCAGTTCGTTCGAGCAGTAAGGTATCCAAATTAGCAGAAGTGTATTTAAAGAACATAGTAAGGTTACATGGGGTTCCTACCAGTATAGTATCGGATCGAGATCCGAAGTTCACTTCTCGATTTTGGAAAGCTCTGAATGAAGCATTGGGGACTAAAGTACTTCTTAGTACCGCTTATCACCCGCAGACAGATGGTCAGACCGAGAGGACTATCCAGACATTAGAGGATATGCTTAGGGCTTCACTACTTGATGATGGGAAGAAATGGGAGGATCATCTTCCATTAGTGGAATTCTCTTACAACAACAGTTATCATTCCAGTATCGGAATGGCACCTTATGAAGCGTTGTATGGTAGGAAATGTAGAACTCCATTGTGTTGGTGGGAAGTCGGTGAGAACCGATTGTTAGGACCTGAGATGATTCAGGACACCATAGAAAAGATCTGCCAGATCAGAGAAAGAATGAAAGCTGCACAGAGTAGGCAAAAGAGTTATGCCGACAAAAGGAGAAGGTCGTTAGAGTTTGAGACGGGTGATCATGTGTTTTTGAGATTATCACCAACAATTGGCACAGGTAGGGCATTACGGGTGAAGAAACTCAGTCCTCGGTATATTGGACCCTTCCAAATTATCGAGCGAGTTGGGCCTCTTGCATACCGCATCGCTTTGCCTCCTCCATTGTCAAATTTTCATGATGTATTCCATGTGTCTCAGTTGCGGAAGTACATTCCCGATCCAAGTCAACCGTTAGATTTTGAAATGATTGACCTCCGACCGGACTTGTCTTTCCAACCTCATCCAAATTACATTGTGGAACGTGGCGAGAGGACTCTACGGACGAAGTCGATTCCCATTGTCAAGGTGGTTTGGGATGGTTTTTCCGTCGAGGAAGCTACATGGGAGTTGGAGGACGATATGCGGACTCAGTATCCGTATCTGTTTTATTGAGGTACGTTGTGTTTAATTTTGAGGACAAAATTCTTTTAAGTGGGGGAGAATGTAACATCCTCAAAATAATTAGGCGAATTATTTGGATGTTAACCCAGTAGGAATAATTTAGTACTTAACTGGTAAATTTATTGAGTGCTAAAATTATTTATTGGATGACATTAGATCGTTAACCGGATAATACGGGTCAAGGAAGTATTGAAATCGAAATAAGGGATTAAGATCGATACGGTAATTGGACCACGCTACCACTTATTTATTAATTAAATATGTGTGTGTGTGTGTGTGTGTTTGTTTAAAGAAAGAAAAGAATAGAAGAGAGGAAAGAAAGAAGGCATACGCGCAGAAGAGGAAAAGAAGAGAAAATAAGAGAAAGAAGAAGAGGAAAAGAAGAAGAGAAAGGAAGAAGAGGAGTGAAGCCCATCCCTTCAAAATTCATCATCTTCATCATCTTCCCTCCCTCATCATAACCCAAGAATTTGGTAAGATTCCCCTCCGTTTTCCTCTTCCCTTTTGATTTCGAAAATTGAGGGTTTTGTGGAGAAATTTGTTGAAATCAAGGATTGATAGGTGGTGTTGGTGATTGGGTTATGTTTAGGATCGAAGCTAGGAGCGGATTGAACGCGATTGGAAGCTCGAAACGAAGTTAGGAGCGATTCGGTGTTGTTTGGGTTCGATTCGGTGATTTTGACACATCGGTGATTTCGGCTCGGCAACGGCTCTCGCTTCAAGGGTGAGTTTTACTCACGTTTAGGCTTATTCCGTTTTGACACGTTTAGGCTTATTCAGAGGGTTTTATAATACACTTTTGATGTTGAATTTGTTTTGAAAAGCCGAATACTAGTACTCGTGTGCGGATGTGTTTTATTGTTAACAAATCGGACTATGAGTCCTATGTGGTTAATTACAATTTAAAGGAACAAAATGTCCAATTGATCGTTGAGGTAATGAACCATGAGTTCATGTATCGGTAGATATATATAAATATATATATATATATATATATATTATATCGAGTTTGGGTGACGACCCATGTTGACATACTAGGAGGGGCAGTCATGGTCCCCTACCCTAGGCTCCGAGGCCAATAGTGAAACTATTATTGGTAAGGGGTTCGCCGGGATTAGTCTTGGGGCAGTCGGTGGTACGTTACTGTTGTTTTGTAGTGTGGTTCACCGGGATTAGTCTTGGGGCAGTCGGTGACGCACTGAGTTATGGCAGATTCGCCGGGATTAGTCTTGGGGCAGTCGGTGAAATGCTATGTGTAAAATAATGTGGTTCATCGGGAGTTAGCGTTCGCGCAGTCGATGCCGTGTTGAGTTAACAATGTTTTAAAAACCGAACCGAGAGTGCTAGTAGGGGTCTCGGTAGAACTCACTGAGATTGTATCTCACTGTTTAAATGTTGTTGTTTTACAGATAAACAGGGACAGAAGAAACCTCAGAGGCACGAGTAGGTGGCCCCGGGTGAAGGATGATGACTTAGCTTTATGTTCAAGTTTATTTTCCTTCTGTTGTCTATGTATCACTGCACTATGGCATTAGTGTTATGTTTAACTTTCTTTCCGCTTTCTTGTATGACTCTGACTACCATAGTTGCTGACAGTTTATGGTCTGAGTACCGTAAAGTCTTATTTGTGTATAAGACGGTTATGTTATATTTCAGCAAAAATCTTTTGTAATGGTATTCAGTGTCTAAGCAGGAAATATTATCTCTGATGTTTATACTTTGCCTCACCTGGGTATTCTTACATGTTAAAAATACCGGGGTGTTACATCGGTGTATGCCTTTGGGTCAATAAATACCTACAAGTTTAAAAATTACTAAAACAAATTATATCCAATCAATAGTAATACACACAAACAGACATGCAAATTGGAATTTACAATCATGACTAATATACCCCCTTCATCACATGCATACTAAACTGTTAGTAATTGGGACAAGCATCTCAAAAAAATTATTGCCACAATCACAACCAGAATTCAAAGCCAAAAATCAGTTGCCACAATCCAGAATTCAAAGCCAAAAACCAGATTTCAAAGCCACAAAACAATAAAAAATTCTGTTGCCACAATCCATTGCTTGACTGAATTTTCGCAAATAAAGGGAAATCACAACCACAATCACAACCTACAGAATCCAAAGCCAAAGAGTGAAGTTGAATTTAGATTCTAATCTATTTATTTGTTCCAATTCACCACAAATAATGTTTCAATTCTAATCCTCACAACTCACATGAAAACAACCATAATAAAAATTTGTTAAACAATTGAAATGAATTAACAACAACACCGGCACTCGAAATGGTCAGCATAAACTTCATCACATAATACCCACAATGAAAACCATTCCGTTATATTGACATCTACGCAAATGAATTAACAAAATTAAAGAGAATATTATATATATATATATCTATATATATCATATATGAATTCACTCTAAATTAAATCAACCCAATATTTTAAACTACTTACTATAGGGTACAACCACTTGGTGGCCGATGTAGAATCCCCTTTGACAGCTCTAATAACATAATATAAAATTAGTTACAAAATTTCAACCCAAAGTTCAAATACTACAATCTAAACCATGATAAAAAAACTAAAAACTTACTTGCTAAACATGTCTTTGATTTGTTTGTTTGGTTGGCGGCATAAGGAACACATCCAGACCACAATATTTTGATTTGGGAGTAAGACAACCAGTTGCCAATGTCCAGTGCAACATTGATAAACTTAAAATTAAGTATCACACAAACAAAGGAAAATGAATTATCAATTCGTTCAAATATGCAATCACGTACCTATGGCAAAATGGAGTAATATATATTTCCTTATTGGTGGTCAATTTCGCTTGAATATTTTGAAGAACGGTATTCATGGGCATATTCTTCAAGTTAAGCTTATGTGGACACACAATTCCATATAATTCATTGATACCCCTTTCAACACATTGACGATACAGATATCTAGTGGCACGTAAGAAAAACTATCAAATTGATTAATATATGTAGAAATGCGAGAAATTGACATAATGAAATAAACTTTACTACTTACGTGCACCATATGCTCAAATGGCTTAACACAAGCGACTGTTCACTGGAAACCATGTCCATGATCTCTATGAAGGAAACAAAGCTCTCATGATCTTCATGCTCCAACCTTATCCTAGCATGTCTCTTATCAGCATACCCCGTCAAAAGGATCTCTTTCAGCCAATCGATTTGGAATGAAAGATCCTTGGCTACTAATAACTGTAAGTTCATCCTACAACAAAAACATGTTAACGTGATACAATTGAATTACTTAAACAAAGCATACTTTTATTCAACTTAGATCCACACAAAATTTTACTTACAATCTTAGATCCAACTGGTGCTGACTCCTCCGATAAATAAGATCTAGACTTGTTTTTACGGCCAGCCTTCCACAGCCCATGACGCTCTGGAGATGTAGGCTCCACCTCCAAAGAAGGATCACCAGACTCCTCCTGAATTTTTTTGATTTGATCTTCTTTCAAAGTCATCTTCAACTTTTTATAACCGCCCCATTGTGTGGTTGTATTTATTATTTATCTGAATATTCTTGACAGCTTCTCTTTTATCCTGTTACAAAGAACAAACACCACCACATATATAACAGATCATTAATGTTTAAGAAACTACAATATTTGTAGTTAAAATAATACCACAAACTCCTCAGTAATACGACTGTTATAAAATGCGGCCTATGTCTCGGTAGATATGCGGCCCATCTGAAGCAAGTGCAAGTATAAGATTTCTTGACTCAGCGCCAAAATCCGGATACAAATTATCAATTTTCTTCCATTGCAAAGAATCGGCCGGATGGCGAAGCTGTCAGTCACATTTCCTCTCATCTGCATGACACATAATGCTCTTCGCGTCATTTGCATTTGCAAACAAGCGTATGAACCTGGGTATTATTGGAAGATACCATAAAACCTTGGCAGGGGAACCCTTTGTGCTGTTGTCGCCACAACTAGATTCACCCGACTTCACTTTGTAGCACGACCAATTACACGTAGGGAACTTGTGCAACTTCTCAAAGTCTTTTCGATACAATATGCAATCATTTGGACATGCATGTATTTTCTATTACTCCACACCCATCGGACACAATATCTTCTTCGCATCATATGTACGTTTTGGCAATGTGTTACCTATGGGAAGCATGTCTACCAACAGCTCAAGCAATTCAGTGAATCCCTTATCAGTCCACCAATTTATCGCCTTCAGATTGATCAATTTTAACGTCGTAGACAGCCGTGTGTATTTTGTGCAACCCATATACAAAGGTTCTTCTTTGTCTTTGCACAAAGTATCATATTCATGCGCCTGCTTTAAATATTCAAGACCAATGTCACGTATCATGTACTCCATTCGATCATCCATATCTTCATCGACTTTCGCTCTTTTGGACACACTTGGGTTGTCGGTTGATTCACCATGCCATATCCATGTGGTATAACTGGGACAGATCCCATAAACAAAGAGATGGTCCCGTATTACATTTGGTGGTTGTGGGGCTCAATTCACACAAAAACAACAAGGGCAGGAATAAGTTACAACAGTTTTGGGAACATCAGTTTCGAGGACATCAGTTTCGAGAACATCAGTTTTGGTAAAATGTGCTTGAGCAAAATTTATAAACTTTTCGACACCATTTGCATACTCATCACTCAGACGATTACTTTGCATACAACTACGATCCATGGCTACTCTCCTCAAGTTTTTCTCTCTTCTCTCTAAACTTCTTTGTTCTTCTCTAGAAAGCTTGAAGCATTTCCAAGCTAAAGAGTGGTTTTCATAACCATATCGAGGGTGTATATCTTAGACCAAATTTTCACGATGCAGTGAACTTTCAAAGCAGTTTTAGACTGGCCTGTTTTATCCTGGGGACGTCGTGGTTGATAGCTTGCTTGCACCTTGGAGCAGTGCCACGGAACGTCTTAAAGAGAGCGACCTAGTCCGCGACTCATCCCAGTAATCTCTTCGGCTTGATTTTTGAAAACAGTGTTGTTTTGGGGAAAGTTCTGGCAAGGAAAGACTTGGTACTTACGAGTGTCCATTGTGACCCACCTCTGTTTCCTGGGAACCTACTCGGATTAACATAAAATACCTTCCTTTTTTTTTGATAAGCAAATGAATTTTATTAATAGTAGTACAGGGAAGCACAAGAAATACTCCGCCTATGTCGATACATCATGGTAGGAACGGGGACCTCGTTAAAACCTACAAGGGCCAAAACTCATTGGAAAAAAGACCCAAGGAGTAAAAAGAGTACCCCATACGACATTCCTTGCAATTGTTTACTTTTTTCTTAAGTGATCCATGTCAACAATGCTAGATACAAATCTTTGAGGTTGGAGGGATTTTTCTTAAAGACGTGCTTAAGATTGTTTGGTGGTTCTAGGATAATTTCCTTTTATATGCTCGGCATTTTATCATGTTGAGAGGCTGGATCGTGCAATGATTGTCCGGGGTTGTGCTAAGACAAGTGAAAAGATAAGAAAAACCCTCTGCTAGGGTTTGACGAAAATAGTAACACTTGCTAGGGTTTTGGGCGATGGTGACTATTCCACGTTATCCTTGATCCTTGAGTGTGTCGATGCGTCCTACGATTCGTTCTCCTCTGGCTGTTTATATTCCAGGTGCTTGGCTGCTTTCATTCGGCTTAATCTTGGTCTATGCTGGATCGGTTGTAAGGGACCTTTAATTCGCTTTCTATATAATTTCTGGATCGGTTCTGCACTACCAGTCTGTCGGTTTGATCTGGTATTATTGCTGTGTTGATATGCTTGCTGGACTGATTATTGCTGTGTTGATATTCTTGCTGGATTGATTTTATTGGTTGCTCCTTACGGCTTGTTATTGGTCTCTACTAGATCGGTTGTGTAAGTGATCTTTAACTATATAATTTCGCTTCACTTCTGGATCTTTAATTCGCTTCACTTCTGGATCGGTTCTGCATTGCCAGTCTTTCGGTTTGGTCAGATATTGCTGTTGTGTTCATATTCTTGCTGGACTGATTTTTGCTGTGTTGATATTATTGCTGGACTGCATTTTATTGGTTGCTCCTTTCGGTTTGATATTGGGTGGTTCTCGGTTCTTGCTGGCTATTTTGGCTATGGATTTTTATCCGTGGCCATGCATGGCCGACACGGCGCCAGTATCAGCTCCGCGAGCTCAACCTCAGTCTGTGACCGCAACAAAGTCCTTTGCTGCTGCGCTAACAAACTCATGTGTGATTCCTCCAAATCAGTTGCCAAAGCCTTGCATTAAAGGCGATGCTCTCACTATCAAGATCTCTGAAACAGAATATCAAGAAGGAGTCAAAGGGTGCAAGAATGTATTGCATGGACGCCTTACCCTTTCTAAGGGGGATTCTCCTCTAAAGATTAATGATTTAAGGGCAAAACTTTTGCAAGAATGGAAATCCATTGGCTCTTGGACAATGGTATCCTTGGGGAAAGGCTACTATGAATTTTGTTTTCAATCGTTTGAAGAGATGCGTAGCCTTCAAGCAATTGGGACATGGTCGTTGCAACCCGGCTTTCTTTGGCTCTTTGCATGGACGCCAGACTTTGATCCAAGCAGGATCCGCAACACCAATGTTCAATGTTGGGTTCGTATCCATGGATTGGCTCGTGAATACTGGCGCCCAATCACTCTTTTTGAGATTGCCGGGGCAATAGGTGGTCCTATTGCTCTGGATGATGCCACAAAGAATTGTACTTTTGGCCACTTCGCAAGAATTCTTGTTGATATTGATTTGAATGGAGATCTTCCTGAGCGTATTATGGTTGAGTGTGAAGGTTACGCATTTTATGTTGAAGTAGTTTATGAAAGGCTGCCACATTTCTGCTCATATTGTCACATTATTGGGCATAATTATTCCAATTGTAAGCAAGCTCAGAGTAAGCAGGAACCTCGTGCGCAGCCCACAATCAATAGGCAAGTTTGGGAGCCAAAGAGAAAGAACGGCCCTGATGCAATTAATGTTCGTGAAATGCAGACGCCTGATAACGATCAGGTGAAAGGTACGACTACATCTAGTGCTAATGTTGTTATTGCTAACACTATTGATAATGGTGCAGGTAGTAATCGTCAAGAGGATATTGTTGATGATAATGTAGCCACTACAGAAGATCCTGTGGAAAAAGATAATCACTCGGATCGTCCCGGAGATCTCATCTCTATTGAAGAGATTACAATCCCAAATCAGTTTGGAGGCCCCAATAATATCCCTCATGATGATATTAATCCCCTGCTTGGATTTATTTCTAACAATTTTGAAACAGGATCCCCAAGTGGCAGAGCTCCTTCAATAACGCAGAATGGGAATTCCCCTGATCCAATTTTAGTTGGTGACTCACAAATGGAAGCAGCCTTTGAGGTTGATAGAAATCGAGTCCAAGTGGTTGCTGACCAAGAAGCTGCTCAAGTTGTGATTGATGATTTAAACATCCTTAAGCAACCTTGGTCTGTTTTAGTTGAGGAGGAGGATAACTTGGCAAAGGAAAATGCCCAGTCTGATGAGGGCTCTGATTTTGAGGTAGTTCGATCCAAGTCTCAGAAGAAAAAACAAAGGCAGAGACAGAAAAAGAAAGCTATCACCCCAATTACAACCCGTTCAAGGGCAGGATCTCATAGTCTTGCTCAATGAAGTGCTTATATTGGAATACAAGGGGTGTAACACCCTAAAATAATTTAATTAAGTAATTGATTAAATTATTTAAAGTGTTGCGCTATTTTGTTTTATTATATTATAATATAGTAATTTTTTTTAATTGAAGGGGATGGCATCGGAAATACCGGAATTACAAGTGACGGCCCAAGAAGCCCAAGCCCGTTGGCTTAGGCGCTCCTTAGGCGCTAGGGGTCTAGGTTGCGCCCCAATTGTGCCAAAAGTGAGCAAGTGAGTCGAAGGAGAGAAGAAGAGAAAGAAAGTCGAAGGAGAGGAGAAGAGAAGGAAGGAGGCGACTTCAAGCTAAGGAGTTAGGGTTTGTGCATCTTGATCCTAGGTAAGGGTTCCTAGTCTTTTATGATTCGATTTCCCTTCTCTATCAAGTGCTTAGGTTTTCGTTTTTCCCTAACCCTTCCTATTTTTGTTCGATTCGCGAATGGTCCAAGAGAAAGAGAGAGAGGGCGTGTTCGTGAATAAGGGAAGAAGAAGGAGAAGAATTCTTGTTGCGGTGGTTTGTCGGTGCTTCGGTGGAAAGAGCTCTAGTTCGTCATAATCAAGGTTAGGGGAGTCTCACTCTATAATAGAGAGTATAATAGGTTGTATGTAAACCATAGGATCCCACTGACATTATTTTGTTAATTGTTAGATTGTTTAGGTTAGTTGAAATTGATAATTAGTGTGATTGATTCGATTTCCTATGCTAAGGTTAGATTGCATGTGTTGATTTTATGCCTTGTTGTGTCCTTAATGCATAAATGTGAGAATGAATGTTGTTGGTATGAGCATAATGTATTTTGTGAATTTTTGTTGTGAATTGTTTTGGAAATTTGATGTTTGGTAGATGTTGGGTCGCATGGGGCGCCAAGTGCCTAGGGAAAATGGCGCCCTGTGTACTGTAGCAGTGGGTTTGTGTTGCGTTGCGTGTGTTGTTTGCTGCCTGGGCGTGCGTGTGTTGCTGTCTGGGCGCCTGTGCTGCCCAGAATGGCGCCTGGTGGCGCCTGTGTCCCATGGGGTGTGCGCCTAGGGGGTGTTTCATGTGAAGCTCAATTTCTAAACAGTTTTTACCGAGCCAAATTTTGTATTCACCTGACCAAATTGTATTTAAAACACTTTGGCTAAAGAATTTCCAGATTTGCACTTGTGGTTTTGAAATGGTCCTATTGGGCATCGTTTTGGCTTGTCTAAGGGGTGCCTTGTGTGCAATTCAATTTCTAAACAGTTTTTACCGAGCCAAATTTTGTATTCACCTGACCAAATTGTATTTAAAACACTTTGGCTAAAGAATTTCCAGATTTGCACTTGTGGTTTTGAAATGGTCCTATTGGGCATCGTTTTGGCTTGTCTAAGGGGTGCCTTGTGTGCAATTCAATTTCTAAACAGTTTTTACCGAGCCAAATTTGGTATTCACCTGACCAAATTGTATTTAAAACACTTTGGCTAAAGAATTTCCAGATTTTCACTTGTGGTTCTGAAATGGTCCTATTGGGCATCGTTTTGGCTTGTCTAAGGGGGTGTCTTGTGTGCAATTCAATTTCTGAGCATATTTTACCGAGCCAAATTTTGTATTCACCTGACCAAATTGTATTTAAAACACTTTGGCTAAAGAATTTCCAGATTTGCACTTGTGGTTTTGAAATGGTCCTATTGGGCATCGTTTTGGCTTGTCTAAGGGGTGTCTTGTGTACAATTCAATTTCTGAGCATATTTTACCGAGCCAAATTTTGTATTCACCTGACCAAATTGTATTTAAAACACTTTGGCTAAAGAATTTCCAGATTTTCACTTGTGGTTTTGAAATGGTCCTATTGGGCATCGTTTTGGCTTGTCTAAGGGGTGTCTTGTGTACAATTCAATTTCTGAGCATATTTTACCGAGCCAAATTTTGTATTCACCTGACCAAATTGTATTTTAAGCACTTTGGCTAAAGAATTTCCAGATTTTCACTTGTTGTTTTGAAATGGTCCTATTGGGTGTTGTTTTGACTATGTTGTGGTGCCTAGGGGTGAGCTGTGAGTTCTGAACATATTTTTCCTAGCCAAATTCTGTATTCACGTGACCAAATCCCATTTTGAACATTTTGGCTAGAGCGGTTTTAATTTTTAGGTGACCTATTGTGGTTGTGCGTTTGGGTGTTGTGTTGGGCGCCAAGTGTGCCGCCCAGGGCGCCAAGTGGTACGTCCGTGCCTTGTCTTTTGGCTTCGGTCCTAATAGTAACAGATTGGTCCCTAGAGCTAGCTTAGTCATAGAGACGTGATTGAGATGAGAAAATAATGAGTTGATTGATGATGAGGCCATGGGGGCTAAAACTAAGATTAATTAAAGATGTGATATAGGATACATGGACCGTGTTGTTAAGAATTATGATTGTGGATTTGTCATGGAGTCTCATGCATACATAAGGCTGCGGTCTGAGTTTTAAATTATGATGATAAGGCTGCGGTCTAAGTTCTAAATCAAAATGATAAGGCTGCGGTCTGAGTTGATATTATGATGATAAGGCTGCGGTCTGCGAAAATGGTACCACATGCATAACTGTATTGCATACATCCTCATGATAAGCATGCGAGTTGGTGATTGTATGAACTATGCTATTGTGTGACTGTATGAGTGTGATGCTATGATGGAACATACTTCTTATTATAGTCTTTATTATGTAGTTGAGACTCACCCTTCTGTTGTTGTTTACCACAGGTAGTCCTGAGTGAAGGCTTACTCCTTTCACTCCCGAGTCGGTCTGCTCTGATACGTGACACCTAGGGGGTTGGCTTAGGAATTCTAATGTTATTCATTTGTTGTTGAATTTTGTATGCATTGATTTAATGATTTTTCGATGAGGCTGTTGTTTGGCACTTTTGAGGTTATGTTATTTTTCCGCTGCGAGACATCTAAATTATAATGTGTGGATTCTGTTGGTAAAGTCAAGAGTACCCTAAATTATTTAATGGTGTTGCGTATTGTAAAGGTATAAGGAAGGCTTATACTGATTTGATCGTTGTTAGATTAAGTTTATGTGTAGCATTCCATTCAAAAAGAAATTTTGAAACTCTGATCTCTATGATAAATAGCTAGGTAGAATGGGGTGTTACATTAGTGGTATCAGAGCAAATGTTTGGTCTGTCCGACCATGTGTGTCTGTCTGTCATATTGTGTATGACAATTAGGTGTTTTTGTTTTAAGTTCTAAATTGTCGTTTATGCTGCAGTGCTAGGTTGATATGGCTAGAAGGAATGATGCTGCTTTGGCTGCTGCTCTGCAGGCCATAGCCCAAGCTGTTGGAAATCAACACAATGCTGCTGATATGAATTCCCGTAACCTGGCAACGTTTCAGAGGAAAAACCCACCCACCTTCAAGGGTCGGTATGATCCCGATGGAGCCTTGTCGTGGTTGAATGAGATAGAGCAGATATTCCGTGTTATGGATTGCACTGCTTCCCAGCAAGTGAAGTTCGGGACGCACATGCTGGCGGAAGAGGCTGACAAGTGGTGGTTAGGGATGCTGCATAGGTTGAACACTGCTGGTGAAGAGGTTACTTGGGAAGTCTTCACAAGGGAATTTAAAAGAAAGTATTACCCTGAAGACGTTCGGGCCAAGAAGGAGGTAAAATTTTTAGAACTGAAACAGGGAAATAAGACAGTGGCTGAGTATGCAGCCAAATTTGAAGAGCTGGCCCAATTTTGTCCTTACTACGCCCATGATGCTGATTCAGAGTTCTCTAAGTGTGTGAAATTTGAAAGTGGCCTGCGACCTGACATTAAGAAGGCAATTGGGTATCATGAGATACGAGATTTTGCTAGACTAGTTGACAAGAGTAGAATTTATGAAGAGGACAGTTCTGCTGCCTACAAGGTTGGGAAAGAGAAAAGGAATACTCAGTTTAGGGGAAAGCCCTATGATACGGCTGGAGGTAAAAATAAGTGGAAGGCAGGTGCTGGTAAAAGATTTTCTGAGGGTAAGAAGCCTGGTGGGGGAGGTGCTCCCGCTGATATAGTGTGTTACACGTGTGGCAAGCCGGGTCACAAAAGTTTCGATTGCAAGACTGAAGTAATGTGTTACCGTTGTGGGAAGAAAGGTCATATGGCGTCTAACTGTGATCGTAAGGAATCAGTGTGTTTCAATTGTGGTGAAGCTGGTCACTTTAGTTCTAAATGCACCAAACCAAAGAAAGAGAAATCCAATGGAAGAGTTTTCGCGCTAGCAGGCTCAGAGGGGCCCAATGAGATTCGAGGTACTTGTTTTATTTATGGTTCCCCTTTAGTTGCTATAGTTGATACTGGTGCTACGCATTCTTTTATTGCTGCTGTTTGTGCTGAAAAGTTAAATCTAGTATTGTCTGATATGAAAAGGGAAATGGTTATCGACACTCCGGCTAAGGGTTCGGTGACTACTTCTCTATTGTGTGCTAAGTGTCCTCTGTCAGTATTCGGCAGAGATTTTCTGGTTGACCTTATATGTTTGCCTTTGGGAGGGTTGGATGTTATTCTTGGTATGGACTGGTTAGTGGATAACCATGTGCACATCAACTGTTTCAGCAAGTCTGTGAGTTTCTTTCCTCCTGAGGAGGAAAAGTCTGTTTTGTTGTCTGGGGATCAGCTGCATAAGGTAATGAAGGATGGTGGTCAACTATTTTCTTTGATGGCGTCTATGTCTGCTGAAAACCAAGCTATGGTTGAAGGGTTGCAGGTGGTGTGTGAGTTCCCTGAGGTGTTCCCTGATGAGATTCCTAGTGTGCCACCAGAGAGGGAAGTAGAGTTTGGAATTGACCTTGTGCCTGGTACTAGGCCGGTATCCATGGCACCGTACCGGATGTCAGCTTCTGAGTTATCTGAGGTGAAGAAGCAGTTGGAAGAGTTACTTGAAAAGAAATTTGTGAGACCTAGTGTGTCGCCATGGGGAGCTCCGGTTTTGTTAGTAAAGAAGAAAGATGGGAGTATGCGCCTGTGTGTGGATTATAGACAGTTGAACAAGGTAACTATTAAAAATAAGTACCCTCTTCCCGAGAATTGATGATCTGATGGACCAGCTGGTGGGTGCTAAGGTTTTTAGCAAAATTGATTTGAGGTCAGGGGTATCATCAGATTAAAGTAAAAGACGAAGACGTCCAGAAGACAGCATTTCGAACGAGATATGGACATTATGAGTACTCTGTGATGCCGTTTGGTGTCACCAATGCACCAGGGGTGTTTATGGAGTACATGAACCGTATCTTCCATAGTTACTTGGATCGGTTTGTGGTAGTTTTTATAGATGATATTCTGGTATACTCCAAGTCTGAAGAGGAGCATGCAGAGCACTTGAGATTGGTGCTTGAGGTATTGAAAAAGAAGAAGCTTTATGCTAAGTTGTCCAAATGCGAGTTCTGGCTGCGTGAGGTGAGCTTTTTGGGTCACATTATTTCTAGTGATGGCATAGCTGTAGACCCGGCCAAGGTTGATGCAGTATTACAATGGGGGAGCCCAAAGTCTGCGACTGAGATCAGGAGTTTCTTGGGGTTGGCCGGTTACTACAGGAGGTTCATAGAGGGTTTCTCAAAGCTAGCCCTTCCGTTGACTCAATTGACGTGTAAAGGGAGAGTTTTTGTGTGGGATGCTAAGTGTGAAGAGAGTTTCCAAGAGTTGAAGAAAAGATTGACAACATCTCCGGTGTTAGTGTTGCCCGTGCCGGATCAACCGTTTGTGGTATATTGTGATGCTTCCAGAATGGGCTTAGGGGGCGTATTGATGCAGGATGGGAAGGTAGTCGCTTATGCGTCCAGACAGTTGCGGACTCATGAGAAGAACTATCCTACTCATGATTTGGAGTTGGCTGCTATTGTGTTTGCGCTAAAGATTTGGAGGCACTATTTGTATGGCACTAGATTCGAGGTATTCAGCGACCACAAGAGCTTGAAATACTTGTTTGATCAGAAGGAGCTGAATATGAGGCAGAGGCGTTGGTTAGAGCTGCTGAAAGACTATGATTTTGGCTTAAACTATCATCCCGGCAAGGCTAATGTCGTGGCTGATGCTTTGAGTCGAAAGACTTTGCATATGTCAGCAATGATGGTAAAAGAGTTGGAGTTGATTGAGCAATTCCGTGATATGAGTCTGGTTTGTGAAGTGACACCGCGGAGTGTTAAGCTGGGTATGCTGAGGATTGGTAATGACTTCTTGGTTAGTATCAGAGACGCCCAGAAATTAGATGTGAAGCTGGTTGACTTGTTAGTTGCGGGTGATCAGAATGTGGATGGGGATTTCAGGTTGGATTCCCAGGGTGTGTTGAGATTTAGAGATAGGATCTGTGTTCCCGATGATATTGAGATGAAGAAGATGATCCTTGAGGAGAGTCATAGGAGCAAGCTGAGTATTCATCCAGGGGCTACAAAGATGTACCATGACTTGAAGAAATTATTCTGGTGGCCTGGTATGAAGAAAGATGTAGCACAGTTTGTGTATGCCTGTTTGACTTGCCAGAAGTCAAAGGTTGAGCACCAGAAGCCTGCGGGGTTGATGCAACCTTTAGATGTTCCGGAATGGAAATGGGATAGCATTTCCATGGATTTTGTGACTGGGTTACCAAGAACCGTTCGGGGGTTTGATTCTATTTGGGTGATCGTGGATAGGTTGACGAAGTCTGCTCACTTCCTTCCTATCAACATCACATATCCGGTCTCGAGATTGGCTGAGATATATTTTCAGGTGATTGTAAAGTTGCATGGTGTCCCGAAGAGTATTGTATCTGACAGAGATCCGAGGTTTACTTCGGAGTTTTGGGGGAGCTTGCAGGAGGCATTGGGGTCCAGATTGAGGTTGAGTTCAGCTTATCATCCTCAGGCTGATGGGCAGACAAAGAGAACCATTCAGTCATTGGAGGACTTATTGAGATCGTGTGTTTTGGAGCAGGGAGGTGCGTGGGATACACACCTTCCATTAATTGTGTTTACTTACAACAACAGCTACCATTCAAGTATAGGGATGGCTCCTTACGAGGCACTGTATGGGCGGAGGTGTAGAACTCCTGTGTGTTGGCATGAGTCTGGAGAGAGTGTTGTTCTTGGACCTGAATTAGTGAGAGAGACTACAGAGAAGATAAAAATGATCAGGGAGAAAATGAAAGAGTCTCAAAGTCGGCAAAAGAGTTACCATGATAGAAGAAGAAAAGTTTTGGAATTTCAGGCTGGTGAGCATGTTTTCTTGAGAGTCACGCCTATGGCTGGTGTTGGGCGTGCACTTAAAGCAAAGAAGTTGACTCCTAGATTTATTGGACCATACCAGATCACCGAGAGGGTCGGAAAGGTTGCTTATAGGGTGGCTCTACCACCTAACCTTTCGAACTTGCACGACGTATTTCACGTGTCGCAACTTCGGAAGTACGTTCCGGACCCGTCTCATGTGATCCATATGGATGATATTGAGGTGCGAGATAATCTCACTGTGGAGACTATGCCAGTGAGGATTGATGATAGAGAAGTGAAGGTGCTGAGAGGGAAAAACATTGCTTTAGTAAAGGTGGCGTGGCTGGGAGCTACTGGCGAGAGCATGACTTGGGAGCTGGAGAGTAGGATGCGGGAGTCCTATCCAGAGCTATTTGACTCAGGTATGAATTTCGAGGACGAAATTTCCTAAGTGGGGGAGAGTTGTAACACCCTAAAATAATTTAATTAAGTAATTGATTAAATTATTTAAAGTGTTGCGCTATTTTGTTTTATTATATTATAATATAGTAATTTTTTTTAATTGAAGGGGATGGCATCAGAAATATCGGAATTACAAGTGACGGCCCAAGAAGCCCAAGCCCGTTGGCTTAGGCGCTCCTTAGGCGCTAGGGGTCTAGGTTGCGCCCCAATTGTGCCAAAAGTGAGCAAGTGAGTCGAAGGAGAGAAGAAGAGAAAGAAAGTCGAAGGAGAGGAGAAGAGAAGGAAGGAGGCGACTTCAAGCTAAGGAGTTAGGGTTTGTGCATCTTGATCCTAGGTAAGGGTTCCTAGTCTTTTATGATTCGATTTCCTTTCTCTATCAAGTGCTTAGGTTTTCATTTTTCCCTAACCCTTCCTATTTTTGTTCAATTCGCGAATGGTCCAAGAGAAAGAGAGAGAGGGCGTGTTCGTGAATAAGGGAAGAAGAAGGAGAAGAATTCTTGTTGCGGTGGTTTGTCGGTGCTTCGGTGGAAAGAGCTCTAGTTCGTCATAATCAAGGTTAGGGGAGTCTCACTCTATAATAGAGAGTATAATAGGTTGTATGTAAACCATAGGATCCCACTGACATTATTTTGTTAATTGTTAGATTGTTTAGGTTAGTTGAAATTGATAATTAGTGTGATTGATTCGATTTCCTATGCTAAGGTTAGATTGCATGTGTTGATTTTATGCCTTGTTGTGTCCTTAATGCATAAATGTGAGAATGAATGTTGTTGGTATGAGCATAATGTATTTTGTGAATTGTTGTTGTGAATTGTTTTGGAAATTTGATGTTTGGTAGATGTTGGGTCGCATGGGGCGCCAAGTGCCTAGGGAAAATGGCGCCCTGTGTACTGTAGCAGTGGGTTTGTGTTGCGTTGCGTGTGTTGTTTGCTGCCTGGGCGTGCGTGTGTTGCTGTCTGGGCGCCTGTGCTGCCCAGAATGGCGCCTGGTGGCGCCTGTGTCCCATGGGGTGTGCGCCTAGGGGGTGTTTCATGTGAAGCTCAATTTCTAAACAGTTTTTACCGAGCCAAATTTTGTATTCACCTGACCAAATTGTATTTAAAACACTTTGGCTAAAGAATTTCCAGATTTGCACTTGTGGTTTTGAAATGGTCCTATTGGGCATCGTTTTGGCTTGTCTAAGGGGTGCCTTGTGTGCAATTCAATTTCTAAACAGTTTTTACCGAGCCAAATTTTGTATTCACCTGACCAAATTGTATTTAAAACACTTTGGCTAAAGAATTTCCAGATTTGCACTTGTGGTTTTGAAATGGTCCTATTGGGCATCGTTTTGGCTTGTCTAAGGGGTGCCTTGTGTGCAATTCAATTTCTAAACAGTTTTTACCGAGCCAAATTTTGTATTCACCTGACCAAATTGTATTTAAAACACTTTGGCTAAAGAATTTCCAGATTTGCACTTGTGGTTCTGAAATGGTCCTATTGGGCATCGTTTTGGCTTGTCTAAGGGGGTGTCTTGTGTGCAATTCAATTTCTGAGCATATTTTACCGAGCCAAATTTTGTATTCACCTGACCAAATTGTATTTAAAACACTTTGGCTAAAGAATTTCCAGATTTGCACTTGTGGTTTTGAAATGGTCCTATTGGGCATCGTTTTGGCTTGTCTAAGGGGTGTCTTGTGTACAATTCAATTTCTGAGCATATTTTACCGAGCCAAATTTTGTATTCACCTGACCAAATTGTATTTAAAACACTTTGGCTAAAGAATTTCCAGATTTGCACTTGTGGTTTTGAAATGGTCCTATTGGGCATCGTTTTGGCTTGTCCAAGGGGTGTCTTGTGTACAATTCAATTTCTGAGCATATTTTACCGAGCCAAATTTTGTATTCACCTGACCAAATTGTATTTTAAGCACTTTGGCTAAAGAATTTCCAGATTTTCACTTGTTGTTTTGAAATGGTCCTATTGGGTGTTGTTTTGACTATGTTGTGGTGCCTAGGGGTGAGCTGTGAGTTCTGAACATATTTTTCCTAGCCAAATTCTGTATTCACGTGACCAAATCCCATTTTGAACATTTTGGCTAGAGCGGTTTTAATTTTTAGGTGACCTATTGTGGTTGTGCGTTTGGGTGTTGTGTTGGGCGCCAAGTGTGCCGCCCAGGGCGCCAAGTGGTACGTCCGTGCCTTGTCTTTTGGCTTCGGTCCTAATAGTAACAGATTGGTCCCTAGAGCTAGCTTAGTCATAGAGACGTGATTGAGATGAGAAAATAATGAGTTGATTGATGATGAGGCCATGGGGGCTAAAACTAAGATTAATTAAAGATGTGATATAGGATACATGGACCGTGTTGTTAAGAATTATGATTGTGGATTTGTCATGGAGTCTCATGCATACATAAGGCTGCGGTCTGAGTTTTAAATTATGATGATAAGGCTGCGGTCTGAGTTCTAAATCAAAATGATAAGGCTGCGGTCTGAGTTGATATTATGATGATAAGGCTGCGGTCTGGGAAAATGGTACCACATGCATAACTGTATTGCATACATCCTCATGATAAGCATGCGAGTTGGTGATTGTATGAACTATGCTATTGTGTGACTGTATGAGTGTGATGCTATGATGGAACATACTTCTTATTATAGTCTTTATTATGTAGTTGAGACTCACCCTTCTGTTGTTGTTTACCACAGGTAGTCCTGAGTGAAGGCTTACTCCTTTCACTCCCGAGTCGGTCTGCTCTGATACGTGACACCTAGGGGGTTGGCTTAGGAATTCTAATGTTATTCATTTGTTGTTGAATTTTGTATGCATTGATTTAATGATTTTTCGATGAGGCTGTTGTTTGGCACTTTTGAGGTTATGTTATTTTTCCGCTGCGAGACATCTAAATTATAATGTGTGGATTCTGTTGGTAAAGTCAAGAGTACCCTCAATTATTTAATGGTGTTGCGTATTGTAAAGGTATAAGGAAGGCTTATACTGATTTGATCGTTGTTAGATTAAGTTTATGTGTAGCATTCCATTCAAAAAGAAATTTTGAAACTCTGATCTCTATGATAAATAGCTAGGTAGAATGGGGTGTTACAAGGGGCCTAGCTAATCCCCCCACAAGATTAGCTCTTAAAAAGCTTTGTTCTTCTAACAAGCCTGATTTTGTTTTTATTGCTGAACCTTGGTGTTCTGTTGAGGATTTTCCGCGCAGGTATTGGTCTCGGTTTGGTATGAAAGTCTTTGCTACTAATGACAGGAATACTTTAATTCCTAATATCTGGTGTGTATGTAAGGACAACTTCAATCCTACTGTTATCGCTAGCTCAGATCAGCATGTTTCGTTTACAGTGGAGGTTAAAAACACTACTGTTGGTATTTCAGCAATTTATGCTTCTTGTAGCTATCTGGGTAGGCGATCTCTTTGGCAGGATCTTTCTCTTCTCCAGCAAACTTATAAAATACCTTGGTGCTTTATTGGGGATTGGAACGCTATTTTGGGAAGCCATGAGTATAGGGGAAATGGTACACCATCTAAAACTGCTTGCGAAGAGTTTCAGAACTGGACCAATCTGAATAACTTGATTCATCTTCCGACTAAGGGTGTTCAGTACACTTGGTCTAATGGCCGTAAAGGAAGGGCTTTCACGGAGAAAAGGCTTGATCGGGCTATTTGCAATGACGCTTGCTTTACTTTTTATACAGGTATTGTAACACCCCTTTTCTACCCCTTAATTTACACGTCATTATCAGAGTATTTTCATTTTCGAAAATAATATTTAATTAGTAGAAAAGAAATATCACATCTTCATTTATAAAAACTCATCGCCTGCACCATTAAAATTTGTGCAACAACGCAATCGTCATAAAAGTTAAACTTCAAAATAATCTCATCACAGCGGAAATAGCAATAACTCACCAAAGTCGCTCAAACACGTCTCAAAACATCAATAAAATCATTAAACAGCTAGTTAAATAATTTATCAACTTCAACCCCGCCCCCTAGGTGCTACAATATCAGAGAGCGACTCAAAACATCCCAACAGCTAATCAAGAAGGCAGCAGGACCTTCACTCGCGGTTACCTGCAGCGTTGCCACGATAGAGCAACATTCCAAGCAGAAGGGGTGAGAATTTCAATAAAACATAATCAAGTGCATAATAGAGAATGAGAACAAGCAATCACACATCATCATCACACAACATCATCATCATCACCACGTCACTATCACCAACACCAGCTCAAACCACGAACAATAACAACTCACAGTCATGATTATGCATGTAAATGCAATCCACACCAGGGTATATGCATGATGGTACCATACTCGTCACAATAAGAGGCCGAAGCCTATTCGTCGCAAGAGGCCGAAGCCTATTCTTCACAATATGCACATGCTATGAGACTCTATGGACACATGTGCAATTCACCACAACACTCACCTGGAGTACTCATCATCATCGTCATAAAACACTCATAGAGTGTATTCGTCGAAATTCATCACAATCACGTTACAACATCATTATAATCATACTCATGGAGTATATTCGTCACAATCATCGTAATCACCTCACATAATCATCATCATCATCGTCATCATCATCACAATTAATTCACATCATCATCATAAACATCACATTCAAAATTGGAGTAACACACCTTTAAATTTAAGCAACAGTACTCTTAAGTTTGAGAGAAACGACACACTTTAATTTGGAAAACCAGCACCTTTAACTCAAGAAAATAGCACCTTAAATTGAAGAACACAGCACCTTCCTTTCAAAAACACAACACCTTTAGTTGAAGAACACAACACCTTTATTTCAAGAAAACACCACTCCTTTAGTTGAAAGTGGCGCCACATTTAGATTTAGGAAACACCACGTCTTAATTATGGAAAGCATCACCTTTGGTTTAGAAACGTCTCTTTTTCATGCTTAGAAAACATCGCACTTAAACGGAGAAAACATCATAATTCCATAGCGGAAAAACATCACATTTAGTTTAGAAAACACCACGTTTTACTTTAGAAAACATCACATTTTTAATAGTGGAAACATCTCATTTTTGTGGAGGGACATCACATTTAAATCGTGAAAAACCTCACATTTTGATAGTGAAAACACCATATTTTTATTGGGAAAACATCACATTTGAAAATTGAGAAAACAGTGTGAAAACAGCAACAAAACAGGGTGAAACAGCAGCTCGCGCTTGAGGCGCGAGTGAGGCGCGAGTGGGGCGCGAATGGACCCAAAAATTATTGTCTCAGCGCACCGTGATTGCGCTTGGGGCGCGAGATCAGCGCAGGTGCAGCGCGACTCAGCAGAAACAGTATTTAACGCGCAGAAATGTCTATAACTCGAACAATTCATCAACATCATCACAGTTCATCAAACATCAACAATTCTTCAAACTATCATTAACATCGAAGCACAAAATTACACATGACACATCATCAATTCATCAAACAACATCACCATCATTCAATTCTTCATCAATACTACACCAATTAATCTCAATTTCACAACAACATCAAAATTCATCCAACAACATCAAATTCATCAATAACATCAAATTCATCAACATCAACGAAAATTCATCAACAACATCAATTCATTAATAACATCAAATTCATCAATGACAACCCAATTCATGTCAATTACATCAAAACACCCAAAACCCCACAAAACCCCAATTACATACCTAATTATATTAAATCGAAACGCTCACCCTTACCTCTTAAAGGTAAGCTCCGTAGAAGAAGATTGAAGACACCAAAGAGTAACTACAGCAACACAACGAGCAAAGCCTTGGAATTCCTCCCTCCAACTCGCGAAAACCCTAACCCTTAGCTTTGGGAAGATCCAATTTCGTTCTCACCTCCCCTGGATTCTAACTCAGGAACTGCTCTCTTATCGAAGCCCTCTGAAATATGAGAAGAACGCAACAAACCGCGTCACAAACGGAGTTCTAGAGAGAAAGTTATGCTCAAAAGAGTGAAAATGGGTAAAAATGACCCAATCTGCGCAAAACGCTGCATAAATAGCAGACTCGCGTGCGTCTTGCGCTCGGAGCGCAACTGCAGCGCGAACAGACAGCAACCATACGTGACTTGCGCGCGGAGCGCGACTGCAGCGCCAGTCACGCGCAAAACACCCAACACCTGCTTCGGCGAATTAATTAAAATAGCAAACGACATCGGATTTTAACAAATGACCACTCGTTGGAAAGCTCTCGGAGTGTAGTTTCTATCTATGATTTTTAATTTCCAAAATAAGTAACCATTTGGTACAGATTTTCAATATACTACAATGAGGTACCAAACTTGGACAGAACTTCTTACTCAACTTGCAACCAAACTTCCTTTCTCATTTCTTAATGAAATTTGATGAAACCAGTGCCTACTTTGTAGGGAATTCAGTCTACTTTCCAACTAAACAAGAACCATACAAAACGGAGTTCAATTGAGAATGCAAAACCTGCAAAACCGAACCTCAATTCTAATCATTTCTACCATGGTTCCCATGCCAATAACTCTCTAATTTCTTCAATCATTCTACCAATTCATCTCAAAAATAGATTTTAATAAAATTGGGGCGTTACAACTCTCTCCCACTTAAAATATTTTCGTCCTCGAAAATTTACTCCGACTCACGAGACAAAACCCAATCTTCTTGTCACCTCTAACCATCCTTGTCCGTCATCTATCGTATACTTAGCATCAGACCAAACACCCTTCCCCACATTTTTACTCTTAATTAGCTGTTCTAATCTGTAGGTCATCAAAGTCCTACTCAACCACTCAAACACCTTGACACTTCACTTAGGCAACTACTCCTCATCATCACTCACCTCTACAACTACCTCGGTTACATCTACTTCGCTTCACCACCACTCTCCTTGCCACCCATACGCTGCACTTAGGCACTCTATGCTTCAACCACACTAGCTTCTTCATACATCTACACTTAAGCTTATATTCACCACACTTCAACAGCTACACTTAGGCTTATATTCACCACACTCCAACAACTACACTTAGGCTTATCACCTACGCACAACACTTCACCTCGACACTATGCCCAACATGTAACTTCGACACACATGCCCTTCGACGTACACATTCCTTCGACGCACACCCACACTTCGACACATTTAACCTTCGACTCACACGTTCGACACCTACATACTTCGATAACACTGCAACACTACACTTCGTCACACTTATACGTCGACTCCCATATATTTCGACCCACTTTTAGTCAAGTAACTACGCCTCGGTTCCTATGTCACCTTACACACCTAACCTTCATCTCTTCTCGTTTCTTTGGTCCTCACACTATGATCGAACTTAGCTACGATTACAACACCCATTCACTTGAAATTTGTGCAACACCCATTAAAGTACTTCAACGAAAGTGACAACACCAACAACAACATCTTTGCATTGAGAGTTCCTCAACTCCCATTCCTCTCCTAGGTCTCTCATAGGGCCGACTCATCAACAACACATCATAACTTCAGCAAGGTGAAGCACACACCACAACAATCACATCAATCACAATTAATTACGCGACTCCTTCGTCAATCAAGGACTAAGTCAACGTCCATAGGGACCAAACGACACATAAAATCGAGACAGCAACCTCTCAAAATACAGTAACAGTACTAAAGAAAAATAGGAAAGCAGCCCTTTTTAAATTTTACGAAACGACAGCACTTGATTCAAGAGAACATCATCTTAATTTTAAGAACTCGGCACTTTAAATTATTAAGAAAACAACACGCTATGTAAACAGCACATTTAATTTGAAGAAAGCAGCACTCTAAATATAAGTAGACAGCACCATTTAGATTTAGGGGAAACAACTCTTTCAACTGTAAGAAAACAGCACTTTAGATCGTAGAAAACAGCACACTTTAACTTCAAGAAAACAACATTTTTAATTGAAGAAAAATAGCATCCTTAATTCAAGAAAATAACACCTTCCATTGAAGAAGACAGCACCTATTGACTTAAGAAAACATCACTTTTAATTGAGGAAAACAGCACCTACAAATACAGCGCTTAAGACAAAACTGCGCATAGAAACAGCATCCAAAACCGAGTGAATAACAGCAACCCATTTACTTGTAAATACAGTAGCTCATATATCTAATTTAAACAATGAAACAGCAACACCTTTTCAACATAAAAACAGCTTACTATTATTTTCAAAAACAAACAGCACTTTAAACAATGTAAAAACAGCACACCATTGTTTCCAAACAAAACGGCAACTCGAAACAGTGTAAAAACAATACACTATTTATTTTTAAAACAAAACAGCAACACATACACACGCACCCACCGGGACATCTCCAAAATGACGCGTGCAAAATAAAACCACTCGAGCCAAAATATTTAAAATTGAATTTGGGCACGCAAACGCAAAAGATGGCACGGTAAAATATACTCCGAACTCGAAGTTTACACACAATTAGAATTTGGCGCCTATACACCCGTGGGGATGTATAGAATACATACTTTCAAAACATTTAATTTTCTTTTTAAAACGTCTCAACTCATTGTATTCACACATCAAAACATACAAATTAATTATTAAAATTTATAACACATCATACTCCTCATCTTAATTCAACCTCAATCATCATCAAACATCAAGGCACGAAATTACACGTGACAACATCAACATCACAACTCATCACAATGTACTCAATTCCACATCAATTTTACACCTACTCATCAAATCACAACAATACTAAAAACACCCAACGGCAAACAAACAAAATTCACCACAAAGTCTTCGTCGAAAATCGACGAGAGACATAGAAAACACACCAAGCAACACATTACAGTCATACACAAAGTACTCAGAGTAAACACACACATAGCAGCAATAAGACACTAAGCAGCGCCAGTATCAACAATAGCAGTCATATCGTCTGACCAATTTAGCTAATCACTGCAACACAAATTATGGTTAGAACGAGTACCAAGACTCGAGAGATAGCTAGACTCGACACTGGACAACTTGGCCGGACAGACCGAACTGCTCTGATACCACTAATGTAACACCCCTTTTCTACCCCTTAATTTACACGTCATTATCAGAGTATTTTCATTTTCGAAAATAATATTTAATTAGTAGAAAAGAAATGTCACATCTTCATTTATAAAAACTCATCGCCTGCACCATTAAAATTTGTGCAACAACGCAATCGTCATAAAAGTTAAACTTCAAAATAATCTCATCACAGCGGAAATAGCAATAACTCACCAAAGTCGCTCAAACACGTCTCAAAACATCAATAAAATCATTAAACAGCTAGTTAAATAATTTATCAACTTAAACCCCACCCCCTAGGTGCTACAATATCAGAGAGCGACTCAAAACATCCCAACAGCTAATCAAGAAGGCAGCAGGACCTTCACTCGCGGTTACCTGCAGCGTTGCCACGATAGAGCAACATTCCAAGCAGAAGGGGTGAGAATTTCAATAAAACATAATCAAGTGCATAATAGAGAATGAGAACAAGCAATCACACAACATCATCACACAACATCATCATCATCACCACGTCACTATCACCAACACCAGCTCAAACCACGAACAATAACAACTCACAGTCATGATTATGCATGTAAATGCAACCCACACCTGGGTATATGCATGATGGTACCATACTCGTCACAATAAGAGGCCGAAGCCTATTCGTCGCAAGAGGCCGAAGCCTATTCTTCACAATATGCACATGCTATGAGACTCTATGGACACATGTGCAATTCACCACAACACTCACCTGGAGTACTCATCATCATCGTCATAAAACACTCATAGAGTGTATTCGTCGAAATTCATCACAATCACGTTACAACATCATTATAATCATACTCATGGAGTATATTCGTCACAATCATCGTAATCACCTCACATAATCATCATCATCATCATCGTCATCATCATCACAATTAATTCACATCATCATCATAAACATCACATTCAAAATTGGAGTAACACACCTTTAAATTTATGCAACAGTACTCTTAAGTTTGAGAGAAACGACACACTTTAATTTGGAAAACCAGCACCTTTAACTCAAGAAAATAGCACCTTAAATTGAAGAACACAGCACCTTCTTTTCAAAAACACAACACCTTTAGTTGAAGAACACAGCACCTTTATTTCAAGAAAACACCACTCCTTTAATTGAAAGTGGCGCCACATTTAGATTTAGGAAACACCACGTCTTAATTATGGAAAGCATCACCTTTGGTTTAGAAACGTCTCTTTTTCATGCTTAGAAAACATCGCACTTAAACGGAGAAAACATCATAATTCCATAGCGGAAAAACATCACATTTAGTTTAGAAAACACCACGTTTTACTTTAGAAAACATCACATTTTTAATAGTGGAAACATCTCATTTTTGTGGAGGGACATCACATTTAAATCGTGAAAAACCTCACATTTTGATAGTGAAAACACCATATTTTTATTGGGAAAACATCACATTTGAAAATTGAGAAAACAGTGTGAAAACAGCAACAAAACAGGGTGAAACAGCAGCTCGCGCTTGAGGCGCGAGTGAGGCGCGAGTGGGGCGCGAATGGACCCAAAAATTATTGTCTCAGCGCACCGTAATTGCGCTTGGGGCGCGAGATCAGCGCAGGTGCAGCGCGACTCAGCAGAAACAGTATTTAACGCGCAGAAATGTCTATAACTCGAACAATTCATCAACATCATCACAGTTCATCAAACATCAACAATTCTTCAAACTATCATCAACATCGAAGCACAAAATTACACATGACACATCATCAATTCATCAAACAACATCACCATCATTCAATTCTTCATCAATACTACACCAATTAATCTCAATTTCACAACAACATCAAAATTCATCCAACAACATCAAATTCATCAATAACATCAAATTCATCAACATCAACGAAAATTCATCAACAACATCAATTCATTAATAACATCAAATTCATCAATGACAACCCAATTCATCTCAATTACATCAAAACACCCAAAACCCCACAAAACCCCAATTACATACCTAATTATATTATATCGAAACGCTCACCCTTACCTCTTAAACGTAAGCTCCGTAGAAGAAGATTGAAGACACCAAAGAGTAACTACAGCAACACAACGAGCAAAGCCTTGGAATTCCTCCCTCCAACTCGCGAAAACCCTAACCCTTAGCTTTGGGAAGATCCAATTTCGTTGTCACCTCCCCTGGCTTCTAACTCAGGAACTGCTCTCTTATCGAAGCCCTCTGAAATATGAGAAGAACGCAACAAACCGCGTCACAAACGGAGTTCTAGAGAGAAAGTTATGCTCAAAAGAGTGAAAATGGGTAAAAATGACCCAATCTGCGCAAAACGCTGCATAAATAGCAGACTCGCGCGCGTCTTGCGCTCGGAGCGCAACTGCAGCGCGAACAGACAGCAACCATACGTGACTTGCGCGCGGAGCGCGACTGCAGCGCCAGTCACGCGCAAAACACCCAACACCTGCTTCGGCGAATTAATTAAAATAGCAAACGACATCGGATTTTAACAAATGACCACTCGTTGGAAAGCTCTCGGAGTGTAGTTTCTATCTATGATTTTTAATTTCCAAAATAAGTAACCATTTGGTACAGATTTTCAATATACTACAATGAGGTACCAAACTTGGACAGAACTTCTTACTCAACTTGCAACCAAACTTCCTTTCTCATTTCTTAATGAAATTTGATGAAACCAGTGCCTACTTTGTAGGGAATTCAGTCTACTTTCCAACTAAACAAGAACCATACAAAACGGAGTTCAATTGAGAATGCAAAACCTGCAAAACCGAACCTCAATTCTAATCATTTCTACCATGGTTCCCATGCCAATAACTCTCTAATTTCTTCAATCATTCTACCAATTCATCTCAAAAATAGATTTTAATAAAATTGGGGCGTTACAGGTATCTCCTGCTATACTCTTACTAAATCTAAATCTGATCATTTCCCTTTACTGCTTGATCTTCAGATTACAGATGGTGCTCATCCCTCATCTTTTAAATTCCTTCGCACCTGGGCGGGTCACCCGGATTGCTTGAATGTGATTAAGGAGGCTTGGCAATCTCATGTTGTTGGCTGCCCGATCACTAGTGCAAAAAGGGGATTTAAAGTCAGGCGAAAAGGGGATTTAAAGTCAGGCGCCCGCTTGACTTTTATTAAGTCGACTTTGTATGTCAGGAGTTTTAAAGTCAAGCGATAGCCTGACTTCGAAAGTCTGATTTAAAGTCAAGCATTTTATTGCGCCTGACTTTGTAAGTCTTTTTTAAAGTCAAGCAGTTATTATTGCCTGACTTCGTAAGTAAGATTTAAAGTCAAGCGTTTATTCTTGCCTGACTTCGTAAGTATGATTTAAAGTCAAGCATTTATTCTTGCCTGACTTCGTAAGTATGTTTTAAAGTCAAGCGTTTATTATTGCCTGACTTCGTAAGTATGATTTAAAGTCAAGCGTTAAAGTCAAGCGTTTATTCTTGTCTGACTTCGTAAGTATGATTTAAAGTCAAGCATTATTGCGCCTGACTTCGTAAGTGTGATTTAAAGTCAAGCATTATGCGCCTGACCTTAAAAGTTTTTTTTTTTTTTTTAAATTTTGGTTTAATCTATACACCCTGGTTATACAAATTTTTGTTCCGTAGAAGCGACTCCACTGGGGATCGAACCCAGATCTCTGGTTCCGTAGACCAGCGCCTTATCCATTGGGCCATGGAGTCATATATCAGTGCTCAGGTCATAAATAATACTCACAGTAAAACAACCATAATTTTCGCACAATTTTTAATACAGTTGTCATGACTGGCAGAAGCAACTAAACCATTTATCAAAAACAACCATTTATCATGACTGGAAGAAGCAACTAAACCATTTACAGTTGAAACAGCCAAGGCAGTAATTAAACCATCACGAGCAGACAAAGTCATTGTCTTGTTCTCTACCATGTTCCACAGTTCCAATGACTACACAACATGTAACAAGAGTAAGACTTCAAATTAACCATTCCTTTCTGATACTACAAACATGTGAGTTAATATAAAATAGAAAAGAATGTAGACTTGCCTGGTAACAACCAATGACCAAGAGTGAAGGATATGTTGGGTGGAAAACACAGGAGTGAAACTTACTGCCATTGCAACTAAGCTCGTGAACACAATCACCTTCACTTCCTGTTCCAAGATTCCAAATCCTGACAGAGTCTTCACTCACTGATGCCAGTAACTCCCCAGATGGATCCCAACACACAGAATCTATTGTCTTTGTGTGACCCTACAATCATAGTACAACATACAACCAATAAAGAAAGTTGATGATAAATAAGTAATACACTAATACTAAATACAAGCTCCAGAGTTGTTACTTGTTAGGATATATAAGTACCCTACTGTCAAAAGAATTTGATTCTTATGGCAAACGAACCTTTAATGAATATCGGCAAGCCTGTGTCTCGACATCAAGTATAGATACAATGTTCTCTGCAGCTGCAGCAAGGTACCTCCCAAGACGGGGTTGAAATCTCATCTGGGTAGTCCCACCCTAATCAACAAGAAAATTGTCAGCAGACTGAAAAGAATACATTGTCACTTCAAAACACATGCTAAAAATAAGATAAATAGACTAAAATTCTACCTTGGAGACTCTAGCACAGCTGCCATTGTTTATGCTCCAATATCGTATTTCACCATCACATGAGCAAATAAGGTCTTCTTTATTTGGATGAAAATCTAGTGGTATATTAATATAGCAAAACTGGAAGGAAAAAAACTACTAACATTGTCAACATCCCAAACACGGACAATTTTGTCAAATGAAGATGTTGCTAGGCGTGGCAAGCTTGGACTGAAACGAACATCAGTGATCAAAGATGAATGCTCTTCAAGAGTAGCTTTTTGTTTTAGAGAATCAGTGTACCATAAAACAGCCTGCATTACCATGAACAGAATAAAAGAAAAAAAATGAATATGTATTTTGAGCGGGATAATTGCACAAGTTCACTGCTAATATCAGCAAGTTAGTTGAACAAAGAAAGTGCTATATTAAATATTCTTATCAAGATTAATTCTTTCACCAACCTTTTTGTCATGGCCACCACTTGCAAGTAATTTTCCATCAGATGAGAAATGGCAACAGGCAACTTTGCTTGAGCTTGCACGTACAGAATTTACATCAGAAAATGAGAAGCCTGAAAAAAAAATTAAAAAACAATGCGTCCCAATCTGAGTCATTCGCCTCAGTTCAAGTAATTAAAGAGTAACTATGCACTATGCAGATCCAGATATAAAAGATAAAGAATATTTTATCTTTTATTGCAAGGATGGAGTCAGAATATTTTATGATCAATTTAAAATGGCATTTACTGCACCTTTGCTTACATCCATACAACGACCAACGGTATCTCTAGGGTCAGTATCATCATGGGATAAAAAAGACTCAACATTTTCTTCTAGAGATCCATCATCCACAAAGCGATCCACATCAGCCTGCAATTCAAGATCCTTATCATCCCACTGCCAAAATGGAATGGCATGAGTCTACATGCAAGGAATGAAATCATTCCTTCCATTAATTGATCAAACCAAATATAAAAGCAACTCACCAACTGGTTTGAAGGTGATGTAAGAGTTCTGGTGCCATCCGTCCCAAACATCATTAGAGGCTTGGAAGAATTACCATTATTAGGCATGGTAGTAGGCATTGATATCACATCTCCAGGAGTATGAGTTGAGGGAGTTGAAGGCGCTGAACTTGGTGATGGTCCTGCGGTATTTGTTGTTCCTGAACTATTAGCAGGACCTGAAGAAGATACAGGTTACTTTCTCTTTCTTCCCATCTGGCTTTTTGAAACCTTCAAGTGCATTCAGAGAACTCTGTTAGGAACCTACTTTATACTCATCGTAAGTTACATGTACATGGTATTGACAACAATAAAAGGACTGACCTGTTCATTTCCTCTAAATGAATTTGACATGCTACCATCCTTGGTAACACTACCACCTCCTCCCCCTATTTTATCTTGCTGATGCATGCTATGATTTGAAGACTGAGATTGCTGATTTGAAAGAGCATGATGTTGACGTTGTTGTTGCTGTGTATTGATGCCTGTCTGTTGTTGATGCTGTTGTTGCTACTGCTGAAACTGAGCCAGTTTCAACTGCACATACAGAAACATTCATTAGCATAAATATAAGAAATTTTTATTTTTATATATAAAACTGTTCAACTAATTGTGTAGCAACTAAATTGAATATGGAAAGAAAATTAAAAGAGAACTAGCGCCTTCATTAGCATATCTGTATCTCCACGAGGAAAAGGAGGGCCACCACCTTGAAGAGGTGATCCGACATTCGATATAACATCGCCAATAGGGTTTGAAATACCGTCTTTATTTAGGCCAAGATTCCTATTGTTCAATAGCATTCTCAGTCTTCTACTTTCTTCACTGGCAGATGGTGATGCCAGACTTTGTTGTGCGAGCATAAACTGTTGCTGATGCTATGGGGACTAGCCTTGTTTCTTACCACAAAAAAAAGCTGATAGACTGTTGTAATTCAAAAATATCACAATCTAGAGGTAAGGAGGAGACTATTGAAGATGATAAATTAAAATACTAAGTAAAGAACATTACCAAAGCTGCAGCACATATTATTGCAGCTGTCTGAGTAGAATGAGTTCTTCTACCAAATGGAAACTGAGTACAACTCGATGATATTGAATTATTAACCGTCTGGATTCCTCTTGGAAATTTTGATGTAGTAAGAACATTCTCTTCAATGCACTGGCCACCTCTTCTAACTGTGTACAAAAGTATGATCATTATGCTATCATTATAATAGTTAAAAAAGATTGAATCAAGTTTTCTATCACTTGTGCAACAAATAGAAAACCAAATGTGTCAGATTCAGATCTATGTAGTTAATAGCAAAATAGTGTAGTGTGCCTACCCCCAAAAGGCCAAAACACTATAGCAAATAATTGGAGGTATACAAATAATTGGATGGAATGAACTAATATGAGAAGCAAATAATTGGAGGTATACAAATGATGGATATATGAGTGAAGACATAGATAATATAATCCTCTACTGAATGTTAATTGCATGTTAATGTAATCATCTACTGAAGATTTAGCAACAACTTAATTAATTTTATAGAACAAGAATGACACTTAAGATTTAGCTCACATCATACTGACTGAGGCAGCAATGGTGTACCCAATTGCAACTCCAAACAGGTTCACATACTGGATTATGCCACATACCTTCACCATCTTCCCTCCTGAAACCCAAAAACCATGGCATGTTCATTAATCAACATTCATCACACACAATACTACATATTTTTTTCTTCTAGTTTTGACTACAAATCTTGTTACCTAAGATGGACTTTACTGCATCCATGTGGGTGTAATTTCTCTGTCCAGTAACAGAATCACCGGTCCTGTAACACTGTGTTAGTAAGCTGGAAGTGTAAAGATTGACCACTGCAAAGAAAAGTAAGATAATAGGTCCAGCTATCCATCCAAGCTGAGCTATTGACCATGCTAGTGATTAATTTTGAAAACATTGATACCTAAATTTTATGAAAACCCATATATAACAAGAAAGCAATCGAGTCGGAGACAGGCTCTGGAATATCTACAGAATGTTTTCTGAAGTGAAACAATTGAAACCTAAGTAATGGGTGCATGTGCATCTAAAGTGAAACACAAACAGGTGATACTCACAGCAGGGTCAAATTTTGAAATCCTCCAATTGCAGATGGAATTGAACCAGTAATATTGTTATTCCTCAGTTCTCTGTGACAATCATAAACAAATACTTGGATTAAATTCAGAAAATCAGAACAAAGGAAAAAGTACAAGTAAATATTTACATCTACTTGGGAGACTGTTAGGCATAATTATTAGCATAGTTGCATCCTTACAAGATAGTCGAAGACTTCATATTCCGTACTACTTCCAGTGAGGAGCTTCCGTTAGATATACCACTTATTCTCCTACATTTATATCACAGATGATATATTAGCTTTTATGGATCAAAAGCAGCCATACAAGAAACTAGTGAAAGCACTCACAACTCTGTCAAGGAAGTCAAATTGGAAAACGATGACGGTATTGGACCTTCAAAAGAATTACCCTGAAACCTCCTATGAAGATAAACACCAATACAAAGAAACAGTCAGTACACACTTGTGAAACAGAATAGGAAAGTAATCATGAAAACAAATATTTATTTTCACAATATGTAAGTAACAAAAATATCAACATTAAAGAAACAAAAACAAATCTATGCTTTTGGTAGTTTGTTTAGCAGTGCTTAAACAAGCAAAGGGAATTCGCGGCCTAAACCTGCATGTGTGTCAACCAAAAAAATTAGTTGTGTTCTTAGAAAATATAGGGGTAAAAAATAAGCAATGGAACAAAATAAAGCAACTTTCATCCAATCTGATTAGCCTTATAGTATTTTCATGATCATCCAACTTCTATATCTCCAATGCTAAAATTACAATAACAGAACCCAGTCAATCTGAAATGTTGGAGCCAAGAATCGAACACACGGATGGTGGCTGATGAGGACAAGACTCCACCACTGCAACAGAATTAGATTGTTGTTAAAGTCTCGCTAATATAATATTAATTAGTCAAGTTACAAGTTACACATTTACATGTTGAAGACAAGCACTACAAGTTTTAATGGAAACCACATTTGAACATTTTTCCATTAAAAACAAAAATGTTCAGCCAAGCAGAATCAAACAGAAGCAAATAAAAAAATATAATCAGACACACAACTCATGTTAAAAATGCAGTATACTGCAATTTCTTGTACATCAAATGCATTTTAGTAAACTAAGCTAAAGGAAAAGACTGAAGTGTAGTTTCATGGTATTACCCCACAGATAAGTTAAATTCCATGGCTATTATAAAAAGATGATACAAATGACTAAAATCGCTTAAAAGCTTAAGCTATGGTAAATAAAAAAAGGTTCTGTAAGTATAGAAATAAAAATAATGATATACGAACTCATCAAATAAACACATACCAACATTAAAATACAAACATTATGAAATAAAACCACAGATAAGTTAAATTCCAGCAACCATTTTCTAAGTTAAACACATACCACATTAAAATACCAATATTATGAAATTTCAGCAACCATTTTTGAAAACCAAAGTATACATGAACTCTAAACTATTTGTCTATGCGAGAGACTGGAAGGCACTTGTTCTAGCAGTCATATGTCATGATACACCATTTTTTCTCAAGCATTAATAACCTAAAGAACCCTAAAATAGCACCAGCATTCCACTATCCCAACCTTTTCTTCAAAAGACAATAATTACAGAGTACACAATCCTTTACAAAACAAGTTATATACTCTCACATTAAACGTGCTCTTAACATAATATTGAATGTTGATTGAATAACCAATTGACAAAAAACTACCTTGCATAGTGAGTCTCAAGCTGTACTCCAAAAGCCGGCATAATCACAACAGACTCTACAAGCAACAACTAAAGAATATTAGGGTTTTTGTTTTTCAGAAAACAGTGAACTTTCAGAGGATAATATTAAAAGAAAAAGAAGAAGAAGAGAGGTTTGAGAGTGAGAGAGAGAGAGAGAGAGAGAGAGAGAGAGAGAGAGAGAACGGCGACGAGTGGGTGGAGTGGTGGCGACGAGTTCGCGAACGAAGTGGGTTATGTTCCTCAGGGCCGTCTCAAATAATTTGGAGGCCCTGTTCAAAATTTAAAATTAGGCCCTAAATTAAGATTTCATCAACTAACGGTAATGACACGTGTGAATATGAGAGAAACAAACTTAAATTTTTCTTTATCTTCACCCGCACAAAGATAAAAAATAATACCCTTTGATTAGTTTTTTTAACAGAAAAAACCAAAAATAAGCAATTTTAATTCTTTATCACAACTTGGAAAGAAAAGTGTTAGAAAATGGGACAAAGATTATTGAGAATTAAACCAGAATTCCTTTGAACAGAGTATTCGTGGAAACAATTTCTAATTGCTAACAATTATTATGCAATCTGAACCAAAAAAAAGGAATGGCAATATTTATAATTGAATAAGGACAAAGACTTGGTTTGATATCTGCAATTAATACAAACAAGGCATCCGCGAATTAGATAAGGGCAAAAATACTAATAAAAAAAAGATAAGGGCAAAAATCAAATGATGCAAACACAAAACACAGAAGAAACAAAATGAACCGAAAATATAAAACGTAAAAGGAGCAACAAAAAGGAAAGGAACGAATAACCAGCAAACACAGAAACACGTCCTCACCAAAAACGCATATCAAAGCTGAAACGTAAACCAGAAAAGAAAAAGGGAACGATGAAACCTGGGTAATGAACGACGATGATGTGGAGGGGTTTGTTTGGACACGGTGAAAGTCTTTTCTTTGTTCCAAGAAGACACGGTGAAACTGAAAGGGAGGGGTTTGTTTGGGCTGAGCCTAATTTTTTTTGGGGCCCTAAAATATTTGATTTGGGTTGGGCCCTGTGCAGTAGCACAGGCTACACTTGCACATGGCCGGCCCTGATGTTCCTGAAGAACATTTTTTACATAAAAAAACAAGAGAGAAATTGAATGCAGTGAACGACCTTTCTCTCACTCTGAAGCTTTTGAAGAACATAACCCATATCTTGTGTCTTCATCAAAACTAATTGTTCCTGAGTGTACTTATTTGCCTCACTCCTACATAAGAAAATCCGGCAATTCAACACAACTAAGCAAAGCAAATCAACCAGCAACAAAAAAATTGAAAAGGATAGCAAGTAGTTACTCTGGTTTATGAACTCCATCAACCATTTTTGCTCTAATCATCTTAAAACTAAACTCATATTCGTTTCTATTTGCGGCTTTAACCCTAAGTTTCTGTAAAACAAAAAAAAAAGCAATTAAAAAAGTGAAATAGTATAGAGAATCAGAACATGAACAAGGAGAAAACTGTGAAATTGTTTTACCTGTAAAGCATCTTCCTTCTTGTGGAAGGCTTTTGCACGTTCCACATAATCTTTGTGTTTTTCGAGCAAGCCGAATTTCTTCCTCGATGACCTAACGGAAAAAAATAAAATCAAATTGAAGCAGAGCGCGTGATTTATATGAAAGGGAATAGCAGTAGAGTGAGAGAAAAAGAGAGTTACGGTTGAGGGCGCTCTTTGTGAGCAGGCCTGGGAACGGCGTTTCTCAGCGACGACATGTCGTATTCGCCTTTTCTTCACAATGAAGGTTATAGGTGGATCTCACAACAACAAAAAAGTTAAAGATGGAACTGTGCTCGTTTTAGGGTTCCGCCGTCTCCGTCTGCCGGTCGTGTTCTGAGAGTGAGATCTAAGAGTGAAAACGGCGTGAGATCTGAGAGTGAGAAGGGTTCTGACTTCTGAGAGTGGAGAGCACGAAGGGTTCTGAGAGAGAGAGAGAGAGAGAGAGAGAGAGAGAGAGAGATCTGAGAGTGTGACGGAGAGGGTGAGGAAACGACGACGGCGACGGTGACGGAGGGGGTGAGTTTCTGAGATTTCCGAGGGTGAGTTCCTGAGATTTGTGAGGGTGAGTTCGTATGCGTGAGTTCCTGAGGGTGAGTTCGTATGCAAAGGAGAAAGGGAATTTAGGGTTGTGCGTAATGCGAGAGATAGCCAGGGTTCGCGAAGTTCTTTTTTTTTATTTTAGTACTTTAGAAGTCAGGCGAATACACGCCTGACTTCTAAAGTATTAAAATAGAGACAAATAATTTCACCCTTAATTACAAGTTTGCCACCGCGTCACTTATGTAGTCAGGCGAATACACGCCTGACTTCTAAAATCTAATTTTTTCCCTATTTGTTCACTTTAGAAGTCAGGCGTGTATCCGCCTGACTTTAAAACTCGCGAGTTTTGCCTCTTAATTACAAGTTTGCCACCGCGTCAACATATAAAGTCAGGCATATGAGCGCCTGACTTTAAATGTCTAATTCTAATCCCATTTTTGCACTAGTGGATGGTGGTCCTCAATCAAAAGCTCAAAAATCTTAAGGTAAAGCTTAAGGTCTGGAATAAAGATGTCTTTGGGGATGTTAATCTTAGGGTGCAAGTGGCGAATGCATCTCTTGACCACGTTCAAGCACAGATTGATAATGTTGGCTACTCAGAGTTGTTGGATGAGCAAGAAAAAACCCTTCAGCTTGAGCTGCAGCAAGCTTTAGCTTCCCAAGAGGATTTTTGGCTCGAAAAATCTAGACTTAATTGGCACTTGCATGGTGATCGAAACACAAAATTTTTCCATCAGATGGTCAGGATTAGACATACTACCAAGCAAATAACTGCCCTAAAGCATGGGGATGTTCTTCTTACTTCTTCTAATGATATTGAATCCCATGTTGTTAATTATTTTGAGAATATCTTTGCCTCTAATAATCAGTGTCTTGATAATGGTATGGTGGAGGAGATTATCCCTAATCTTGTTACAGGTGAGGAGAACACTATGCTCACCAACATTCCTAATAGGGAAGAGATTAAGCAGGCCATCTTTGCTATGAATCCTAACGGTGCCCCTGGCCCGGATGGTTTTGGCGCTTTCTTTTTTCAGCATTACTGGGACATCATCGCTGATGAAATGGTGAGCGCGGTTCAGCAATTCTTCAAGCATGGCTGGATGCTTCCGAATTTCAACTCTAATTTGGTGGTCCTTATTCCTAAAGTCAATGGTGCTGACAGTATTGAGAAGTTTCGGCCAATCGCTCTTGCGAACTTTAAGTTCAAGATTATCACTAAGGTGCTTGTTGACCGTCTCTCCAGAATTGCCCCCCGTATCGTTTCTTCTCAGCAACGTGGTTTTATTCAAGGTAGAAACATTTCAGATTGCATCTGCTTAACTTCTGAAGCCATTAATATGCTGAATAACAGGTCCTTTGGTGGTAATATGGCTCTAAAGGTTGATGTCACGAAAGCTTTTGACACTCTGGACTGGAATTTCCTTCTGCGAGTCCTCAAGGCTTTTGGTTTTAATAGTAAATTCTGCGAGTGGGTTAATGCTCTTTTGCTCTCTGCAAAGCTTTCGATCTCAGTCAATGGCAAGCCTTCTGGGTACTTTAGCTGCAAGCGGGGTGTGCGTCAAGGGGACCCCCTCTCCCCCTTTCTTTTCTGCTTGGCAGAGGAGGTTTTAAGCAGAGGCATCTCCAAGCTGGTGCAGGATGGGGACCTCCAGTTAATCAATGGTCCTAGAGGTACTCAGGTTCCCTCTCATACTCTTTATGCTGATGACATCATGATTTTTTGCAGAGCTTCGCAGAAAAATCTACATAATCTCCTCAACTTCTTCACTAAGTATGGTGAAGCTTCTGGTCAGATTGTTAACTCTAGCAAATCTACAGTTCATTTGGGCGCCATTCCCAATACCCGGCAGCGTCGCATTGCCGATCTCCTGGGCTTCTCTATTGGACAGTTGCCGTTCACATACTTGGGTATTCCAATTTTCAAAGGTAAGCCTAAAGCTGTTTATTTAATGCCAATCGCTGACAAGATTAAAGCCAAGTTATCAGCCTGGAAAGCTTCCCTCCTCTCTATTGCCGGAAGAGCTCAGCTGGTCAAGTCGGTTGTTCAAAGTATGTTAATTTACAGCTTCCTGATTTACAAATGGCCTTCCGCCCTGTTGAATACTGTGGATTCTTGGATTAGAAATTTCATTTGGTCTGGTGACGTCAATTAGCGTAAAGTGGTTACTGTGGCCTGGCATAAGGTTTGTAGACCAACCGCTGAGGCGGGTCTGGGGATTAGGTCCCTCAAAGACACTAATAAGGCAGCCTGTCTTAAGCTTAGCTGGGAGCTAAGCATTTCCCAGAACAGCTGGGCTGTCCTGTTAAGATCGAGGGTCTTTAGAAATAATACTGCGATCTCTTATCATATCAGTTCTTCTTTGTGGGGTCATTTGCGTGATCATCTTACCACCATCCAAGAAAACTGCATTTGGCAAATTGGTAAAGGTGACTGTATCAACTTTTGGCTTGATCCTTGGATGTCGGCCCCTCTGGTAAATCTTCTTAATGTCCCTGAGCATCGTCAGCTCTATCTCAAGGGCCGTGTTTGTGACTTCATTCGGAATGGTCACTGGTGTATCCCTGCTTCTCTTTCCAATATCTTTCCTCAGCTGGCTTCACTCCTTCATGAAAAAGACCTGCCTTCATTTGACTCTCAAGATCAGCTGATTTGGAAAAACTTTACCGATGGTATGCTTACTTTTAAAACTGCTTATCTTTATTTCAGGCCTGTTGGGAAACCTGGTAAGTGGTTCAAGAATATTTGGCGAGGTGTTATACCTCCTTCCAAGTCTCTTCTTAAGTGGCGTATCCTCCATCACCGTATGCCAACAGATGAGCAGCTCAGAAGCCGTGGATGTGGTACTGTTTCCATGTGTAGTCTATGTGAGGCGGATTATGAGTCTTCCTTGCACCTTTTCTGTGAGTGTTCTTTTGCTAAGCAGCTTTGGCTTTGGCTTAGTGGCAAGCTCTCTCTTAATATTGATGTTTCCTCCCCGGAGACGATTTTTGAAGTCTGTCTGCGCCCCTGGTCGGACCAAGTGCAGGATGTTCTTTCCGCTGCGGTTATTAACGTTTTTTGGGCTATTTGGTTCTCTCGGAATCAGATTCGTTTTGACAACAAGAAGATCTTGCCCACTTACCTGAAAAACTTGATCATGGCAAATGTGAACATTTCTGGTAATCTCAGCAAGGGCTACACGTCTAATTCCATGCAGGACTTTATGATTCTTAAGGGTTTTTCGGTTGAGTGCAAACCTCGTAAGGCTCCTACAACTATAGAGGTTATCTGGAAGGCTCCTCCTTGTTTTTGGGTTAAGTGTAATACTGATGGCGCTGCGAGGGGTTCTCCTGGTTTAGCTGCCTGTGGGGGTATCTTTCGCGACAGTAATGCTGAGTCTCTTGGCTGTTTTATGCTTACTCTGGGTACAAATTACACTCTTCATGCTGAGCTTGTCGGTGTCATGGTCGCCATTGAAGTGGCTTTCCGCAAAGGTTGGCATAGTTTATGGATTGAGAGTGACTCTCAGCTTGCTGTTATGGCTTTCTCGTCTCACTCAATTGTGCCTTGGAATCTCCGCAATCGTTGGCTTAATTGCATGGGTCTGCTCAAATCAATGACTGTCACGTGCACTCATATTTTTCGGGAAGGGAATCACTGCGCTGATAAGATGGCGTCTCATGGGATCAATCTGTCTGGTTTCCAATGGTGGAATTCTGTTCCCTATTTTATTAAAGATGATTTTATTCGTAATAGGATTGGCCTTCCTTATTTTCGTTTCAGGAAATAATGTTTTATCTTTGTTTGCATGGGTTTTGGTCTATGTCCCCCCATGCTTCTTGTATTTCTGTTTTTTGTTTTTTAATGAAATAGGGGGGAATACTCATTCCTTCTAGATGTTTTTATCCCTAAGGAGGGTTTTGCATCAGAAGGTTTTAACGAGGCTCCTTTCCTTTTGTTTAAAAAAAAAATGTTGAGAGGCTAATGGACCATAGATTTGAGCTTGAGATGGGATTTGAGACACCAATAAGGGGCTTTTAAATTTAATTGCTATTAAATGTGTTTGTTAGTCATAAATCTGTTCGGTACAATTCCAAACACTTTGAATATATCGATAACAATTGCATATTCAAATAGGAGAATTTTAGAAGCTAAGTCGGTTTCCAGTAGTAATAGAAACTTCTTCAAAGTTTAGGACAAAATATTGAGTAGTTAGATGTCATGTAATGACTCAATGTAAGTTATCTAACGACGACAACATGTGTTTGGGTTGTGCTTGGTAGTTATTCTTTCCGTAGGCTATAAATACTATAAATTCCAACTCTGTTAAATCAAATTAGTTGACCTAGGTTTTAGAAGAGTTAATAATTTAAATCAAACATGAACTAATTATAAAAACCAAATGATTTTAAGGCTAACGTCGGAAATGAACACATGCTTCTACGCCAAAAGCCAAAAAAAAGAGCGCACCATTTAGTAGCGCTTCTAAAAAAGCGCCCCTGATGGGGTATGCGAGATCAGGAATAAGGAGCACTTTTTAGAAAGCGCTCCTGATGGGGTATGCGAGATCAAGAATAAGGAGCGCTTTTTAAAAAAGCGCTACCTATGTTTGATCTCGCATACCCCATCAGGAGCGCTTTTTAAAAAGCGCTCCTCATTCAAAATCTCGCATACCCCATCAGGAGCGCTATTCTGAAAGCGCTACCTATGCTTAATTTCTAAAATATTACACAGTACGCTCTCCTTCACAGAAACCCAAAAACCCCTTCCAATACACTGTACGCTCTCCTTCCTCACTGAAACGCTAAAAAGCAAAAATCTCCAAACGCTGAAACACTAAACGCTCCACCCTCGCCTCCTCCACCCTGCACCGCCGCCTTAGACCACGCTCTCCTTCGACCACGCCGTCTCTCCTTCGACCTCGCTCTCCTTCGACCACGCCACCACACTCGCCTCTCCTCCCTCCACCGCGTACGCTCTCAATCCTCCGCCGTCCTTCCGTGTTTGCTGCGACCTCCGCCGCGTACGCCTCTCCTCCCTCCGCCGCGTACACACTCCCTGTGGGTTAGTTTTTTTCTTCCTCTTCTTTTTCTTCCATTTTTTAAACAGATTTGTTGGAAGAATCATTGAGTTGGTTATGGGCAGAGAACATTGGTTTCTCTAAGGAGCATTTGCTCTGGGATTATAGGAGAGATCCTCCTGTAATACATTTTCCTAGTTTTTCAATCAATAATACAGTTTCCTATTTCATCTTGATTCGGGTTCCTATCAGAAGGGGTTTTGTAGGGCACAAACTAAATCATGGTTGTCTTCACTAAACAAATACACCTAATAACTTCCAAAAACTACCAGCAAACATGTATGCTGCAAAGTTCCCTTCATGTGCTACAGTACACGAAAAGAATTTAGATAACATCCAGCATATCCAAATGTACAAATATTATTGTTTGTATCGCAACCTGATTATATAAACATATTGGGTAAATTTTCAGAGTGAAAAGGAAATAACAGTAACTTTAGATGGACAAATACACTGGTCAACCATTGACTGTAAATGTAAAAGCAACCTCAATAAGAACATTGATTCAAGTGGTAGCAGTTAATTAGTACTTGTTTTTATTTACATTTCATTTCAAGTGGTAAGAGTTAGTATTTCTAACTGGTGGTTTTACTTTTTGATTATAGTTCCTTGTAAGTATGTAAACTATATTTAATCTCTCATTGGTCAGGCTGTTAACTATAATTCTGGTTTTAGCCTCTAATGTATCAATTTTGAGTTACAGTGTTAGTCTTTCTATGCTAAAAGATAATGGGTAGTTTTGTTGATTGAATTGTCATGTGGCATGCTGAATGGGTAGTATAGCTTGATACAACTAGGATGTTGTGTTCCAATACATTGATACAACTAGGCTGATACATCAGATTTGATTTTGTTGGCTGATACAACTAGGAATTCGGTGTGAAGATAATCTTGGGTGCTGTTGAAAATAAACAGATTTTGTTGGCTGACTGATTTTGGTGAAAATAAACTAGATTTTTCTTACTTCTTTGGTCATGAAAAAAATCTTGGATGCACTATTAAAATTCTTCATGCTGAGTTTATCTAGTTATCTGTAACAGGAAGAAGCTGTACATAGATTGACTGAGGTTTTAAGAGAGGAAATAAAGACTGCACGCCTTGTCGCAAACCCTGGTTGTTATCCAACTTCCATTCTTCTTCCTCTTGTCCCACTTATAAAGGTTAGCAATCACTATGCTTTATAAAATACAAGTTTAGAATAACTCAATTTTGTTGGCTGACTGGTTATGTTGCTTTAGTATTATACATTGATGTTGTGTTCCAATAATTCTGTGACTGTAACTTGTGAGCTAATTGAAACTTAAGCAACGTGTATTTTCATTTTGATCTTATTTGAGAAACAAGTTCAGGGTATTTATTAGGAACTAGATTTTAACTAGTGAGTTGTGCGTACTGGTGATGATGAGAAATATCATCTTTTGATTATTTTAATAATTTGATTTCTACAAGAAATGTGATAAGTGTATGCGTTACAGGGCTTATTGAACTCTCATATTTTTCATAGTTCCTATTTATTATCAATTTTGGTTAAATATGGATCGAAAGTGGATGTCTGCAAATCGTCTTTCGAAGGAATATGTCGACGGAGTAGAATATTTTGTTAACTTTGCTGTTCGACGATTGGGAGCTTCTTGTAAATTCAAATGTCCTTGTTTACAGTGTTGTTATGTAAACCTAGTTACTGCAGTTGAGCTGGAAGGACATTTAAAGGCCTACGGAATCGATCAAAGTTATACTTGTTGGACAATGCACGGTGAGGTGAGAGGAGAATATTCAAATATGAATAATAGTACTGAGAAATGTGCGCCGGTTGACACCGAAAAATATACATTTGATGGCGACCAATTTGAAGAGATGACAAAGGCTGTTGAAGATGATCTTAATGATTGTCCTCAAAGGTTTGAGAAGTTGATAACCGACGCGGAGACACCGTTGTATGCGGGTTGTACCGAGTTCACAAAATTATTGGCTGTGATAAAGTTGTATAACTTGAAAACTTGTCACGGATGGACGGATAAGAGCTTTACGGAATTACTCGCACTATTGAAAGATATGTTGCCAAAGGATAATGTGCTCCCTTCTCGGACGTATGATGCAAAACAAATGCTAGGCACCATTGGCTTGAACTATGAGAAGATACACGCTTGTCCCAATGATTGCATATTATTTCGGAATGAACATGCATTGTTAAAGTCGTGTCCAAAATGTAATGCATCGCGGTATAAGAAGAAAGAATCTGCTCCAGAAAAGGTGTTGTGGTATTTTCCTAAAATTCCTCAATTTAGGCGCATGTACCGTAGTTCAGAAGATGCAAAACACTTGACTTGGCATGAGGATGAAAGGATTAAAGATGGCTTGCTACGACATCCGGCGGATTCTCCGCAATGGAAAAGAATTGATATTGATTATCCTGATTTCGGGGGGGAATCAAGAAACCTTCGACTTGCATTGTCTGCCGATGGATTTAACCCGCACGGTATCCAGAGTAGCTCCCACAGTACATGGCCCGTGATTTTGGCGATTTATAACTTACCTCCATGGCTTTGTATGAAACGCAAGTATATGATGTTGTCTTTGTTAATTTCCGGTCCCAAACAACCGGGAAATGATATTGATGTATACTTGGCTCCTTTGATTGAAGACTTGAAGCTACTGTGGGAGACTGGCGTAGAGGTGTATGATGGGTTCAGAGAAGAGAGTTTCACCCTAAGGGCTATGATTTTTGGCACAATTAATGACTTTCCAGCATATGGCAATTTATCTGGGTACAGTAACAAAGGTCAGTGTGCATGCCCTATATGTGAAGATAATACAGATTGGATGTGGTTGGAACATGGTAAGAAGAATATCTACCTTGGTCATCGTATATTTTTGCTTCCAACACATCAGTATCGACTGTGGAGAAAGGCATTCAATGGGAATTCAGAAACCCGTAAAGCTCCACCGCCTTTGACGGGTGAACAAATATTTGAAAAGGTGAAAGATTTGAATATTAAATTTGGGAAGCCTTTTGCAGGAGAGCTTGCCAAAAGAGGGTGGAAAAAAAAGTCGATTTTCTTTGAGTTGCCATACTGGAAGTCATTACATGTAAGGCATTTCATTGATGTGATGCATGTGGAAAAAAATGTCTTCGAAAGTGTTATTGGTACCTTACTCAATATGCCAGGAAAGACTAAAGATACCATCAATGCAAGGTTGGACTTGGTTAGTATGGGGTTGAGACCCGAATTGGGTCCGATAAAGAAGGGTACACGTACATATCTACCTCCGGCAGCTCATACTCTATCTAAAAAGGATAAAATTGTCTTTTGTAAGTTTCTTCATGGAGTTAAAGTTCCAGAGGGGTTCTCTTCAAATGTTACGAACCTTGTATCGATGAAAGACCTCAAGTTGAAGTCTCTAAAGTCTCATGATTGTCATGTTATCATGGAGAATTTGTTACCCATTGGTATACGATCCATTTTTCCCAACAAAGTGCGTCAGGCCATAACTAAACTTTGTTTCTTCTTTAAGGCGATTTGTAGTAGAGTGATTGACCCTGGAAAGTTGCCAGCGTTGCAAAGATCAATTACTGTCACATTATGTGAGCTTGAGATGTTTTTCCCACCTTCATTCTTTGACATAATGATTCATCTAATAGTTCATCTGGTTAGAGAGACACAGTTGTGTGGCCCATGTTACATGAGATGGATGTACCCGTTTGAGCGTTACATGAAGATATTAAAAGGATATGTTAAAAATCGATCACGGCCCGAGGGTTGTATTGTTGAGCGCTATATAGTTGAAGAAGCTATTGAGTTCTGCACCGACTATCTATCTAGTGTTGAACATACTGTGGGGCTTCCAAGGGAGCGTCACACAGGAAGCATTGGTAAAGGGATGACAGGAAGCAAAATAGTGATGGTATCAAGGAAAGAACTAGAGCAAGCACACTTATATGTTCTGCACAATGACAATGAGGTTGATTCATATGTTGCGAAGCACATGGACATGCTTAAGAGTGATTACCCAAGTAAGGGTCAAGTTTGGTTAAGAAAAGAACACAATAGGAGTTTCATAGTGTGGCTAAGAAATCACATTTCTTTAGAGTTTGCTTTGAATCCTACCTTGATTTCTGACAGATTGAGATGGTTAGCAAAAGGTCCAAATATACATGTTTTCTCTTACACCAGCTATCTACAAAACGGGTACACGTTCTATACAAAAAACCATGATGATCGGAGTAAAATGCAAAATAGTGGGGTGACTCTTGTAGCTCAATCTATACATACATCAGGTGCCAAAGACAGAAATCCCATTTACGCTAATATGTCATACTTTGGAGTCATTGAACACATATGGGAGTTGGATTACAATTTTTTTCGTGAGCCTGTGTTCCAATGTAAGTGGGTTGACAATAATAATGGTGTACAGATGGATGAGTCAGGGTTCATGCGGGTGAATTTCAACAAGTCTGGGTATAAAGATGAGCCTTTTATTTTAGCCTCGCAAGCTCAACAAGTGTTTTATGTCACTGATCCAGTTGATATCAATTGGTCCATTGTTCTATTGACAAACAAAAAACTATTGGTTAATGACATTGGTGATAAAGCACCCGAAGATGTTGATATTGAGGATGACCCTTTCTTCGGGACATCACAACCAATACTAGGGGAAAGTACTTCTAAAGAGGATGTTGTGTATATTAGAAATGATCATAGCGATGGAATTACCTTTCGTCGATAACAACGTACCAAGAAGCAAAGAGGAAAAAGTATGAATAAGCAAATTGTAAATAAAATTGTATCGAGGAAAAGGAAAAGGTAATCTAAACTTACTTTTAGGCATTTTTTGCTTGTCTATTCTTTATTCATCTTTTAGGTAATCTAAACTTACTTTTAGGCATTTTTTCTTGTCTCTTCTTTATTCATCTTTAAGGTTATCTAAACTGTATAAATATAACAATAACACTGATTATGTTTTATTGCAGGTCAGATGACATCGCATAGTCATGATAGTGCTCGTGAGAGTGATCATGAGCCCCCAAAAAAGGCCTCTCGCCGTGGAATGACTGTTAAAAAGAATATAATCAATCGGGCGGGTAAAGGACTTCCTAAACTTCAAGTAAGATACTTACTAATTAACTAAATTTATTACTTAGTTTAAATTGTTTGTTATATCTAATTTACATAAGTAATAATGCAGGTCCAGTGGAATGTTAAAGGCCAACCATTTGGTCCAAATGGTAAACAGCTGACTAGCTTCATTGGTACTAAAGTGAAGCAAACGATACCGATTACAATAACTAGATGGCATGATAGACGTAATCTCGCTTTGGAAAGACTCAAAGAGGAGCTATGGTGTTTGATCCAGGTATACAAACTGTTTACATAGGAAGTTCAGAACTATCTCTCTAATATTTGTTAATTAGAGAGATAACAAATATTATGATAACATTATTTTTTCATTGTTTGTGTGTAAGCAGACTTATTTTGATGTGGATGAGTCTCGCAAAGAATTCTGTCTTATCAAAGCCGGAAAGTTACATGGGAAGTTCAGAACTATCCTAAAAAATAAATGGATGAGAGATGATGAAGGGAACCTCATACACCATCCCCCACCTCTATATTGTGGGATTATAACACAGGAGGATTGGAATGCCTTTATAACCAAACGCACCGAAGATGATGACTTCTTGGTTTGTACAATTACCTTTTAACTTAACTATATTTGACAATTATTATGCATCAATGTATATTTATGTTTCTATATAGACATTATGCAATGAAAATCGAGAGAGAGCAAGAAGTCCTGATTTCCCTTATAGAGGCGGTGTTAAGGGTTATCAAGACATTGAAGAAAAAATGGTAGACACAACATCCTTTATATCAACTTTCACTATTATAAATGAATCATTTGATGTATTTATTAATAATTGGTAAATTTTAACAGCTAGTGGAGGTCGGGAAAGATCCAACTCAAGAATCCATTGACCGACATGTTTTGTGGCTAGAAGCCCGAGTAAACAAAGAGGGTGTGATTAGCGATCCGAAAACGAAAGAGGTGTCTCAAAGAATTGTAAGTATGATAAAATTAATTTTTTTTTGTAATTAACTTACTTTATCATACTTATAATTTTTGTGAATCAGGAGTCTATATCACAATCAATAGAACACGGAGAGATAATTGACTGTGATGATGAGAATGACATCCTTGGCCGTGCTTTGGAACGTGAAGAGTATTCGGGCCGTCTGAGAGGTTTGGGATTTGGTGTTACCCCGACCTCTTTTTGGGGTCCAAATAAGCATAAAAAAAAGGAAAGTAGAAAAGCACAGTTGGAACAAATGGTGTTCAAGCTAATGGAAGAAGTTGCGGAATTAAAAGATAGAGTTGGACCGAGGACCGATCTATCATCCCCTAAGCTTGATAGCTTCAGAGATAGTTGTACCATTGCGTCCAATGAGGTATTAATCATTAGATCATATTTTTCTCGTACATATTACATCAATTTATACATATTCTAATTTTTGTTTATTATTGATTTAGGGTAACAATAATGATTGTGAACTATATATATCAAACTCGCTTAAATTGGTCGCAAGAGGATTAATTTGTAACGAACTGGGCACCTTACTGCATAATCTACCCATACCCGAAAATCATATGCGGGTCAGAGTTGACGTTGCAATTGTAGGGGATGCAAACTTGCCTGTACCGGTAAACAGTATAGAGATCATGACTGTGGATGATGCAATTGGTACCTTTGTGGCATGGCCAGTAAACCTTATCAATGTAAGTGACATTATATTTGTTAGTAATTTATTATATCATTTTCATATATTATCTTTCCAACTATATTTGTTACTAACTAATTATTTTCTAAATATATAGGTATCACAAAGGGCAAAATCTAAAGTTAGTCGGAGTGTTGGCAAAGGAAGATCTCAACCTTTCTCTTCTACTGCTGGAAAGGGTGACAAAGTTAGTGAGAATGTTCGCGAATCCCAACCTTCCCCTTCTATTGCTGGCAAGGGTGACAAAGTTAGTGGGAATGTTCGCGAATCCCAACTTTCCCGGTCTATTGCTGGCAAGGGTGACAAAGTTAGTGGGAATGTTCGTGAATCCCGACCTTCCCCTTCTATTGCTGGCAGATCTTCTAATAATCCCATGGAGTTCAACAGCTATTTAAAAATCCATGCATCAAACCACATGGGTAGTGGAACCATAATAGAGTCATTGATGGATAAAGAAATTTTTGGAGAGGAGCAAACACTGGGTTTGAATCAAGAGGAACTCGCAGTGATATATGAGCACGAGTGGGCAAGTGCTACTACTATTAGAGCATATATCAGGTACGTATCTATCTTATTATTTCACTTATTGGTGTTATTATTATTATTATTATTATTATTTTAATTTGTATACATTTTAATTAAAGGTATTTGTACCATGAGATATTGGTCCCAATGGATCAAACACAACGATTTTTGTTCTTATGCCCCGAAAGTACTTTTCTACTGAATATCCCCCTGGATAAAACAATGTCAAAAGTTCATATAGAAAAATGCAAGGAACAAATGGAAAGACGCAAGGTAGAGGTTAAAGAGAATATCGATCGGCATTTGGCACTAGCATATCAATTAAGTTGTGATACTTTGTTTTTGGCACCCATCAACTTAGGGTGAGTATTCAAAAATTATACTTGCTGATTATTTACTCTGTCTTTTAAACCTCAAAGCTTGATTAATTTGATTATTCAAAATTTTTATAGGACCCATTGGATATTGTTGGCAATTGATCCCAAAAGAGATGTGATTTTCTATTTGGATTCACTGCTAGGTCATTACAACAACTACCCAAAGTTGGTGAGAGTATTTAATAGGTGTGTATTTAGATCTCTCGTATATTTGATAATTTAAATTATATATATTTCGATTAATATAGTTATATATATGATGTTGTTTCAGTGCTTTGGCAACTTATTGGGGATTGCGTGATGTCAGGACTGCGTACAGAAAATCATCATCCTCTACAAAATGGATAGCAATAAGGGTAAGTTTATAATCAATATTCTTTTGCATATGTAATTAATTATATTTAATAACTAAGTAATCTTTTGTAATTTTTGTTCATCTTTTGGTACATGAAGAGTTATGTAATTTTTGTTGATCTTTTGTTACATGAAGATTTATATGTTGGCACATTTTTGTTGACACATATGTTGATTGGTACATGAGGATGTATGTTGGATTTATAAATTAGTTGGAAATTGATTTGAAATTGGTTATTGATTTGGAATTTTATTTGGAACTTTGTTGCTGGTTGTTGGTTTCTGGTTGTTGCTGGTTTCTGATTGCAGGGAGCTGAGAATTGGCAGAAACAGGCAAAACTTTCTTAAAGAAAAAATTAGGCATTGGTAGCGCTTTCTGTAAAAAGCGCTACCTATGGTCTTAGCGCGCCTAGTAATAAGGAGCGCTTTTAATAAAAAGCGCTCCCTTTGCTTAAGACCATGAGGAGCGCTTTTTACAGCAAGCGCTCCTTATTGTCTTAGCGCCTAGGAATAAGGAGCGCTTACTGTAAAAAGCGCTCCCTTTTCTTAAGACCATGAGGAGCGCTTTTTTACAGTAAGCGCTCCTTATTGTCTTAGCGCGCCTAGGAATAAGGAGCGCTTGTGATAAAAAGCGCTCCTCTTGCCTGTTTTTTGGGAGCGCTTATCGAGCGCTCCCTTTGGGTGATTTGCAATAGGAGCGCTAGCTTTAGGAGCGCCCGAAAGCGCTCCCTATGGCCTAAAAAAAGCACTCCCAATGCTTAAATCTGTTGTAGTGTTGCAATGTATATGGGGGATTTCATATATTCTTGGCAGTTGTGCTTGTTGTTGAGCATTGTAACATTGGATTAATAGAAGGGCCCAAATCAAAAATCTGTATTTTACAAGGAGTTTTTTAAAAAAAAAATTGCAGGGGCTCAACCAAAACACATTATATTTGCAGGGGCCTAAATCATATTTAAGCCTTAAAAAAAATCCAAACTATTATCATTTTGAATGTTTTTAATTCACTAAATGCTATAATGTGTAATATTTTAATTAGTAGATACGAAAGAAATGATCACTTTTTACATTGAATTAGAATATTTTGTATGTTATTTATTATTTTTTGCTGATGGCGTCAATGTCTGCCAAGAACCGAGCCGTGATTTAAGAGCATGCAGAGCATTTGAGATTGGTGTTGGAAGTCCTGAAAGAGAAGAAGTTATATGCAAAGCTGTCTAAATGTGAATTCTGGTTGAAGGAAGTGAGTTTCCTTGGTCATGTCATTTCAGGTAGTGGCATTGCGGTGGATCCATCTAAAGTAGATGCTGTGTTGCAGTGGGAAGCCCCAAAGTCGGCTACCGAGATTAGAAGCTTTTTGGGGTTAGCTGGTTATTATAGAAGGTTCATCGAGGGTTTTTCGAAGATAGCACTTCCGTTAACTCAGTTGACTTGCAAGGGTAAAGCCTTTATATGGGACGCTCGTTGCGAAGAAAGTTTCGTCGAATTGAAGAAGAGATTGACGACGTCTCCTATTTTGACGTTGCCCAATCCGGGAGAGTCTTTTGTGGTGTATTGTGATGCTTCCAAGATGGGTTTAGGAGGTGTGCTTATGCAGAATGGAAAGGTAGTTGCTTATGCGTCGAGGCAGTTGAGGACTCATGAAAAGAATTACCCTACGCATGACTTAGAGCTTGTTGCGGTTGCTTTTGTGCTGAAAATTTGGAGGCATTATCTTTATGGTTCTAGATTTGAAGTATTTAGCGACCATAAGAGTTTGAAGTATTTATTTGATCAGAAGGAATTGAATATGAGGCAACGACGATGGTTGGAGTTATTAAAAGATTATGATTTCAGATTGAATTATCACCCAGGAAAAGCTAATGTCGTGGCTGATGCGTTAAGTCGAAAGACCTTACATATGTCAGCAATGATGGTTAAGGAGTTGGAATTGATTGAGCAGTTCCGAGATATGAGTTTGGTCTGTGAAGTGACACCGCAGAGTGTCAGGCTGGGAATGTTAAAGATTAACAATGACTTTTTGGACAGTATCAGAGAAGCTCAGAAATTGGATGTTAAACTGGTAGACTCGATGGTTATGATGGATCAGTCGGAGAATAATGATTTCAAACTGGAAAGCAAGATGCGGGAGTCTTATCCAGAGTTGTTCGAATCAGGTAGATTTTCGATGACGAAAATATTCTAAGTGGGGGAGAGTTGTAACGCCCCAAAAATTTAATTATTTATTTAATTGAATTGTTTGGGAATTTAATTGGTAGAAAAATAATAAAATAAAAATAATGCTAGTATATGTGGGCCTATTGTTAGGGTTGGGAGTAGTAAAAAGAGAAGCGTTAGGGAGGCCCATGATGTAATTCGAATTAGATAAGGAAAAGCCCATAAAAGTAACCAAAGTATAAATAGGCATTATTTAGGGTTTTGCTCATTTAGAAGGAACAAAAAAAAAATAAGGATTAGAGAGAGGAGAAGGGAGAGGACGGCGCGAAGGAGGAGAGGGAGCTAGGGCAAGCCAAAGACTTCGAATTCTTAAAGGCTAAGGTAAGGGTGGGGTTCTATCTCTATAATTGGGTGTATGAATGGCTCTATGTAGGAAGGTTATGGAACCCTAGGTGTTATTAAGTTTAGAAAACCCTAGTTGTAGGGATTTGCATTCTAAATGTTGACGTTGGATCCGATTGATGAAGTTTGTCACCTATTGATGATGTGTGCATATGGTTGTTGATGTTTGAGAATCCAAAAGCTGTCCTGGGCGCCCTCCTGGGCGCCATCTTGTTGCTCGCAGGTTGCTGTTGGGCGCTGGTGCGCTGGGCGCCATGGGTGCCGTTTGATGCTCTGCTGTTGTTCTGGCGCATGGGCGCCAATGGCACCAATGTTGTGGCTGCCCAGTTGCTGTTGCTGTGTCGTTTCTGGCGCATGGGCGCCAAGGGCGCCAATATTGTGGCTGCCCTGTTGCTGTTGTTGCCATTCTGGCGCCTTGGGGCTCCAAGGGCGCCATGTTGGCTGCCCTGTTCTGTTGCTGGGCGCCATGGGCACCATTCCTGAAATGTTGCTGGGCGCCATGGGCGCCATCTTGCTGTTGTGTGTTGCTGTCTTGCAGGTTCCTGGCGCATGGGCGCCAAGGGCGCCAAAACCTGGCCGCCCGGTTGTTGTTCTATCCTGGGCGCCATGGGCGCCAATTGTGATGTTGCTGTGTTCCTGGGCGCCATGGGCGCCAATGGCGCCAAAATTTGGTCGCCCGTTGCTGGTTCTGGGCGCATGGGCGCCAAGATTGGCTGCCGAATTTCTGTTGTTGCTTGTTGTGTCTGGCGCAGGGGCGCCATGGGCGCCAGAATCTTGCTGCCTTGTTGCTATGTTGTGTTCTGGCGCTGTGGGCGCCAAGGGCACCAGTGTGGCTGCCTATGTTGCGTGTTGTGTTGCTGGGCACCATGGGCGCCAAGGGCGCCAGTTTGGCTGTCCGAAATGAGAATTTCACATTTGATGCTTGGAATGATGTATTGATGTTGAATATGTAATTAGGCCCAAAGTTGCCAAAATGTTGGAAGATACTAAATGGTTGATGTGTTGCCAAAAATGTTGAAAGTTGCTAAGTTGCTAATTATTGTTGATGATGGTGTACCAAGTTGAATTGCCTCTATTTATTGGCAGGCGGTATGTTGTAGGCCTATGGCCAACGATGATTTCCGATGTTGTTGCGTTGCTATGTAATCGTTGTTTATTGGTTGTGCATTTACATAGCGTCGCATACATAGCATATTTTTACGATAGAGCTATGCTCAAAACACGACGGCCTGGACTGGCAATTTACGATGAAATGACGTTACGATGTTAATGCCTCTATTTATTGGCTGGATTATGGTACCACATGCATTATAGGGCGGTGGCCCTGAGTTGAGTCACATTCCGCATCCATGTTGCATGCCTTTGTGATTGAGATGATGTTGACTGCTGTTAAATGATGAATTGATGCTATGACCTGAATTGCATATTGTCTTTCATATGTCTGATTATATAGTGCGATATCTCACCCCTTCTGTTTGAATGTTACCCCGATGTTGGTAACGTGCAGGTAATCACGAATGAATGCTGCTCACCTTCGTTTGATCGAGTCGGTGTCGTCGCTCTGATATGTAACACTCGGGGGGAATGAACACACGTTTTAATATTGTTGCTATGTTATTTCGTTGTTGAAGTTTTGAGTTGTTACGTCGTTGTCTTTAAGCTGTTTTGAATTGTTAAGACGCCACGTCTATTTGAGTTGACTTGTTATGAATCCGTTGCGTAGTAATTAAAGAGGAATTATTTTGAAGACTAAAAGGTTGTTTTATCGGTTCATCCGAAAGCGCTATGTATCTGTTTTCAAAAGCGAATTAAACCGTCTGTTGTTTCCACTAAGCAAATGTGGCACTCCATTGTTTGTTGAAAAAGATTTTTATGAACTCTGATTTTGCATTATTTTACCGGGTAGAAATGGGGTGTTACAGACCTCACCTCAATAATTGAGAGAGTGTTCGAAACAACAATCTGGGTTTCACGGTGCCCACTAATCCTGAATAAATTTAGGATACTAACACTTCTCCTACTGGAAGGTTTTCTTAACTTATAACTCTCTAAGTGACCTTTTACGATTTACACGGCGACACGATGGTCGAATCGACTTGAAAGACTAGACGATCACAATTCCCCGGACCAGCAGGGATGCCCATTCTTTCGTTCTGTAACGTCATCTGTAGTCCACTATTTCCGCTACGTGCTTTGATGAAACGAGAAGGCCAGGAATCCTATGGTTTAGGGTTTCGAAAATTTTCGGGGCGGAGGCAACCAATTGTCATTGTTCTCAATACGTTGCATGAAATATTGAGTGGATCCGACTCAATGCTTCACACAATATACTGAAAGGTTTTGACAGTTAATTGTCTAAGTCCTTAGCTAACTCGATCTATCTAATCTATTGACTACGTTATCTCTAAACCCGACAAGGTCGAACTGCTCTGATACCAAAATGTAACATCCTTAAATTTAGACGTCATAAACTTAGAATGTCAACTATCTCAATAATTATCAGAGTTGCGAACCTACCTAAGGAGTTGAACATAACATGACTCAGCGGAAGAACCCGTCGTAACTTACTCCAGGATGTATAAAATACCAAAACGAGTACTTAATGACATAACTGATAACAGTTCAACATGAGTCATTACTGAAAGACTTGTTCAAATCCGAAAGTACGGTTTGCAATCTACAATAACTTTGATTATACAATCAATTTGAAATCCTAGTAATAATACATATTACCAAACTAGGGTAGACTAAGAAAATATAAACTCGATCCCTTAAGATCCTTGAAACTTTTGTAGCCCGGTTTAGCAGCTACTACTTCTCTATTTGCTTGGTCGTGCCCTGCTCATCACCACAACATATACAGTGAGATTTACAATCTAAGTGACTTCTTTCGGGACCCTCACTCTTAATCTCTCGGTGTTTTTCTTATCTTTTCTCTTTTCTCTAGAACAACACACCGGACAACCACTGCACGGTTCCCCCGGATAACCCACCCGATAATAGCTATTACCGAGTCAGTTTATTCTGGGCCTAGGTTCTGGGCTCATGACTTCCCTCCCCTAGTATGCTATTAGTTTGGGATCATCATCCCCTTGATGTTTTATGCTTTTTACATAGATATTTATACAGGTGTACTTATATATGTACTACATAGTTTGACACACTCGTTTCCAAAACAACAACGAAAACTATACGGTACTATATCATAGCATCATCAATCATCTCAATCATCATAAACAGGCACATTATCATCAAATATGAAGTATCAAGTCATTAAATACGCTCAATTAACAAGTCATCCCATCACAACATTGATTAAAGCAACCCTGTGATGTTTTTAATATTCATTAAGTGTCATGATTAGGATAGATTCATAATATCTCGTAGAGTAAGTTTGAAACAGACTAATTAATTTACTTAGGGTTGTATAACTTTTCGTTTGTTTTCCAACGCATCCAAAAACACAAAAATTGGAGTTCCGGAACAAAAGTTATGTACGAAATAAGTTGGAAGGCTACCGAGAAATTCTTCAACCCGAGAGTGACAGATTCTGACACGGGCACCCCTGTCATTTGCACACGGGCACCCCTGTTTATTGCCATTTTAATGTTCCAACTTCAAGTATTTGTATCCTAACCCATTTCCATTCGAATACCCAGTCATCAACAGGGGTAAAACTACTGACAACAAGCAATTTCTAGTACATTCAATTAGGATTAATCACACATATATCCAATAAACACATTAAGAACCAATCATAATTACATTGAGCATTAACATGGGGTTAAAGTCCTAGCATTTCCTCAACAAGAACCACATCACAACACATGCATTGAGTTCATCTCTGAATATACTCATCCTTTTAGCACAATCACATAAAACACACAACTTAGGGTAAAGAACTCACATTGTTTCAACTGCACAATGGAAATACAAGCTAGGAATTTGAACTCCAACACAATGCAAGCTCCTAAAAAGTGAAATCAACCTCAGCTCCTAATCCCTTCTTCCTTTGTGTTTAAAACAACATTGTAGCTAGAAAAACCCCAAATCTAACTTCAACTCACTAGAAACCATCCACCAACAACACATGCATGCAAAAATCCAGCTGAATTAATCACCCTTTCTTCACATGCAACTCGAGATTGATAGGAAAAATGAACTAGCAAGGTTGATCTAGCAAATTCTGATTTTTTGCCTATATAGTGGAACAAGAACTTGAGACTGATAGGAAAAATGAACTAGCAAGGTTGATCTTCTAGGTTTTGTAGTAAAGAAGGGAGGTGTTCAATGTTTCTCTCCTTTCTCTCTCAAATTCGAACTCTCCTCTCTCTCCCTCAAGCTCTATTCTTTCTTTTCCCTTTTTAGAAAATGCAAGTGTGTTTTTGAAAGGTAAAGTGAAGAGGGGAGTTTTTATCAAATAATTTTTCAGCTGATCCCTTGACACAAATGGGCTAATTTTATGGTATTGGGTTTCATAAAAAAAAATCTGTTTACTTTCTGCACCTACCCTTTTCACTAATACCCCAATAGCTCTACAATGCATCTATGAAATTTATTACACAAAAAAATGCAATTTAAATCTCATAACAATAATTCCACCAATGACGAAATCAGTTAGCAATCAAGGAATACTATTCTCATGTTTAACATAACAATTCATCAATTATTGACTCAAACCACAATAACCAAATTCAATTTACAACAATTAATTAAATTATTCACTAATTGGAACAACTAGAACAACCACTTTGGGGGATGTTACACAAGCACTCTGACGCCCAGGTCAGTCTATGATAGAGATTGAGCATATGAGAGGAGTGGAGAAATCACACATTTTCTAGGAGTGAGTTGTGGTATATATCTAGTGGAGTAATTGGGCTTACTCTAGAAGTTTCTCCATATTGGGCTTAGCGCTTCCAAGTATTGGGCTAGCTTGCAATTGGTCCATTACCATGCAATTGGGCTAGCTTACTCTAGAACATTAATCAATAAAAGTTATTATCATTGGTTTTTAATTGAACAAATCCATCGCTCCTCTTTTTCTCTTTCACAAACCTCTACACTTCCACTCTTTAACCTTCGCTCACACTTCCTCATCAATGACCAAGGGCGAGAAGAAACCCCTGGAGAAGAAGCCATCGGAGAAAGCTTTGGAAGACAAGACGAGGCGAGGAAGGAGTTCCTGAAAGGCGCACCCTCCAGTGACATGAAGAAGAGGAAGGCAAAGAGCGTTGAGACCTACAAGATTTACATCTTCAAACTTCTGAAGCAAGTGCACCCTGACATCGAGATTTCCAGCCAAACATATGGGAACTATGAACAAGAATCATCGAGATTTCCTACCATATTGCATCTCATAAGATTCAGACTGACGTCCTCCTTGTTCTTCCTGATGAGCTTGCCAAGCACGCCGTCTCTGAAGGAACCAAGGTGGTCACGAAGTTTACCAGTTCTTGAATACTCATATTTAAATTAGGGTTCGTTTGATGTATATTTTGATTCGTCTCAATTCAATATAGAGATGTAGTTACCTCTCTAATGAAATATCCTTCTGGAAAAAAACAATTAGTTGTTAGTTACAATTAGTTAGGAGGGTATGTATTCTATTACTGCTATTGCAGTTTCTACACTTTGTTCAATCAATCAGTGAAATTACTTTTCATTTCACTCTTCTTGATTTTGTTGTACCTTCAATATGGCAATAGTTGAAAGATAGATCTTCCACACTCTGAATCTCTCAAAAATTCCTCATTTTAGTGATCTTCTTCCTTCTTCAGAAGTCATTTTTTATGCTTCGATTTGCTACTTCCACGGAGAATCAAATCAAGATTCAAGAACATGTCGATCCTCTCTACCTGCATTCTTAAAATCATACTGGTCTAATGAAATCATATTTCATTTCACTCTTCCTGATTCTGCTATACCTTCACTAGGGGATGAAAAAGAAGTTTGTGTGGCAAGATATTTGACATTCGGTTATTTGGAGTTTATTGACGACAAGAAACGATACAATACTATTTTAAGAAATTGCAGCTTTAGCTTTACTTTAGTTGTTGATTTGATTAAATTGTGGTCTTGATCTTGGTTTAATGCTCAGTCTCGTGGAACCATTTTCTCTTTTGGTGAAAGGTGTATGTGTCCTATGATATTATTGACTATTTTGTAAACCAAATGTAACAATTGTCTAAGGGTTGGAATACCCCTTGTACTCCTTACTTGAATGCATTTTTTAGTTATCAAAAAATTACTTACCCAATAAAATAGTAATAATAACATTTTAAAAAAATGTCACTAGTCACCCAACAATGGTTGTTTGAGCTAGTTAGCGAAGCACAATCCCCAAAAGGAGAATTAAGTTCAAATGTTAGAGAAGCCACATTGGGGAGGCAAGTATCGGAGAGAAATCTCTAGCTCTCGATGCCATCAGTTAATCCCTTACTAGGAATTTTGATTCTATATGACCCTTACTAGGAATTTTGATAACAGAGTTCATTCATATAAAATTGTGATTCTATATGACCCTTACTAGGAATTTTCTCTCTCCAAAATAAGCAAATCCAAATTGAAACTTCACAATTCATAATTGTATGTAAAAAGGACAACTCTTACAAAGATAAAAATATAATACATTACACAAACTTAGTTTACAACACTTTCTTTCGAGAACATGACTTAACCAAACAATAAAGTTTTTGAGTCCTTCTTTCCTACTAAACGAGTTCTGATTTTCCAGTAAGAAACCATCTGTACCATCTAGCAGACTGCTTGGGTACACGCTTGAGGTTATTATTAAAATCAATATATATGAGTCCATGTTTCTCAGCGAAGCCCGACTGAAATTCAAAGGTATCAAATGCTGACCACACGAAGAATCCGGTGACATTCACTCCATCACTGCAGATGTAAACACGTCCAAAAAGGGTTACTATAGAATAAATTATGGATGTAAACACTCCATCACTAGGCCAATTATGAGTTGTAAAGTTTATTTATTTGAATATGTTAAAGTTATTTTTAATTATATTTTTAGCAATTCATGGCTTTTAAAATTTTTGAACCCCCTATTGGTAGCCAATCCCTCCCCTTATATCTCTTATAATGATCGATCATTGTATCATACTTGTCAATATCCTTAATAGTCACTAGTGCAAAAATGAGATTAGAATTAGACATTTAAAGTCAGGCGCTCAAATGTCTGACTACGTAAGTAGACACGGTGGCAAACTTGTAATTAAGAGGCAAAATTCGCGAGTTTTAAAGTCAAGTGGGATACACGCCTGACTTCTAAAGTGAAAAAATAGGAAAAAATTAGACTTTAGAAGTCAGGCGTGTAAGCGCTTGACTACATAAGTGACACGGTGGCAAACTTGTAATTAGGGGTGAATTTTTTTTCTTCTGTTCTAATACTTTAGACGTCATGCTTCTATTCGCGCTTGACCTCTAAAGTCCAAAAATAGAAAGAAAAAAAATCACTCTCAGAGCCTCTCACTCTCATTCTCAAACATTCACTCTCACAATCTCACGAACACTCCTCTCCTCTCCTCTCCTCTCCATTCTCACTCTCACGAACCCTAATCCTTCATCTTCTCTCTGATCCTTCATCACTACATCACTACAGAGAACTCAGAACTCCTCTCCCTCACCGTTTCCTCTCCCTCACGCACGCCTTCTCACTCTCAGAGATCACCGTTTCTTCTCCCTCAGCGTTTCCTCCTCACCGTTTCCTCTCCCTCACGCACGTCGTTCTCACTGTTTCACGCACGTCGTTCTCACCGTTTCACGCACGTCGTTCTCACCGTTTCCTCTCCCTCACGCCGTTCTCACCGTCGGCGTCGCTATTGCTGTTGCCGTCGCCGTCGTCGTCGTCGTCGCCGTCGCCGTTCTCAGCGAAGGTCTCTTCCAACAGAACGAACAGGTATAATACTTCTTCCTTCTCAAAACTCTTCTCTGCTTCTCACAGTTGAAAACCCTAATAATTTTTAAACACTGATTTAACCTTTTTCAGTTTCGGTTTCGGTTTTGCTACGAACACAAAACCCTAACCTTGTGAATCTTGATTCTGATTGCAGATCTACGAAGATCTGCTTGTGGAGAGGTGATTTGCAAGTTTGCTGCATTGCCATGGACCTGAGCGCCAGTACGGTTGTGTTTGGTTCCATACAAACACTTCGGGAGCACCGAGACGGTCAAGGCTGGCAGAGAAGCTTCCAATGGCTGGATCAGAAGGAGTTTTCCATGAAGTAAGCTTTACTTTCTCCCCACTTATTTTGTTTGTGCTGATTATTATATTTGGAAGGAATGTATCACAAGGTTGACTGAAACTCTCCCATATTTTATTGCCCGTAGTGTCATCCAGCAAGACAAGGTTTCCAGTATTCATAAGTTGAGCAGTACTAGTGTTTGAAGAAGTTGATACATTTGATGACCAAATAACATGTTTATGTCCATTTAGTAGTACGAGGTTTCTATTGTTGGATATGGTGAGAACCCCGGAAGAGTCATTTAGTGGTTTGTTTCTGTTGGCTATCCATATGATATTGTTGGATTGATTTAGGTACCAAATTCCAAGGTAGCGATTTGTTGTGTTTGGGGGGCTGAAGAATCCAAGCTTGAAAGCATTGTCATTGGAGCTTAATGTCTCATGATCTTTGATCAATTGAGAGGATGTAATAGTGTCCACCACGGTACTGCTGCAGCCAATGTTTATGTAAAGGGTTGAGATTGAGAGGGAGAATAAAATCAGCAACATATTTCCTCGTATGGCTAATGCCAACATGTTTGAATTCACTAATAATGCCTAGCTACTAGTATTGTTTTATATATGCAACATGTTTCCTCGTTGACTGACTTATTCTTTGTGTCTTTTTATACTCTGACTTTTGTAGTTGGATGTTGCAAACTTGAAACAGCACCAACCACACAAGTCAAGCTCAGTGAAGTAGTAGACCAATAATGGAGTATACATCATTACAAGCAACAACTATTGTTATTCAATCAGGATTGAATTTAGGCACTTGAAATTCTCGCACACAGCTGTAAGGTCCTCTTGATTTCAAACTTAGTTTGGTATTTGCCAGTTGAGCTAAGCATTATGGTAAATAAAGCAAGGCAAACACAGTTATATCAATCAACTACTAGTTATCTTCCTATAGAGAGATAGAGACAGCCCATATTAAAGATAACATATTGCAAAGTTGAACATATATAAGAAAATGACCTGACTCTCTCTTCTTGTGGCAACTTATATATTACTTTGACAAGAAAGCTTTGATCTTTCTCTACTGTGCTAACTTGTCCACAAAGGATACTATTAGTCCTTACAATTTCCAAAGAGAAACACAGGTAAAAAAGCATGTGACTTTTCTATATTTTTCAGCACTGGTAATTAAGTATTATTCTTGTTAATATATATATATATATATATATATATATATATATATATATATATATATATATATATATATATATATATATAACTTTCTTCTCAGTTTCAGCTTCAAGGAAGATGAGAATGGTCTGAAAATATAGCTTTGCATGGCGAGTCAAAGAATAGGAGAAACTGGTTTGTCTGAGTCAGGGCCTTCAAGTCATCACCACCATATCCCTTATGGAGTTCTTCATGGAATTAGTACCCCAACATCAACCTTAATGTATCCTTCAATAACTTTTCCATCTCACTGCTATTATCACTTATTTAAAAGAAACTTTTTTTGACACAAGTTATTTAGAAGTTTTTTCATTTTATTTTAATTTTGATTCCATATATTTGTATACATATCTGAGATGGGTTTTAATTGTTTTTATTTTATATTTTTTGTCTCTTAGGAATCAAGGGTCTGCTTTTGATTTTGGAGAGCTGGAAGAAGCAATAGTTATGCAAGGAATTAAGATAAGAAATGATGAAGGCAAAGCACGTATGTTTCCTTTTCCATGGTTTATTTACACTTTTCTGACCAACTCTTTCTACAAGCATAGAAAAGAAAGGAGTGGGAAGATTTACCATTTTGAGTACCATAATGATTCCGAGGCATTACATTTAAATGGCATGGGGTTACAATCTTAGAAAACTGACTTTCCTAGCATGATTCTTTTCTTCATCTACCTTTTGATATAAATAAATAGCATTTATTATTGGTAATCTTATGAGATTTTATATATTTTCCTTTTGTGATTCTTGCAGCTTTATTCACAAGCAAACCTGCAGCTACACTTGAAATGTTCCCTTCATGGCCAATTAGATTCCAGCAAACTTCAAGAGTAGTAGTTGACTCTCTTACTTCTCCTTCTTTGACCAATCCATATGTAAAAGATTCTTTGTTTTGGAACTTACAACTTAGTAGCACTTCAATAAATTTCTTTCAACTACACACTTTAACAAAGGTAATAAAAATGAAATTATGATTTTGGAATTTGCAAACATAGGGAGGTTCAAAGTCAGGAGGGGAAAGCACTGATTCAGGATCAACAGAACTTCAGTTTGAAACAGATTCTCCCATAAGTATAAAGGGATCTTCTTCTGATCATAATAATAATCAAGCTTTTGATCAGCAACGAAAAACTGATGCTATAGGAATTGGCTCATCATCACAGAATCAATCAGCAGCAAAATCACCTCAGGAAAAGGAAAAGGAAAAGGAAAAGGTTGTTTAATTACAATAACTATAACTATTTGTTTCCACTGTTAATCTCTCTTTTCATGTCTCCTAAACTCAGGCAAACTTGGACTCTTTCATGCAATTATTACTGTGATATGTCTGTCTCTTTTCTTCTTTACACAAAAGAACAACACAGATCCCAACAACTCTCAGAAGATCAAGAGAACACAGAGTTTTCCTGATTCCTGTAGGATTTTCTGACTTGAGATATGGAGGGAGGAAGAGAGAGAGAGAGAGAGAGAGAGAGAGAAATGAACGTTAAACAAGAAAACAAAGGGAGAATCTTTTTAGTCCTTTTTAAAAGTTAACCACACCCACTTCACTTGTGTTTTCTTCAAATTTTTGAGTTAGAAATCTAAACCCAACTTCAAACCAAAATAATGGCAGAAAGAGATGATTTTTGCTACCCATTTCATAAACATTAATACTTACTTCATACTCATCTTGCATTATTGCTTGAGAGTACTTGAGTTGAGACTACCACAGCATTTCTTTCAGCTTTGCTTTTGACAACATCAACTCATTTATTTACTAGTTAGAAATCTACTGATATAATATGGATACATTTTTCTAGTTAACCTGTCTATCTGTTTTCTGTTTTCCCATGTATAAATAATTAATCCTTATTATTATTATTTTGGGTGGTTTTTTACTGCAGAAGAAAGGAGCAGCTGGTTCCTCATCAGAAAAGACACTTGATCCAAAGGTTTTGAATATCACACACACATAAATGTTAAATATTATATATATATTCTAAGGTGTATCTTTATTGTTTGCATTTTACCATGATTTTGTTGTTTGGTTTGGGGTTCAGACACTGAGACGTTTGGCACAAAACAGAGAAGCTGCAAAGAAAAGCCGTCTAAGGAAAAAGGTATATGTCTCATCTCATCACACATTGATCTGCCGTACAGTCAGTTGTTTTGATTTGAAATATCAGATATTGGAACCTCAAAATTAATACTAAATAAACAGTATATACACGGTTGTGTTGTGTAAATGTATTAATTGCTGCATTTTCCTTTGCAACGGCAGGCTTATGTGCAGCAGCTAGAGTCAAGTAGATTAAGGCTTGCCCACCTTGAACAAGACCTTCAAAGAGCACGCTCTCAGGTACTATTCTCTTCCACACACAACAATAAATAAATAAATACATACTGCATAATGTTTTTATTTATATATAGTAAGTTCTAATGATCATTATTTGTGCTGTTTAATTTAATTAATATAGGGAGAATTCATGGGTTGTGGTGTTGCTGGTGGTAATATAAGCTCTGGTGAGTGCTGTACTGCTCTTTTTTGTTGAACACCCTGGTTATGCCATAATTATCTTTCTGGAAAAACCTAGTACCTACCTCACATATTTGTTTTGCTAATCTTTATACTTTTGTGCAGAAAGTGGAAAATGAAACAATGAAATAAGAGAGTTGTAGTTAATACTTGCTATAATTAATTACACTTGTCTTCCTTTCATGCAGTTTGATGAATTTGAATCTTTTAAAACAAATAAGTGATCAAAGTCAAATTTTGAATTTGCTTTTGGATATTTAAACCCTGAACAAAAAAAAATCATCTAGAGTTGGTTAGATAAGTCTCGGAATTTGACCAAAATATATTATTGCTTAGTTTCAGTCTGAATCCATATAACAAAATGATCACTGAGTGTACGTTGCATACTTGCAGTAATTAAAGATATATATAGATAGGAAGAAAAAGAGAGAAAAGGAGTACAAGTAAATGACTATTCTTTAATTAAATCTGTCATCAATAATTTTTTAAATTAAATTAATTTTTCTACATGTCTTTAATTAAGTTTTGCATCTTCCAAAAATATCCATGCATTTTATTTAGCAGAATACTTGAAAAGATATGTAGTGCTACTGCTACTTTCTAAACATGCATGCATATGAAGACTAGCTCCTATAATGCTTTAACTTTTTCCTGATTCCTATAGGATCCCAACAACTCTCAGAAGATCAAGAAAACAGCCTCTGTATGAGAATTTTCAAGGTTAATGTTGAAATCAGAGTTGTTTTGGGAAATTATGCTTGTTTTGAGAAATATATATGTTTTACTCTATTTTGAGAATGCAAGTTGACTAGCACTTGATTGGTTACATTCATTAAGCGTTACTTTACTGATATATGACTCCATGGCCCAACGGATAAGGCGCTGGTCTACGGGACCAGAGATCTGGGTTCGATCCCCAGTGGAGTCGCTTCTTTTTAATGAAAAATTTGTATAACCAGGGTGTATAGATTAAACCAAAATTTAAAAAAAAAAAACTTTTAAGGTCAGGCGCAATAATGCTTGACCTTAAATCATACATACGAAGTCAAGCAATAATAAAAGCTTGACCTTAAATCATACATACGAAGTCAGGCAAGAATAAATGCTTGACTTTAAATCATACATACGAAGTCAGGCAAGAATAAATGCTTGACTTTAAATCATACATACGAAGTCAGGCGAGAATAAATGTTTGACTTTAAAACATACTAACGAAGTCAGGCGCAATAAATGTTTGACTTTAAAACATACTTACGAAGTCAGGCTATCGCTTGACTTTAAAACTCCAGACATACAAAGTCGACTTAATAAAAGTCAAGCGCCCGCCTGACTTTAAATCCCCTTTTCGCCTGACTTTAAATCCCCTTTTTGCACTAGTGAGTTCCTGTGTTATAAGCATAAGCAAGAGTATCAAATTAAAAGTAACACTTAAACAAGTAGATGGATGGAAAAATCTAATAAGTAAAATAAAAGTCCAGAGCATCTTTGAAGTGTTATACAATTTTTAAAAGAACATAGGGTATTCAATGTTGTCAAAAAGAGTAATTATTCTTGAAGAATATACACTCATCCCTTTATCATATATATGATCAAAATTTAAAAGCACATAGGGTATTCAATGTTGCCAATATCCAATCCCAACCTGCTTGAGCTTCTTGAATTATTTCATCCCATGCAGTTGGTCCTCTCCCTCCTTCATGAACAGATCCTTCTACCTATATTCACAAATAACAGGTTAGAGGTTAAATTATTCGAATTAAAATATTATATGCAACTACTAAAAAAATAAAATAACAATAGAATTTAGAAACAGAAAAATTCAGATTTTACGTCACTAATACTTAACGACAAAATTAGAGAGAAATTTATCGTATTTCCATCTTTAAATTCTCGTGGTTTTCTGTAAGGATAGTGTTACTAAATTGGTATTATTAATAATATTTTCACTTATTGAAAAAAAAAGGCTAGCTACTAAGCATTCGAACCTGTAGAGCAGATGTTCCAGCTCCAAACAAAAAACCATCTGGAAACGATGATTTACTAACCACATATGGTGAATTTCCTGCAATCATATGCCATTTTATACAATTAAACTTTATTCATTGGAACATTTTATATATGATGGTTGTGTTAAGGAAATGGAGCAATTTAAAAATGTTAGGAAAAAATAATGTAATTAATGGACAAACCTTGAGCCTCTACAAGAACGTTGGCAAGGAAAAGACATTTTTGTAAATTTTTGATGATGATGAGAACTCCATTTTAGAAACAATATTCTGAACATTAATATCTTGTAGGTATATATACGGAAGAAACAGCAAGCCAAGGCAGGTATATTACAACCTATACTATGATGTCATTTTCTATTTCTAGAAACATTTATATAACACTTGCTAGGGCATGAAACCCACCGTTACTGGAGGAACTCCTCCACCTCCGCCAGATGTCAATCTGCACAGAAAGAATAAGAAGCAAAACATCAGCCCTGTACCAGATATTCCTATATCTGAAGAACACGAAATGAAAGAAGCAGAAACAGAGAGCTCTCCTTCTCCTAAATCTCCCAAATCTTTCAAAGATGCTCTTTTGAAAATCTATGGTGATGATGACCTAGATGCTTGCTGGGGAGACTTATTAGCTGAAGAAATAGCTGAGGAGAAAATGGAAAAGCCCACAAATGTTCAATCTGAACAGATACCTAAACCTAACTCTGTTATTCCAGCAGTTGATCTGTCAAAGGAAGAGTTGGAAGCTTGGTCTAAGCCATGGAGGAATACACTGATAGTTAAAGTCCTGGGTAAGAAAGTAAGCTTCAGAATGCTTGAGGGGAAGCTGAGAAAGTCTTGGTTGCTTCATGGAGACCTTAGGATTACGGATTTAGCTGAGGATTTTTATATAGTACAACTTTCTGACATTGAAGATTATAAGCATGCTCTATTTGAAGGACCTTGGAAAATTGCAGATCACTATCTCATAGTCCAAAGGTGGAGACCTCTATTTTCTCTAAGTGCATCACTTACAAAAAAAGTTGCTGTGTGGGTAAGGGTGCCTAAATTGCCTGTGGAATTATGTAACGATAAGTTTCTTAATCGTATTGGAGCTACTATTGGCACTATGCTTCGTATTGAAAAAGTTACTTCCATTCATTCAAGAGGTAAATTTGCTAGAATTTGTGTTGAAATTGACCTAGATAAACCTCTGATATCCCACTTCACTATCTGGGGGATGAAGTTATGTCTTGAGTATGAAGGTTTACATGCTATATGTTTTAGATGTGGTAAGTATGGACACAAGAAAGAAAATTGTAGAGAAATGCTTGAAGTAGCTCAGGAAAATGTAGTTATAAATGGTGATGATGATATGGTAGCTGAACAATTAGTTCAAACTGAAGTAACAGAAGCTGTTCCTATGCAGCGAGAGAATGAGAAAGTGGAAATGACCAAGATAGTGGTGGATAATTCTGAGAAGGAGGAAAGTGTTATAGGTCCATGGAATATTCCTAAGTATGTTTCTAGGAAGAACAAGAAAAATAATTCCCCAAAGAGTAGTGGTTTTCCTAAACCAAGGGCTGATGTTGTTACAAATGCAGAGAGAAATATGAATGTGAGTACCTCCACTCTGAATGTTGGAACTGGCCCTGTTAAAAACAGTAGCAATGGTGCAGTTGTTGAACAGATGCCTAATGATGATTCTCCAAGGACCAAGCCTCCTCCTAAGCCAAAGATTCGCAATGCTACTGGTGGGAGAAATCCCCAAACACCTGCTCTGAAAAAGGGTCAACAGATAATTAGAAATCAAGGAATTAAAGAAGGAAGCAATTTACATATTGGTAAAGTTAATCCTCCAGACACTAAACAGGCACCTAGAAATGAAAATATAGCATCATCTTCAAAGGCTAATGAATTGAAAGCTAATACTTCTGGGATTAAAGTTAACCCTGAGGAAGAAGCTATACTTGCTTATATGAAAGCAATGAATGAGTCCTTTGGGACTAAACTTCTCACAAAAATTCAAGGAATGGATGATGGAAGAATAGCATTGGCTAATATTGATGATAAAAATATAGTCAAAGCTAAGAAAAAAGTTAAGGATTGCATTGCTGCAGTGCCAATGGATGTTACTGAGGGGACAGTTATGCAAACCCCATCAAACCAAAAAGCTCTATGAATTTTATTTGCTGGAACTGTAGAGGAACAGCTTCCAAGGGTTTTGCTGGTTTGAATAAAGACTTGAAGAGAGATTATTCTGCTTCATTTATGGCATTACTAGAGACACATACTAGTGGCACTCTTGCTAAAAGAATAGCTAAGAGGACTGGGTTTGAAAACCAATATATCAAAGATGCTAGAGGGCAAGCAGGTGGTATTTGGCTTATTTGGGAGTCTGCTCATTGGAATATCACTATATTGAAAGAATCTAATCAATTTGTGCATATCCAAGTTGGAAATAATACCAATAGAGTTTGGTATCTTACTGTGGTGTATGGAAGCCCTCATTACACTCCTAGGCAAGAACTTTGGGATGATATTCAGTCTTTGCATGCTGATGTGGATGGTCCTTGGGCTATTATAGGAGATTTCAATGCCACTCTCAAAGATACTGAGAGAGTTGGTGTAACATCCCTAATTTTAAAATAACATTTTTAAAGCGAACTTTATATAAATGCTAATCGAAGGAATTAATAATTCGGAATTCGGGAACGGACGAGTCGAGAAATTTTATGCCGAGTAATTAACCGTAGAATTAGTGGAGGTTTTGACCTAAAAACCTTGAGTTAATGAACTAAGGGCATTATGGTCTTTTCCCAAACCATAACACCCTCAGCCCATACACCCTCCAACTGAACCCATCTCTCATAAACACAATTGAAAATCAGAAATGGAGAGAAGAAGAGAAAAGAGAGGAAAGGGAGGAGAGAGTTGCGAATAAGAGAGGGAGGGAGAGCTTGAACAAGTCTTGATGCATGTGCTTGCTTCTTCCTTCATCAAGATCAGAATTTCATCCTCTTTCTTCTGGTAGCATTCTTGCAAGATGGATCATTCTCATCTCCTCTCTACCATTTTCGGCCACTCAAGCTCCACATGGAAGAAATGGAGTCTTTGCTCACTTGATGCCTTGCATGTGCACTTAGAGTTAGAAGGGAGGTACATCTGAACCCACTTTATGAATTGGAAGTGTTTTGAAGGTTGTAATGTTGCTGGTACAGAAGGTGGAAGCTCAAATTCGAAATGGCAAGTGGTTGAAGATGGTGTGATCAAGCTAATTAGAAATTCTGGGCAAAACCCGTTTTACCTACCTTCGGTGATTGTATCGTATCTCCCTGTACAGAACTCCTATGATCGTGATTCTTGTCCCTCTGGAAACTAGACACAAAGATCTTCATTTTGGGCACAAGAACCGCATGATTTCATTGAGAAATGAGAGAGATATCATGCTCACAACGTTCGGATTAAGAATCGGCCACTGTTCTGGAGCAGTCCTCTTGTTTTGTTGATATCTCCCAATCTACTGGTTGCAGGCAAGTGAATCTTTCTCCATCAGAGAGTAGACAAAATTCCCTTCACCGTAGACCCTCGTTTTGCTAAGTTTGGTTGAGATTTGAGTGATTTATACTCGTTGCAAATTGGTGTTTGGTTGCTGGAAACAGCAGGAGCAGATTCCGGAAGATTCATGTGATTGCCGTTCGTTCGAGTCCGCGAAGTTTCGGCGTTGGGAGCGATTTTCATCGCCAAAAGGTGAGTTCTATACTCACTAGGGAAACTATCATGTGTTCTGGTTGAGTCTCGCGTTTTTCAAGAAATTGGCGACAAGCCGCTTTGCGAAAACCCGTTTTAAATACCGAGCTATGTTGTTGTTTGATTGAGATTGTGGTTGATTATTATAATCGTTATGTGATTAATATGTGGATTGTTTGGCTGGATAATATTCTCTGTTTGAAGGTTGATGAGTTAGGTATCGATCGGAACGGAGTTTGGACACGAAACGGATTCGAAAAAGGGCTCGAAATGGCATTTCAACAAGTCTGTGAGACAGGCACGGACCGTGCGCCATCAAGCACGGGTCATGCGTTGCCTTCTGATTCACAGGATTGCTGAGTGTTGATTTCGCGCACGAACTGTAACACCCCTTTTCTACCCCTTAGTTCGCACGTCATTATCAGGGTAATTTCATTTTCAAAAATGTTAATTGAGTTGATAGAAAAGAAGTGCCACATCGTCATAAAAATTGAACTTCACCAAACATTCAACACGCCACAGCGGAATAAAAATAATAACTCGCTAAGCCTCTCGAACACGTCGCATACACTCCACATAGTCATTAAACAGTTAAATTAATTAAACTATCAAACTCCAGCCACGCCCCCTAGGTGCTACAGTATCAGAGAGCGACTCGACAACATCCCACAGCTAATAAGGAAGGCAGCAGGTCCTTCACTCGCGGTTACCTGCAGCGTTGCCACAATAGAGCAACATTCCAAGCAGAAGGGTGAGCTCAATTCAATCCATATAATAAATCACATGATAAGCAGTAAGTCAAGTCACAGCACTAGAGTAAACACATCACAAATCATCAATCACGTCATTACAACAACTCATAGAGTAAACACATCACAAATCATCAATCACGTCATTACAACAACTCATCACAATGCCATGCGGCTATATGAGATGCAACCCTCACCGGGGCATATGCATGATGGTACCAGGGCATATGCATGATGGTACCATACTCGTCACTGCCACTATGGGCGAACATCGTCACTGCCACTATGGGCGAACATCGTCACTGCCACTATGGGCGAAATGCACATGCTATGAGACACTATGGACACATGTGCAACCACAAATCATCATAATCACAGCATCATCAAAATATGGACCACTAAGGGCAACAACGTCATTTAATTAGCCACTAAGGGCATCCTCGTCGTAATCACATCATCATCAAAATATTGACCACTAAGGGCAACAACGTCATTTAATTAGCAACTAAGGGCATCCTCGTCGTAATCACATCATCATCAAAATATTGACCACTAAGGGCAACTACGTCATTTAATTAGCCACTAAGGGCATCCTCGTCATAATCATCACAATCACATCATCATCAAAAATATTGGCCACTAAGGGAAAAAGCGTCATTTAACTAACCACTAAGGGCATCATCGTCATAATCATCCATTTTGATACTAAAACGTTAAAACTGTTGGCTGTGCGCAAAAAAAGAATTTTTAAAGAACTCAACATGGCTTCACAACGTCCTGGGAGGACCACCGGGGACAGCCTCTTGGGCGCCCAGAAAACACCAGCAAATAATAAGTTTTTATTTTAAAAATATGACACACAGGTAGACGACCGAAAAAGCTTCCCAACACTTTTTGAAACGTTTAAAACGGATGCCCGAGTCAAAAGATATAGCGAAAACAGTTTTATTAAAAATTGGGAACATCCTGGAAATGGCGCCCAGGCACAGGGATCCGGCGCCCAGCAACACAGAATTTGGCAACACAGGCAACAGGCGCGCACACGGGCGCCATGCGCCCAGGGCAGCAACACACGCACTGGCCCGCAACACACGCCCAGGAGAGGGGATCCGGCGCCCAGAAACTGGCGCAGCTTAAACAAGTTTGATTCCAGAAATTTGACTCAACTTTGGAGACTCATAACTTGAGCTACACAACTCCAAATCGAACGAAACCAGTGCCAAAACGACCGGCTTTAAGTCTATTTTCAAAAACAATCAGCCACATAATTTTTGGATCAACAAAACAATACCAGTTTTAGAAAAACCGAACAGTGTCCAGAATGCACACATATGGCGCCCAAGGCGCCTAGGGGTTACAAAATCTTATTTCTCATCAATTAAATTACTAATTCAACACCAAAATTCAATTACCAATATGAACATCAAATTACCACGGTCATCTCCAATTATCATCAATCACAATACCATCAAAACATTAATCAAACACTTGATATGCAATTCACCCTTTTAACAATTAGAACATCACTCTTGCAATTTTAATCATAGAATTCACAATCCAAATCATCATGATCATCCCATACATTCATAAATCAAACATGAAATCACACACATATCAAGAACATGGATAGATCTAGGATGTCCTAACTTACAACCCATCATGCCACCTATTATATAAATCGAATAAAACTCCCCTTACCTCTTAAACGTATGCTCCTTAGGAGATGACCGAATGCACCACTAGAAACCACCGCAACACACGAGCCAAGGCCTTCAAATTGCGCAAACCTCCTCTCCTCTTCTCTCCAAGTCGCAAGCCTTCTCTCCCTTTCTCCTCATGTGCGCCACTCTCCCTCTCAATTCGCCTCACCTCACTCCTTTTTCTAAAAAAAAATGTGCTAATGAGCGCTAACCCCTAATTTTTTTTGATTAAATATGCGCCTAGGTCATGGGTCATGGGCTCTCCTCAGCTTAAGCCCAATTTAATTGTCAACACCACCTCCTACTACAATACCACACCTTATTATATGCTATAATTTTTAATTATACTAATTAAATAAAATAAACGCCTAAATACTTAATTAAATAAATAAATTAAATATTTTGGGGTGTTACAACTCTCCCCCACTTAGAATAATTTCGTCCTCGAAATTTCTCTGCTAATGCTAACATTCCTCCATTAAACGACTACGGCCTCTAGGCAGCTAGTGCCATCTATCACGCTGATTATTATTCCTTTGATTACCGGCGATAAGTGATTGGGCGGCCGTCCCTCCTACTCGTTCAGCCAGGTAACTTCAAGCAGTAGTAATCAGGCTCACTCTCTACTCCGCTGTGCCACTCTGGTAAACTGACTCGCATCCTACCCCACTCATCCATCCTCATGGGTTCGCACACTAGCAGACTGCTAACGGTTTGGTTTCTATGACAATGTCATTACAACAGACAACATATAGCACGCCACAATAATCAACATCATTACAACAACATATATCATCAACACAGCCAAATTCCGGGACCAACTATCCCTTTTTAAACAATGGCCATAGGCCCACAACAACAATCAGCAATAATAGCAACAACAAAACCGTGTGGGCCATTCGGCGATACCCACAACAACAATCAGCATAATAACTTGGGCCATTCGGCGGTACCCAAGACAACAACATCAACGTCCACATCATTAATACCAACATAATCGTCAACACATCATTAACAACCATCAACATCAACATAATCATCATGAACAACAACATAATCATGACAATGGGCGCTAATGCGCCAACAACCAACAACAGCAATAACAAATCAACAATCAACTGAACTTGCCACTCAAGCACATCAACGACGACAACAAAAACATATAAACAGCAGCTTAACAACATAGAACAGCAGCTTAATAACATAAAAACAGCAGCTTAATTCTGAGAAAACAGCACTTTAAATTTTAGTAAACAGCACATTAAAATTTAAGCAAACAGCACATTTAAATTGAGTAAAACAGTATCTTAAATATAAGTAAACAGCACCTTATTTTCTAAGAAAAACAGCATTACAGCACATATTTTCTTTCGAAGGAAACAGCAACATCGCATATTTATTCTTGAAGAAAACAGCAACCACAGCATGTATTTATTTTTAAGAAAAACAGCACCCTTCCTTGGTAGAAATTTCAGCAACAACACATATTTATTTTTGAAGAAAAACAGCAAGGCTTCCCGATTTTGTGGAGGAAAACAGCACCTCTTTTATTTTAATAAAACAGCAACAATAATGCTTTTAAATGACAAACAGCAACATGAAAATAATTCTGCAACAGCAACACTTTTGTTGATAAAAACAGCAACATAAAAATTCTGCAACAGCAGCATTTTATTTTTATACAAACAGCAACAGCAATGCCTTTAAAGGACATACAGCAACATAAAAAAAATTCTGCAAAACAGCAACATGACTATTTGAAAAACAGCAACATAAATTCTGCAAAACAGCACATGAATAATTGACAAAACAGCAGTATGTTTATTACAGGGGCAGCAACATAGTGAAATTTTAATTTCTTGGTATCATTCAAATATTCATACTCATACCACTCAATTTATCAAAGTTGCCTTTCAACAACAACAATTCACCAACCATCAAATTTATCCACACCCCATTCACTAAAAAAAACTCGCAATTCATCTGTTTCACCTCCTAGGGTAATTCGCATATCACTAATAATATTTAACAGCAACGATAACAACAACAATAGCAACCGCAACAAATTCTACAGCAACTTATATCGATACATTCTCTAGAATAACAACTTTATCACCTACTTAAATTATAACAACCTCAACAATAGTAGAAAGAACGACCGCAATAACAGCAACATCGTCGGCAACCACAACAGTTACACTATCAACAACAAATTTCTAGAGTCCAAATAATAAGCTACATATCATCTATTAGACACAGTCAATTTATCAAGAATTCAGATAAGGCATTATTGCATCTAAGATCACATGTATCTACACATGGCACGATGACAATACATCAATTAGAGTCATTTTTAATTTTAGCTAAATATCTTCACATAACAATTAAACTGATACTAAACGATTTGTTCAATTGCTCCTACAATGAACACACCTCAACCAATAATTTGGTCATTGCTCATACAATGGTTCACAAATAGCACATAACACATAAACACAAATCGGGGTCACCGGGTACCCCAAACGAGGAAACACTCACTGCACAAAAACTTTAGACGGCACAATAGTCACACAATTGACATATCACTAAAGTGATACTTCCACCCCAAAAACATTTATAAGACGAAGTGCGAAAAACGAGTGAAAATTGTCTTTCAAACAAAATCAACGATTTATTTCAGGAAATGATTTTCGCACGAGGAAGGTGTCATCAGCTCCTCAAATCATATAATAATCATTTAGAAGAACATCAAAGCCCATGGCGGTAAAACATTTCTTTTGATACGATAATTAGAATGACCTGAAATACAATATTGAAAATTCATCCCAACCCCGATAACATTTCCCTTCGGGTTCAAAAGAAGTAACTAACGCATCTTTCGAAAACCAAACATTTTCCAAATCAGCCGAGAAGTCAAAATCAAGTTCAGTAATATTAGTCACCAATCTCAAAAGTAATAGCTTCTTAGAATTAATGATAACATGAAATATAATCCACCCTTAAAATCGTTAAATCAAGAAACTTATTATTTTTAAAAGCAGATATAGCATGCCAGTCTAGGAATAACACCTAAAAGCAATTAGTTAAATAACTCTACGAAACACTCAAATCCTCGTTTACAAAATCACCTAATGCAAGTAATCAAGTCAGATCATAGTAGCCCAGAATAGTGATTTTAGAGATCAAGAAGACAAAAGTAGTCAAACAAATGCCAACAATGCAAGGTTTACACAGAGAAGACACAGAGTTCACACATCGGAAACGCAATACAACACACAGTACCAGCAGGGGTATCTCCCCCACTAGTTCACTTACCATTAGCAACTCTTGGTTTACCTGCAACACAAATATTGGTCAGCACTTAAAAGACAGCAGTTGGTCGTACACCGACACAACGACTCGACGACTTGGCCGGACAGACCGAACTGCTCTGATACCACTAATGTAACACCCCTTTTCTACCCCTTAGTTCGCACGTCATTATCAGGGTAATTTCATTTTCAAAAATGTTAATTGAGTTGATAGAAAAGAAGTGCCACATCGTCATAAAAATTGAACTTCACCAAACATTCAACACGCCACAGCGGAATAAAAATAATAACTCGCTAAGCCTCTCGAACACGTCGCATACACTCCACATAGTCATTAAACAGTTAAATTAATTAAACTATCAAACTCCAGCCACGCCCCCTAGGTGCTACAGTATCAGAGAGCGACTCGACAACATCCCACAGCTAATAAGGAAGGCAGCAGGTCCTTCACTCGCGGTTACCTGCAGCGTTGCCACAATAGAGCAACATTCCAAGCAGAAGGGTGAGCTCAATTCAATCCATATAATAAATCACATGATAAGCAGTAAGTCAAGTCACAGCACTCGAGTAAACACATCACAAATCATCAATCACGTCATTACAACAACTCATAGAGTAAACACATCACAAATCATCAATCACGTCATTACAACAACTCATCACAATGCCATGCGGCTATATGAGATGCAACCCTCACCAGGGCATATGCATGATGGTACCATACTCGTCACTGCCACTATGGGCGAACATCGTCACTGCCACTATGGGCGAACATCGTCACTGCCACTATGGGCGAACATCGTCACTGCCACTATGGGCGAAATGCACATGCTATGAGACACTATGGACACATGTGCAACCACAAATCATCATAATCACAGCATCATCAAAATATGGACCACTAAGGGCAACAACGTCATTTAATTAGCCACTAAGGGCATCCTCGTCGTAATCACATCATCATCAAAATATTGACCACTAAGGGCAACAACGTCATTTAATTAGCCACTAAGGGCATCCTCGTCGTAATCACATCATCATCAAAATATTGACCACTAAGGGCAACAACGTCATTTAATTAGCCACTAAGGGCATCCTCGTCATAATCATCACAATCACATCATCATCAAAAATATTGGCCACTAAGGGCAAAAGCGTCATTTAACTAACCACTAAGGGCATCATTGTAACACCCGTTTCTACCCCTTTCATCTATAACAATTATCAGAGTGCACAAATTATTTATTTTTTTTTTTTTGAAACGGAATGCTACAATTACTTCAAAAACACGTCAATTGTTTAATTTAAATTAAAAACATTACGCGGCATCATGGGCGGCCATTACTCAAAAATATGGTTACAACTTTAAATTAAAATCCAACAAGTCATACAAGACAAAACACTATCTAATAAGACGCCCCCCAGGTGCTACGTATCAGAGCAAACACCCTCCCACTAGACTTCTCTTTCTTCGGCTTGGAACACTTAGTACTAATATGTCCCATCTCCCCACAGTTGTAGCAAACGACGTCTCTCTTCTCGCACTTAGCAGCTACGTGGCCTTCCTTGCCACACTTGAAACACTTGAAGGCCATGCAATCGGGACTCTTATGTCCCGGCTTTCCACACTTGTGACACACAATGCCCGCAGTAGCGTCTCCCCCACTTGGCTTCCTGCCCGAACTCTCCTCTCCCTTTCCTTTACCACCTGAAACATCATAGGGCTTCCCCCTAAACTGAGAATTTCTCTTCTCCTTCACAGCCTTGTAAGCAGCAGAACTGTCTTCCTCATAGATCCTACACTTATCAACCAATCTAGCGAAGACCCGAACCTCTTGATATCCAATTGCTTTCTTTATATCAGGACGTAGACCACTCTCGAACTTGACACATTTTGAAAATTCAGAATTGGCATCATTAGCATAATAAGGACAGAATTGGGCCAGCTCCTCAAACTTGGCGGCATAATCAGCCACAGTCTTGTCTCCCTGCTTCAGCTCTAAAAACTCCACTTCCTTCTTGGCTCGCACATCCTCAGGGTAGTACTTTCTCTTAAACTCTCTTGTGAAAACCTCCCAAGTCACTTCCTCACCAGCATTTTCCAATCTTCGCAGCATTCCCAACCACCAGTCGTCAGCTTCCTCTGCTAGCATATGAGTCCCAAACTTCACTTTCTGAGCTGGAGTACACTCCATGACACGAAAGACCCGCTCTATCTCCTTCAGCCATGACAACGCTCCATCCGGGTTGTACCGACCCTTAAAGGTGGGTGGGTTCTCTCTCTGGAATGTAGCCAAATTGCGCGTCCCGTCATTAACAGCACCGGGTATATTACCCATCACCCCGGCTATAGCCTGCAAGGCAGCAGCAATTGCAGCATCGTCCCGTCTGGCCATTCTAGCACTGCAACAGAAAACAGAATTCAGAAACGAGTAACAAACTCAATGTTACTCAACACGACGACTCGACTACCGGCCGGACGGACCGAACTGCTCTGATACCACTTTGTAACACCCGTTTCTACCCCTTTCATCTATAACAATTATCAGAGTGCACAAATTATTTATTTTTTTTTTTTTGAAACGGAATGCTACAATTACTTCAAAAACACGTCAATTGTTTAATTTAAATTAAAAACATTACGCGGCATCATGGGCGGCCATTACTCAAAAATATGGTTACAACTTTAAATTAAAATCCAACAAGTCATACAAGACAAAACACTATCTAATAAGACGCCCCCCAGGTGCTACGTATCAGAGCGACTCGAACTCAAGGGAATGAAGGTCAAAGCCTTCAAGTACGGTTACCTGTAAAGTAAAATCAACAAAAGGGGTGAGTCTCAAACCCCATAATAAAGTACATAAGGAGTAGTATATACAGATACAGGACTACATCGAGACACAGCAATATTCACTTTAATCACCAGTTCAGCACCAACTAAATATTCACCAAATAAATAATCACCAAGTAATCACCAAAATAATTAATCACCAAAACATTCACCAAACGTATGTTTAATGTATGAGATGCAACCCAAAACTCCACTGGGCATATGCATGTGGATCCATTCACCAAAAATGAGCCTTGAGGGCATTCACCAAAATTTATAATAAGGCCGAAGCCCGAGGCCGAAGCCTATTCACCAAAATCATGCATATGATTATGCGACACCATGACAATGCATCACACACCAGAATAACCAAATAAATAATGGCATAGCATATTCACCAACAGTCGTTTATTCACCAACACCCAAAAGGGGATTACAGACCCCATTCACCAATAACAATATACACCATATATATATATATATATTTGCATACCACAATATTACACAGCACATTATTTTCACCGTGACAACACCATTAAAAATTACAAGGAACAGCACCTTAGTCTCATGAAGAACACCAACATTTTATTTAAGAGGAACAGTAACGATTTCCAATCCAAACAACAACTAGTACGCAGTCACTTGGGACTTTCAGAAACGGCCGGGGAAAAATATTAAATTTTGGTTTGGCTTGGACAAACAGATAGACAATAAAATAAGCGTCGTAACGCACTTTGAACCACCAAAAACGGACACCCGAGTCAAAAGTTACGTTAAAAACAAATTTAGGAAAAATTAGGCAACACTGCTGGAAACTGGCGCCTTAGGCGCCCAGCGCCCAGGCAACACACGCACACGCCCAGCGCGCAACACAGGCGCCCAGCGCCAGGCGCGCGCCACACACACACGCACGCGAACAGGCGCCCAGCGCCCAGCGTGCAACACACACACGCACAGCAGGCGCCAGCGCCCAGGCGCGCGCCACACTTGCCCAGCACACACACACAGCGCCTTGGCGCCCAGCACAGGCACCTGGCGCCCAGCACAGGCACCTGGCGCCCAGCACACTATCAAAACCAGATTTTCATATAAATTCAGCCCAAACATCATTTCTTCTCAATTTTAAAACATCACTTCTTCTCAAATAAAAACATCATTTCTCCTCAAATAAAAACATCATTTCTTCTCAAATAAAAACATCATTTCTTCTCAAATAAAAACATCATTTCTTCTCAAATAAAAACATCATTTCTTCTCAAATAAAAACATCATTTCTTCTCAATTAAAAACATCATTTCTTCTCAAATAAAAACATCATTTCTTCTCAATTAAAAACATCATTTCTTCTCAATTAAAAACATCATTTCTTCTCAAATAAAAACATCAAAATATCAAAGCACACAACATAACATAAAATGCACTTAGCACATGGCACACCAACACAACACAACATACACTTAGCCAAAACACAACAATTTGGCACGGGGCGCCTAACACAAGGGCGCCTACTTCCATGACCAAAATTCCGACAACATCAATACTTAGCGCGGGGCACCCCACTCAAGGGCGCCTAATTCCGCACCTAGACAACAATTTCCAGCAACAATAAAAAATACCACAATGGCGCCTTATGCGCCTATAACACCCAAAACATCAATTCATCAACAACAACACATGAGTACCAAGTGCTCAATCATCATCAACTATTTCAAACACCACAAAATTACTCCAAACTCAATTAATTAAGCCCAACATTATCATTTATACATTTATTCGAGCACTTAGTACGCAATTCGAAATTCATCTTACAAAGCAACAATTCGCATATCATCACAATGAGCAACAACAATAACAACAACATATTCATATATCATAAACAACATAGAAATCAATATAAACAGGACATAGGACCTAACCCCTACATACATCCCATTATGTTCCCTATTATAAGGCAAGACCCACCCTTACCTTAGTTTCACCGAAGACGGAGACCCCTCCACGTGCACACCGAGTAATCACAGCAACTGAGCTCCTCTCCTCCTCCTTGGGGTTTGCGCCTCTCTCTTCTCCTCTCCTCTCCCTTGCGCTATTTTTCTTCTCTTTTTCTTTCTCTCCTTTGCGTTTCTTTCTTTCTTTCTCACGCTCTCTCCTTTCTCTCCTCTCACTCACGCTTTCTTTTCTTTTTTCACAAATGAGGCTCCACTTCACTAACCTAGCGCCTAACAGCTCAAGTCTACGGGCTTGGGCTTGGCGCACTGGGCCAATCATAACACCTCCGAAATACCAACACCACCCCCTTCAGATAAATAAAATAATATAATAATAACTAAAACCACCCAATATTATTATTATTATCATCATCATTATTATTATTATTATTATCATTATTATTATTATTATTTCTATCACCAGCTCCTATTTAATTAATTAATTAAATACTAAATAACTATTTAATTTATTTCGGGGTGTTACAACTCTCCCCCACTTAGATTATTTTCGTCCTCGAAAATTCGCGTCAACATCTCCCTAACTCACCGGCTGGCTACGACAATTGACATCCTCACGGTTATACTCTAACTAGTCCGTACCCACGTTTACAATTAATTCACCTAAGACAAACAACAAAACTCGCAACAAGGTCTCTGTCGAAGATCGACAAAGGACACAAAGAACACACCAGGCAACATAAGACCAATCAGAGATGACAACACAAGACTTAAGCATTCACAACATTCAGCAGTATTAAAACAATAAGCAGCATCGGTATCGACCATAGGTTTAGCGGGAAAACTTTAACGAAACACATACCTCCGAAACGATCATCATTCTTCAGAAGACTCAGTGCCCACCAAGGCAAACACCCTCCCACTAGACTTCTCTTTCTTCGGCTTGGAACACTTAGTACTAATATGTCCCATCTCCCCACAGTTGTAGCAAACGACGTCTCTCTTCTCGCACTTAGCAGCTACGTGGCCTTCCTTGCCACACTTGAAACACTTGAAGGCCATGCAATCGGGACTCTTATGTCCCGGCTTTCCACACTTGTGACACACAATGCCCGCAGTAGCGTCTCCCCCACTTGGCTTCCTGCCCGAACTCTCCTCTCCCTTTCCTTTACCACCTGAAACATCATAGGGCTTCCCCCTAAACTGAGAATTTCTCTTCTCCTTCACAGCCTTGTAAGCAGCAGAACTGTCTTCCTCATAGATCCTACACTTATCAACCAATCTAGCGAAGACCCGAACCTCTTGATATCCAATTGCTTTCTTTATATCAGGACGTAGACCACTCTCGAACTTGACACATTTTGAAAATTCAGAATTGGCATCATTAGCATAATAAGGACAGAATTGGGCCAGCTCCTCAAACTTGGCGGCATAATCAGCCACAGTCTTGTCTCCCTGCTTCAGCTCTAAAAACTCCACTTCCTTCTTGGCTCGCACATCCTCAGGGTAGTACTTTCTCTTAAACTCTCTTGTGAAAACCTCCCAAGTCACTTCCTCACCAGCATTTTCCAATCTTCGCAGCATTCCCAACCACCAGTCGTCAGCTTCCTCTGCTAGCATATGAGTCCCAAACTTCACTTTCTGAGCTGGAGTACACTCCATGACACGAAAGACCCGCTCTATCTCCTTCAGCCATGACAACGCTCCATCCGGGTTGTACCGACCCTTAAAGGTGGGTGGGTTCTCTCTCTGGAATGTAGCCAAATTGCGCGTCCCGTCATTAACAGCACCGGGTATATTACCCATCACCCCGGCTATAGCCTGCAAGGCAGCAGCAATTGCAGCATCGTCCCGTCTGGCCATTCTAGCACTGCAACAGAAAACAGAATTCAGAAACGAGTAACAAACTCAATGTTACTCAACACGACGACTCGACTACCGGCCGGACGGACCGAACTGCTCTGATACCACTTTGTAACACCCGTTTCTACCCCTTTCATCTATAACAATTATCAGAGTGCACAAATTATTTATTTTTTTTTTTTTGAAACGGAATGCTACAATTACTTCAAAAACACGTCAATTGTTTAATTTAAATTAAAAACATTACGCGGCATCATGGGCGGCCATTACTCAAAAATATGGTTACAACTTTAAATTAAAATCCAACAAGTCATACAAGACAAAACACTATCTAATAAGACGCCCCCCAGGTGCTACGTATCAGAGCGACTCGAACTCAAGGGAATGAAGGTCAAAGCCTTCAAGTACGGTTACCTGTAAAGTAAAATCAACAAAAGGGGTGAGTCTCAAACCCCATAATAAAGTACATAAGGAGTAGTATATACAGATACAGGACTACATCGAGACACAGCAATATTCACTTTAATCACCAGTTCAGCACCAACTAAATATTCACCAAATAAATAATCACCAAGTAATCACCAAAATAATTAATCACCAAAACATTCACCAAACGTATGTTTAATGTATGAGATGCAACCCAAAACTCCACTGGGCATATGCATGTGGATCCATTCACCAAAAATGAGCCTTGAGGGCATTCACCAAAATTTATAATAAGGCCGAAGCCCGAGGCCGAAGCCTATTCACCAAAATCATGCATATGATTATGCGACACCATGACAATGCATCACACACCAGAATAACCAAATAAATAATGGCATAGCATATTCACCAACAGTCGTTTATTCACCAACACCCAAAAGGGGATTACAGACCCCATTCACCAATAACAATATACACCATATATATATATATTTGCATACCACAATATTACACAGCACATTATTTTCACCGTGACAACACCATTAAAAATTACAAGGAACAGCACCTTAGTCTCATGAAGAACACCAACATTTTATTTAAGAGGAACAGTAACGATTTCCAATCCAAACAACAACTAGTACGCAGTCACTTGGGACTTTCAGAAACGGCCGGGGAAAAATATTAAATTTTGGTTTGGCTTGGACAAACAGATAGACAATAAAATAAGCGTCGTAACGCACTTTGAACCACCAAAAACGGACACCCGAGTCAAAAGTTACGTTAAAAACAAATTTAGGAAAAATTAGGCAACACTGCTGGAAACTGGCGCCTTAGGCGCCCAGCGCCCAGGCAACACACGCACACGCCCAGCGCGCAACACAGGCGCCCAGCGCCAGGCGCGCGCCACACACACACGCACGCGAACAGGCGCCCAGCGCCCAGCGTGCAACACACACACGCACAGCAGGCGCCAGCGCCCAGGCGCGCGCCACACTTGCCCAGCACACACACACAGCGCCTTGGCGCCCAGCACAGGCACCTGGCGCCCAGCACAGGCACCTGGCGCCCAGCACACTATCAAAACCAGATTTTCATATAAATTCAGCCCAAACATCATTTCTTCTCAATTTTAAAACATCACTTCTTCTCAAATAAAAACATCATTTCTCCTCAAATAAAAACATCATTTCTTCTCAAATAAAAACATCATTTCTTCTCAAATAAAAACATCATTTCTTCTCAAATAAAAACATCATTTCTTCTCAAATAAAAACATCATTTCTTCTCAATTAAAAACATCATTTCTTCTCAAATAAAAACATCATTTCTTCTCAATTAAAAACATCATTTCTTCTCAAATAAAAACATCATTTCTTCTCAAATAAAAACATCATTTCTTCTCAATTAAAAACATCATTTCTTCTCAAATAAAAACATCAAAATATCAAAGCACACAACATAACATAAAATGCACTTAGCACATGGCACACCAACACAACACAACATACACTTAGCCAAAACACAACAATTTGGCACGGGGCGCCTAACACAAGGGCGCCTACTTCCATGACCAAAATTCCGACAACATCAATACTTAGCGCGGGGCACCCCACTCAAGGGCGCCTAATTCCGCACCTAGACAACAATTTCCAGCAACAATAAAAAATACCACAATGGCGCCTTATGCGCCTATAACACCCAAAACATCAATTCATCAACAACAACACATGAGTACCAAGTGCTCAATCATCATCAACTATTTCAAACACCACAAAATTACTCCAAACTCAATTAATTAAGCCCAACATTATCATTTATACATTTATTCGAGCACTTAGTACGCAATTCGAAATTCATCTTACAAAGCAACAATTCGCATATCATCACAATGAGCAACAACAATAACAACAACATATTCATATATCATAAACAACATAGAAATCAATATAAACAGGACATAGGACCTAACCCCTACATACATCCCATTATGTTCCCTATTATAAGGCAAGACCCACCCTTACCTTAGTTTCACCGAAGACGGAGACCCCTCCACGTGCACACCGAGTAATCACAGCAACTGAGCTCCTCTCCTCCTCCTTGGGGTTTGCGCCTCTCTCTTCTCCTCTCCTCTCCCTTGCGCTATTTTTCTTCTCTTTTTCTTTCTCTCCTTTGCGTTTCTTTCTTTCTTTCTCACGCTCTCTCCTTTCTCTCCTCTCACTCACGCTTTCTTTTCTTTTTTCACAAATGAGGCTCCACTTCACTAACCTAGCGCCTAACAGCTCAAGTCTACGGGCTTGGGCTTGGCGCACTGGGCCAATCATAACACCTCCGAAATACCAACACCACCCCCTTCAGATAAATAAAATAATATAATAATAACTAAAACCACCCAATATTATTATTATTATCATCATCATTATTATTATTATTATTATCATTATTATTATTATTATTTCTATCACCAGCTCCTATTTAATTAATTAATTAAATACTAAATAACTATTTAATTTATTTCGGGGTGTTACAATCATCGTCATAATCATCCATTTTGATACTAAAACGTTAAAACTGTTGGCTGTGCGCAAAAAAAGAATTTTTAAAGAACTCAACATGGCTTCACAACGTCCTGGGAGGACCACCGGGGACAGCCTCTTGGGCGCCCAGAAAACACCAGCAAATAATAAGTTTTTATTTTAAAAATATGACACACAGGTAGACGACCGAAAAAGCTTCCCAACACTTTTTGAAACGTTTAAAACGGATGCCCGAGTCAAAAGATATAGCGAAAACAGTTTTATTAAAAATTGGGAACATCCTGGAAATGGCGCCCAGGCACAGGGATCCGGCGCCCAGCAACACAGAATTTGGCAACACAGGCAACAGGCGCGCACACGGGCGCCATGCGCCCAGGGCAGCAACACACGCACTGGCCCGCAACACACGCCCAGGAGAGGGGATCCGGCGCCCAGAAACTGGCGCAGCTTAAACAAGTTTGATTCCAGAAATTTGACTCAACTTTGGAGACTCATAACTTGAGCTACACAACTCCAAATCGAACGAAACCAGTGCCAAAACGACCGGCTTTAAGTCTATTTTCAAAAACAATCAGCCACATAATTTTTGGATCAACAAAACAATACCAGTTTTAGAAAAACCGAACAGTGTCCAGAATGCACACATATGGCGCCCAAGGCGCCTAGGGGTTACAAAATCTTATTTCTCATCAATTAAATTACTAATTCAACACCAAAATTCAATTACCAATATGAACATCAAATTACCACGGTCATCTCCAATTATCATCAATCACAATACCATCAAAACATTAATCAAACACTTGATATGCAATTCACCCTTTTAACAATTAGAACATCACTCTTGCAATTTTAATCATAGAATTCACAATCCAAATCATCATGATCATCCCATACATTCATAAATCAAACATGAAATCACACACATATCAAGAACATGGATAGATCTAGGATGTCCTAACTTACAACCCATCATGCCACCTATTATATAAATCGAATAAAACTCCCCTTACCTCTTAAACGTATGCTCCTTAGGAGATGACCGAATGCACCACTAGAAACCACCGCAACACACGAGCCAAGGCCTTCAAATTGCGCAAACCTCCTCTCCTCTTCTCTCCAAGTCGCAAGCCTTCTCTCCCTTTCTCCTCATGTGCGCCACTCTCCCTCTCAATTCGCCTCACCTCACTCCTTTTTCTAAAAAAAAATGTGCTAATGAGCACTAACCCCTAATTTTTTTTTGATTAAATATGCGCCTAGGTCATGGGTCATGGGCTCTCCTCAGCTTAAGCCCAATTTAATTGTCAACACCACCTCCTACTACAATACCACACCTTATTATATGCTATAATTTTTAATTATACTAATTAAATAAAATAAACGCCTAAATACTTAATTAAATAAATAAATTAAATATTTTGGGGTGTTACACGAACCGTGCGCCATGAAGCACGGGTCGTGCGTATGCTTCTGTTAACATTTTCAAAATGTGTTCAAAACCTTCCTAATTGATTCCAAACCTATCCTAATCCCTTCCCAATGTTATGAAATGATAAAATAACCGTAATTCGTTGGAATTGCTTAAGTTTAATGATAACAACCTCATGTCATGATTGAATGATTATTGACGGCCCAATGCGGGTATACGGAACGTGTTATGGATTTGATTGTCATGCTATGATTGTGATTGATATATTGTGCTGGACTGATTGGATTATTATTAGGACAAGTTAGAAGAGTAAATCCTAGTAAGTCGTGTGAGATCACCTAATAATAAGATCATGTTAGCACAAGACTAAGTTAAGTACAAGTTCACTGTTAAGCATAAGCTCATGGTTTGGTTAAGTTCATTATTCACTGATCACGGTTCACGGTTTACTGCTCATTGTTCATGGTATATATTATATACATCATTGCTGGGGTGACGACCCTGTTCATGGATTAGCGTACTAGTGGGAGAGGAAGTCATGAGCCTTATCCCCTAGGCCCGTTACATTGTTGTCCCTAAGGTAGTAGAAATGGCCGGGGACTGGGTTTGCCGGAATCTTTAAAATAAGACCCGGTGATATGCTAAGAATCATTGTCATGGTGTGTGCTTTGTGTGTCGCTTAGAAGGGCCACGAGTACACGTTGTATGTTCCCCGTAGCCGACTTAAGGGCTACGATTCATGAAATCAAGCATAATTGAACCGAGAGAGTTAGTAAGGGGTCTCGATAGAACTCACTGAGACAAGTTGTCTCACCCAATCCATTGTTGTTGTTTTTCAGTTAAGCAGGGAAAGTTGAAGACCGTGAGGCACGGCTAAGGAGACGGCATGAGGAGTTGCTGACGCTGTTTATTTTGTCATGTTATGTATCTCTGTATTTTTATTCAGTGTCTTATATGTACGATTGTACGACTTATACTTATAAAGTTGTAAATCGCTTCCGCAGACTTTCTATTTTGGTACTGAACACTAGTTGAGAGGTGTAAGGAACGATATTATGTATTTCTCATGTTAAGATTATGTAAGCGCACTTGATGACTTTTAGCATCGAGTTTTAGTATGTGTTCAGTATTTAAAACAGGAGGTACTCTGATGTATGCCAATAGTGCATTTCGGTAATTTCTACAAGTTAGAAATTATCGGGGTGTTACAGTTGGTCCTTCTCTAGCTCAAACCCGTATTTCTGAACCTAGATTCCAACAAATCATGGAAAGTTGTGAGTTGATGGATGTTGGTTTTAGTGGTGATCCTTTCACTTGGTCTAGAGGGGCTACTAGAAAAAGGCTGGACAGAGCTCTTTGCAATCTTGATTGGTGCATCAGGTTCTCTGAAGTTGGTATTGTTCATCTTCCTAAATTTAAATCTGATCACTTCCCTCTTCTAATGAATTTTGATGTTATTAGACCTATGAATAGAAGAAGGCGTCCTTTTAGATTTGAGGCTATTTGGTTATCCCACCCTTCCTTTGACAAGCTTGTTGAAGAAAATTGGAGAGACTCCTTACTTAATTTTCCACAACAGCTCAAAGAATTCCAAGAGGTACTGAAGAACTGAAATCATGATGTCTTTGGTAATATTTTCAATCAAAAGAAGATTCTGCTGAAAAAATTAAAGACTATTGATAGGAAATTGCAAGGCAACTATTCTGAGTTTCTCATTGAACAACAGAAAACTACTTGGAAACTCTACGAGGACATCTTAGCTAACGAAGAAATTCTTTGGTACCAGAAATCTCGTGCTAAGTGGTTGGAATTTGGTGATAGGAACACAAAGTATTTCCATGGGATTACTACTGTTAGAAGGAAGAGGAATCAAGTCAAAACTCTTCTTGATAATAATGGCAATTGGGTGAATGATCCTATTGAGCTGGAGGCAGTGGCTAATGATTATTTTAAGGATCTTTTCTCCTCCAATGAACCTCTTGTGCCCTATGTTTTGGATGGTCATTTTCCTATAATAGAAGAGCAGGATGCTACTGATATGGTTAGAGATATCACAAATGACGAGATCTACAGTGTTATCAAAAATATTGGTGCTTTTAAAGCACCTGGCCCTGATGGGTATCAAGCTATTTTCTTCCATAGTCAATGGAAAACCGTGGGAAATGATTTTTGCAACATGATTAAGGACTACTGGGATAACCCTTGGAAGATCAAAGATCTGAATTCCACATTCCTTGCCCTTATTCCTAAGGTGGAGCATGTTACTTCCATGAAACAATTCAGGCCTATTGGATTGTGTAATGTGGCTTACAAGACAATAACTAAATTGATAACTGGAAGACTGAGAGAGTCTCTCCAGAATCTTAAAGGGCCTGCTCAAGCTTCCTTTATACCTAAAAGGCAGATTCATGACAACATCATTATTGCTCAAGAAATTTTTCATTCCATGAGAAGTAAGAAAGGCAAGAAAGGTTGGATGGCTATCAAAATAGATTTGGAAAAAGCTTATGATAGATTGAGATGGGAGTTTGTTAGGGATACTTTAGAAGATATAGGTATGTCTCAGAAACTTATTCAAATAATATGGTATTGTATCTCAACTCCTACTATGCAAGTGCTTTGGAATGGTGAAGCATTAGAAGTGTTCAATCCAACTCGAGGTATTAGACAAGGAGACCCAATTTCTCCTTATCTATTTGTTCTTTGCATTAAAGATTATTCCAAGTCATTGAGCTAGAAGTGGTGAATAATTGCTGGAAACCTATCCAATTGTCTAGAGGGGGTCCCAAAATTTCTCATCTTGCTTTTGCAGATGATTTTCTTCTGTTTGCAGAAGCTTCTACTATACAAGCTGAGGTAATTCACCAATCTCTTCTTAATTTTACTCTTAGCTCTGGCCAAAAAGTTAGCCAGGAGAAAACTCCTGTGTTTTACTCTAAGAATGTTCCTTGGGCTCTAAGGACTGAGATCTGTCATATACTTGGGTATAGTCCTACTGATGATCTTGGAAAATACTTGGGAGTCCCCATATTTCACAAAAAAGTGGGTGCTAACACTTTTACTTTCATCCTGGATAAAGTTAAGCAAAGATTAAGTTCTTGGAAAGCTAAAACTCTTTCTTTTGCTGGAAGAGTTACTTTAGCAAAGTCTGTTATCCAAGCAATGCCTACTTATATCATTCAGTCTACTGTGCTCCCTAGAAGTACATGTGACAAAGTTGACAAGTTGTGCAGAAACTTCATTTGGGGTGATGAGGAGGATAAAAGGAAGATTCATTTGCTTAGTTGGGATAAACTGTGCCAACCTAAGAAGAATGGAGGTCTTGGGTTAAGGTCAGCTAGAGTTGCTAACTCTGCTTTCATTATGAAAGCTCTTTGGAATCTTTGCTCTAATCCTAATTTACTTTGGACTAAAGTGATTAGGAGCAAATACAACTGTGGGTGGAGAGAATTCCCCTAAATCAATTGCACAAAGAATGGTTCTAACTTCTGGCTTGGTATAAAGAATACTTGGGATGAGTTCAGGGATATACTAAATTGGCAAGTTGGTGATGGTGAACATGTCAGATTTTGGAAGGACATTTGGTTTGAACCTCATGGTGTGCTAGCTAATGTTTGTAACAACACTCTTACTGATGAAATGAATAATCATGCTATAAACCATTATGTCAAGTATAATGGTGAATGGGATGTGAATTCGCTTGAGCAGATGCTGCCTGATCCTATTCTAAGTGATATAACTAATTCTACTCCTCCTTCTGTTCTGCATCAGAAGGATGACTTCAAATGGGGTGCTACTCCGGATGGAGTGTTCACCACCAAGTCTGCTTATGCTAATATAGCAGGATTTACTAGTTTCCATAACAAATCCATTTTCAAAGTGATTTGGAAATGGCCAGGAAGTGAAAGAATTAGAATCTTACTGTGGAAGCTTGGGCATGGTTCGCTGATGACCAACATGGAAAGGAAGCGTAGGAAGATGACTGTCATACCCCAATTTTGTCCGGCTTAGGTCAAAACCCTAATTTTCCACACAAAAATAAATTATGCATCATTTTTAGGTTTAGAATGCACATTTTGAGAAGTTAGAGTCAAAAAGGGCATTTTGGTCAATTCTCACAAGGGTCTCTAAAAACAATTTTTGCAATAGGCCTCATGCATCAAATTAGGGTTTTTGAAAAATATGTTATGCATGCATGGCAAGCTTTGGAAAATATTTTATGCATGGCAAAGACCTAAAAGCATTTTGTGGAAAGCAAGAATTGATTTCTATTTTGTTCCAAAGGCCAAGAATCGATTTATAGTATATTGCATAGGCCTTGAAATCGATTTTCAGGCTCTTCCATAGGCCATGAATCGATTCCTAATTGTTGTAACTAAGTGAAGAATCGATTTTTACCTATTTAGGATAGGCCTGGAAATCGATTTTCAGGCTCTTCCATAGGCCATGAATCGATTCCTCATTATGTTAACTAAAGCAAGAATCGATTTTCACCTATGAAGAAGGTCCTGAAAATCGATTCCTCTTGTTTTCAAAGGAGCCAAGAATCGATTCTTTATTATCTCCAAAGGCTCAAGAATCGATTCCCACTATTTTAACTAAAGCAAGAATCGATTTTCACCTATGCAAAAGGTCCTGAAAATCGATTCCTGTTGTTTTCAAAGGAACCAAGAATCGATTCTTTATTATTTTCAAAGGTAAAGAATCGATTCCTACATATTTCCAAAGGCTCAAACAATCGATTCATCCTTGCAATAAATGTTTTTTAAAAAATTCTACGCCTATAAATAGGCAGCTTCAAAATCATTTGAGGAGAGGACTTTTTGACGAGATCAGAGAAGAGGAGGAGACTTCACGAGGTCAGAAAAACAGACACAACTCACAAGATCAGAGAGAAGAATTGCTACACACATTTTTTCACAAGATCTGAGAAGAATTGCTCCAGAAACATTTTCACAAGATCTGGGAAGACAACTCTCGCAAATCTCATTTTCCAGTTCTCCGCTTCATTTTTGTTCTTCAGATCTGTAATATCTGCCTTCATCAGAGGTATTTCTGTTTTTATATTTGTTAAAATTCAATCATTCTGATCCATGCCAAAATTGCCCTATGTGATTTAATTTAGCTGTAGTGTCCTTGTTGATGATGAACCACATGATTCCCACTTATGCCTAGTGCACATGTTCTAAGTGGTGAAGATGGTCTCGGGTGATTCACCTCTCCTTTCAAACCTTTTCAAAAAAAAACATTCTTTCTTAGAACTACGTCGCTTTGATTCCCGTTTGGGATACGTAGGAGCGAGCCACGTCCTCGTCAAGCGCAACAAATAAAATTTCTTTTCATCCCCCTAAACCAATCATTTTCATAAAGCAAACAAAAATCATTTTTCAAACCCATTGTTGCTAGTAGCTCATCAGAGCCTCTGTTCGTTTAGCTATTAGTGACAATGTCTTTTTCTCCTAAAAATAATAAACGACGATCCATCATAACTTTTGTTAGTTTGATCATCGTACAAATCAATCTCTTTCAAAAATCATTTTCAAAAACATAATAAAAACAAGTTGTTATCAATAGTCCATCAGAACCTTTGTTCGTTTGACTAGCGGTACAACTCTTTTTGAGCATTTAGCAGTGATTCATCATAGCCTCTGCTAGTTTAATCATTTGCTAATGCTCGTCCTATTTCAAAAAAAACTCACTAAAAAAGATAACAAACAAAACTTCTCAAAAGGAACCTAGAACTACGTCGCCTTTGATTCTCCACCCGGAGATACGTAGGAGCAGGGCCACGCCCCTGTCAAGTGCAAAAATAAACAATTTCTAAATTAAAAAAATACAAACACATCTCTTTCATAAAACAAAAATCAAAAATCTTATTTTCAAAGTAGGGGATTAAGTCGGTCGTCTGGCCGGGTTAATCATCGTTTTAGGATAAGTGAACTGTGGTCCTTCAGAGCCCCAGCGCTCCTTCAGCCCCCAGCGGCCCTTCAGACCCCCAGTGGTCCTTCAACACAGATCACACAATCCTAAGACCCCTATATTTAAAAAACACCAACACACAAACATTTTCTACCTAGAACTACGTCGCCTTTGATTCTCCACCCGGAGATACGTAGGAGCAGGGCCACGCCCCTGTCAAGTGCAAAAATAAACAATTTCTAAATTAAAAAAATACAAACACATCTCTTTCATAAAACAAAAATCAAAAATCTTATTTTCAAAGTAGGGGATTAAGTCGGTCGTCTGGCCGGGTTAATCATCGTTTTAGGATAAGTGAACTGTGGTCCTTCAGAGCCCCAGCGCTCCTTCAGCCCCCAGCGGCCCTTCAGACCCCCAGTGGTCCTTCAACACAGATCACACAATCCTAAGACCCCTATATTTAAAAAACACCAACACACAAACATTTTCTACCTAGAACTACGTCGCCTTTGATTCTCCACCCGGAGATACGTAGGAGCAGGGCCACGCCCCTGTCAAGCGCAAAAACAAATAATTTCTAAATAAAAAATACAAACACATCTCTTTCAAAAAATCAAAAATCTTGTTTTCAAAGTAGGGGATTAAGTCGGTCGTACGGCCGGGTTAATCATTGTTTTAGGATAAGTGAGCTGTGGTCCTTCAGAGCCCCAGTGCTCCTTCAGACCCCCAGTGGTCCTTCAGACCCCCAGTGGTCCTTCAGACCCCCAGTGGTCCTTCAACACAAATCACACAATCCTAAGACCCCTATATTAAAAAACACCAACACACAAACATTTTCTAACCAAGAACTACGTAGCTTTGAATTCTCCATCGCACCGGGAGATACGTAGGAGCGGGCCGTGTCCCGTCAAGCACTTCTTTCTAAAAACTCCTTTTTCCCCCCCCCCCCCCCTTTTTCTCACCAAAAATAAAATTTCCAGTAAGTTTTCTCATTCGCCTTCAAACAAGAAATAAATAGGCAAATATAGGTATTTTTCAAATCAAACATTAAAACCATACATTTAATTAGAGGTTCCCTTTCGGTAGAAAGGACGTGCGCGGTGCTAACACCTTCCTCGCACGTAATCGACCCCCGAACCTATATCTCTAGTTTTCAAAAGACCATCCGCCTTGTCCAAAAGACCTTTTTTCAATGTTTTGGTCTTAAAATTAAAATATTGATGGCGGCTCCAAAATTATTCCACGTTGTACATTGAGAAACCCCAACCGGGATTTTTCGGGGTGCAACAGCTGGCGACTCCACTGGGGACTTTTTTTTAAAAGACGAGGGTCAAGCCTAACTAATTTAAATGTGTGGTTTAATGTATTGTTGATTTGATTAAAACCTTGTTTGCCTTTCTTTCTTATCATTGATTGTAGGCATATGCATTTGTCTTCTTCTTTGTTGTTCCCTATCTCCTCTTCTACTCCTTTTCTTTTATTGCTTATGCTCATGCATTCTTCCAACCCCCATGTTCCCTTCTTCTTTGCTCCTTTTCTCCAAAGGTAAGTTCATGCATCTCTTCCCCATTCTATCCTGTTCCCTCTTCTTCGCTCCCTTTCTTGAGGTAAGTAGTGCATTGTTGTTGGCACCCTAGATTAGTTGTATTTAATTGGTATTAAACCCTAGGGTAGACGACATGTTATTGCTTTCTATTGTCTGGATTGTCTGGATTTTCATTTGCAGGTGGGGTAGTTTTTAAGGAAATGCCCTTCGCACACACCACTTCTACCCCGAGATTATATGATTAGAGGAAAAGACCATAACCCAGGTCTGTTAGGATACCATAGGATGAGTGGATTCGAGTAGTGGGAGCCCATCAGGACCTCTGTCCGTTTGGCTACTCGCGAAAGTTTCAATCAGAGTTGTGCTCTTCCATGATACCTTGTACCTAGCAGTTTGCTGCATTTACAAGGAGTTTCGTGAAAGAGACAGTGGCTCTGATGACCTTTGTGAGGGTGTGAATAGAGCCACATGAAAAGATTACCCCTAAAATGACTTAGATCATAGGTTTCTTTCCTTTTAGGTCACAAGGGCTTTCCAAATTGTGTGTTGCATTGTTGCATTCAGTTCAATCAATTTTTCCTTCAGAATTTTTGAGAATCAAAAAAAAAATATATGCTTTCCCTTTTCAATAAACACCTATGTGAGGTGGCATATAGGGTGAAAATTTTCAAATCACCACCTGTAAATACCCTCTTTCTGCAAAAACACAAAAAAAAAAGAAACATCCTTGCATCATCGCATCATTGCATCACTGCATCATTGCATCATTTGCATTGCATAAAATTCCAATTTTGAAAAAAACCATTCATATTGCATTCCCTTTCATTACATAAAGATAAAACAAAAAAAACAATTATCATCTGCATAGCATAAACATTTCATTTATAATCATGCAAAAAAAACCCTCGTCAAGTTCACCCAAAACATGGCATTCATGCATAAGCATTATTTCAAAAAAGACACAGTAGAACTACGTAAGCTTTGATTCCTCATTCCAATGGGGATACGTAGGATCGGGTCATACCCCGTCAAGCACATTTTTCTAAAACCTTTGCTCCAATAAATCATTTGCATCATACATGCACATCATAATTTGTTCATTCATTCATTGCATAAAATAAGAGTTGTGATGAGAAGCGAAATGTTCTTGCAAAAACAATCATCCTTTTGAAAAGATTATCCTTATTGGGTTGCAAACTCAAGGTGTTCCAAGGCACTCAGTTTTTTTTTTTTTCAATAGCTCATTTGCATTTCTTTCAAAAGCACTGCATCCCATCCAATCTATGACAAAAGACTGAAATAGTGTTAACTCTCTGTGAAGCATTCTTCTAATGAGCATGCATGCTATGAGTACATTCTCTTGTTTGAGTCCGTTGATTTTCCTCCCTTACCACAGTTTCCCATCCAAGTCTAATCCCGCCCCGTCCACCCCTAAAGCGTATATTCTCTCCCATCAGTGCATACTTGACTTTTGGTTCATTCCCACCAACACTTTAAGTCCTCCATGCTGGGGCAATTCTGTGATCACTAATTTTCCTTGTCGGTATCATATTCCCTTAGTGCAAGTCTTTCTAAAAAATATAATAAATAAAAAAGATAAAATAAGCTCGCTAGGTTGAAAACCCGCAAAGGGCGGCCTAGGCAAAAATGAGCGCCCGGTGGATTGAAAACTCGCAAAGAGCGGTCCAGGCAAAAATTAGGGCACAAAAAAAGGGAAAATAAAAGAGCAAAGACATGAAGATAGATAAGTTATTGTTCTAAAGTTAAGTCTCATAGAAATAAGCAATCGGGATTTGAAATGAAGTTTGGCCATCTCCTCAAAAACCCCAAAATCCCAGAAAATCCCTTTCCTACCCACCTTGAGCCAAGAAAAACCGAAATCCAAAAATCACCCTAGACAAAGATCTCCCCAAATAAAAACAAAACAGTGCATCACTTTTTATCAGCTCACCCAAAAAAAAAAAAAAAAAAAAAAAAAAAAATCAAAAAGGGGGATTCAAAAATGAAAACTCCAAAACAAAAGACAATGGTGAGCCGGTACATGTTACCACAAAATACATGAGGTCCTTGTCTAAATAAACCTTCAAACACTTCATCATTCCAACACCTGGTTCCATAAACCTCCAAACACTTCCTTTGGCCTCAACGTCAAACCCCTTAGTCATTCTACCATGAGACACGAATTTGCTTTAACAGAGCCCAAACAAGCCCAATAACCATCTTCCTCATAGACCATTAACCGTCAATCAACGCCGAACAAAACTCATCCTCCCATTAGCCTCAAACACTTCATTAAGCCTAACCCTCCTTCCTCCACAAAACACCACAATCCCGAAAAGTCCATTCCGATCAATGACCGGTTGCTTTTGTTCACTCAAATTTAATCTTAGGACGAATAAGCTTATCTATGTACAAAGTGTTTGCTCAAAAGAAAAACAAACGATCAGAAAAAAGAAAGCTGATCAAGAAAGAATAAACCCTCAGAAAAAAGAGAACTGAGGAAACAAAAACAAACAGTCAGAAAAAAGAAAGCTGACAAAATAAAAAAGAAGGACTTGCACTCCAAAACACATTCAAGATGCATTAAAACAAGGTTTAGTGATCACCAGATAAGAATTCTTTCACACCAAAAGTCAAGACATCAGTCAGAACCAAAGATTTGCACTAAGAATACCACTCGGACCCAAAAGTTGGGGCATTCTCTTCACCACCCACACACCCTAGTCTTGGGAAAGTATGTTCAATGTCCATCCCATGTCACTCCAGTTGTCAATGTCATTCCAAAGTGGGGCAAGTGCATTCCCGTTCCTTCACCTCATTCATTCCCATAAAAAACCCTCACCGGGGCAATTTCTCAACTCACTATCCTAAACAAGACCTTGTCATTCTGATTGGGGCAGCTTTGTCTTTGTTATGACTGGGGCAACATCAAATTCTGTGGGTTGAAGCAAAACCCCTTTCGTTCCAGCTTTCATCCCAAGAGCCGAAGCGTTCCCAATTCATCATCTTCTACACCCCTAGTTGTTGTCACCACTAGACAGGGGCAAGTTATTCACTCGTCAAAGACCTGAATTGGGGCAATCTTGTATCTCTTGGTCCCTCATAAGCTTCGACAATAACCATGTCTGTCATTCCTTCACTGGCCATAAATGTCCATGCCCTAAACCAATTCCAAGTTAACGGACTCACTCATTCACATTTGCACCCCTATGCATGCTTACTAGATAATGCTTCAAAGAGAGAGAACACAAGTTAGTCATGTGATATCTAAAATTCAGTCATCATGGAAAGAAAGAGAAAACAAGTGAGGTTGTTTGTAAATAAAAACCTTGAGAACACCGGAGTTTGAATCAAATTCCATTTTCTTCTCTCAACAAAATGGTCAATAATCATCTCAATTCCTTGCATTCAAAGTCTTGCATCTCATCATCACAAAAATGTTTCATCATTCATATCTTATTTTTCGCCTCATACATTTAGGCGTTCCATTTTGCATCGTGCCAACATCATCATTTCATAAAAGCAAAAAAATCTTCCATCTCATTCCATCAAGCATCAAAGCATTACATCATAAAAGCAAAAACACGTCATCCCGTGTCATAACATTTGCATCCAAACATTTCACATCATATTCACATTTCATACATTCATCGCATGTCATCCAAGATGCCTATGTTTCCCAATCAACCATTTCATATCAGGCATCAAAGTATTGCATTTGCATCCTCACATAGCAAGAAGACAAATAGGAAAAATTCTTTAACCAGCTATCTCAGCACATGAAGGGGTCGCCTAAAGTCGGCCGCTTGTAGGGTTTTAGTGCTCGCCTGGATCCTTAGGGATTAGGTTGTTATCTTGTAGGGCTTTAGTGCTCGCCTGGATCCTTAGGGATTAGGTTGTTATCTTGTAGGGCTTCAGTGCTCGCCTGGATCCTTAGGGATTAGGTTGTTATCTTGTAAGGCTTTGGTGCTCACCTTAATCCTTGGGGATTAGGATGTTTACCTTGTAGGCACTTGAAGTGTTGATCCTTAACCAAAATAAAAAGGAAGAAAATCAAAAATAGCATCTCATAGCATCCATCATTCCATTGAAATCCTCACATCACATACACTGTGCATAACATACATTCATACTCCATTTACATAGATATCTGCATTCCATAAAAAAATAAAAAAAAAAAGAGGGGGGCAAATAAGAAAGAAGAGAAAAAATCAAACAGAAAAGGCATCCCACCAAAGTCAATCATTGCATTCATGTGCACCCCAAACATCCAAGTGCACGCATTTCATGCACCATCCAAGAGAAAAGTTACTTCGGACCAGAGAATCCCAAAATCTCATTTTTAGAAAATCATCAACCCCGAGTTAGTAAGCTCCATCAACCCTGAGTTAGTAAACTCCCTCAACACAGAGTTAGTGAACTCCCACAGAGTTAGTGAACTCCCACCGAGTTAGTGAACTCCTTCCACAGATCACAACATTGTGTACGAGCACGCAATGGATCCATCAGACTTCGTCAAGTCCTTCGGATTAGTTGTGTCAGCCTAAGGCATAGCGTAAATCCATTGATCAAATCAGTTCCGGACCTGATGTTGATCGGTCGCTCGAAAAGGCCACCCCCCCAGAGCTCGGACTCGACAAGAGTCCGTTAAAAGGTTTTAGGCAGCCTTCCAGACCCCGAGTTAGTAAACTCCATCAACCCTGAGTTAGTAAACTCCCTCAACACAGAGTTAGTGAACTCCCACAGAGTTAGTGAACTCCCACAGAGTTAGTGAACTCCCACCGAGTTAGTGAACTCCTTCCACAGATCACAACATTGTGTACGAGCACGCAATGGATCCATCAGACTTCGTCAAGTCCTTCGGATTAGTTGTGTCAGCCTAAGGCATAGCGTAAATCCATTGATCAAATCAGTTCCGGACTTGATGTTGATCGGCCGCTCGAAAGGCCCCCTCAGACCGTTTTACTAGTACCATAGCTAGTAGCGCTCCTTCAGACCACGATGGTCCTTCAATTAAGGCCTAGGCAGCCTTCCAGACCCTGAGTGGTCCTTCAGAGCCTTAGTGCTCCTTCAGACCCTGAGTGGTCCTTCAGAGCCTTAGTGCTCCTTCAGATCCCGAGTGGTCCATCATTTTCTCTCTCAGTTAATGCGCCAAGTGTTAACCGTTCCCCGTTTGTTCTCAAAACCCACCTATTCAAAAATAGAAAAAGAAAAGAGGAAAATTCGGGTTTCCCCAAGTGGACAAAATCGGTATAATTTCTGAATTCTTTATCTTCATTTTGCCTTGGAATATGTTTCGGCCAATTCATATTCCTCGTTAAAATTCAGATAAAGAGGGGCAGCTGTCATACCCCAATTTTGTCCGGCTTAGGTCAAAACCCTAATTTTCCACACAAAAATAAATTATGCATCATTTTTAGGTTTAGAATGCACATTTTGAGAAGTTAGAGTCAAAAAGGGCATTTTGGTCAATTCTCACAAGGGTCTCTAAAAACAATTTTTGCAATAGGCCTCATGCATCAAATTAGGGTTTTTGAAAAATATGTTATGCATGCATGGCAAGCTTTGGAAAATATTTTATGCATGGCAAAGACCTAAAAGCATTTTGTGGAAAGCAAGAATTGATTTCTATTTTGTTCCAAAGGCCAAGAATCGATTTATAGTATATTGCATAGGCCTTGAAATCGATTTTCAGGCTCTTCCATAGGCCATGAATCGATTCCTAATTGTTGTAACTAAGTGAAGAATCGATTTTTACCTATTTAGGATAGGCCTGGAAATCGATTTTCAGGCTCTTCCATAGGCCATGAATCGATTCCTCATTATGTTAACTAAAGCAAGAATCGATTTTCACCTATGAAGAAGGTCCTGAAAATCGATTCCTCTTGTTTTCAAAGGAGCCAAGAATCGATTCTTTATTATCTCCAAAGGCTCAAGAATCGATTCCCACTATTTTAACTAAAGCAAGAATCGATTTTCACCTATGCAAAAGGTCCTGAAAATCGATTCCTGTTGTTTTCAAAGGAACCAAGAATCGATTCTTTATTATTTTCAAAGGTAAAGAATCGATTCCTACATATTTCCAAAGGCTCAAACAATCGATTCATCCTTGCAATAAATGTTTTTTAAAAAATTCTACGCCTATAAATAGGCAGCTTCAAAATCATTTGAGGAGAGGACTTTTTGACGAGATCAGAGAAGAGGAGGAGACTTCACGAGGTCAGAAAAACAGACACAACTCACAAGATCAGAGAGAAGAATTGCTACACACATTTTTTCACAAGATCTGAGAAGAATTGCTCCAGAAACATTTTCACAAGATCTGGGAAGACAACTCTCGCAAATCTCATTTTCCAGTTCTCCGCTTCATTTTTGTTCTTCAGATCTGTAATATCTGCCTTCATCAGAGGTATTTCTGTTTTTATATTTGTTAAAATTCAATCATTCTGATCCATGCCAAAATTGCCCTATGTGATTTAATTTAGCTGTAGTGTCCTTGTTGATGATGAACCACATGATTCCCACTTATGCCTAGTGCACATGTTCTAAGTGGTGAAGATGGTCTCGGGTGATTCACCTCTCCTTTCAAACCTTTTCAAAAAAAAACATTCTTTCTTAGAACTACGTCGCTTTGATTCCCGTTTGGGATACGTAGGAGCGAGCCACGTCCTCGTCAAGCGCAACAAATAAAATTTCTTTTCATCCCCCTAAACCAATCATTTTCATAAAGCAAACAAAAATCATTTTTCAAACCCATTGTTGCTAGTAGCTCATCAGAGCCTCTGTTCGTTTAGCTATTAGTGACAATGTCTTTTTCTCCTAAAAATAATAAACGACGATCCATCATAACTTTTGTTAGTTTGATCATCGTACAAATCAATCTCTTTCAAAAATCATTTTCAAAAACATAATAAAAACAAGTTGTTATCAATAGTCCATCAGAACCTTTGTTCGTTTGACTAGCGGTACAACTCTTTTTGAGCATTTAGCAGTGATTCATCATAGCCTCTGCTAGTTTAATCATTTGCTAATGCTCGTCCTATTTCAAAAAAAACTCACTAAAAAAGATAACAAACAAAACTTCTCAAAAGGAACCTAGAACTACGTCGCCTTTGATTCTCCACCCGGAGATACGTAGGAGCAGGGCCACGCCCCTGTCAAGTGCAAAAATAAACAATTTCTAAATTAAAAAAATACAAACACATCTCTTTCATAAAACAAAAATCAAAAATCTTATTTTCAAAGTAGGGGATTAAGTCGGTCGTCTGGCCGGGTTAATCATCGTTTTAGGATAAGTGAACTGTGGTCCTTCAGAGCCCCAGCGCTCCTTCAGCCCCCAGCGGCCCTTCAGACCCCCAGTGGTCCTTCAACACAGATCACACAATCCTAAGACCCCTATATTTAAAAAACACCAACACACAAACATTTTCTACCTAGAACTACGTCGCCTTTGATTCTCCACCCGGAGATACGTAGGAGCAGGGCCACGCCCCTGTCAAGTGCAAAAATAAACAATTTCTAAATTAAAAAAATACAAACACATCTCTTTCATAAAACAAAAATCAAAAATCTTATTTTCAAAGTAGGGGATTAAGTCGGTCGTCTGGCCGGGTTAATCATCGTTTTAGGATAAGTGAACTGTGGTCCTTCAGAGCCCCAGCGCTCCTTCAGCCCCCAGCGGCCCTTCAGACCCCCAGTGGTCCTTCAACACAGATCACACAATCCTAAGACCCCTATATTTAAAAAACACCAACACACAAACATTTTCTACCTAGAACTACGTCGCCTTTGATTCTCCACCCGGAGATACGTAGGAGCAGGGCCACGCCCCTGTCAAGTGCAAAAATAAACAATTTCTAAATTAAAAAAATACAAACACATCTCTTTCATAAAACAAAAATCAAAAATCTTATTTTCAAAGTAGGGGATTAAGTCGGTCGTCTGGCCGGGTTAATCATCGTTTTAGGATAAGTGAACTGTGGTCCTTCAGAGCCCCAGCGCTCCTTCAGCCCCCAGCGGCCCTTCAGACCCCCAGTGGTCCTTCAACACAGATCACACAATCCTAAGACCCCTATATTTAAAAAACACCAACACACAAACATTTTCTACCTAGAACTACGTCGCCTTTGATTCTCCACCCGGAGATACGTAGGAGCAGGGCCACGCCCCTGTCAAGCGCAAAAACAAATAATTTCTAAATAAAAAATACAAACACATCTCTTTCAAAAAATCAAAAATCTTGTTTTCAAAGTAGGGGATTAAGTCGGTCGTACGGCCGGGTTAATCATTGTTTTAGGATAAGTGAGCTGTGGTCCTTCAGAGCCCCAGTGCTCCTTCAGACCCCCAGTGGTCCTTCAGACCCCCAGTGGTCCTTCAGACCCCCAGTGGTCCTTCAACACAAATCACACAATCCTAAGACCCCTATATTAAAAAACACCAACACACAAACATTTTCTAACCAAGAACTACGTAGCTTTGAATTCTCCATCGCACCGGGAGATACGTAGGAGCGGGCCGTGTCCCGTCAAGCACTTCTTTCTAAAAACTCCTTTTTTCCCCCCCCCCCCCCCTTTTTCTCACCAAAAATAAAATTTCCAGTAAGTTTTCTCATTCGCCTTCAAACAAGAAATAAATAGGCAAATATAGGTATTTTTCAAATCAAACATTAAAACCATACATTTAATTAGAGGTTCCCTTTCGGTAGAAAGGACGTGCGCGGTGCTAACACCTTCCTCGCACGTAATCGACCCCCGAACCTATATCTCTAGTTTTCAAAAGACTATCCGCCTTGTCCAAAAGACCTTTTTTCAATGTTTTGGTCTTAAAATTAAAATATTGATGGCGGCTCCAAAATTATTCCACGTTGTACATTGAGAAACCCCAACCGGGATTTTTCGGGGTGCAACAATGACTACCTCCAGTGTTTGCCCTATGTGCAATGAAGAGGATGAAACTTTGATGCATTGTTTTAGAGACTGCAGCAAAAGTTTGCATATTTGGATGTCTTTCAAAGTTAGAAAAACTAATCAATTCTATAGGAATCAAAATTGGGTTAGTTGGCTGGAAACAAACATCATTAACAGCAACTCCAACACAAAAGAAGCACACTGGAATATCGTGTTTGGCTTCACTCTCGATTCGATCTGGCGCAATCGTAATGACTGGGTGTTCTCCAAGAAAAGCAATACGGTTCAAGGAAACATAATTTCAATTAGGAAACAAATTGATTGGGTTGTGGCAAGCAATTTGAAACTGATAAACAAAAACCCTAAACCCAATTTAGTTGAATTACCTGTTCGTTGGAGCCCTCTTCAATTGGTGTTTGGAAATTAAATTGTGATGGATCTGTGTTCAATTATGGAAGAGCAGCAGGTTGCGGAGGAATTCTTCGCAATTGCCATGGAAATTTGGAATTTGCCTTTATGCATAAACTTCATCACTGTTCTTCGTTGGAAGCAGAGCTTTGGGGGATCTATCATGGAACTTGCATAGCTTGGAGCAGAGGATTCAAGGATTTGATAATTGAATTAGATTGTGCTGTGGCTATTGATGCGTTGAATGGCAATCATGGTAGCAGAGAGAGAGACAACCCGATAGTGAAAAGCATTTTGGCAATTGGTGATGGTGAGCTGTTGGTCAAATGGTCTTGGGTGGATCGTGAAATGAATTATGTTGCTGACAAGTTGGCCACTAGCAGTTATGAGACTGAGGACTTATATGTAATTGTTGAAAACGTTCCTGGCTTCTTGGCCTGTTTGTATTCGTTGGACAAAGTTGGGCTTGCTGGCCCTTCTGTAGTTGGCTAGTTTCTTTGGGCCTTTGGCCCTTTATGTCACCAAAAAAAAGAAACAGTTATATAACTACTCATGAAAGTCAAGAAGTAAAGTCAATCTTCTAATGTATTGGCTTGTTTGATTTCTATTTTTATAAACTGTTTTCAGTTATTGAAAAGTCATAAAACTGTTTGGAAAGGCATTCTAGAATAATAGTTTAGAAAACTGTTTTTATTTTTCTCATTTTGGGGATGAATACTAAAGTATTGCACTACAAAGAAGAATTAGAGAGATTCTATCGTTATCCGAATTTTATTCTATTGTATATAGAAAATAAAAAAAAAAGACATTATTTCGTACCTTTCACTAAAAAATGGGTCAAATTCTAAAGGATCAAACCCCCTACTTCACGCAGAAGGGCTTTTTGTAAGTTCCAACATACAACTCATTTGACTTTAAGTTCTATTCAATGGAATAAAGATAAAATAGAAATTATCTTGTGAAAATATTATCCTTGTCTTTCTTTATGTCTTGGATTGGAACAAATTACTATATTTCGCCCTCGCTTCAAACATAGGCGTTGCTAAGAGTAAAATCCGGGAAAAAGAACCCATTGTATGGGAAATACTTCAAGAAGTTATGCGGGGGCATCCCGTATTGCTGAATAGAGCGCCTACTTTGCATTTTAGAAGATCAGATAAGTCTTACAGTGTGAATCATTGACGGAGAATTCAATTTCTCCGGGTCCATGTCGGAGACAGCGGGGAAGTCATTACACCATTCGTGCAGGTCGCTACTTATCCGACAAGGAATTTCGCTACCTTAGGACAGTTAGAGATACTGCCGCCGTTTACCCCCTCCTAGGGGTAGGGCTAAGCGGAGCGAAAAGGGTTTCAAAGTCCGTGTGGATGATATTCTGGCCCTCCAATTTTTCGATAACCCAAAACCTCTTCATTGGAATTATTATTTTATACATTGGAAGAATCCCTTTTTGTTAATAATAGACTAGGAAGGATAAAAGAATACCCCCTTTGTGAGGAGGCACCCCTTCTCCTGAAGTTACGGGGCTATTTTGCCGAGTTCCGGCCGAAGACCGGGGGATGTTTAGGGGAGACCGAGCAGCTGCCGGTCGGGGTGGGGATAAGCAGACGCTACAGACTTAATTGGATTGAGCCTTGGTATGGAAACTTACCAAGTGAAAACTTTCATTAGATTCATCCCTTTAAAATGAATGGATTGATTTTGAGCTTTTACACATTTTCGTTAATCCATACATCTCCAATCGGAAATGAATAGAAAAATAATCGGAATTGAACGTAGAGGAGGTAGGATGGGAAGTTGGTCAGATCTAGAATGGATCGTACTCGGGACTACGATCATTGGAGGAACAATACCTAAACTCGTGGATGCTCCAGAATCTTTTCGATTGCTCATTCGAGAACTCAGCAATCACTTGTTCTGATTTTACATATTGATCATTTTGAACTAATAGAAAACTTTTTGGTGGAATAATCACGTTGAAGGAAGGGGCTTCGGTGTATAGAGAGGACCTCACCGTTTAAAACATAATCATAGAAACGATGGAACCCACCATTTCTTTCTTGCCAAAAATCTTTGGAATTCATTTATTTCTTGCAATTTCATAATGTTCTTCACCAACGATCCGAGGCTGGAGCATGGTTGACATTGAATCTAAAGGATCTACTGCTGGATAGATACCTTTGGCCCCGCGAAATAGCAATAGAGCTATTTCAGACATTTCTAATTCGTGGTTTAATTCGAAAACATTTTGCTTCAAACATAGGTGTTGCTAAGAGTAAAATCCGGGAAAAAGAACCCATTGTATAGGAAATACTTCAAGAAGTTATGCAAGGAAAGAGAGGGATTCGAACCCTCGGTACAAAAATTCGTACAACGGATTAGCAATCCGATGCTTTAGTCCACTCAGCCATCTCTCCCCAATTCAAAAAGTTGAATTATTATGTTTATTTTATGTTATATCTGATAACCAAAAAGTAGGACTTGAAAAAAAAAAGCCTTCTTTATATCTTATCTCTATTTTTAGCAATCGGTATTATGGATTTTCAGTTTATGGGGGGAAGTATGGGATCCGTAGTCGGTGAGAAAATAACCCGGTTGATCGAATATGCTACCAATCAACGTTTACCTCTTATTTTAGTATGTGCGTCCGGAGGAGCACGTATGCAAGAAGGAAGTTTGAGCTTAAAGCCCCCACACCCGCACGGGGAATCCTTCCCTCGAAAGGCTATCCCAGCTAAGGGATGGAGTGGTGAGAGGGGACGCCGCAACAATCAGCGGGTTGCGGGACTCCCATATTCATTTTAATGAATTTTGGGAATAGATATATATTTATTAGTGGTGTTGATTATCATACATAATTTATCTAGGTGTCCGCAGATATTCTCTTTCTAGATGAAGAAAGAATAGATGTATATTCTAGGTATATAAAGTATGTAAATGAATTATTCGATTTTGTTTGACATCTCGGAAATATTCCGCCATAGTTAGAGCAGTTAAACCAACTCTCATACGAGCTCCGGGCGGTTCATTCATTTGACCATAGACTAGAGCTACTTTTGATTCTGCAATATTTTTTTCATTAATTACTCCCGATTCCGATATAGTAGTAAAAGCGAGACGCATAGGCGGATCGACTCATCATGTTCCCATTGAAATTGGATCCACACAAGGAAAATTAAAGCACTTGCCATTCGTTGGTTATTAGGGGCATCCCGGAAACGTCTGGGTCGAAGGACGGTTTCAATATTTCCCATACGCAATCCTTTGTATAGACGTTGAGGTGGACGCACACTAAGATGGAAAAGACCCGCTAATATGTCTAATGTACCTGCTGCAATATGATGAGAGGCTATTCCCCAACTATATTCACTAGTACAAAAATTGGAAAAGAATTAGAGATTTTAAGTCAGGACCCTAATTATCCGACTTAAAAGGTGGACGCGGTGACAATTTTTTAATTACAATGTAAAAAGTGTCTGTTGCGCAGCTATTTAAGTCGGATGACTACTATGTCCGACGTTAAATGTCCAAGTTTTTTTTATCACCTACGCAAAACACAATTCGTTTCTCTTTTTGATAAAACAAAAAACCCTTTCTCTTCTTCGCCCGTCCCTTGCTCTCGCACAATACCAAAAGCAAGGAACCTCGCCCTCGCTCTCTCCCCCAAACTCGCCTTCATCCTCCATGGCCCTCTCCTTTGGAATTAACCATCTCTCTCTCTCTCTCTCTCTCTCTCTCTCTCTCTCTCTCTCTCTCTCTCTCTCTCTCTCCCCCCTCCCTCTCCTTGGAACGAAGAAACGGGAAATAGGTTGTTGCTGGTTCACATCCTCTGATATCACCATCTCAAGGTATCTAATCCGATCTGCTTTTTTCTTTCTCTTGTTTGTTTTGTTTGCTCTGCGTTTTCGATTTCCCTCTCTAAAACCTTTATTTCGATTTTTTGTTCTAAAACCCTAACTTTGATTTTCCCCTATTTCTTCTGTTCTTAAGTTTGCGTGACTTCACAGTTACTAACACAAACTTGTTTTGTTCCTATTGTGTGGTTGTTCATATTAGGTGGCATTCTTTCATTTTGGTATAGATTTATGTATGCTGTAGTTGATATTGGATCAAATTCAACTGTTGGTGAGGGTCAGCTTAAGCAATGGTCAATGTTTTACCTTGTGTGTTCTTCATGAGATATTGATATGTAAAAAATAAGAATGCTTTCTAGCTTTTGATGCATTTACTCTTCTTTTCTTTCTTTGCTTATAGAGCGAACCCACCTTCCATTTGTTTGGGTTCGTAATATGCATTGCGGCTACAGCAGCTCGGGGCTTAAAATCTGCATTTCATCTGAACGGTATGTATGCGGAACATGCTATTACTTTTCCTCCATTCCACATTATATATGAATTGGGTACTTATTGTGTATTAGAGAGAAGCTGAATTCTATGAAACTTCTCCTTTACATGGCTCCCATGGATGTTGTTTTCCTTCTTATGTTAGGAATATTTTCGTAACATTTTCATTTTTAGAGATAATTTTGACTTTAGCCTCCTGGTAATGCATTCACATGCTCTATTCTGTTCATGTAGGACATCAAGCATGGATTCTATTTTTCTAGCAACAACAGCAACCAAATATTATACTACTAGTACTAGGTGCGACTGCTTTTATGGAATAAATAAACATCATAATTGGACTGTATCAAAACCAATTAAACATCTCCCTAAGCTTCTTTGTTCATTCTCGACACCTTTTAATTGGATTGTCTTTTTATTTTTCTCCATGGTGCCTTGTTGGCACTTTACCATCTGACATTCACCACAATAAGCCCATAAACCATTCCTAGTCTTATAGCTTAACTGATAGAAATTATCCTTTGTATGATCAATGGAATAGGATCAAATAACCCTTGTAATAAGTAATGTGGTATTTTTAGTAAATTATCAAAGCATTTATAATGCCTTGCATTATTTCTTTTACTTGATCTTTCATTTCTTTTACTTGATCTCTTATTTGTCTCTTTTTGCAGATTCAACATTTCTTGAAGAGTAAGAGGGTGAGGTAACAACTTATTTCTTGTCTTTCATGTTCTAAAACAAACTGATGTTTGTTAGATTGAACCATAATATAAAATGTTTATTTCATCCTAAATTATGTTAATAGGCTTGGTTCTTTTTTAACTTTCTGAAATTTCAAAAATGTCTATGATTGAATGCTATCCAATTGAAATTATTGCAATAACTAATGGATAGTACTTGTACTTATTTGTTGAAGTTTTTTTTTGATGTGTTGCTGAAATCTATTTGTCACATTTCTTCTTTCAGATTAGAGAAGATGGGTAGTCTAGAAGTAGATAAAGTGGTTCATAGACACCAAGTTCGTCGCTTCTTTTCATGTACGTGGTCACTTGGTGCTCTTTCTCTTTTGTAGTCAGGATGTCAAGGCCTCCTTCTTCTATCCTTTTGGTTAAGAGTACTGCTCCTATGGGAAATGTGTATCCTCATACCTGAATTTATATATTTCTATCTTATAATGAATTAATTGTGTGCTCAGATTGCATGATCTTGAGTGTTAGAAGTTAAGTTCTAATGGTGATAAATTGTGTGGTTTATGTTGCAATTATGTGGTAATTAACTCTGCAGCGTGATATCCTAATTAGTTAAATGTTGCGTGATATACAGACTTCAAATGGATAGCACACTCCAATAGTGAATCTGATACGTATATGACTTGAACTCTAAAGCTATAAATATTGCAAGGACAGATAGATTTTGCATAATGGAGATTAGAAAGACTGTTCGTAGGACTTGGGCATTCAGTACACATACTCTTGTACTAGTATTTTGTTGGTGATCCAGTTAGTTATATTTATGTGCAGCTAGATAAACAACATTTCCTGATAAACAACATCTAGTTATCAATACTGTCGAAACATCTAGTTAGTTATATTTATGTGCAGCTAGATAAACAACATTTCCTGATGTACAGGCTCTGGATTTTGTGGTAAATGAAGCAAAGAAATACAGAATCCTTAGCATTTGATCTCTCTTGGCAAATGATACTTTGAGTTTTCTTTCTCTTCGATACAAAATCGCATGAGGGTTTGGTCTCACGGGTCTTGGTATTTGAAGCCGGGTATATTGCATCTTTCCCAATGGACACCAGAACTAGTGCTCAATGATGTTGACAAACTCTCAAGTGAAGCCCAACATTCTCTCTGTATCTCGTTGTCTTAATGTACAAATAAATGCACCAAGTGAAAAACAGGTCAGTAATTTTATAAGTCTGTTCCAGTAGCCAAGTTAAGAAAAGAGTCTGTTTCCCTCCTTTTGGTATTAGAGATAAGCATAAGAGTTGCTTAAGTATTTGCTTTGTTATCTACGTAGGATTATAGCCATATCATTGAATTGCTTAGATTCCTGAGATTTTTCTCCACATTTTCCATCTCTATTCATGTATCCTTCAAATCATGACTTTAGGAATGTCTTCACCTAAGCTGCGATACCTAGATAAGTATTTTATGATCATCATTAAAATATACCTTACTAAATGATGGTGATTGGAGTTGCTATCCTGTAAAGTTAAGCATTTGATAGGCATTTTCTTGTTGATGCTGAAAAGTCCCTTGTTTAATGCTTATTTGAATTTTTTGCTGGTTTATACACATTTATACACATAAAAATATTTTGATACACATATTTTAATTACAGTGCAAAATAGAGTGGTTTCATTTTGGTTGTATTGGCCTGAAAGAACAACCAAAGGGAAAATGGTACTTTTCGAATTTTGCAGCAACAAGAAATCGCCGGAGAGGCAAATGAGGCTGCCAGAAGAATAAGATCAATGTTAAAATGATTGAGTGTATATTCTTAATATCTTTAGAAAGGTAGTTATTTGTTTGAATATTTATCAAGGCCTTGAAACTCAGACTTTGTTTGACGAACAACAAACTCTTGTATGGTTGTTTCAACTCTTATAGCTATAGGAGTGTTTTCAGCTGCATTCAGCTTACCAGGTGGCAACAATGATGATACAAATCTCCCAATTATTTGGAGAAACCACCATTCCTCATATTTGCATTATCAGATTCCATAGCACTAATCTCATATTCTACCTCAATCCTAATTTTTTTTGTCCATCCTCATATCGCGATATTCTGAGGAAGATTTTCTTAAGTCACTGCCCTTGAAGTTGATATCTGGACTTGTGACATTATTTGTCTCAATAATCAGCATGATGGTAGCATTTAGCAGTGCCTTCTTCATAACATATTATCATGGTTTGTCGATGTTATAGAGTTTTTATTGTGGTAATGTTAAGGGTAGCTTAATCCTTTAAGCCTCCAGTATATATACTCTTTGTAACTCTTGTATTACACACTTTATGCTATTATAATTTTGTAACCCTAAAAGGGCTTCTCTATTCCTTGTGCTAAAAATATTCTATCACAAAATAGTTGTTGAGAGAACCTTGGCTCTGCTGTTTTTTTATATGCTACATTTTGATGTACGATCTGCTTCCTGGTTTATCTCTTATATTGAATTTAAGATTGGTGTTGAAGACACAATAAAAGAGTGAGTGGAAAAGGATAGTTGACATCGCTATGATTTGTATAAAAGTTGGATCATAAATTAAGAAAGGAATGACTTTCATTAAGAATGCAACCAGGCAAAAAAAAAATTTAAAATAAATAATCACTTTTAAAGTCGGGCGTTCTTTTAATCCGACTTTAAAAGAACACTTTTAAAGCTGGCGTTCAGAAAACACCCGACTTTAAAAGTATCCCACAGAGGTCAGCACCGCAGAAAACGGCCCATAATTAAAGTCGGACGCTCTAATACTCCGACTTAAAAACGTAGTTTTTAAGTCGAACCTTAATCCGACTTTAAAAAAACTTACTTTCTAAGTCGTTTTGATAGAAGTCGGGTGAAGATTCAACTTTAAATGTCCTAAATATCCGACTTTGAATCCCATTTTTCCACTAGTGTTTGACTCCACCCTATAAATAAACCAACTCCACGATAAACACTTAATGTGAGTGACAACAGAGGTAATACTAGCTTCCTGGTTCCTAAAGACACAACCGTTTCGGGACAGCCAAATACACTAACAATTAGTCAATCAAATGAGGTGTTTAATCTTCTTGGCCTTCCTTCCAACGCAAGCGTTCCCAACACAAGTGAGATGATCAACGATATTGTTAAAATAAAAAATTGGCAGCTGCATCCAAGACAAAATCTGAGCCCAAACATCGACTGCAAACCTGCACTTAAGAAACAAGTGATACGAGTCCTCCCTATTAGCCAGTCACATAGGGAAATAACACCTTCCTCGGTAGTTATAACATGCCTATGAAAAAGAATGGCACAGATTGGAAGAGAATTGCTCATCAGTCGCCACCCAAAAATAAAGACTTTGGATGGGATTGTGTTTCTCCATATGTCCTTGAGCACTCCTATAAACTCGATATCATTCCCACCCGCTGAAGTCAGCTCCACCAAGTGACTGTAATAAGAACGCACAAAGAACGTTTTTGAGGCTTCCAACATCCAAGTCAACTTATCCGCCCTATCTTGAACCGGCTTCACCTCGGCAAGAATAGTGCTCAAAAAACTAGCTTCCTCCGCAGAAATAGGGTCAGAAACACTCGACCATGGTAACCTCCAATGCCAAACATTATCTACCCACTCTCCCAAAGATGCAATATTCGTCTCTTGGGTCTCACGTCTTGCATACAAATTAAAAAATACCAGATACAACAGTGCATGTCCCAACCAATGATGCTACCATAAATCAATAGATATTTCGTCCCCTAACCCGTGTTTGATGCACGCACCAAACCACCCTATAGGGAAATTTTCATATCCCAATCGCAGCAAATCTCTCCACCACAAGGAGTCCATAGTTCCTCCAAAGAACTCTGCCTTTGGTCCGTTTAGAAATAATGAAGCTGCATCTCCATATATGTATGCTAACAAATCCTTCTAACTCGTATTTTCATCCGCTAGAAACCTCCACTTCCATTTAGATAACAAAGCCATACTAAATAACTCAAGGTTTTGGATACCAAGACCCCCTTCCTTCTTTGGTTTGCAAACCTTATCCCAGGCAACCGAGTACATACCTCTATCTCCTTCGTTGATACCCCACAAAAAGTCCATTTGGATCTTAATCATGGCATTAAGTACCACCCTTGATGCCTTGTAAAAAGAAAATAAATATAAAGGAATGCTATTCAAAACTGAATTAATGAGTGTTACCCGTCCGCCACTAGATAGAATTTGACCCTTCCAAGATGATAACCGTTTACGAAGCATATCCAACACCGGCTTCCAGGTTGCTGGCCGCCTAGGGCTAGCACCCACTGGAATGCCCAAAAATTTGAAAGGAATTGGCTCAGTTCTACAATTAAGGTAGACCGAATCTGCCTCCAAAAAATCAGCCAGAATATTGATACTAATAAGCTTGCATGCTTTTACGAAAATTGACCTTCAGTCCCGAAACAAGCTCGAAGCTTCTATGAAAGGTCTTGATATCCAAAAATTATTCCAAGTGGCCTTCCCCACTACAGTAGTATAATTCGCAAATTGCTTAAGAGAGAACTGCAAGTTGTCATGAACTTAGTAACTCTGAAAATCCCCAATATCTACAGCATTCCCAACCAAAGCAGACAACCCTCCAACCACTATAAGAAAAAGGAAAGGGGACAAAGGATCCCCCAACCCGATCCCTCTGTGGACTGTCGTTGACTAACACAGACAAAGAGCTCGAACAAATACATGCATGCATCCACCTAATCCACCCTGTTGCGAATCCCATCCTTTCCATCATGTAGAGCAAGAAGTCCCATGAGATAGAATCATAAGCCTTCTCAAAGTCAACCTTAAAAATCAGACATTCATCTTTGTTACGCTTCGCAAAATCAACAATCACATTTACAACTACCACACCATCTAGAATCTGTCTGCCTCCTAGAAAATTTGATTGACAACTAGAGATGATATTTGGCAGAACCCTTATAATTCTGTTAGCCAAAACCTTTGCAAAGATCTTATATAAACAGACAATCAAACCAATGGGTTTATACTCCCCCATACCTTGTGGATTATCATTCTTTGGAGTGAAATTCATTAAAAAATGCGATAATGTCATCTTTCAAAAAATCCCAACACTCCTTAATGAATCTAAAGTTTTAGCCATACGGACCCGGACTTTTATCTCCATCACAATTCCACACACCTGTCCTAATCTCCATTTTGGTAAACGGTGCCATCAACATAACATTATCTTCATGAGACAACTAATTGAACTCGAGACCACCAAGGGTAGGTAGTTTAGTCATTGGTTCTTCAAACCAGTTCTCAAAGTGCCTCTTAAATTCATCCTTAACCGAACCAACGTCTTCAATTAGATCTCCATTATCGGCCAGCAACACAAAATTCCCCCTCCTTCTTCTATATTTCATAAGAGAATGAAAATACTTAGAATTCATATCCCCTTCTTTGATACATCTGGCCCTATAAATTTTTGAGCCAAAAAGGTAACTTTTAAATTAATTAAACCTTCTTTTAATTAGATAAATAATTTTGTTTTTCTACTTAATTTTAGAGAAGTTATCTAATCAATTTTTTTGATTTTAATTAATAAGTTACAAATTGGTGATATATATAAATAGGTAAAATTAAATAATTAAATAACACAATGGAGATTAAAATTGGACAATTAAATTAACATTGTTTGTTACAATTGTCGCAATTGGGAACGCGACGTGTGTTCGAATGATTTGAAACTATGTTCCGAATGATGTGGAGTCGCCATCATCGTTTACTTGTTAGGGAAAATGTTGGAAAACCCCTTAAAAATACAAATGGATCTTCGAAAATATATTTATGGTTCGTGAGTCGGTTATGCGTAGGGAAGGTATTAGCACTCTCATGACACTCGTTGAAAAAGGTACCCCTGAAAATAACATTTGGTCTAGGAAAAATTGAGAATAGGATCTTATTGCTTACACAATTTAATTTTGTAATTCATGGGATCTAGGAATAAGCTTTCATTCTTCGGGTGTCAGTTTGCCTCTTTGCTTCAAGAAATGGAACCCAGGTATAAGTCAATAAAATTTTGTGCTCATTGTTATCCTAGAGCAAGATGGACGAATTATGTAACATCCCCAGTTTGGCTAACTTCATTTATTGAAATTAGCTAGAGATTATGAATTAGTTGGGTAGCTAAGTTAAATAATTAGTATACCTTAATTAGCATGAGAAAGTAAATTATTTAATTTGAGATGGTGTCATTGATTAAATGATTTATTGTGTGTTGTTTGTTTAATTATATGAAGCAGGGGAATTATTGAGCGATTGTGTGATTAGTTTGAAGTTATAAGTAGGTAATTAGTAGTAGGGGCAGAACAGTCTTTCCACTACTTTTATTAAGCACTCAGTTGAACCAAGGACACTCACCCTCATTAACCACAAAAACATAACACACACCTACACATTGGAGTTGCTGAAAAACAGAGAATAGTGATAGAGAAAGAGAGAGCAAGGTGCGAGGGAGAGAGAGGGAAGAAAAGGAGAGAACTCCCACAATTCTGAATGCATGTTCAATCTTATTTTACCATGGTGATCCTTGTTTTCCTCTCTTCATCTTGGTACTAGTTTCATCACAAACATTACCTTCCTCCTCAATCCCCCATTTTCGAAACCCCAAGCTCAAAGAGGGTCAACAATGGAGTTCTTCACTTGCATATAGTAGCTGAAGCTTGAGGATCAGTCGTTAGAGCACCAATACAAGCCACATTCTGATTTCAGTCCATGTAGGTAGTGATTGGAGCTTTGGAAAGTTCAAGTTCAAAGTGAATAGCGTTTCAGGGATAGGTCGAGTGGTTTTGCCGGTGTGAGAACGTCGTTGTCGTTGTTGTTGCATGCGATTTTCATCGCAAGAGGTGAGTTCTATACTGGCTTAGGGATGTTTTTCCGGTACTAGTTACATGTCTGTGAATCCATGTGTTTCGCGTATTTATTTCGAAAAGAATCGAGTCCAAAATCGTTTTTAAGAAATTACGTTTTTGGTAGCTTATATGATTGATTGAATGATGGTGTGATTGCTTGAATAAATTGTTGTTCTGGACAGGAATGATATTTGATTGAGTTAGGGTATCGATCAGAACGGACATTGGGATCGGAACAGAATGGAAAATTACACGAAAACAGCATTTTCTGGAAAACTGCTGTGGACGCACGGGCCGGGTGCCCTGGCGCACGGACAGTGCTCCACCGTCTGTTACTTGTGCGCAAAAATTTCAAGATGCGCACGGGTCGTGCGTCTTCACGCACGGACCGTGCGCCAAGTTCTGTAACTTTTTGAAAATTTCATAAAATGCGCACGGGTCGTGCGCCTACACGCACGTACCGTGCGACAGTTTCTGTTACCCTCTTTCAAAATGCACTTTAGCCCATTCCAAATGATTTCAAGTTCCTTCTAATCATTTCCCCAAGGTTTCGATCCCAACGATTATAATGCATGAATATCATGAAATTGAATACGCTTGAGATAAAATCCTAAAGTTATGAAAGTTTTGAAAAACCGTACATTAGTAAGCGCGAGTGTACACAAGTCAAGATAAGATAAAGGACTATAAATCCATACAAGTCATGTAAATTCGCAATCCATGTAAATACAAGTCAAGTTACTTTCCCGAAAGGAAAGGAAGAATTACTTTCCTGAAAGGAAAGGAAGAATTACTTTCCCTAAAAAGAAAGATAGAATGGCATACATATAATAATATATGTATATCAAGGGTGACGACCCCAGATTTATTAGCATACTAGGGCAGGGAAGTCATGAGCCCGAACCCTAGGCCCCTTCCATGTAGCTCGCTTTCCAAGGTCAGTGGGATTGGGTTCACTAACAGCCGAAGAAATAACCGAATAAGGTGGCTCGAGGTGTTGTGCTAAGCTAAAGAAAAGAATAAGACATGAATCGTAGTCACTTATTAGGGCTACGGGTTTGATGAAAATATGTCCACATAGTCGCTTATTAGGGCTATGAGTTCAAGGAATAAAAGCATAAAGAACCGCTAGAGTTAGTAAGGGGTCTCGATAGGACTCACTGAGATAATGTTTATCTCACCATTTATTATTGTGGTTTTTACAGAGAAACAAGGGAAAGCAAAGGCGAAGAAGCACGGTTAGCCGAGGTGACTCACGGAGTTATCGGAGAAATCAGTTTTAAGATCATGCCTTTTCCCTTTTGTTGTCTTTATATTATCGATTGTATAACTATTATTAGTAACAGTTGTAAATCGTTTCCGCTACTTATGTTTTGGGTATTGAACACTAGGATTATATAAGTTTTATGTCATGAGACTTAAGTACTTTGTTAAGTTTAATGAGGTTCATGGAACCATTTAATAATTATTTATCGAAAATTTTTAGTTGTGTTCAATATTCAATAGCAGGAAGTTACTCTGATATATGCCAATTGGTGCATTTTGGTATTTCTATAAGCTAGAAATATCGAGGTGTTACAAATTAGGACACTACTGATGGTGACCTCAAACAGAAGGGAGTTATGGTTACATAGCCTTATTTCTTTTTTCTTTTAGTAATGTTTTAATTGCTTTGTTTGTGTTGGTGTTTTAGTGCATTATCCCTAAAGCTGGAAAAACGGGTTACCCGGCCCGCATCGAGCTCGGGCTTTTATAGGATGGGCCAAAAAGCCCGGGTTGAAATCTGGGCTTTATTTTTGTGGCCTAAACTCGGACCTATGCAGGCCGCGGGCTACAATTAAATAACTTACAAGACCTAAGTGGTACGAAAAAAATTTAAAGGACCAACTTGTAACAATTAAATAACTTAAAGGACCTCTGGTGTAATTTAGCCTATATAATATTGGTTTAAATATATCTTTTGCCCTTGCAAGTATGGACATAATCCATTTAGGCCCTGTAAAAAAAATTAAAATGGCCCTTGCAAATATTAAGTGTTTACAGTTAAGCCCCTCTGTTAACTTTCCATCCAAAAAAATTGACATGGCTAATGGAGATGACGTACAGCGTGACATCATCAATGATTAACAGAGAAAGATTGAAATGATTCTGTTCTGCTTTAGATTGTTCCAAAAAATAGGAATAATTAACAGAGAAATATTGACACGATTCAAAAACGATAATATTTCTCTGTTAATCATTGATGATGTCATGCTGATGTCATCTCTATTAGCCACGCCAGTTTTTTTGAATGGAAAGTTAACAGTGAGGCTTAACTGTAAACGCTTAATATTTGCAAGGGCCATTTTAAAAAACATTTCTTACAGGGCCCTAAATGGATTATGGCTATATTTGCAGGGACAAAACATATATTTAAGCCTATAATATAAAATAAGTGTAATAAATTGGTAATTAATTTACTATATACTAATACACTAATAAATGGACGGTGTTAGGTACAGATTGCAAGTCAAAAGAATAGTATATTTCACCATCACAAGTTTGGCCACTTTTTTTTGATAAGCAAGGTTAGTGGGGGTGGGGGAATGTTAATTTCCGGGGTTTGAATCCGGGACCTCCTTCTTGTACTATTTTAGTGCACTCCTTCGATATCCCTTAGCTCGCCAACTGAGCTACCTACTTGGGATAAAGCTAATAAAAAAAGATAAAGCTAATTAAGAGAAAATAAACTTGTGAGGATCGGTTGGCCGGCTCTCCTTCAGCATAGGATATTAAAGTTCACATGGGCTTTTGGCAACAATACATTACAAATAAAATCCTATTATTTTTAACATGTGGCCTACGGGCTACCTGTGGCCCAACCGGGCTAGCCCAATGCGGGCTTAGGCTTTCTAGGGCCGGGTTAAAAAGCCCGGATAAAAAATTGGCTTACTACGCGATAGAACTGCGCACTTGCGACCTATCACATACCTAGCTTCTAAATATTTTAGACACACGACAATTCAATCAAACGTCTATTTTCAAGCATTTTACTCTTCCCCTTATGTTATGCATAGCCTTAGATTCTAGAATAGCTTATTCATCTCCCACGCCTAATCCTAACGCTCTTTGGAGCAGTTAGGGAGCCCATAACTGAGGAACAAAGTTCTTTCCTCAGTGTAATTGTTTAATGAAAGAATTCGCAAGCCAATCCTCATCTAGATATAAGTTTTACAACACTATGAAACTTGAGACAACCTTTCGTTTTACAACACTATGAAATTTGAGACAACCTATCAACCATTGGAATATTGTTTGGAGCACTTCTATCAACCACTTCCACTTCTCATCTTCCAATGTGTCAAGAACTCTGTATTCATAGATCCTCCACAACATGAGCTCCAAACACAAAACATTAAAAATCAACTACTTATCAAAAAAAAAAATCAACTTCAATATCTGTTAACATTAACCATAGAACTTACCAATTTTGCATGCAGAAATTTTGCATAACGAAACCATGCAAATGGAAAAATTTATATTTTGCCATAAAAATTTGCTCTGACCAAATTGGGGCAGTCATTAACTTCGTCGTTCGAGTCATCGGATATATCATTATATCTATGTTTATATTATTCGTATGAAAATCTTCAAAAATAGGACATACAAAAAGAAGATTCTTAAAATGTGAAAACAACCTAGATAGTTTATCCATTTGATAATAGCAAAATCGTGATATTAAATGCTTGAGGTGAAACCTCTTGATAGGATGATTGTGATCTCGCTAGAGTAAAATTCAGTACACCAATTCCTTCAAGTTTAAATTGGATGTTTGGTCGCTCTTTACTAATTCTTCAGCGTTGTTGAGATCGAGAGTGAGGACTAAGCACCAGAGATGACGATATCGCTTCAAAAGAACGCTTGTGGCATCCGAGTTTTTGGTTTGGGAGAAAAAATAGAATGTGGCGGAGAATCGCCTTATTAAATCTCTCATTATTAGAGGAAGAAAGAAAGGTGGTGGTGAAGCACTTGAATGTTGTTTATTACTTGAGGTGAGTATAGTGCAATCCTTATACTTTGTTTGCTGATGGTGAAAGAGAGGGTTTAATTTCCATTTCCTACTCTCACAAAGACAACGAAACATATGGATGGAAACAATCTGGGAATTTGGTACTCAAGGAACTGGTAATCTTTCAAAGAGTCGTGGGAAACATAAACACTACCGTAAATCAAATATGTATCTTAAGGATGGTTTATCTCTAGGAGGGGTAGAAGGTCTACACATGATTATGCTGACTGGTTGAATTGTCCTCTGGACTGCCTGGATTCAATTTAATTTGTGTTGGAACGTGGCTGGGTGCAAGGGGTATTTGTGACATGCATTGGATGGAGAACAGTTTGTCAATTGGCTGTGATGATTTTTGTGGATGTGCAATCTTATATCTCATACTTAATAGTGGTGATGAAGAAAGGAAGCAAGGGATAGGAACACGGGTTCTAAATAAAATAAAAGCAAAGGAGCTATGAGTTTTGGAGGGTTAAGAAAGAATGAAGCACAATTACAAAACGCAATTACTACCAATTTGGATGCGCTGAAAGTTGATTTTGGATGAGCTCGCGGAATTCTCTTTGTGGGGTAGTTGGCTCATGTATGAATTCCCTCACCAAAGTGAGTCATTTGAACCCCACAACCTGCCAATACTACTTGTTAATTTGTTTAAAACTCAAATTACCGTACCTTAAGGATAATAAATCCCTCCAAACTGCATTTGTGTCATGAAGGAACAGCCATTTCCATTTAGCAAATAAAGAAATGTTGAATACTTCTAAGTTCTTCACTCCTAACTCTCCCTCTTTCTTTGGTCTACAAATACTATCCCATGCCACCCAACAAATATTTCTCTCCTCTTCCTTTGATCCCCATAAAAAAATCCCTCTGAATCTTAGTAAGCTCCTTAATGACAATTTTAGGTGCTTTGCAAAAGGAGAAGAAATAAAGAGGTAAACTAGAAAGGACGGAGCTTAAAAGTGTTACCGCCGCCAAGATGAAAGCCTAGCTCGCATGGAATCTACAACGTACTTCTAAGTGGTTCTTCTCCGAGGATTAGCTCCCACCGAGATTTCAAGAAATTTGAAAGGGATCCCCGATGTGCCACAAGCGAGGAAAGTGGATGCTGCCTCCAAAAAAACCTTCCTTAATATTAATCCCAATCAACTTACTTTTGTGAAAATTAACACATAGACCGGAAACCAACTCAAAGCTCCTAAAAATAGTTTTAATACTCCACAGATTCTTCTAAGACCCCTTACCCAACAAGATTGTATCATCAGCAAATTGTAATAAGGATATGTTGTGATCATTAGAAAACTGATATCCCTCAAAAGTACCAACCTGTATTGCTTTATGTACAAAACTAGAGAAGCCATGAGCCACAATAAGAAAAAGAAAAGGAGAAAGTGGATCACCTTGTCTTAATCCCTTATGAACTGTGAACTCTTCCTTGGGGCTTCCATTCACAAGTACCGACATAGAGCTAGCAAACACACAAGCCTGAATCCATTCAATCCATCTTTTATCAAACCCCATTCTTTGCAACATATAGGACAAGAAACTCCAAGATACCGAGTCATAAGCTTTCTCAAAGTCCACTTTGAACAACAAGCCTTCATCCTTTGTACGCTTAGCAATGTCCACCACCTCATTGACAACCAACACTCCATCTAAAATCTGCCTACCTGAAATAAAAGATGATTGACATTGAGAAATCACTTTAAATATTACCTTCTTCATTCATTTTTTTTAAAAAAAATCACCTTCTTCATTCTAGATGCCAAAACCTTAGACAGAAGTTTATATAGGCATCTTAGTAAACAAATCGACCTATACTCTTTTAAACTCTGACGATTGTTATTCTTAGGAATCATAGATAAGAAAGAGGCTGTGATAGCCTTGGGTAGCATTCCTGTAATTTGAAATTCCTTCAAAAAATCCATGATGTCAACTTTCTTTGATGAATCTAAAATTGAAACCATCTGGACCTGGGCACTTGTTACCATCACAGCTCCATACTTCTTCCTTCACCTCCTCTTCCGTTAACGGAGCTACTAAAAAAGTATTTTCCTCACTATTCAAGTGCTGAAAATTAATACCATCCAAGACTGGTCTTCTGAACGAGGCTTCCTTGAAGCTATCCTCAAAAAACCTCCTCACTTTCTTCTTTACTTCCCCTACTTTATCCAAATATTGACCATTTGATTCTATTAACAAAATCTGATTAATTACTCTGTCTCCTGGCTTGAAGCCAAAAATGAAAGTATTTTGTATTTGAATCTCCTTCTTTGATCCATCTCAATCTAGACTTCTGTTTGAGCAAACCCTCTTTCCTCATTAATTGTTGCTAAAACAAAGCTGCTGCTTCTTTCTTCTTAACCACTTTCATCCAAACCACAACCCTCTTCTATACCAAACTCTAATGCATTCAAATCAGCCACTATGTTATCAATACTAAGATCAAGCCAGCCGAAAATTTCCTTGTTCCACCACATAATATCAACATCGGGGAAGTATCAAATGAGAGGAGTTTTAATATGAGAGGGTGAGAGGATTAAATCTGGACCAGATAAAAAAATTTACTAATATTAAATTTTTACCTATATATAGTTTTAAAAAAATGAAATGATATTTATTCATAAAACACTAAATCTATCTACTTTATCCAACTTTAAAAAAAAGGCTTAAATATGTTTTAGGCCCCTACAATTTTTTTTTTTAAAAAAACTCCTTGGTTCAGATGGTTTTGGTTCGACGGGGGAATTGGAAATTGGAAACTGGGAAAGAAGAGAGGAGAAGGGTATTGCATTGTTCGCGAGTCTTGATGCTTGGTGTTGAGATTTCATTAAACATCAGGTTCCCATTTTTCTAAAAGGTGTGATGTGTGTAGCTGTGTTGGGTCTCTAGTCAGTGATCTTTTCTGCTTCAGTCGGTATTGATAGATCTGGTGAAGGCCTGGGTTGTTGTTTTCATATTTGGAGCCTTGTTGTTGAGCATTGTGTTATGGTGGTGTACGTTCAGCATTAAAAATATATTAGAAAAAATAAATAATTGACAAATCAAACTTCTGCTAGCCAACTCAGTGTTTTTTGTAACATTGGATTAATAGAAGGGCCTTGGAAAGGAATGGCTCCGCTAGGGTTTATCTCCTAGCCGCCGCCAGCTATGTCTGTCCCCCCAGACCTTTTACTGGCCTGTCCTCGCCATGTGTCCGCCTTGGAGACATTGTTAGATCCATCGGTGTCAGCGATTCCTGCTACGGGGCAGGTGAGGAATGATACCACTGAAGACAACTCGCTGTCTGCGCAGCGGAAGGAAAAGCGCAAATGTGACCGACGCGCGCGTGATGTTGGCAGATGGGATGCAGGTTTTGTTCCCTGAATTGATTCCTCCGCCTGCGACTGATGTGGCGTGTCCATCGATGTCTGCTACGCGGCAGGGGGAGCAGGTGAGGCGCGACACCGTTGTCATGTCATGGTCAGCAGAAACAGGCAAAGCTGCGTCAGCAGCAGGCAAAGCTGCGTCATTGTCAGCGTATGCAGGCAAAGCAGCTGGAAGTGCAGTAGCCAATCAGAACGCGGCGTTGGCAGATTTGTTTCCTGAGTTGGTGACTATTCTGCATGCGACTGACGGTCTGTCTGGAACAGTTAAGACAGGATCTGTGAGTGGTGTTAAAAGGAAATCTTTTTCTGAGGCAATGACATGTATACCTCAAGCCCCTCGGTCCTTTGTAGATTTTGATTACAGTAAGCAGCAGAAACCTTATTTAAAAGGAGATGTTCTTGCTGTTAAGATCTCTGAAGATGAATATCAGGCTAGTATTGCTGAATGTGTCAACCTATTACATGGTAGAATAATTTTATCTAAAGGGGATAAACCATATCAGTTTAGAGATTTAAAGGAGAAGTTGTCCAAGATGTGGAAGATCTCTTCTGAATGGTCTCTGGTTTCTCTGGGAAAAGGATTTTTTGAATTCTCTTTTATCTCTACTGAGGACTTTAGGCGTGTTTGGTCACTTAGATCGCGATCTCTACAGCCGGGTGTTCTGCGCCTATTTGCTTGGAGGCCAGATTTTGACCCTCTCTCTGTAAAACAAACCAATGCTCAGTGTTGGGTTAGGCTTCATGGTCTTTCCCGGAAATACTGGAGGTCAAAGATTTTGTTTGAGATCAGTGGTAGCCTAGGTGCTCCTATTGCTTTGGATGAAGCCACTATGAAGAGGACTTTTGGTCATTATGCCAGAGTTCTTATTGATGTTGATTTTTCTGAAAGGCTGCATGAACAATTGTTAGTAGAAAGGGAGGGTTATGCCTTTCCCATCAGGGTGGAATACGAGTGTGTAGCTCTTTTCTGCACCTCTTGTAGTTGTATTGGCCATTCTCTTCAGAATTGTACGAGAACTAGGGTATCAGGCCCTATTAAGCCTCCTCGAAAGGATATAGGTAAGTCATTGGAGAACTCGGGTAAGCCTGACGCTGGCCCAGCATTACAAGACAATAGTCTGGTTTTGGTGGGGGTTGGCATTGATTCCAATCGATTCAAAGGCGTTAGCAGCCATGCTATTACACCTGCAGAGATGGCTGGGGGCCAGGTTCCTGGTGATGCTCATACCTGCTCCAACAAACCCGCGATTGATTCTGGTGCTTCACCCCCTGTGGAGACACCTGCTATAAAGCAAATTTGGGCGGATATCTCGGATGATGAGGCTTCTATCTCTCAAGCTTCTGTGGTCTTTCCAAAAACCAAAGTTATGATCGTCGACTCAGAGGCTATGAATCCCAGAGTTAGAGCTGACATGCAAATTTTAAGTAGGCTGTGGGGAGAGTCGCCGGATGATGTTGGCGATCCGGTAGTTCCTGACTCAGCTGAGCGATACTTGGAACCGGTTGTATCCAAGAAACAAAAGAAGAAGCAAAAGAAGACTATTGGTTACAACCTTCGGTCTAAATCTAGCTCCATCTCTGTCACGTTCTAACCTGTTGTTTTCAGCCATTTTTGGCCGGTTTGTTGGTCTGCTTTCATTTGGATGGTTGTTTTTGGGGGTATTCGCCCCGGTTTTTCTTTTGTTGCTTTGTTAGTTTTTTTCAAGGCCTTGGGTTTTGGTTTGGTCCCCCCATTGGTCCTCTTTTTGTTTTTCTTTTCTCTTTATTAATATATTTATCTTTGCTTAAAAAAAAGAAGGGCCTAAATAAAAAATCTGTATTTTACAAGGAGTTTTTTTTAAAAAAATTGCAGGGGCTCAACCGAAACACACTATATTTGCAGGGGCCTAGCTAAAACATATTTAAGCCTTTAAAAAAATCCAAACTATTAACATTTTGGATGTTTTTAATTCACTAAATGCGATCATGTTTAATATTTTAATTAGTAGATACGAAAGAAATGATCACTTTTTACATTGAGTTAGAATATTTTGTATGTTATTTATTATTTTTTGCATTTAAACTGTGGGTAATGGGCATACCCACGGGCACTTGGGTTCCCAGAGGGTACGGGGACGAGCACTAAACTATCGGCTCGTACATGTGCGGGCTCGGGTACGGGCACTATAGTACCCTCCCCAGAGGGTACCCGTTGTTATCCCTACATCCACAAGCTCAGTCTTGCAATCTTTACTCTCGCTCAACCTTCGGGGGCATTTTCATACATTTGGAACTAACTTTTGATACATACCATCTCTTTTAAGAGTCAGACTGGTCATTGACACAGTAAAGTCATTGGTCACTAGTCGAACCAGAGAGTCACTAGTTGGACAACATGAACCGATATAGATTAAAATTATATAAAAAAATCATAAATATGTCCAAATTTATTTTAGATGATACTAGTTTATAAAAGTGTATTTTAAAAGTGTATTTTAATATCCAAACACTTTTGATAGATAATTTTTTTTGACAATAACATAAATATATTTTAGATGATACAAGTTTATAAAAGTGTATTTTAATATCCAAATAAAAAACACTAGTTATATATAATAGTTATACATAATGAAAAGATGTATACAATAAAATTAATAATATATCTCCAGTAATTCCCTTGGTACCTTTTCGACATATTTTTTAAACTAACGACTGATTTTTTTTTAAAATTATTAAATTAAAAAATCCACAGGTAAAGTTATTGGCGGATTTTGGAGTTTTACTGGTGGATTTTTTTTTAAAAGAAGATTTAAAAATTCCACCGGCGGAATACATTACCTCCAAGCGTTTTACCGACAGATTTTCAGCAGCCAAAATCCGTCGGTAATGTGACATTGCTAGCGGATTTCGTGCCTTTCCGACAGATTTTTTCCGTCGGTAATGAACGAATTTCTTGTAGTGTCTATGTTCTATTTTTATTTTAACTTTTTTAGGTTCACCTTCATTCTTTCTCATCTCCTCCTTACTTTTCATTTTTTAAAATTTGCATGCATCTACTATTAATACATTTGTTCCCAATATTTTTCAGTTACACTTTGACCCAAAATTGTTGGTTTTTTAATAGTTTCGCCACTACAAAAAACCATGGTATTAGCGACGAATTTTTCCTTGCTAACTGCTGTTTTTCCCTCGCTAATAGTAATTGGCGACGGATTTAGCGACAGACTGGTTCCCTCGCTAAAAACCTTGACACTAATGTTTAGCGACAGAATTTAAATCCGTCGCTAATTAGAGAGAGATATTTCTCTCGCTAATTTTTTTAGGTTCACCTTCATTTTTTCTCATCTCCTCCTTACATTTCATTTTTTTTTTAAATTTGCATGCATCTACTATTTATACATTTGTTCCCAATATTTTTCGGTTACACTTTGACCCAAAATTGTTGGTTTTTTAATAGTTTTGCCATTACAAAAAAAGGGTATTAGCGACGGATTTTTCCTCGCTAACTACTGTTTTTCCCTCGCTAACAGCAATTAGCGACGGGTTTAGTGACGGACAGGTTCCCTCGCTAAAAACCTTGATGACGGAATTTAAATCCGTCACTAATTAGAGAAGGATATTTCTCTCGCTAATGACAGGCACGTGTCCTCATCTGATTCACCAAAATTAGCGAGGGAAATCCGTCTCAAAATCCGTCGCTATGAAATGCCACGTGTCCTATTTTACCCACACTAATTACCGACGGAATTCTCATGCTAAATCTGTCGCTAATGACCCCTAAATTAATTTCTTTTAAAAACCTGGTTTTTGATATTTATAATAACCTGCTTTAATAAATTTAAATACTAAAATTCGAATCAACAAGTTTAACATCTGGATCAACAATAAAATCTGAATCAACAAGTTTACATTTGAATCAATTAAAAAATCCCAATCAACAATAAAATCCGAATCAAAAAAACTAGTTTGAAATGTTAGAACATAATACTGAAATGTCAAACGAATACAAAAAAAGTCCGAATAGGGGGTATTGGCATCATCAGACTCCTCAAACTCAGACGATCTATATCCATCTGGCCGCGTGCGGTTATAAAATTTTAATATCTTCGCCTGCATACGAGTAAACTTTCAAGAAGTCTTCCTGCATACTTGTCTGCACTTGTTGTTGAGTCTGCAGCAGCTACTGCTGAGCCTGAATGATCTGGGCCTGAGCCTGCACCTGCTGCTTGAGTTGCTCGGTCTCCTCAACTAGAGGAGGAGGAGGTCCACTACTAGAAGGTCCGCTGGTGTCGAAGTGATCGACCCCAAAGTCCAATAATGGAGCCAAGAGCCCCAAACCATGATATCAAATATAATCATCTAACCTAGAGTTCATTAAACATTTTAACAATTTCCTTTAACCCAATTATAATTAACATCCCTATCAAAAAAATCAACATACAATTTTCAACAATTTCAATTGAAGTCACACTTTTCAACAATTTCAAATTCACATTTTAATTCCTAATAATAATCATCTCTAACATATAGTTTCGCTAACAACATACATCTCCAACATCATATATCTCTAACATTTGCATAAATCCAAAACATCTCTAAAATTCCTAATTTCAAAAATACTAATTTCAAAAATACTAATTTCAAAAACGAAAAACGAAAACAAAAATCCATAAAATACTAATGTTAAAAATACTAATTTCAAACATACTAATTTCAAAAATGAAAAACAAAACAAAAATCCCTAAAATACTAATTTCAAAATCGTTAACATCTCAAAAGTCCCTAAAATCCCTAACATCTCAAATATTTATGCATAAATAAAATTAAACAAAAATGCAAAACATATACTACTAACCTTGAACAGTGAAACTGTGGCAAAAGGAGGATGGTGCGGTGGCTAACAATGGGAGTAAATCTTAGAGTTCCTACGAGCCGACAGACTTCTAGACCTTGGAGGAATCATGAGCCATAGTCTCTTTATGTATAGTTATCCCAGTAGTTAGTCAGTGACTCGGTCGGGAAAAAACCGCTAGTGGTTTGGAGACTTTTAAAACCGCTAGTCATTAAATTTGAAAATTTGTTGCAAATTTGGTCGCTAGTGGTTTGGAGACTTTTCAATTTAGTCACTAAATCGATCGCTACATTTTAGTGACCAGTGGTTTAGCAACCTTTAAAATTGATCGATAATCCATTGCAAAACCAATTAGTGACCGATTTTGTGACCAATATAGCGATCCATTTTGAAAACCAGTCTCTTAGTTAGTCACTAAAGAGACCAAAAAATTTCCGTCTCTAAATAATTTCCCAAAAAGGGAACTTTAGTTAGTGTCACATAGCAATAGGCATCATGATTATCCAGTTTTCTGGAAAAGGAACAAGTTATTGGCATCTACGCCACATTGTTGGCTACTTCACTTACAGTAGTAGCCACCTAGACAAACTGTAGCGATTAGAATTTTCCTTCCATCTCTTAATATTGTTTGAATCTGCAGAATTTCTCCACCCTGCAGATCCCTTGTTACCAACTGGCGTTAGTCTCAGGAGGGTGGACTGAGACTTTAAGATCTTTTCACCTTTCAACAGCTTTGATTAATCTATCACAATACTAATGGAGGAAAGAATAAGAAAATTCACACATGGAAGTTTTATACTAATTTGTCTCTTCTAATGATCTACTCTTCCCGACAAAACCTTTGTAAGAGTTTATTAAAATGAGAAAGCTTATGATAGGTGTTTTACCACCTTTAACAATAATTAGGCGCTCTTCACTTCAGCTACCCCATCTTTGTGCGATAGCCTTCAAAAACAACAATTGTTTACTTTTTTCTTGCAATTGTTTACTTATTTCTTTAGTGATCCATTTCAACCATGCAAGATACACAAGTTGATCAACAAGAGACATGATCAGGGTATAAAGCATAGTTCAGGTTGTGATGAGTGTACAAGAGACCAAAGCACAACACAAAGTTGCATATTAAGTAAATAGGCAAACATGTGATTGATTGTATTGCATAACATGTTTGGATGTTGCTTATTGCTCTCATCCCAACTTTGTGATTTATACATGTGTCTTAACCCCTATTTTCTATATGTTTACACAAAATGTTTTGGGATTAGATTTTCCAAACAAAGTTACCATGAGATGTGCTATGTACCACTCCCCAAAGATGGTGTGAACCTCAGATTAGGGGTATCAAATTGGTCCATTTGTCCACCGGATATCCAGTCCATCCATACCAAAATCCATCCAATCCATCCGTTACAAAAAAAAAATATTAATGGATTGGACTTGATCCATCCATTTGATTTTGTGGATGGTTGTAATCCATCAATTAATTATTGTAAATCCAATGGATTACAATAACTACTAAATCAATATCCATTGGATAATTACATAAAATAATTTCATAAACACAAAAATAAAACTATTTGCAAAATAAACTACAATTGTCAACAATCAGATTTATTTTCTGATTATCATTTATCAATCGTGAACCCTAATTTCAATCCTCTACAACTCTCTCTCTCTCTCTCTCTCTCTACAAACCTCTGTCTCTGCTTTCTCGCCGCCGCTGCTTTGTAAAAAAAATTGATCCACACAACGGAAGATTCTCGCCGTCGCCTTCCATTTCGTGAACCTCTCTTTACAATCGTCGCTTCCATTTCGTGAATCACTCTCCGCAATCGCCGCCATCAAGTTCTTCATCGTCGTTTCTCAGGACCACATCGTCGTCGTTTCTGAAGAGTGAAGAGGACGCATCTTCTTCCTTAATTGGTAATTGTGTTTACTTCTTTTGGGTTTCTGAAGAGTTATTATTGTTGTTATTAATTTCTGTCTTTTTGATTCCAATCCCTTCTTTTGATTCCAATCATCAAAAGCTGGAGGAAGACAAATCAGAGTTGTCATTCTATTTGTGCATCCTAAACATGGTATACGATTTAATTTCACCCCCCTGCCATTTAACCCTTTCCTATATCTGCACACTTTGACAATTTTTTGGCTAAAACACTCTTTATAATATCAATTCTTATCTTGCCTGTATTAGATTCAATTGTGATATTAGAGTTAACACCATATTTGTAATTGAATAACCAATGGAACAGAGGTGATCATTGTTTTATTATACTCATTCACTTTTTTCATGAGACAACAACTAGATCCCAATATGTAAGTATTTTTCATCATCAAAAATTGCTTTTGATTCCAATCCCTTGCTTTTGATTTTGTAAACAGAATTCACAGATTGGTAATATTCCTTTTAGAATGGTATGTCCCCCATGTTTAGTGATTCTTATTGTCTAAATATTCAGGTCTTTTCTCATAATTTTCTCGAAGTGTGACAAGCTATGAGTTCAGTAGCACCTACTGGTATGCACACAACTTTCTACTAGTATTGGTTATATTTTGTGTGATGTGTGAATTTTTCCCATTTTAGTGTAATATGTTTAGTGATGTGTGATTATTTCCCATGTCACTAGTGCAAAAATGGGATTAGAATTAGACATTTAAAGTCAGGCGCTCATATGTCTGACTTTATATGTTGACGCGGTGGCAAACTTGTAATTAAGAGGCAAAACTCGCGAGTTTTAAAGTCAAGCGGATACACGCCTGACTTCTAAAGTGAACAAATAGGGAAAAAATAAGACTTTAGAAGTCAGGCGTGTATTCGCCTGACTACATAAGTGACGCGGTGGCAAACTTGTAATTAAGGGTGAAATTATTTGTCTCTATTTTAATACTTTAGAAGTCAGGCGTGTATTCGCCTGACCTCTAAAGTACTAAAATAAAAAAAAGAACTTCGCGAACCCTGGCTATCTCTCGCATTACGCACAACCCTAAATTCCCTTTCTCCTTTGCATACGAACTCACCCTCAGAAATCTCAGGAACTCACGCATACGAACTCACCCTCAGAAATCTCAGGAACTCACCCTCAGAAATCTCAGAAACTCACCCTCTCCGTCACCCTCGCCGTCACCCTCTCCGTCACCCTCGCCGTCGTCGTTTCCTCACCCTCTCCGTCACACTCTCAGATCTCACTCTCTCTCTCTCTCTCAGAACCCTTCGTGCTCTCCACTCTCAGAAGTCAGAACCCTTCTCACTCTCAGATCTCACGCCGTTTTCACTCTCACGCCGTTTTCACTCTTAGATCTCACTCTCAGAACACGAAGCTCAGATCTCACGCCGTTCTCCGCCGCGCCTCGCCGTACACTTCGTTCGCGAACTCGTCGCCACCACTCCACTCACTCGTCGCCGTTCTCTCTCTCTCTCTCTCTCTCTCTCTCTCTCACTCTCAAACCTCTCTTCTTCTTCTTTTTCTTTTAATATTATCCTCTGAAAGTTCACTGTTTTCTGAAAAACAAAAACCCTAATATTATTTAGTTGTTGCTTGCAGAGTCTGTTGTGATTATGCCGGCTTTTGGAGTACAGCTTGAGACTCACTATGCAAGGTAGTTTTTTGTCAATTGGTTATTCAATCAACATTCAATATTATGTTAAGAGCACGTTTAATCTGAGAGTATATAACTTGTTTTGTAAAGGATTGTGTACTCTGTAATTATTGTCTTTTGAAGAAAAGGTTGGGATAGTGGAATGCTGGTGCTATTTTAGGGTTCTTTAGGTTATTAATGCTTGAGAAAAACTGGTGTACCATGACATATGACTGCTAGAACAAGTGCCTTCCAGTCTCTCGCATAGACAAATAGTTTAGAGTTCATGTATACTTTGGTTTTCAAAAATGGTTGCTGAAATTTCATAATATTGGTATTTTAATGTGGTAGGTGTTTAACTTAGAAAATGGTTGCTGGAATTTAACTTATCTGTGGTTTTATTTCATAATTTTTGTATTTTAATGTTGGTATGTGTTTATTTGAGGAGTTCATATATCATTATTTCTATTTCTATACTTACAGAATCTTTTGTTATTTACCATAGCTTAAGCTTTTAAGCGATTTTAGTCATTTGTATCATCTTTTTATAATAGCCATCGAATTTAACTTAGAAAATGGTTGCTGAAATTTCATAATAGCCATGGAATTTAACTTATCTGTGGGGTAATACCATGAAACTACACTTCAGTCTTTTCCTTTAGCTTAGTTTACTAAAATGCATTTGATGTACAAGAAATTGCAGTATACTGCATTTTTAACATGAGTTGTGTGTCTGATTATATTTTTTTATTTGCTTCTGTTTGATTCTGCTTGGCTGAACATTTTTGTTTTTAATGGAAAAATGTTCAAATGTGGTTTCCATTAAAACTTGTAGTGCTTGTCTTCAACATGTAAATGTGTAACTTGTAACTTGACTAATTAATATTATATTAGCGAGACTTTAACAACACTCAGATTCTGTTGCAGCGGTGGAGTCTTGTCCTCATCAGCCACCATCCGTGTGTTCGATTCTTGGCTCCAACATTTCAGATTGACTGGGCTCTGTTATTGTAATTTTAGCATTGGAGATATAGAAGTTGGATGATCATGAAAATACTATAAGGCTAATCAGATTGGATGAAAGTTGCTTTATTTTGTTCCATTGCTTATTTTTTACCCCTATATTTTCTAAGAACACAACTAATTTTTTTGGTTGACACACATGCAGGTTTAGGCCGCGAATTCCCTTTGCTTGTTTAAGCACTGCTAAACAAACTACCAAAAGCATAGATTTGTTTTTGTTTCTTTAATGTTGATATTTTTGTTACTTACATATTGTGAAAATAAATATTTGTTTTCATGATTACTTTCCTATTCTGTTTCACAAGTGTGTACCGACTGTTTCTGTGTATTGGTGTTTATCTTCATAGGAGGTTTCAGGGTAATTCTTTTAAAGGTCCAATACCGTCATCGTTTTCCAGTTTGACTTCTGATAGCCCCGCAAGTGCACGGGTCGTATCGCGTAATAAAAGAGTTATCGATCCACAGGGAGAGCCTAGGTGAATACCAATCTAATTTTTCAAAGTTGATTAACTGAAAAGAAAGTGTTTTTGGAAAGAAGGAATATTTTAGTAAAGTCTACACACTCATGATCATTGTAGACAAAAGAGGAGAAAAGAAAATAAAAGAAGAAGACATAAAGTTAAATAGCGAGAAATAAAAGAAAGCGGTAAAGTGCAAAAATCATAAATAGCGGAATTGTAAATGACAAGAAAGTAAATTGCTTGAAAAGTAAATTGCCAGTAATTTACTTGACTTGCCAGTAATTTACTTGACTTGCCAGTAGTTTACTTGACTTGGAAATTTAAAGGGCAAAAAAGTAAATAACAAGGAAAATAAAGGAGCGAAAAAGTAAAGAGCGAAAAGTAAAGAGCCAGAAATTAAATAGCAATGAAAGTAAATGACTTGAAAAATAAAAGGGCAAGAAAGTAAATAGCAGGGAAAATAAAAGAGCGAAAAAGTAAAGAGCGAAAAGTAAAGAGCGAGAAAGTAAAGAGCGAGAATTTAAATAGCAATGAAAGTAAATGACTTGGAAAATAAATAGCAAGAATTTAAAGGGCAAGAAGGTAAATAAACAAGAATCATAAAAAGCATGAAGAGTAAATTGAAGTCATGAATAATTAGAGAGCCTTTGTCATTGATTTTCTAACAAAATTCAAGCTTAGTTACAAGTGAGGATCAAGCCTCTATTTATAGGAAAATATGAGGGGCAAAATGGTCCAAAAGAGGAAAAAGTGGCAAATCAAGTTGGCCAAGGTAGTCATCAAAGAGCCATCCTCAAGTGGACAATGCACATGAGCAAGTGGTCAAAGCACATGGTCATCAAAAAGTGGGCGAAAATATCCATTAACAAGTGGGCACAAATATCCATCAAGAAGTGGGTATAGCCAATTTTGACTGCACAGTCGAAATCTGGATAGCAGAAGCAGTCGAAATCTGCTGAGACAGAAGCAGTCAAAATCTGGAAGATGCAGTCGAATTCTAGCTTGCTCAGACAGAAGCAGTCGAAATCTGGAAGATGCAGTCGAATTCTGGCTTGCTGAGACAGAAGCAGTCGAAATCTGGAAGATGCAGTCGAATTCTGGCTTGCTGAGACAGAAGCAGTCGAAATCTGGAAGATGCAGTCGAATTCTGGCCTGCTGAGACAGAAGCAGTCGAAATCTGGAAGATGCAGTCGAATTCTGGGAGATCCAGTCGAATTCTGAGAGATCCAGTCGAATTCTGGCCTGCTGAGACAGATGCTGTTGAATTCTAACAGATGTAGTCGAATTCTAACCTGCTGAGACTTTAAGCAGCCCAAATTGCTTCAAAATAAAACCTGAAGATAAAAAGTAAACATTTGCAGTAAAATAGAAGAAAAATATAATTAAAATACTAAAAAGACTTAATAAAATAACTATTAAAAAGACTCTAAAAATAGACTTATCAAACTCCCCTATGCTTGAACCTTTGCTTGTCCTCGAGAAAAAACAGTGTAAATCTTTAGGCCCATTCTGAAGGAAAATTATTTTCATATCGAAACCTTAAGTGAACTGTGGGGCAATTCTAACACTTTGGTTTGAGAGCTACTATTTTTGGGCTTTTTGTGGATTTGGGAGACAAATTTAAAGTATCAATACATTAGAGAGGATATCCATGTCATCATAGAACCGGTTCCCCAGCATTCTTAAGTTTGGGTCCTCCATTCACTAAGACCGGGTCTCAAAGGAGGGTCTTTATACGTTGGGTATTCAAGCATTTTTTCTTTTCTTTTTGATTTTATATGCTAACCATTCATTTTGACATTTAAAATGCACCAATTTTTGCATTTTGAATTGGTTTTGCAATTTTTTTTTATTTTTTTTTTTTTGAATACCCCAACTCAGACGTTTTTCTCCAGTAACCGCGCATCCAGTGAATGTCACCAAGAGAACCAGGTTACTAGTTTCTTTTCAGTCCTTCTAATTGTATTAATAACTGAAAATAGTCTCAATAGTGTGTGTGTGAAAAAGCCCTAGAAGTAGAAATCGAACCATGATACAATTTTGTTGTTCCCAACCAGTCCACCTAGATGATTGCTTAATGAAAAATTGAAAAATTATTTTTGTCTAGAAAAGGCTTATCTAAAACATGCTTTAGGGTTCACAAAGTTTCGCGATGGAGGGAGCAGATACAACTCAAAGTACAAAAAGGAAAAAACTCGGTAAAGCAATAAAGACATTCCTAATAAAAGTAATAAAATACCCCCCATGCTTGGACTAGGCGTTGTCCTCAATGATTTTTCAAATAAGACAAAAAGGGTTAGGAGAGCTCACCTGGCTGTCTGGTTCAGGATACTCGGCCCTGAGGTATTTTATTTTTCAACAAATCGAAAAATACATTAAGTCGTGGGTTGCCTCCCACGCAGCGCTCTTTTAACGTCACTAGCTTGACGGTCAAAAAGAATTTTTCAATTGGGATCATGTAGAACTAAACTAGTTCCTTTCTCAATTGGGTCACCAATTAAATAATTTTTCAACCTTTGACCATTGACTTTAAACGATCCGGATTTCTCGCTCCAGATCTCTACAGATCCGAAGGGGTAAACCTTACGGATTTCAAAAGGACCGGACCATCTCGATTTTAGTTTTCCTGGGAAAATTTTTAGTCTGGAGTTAAATAGTAACACCAGATCACCCTCCTTGAATTCTCTACGAATAATACGCTTATCATGCCAATTTTTTGTTCTTTCTTTGTAAATTTTGGCATTCTCATAAGCATCCATTCGCAGTTCTTCCAATTCGTTTAGTTGGAGTTTTCTTTTTTCTCCGGCTAATTCCATGTTCAGGTTAAGGCGTTTAATTGCCCAGTAAGCTTTGTGCTCTAGCTCTACCGGAAGGTGGCAAGACTTCCCATAAATTAATTTGAAAGGAGTCATTCCTATGGGAGTCTTGTACGCAGTCCGATAAGCCCAGAGAGCATCATCAAGCTTTACCGACCAGTCTTTCCTTGAAGTCGAAACAGTTTTTCTAAAATACTTTTAATTTCTCTGTTCGATACCTCAACCTGACCGCTTGTTTGAGGGTGATAAGGCGTTGCAATTTTGTGCCTTACTCCAAACTTTTGCAGTAACATTTCAAAATGTTTTGAGATGAAATGGGATCCTCCGTCGCTTATGACAACACGAGGGACCCCGAATCTTGGAAAAATTATTTTTTTGAAAAGTTTTATGACTACCTTTGCATCGTTTGTAGGAGAAGCAATGGCTTCGATCCATTTTGACACATAGTCAACGGCTACCAGAATATATTGGTTTCCAAAAGAAGAAGGAAACGGTCCCATGAAATCGATACCCCAGACGTCGAAAATTTCAACCTCTAAGATATTATTTAAGGGCATTTCATTTCTTTTTGAAATATTTCCGGTGCGTTGACACTGGTCGCATTTAGAAATGAATTGACGCGCGTCTTTAAAAAGGGACGGCCAATAAAAACCAGATTGAAGAATTTTTGTAGCAGTTTTTGAAGAACTGGCATGGCCGCCATAGGAAGAAGAATGACAATGGTATAGAATGTTACTTACCTCTTCTTCCGGAATGCATCTTCTGAACACCCCATCAGCTCCCCTTTTAAAAAGCAGCGGCTCGTCCCAGTAATACTGTTTGAGATCATGGAAGAATTTCTTCTTCCGCTGATAATTTAAATCTGGGGGGAGTACTCCTGCTGCAAGGTAGTTTACAAAATCTGCATACCATGGTGCTTCAGATTTGATCAATGAGAAGAGTTGATCATCCAGAAATGTATCATTAAGCGGCAACTCTTCTTCTTTTGTTCCTTGTAGACGGGACAAATGATCAGCCACGACATTTTCAACGCCTTTTTTATCCCTTATTTCAAGATCAAATTCTTGTAGGAGTAAAACCCATCGGATCAATCTCGGCTTGGCATCTTTTTTGTTTAAAAAATATTTTATGGCCGAGTGATCAGTAAAAATGATGATTTTTGAACCTACCAGATATGATCGAAACTTATCAACGGCAAAAACTACCGCCAATAATTCTTTTTCAGTTGTGGCGTAATTCATTTGTGCCTCGTCTAAGGTCCTGCTTGCATAGTATATGGCATGCAATTTTTTTTCTTTTCTTTGTCCCAGGACTGCCCCAACTGCATAGTCGCTTGCATCGCACATTATTTCAAACGGAAGATTCCAGTCTGGTGGCTGTATGATCGGGGCAGTAACTAAAGCCTTTTTCAACCTGTTAATAGCTTCAAGACAAATATCGTTAAAAATAAATGCTGCATCCTTAAGGAGCAGACTTGTCATAGGTTTTGAAATTTTTGAGAAGTCTTTTATGAACCGACGGTAGAAACCCGCATGGCCTAAAAAGCTTCTCACCTCTTTTACTGTGGTGGGAGGTAGCATTTTTTCAATCACTTCAATTTTTGCACGGTCTACCTCAATACCTCTGTGAGAAATTTAGTGCCCCAGAACAATTCCTTCATTAACCATGAAATGACACTTTTCCCAGTTTAGAACCAGGTTTACCTTTTCACATCTCTCTAAGACTTTTTCCAGATTGGCTAAACAGTTTTCAAAATTTGACCCATGGACGGAAAAATCATCCATAAACACTTCCATTATGTTTTCAACAAAGTCTGAGAATATGGACATCATACACCTTTGAAAGGTAGCGGGAGCATTACATAGACCAAAGGGCATCCTTCTATAGGCATAAGTGCCAAAAGGACATGTGAAAGTTGTTTTTTCTTGGTCGCTAGGGTGGATGGGAATTTGGAAAAATCCCGAATAACCATCCAAATAGCAGAAATGTGAGTGCCGCGCTAACTTTTCTAGCATTTGATCAATGAACGGGAGAGGGAAGTGATCTTTCCAGGTAGCTTTGTTAAGCTTTCTGTAATCAATACACATTCTCCATCCCGTGACTGTCCTTGTGGAAATGCATTCATCCTTTTCATTTTTAATAACTGTTAAGCCTCCCTTCTTAGGTACTACTTGAACAGGACTAACCCACTTACTATCGGAAATAGGATATATTATCCCAGCATCAAGGAGTTTTAAAACTTCTTTTTTTACAACCTCTTTCATGTTTGGGTTTAATCTTCTTTGATGCTCGATAGAAGGTTTATAGTCCTCTTCCAGTAGTATTCTGTGTATGCAGATTGACGGATTTATTCCTTTAATGTCCTCAATAGTATACCCAATGGCTTTGGGATACTTTTTGAGAACACTAAGCAATTTTTCGGTCTCATTTTGTTTCAAATTTGCATTTACAATTACTGGAAAAGTAGAATCAGGGCCAAGAAACTCATACCTGAGAGATGATGGTAAGGGCTTCAGTTCTATTTTTGGTGTTTCTTTCGAGAGAGGTCGAGGTTTCTCCTCACCCAAAGTTTCAGTACCCAATTCTTGTGATGGTGGATTTTCATCCAAAAGTTTTATGTAGAATTGGGTTTCCCCTGCTGCATTTGCATTTGTGTTGCCTAAACGGCAATCTTCCAGACTATCTTGTGAAGATGCTGCTAAAGAGCACTCTCGCACGCAATAGTCTACAATGTCAATCCTGCAGCATGAGTCTTTTAAAGATGGACTCTTCATGAAGTTTGAAACTTCAAACTCAACTTTTTCATCCCCCACATTAAAAACCAACTTACCGTTTTTAACGTCAATTATTGCCCCTGCAGTAGCTAAAAAAGGCCTCCCCAGAACAATAGGAATTTGGGAGTCTTCTTCAATTTCCATTACAACAAAGTCCACCGGTATAAAAGTTTGCCCTACCTTGATAGGGATATCCTCTAAGATTCCAGTGGGGTGTTTAACGGAACGATCTGCCAACTGTATTGTCATTTTTGTGGGTTTAAGTTCGCCTATCCCTAGTCTATTGCAAAGAGAAAGAGGCATCAAACTTACACTGGCTCCTAGATCGCACATCGCTCTGTTTATAGTTTCGCTTCCAATCACACAAGGTATGGAAAAACTACCTGGATCTTTGAGTTTTTGTGGCAGCTTGTTCTGGATAATTGCACTACATTCCTCTGTTAATGCAATTGTCTCATAGTCGTCTATTTTTCTTTTCTTGGACAAAATTTCTTTCAAAAATTTAGAATAAGACGGCATTTGAGACAATGCATCAGTGAAAGGAACGTTGATGTAAAGCTTTTTAAGCAAGTCGACAAACCTTTTGAATTGCTCGTCAATTTTTTTTTTTGCAAATCTTTGGGGGAAAGGAATGGGTGGTTTGTATGGTGGAGGGGGGATGCGTGGTTCTTCTCTTTCTTTTTCTGGTTCTTTCCCTTTTTCTTTCTCTTCTAGCTCACCTGGTAAATTATGTTTTTCACTCACAGTTTTTTCTTGGTTTGCTCTTGGTTCCTCTAATTGTTTTCCGCTTCTAAGGGTGACGGCATTTATTTGGCCTTTTGGATTTTGCTCTGGTTGCCCAGGAAATACCCCTGAAGTCTTAGAGGATGAAGCTACCTGTGTTGCCACTTGAGTTATTTGATTTTCAAGCATTTTATTATGAGTGGAAATAGAGTCGACTTTTGATACTAATTTGATAAGTGTGTCATTCAAATAACCAGTTTGATTTTTGAATTCTTCATTTTGTTTTGTTTGAGATGACACAAATTTTTCCATCAAAAATTCCAAGTTCGACTTTTGCGGGTTGTTTTGTGGGTTGTTAAAAACCCTTTGATTTTGAAAGACAGGAGGTGGTCTAGGTGCTGGATTGGGTGGAGGATTTTTATAAGAAAAATTTGGATGATTCCTCCACCCAGGATTATAAGTATTTGAAAACGGATCTTCCTTTTGAGCATAGTTAATATGCTCGTTTCCAGCACTAGATGCCTCAAGCTGGCATTCAGCTCCAATATGGCCAACAACCCCACATAATTCACATGGTGGAGTAATAGGAGAAGATGTTTGTGAGACGGCACTTACATTTAATTTTTCAAATTTTTGAAAAAGTGCGTCCACTTTTGAGGTAAGATGATCAACAACAGATATTTCATACTTACCTGGCTCTTTTGATGCGGCTGGTTTATTTGTTATGGCTCGCTCACTTGTCCACTGACAATGGTTTTGAGCCATATCTTCAACGAGAGCATAAGCTTCGGTAAAATTTTTGTTCATTAAAGCTCCACCTGCAGCTGCATCAATAGTCATTCTTGTTGCATATTGTAATCCATTATAAAAAGTGTGAACAACAAGCCATTTCTCTAGTCCATGATGGGGGCATAGCATTAACATTTCTTTGAAACGTTCCCAAGCATCATAAAGAGATTCCCCGTCGTTTTGAGAAAATCGAGTAATTTGATTTCTCATTTGAGCTGTCTTACTCGGGGGAAAGAATTTAGCAAGAAAAGTTTGTTTTAGCTGGTCCCAGCTGGTAATGGATTCCGAAGGCAAAGAATGTAGCCATGCTCTAGCTCTATCCCTTAATGAAAAAGGGAAGAGTTTTAGTCTTATGGCATCCGGAGGTACCCCGTTTAATTTGAGAGTTCCACAGTATTCAAGAAAAATTGAAATATGAAGATTTGGGTCCTCCGTGGGAGAACCAGAAAATTGGTTTTGTTGTACCATCGAAAGCAGAGATGTTTTGAGTTCAAAATTATTTGCTTCCACATTTGGATGTACAATGGCAGCCGATGGCTCTGCTGAAGGTGTTGCGTACTCTTTGAGAGCACGATTTTCATTAGCCGCCATTTGGTTATCGGGAATTTCTCTCCTCCTTCTATGTAAGAACCTTTCGATTTCGGGAATTTGTTGAACAGTTTCTCCGAAACTTCTGGTTCTTCGCATTCGAGGGACAAGAGAAGAAAAAGTAAAAATAAAGAAAATAAAATTTCAGTCTAACCGGTTTCGAAAAACCTAATTAATATCACTGCCTCCCCGGCAACGGCGCCAAAAACTTGATAGCCCCGCAAGTGCACGGGTCGTATCGCGTAATAAAAGAGTTATCGATCCACAGGGAGAGCCTAGGTGAATACCAATCTAATTTTTCAAAGTTGATTAACTGAAAAGAAAGTGTTTTTGGAAAGAAGGAATATTTTAGTAAAGTCTACTCACTCATGATCATTGTAGACAAAAAGGAGAAAAGAAAATAAAAGAAGAAGACATAAAGTTAAATAGCGAGAAATAAAAGAAAGCGGTAAAGTGCAAAAATCATAAATAGCGGAATTGTAAATGACAAGAAAGTAAATTGCTTGAAAAGTAAATTGCCAGTAATTTACTTGACTTGCCAGTAATTTACTTGACTTGCCAGTAGTTTACTTGACTTGGAAATTTAAAGGGCAAAAAAGTAAATAACAAGGAAAATAAAGGAGCGAAAAAGTAAAGAGCGAAAAGTAAAGAGCCAGAAATTAAATAGCAATGAAAGTAAATGACTTGAAAAATAAAAGGGCAAGAAAGTAAATAGCAGGGAAAATAAAAGAGCGAAAAAGTAAAGAGCGAAAAGTAAAGAGCGAGAAAGTAAAGAGCGAGAATTTAAATAGCAATGAAAGTAAATGACTTGGAAAATAAATAGCAAGAATTTAAAGGGCAAGAAGGTAAATAAACAAGAATCATAAAAAGCATGAAGAGTAAATTGAAGTCATGAATAATTAGAGAGCCTTTGTCATTGATTTTCTAACAAAATTCAAGCTTAGTTACAAGTGAGGATCAAGCCTCTATTTATAGGAAAATATGTGGGGCAAAATGGTCCAAAAGAGGAAAAAGTGGCAAATCAAGTTGGCCAAGGTAGTCATCAAAGAGCCATCCTCAAGTGGACAATGCACATGAGCAAGTGGTCAAAGCACATGGTCATCAAAAAGTGGGCAAAAATATCCATTAACAAGTGGGCACAAATATCCATCAAGAAGTGGGTATAGCCAATTTTGACTGCACAGCCGAAATCTGGATAGCAGAAGCATTCGAAATCTGCTGAGACAGAAGCAGTCAAAATCTGGAAGATGCAGTCGAATTCTGGCTTGCTGAGACAGAAGCAGTCGAAATCTGGAAGATGCAGTCGAATTCTGGCTTGCTGAGACAGAAGCAGTCGAAATCTGGAAGATGCAGTCGAATTCTGGCTTGCTGAGACAGAAGCAGTCGAAATCTGGAAGATGCAGTCGAATTCTGGCCTGCTGAGACAGAAGCAGTCGAAATCTGGAAGATGCAGTCGAATTCTGGGAGATCCAGTCGAATTCTGAGAGATCCAGTCGAATTCTGGCCTGCTGAGACAGATGCTGTTGAATTCTAACAGATGTAGTCGAATTCTAACCTGCTGAGACTTTAAGCAGCCCAAATTGCTTCAAAATAAAACCTGAAGATAAAAAGTAAACATTTGCAGTAAAATAGAACAAAAATATAATTAAAATACTAAAAAGACTTAATAAAATAACTATTAAAAAGACTATAAAAATAGACTTATCAACTTCCTTGACAGAGTTGTGAGTGCTTTCACTAGTTTCTTGTATGGCTGCTTTTGATCCATAAAAGCTAATATATCATCTGTGATATAAATGTAGGAGAATAAGTGGTATATCTAACGGAAGCTCCTCACTGGAAGTAGTACGGAATATGAAGTCTTCGACTATCTTGTAAGGATGCAACTATGCTAATAATTATGCCTAACAGTCTCCCAAGTAGATGTAAATATTTACTTGTACTTTTTCCTTTGTTCTGATTTTCTGAATTTAATCCAAGTATTTGTTTATGATTGTCACAGAGAACTGAGGAATAACAATATTACAAGTTCAATTCCATCCGCAATTGGAGAATTTCAAAATTTGACCCTGCTGTGAGTATCACCTGTTTGTGTTTCACTTTAGATGCACATGCACCCATTACTTAGGTTTCAATTGTTTCACTTCAGAAAACATTCTGTAGATATTCCAGAGCCTGTCTCCGACTCGATTGCTTTCTTGTTATATATGGGTTTTCATAAAATTTAGGTATCCATGTTTTCAAAATTAATCACTAGCATGGTCAATAGCTCAGCTTGGATGGATAGCTGGACCTATTATCTTGCTTCTCTTTGCAGTGGTCAATCTTTACACTTCCAGCTTACTAACACAGTGTTACAGGACCGGTGATTCTGTTACTGGACAGAGAAATTACACCCACATGGATGCAGTAAAGTCCATCTTAGGTAACAAGATTTGTAGTCAAAACTAGAAGAAAAAAATATGTAGTATTGTGTGTGATGAATGTTGGTTAATGAACATGCAATGGTTTTTGGGTTTCAGGAGGGAAGATGGTGAAGGTATGTGGCATAATCCAGTATGTGAACCTGTTTGGAGTTGCAATTGGGTACACCATTGCTGCCTCAGTCAGTATGATGTGAGCTAAATCTTAAGTGTCATTCTTGTTCTATAAAATTAATTAAGTTGTTGCTAAATCTTCAGTAGAGGATTACATTAACTTGCAATTAACATTCAGTAGAGGATTATATTATCTATGTCTTCACTCATATATCCATCATTTGTATACCTCCAATTATTTGCTTCTCCTATTAGTTCATTCCATCCAATTATTTGTATACCTCCAATTATTTGCTATAGTGTTTTAGCCTTTTGGGGGTAGGCACACTACACTATTTTGCTATTAACTACATAGATCTGAATCTGACACATTTGGTTTTCTATTTGTTGCACAAGTGATAGAAAACTTGATTCAATCTTTTTTAACTATTATAATGATAGCATAATGATCATACTTTTGTACACAGTTAGAAGAGGTGGCCAGTGCATTGAAGAGAATGTTCTTACTACATCAAAATTTCCAAGAGGAATCCAGACGGTTAATAATTCAATATCATCGAGTTGTACTCAGTTTCCATTTGGTAGAAGAACTCATTCTACTCAGACAGCTGCAATAATATGTGCTGCAGCTTTGGTAATGTTCTTTACTTAGTATTTTAATTTATCATCTTCAATAGTCTCCTCCTTACCTCTAGATTGTGATATTTTTGAATTACAACAGTCTATCAGCTTTTTTTTGTGGTAAGCAACAAGGCTAGTCCCCATAGCATCAGCAACAGTTTATGCTCGCACAACAAAGTCTGGCATCACCATCTGCCAGTGAAGAAAGTAGAAGACTGAGAATGCTATTGAACAATAGGAATCTTGGCCTAAATAAAGACGGTATTTGAAACCCTATTGGCGATGTTATATCGAATGTTGGATCACCTCTTCAAGGTGGTGGCCCTCCTTTTCCTCGTGGAGATACAGATATGCTAATGAAGGTGCTAGTTCTCTTTTAATTTTCTTTCCATATTCAATTTAGTTGCTACACAATTAGTTGAACAGTTTTATATATAAAAATAAAAATTTCTTATATTTATGCTAATGAATGTTTCTGTATGTGCAGTTGAAACTGGCTCAGTTTCAGCAGTAGCAACAACAGCATCAACAACAGACAGGCATCAATACACAGCAACAACAACGTCAACAGCATGCTCTTTCAAATCAGCAATCTCAGTCTTCAAATCATAGGATGCATCAGTAAGATAAAATAGGGGGAGGAGGTGGTAGTGTTACCAAGGATGGTAGCATGTCAAATTCATTTAGAGGAAATGAACAGGTCAGTCCTTTTATTGTTGTCAATACCATGTACATGTAACTTACGATGAGTATAAAGTAGGTTCCTAACAGAGTTCTCTGAATGCACTTGAAGGTTTCAAAAAGCCAGATGGGAAGAAAGAGAAAGTAACCTGTATCTTCTTCAGGTCCTGCTAATAGTTCAGGAACAACAAATACCGCAGGACCATCACCAAGTTCAGCGCCTTCAACTCCCTCAACTCATACTCCTGGAGATGTGATATCAATGCCTACTACCATACCTAATAATGGTAATTCTTCCAAGCCTCTAATGATGTTTGGGACGGATGGCACTAGAACTTTTACATCACCTTCAAACCAGTTGGTGAGTTGCTTTTATATTTGGTTTGATCAATTAATGGAAGGAATGATTTCATTCCTTGCATGTAGACTCATGCCATTCCATTTTGGCAGTGGGATGATAAGGATCTTGAATTGCAGGCTGATGTGGATCGCTTTGTGGATGATGGATCTCTAGAAGAAAATGTTGAGTCTTTTTTATCCCATGATGATACTGACCCTAGAGATACCGTTGGTCGTTGTATGGATGTAAGCAAAGGTGCAGTAAATGCCATTTTAAATTGATCATAAACTATTCTGACTCCATCCTTGCAATAAAAGATAAAATATTCTTTATCTTTTATATCTGGATCTGCATAGTGCATAGTTACTCTTTAATTACTTGAACTGAGGCGAATGACTCAGATTGGGACGCATTGTTTTTTAATTTTTTTTTCAGGCTTCTCATTTTCTGATGTAAATTCTGTACGTGCAAGCTCAAGCAAAGTTGCCTGTTGCCATTTCTCATCTGATGGAAAATTACTTGCAAGTGGTGGCCATGACAAAAAGGTTGGTGAAAGAATTAATCTTGATAGGAATATTTAATATAGCACTTTCTTTGTTCAACAAACTTGCTGATATTAGTAGTGAACTTGTGCAATTATCCCGCTCAAAATACATATTCATTTTTTTTCTTTTATTCTGTTCATGGTAATGCAGGCTGTTTTATGGTACACTGATTCTCCAAAACAAAAAGCTACTCTTGAAGAGCATTCATCTTTGATCACTGATGTTCGTTTCAGTCCAAGCTTGCCACGCCTAGCAACATCTTCATTTGACAAAATTGTCCGTGTTTGGGATGTTGACAATGTTAGTAGTTTTTTTACTTCCAGTTTTGCTTTATTAATATACCACTAGATTTTCATCCAAATAAAGAAGACCTTATTTGCTCATGTGATGGTGAAATACGATATTGGAGCATAAACAATGGCAGCTGTGCTAGAGTCTCCAAGGTAGAATCTTAGTCTATTTATCTTATGTTTAGCATGTGTTTTGAAGTGACAATGTATTCTTTTCAGTCTGCTGACAATTTTCTTGTTGATTAGGGTGGGACTACCCAGATGAGATTTCAACCCCGTCTTGGGAGGTACCTTGCTGCAGCTGTAGAGAACATTATATCTATACTTGATGTCAGACACAGGCTTGCCGATATTCATTAAAGGTTCGTTTGCCATAAGAATCAAATTCTTTTGACAGTAGGGTACTTATATATATCCTAACAAGTAACAACTCTGGAGCTTGTATTTTCACTGTCTTGGTGATTTTTGCGATAGTTTTATCTTCCTCATTTAGTATTAGTGTATTACTTATTTATCATCAACTTTCTTTATTGGTTGTATGTTGTACTATGATTGTAGGGTCACACAAAGACAATAGATTCTGTGTGTTGGGATCCATCTGGGGAGTTACTGGCATCAGTGAGTGAAGACTCTGTCAGGATTTGGAATCTTGGAACAGGAAGTGAAGGTGATTGTGTTCACGAGCTTAGTTGCAATGGCAGTAAGTTTCACTCCTGTGTTTTCCACCCAACATATCCTTCACTCTTGGTCATTGGTTGTTACCAGGCAAGTCTACATTCTTTTCTATTTTATATTGACTCACATGTTTGTAGTATCATAAAGGAATGGTTAATTTGAAGTCTTACTCTTGTTACATGTTGTGTAGTCATTGGAACTGTGGTTTAATTACTGCCTTGGCTGTTTCAACTGTAAATGGTTTAGTTGCTTCTGCCAGTCATGACAAGTTTATCAAGCTCTGGAAGTGATTTTGTGTCTACCAAGTGACAGACAATATTGACTCGCATGTTTTGTAGTTTCTTTCATTTTTTTGACTTCTTAATCAACTCTCACTCACGTAGTAATGTAGTTTGTCATTAGTTAGCTACTAACATGTAGTTTGTCTCATTTGTCAAAAAAAAAAACATGTAGTTTGTCTTTTAATCAACCAGGTGTATTAAAAATTGTGCGAAAATTATGGTTGTTTTACTGTGAGTATTATTTATGACCTGAGCACTGATATATGACTCCATGGCCCAATGGATAAGGCGCTGGTCTACGAAACCAGAGATCTGGGTTCGATCCCCAGTGGAGTCGCTTCTACGGAACGAAAATTTGTATAACCAGGGTGTATAGATTAAACCAAAATTTGAAAAAAAAAAACTTTTAAGGTCAGGCGCATAATTCTTGACTTTAAATCACACTTACGAAGTCAGGCGCAATAATGCTTGACTTTAAATCATACTTACGAAGTCAGGCAAGAATAAACGCTTGACTTTAAATCATACTTACGAAGTCAGGCTAAACGCTTGACTTTAAATCAACTTACGAAGTCAGGCAATAATAAACGCTTGACTTTAAAACATACTTACGAAGTCAGGCAAGAATAAATGCTTGACTTTAAATCATACTTACGAAGTCAGGCAAGAATAAACGCTTGACTTTAAATCTTACTTACGAAGTCAGGCAATAATAAATGCTTGACTTTAAAAAAGACTTACGAAGTCAGGCGCAATAAAATGCTTGACTTTAAATCAGACTTTCGAAGTCAGGCTATCGCTTGACTTTAAAACTCCTGACATACAAAGTCGACTTAATAAAAGTCAAGCGGGCGCCTGACTTTAAATCCCCTTTTCGCCCAACTTTAAATCCCATTTTTGCACTAGTGTGTTTTGTATATTAGGTAATATGTCTAGTGATCAATATGAAATTGGGGGGGACGAAGTAGGTGAAAGTGCAACCCCTTATTCAAAAAGAACTAAAACATCTTTGGCTTGGGATCTTTTTGAAAAGTTTGTTGATAATGATGGGCTTCCAAAAGCCAAGTGTAAAAATTGTGGTCAAATCTACATAGCAAGAAATACCAGTGGAACTAGTAATATGAAAAATGACACATTGAAATGTCGTGGATTGGACGTGTCTTCTCATCCCCATCTAGATCAAGCAAAGTTTAGGGAGAAGATTTCTGGAGCAATCATTAAACATAATTATCCATTTTCTTTCGTTGAGCAAGAAGGGATTCAAGATTTGCTTTGTTTTTTACACCCACAAGCTATAACAACATCCAGAAACACTACAAGGGCGAATTCAGTATAAGATTGAAGAAGTTGCATGCTATTTTCATGAAGACTTTGAAAATGAGAATCAAGTATGTTGTATGGCAAAAAGGATGAAGGGGAAATTTGATAAGTACGGGTACGACTATAGTGTTGTTTTATCATTTGCCGTTATCTTGGATCCTAGGTATAAACTGCAGTTTGTGGAATATTGCTATGTAAAATTGTATGGTACGGTTGAGGGCGTGAAATTGGCAAAGGAAGCCTATGATAAAATGGTGGTTTTTTTCAAGAATGTCTTAAATCCTCTTCGGATGACACAACTATTTCTTATTCACAACCATCGGTTAGAGGTAGCCCAAGCATTCCCCCTTCAAATGAAGTGACAGGTTTTGACACATATCAGATCCAGTTGGGTGAATCAACAAGTAAACAATCCGATTTGCAAGTTTATTTGCTTGAAAAGAGACTTGACCATAAATTATTTGCTGACTTGGATGTTTTGGAGTATTGGAAATCAAATGAGGGCAAGTATCCAGAACTTTCTGTGATGGCTAGAGATGTTTTGAGTATTCCTATTACTACAGTTGCATCTGAATCGGCATTTAGCATTGGTGGTCGTATACTTAATAAGTATCGAAGTTCTCTTTTGCCTGAAAATGTTGAAGCACTATTGTGCACAAATGACTGGCTTTGTGGAACTCCGGGTTAGTATCCACCAACATGAACTTTTAATTTGGTTGAGTCTTTTCAATTATTGTATGTTTAATGGCTTTTCACTTTGATTTTCTTTTGTAGCTATGTCAGATCTTGATCTTGATAGTAAGGAACTAGTCGAGGACTTTTCAACTTTTATATCCTGAACTTGATGTGTGTAAGTTTTCAGGTTATGTTATCTGTTTTTGACTTCTATTTTATTATTATTACTTGAATTAGTTCTGTAAATTTAATATCAGTAGCTATAATAATAAGAATGACAAGAACTGTTCATGGTAATGTAAAATTTTCTATCAATTCTTCTGGCTATTGTCAGTACTTATAGCCCTCCTCCCTTTTCATTTGTTTCGAACATCAAATTTGCGCATGTTTGTTTATATGCATTTACAGGAAGAAGTTGTTAGCAAAGCTGAGTTGTTTGAGAAGATGAAAGCAGAAGCTGAGAAGTGTCTGGTCCAGAGTGAGAGAAGTCCAATCTTCTAAGACTAAACTTGCATATGTTTATCAAATTCGTGTTTTACACTATGTCTTTGTACTAGGTTGTGGCTAATTTTAGAAGGGAAGAGCTTGGACAATGCGACTATTGGCTAATTTCAGTGATGGAAGATACTGTTGCAAGATTTTCTAGATTCATTTAACCATTTATGTATTTGAGACTATGGTATTATTAGTAATGAATTAAGGAGACTATGTTATGGACTATGTTATTATTAGTAATGAATTAAGGAGACTATGTTATGTACTATGGTATTATTAGTAATGAGTTAATGAGACTATGATTTAGTTCTACCATTTTTATCTTTTATACAGGATGTCGTACTAAAAGTAGGGATAAAAATTCTAGCCAAAAAAAGAGAGAAAAAAAACAGAAAAAAAAATTCCGCCGGTGGCCGGCGGTGGTCGGCGGCCGGTGGTGGAGGGCGGCTGCCGGCGGTGGAGGGCGGCGGCCGACGGTGGAGGGCGGCGGCCGGCGGTGGAGGGCGGCGGCGGTGGGGGCGGTGCTGGTGGTTGGAATGGGCTGACAATGTTCTTGCAATAATAAATCATTTATTTTTAAAAATTTTATTTATTAAATTTTTTAAATCATTATTAATGGATGGATTGGATATCCATCCATAAAAAAATGTTTAATGGATGGATTGGATGGACATTTTTGTAAGTGGATGGATTGGATTGGATATTTTTGGTTCAATTTTAGTGGATGTAAATGGATAAATGGATTGTCTCAAATTCATCCATTATAATCCAAGTCCAAATCCATCCAATCCATCCATTTTGACACCCCTACCTCAGATACTATATGATGATCGTAGTAGATTTGGGTGGGAGATTGATGTTGAGCTAGGGATATTCATTTATCAAGGGAGGGTGACATATGTCTATGGTTCTCCAAGTTTCTCTAAGACTAGTTGGATAGGAGATGTACGTATACTACATTGGCTACCTTTTCATCGCATCTAGGAGGCACAAGGAGTATCACACCATGACTACATTCGGGAAGAGCCGCTCAAAGAGTCTAGCGATTTCATAGCTAACAGTTGGAGTAACTCTTAGAGTTCCTACGAGCCGACAAACTTCTAGAGCTTGGAGGAATCAGGAGCCGCATTCCCTTTATGTATAGTTATCCCAGCAGTTAGTCAGTCACTCGATAGCGAAAAAACCGCTTTGAACTCCATCCAAGCGAAGCTCATTTCTACCAGAGGCAACCAGGCCTGTAGCCACCAGTCTTGTACGTCGATTCCCAATCGGCATTTCACCCAACCCAAAAATTATCATTTCAACGTGGCTCCTAGTCGAGCCACTAGCGCACCCCTCCAAGGCTGAACGAATATAAAGCCCTTATTGATCTTCTAAAAGAAGTGTCTACGAAAATTTTCAATTAAGTAACTAATCTAGAGATGAAATTTTTTTGTCCTTATAGTGACTCACCTTTGTGAATGTGGAAGTGGGGCCGCTTCCTATGGAATCGTTGGCAGGATTCCTAGAGCGTTCACTAAACTAGGATAGACGTGCAGGGCCATAAAAGCACGGGCTTATAAGAATACACCCATGGAAAAGGTTGTGTGTGGTTTTGATGATTAGAGATAGAGTTCAAGACTACGAGTCACTCTTGTTGAATCCAAATCTTAACCGCTATGCAAAGGTTCAAGTCGTAAGACACCTCTGTTTATGCACAATCTTATGGAAGCATTTGACTCTACTTCTGAAACTCCTTTTTAAATTCAAGTGGGGGATTGTTGAAACTTTGTTAAGTGTGAATTGGAAAAAGTCCCACATTGGGTAGACTAAACACTTCTATAGTGTAAAAATCCTATAAAAGGGAGACTTCTCCTAAGTTATTTCTCACACCAAACTTGACGATAAAGCATCTCTCCTCAAGTTTTTCTCTCTTCTCTCTAAACTTATTTGTTCTTCTCTCGAAAGCTTGAAGCATTTCCAAGCTAAAGAGTGGTTTTTATAACCATATTGAGGGTGTATATCTTAGAGCGAATTTTCACTGTGCAATGAACTTTCGTAGCAGTTTTTGATTGGGCTGTTATGTCCTGGGGATGTCGTGGTTGATAGCCTACTTGCACATTGGAGCAGTGCCATGAAACTTCTTAAAGAGAGCGAACTAGTCCGCGACTCATCCTAGTAATCTCTTCGGCTTGATTTTTGAAAACAGCGTTGTTTTGGGGAAAGTTCTGGCTAGGAAAGACTTGGTACTTAAGAGGGTCCATTGTGACCCACCTCTCTTTCCTGTGAACCTACTCGGATTAACATTTTTAAGACGTTTCTAATTCAGCCATGACAACCGAAGAAATTACTGGTGCTGGTTCCACTGAAACAGCTGAACAGACTAAAACACCAAATGAAATACTCCTATGGAAGGAGCATGACTATCTCTGTAAGAATTTTATTCCAAACGGACTAACTGATGATCTTTATGATTATTACAGTACCTGTAAGTCCGCCAGGGATCTCTGTGATGCTCTGAAAAAGAAATATTCCTATAGAAAGAGAATTGTTTTCTCTATACGGTATAATAATAGAAAGAGAATGATTATCTCTAAAATTTTTAATTCTACGGAAAGAGAATAATCATCTCTATAAGAATGAATTTTTTTTAATTCATATTTTTTGAAATTATTTTTTATTCATATCTTTTGTTGCCGTTAGTGGTTAACATTTAACGGTTAATGGTTTTATATTATGTTTTATATCATAGAATTGCTTTTGATCTCATTAGCAATAACATTTTTTTGAGAAGTTATGTGTTTCACGATATATTGAAATATATAATTTTGAAAATTGCAATATAACTTTCTAGAAAACCTTTCAAAATTAAAACCGTAATCAGATTCAAAAGAACCGCAACAAGAATGGGAACCCTCCAAAGTCCCCATATCCTAAGCCTCAACCACCACCACAACCTAATTGTCTAAGTTGCGAGTGACCAGGTCATATGACATGCAAGTGTAGGAACAGGCCAAGCTCTGCCCCGCACCAGTGAAATTTTTTTGTCCTTATAGTGACTCACCTTTCTGAATGTGGAAGTGGGGCCGCTTCCTATGGAATCATTGGCAGGATTCCTAGAGCGTTCACTAAACTAGGATAGACGTGCAGGGCCATAAAAAGCACGGGCTTATAAGAATACACCCATGGAAAAGGTTGTGTGTGGTTTTGATGATTAGAGATAGGGTTCAAGACTACGAGTCACTCTTGTTGAATCTAAATCTTAACCGCTATGCAAAGGTTCAAGTCGTAAGACACCTCTGTTTATGCACAATCTTATGGAAGCATTTGACGCTACTTCTGAAACTCCTTTTTAAATTCAAGTGAGGGATTGTTGAAACTTTGTTAAGTGTGAATTGGAAAAAGTCCCACATTGGATAGACTAAACACTTCTATAGTGTAAAAACCCTATAAAAGGGAGACTCCTCCTCAGTTATTTCTCACACCAAACTTGACGATAAAGCATCTTGTTAACAATTTGGCAAGTGTACCAAATGTCGCAAGTAATACAATTTATCGGTAAGAACCGGTCGATCCACAGGGATTGCGCGTTGACAACTATAGCAAAATTGTAAATTCGTAGATTGTAGATATTTGATAAATCGAGTAATTGGTAACAGAATACGAACGTGAATTAATAATGCGAGAAAACGACTAGGGATCGAATCCTCTCACCTCGCCTATCACATGAACCTCAACCAATTCAAGTTAATTATTTAATTTCTAGATTCAATTCTTTAATTTAGGTCAAGGGCAATTCCTTGTCTCAAGACCCCTATTACCCTAAGAGTTACCCTAATTCCTTAGGTGAGTCGTGCCAGAGGGTAATGCATTAAGATTAAGAATTATATTGAATTCACATAAGCTACCGCATATTCCTATGATGATTACTAGCATGTGATCTAAATACCCAATTTCCAGCTACTAATTCATATCCCTATGCAATCACTAGCCTGGATCATCGTAATTATCATATGTAACTGAAAAGCGTTAAGAACATAGGTAATTAAACAAGCAAATCGAATAACAACTGAATTAACTAGATCAATGGTTCACATGATAGGTTTGGGAGATTCATCTCTCCCTAATCTAAAAGAATTAGTTACACATCATCCTAAGAGTGGAAACCAACATAGAATAGAAAACAAACATAAAGGAAGACATTTAGAACCTTCAATCCCTTGTTCCCAAGTGGTGAGAAGGCTCCAAAATCGCACCTCCAGCTGCTCCAAAACGTGGCTCCAATTCCCCAAAAACGAAGTCCTTTTCAAAATTGCTGAAACAGCTTTAAAAACCCTAATTTTTACGCACCATCGCAACGCGGCCCGTGGCCGTCGCGTCGCGACAAATGACAGAAACTTCAGGTCTCGCAAACTGCTCCAGGTCGCGTCGCAAACCCTCCTGGTCGCGACGCGAAGAATGACAGAAAGTTCTGGCTTGTAAAAATTCCTCCATATCGCGTCGCGAACCCTCCTGGTCGCGACGCGAAGAATGACAGAAAGTTCTGCTTGCAAAATTCCTCCAGATTGCTGCATTTCCGGGCAAGTGTCTGGTTCGCCGAAAGATGCCACAACCAATTAAGAGGTCTTCAAGTCCCATTTAGCTCCCAAAAGTGAAGGAATAACTTACAATTGAACTTCCTACTACAATGATCTAAAACTAAACTAAATCCCAGATAATGACTGTTATACAATAAAAACCCTGCACAATTGGTCCTAAAAATGCCTAACTTACATCATATGACTGGGAGTCAACACAACCCCAAACTTAAACTTTTGCTTGTCCTCAAGCAAACAATCAATTCAGACTGTGGCTGTTTTTTTTTTCTATTTAGCTGTTACATATACTACATCAACCTTAAACACATCAGCACATCAATTATCATCATCAATCTAATGCAATGGCAGGACAACTGAATTGGAAATACCGAATCATAAGCAGACAGCATTCTCAAGTATTCTCTGTACGCACATCTCACCAGTGTTTCACTCTAGAGGTGTTTCGGGTATTCACTCAATTCACAGTACCTGCATCATCGTTTCATAGGCTTGACAGAGTTCTATATCATCTTAGACAAATGAAATGCATACACACATTTTGAGGACTTTAGGGGTTATAGCGGGGCTTAGGTAAGGGTGGATACATTTGGATAAGTAGGTTGCACTTGGAGTTAGGCCTACCTCTCTTTTTGTCCATTTCACGCAATACTCACCCATTTTCCCAAAGCATTTAACAAAACAAGAGAAGGAATTTATTTATTTATTTCTCTTTTTTTTTTTTGATATGTATATATATACATATATATGTATTTTTTTTCTGTTTCTTTCTTTATTTTCTTGTTCCTTCTCTTGTATACCACCCCAAACTTAGTTCGTTGCTATTCCACGAGCAAACCCAAACTTAAAACTTTCCCCACTCTCACAGCTTTTGTTACCTAACTCCAAGTTAAGAATTAACTAGGCTATGATTGTCAGAGAAACAACATACAATTTTTAACAATAGGCTCAGAGGGGCTAGCAGAGGATAAACATTAATGGGTTGGCTTGAAAGGCTCAGGGGTGCCAAGAGAAATGCCTCAGTGTGTATGAAATTCAAATGCAAAAAACAATTAAGCACAATGTCAAGTTCTGCAGACTAATGCAAGCAAGGAATACACACAATATATATAAGAACGTGTTTAGGCTCAAACCTCACAGTTAGGATCATAGAGATGGAACTTGAGAGATGCTGCTCACAGATGATAAGGAACTTCCGCAACTTTTGTCATGACCCCTGCTATTACTTGATGATAAAACTTGAAGTGTGAGTGTCAAAAGGAAAATGCTAACATGCGACCCCAAATGCCACAAGTCATCACTATTGAAGCTGCTTTAACAAAACAAAAACAAAATATAGGGCAGTGGTGCCCCACGATCACAGAGTAAGTTATAATAAGTAGTACAGACCAATGTGCGAAATAAAGTCAAAATAGGGCAAAATACAACCAACAGTGCAAAATAAAAATAAAAATGTCTGAGTAAAACAGGAAATAAATGAGCCTCCTGCTCATGGGAAGGAAATGTGCTCCTCCAAATACTCGTCTCCTGAAAGAAGTGGATCCTGGGGGACCTGCTGCTGCTCTGCCTGTGGTACTGATGAAGATGAAGCGGCGGCTGCTCTGTTCTCGGCCATATACTCCTCAGCAGCACGGTGTACTCTGTATGATGCCAAGTGTGAAGTATCTATGCCCTGCTGCTGCAATGACAGAGACGACCCGCACCAGCTGGCCATGAGGAGGTCATACTGGAAAGAGGAGTCGGTCTGAAACTGCTCCCTGTAAGATGGGCCTGCTGGCTGCTGTCGTGCTGGAGGTGCTGGCTGCTGTGGCGCTGCTCCATCTAAGGGCCCCTCGGGCTGCTTCAAGATCCATGCTGCTGTGATACCCTCCCTGGGGTCGGTTAGAAGATCATCTGGGTACTCCGGGCAGCCCTGCTGTCTACATAAAGCATGGATGATAGAACAGTGCCCCAATCTAGCCCTAGGACATCTGGGAATCTCTGCAATACTAGCTGAAATGGCTCTCCCCAGATTGACCCTCTGGCCTCTCATGATAGCTTGCAGTCCCATGGCTACCTTAGTCTTGACATCAGTGGAATTTGAGCAGGAAATGATAGACTGATTAAAGAAATTGTTCCAGGCCTTAGGAATTGCCTTCAGAGCCATATTGCAAAAGCGGCGGGGATAGTCTTGACCAATCGGACCAATAAGATGTCTGTCCCAGGCTGCTCCTTGACGACACAACTCTCTCAGCAAACCCTCATAATCGTGCGCCCCCTTGTTGTCCCAAGCGTCCATCATGGCACAATTAGCAGTAGTGGGAAGCCCGAGGAGACTGTTAATGGTATCAGGAGAGTAGGACACCCCTCTTCCCCTCACCACTGAAACTCTATTGTCTTCATCTCCATAGGCATTTGCATAGAATTCCCTCACCAAACTTTGATTAGCTTGTTTGATCATTGAGTTGAGCGAGAGCCAACCCAATTCCCGGAGAGTGGAAGTAATGATGGGGAATTCCCCCGTACTGAGGTTAAAGGCCCTTTCGGGATTTATCTTTTTCCCCTTGACCACTTGGTGGTACCTCTCCTCGTGTACGGGGGACCTGAATCTGTCAATCTCAACTGCGGGTTCCCCTCGCCTTTTCTTGGAGGTGCCTGCTTTGCTTTTCTTCATCATGTCTGCTTACCTGTAATGTCCTGTAAAATTTAAAACAAAAAGAATCCAGCACCAATCGTTAGTTCTCGGTGGGTCCCTGGTGTGGGCCCCACTCCAGCAGAGAAAAATAATCAACAGCCAAAATATAGTTTCTGGACTCAAAGTCATCTACCCTAAGGTTGTGAAGATGTTCAAAATTAGAAACAGGCCAGCAACCCCCAAACAGACTTTACTTAGACATTTCCACAAACAGCTTGGCTACACAAAAATTTCATTCAAGCATTTTATCGGACACCTTGTGTACGCCCAAAATCCACTTAATTTCTACCCCCAATTTAATCATTCCCTCTCCCACATTAGCAACAAGCAACAATCATGCAACAACATATCATAGGGAACAATCCTACTCTTCTAATTTGACTTCGGATTCTCACACTTCCTACCCAAAAATTACCCCAACAACCATCAAAAACACTTAAAAGATTATACTCTAATCAAAGAATAAGGTTAAGATTGATACCTGGAGATGTTGATGGCGAGGAATTCGTGCAAGGTAGCAAGAATTTGCAATCAAATGTGATCAAAAACCGTAATGGGGAGGGGAATTCGTGGTGAGCACTAGAGAGGGAAGATAGAAAAGTTGAGAGAGTTTTTGCATTTGTGTTCGGTCTGATCATTTTTACACTAAAAAAGCTCTGATCGCGACGCGGCCCGTGTGTATCGCGTCGCGAGATTACACAGAACCGTTACAGTTTCCAAAATTTGAAAGCATCGCGACGCGACACGCCTCTCTTCGCGACGCGAGAAATGGCAGAAACATTTTCCTTGGCAGATTTTCAACATATCGCGACGCGACATAACAGGTTCGCGACGCGATAAGTGGCAGAAACATTTTTCTTTGAAATTACTTCCCTTTCGCGACATGAACTTGACCGGACACAAAAATTTTCTTCTCATGCCTAAGGCTAACAGCAAAATAAAGTAATTAAAGACTGGAATTGAAATTGAATTAAAAACATGGTACCTCAGTGGGTTGCCTCCCACTCAGCGCTTCTTTAACGTCACTAGCTTGACGGTTCAAAAGATATCTCACATTGGCCCCGGTGGAGCCTTTTGCTCTTCAAGTGCCCCATTCACAGCTCCTTCCAATTTTTCTCCATTGAATTTCCAGCTAGACTCACCCACCACTTCCTTTAGATCAACCCACTCGCTAGGTGACTTGTCTGGTGAAGAGTGAATGTGCCTTCTGTTTTTGGCTATTATCTGGGGTTCCTCAATACTATAGCACCCTTCCTCTTTCTCCTCCTTTCTTGCTGCCTTAATCACTTTCAGGGTCACCTCTTCATCCTGCACTCTCAGCTTCACAGTCCCGTCCGCTACATCTATGACAGCTCTACTGGTGGCTAGGAAAGGTCTTCCCAAAATGAAAGGGCTGTCATTTTCCCCATCCATTGAACTCTTGACCTCAGTGTCACCATCCAACTGCAGAATCACAAAATCTACCGGGAAAAGGAATTTTCCCACCTTTACCAGGACATCCTCCACAATACCATACAGATACCTTATTGACCTATCAGCCAGTTGCAAGGTCATGTGAGTCGGTTTGACTTCACCTCCCCCAAGCTTTTTCCACATTCCCAAGGGCATTAGGTTTATGCTTGCCCCCAAGTCACAGAGTGCCTTTTCTATAGTGACATCACCAATCGCACAGGGAATGGTGAAGCTTCCTGGATCCTTCAGCTTAGGGGGTATTTTGTTTTGAATGATAGCACTGCACTCCTCTGTTAACGCTACCGTTTCGTTCTCCTTCAACCTTTTCTTTTTGGTCAATAACTGTTTCATAAACTTCGCATAGACCGGCATCTTTTCCAGGGCGTCAGCAAAAGGTATATTGATCTGGAGGCTTCTGAACACCTCCATGAACTTGGAGAACTGCTCATCCCTCTGATTTTTCTTGCTTACCTGAGGATAGGGCAGTTTCATGTAAGATGGAGTTTCTTTGGGTTCCACTTGAGGGTTGTCTTTACCCGCTTCCTCATTCTCTTCATTTGCTTTCTTTTCCCTGGGCTTGGTTACTTCAGACGGTTCCAACTCCTTACCACTTCTCAGATGGATGGCATTGCAATTCTCTTTTCTCGGGTTATCCACAGTGTTGGCTGGGAAACCACTTTTGGATGTGTCCGCAAGTTGCTTCGATAACTGACCAATCTGTACCTCCAAATTTTTCACTGATGCTTCATGGTTTTTCTCCATGTTTTTCATTACCTGCTCTTGAGCTTGGAAGGTATTTTTGGTCATCTGCATAAACTGTGTCAATGCATCCTGAGGCTGTTGTTGGTTGAAACTCGTGCCGTCATTGTTATTCTTCCAAGAGAAATTGGGATGATTCTTCCACCCTGGATTATAGGTGTTAGAAAATGGATTCCCGCCTTGTCTTTGGAAGTTTCCCATATAGTTGGCCTGTTCCAATGCTTCTTCATAAGCTGCACAGTCACCTTCGTGGGATTCCCTACCACAATAATTGCACCCACCTGCTTGCACTGCTTGTACTGTTGCTGGAGCTTTTGAGCCTACTTCACATGCTGCCGCTAATTGCTTAGTGAGAGCCTCGATTTGCATGGTCATTAGTTTCTGTTGGGCTAACACTGCGCTGTTTGAATCAAGCTCCAGCACACCTTTCTTTTTGTCAACCCCTCTATCATTTTGGATCCTGTACTCATTAGAAGCCATGTCTTCAACCAACTGCTTGGCTTCTTCCCAAGTCTTGGTTCCTAAGGATCCTCCAGCTGAGGCATCCAACATCATTCTTGTTTGTGGTCTCAGCCCATGGCAAAAGGTTTGTAACTGCAGGAAGTCTTCTATGCCATGGCCAGGACACTTCTTGAGTAGTAGTTTGAATCGTTCCCAAGAGTCATACAACGATTCGGACTCTCCCTGTGTGAAATTGGAGATATCAGCTCGTTTCCTTATGAACTTAGAGATTGGGAAGAACCTCTCCAAGAACTTGTTCTCAAGGTCATTCCAGGTGTTGATTGTTCCTGGGAGAGTGTTCAACCAATCCTTGGCTCTCCCTGTGAGAGTGAAAGGAAACAGCCGGACTTTCTTTGCACTATCGGTTACTCACTCCGGGTGTGTAGTCCCACATATCTCGTAGAATTGGAACAAGTGCTGATTTGGGTCTTCGGCATCCGACCCAGAAAATTGCTCTGATTTCAAGGCTGTGAGCACAGAGGATTTGATATCAAACTGGGCCACGCCCACTGGTTGAAATGCTAATGCTTGGGCACCTTGATTTCTTCGCCCGAAATCACCTAGAGTACGTCGGGGTGGAGGTGGAGGATCAGCCATCTCTTCCTCCTCACTAGAAAACTCTTCCGGTACCGCGGTAGAAGTTGATTGTACTTGTGACAATTCCTTTGCTTGCTGCTTGGCAAGCTTAGCCTTCCTTCGATTTGCCTTTGCTAGTTTTTCAATTTCCGGGTCAAACAAGAGTTCTTGTGGACCCTTGCTCCGCATGCACAAATCTCTGAAACACTGAAGCAAACTGATAGCCTCGCAAGTGCACGAGTCGTATCGCGTAATAAAAGAGTTATCGATCCACAGGGAGAGCCTAGGTGAATACCAATCTAATTTTTCAAAGTTGATTAACTGAAAAGAAAGTGTTTTTAGAAAGAAGGAATGTTTTAGTAAAGTCTACTCACTCATGATCATTGTAGACAAAAGAGGAGAAAAGAAAATAAGAAAAGAAAACATAAAGTTTAAATAGCGAGAAAATAAAAGAAAGCGGTAAAGTGCAAAATTATAAATAGCGGAATTGTAAATGACAAGAAAGTAAATTGCTTGAAAAGTAAATTGCCAGTAATTTACTTGACTTGCCTGTAATTTACTTGACTTGCCAGTAGTTTACTTGACTTGGAAATTTAAAGAGCAAGAAAAATAAAAGAGCAAGAAAGTAAATAACTTGGAAAATAAAGGTGCAAGAAATTAAATAGCAAGAAAATTAAAAGACTTGGAAAATAAAGGTGCAAGAATTTAAAGGGGCAAGAAAGTAAATGACTTGGAAAGTAAAAGGGCAAGAAAATAAATAGCAAGAATTTAAAGGGCAAGAAAGTAAATGACTTGGAAAATAAAGGTGCAAGAAATTAAATAGCAAGGAAAGTAAATGACTTGGAAAGAAAAAGGGCAAGAAAATAAATAGCAAGAATTTAAAGGGCAAGAAAGTAAATAAACAAGAATCATAAAAAGCATGAAGAGTAAATTGAAGTCATGAATCATTAGAGAGCCTTTGTCATTGATTTTCTAACAAAATTCAAGCTTAGGTACAAGTGAGGATCAAGCCTCTATTTATAGGAAAATATGAGGGGCAAAATGGTCCAAAAGAGGAAAAAGTGGCAAATCAAGTTGGCCAAGGTAGTCATCAAAGAGCCATCCTCAAGTGGACAATGCACATGAGCAAGTGGTCAAAGCACATGGTCATCAAAAAGTGGGCAAAAATATCCATCAACAAGTGGGCAAGGCAAAGCCATCAACAAGTGGGCAAAAATATCCATCAACAAGTGGGCATAGCTAATTTCGACTGATGCAGCAGATTTCTGGGAGATCCAGTCGAATTCTGGCCTGCTGAGATAGAAGCAGTCGAATTCTGGCCTGCTGAGACAGATGCTGTCGAATTCTGGCCTGCTGAGACAGATGCTGTCGATTTCTGGAAGATGCAGTCGAATTCTGGGAGATCCAGTCGAATTCTGAGAGATCTAGTCAAATTCTGGGAGATCCAGTCGAATTCTGGGAGATCCAGTCGAAATCTGGAAGATGCATTCGAAATCTGGAAGACAGATGCAGTCGAATTCTGACATATGCAGTCGAAATCTGGAAGACAGATGCTGTCGAATTCTGGCCTGCTGAGACAAATGTTGTCGAATTCTGGCCTGCTGAGACAGATGCTGTCGAATTCTGAGAGATCTAGTCGAATTCTGGGAGATCCAGTCGAAATCTGGAAGATGCAGTCGAATTCTGACCTGCTGAGACTTAGGCAGCCCAAATTGCTTCAAAATAAAACCTGAAGATAAAAAGTAAACATTTGCAGTAAAATAGAACAAAAATATAATTAAAATACTAAAAAGACTTAATAAAATAACTATTAAAAAGACTCTAAAAATAGACTTATCAAACTCCCCTATGCTTGAACCTTTGCTTGTCCTCAAGCAAAAACAGTGTAAATCTTTAGGCCCATTCTGAAGGAAAATTATTTTCATATCGAAACCTTAAGTGAACTGTGGGGCAATTCTAACACTTTGGTTTGAGAGCTACTATTTTTGGGCTTCTTGTGGAATTGGGAGACAAATTTAAAGTATCAGTACTCTAGAGAGGATATCAATGTCATCATAGAACCGGTTCCCCAACATTCTTAAGCTTGGGTCCTCCATTTACTAAGACCGGGTCTCAAAGGAGGGTCTTTATACGTTGGGTATTCAAGCATTTTTCTTTTCTTTTTGATTTTATATGCTAACCATTTATTTTGATATTTAAAATGCACTAACTTTTGCATTTTTGAATTGGTTTTGCATATATACATATGTAAATTTTTTTTTTTTTTTGAATACCCCAACTCAGACGTTTTTCTCCAGTAACCGCGCATCTAGTAAATGTCACCAAGAGAACCAGGTTACTAGTTTCTTTTCAGTCTCTCTATTTGTATTAATAACTGAAAATAGTCTCAATAGTGTGTGTGTGAAAAAGCCCTAGAAGTAGAAATCGAACCATGATACAATTTTGTTGTTCCCAACCAGTCCACCTAGATGATTGCTAATGAAAAATTGAAAAATTATTTTTGTCCAGAAAAGGCTTATCTAAAACATGCTTAAGGTTCACAAAGTTTCGCGATGGAGGGAGCAGATACAACTCAAAGTACAAAAAAGATAAAAACTTTGGCAAAGCAATAAAGACATTCTTAATAAAAGTAATAAAATACCCCCCCATGCTTGGACTAGGCATTGTCCTCAATGATTTTTCAAATAAAACAAAAGGGGTTTAGGAGAGATCACCTGGCTGTCTGGTTCAGGAAACTCGGCCCTGGGGTATTTTATTTTTTTAATAAATCTAAAAATACATTAAGCCGTGGGTTGCCTCCCACGCAGCGCTCTTTTAACGTCACTAGCTTGACGGTCAAAAAGAATTTTTCAATTGGGATCATGTAGAACTAAACTAGTTCCTTTCTCAATTGGGTCACCAATTAAATAATTTTTCAACCTTTGACCATTGACTTTAAACGATCCAGTTTTCTCGCTCCAGATCTCTACAGATCCGAAGGGGTAAACCTTACGGATTTCAAAAGGACCGGTCCATCTTGACTTTAATTTTCCCGGAAAAATGTTTAGCCTGGAATTGAACAATAACACCAGGTCACCCTCCTTGAATTCTCTACGAATAATACGCTTATCATGCCAATTTTTTGTTCTTTCTTTGTAAAGTTTGGCATTCTCATAAGCATCCATTCGCAGTTCTTCCAATTCGTTTAGTTGGAGTTTTCTTTTTTCTCCGGCTAATTCCATGTTCAGGTTAAGGCGTTTAATTGCCCAGTAAGCTTTGTGCTCTAGCTCTACCGGAAGGTGGCACGACTTCCCATAAATTAATTTGAAAGGAGTCATTCCTATGGGAGTTTTGTACGCAGTCCGATAAGCCCAGAGAGCATCGTCAAGCTTTACCGACCAGTCTTTCCTTGAAGTCGAAACAGTTTTTTCTAAAATACTTTTAATTTCTCTGTTCGATACCTCAACCTGACCGCTTGTTTGAGGGTGATAAGGCGTTGCAATTTTGTGCCTTACTCCAAACTTTTGCAGTAACATTTCAAAATGTTTTGAGATGAAATGGGATCCTCCGTCGCTTATGACAACACGAGGGACCCCGAATCTTGGAAAAATTATTTTTTTGAAAAGTTTTATGACTACCTTTGCATCGTTTGTAGGAGAAGCAATGGCTTCGATCCATTTTGACACATAGTCAACGGCTACTAGAATATATTGGTTTCCAAAAGAAGAAGGAAACGGTCCCATGAAATCGATACCCCAGACGTCGAAAATTTCAACCTCTAAGATATTATTTAAGGGCATTTCATTTCTTTTTGAAATATTTCCGGTGCGTTGACACTGGTCGCATTTAGAAATGAATTGATGCGCGTCTTTAAAAAGGGACGGCCAATAAAAACCAGATTGAAGAATTTTCGTAGCAGTTTTTGAAGAACTGGCATGGCCGCCATAGGAAGAAGAATGACAATGGTATAGAATGTTACTTACCTCTTCTTCCGGGATGCATCTTCTGAACACCCCATCAGCTCCCCTTTTAAAAAGCAGTGGCTCGTCCCAGTAATACTGTTTGAGATCATGGAAGAATTTCTTCTTCCGCTGATAATTTAAATCTGGGGGGAGTACTCCTGCTGCAAGGTAGTTTACAAAATCTGCATACCATGGTGCTTCAGATTTGATCAATGAGAAGAGTTGATCATCCAGAAATGTATCATTAAGCGGCAACTCTTCTTCTTTTGTTCCTTGTAGACGGGACAAATGATCAGCCACAACATTTTCAACGCCTTTTTTATCCCTTATTTCAAGATCAAATTCTTGTAGGAGTAAAACCCATCGGATCAATCTCGGCTTGGCATCTTTTTGGTTTAACAAATATTTTATGGCCGAGTGATCAGTAAAAATGATGATTTTTGAACCTACCAGATATGATCGAAACTTATCGACGGCAAAAACTACCGCCAATAATTCTTTTTCAGTTGTGGCGTAATTCATTTGTGCCTCGTCTAAGGTCCTGCTTGCATAGTATATGGCATGCAATTTTTTTTCTTTTCTTTGTCCCAGGACTGCCCCAACTGCATAGTCGCTTGCATCGCACATTATTTCGAACGGAAGATTCCAGTCTGGCGGCTGTATGATCGGGGCAGTAACTAAAGCCTTTTTCAACCTGTTAAAAGCTTCAAAACAAAGATCGTTAAAAATAAATGCTGCATCCTTAAGGAGCAGACTTGTCATAGGTTTTGAAATTTTTGAGAAGTCTTTTATGAACCGACGGTAGAAACCCGCATGGCCTAAAAAGCTTCTCACCTCTTTTACTGTGGTGGGAGGTAGCATTTTTTCAATCACTTCAATTTTTGCACGGTCTACCTCAATACCTCTATGAGAAATTAAGTGCCCTAGGACAATTCCTTCATTAACCATGAAATGACACTTTTCCCAGTTTAGAACCAGGTTTACCTTCTCACATCTCTCTAAGACTTTTTCCAGATTGGCTAAACAGTTTTCAAAATTTGAGCCATGGACGGAAAAATCATCCATAAACACTTCCATTATGTTTTCGACAAAGTCTGAGAATATGGACATCATACACCTTTGAAAGGTAGCAGGAGCATTACATAGACCAAAGGGCATCCTTCTATAGGCATAAGTGCCAAAAGGACATGTGAAAGTTGTTTTTTCTTGGTCGCTAGGGTGGATGGGAATTTGGAAAAATCCCGAATAACCATCCAAATAGCAGAAATGCGAGTGCCGTGCTAACCTTTCTAGCATTTGATCAATGAACGGGAGAGGGAAGTGATCTTTCCGGGTAGCTTTGTTAAGCTATCTGTAATCAATACACATTCTCCATCACGTAATTGTCCTCGTGGAAATGCATTCATCCTTTTCATTTTTAATAACTGTTAAGCCTCCCTTCTTAGGTACTACTTGAACAGGACTAACCCACTTACTATCGGAAATAGGATATATTATCCCAGCATCAAGGAGTTTTAAAACTTCCTTTTTTACAACCTCTTTCATGTTTGGGTTTAATCTTCTTTGATGCTCGATAGAAGGTTTATAGTCCTCTTCCAGTAGTATCCTGTGTATGCAGATTGACGGATTTATTCCCTTAATGTCCTCAATAGTATACCCTATGGCTTTGGGATACTTCTTGAGAACATTAAGCAAATTTTCAGTCTCATTTTGTTTCAAATTTGCATTTACAATTACTGGAAAAGTAGAATTAGGGCCAAGGAACTCATACCTGAGAGATGATGGTAAGGGCTTCAGTTCTATTTTTGGTGTTTCTTTTGGGAGAGGTCGAGGTTTTTCCTCGCCCAAAGTTTCAGTACCCAATTCTTGTGATGGTGGATTTTCATCCAAAAGTTTTATGTAGAATTGGGTTTCCCTTGCCGCATCTGTATTTGTGTTGCCTAAAAGGCAATCTTCCAGACTATCTTGTGAAGATGATGCAATAGAGCAGTCTCGCACGCAATAGTCTACAATGTCAATCTTGCAGCATGAGTCTTTTACAGACGGACTCTTCATGAAGTTTGAAACTTCAGACTCAACTTTTTCATCCCCCACATTAAAAACCAACTTACCGTTTTTAACGTCAATTATTGCCCCTGCAGTAGCTAAAAAAGGCCTCCCCAGAAGAATAGGAATTTGGGAGTCTTCTTCAATTTCCATTACAACAAAGTCCACCGGTATAAAAGTTTGCCCTACCTTGATAGGGATATCCTCTAAGATTCCAGTGGGGTATTTAACGGAACGATCTGCCAACTGTATTGTCATTTTTGTGGGTTTAAGTTCGCCTATCCCTAGTCTATTGCAAAGAGAAAGAGGCATCAAACTTACACTGGCTCCTAGATCGCACATCGCTCTGTTTATAGTTTCGCTTCCAATCACACAAGGTATGGAAAAACTACCTGGATCTTTGAGTTTTTGTGGCAGCTTGTGCTGGATAATTGCACTACATTCCTCTGTTAATGCAATCGTCTCATAGTCGTCTATTTTTCTTTTCTTGGACAAAATTTCTTTCAAAAATTTAGAATAAGACGGCATTTGAGACAATGCATCAGTGAAAGGAACGTTGATGTAAAGCTTTTTAAGCAAGTCGACAAACCTTTTGAATTGCTCGTCAATTTTGCTTTTTGCAAATCTTTGGGGGAAAGGAATGGGTGGTTTGTATGGTGGAGGGGGGATGTGTGGTTCTTCTCTTTCTTTTTCTGGTTCTTTCCCTTTTTCTTTCTCTTCTAGCTCACCTGGTAAATTATGTTTTTCACTCACTGTTTTTTCTTGGTTTGCTCTTGGTTCCTCTAATTGTTTTCCGCTTCTAAGGGTGACGGCATTTATTTGGCCTTTTGGATTTTGCTCTGGTTGCCCAGGAAATACCCCTGAAGTCTTAGAGGATGAAGCTACCTGTGTTGCCACTTGAGTTATTTGATTTTCAAGCATTTTATTATGAGTGGAAATAGAGTCGACTTTTGATACTAATTTGATAAGTGTGTCATTCAAATAACCAGTTTGATTTTTGAATTCTTCATTTTGTTTTGTTTGAGATGACACAAATTTTTCCATTAAAAATTCCAAGTTCGACTTTTGTGGGTTGTTTTGTAGGTTGTTAAAAACCCTTTGATTTTGAAAGACAGGAGGTGGTCTAGGTGCTGGATTGGGTGGAAGATTTTTATAAGAAAAATTTGGAAGATTCCTCCACCCAGGATTATAAGTATTTGAAAACGGATCTTCCTTTTGAGCATAGTTAATATGCTCGTTTCCAGCACTAGATGCCTCAAGCTGGCATTCAGCTCCAATATGGCCAACAACCCCACATAATTCACATGGTGGAGTAATAGGAGAAGAAGTTTGTGAGACTGCACTTACATTTAATTTTTCAAATTTTTGAAAAAGTGCGTCCACTTTTGAGGTAAGATGATCAACAACAGATATTTCATACTTACCTGGCTCTTTTGATGCGGCTGGTTTATTCGTTATGGCTCGCTCACTTGTCCACTGACAATGGTTTTGAGCCATATCTTCAACGAGAGCATAAGCTTCGGTAAAAATTTTGTTCATTAAAGCTCCACCTGCAGCTGCATCAATAGTCATTCTTGTTGCATATTGTAATCCATTATAAAAAGTGTGAACAACAAGCCATTTCTCTAGTCCATGATGGGGGCATAGCCTTAACATTTCTTTGAAACATTCCCAAGCATCATAAAGAGATTCCCCGTCGTTTTGAGAAAATCGAGTAATTTGATTTCTCATTTGAGCTGTCTTACTCGGGGGAAAGAATTTAGCAAGAAAAGTTTGTTTTAGCTGGTCCCAGCTGGTAATGGATTCCGAAGGCAAAGAATGTAGCCATGCTCTAGCTCTATCCCTTAATGAAAAAGGGAAGAGTTTTAGTCTTATGGCATCCGGAGGTACCCCGTTTAATTTGAGAGTTCCACAGTATTCAAGAAAAATTGAAATATGAAGATTTGGGTCCTCCGTGGGAGAACCAGAAAATTGGTTTTGTTGTACCATCGAATGCAGAGATGTTTTGAGTTCAAAATTATTTGCTTCCACATTTGGATGTACAATGGCAGCCGATGGCTCTGCTGAAGGTGTTGCGTACTCTTTGAGAGCACGATTTTCATTAGCCGCCATTTGGTTATCGGGAATTTCTCTCCTCCTTCTATGTAAGAACCTTTCGATTTCGGGAATTTGTTGAACAGTTTCTCCGAAACTTCTGGTTCTTCGCATTCGAGGGACAAGAGAAGAAAAAGTAAAAATAAAGAATATAAAATTTCAGTCTAACCGGTTTCGAAAAACTTAATCAATATCACTGCCTCCCCGGCAACGGCGCCAAAAACTTGATAGCCTCGCAAGTGCACGGGTCGTATCGCGTAATAAAAGAGTTATCGATCCACAGGGAGAGCCTAGGTGAATACCAATCTAATTTTTCAAAGTTGACTAACTGAAAAGAAAGTGTTTTTAGAAAGAAGGAATGTTTTAGTAAAGTCTACTCACTCATGATCATTTTAGACAAAAGAGGAGAAAAGAAAATAAGAAAAGAAAACATAAAGTTTAAATAGCGAGAAAATAAAAGAAAGCGGTAAAGTGCAAAATTATAAATAGCGGAATTGTAAATGACAAGAAAGTAAATTGCTTGAAAAGTAAATTGCCAGTAATTTACTTGACTTGCCAGTAATTTACTTGACTTGCCAGTAGTTTACTTGACTTGGAAATTTAAAGAGCAAGAAAAATAAAAGAGCAAGAAAGTAAATAACTAGGAAATTAAAGGTGAAAGAAATTAAATAGCAAGAAAAGTAAAAGACTTGGAAAATAAAGGTGCAAGAATTTAAAGGGGCAAGAAAGTAAATGACTTGGAAAGTAAAAGGGCAAGAAAATAAATAGCAAGAATTTAAAGGGCAGGAAAGTAAATGACTTTGAAAATAAAGGTGCAAGAAATTAAATAGCAAGGAAAGTAAATGACTTGGTAAGAAAAAGGGCAAGAAAATAAATAGCAAGAATTTAAAGGGCAAGAAAGTAAATAAACAAGAATCATAAAAAGCATGAAGAGTAAATTGAAGTCATGAATCATTAGAGAGCCTTTGTCATTGATTTTCTAACAAAATTCAAGCTTAGGTACAAGTGAGGATCAAGCCTCTATTTATAGGAAAATATGAGGGGCAAAATGGTCCAAAAGAGGAAAAAGTGGCAAATCAAGTTGGCCAAGGTAGTCATCAAAGAGCCATCCTCAAGTGGACAATGCACATGAGCAAGTGGTCAAAGCACATGGTCATCAAAAAGTGGGCAAAAATATCCATCAACAAGTGGGCAAGGCAAAGCCATCAACAAGTGGGCAAAAATATCCATCAACAAGTGGGCATAGCTAATTTCGACTGATGCAGCAGATTTCTAGGAGATCCTGTAACACCCCGGTATTTTTTATCGAGTAAAAATACCCAAGTGTACCATCATAAAATAATCAGAGATATTTTTCCTGTTTTAGATATTGAACATAAATAAAAACAACTCATAACCAGAGTCCAATATCCAAATACCAAGAAATAGCGGAAATGATTTTACAACTTTTACCTATACAAGTTATACAATCGAAAATACAAAAAATCTCGAGGGAAAGACAATAACAATGAAAACTAAGTCTTCACCGTCTTCATAGCACACCACCCAGCTGTGCTTCTTCACCTTTCCTTTTCCCCTGCTTCTCTGTAAAACCACAAAATATAAACAGTGAGATACAATCTCAGTGAGTTCTACCGAGACCCCTACTAGCACTCTCGGTTCATTTAAAACATTTTTTAGATTCGACACAACACCGACCGCAATCGGCTTGCTAATCTCGGTGGACCATACAATAAGGCTTCGACCTAGTAAGACACCGGCTGCAATCTATTTGCGTCTCCCGATGAACTAGCATCCTAGGCCCTTCTACGTAACACCGGCTGCAATCTATTTGCGTCTCCCGGCGCACATAGTACAATACTTTTAACATAACACCGGCTGCAGCACATCTGCGTCTCCCGGCGAACCCCTATCCAATAACAGTTCCGCTATTGGCCTCAGAGCCTAGGGTAAGGGATCATGACTTCCCCGCCTAGTATGTTAACATGGGTCGTCACCCAAACTCGATATAATATATATATCTACAATAACATGAACATTTAGTTCATTTACATTCAGACCTATAACTGAACATAACACCCGCATCGGGCTATTTCCCATAGTCGATATAATATATATATATCGTGAATCATAGACCGGTTTAGACGAATGAATAATAATCATTCCGCGTCGGTTATACCATACCACGTAGGACTCATAGTCCGCTTTATTATTAATAAAACATATCCGCACACGTGTACTATTATTCGGCTTTTCGAAACAATTTCAACTTCAAAAGTATTTTATAAAACCCTTTTGAAACATACCCAAAATCATGGCATTATAAGCCTAATATCATTATAGAAGGGTTAGGAAAGGATTGGGAGAGGATTGGAATCGAAACGGAATCATTTTGGGCATTTTGAAAATTTTGGACAGAACAGGGCGCACGGGTCGTGCCCCTGGACGCACGGGTCGTGCTCATTTGACAGCATTGCAAAAATGGCCTGTTTTATGAAAAATTGCTTTCCGATTGATCCCGATACTCGTTCCGCTCAATTCCGATTCTTGTTCCGATCGAAAACAGACCAAACAACCAACAAAATAGACCCAACTAAAACCACACAATCAATCAACCCAATCAAAAACTCAATCAAAACGGATTTTATCAAAAACGACATATTTTCCGATTAACGGTTTTTAAGTCAAAATCTTTCGAAATCAAATCACCAAAAATTCCATTTCAACGCAACACAACTCGAGACTCGCTCCGATCGATTCCTAACACGAAACAGTCAATATCCAGAAATATTCCAGTCCAGCGAAAGCGATAAAACATTAAATCAATTAATTCGAAAAACAAAATCCTAAACGTGAGTAGAACTCACCCTTGAAGCGTGAACCACGATCGAGCCGAAATCACCGAGTAGCCACACGAACGCTCCCCGCTCCGGCGACACCCAATCCGCTTCCAAAGCTTCCCACTCGATCACGAAACCGCTTTTGACCGGAATGCCGAATTCCTCGAAATCCTCCATGGACACTATTCATCATCTTCTTCAACCTCAAACCACTATTCACCAAAAACCCCAATCTTGATTTTCAACTCCAAATCACCCAATCGATCTTCAATACTCGAGTAATCCACCTTGTGCTCGCTCCTAAACATCATCCTTAGCCTTCCCTTGAGTTACAACCATCAAAACTCCAATTTTCTCCTCAAATTCGAAAATGGCAAAGTGAGGGAGAGTGAGTTGATGATGACGATCTTGGTACCAAATTGAAGAGGAAGTAACGCTGAGCATTTTTCGTGTTGGACGGAAGTCGTTTTGATGAGCGGAATTGCCCCCTTTTTCCTCTTCTTCTTCCTCCCCCTTTCTTTCTCTCTTCTCTTTTCTTCTTTCTCTTTTCCTCTCTGTTTCTCTTCTCAGCTTCCTTTCCTTTCTTTCAATTCTTTTCTTTTCCTTTTTAACACACACACACGTACACATATATATTTATTAATATATAATTGTGACGCGGTCAAATTACCATATTGATCGAAATCTCCTATTTCGATTCCGAAACTTCCTTGATCCGTATTATCCGGTTAACGATCCGATGACAACCAATAAATAATTTTAGCACTCAGTAAATTTACCAGTTAAGTACTAAATTGGTTTAATTGGGTTAACACCCAAATAATTCCATTAATTATTTTGAGGATGTTACAGATCCAGTCGAATTCTGGCCTGCTGAGATAGAAGCAGTCGAATTCTGGCCTGCTGAGACAGATGCTGTCGAATTCTGGCCTGCTGAGACAGATGCTGTCGAATTCTGGAAGATGCAGTCGAATTCTGGGAGATCCAGTCAAATTCTGAGAGATCTAGTCGAATTCTGGGAGATCCAGTCGAATTCTGGGAGATCCAGTCGAAATCTGGAAGATGCAGTCGAAATCTGGAAGACAGATGCAGTCGAATTCTGACAGATGCAGTCGAAATCTGGAAGACAGATGCTGTCGAATTCTGGCCTGCTGAGACAAATGTTGTCGAATTCTGGCCTGCTGAGACAGATGCTGTCAAATTCTGAGAGATCTAGTCGAATTCTGGGAGATCCAGTCGAAATCTGGAAGATGCAGTCGAATTCTGACCTGCTGAGACTTAGGCAGCCCAAATTGCTTCAAAATAAAACCTGAAGATAAAAAGTAAACATTTGCAGTAAAATAGAACAAAAATATAATTAAAATACTAAAAAGACTTAATAAAATAACTATTAAAAAGACTCTAAAAATAGACTTATCACAAACGTCAACAAATTCAAGAAACCAACAAGTAGCAAAATTAAGTAACTAAAAACAAACAAAAACTAAAAATCTAGAATCAACTCGTTTGCCTTGTCGACAACAAAGTCAACAATCCCCGGCAACGGCGCCAAAAACTTGTTAACAATTTGGCAAGTGTACCAAATGTCGCAAGTAATACAATTTATCGGTAAGAACCAGTCGATCCACAGGGATTGCGCGTTGACAACTATAGCAAAATTGTAAATTCGTAGATTGTAGATATTTGATAAATCGAGTAATTGGTAACTGAATACGAACGTGAATTAATAATGCGAGAAAACGACTAGGGATCGAATCCTCTCACCTCGCCCATCACATGAACCTCAGCCAATTCAAGTTAATTATTTAATTTCTAGATTCAATTCTTTAATTTAGGTCAAGGGCAATTCCTTGTCTCAAGACCCCTATTACCCTAAGAGTTACCCTAATTCCTTAGGTGAGTCGTGCCAGAGGGTAATGCATTAAGATTAAGAATTATAATGAATTCACATAAGCTACCACATATTCCTATAATGATTACTAGCATGTGATCTAAATACCCAATTTCCAGCTACTAATTCATATCCCTATGCAATCACTAGCCTGGATCATCGCAATTATCATATGTAATTGAAAAGCGTTAAGAACATAGGTAATTAAACAAGCAAATCGAATAACAACTGAATTAACTAGATCAATGGTTCACATGATAGGTTTGGGAGATTCATCTCTCCCTAATCTAAAAGAATTAGTTACACATCATCCTAAGAGTGGAAACCAACATAGAATAGAAAACAAACATAAAGGAAGACATTTAGAACCTTCAATCCCTTGTTCCCAAGTGGTGAGAAGGCTCCAAAATCGCACCTCCAGCTGCTCCAAAACGTGGCTCCAATTCCCCAAAAACGAAGTCCTTTTCAAAATTGCTGAAACAGCTTTAAAAACCCTAATTTTTACGCACCATCGCGACGCGGCCCGTGGCCGTCGCGTCGCGACAAATGACAGAAACTTCAGGTCTCGCAAAACTGCTCCAGGTCGCGTCGCGAACCCTCCTGGTCGCGACGCGAAGAATGACAGAAAGTTCTGGCTTGTAAAAATTCCTCCATATCGCGTCGCGAACCCTCCTGGTCGCGACGCGAAGAATGACAGAAAGTTCTGCTTACAAAATTCCTCCAGATTGCTGCATTTCCGGGCAAGTGTCTGGTTCGCCGAAAGATGCCACAACCAATTAAGAGGTCTTCAAGTCCCATTTAGCTCCCAAAAGTGAAGGAATAACTTACAATTGAACTTCCTACTACAATGATCTAAAACTAAACTAAATCCCAGATAATGACTGTTATACAATAAAAACCCTGCACAATTGGTCCTAAAAATGCCTAACTTAAATCATATGACTGGGAGTCAACACATCTCTCCTCAAGTTTTTCTCTCTTCTCTCTAAACTTCTTTGCTCTTCTCTAGAAAGCTTGAAGCATTTCCAAGCTAAAGAGTGGTTTTTATAACCATATTGAGGGTGTATATCTTAGAGCGAATTTTCACGGTGCAGTGAACTTTCGTAGCAGTTTTTGACTGGGCTGTTTTATCCTGGGGACGTCGTGGTTGATAGCCTGCTTGCACCTTGGAGCAGTGCCACGAAACGTCTTAAAGAGAACGACCGAGTCCGCGACTCATCCCAGTAATCTCTTCGGCTTGATTTTTGAAAACAGTGTTGTTTTGGGGAAAGTTCTGGCTAGGAAAGAATTGGTACTTAAGAGTGTCCATTGTGACCCACCTCTCTTTCCTGGGAACCTACTCGGATTAACATAAAATACCTTCCTTTTTTTTTGATAAGCAAATGAATTTTATTAATAGTAGTACAGGGGAGCAGAAAAAATACTCCCCCTATGTCGTTACATCATGGTAGGAACGGGGGCCTCGTTAAAACCTCCAATGGCCAAAACTCATTGGAAAAAAGACCCGAGGAGGAAAAAGAGTACCCCATACGACATTCCTTGCAATTGTTTACTTTTTTCTTAAGTGATCCATTTCAACCATGCTAGATACAACAAATCTTTGAGGTTGGAGGGATTTTTCTTAAAGACGTGCTTAAGATTGTTTGGTGGTTCTAGAATAATTTCCTTTTATATGCTCGGCATTTTATCATGTTGAGAGGCTAATGGACCATAGGCTTGAGCTTGAGATAGGATTTGAGACACCAATAAGGGGCATTTAAATTTAATTGCTATTAAAAGTGTTTGTTAGTCATAAATCTGTTCGGTACAATTCCAAACACTTTGAATATATCGATAACAATTGCATATTCAAATAGGAGAATTTTAGAAGCTAAGTCGGTTTCCAGTAGTAATAGAAACTTCTTCAAAGTTTAATTAGGACAAAATATTGAGTAGTTAGATGCCATGTAATGACTCAATGTAAGTCTAACGACCACAACATGTGTTTGGGTTGTGCTTTGGCAGTTATTCTTTCAGTAGGCTATAAATACTATAAATTGCAATTTATATGGGGGATTTCATATAGTGTAATGGAACCTTAAATAAGATCAAATAAATGGATTTTAACTAGGGGTGTTCAAAACCGAACCAAACCAATAGAAAACCGCAAACCGAACCAAACCAAACCGAAAACCGCAAAAAAACCGCTTTCTATTGGTTTAGTTTGGTTTTATTTTATGCGGAACCGCGCGGTTCTGTTTGCGGCTCTGCTTTCAGTAACCGAACCGAACCAAACCGCAATATTGTATAAGTAACAGTTTTTTGGGCTCGCAACAGTAGCATATCTTTTGGGCTTCACACACAGTTAACGACCCGTGACCCATCTCTCATTCTCTCTACGTTTCAAAATTAGAAACCCTAAAGTTAGCACCGTTTCACCGTGACCCATCTCTCATCTCTCACGCGTCTCTCTCACCCAGACCGTCTCTCTCACAGAAGCACCACGCAATGCAATCACCCATCTTTCTCACTGAAGCACCGTTTCACTGATCTCTCTCATTCTCTCTCACTCAGACCGACGTTCATGCAGAAGCACCGTCAATTTCACCAGAAGCACAGTCGATTTCACAAGTTCGTTTTCGATTTCACTAAATCACTCTCACTCACACCGTTGTACTGAATCACTCTCACTCACACCGCCGTTTTCGATTTCACTCTCACCAGAAGCAAATTGTTGTTGTTGTTGTTTTTGTACTGAATTTGCAAACTGTTGTTGATGATTGTTGTGCTGAATCTGCAAACTGTTGTTTTTGTATTGAATCTGCAAACTGTTGTTGTTGTTGTACTGAATCTACAAACTGTTGTTGATGATTGTTGTTGTTGTTGTTGTTGTACTGATTTTATGCTTAGGGTTTTGTTATATTTCAATGTTGATAATGTTGTTTTTTGCTTGACAGTTGATAATGACGATTGATAATGAAGTAAACTCTTACTCTCTTGCTGTCCCTGATGTTTCTCCGATCGAAAATCAGGTAATTGATTTTCCCCCTTATTATAGTTTCATAAATTTGAATACGGTTTTAGAACATGTTGTCGTTCTTACGTTATCTAATGTGCTTTTTTTTATCTAATTTGCAGGCTGAAAATAGCCCATCACCCATGCCAACAACAGAACCACCGCAAACTATTGATTTGGAAATCGTGGAAGGTTCCAATGCTCAAAAGAAGAGGAAAGTCAAAGAAGCACCTACAACTGCAAATGATGGAGATACAGGTAAACGAAAACCTTGTAGGCCTAAATCTTGGGTTTGGGAATATTTTACAAAGGATGTTTTGACTAAGCGAGCTACATGTAATTGGTGTGGGGCATCTTATGCATCTGATTCACATTCAAATGGTACCTCTACTTTAAAAAAACATTTAGAGAAATGTAAGAAGTTTCCCAAAAGTTTGCTTGATGCTACTCAAAGCACTCTTAGTGTTCAAGGATTGAACAAAGAAGATAAAAAAAGTAGTGCACTTTTTCGTGGATGAGTTCACAACCTAGATGCATGTAGACAAGCTTTAGCTAGAATGATAATTGTGGATGAGTTGCCTTTTTCGTTTGTTGAAAATGAAGGATTTCGTCATTTTATGAGTGTTTCACAACCTAGACTTCCGATTCCCGGAAGGATTACAATTGCTAGGGACTGTTTGACTCTTTACACAAGTGTGAGAAACATAAGTTAAAAAGCATGTTTAGCAAAACAAATCAAAGTGTTAGTGTAACAACTGATACATGGACTTCTATGCAAAATATTAATTATATGGTTCTTACTGCATATTTCATTAATCAACATTGGAAGTTGCATAAAAGAATTCTTAATTTCTGTCCAATTACGTCTCATAGGGGAGAAATGATTGGCAAAAGGATTGAAAAGTGTTTGGAAGGTTGGATAATAGATAAGGTTTTCACCATTACGGTTGATAATGCTAGTTCTAATGATGTTGTTATTAGTTACCTAAAAGGTAGAATGGAGGATTGGAATTCACATCCACTAAAAGGGGAACATTTGCATGATAGGTGTTGTGTGCATATTCTTAACCTTAGTGTCAATGATGGATTGAAGGACATGCATTCTTCAATTTTAAAAATTAGGAGTGCAGATCGATATGTTCGTGGATCAGCTGGTCGTTTGGATAGGTTCAAAACATGTGTTAAGGAAGCTAGGATACAAGATAAGTCTACGGTTCAGTTGGATTGCCCTACTAGGTGGAACTCAACCTACCTTATGCTTGAACGTGCATTGAGGTTCCAAAAGGCCTTTAAGAGATTAGGTGAGAAACATGTTGATTATGCGACGTTGCAATGTGGTATCCCAAAAACAGAGGATTGGGATAATGCAAAGTGTTTTGTGCAATTTCTGAAATTGTTTTTTGATATCACTAAGAATGTGTCAGGTTCAACTTATGTAACGTCTTCTGCATATTTTATTTAACATTGTGTGATATTGGATGCATTCAAGACTTGCATGGGACTTCATGACCCATTACTTGCGAAAATGGCCGAAAATATGAAAACTAAATATAGCAAGTATTGGGGGGACGTCACAAAGATGAATATGTTGGTCTTTGTTGCTATAATTTTTGATCCTCGGCGTAAGTTTCAGTTTATTAGGTGGGGCTTGACTCGAGGTTATGAGAAGGATGTTGCTGACTCTTTGTGTGAAAAGGTAAAGGAAACATTATACAAAATGTTTGAAAGCTATAGGGATTTCTATAATGAAGGCCAAGCTGAAATTGTTACACAAGAAATAGAATTATCAGATGTTGTATCTTCTAGTCGAATTGATGATGCATTTGATAAGGACATGGACAATGATCAGACTATGAGTAAAAATGAAGTGGATATGTATCTCACGGAGCCTAGGGAGAAGAAATGTCCAGATTTTGACATCTTGAACTGGTGGAAGGTAAATTCTACCAAATACCCTACTCTTGGTCTAATGGCCAGAGATATATTGGCCATGCCCATATCTACTGTTGCTTCAGAGTCTGCTTTCAGCACTGGAGGTAGAGTTCTTTGTTCTTATAGGAGCTCCCTTACACCACAAACTGTTGAAGCTTTAATTTGTGCACAAAATTGGTTGAGATCTTCCCCTTTGTCAGTGGATATTGAAGAGCTCTTGGAAGACTTGGAAAATCTGGAAGAAGGTATATATATGTTGTAAATTCTGTTTTGTGAAATTACAATTATATGTTTGGTCTAACTTTTGTTTATATATTTGATACATTCTTAGAACTCGCTCCAATCCCACAACTTAATGAGGGGCTTTCTGATATTGAAACTGATGAAGACTAGATGGTATGTACTTTAATTTGATTGAATCTTGTTAGATTTTATTACTCTATTAGTTATTGAATTGCTTAATAGTTACTAATTTTGTATTATTTCTTTGTCTATTTTTTATTTGTAGGACTTGTTGAGACTTATGGACTTGTTGAGACTTGCTGCAGAATGCTTTTGGAGAATGTTTTAAGTTTAATGTTTTAATTGGTAGTTTTTATTTGCCGGAGAATGTTTGGCTTTTAATTGGAGACTTGTATTAAGTTTAGTGTTTTAAGTTTGAAGTTTTGTTGGAGAATGTTTTAAGTTTAATTGGCAGATTTTATTTGCTGGAGAATGTTAATTTGGCTTTTAATTGGAGACTTGTATTAAGTTTAGTGTTTTAAGTTTGAAGTTTTGTTGGAGAATGTTTTAAGTTTAAAGATTTTATTTGCTGGAGAATGTTTGGTTTTTAATTGGAGACTTGTACTAAGTTTAGGGTTTTAAGTTTGAAGTTTTGTTGCAGAATGTTTTAAGTTTAATCTTTTAATTGGCAAATTTTATTTGTTGGAGACATGTTTTAAGTTTAATGTATTGTTTCGTCTCGCTAAAAACCGCACCAATTCAAGCCGCATTGGTTAGGTTTGGTTTGATTTGATTTTTTTTAAAGACAACCGAACCAAACCAAACCGCAACTATTTAGACCTTGTGGTTTGGTCCACTTTGTTGTTCAAAACCGAACCAAACCGCACCGCGAACACCCCTAATTTTAACACCCACGCGCCTCAAGTTTTATGCATTTCCAACTCTGTTAAATCAAATTAGTTGACCTAGGTTTTAGAAGAGCTAATAATTTAAATCAAACACGAACTAATTATAAAAACCAAATGATTTTACGGCTACGTCGGAAATGAACACATGCTTCTTTCTAAAAGAAAAAGATCACTATATCTTTGAAATATAGCGTGAATAAATTATATGATTCAATTGTACAACTTAGGGCCATACAAATCTAGCAAAGAATAAAAAAATACACGTCCCTTTCTGGACTCAAACCTTTTAGTTATTTTACTTTCGTGTCAGAAATTGTCGGTACCATTCAGCAGCTGCCTTGGGAGTACGCTTAAGATTATCCTTAAAATCAACATGAAAAAGCCCCCAATTTCCAGAATAGCCCGCTTGAAATTCAAATGTATCAAATGCTGACCATGCAAAGTAACCACGAACCTTAACGCCAGTTCTGCCAATGTAAACACGATAAATATTGATTTTTAATAACCTTATACTTATGTTTTGTTTTCTTTCTTTTTTTTTTTGAAAAAATAACCTAAAAACATTTAGAGTATGCTTGATATTTACAGTTCCAAACACATTTTTGGTCAAAATATACGAAAGAAACAATATATACTTGCATATTAAAAGTATAAGTGAAAGGTAAAAATAATCAAATATTTCATATATATCTTACTACTATTTATTACGATAATATGGATAGATGACTTACTCAATTGCAGCTTTGGTGGCATTTAAATGTCCAGCAAAGTAAGCGATTCGATGCATGTCCATCAATGGATTTGTGACATTTTTTGAACCAATACCTACATGAATAATAACTAGATTGATTAGTCTTTATTTTACCAGATACTATAGATATTAGTTATTAGTGTAAAAGTGAAGAAAAAAAAGGGTAAAAGGTTTCACCAACCATTTTCAGTGATGTAGACGTTGGAATTTTTGTACTTTTTCATAATGTATACTAAGACGTCATATAATCCTTTGGGATAGACATAGCTCAAACCGTATTTATCCTACAAATTAAGAACATATAAACAAAATGTCAAAAAAAAAATAAATAATAATAATAATAATAATAATAATAATAATAATAATAATATTTGAGCTATTTCCTTGCCATGCATATTTTCTATAATCAAATTATTTTCTCACCTTGTAACCGAGGGTTTTTCCTTCGGCGTTAACTTCTACAATTACCAAAGAATGAACAAGAATTAGTGTAATGATCAAGATAATTCTAGGATACCCTTGAGTTTTTTTGGGTATCGATACGATGTGTAATAGAAGTTAATTTGAGCAAAAACTAACTTACCTTCTTGTACAGCAAAAGCATCATAATTGTCAGCACTAGCATTACTGATATTTGATCTATTAGTTTCATGTCTAGCATAATGAGAATTATAATAATTAATCCCAATAAAGTCAGTACTTCCTTTGACCATTTTTCTCTCCTTTTCAGTGAATCTGGGGAGCCTATCTCCAACTAGCTGTCTCATGACTTTTGGGTAATCTCCATTAAACAATGGTTCTAAAACCCTATTTATTCAAAAAAATAAAGTACACAATCAATATTATTATATAAGTATAATAAATATTATATAAGGATATTAATTAATTAATTGCACAAACTAACCATCCCAAAGAGAAATCCATTAATCTATTAGCAGCATCCACATCTTCTGGTTTAGAACTATAAGGAACAAAACTCTGAGATGAAAGAACAAGTCCAATTTCTCCACCTTGTTGTACTTGGAAATTATTTCTATATAGTTTTGCAACAGTAGCATGAGCAATGAGGAAGTTGTGAAGAACTGTGTATGGTAATTTGCATAGTTTTGTAGTTTGGCATGCTTCAGCAGGTTGATCATCAAAACTGTGCATGTAAGTAAATATAGCTGTCACTTCTGCTTCATTTATTGTTGCCCAATGCTTCACTCTATCCCCATATGTTTTGAATAGCAGTTCACTATAATCTTTAAAATGATTCCTGATTTTATTTTATATAAACAAAATTATCAGCATCATATGTCAAAATTATATATATATATATATATATATATATATATATATATATATATATAAAAAAATATCATGTTATATGTAGTCGAAGATTAATTACACAATGGTGCGGTTCAAGAATCCACCAAGATTTCTTTGAAGGGCTAGTGGATAGTCAAAGTGAAGGATTGTCACGAAAGGAGTTATACCTACATTCAAAAAATAAATATATAAATCAAAATAATTAGAAATTGTAGTATTTAAATATTTTAATCGAATCTAATTAAGGAATACTCGTTGCTTCAATTATATTCATACCATTTTCTAGTAATTCGTCAATCAAATCATTGTAGAAGTTGAGACCTTCTTGATTCACACCACCTTTCAAGGTTCCATCTATTTTTTGGTTGGTCAAAATTAAGAGAAAGATAAATGTTATGTTAGAATTTGGCTTCCATTTAAGTGTAGATTTTATTGTAATTAATTTTCTTTTGTTCAAAAATGTCACCAGGTAGAATTCTGCTCCATGAGAGGGAAAATCTGTAAGAATTCACTCCAAGGTTCTTCAAAAGTTGCACGTCCTCCTACAAAACCATTCAAAAAATTCAAATAAAGTCAAATATAAGCACTATTAATTAGGTTTTTACGCCTTATGATGCGACAAAAAAAGAAAAAAGAAAAAAAGACAAAGACAAGTGTCTCTCTATTCACCTTGTATCTTTTGTAATGTTCAATCATTGTGGAAAACTTATCACCATCCGTAAACCCTCCTAGAGTTATAATGGAAGAAAACACAAAATAAAATTAATGGGCAGATGAAAATTTGATAGTTATATATACATCATTACTAAAAGAAGTAAAATTAGGGAGTAACAATTAGTGACGGAAAATACAAAATTCATCTCTAATTCTATCGCAAAATTTTTTGTTGTGATAATTAGCAACATATATCAAGTTTTTCTCACTAGTTTGTATTAATAATTTTGATTTTTCTACCAGTTATATATATATATATTCAAAGATAACTATTGCTCTGAGTATATACTGAGAACCTCTATTTTTTTCAACTTTATCATCCCAAACTCCTGGTCCTCTTCCTCCCTCATGAGCTGATCCTTCAATCTAAATTCAACAATAAATTATTAATAATCAACTAACTCAATTAATTTTAATTAAGGTATTACATAGTCCTACAAATTTATGACCAAGTACCTGCATTGCAGAAGATCCGGCACCAAAGTAAAAGTTAGGTGGAAATGATGCACGTGTTACCTTTTCAACCTATATTCCGCAATATCACGTGTTAGTATTAATTAATATAATATAATAAAACCAACTTAATATTATTTTTGTTTAGGTGAACAACTTAATTCTAAGCACCTGTGAAGCAGATACAACATCAGATGAGGGTAATTCAGCTCTATATAATACATCTGCAAATGCAACAACACATTACAAAAATTGTTAATAAAAAATTTACATACATATATATGCATTACGAATTCTTTTGCATAAAAAAGTTAACATTAATCTTTTTTCTGGTAAATAAAATGTGAACATTAATCAGCTACTTTATAAATATGGGACTCCATCTCAGCATGCAGTAGGTTGTTTGTACGTTTATAATTCAATTAAAAAAAATTAGTTCATAAAACATTTTGGAATAGCATCATTAAAAAAAATGAATGAAAAAGCAAGGTTTAATTTGTACCTCGTGTAGCTTGAGAGGGCAAGTTGGCAAGCAAAAGAATGGACAAGATTGCCAGAATAAATTTAGAAGTTCTAAAAGATAAGAAAATCTTCATTCTGGCTTCCTCAAATGAATTTTTGAGTTTGATATCACGATTGTTTAGTTTAGTAGGAAAAAGCAAAAGATTTCATATACTATATATAAGGGAGAAAAAACTAGTCATTCTACGCTTATGACAACCTATAATGACACTAATTCTGTTTTTCAGGAATGCAAATGAAATGTTCCAACGAAAAACTATTTTGTTTGTTTGAGATTCCGTTAAAGACAATTCAATCTGGTTAAGTGGTTATATACAGGGTCCAACTTTTTCCACCAAATTAGTGGTGTTATTAGCGTCATAATCATAAGGAAAATATATAAAGTTTTTTTTCTTTTACTCAGTAAAAGTCACTGCGGTCGGCGGTGGATACCCTGGATAAAACCAAAAAAACACACTGCATGCGTAATCAATTCAGAAATAAAAAATAGGTACATTGTAACACCCATTTTCTACCCATTAATTTATTAGCGTAAAAATTAGAGTTTCAATAATTTTAATTACACCACAAGGGATGTCACACTTACTTCGTTAAACATCACACGCCAAATTACTCACTTTTTGAAAACAGTCTTATAATACTTACAAAACGTCATTGTCAAATAAATTACAACTTCACAGCGGAAAGTCCAACAATTATACACAGTCTTGAATAAACTAAAACAACGTTCTATTTCCCCCAAGTGTTACATATCAGAGCAGACGACCCGACTCAGCTAGCGAAGGTTCCTAAGCCTTCACTTGGGCTCACCTGCACGTTACCGCATAGGGGTAACATTCAAACAGAAGGGGTGAGTTCACCTAACCATATAATAAAGCATATGATAAGCACTAAGCTAGAGTTATGACACTATATAGACCACACCACGAAACATCAAGTCAATCATCAAGGATAAAACAGTCGATTCCATCAGCAAGGGTAAACAGTCAATCTCATCATCAAGTTACTCGGCACAACGAGTCGTCACAATGTCATGCAGGAGTATGAAATGCAACCCACTCGCGGGCATATGCATGAGGTACCTTTTCACAAACGTCGCTTAGCCTTTATGGCCTCATCGTCACTTTTTCCACCAAATTAGTGGTGTTATTAGCGTCATAATCATAAGGAAAATATATAAAGTTTTTTTTCTTTTACTCAGTAAAAGTCACTGCGGTCGGCGGTGGATACCCTGGATAAAACCAAAAAAAACACATTGCATGCGTAACCAATTCAGAAATAAAAAATAGGTACATCATCAAAACACTAAGCGCAAGCACTATATACACTATTTACAGGGGCGTATATCTAGACCCTGTTTAAAGTCAATGGATACCACTACTAGAAAACTTAAAATTAGAGAGGGAACAAATTCGTCACTAAACCATCATAAATCCGTCACTAACCATTTTAGTGACGGATTTTGCGACGAACCCAGATTCGTCACCAATTTCGGCGTCACTAAATTTTTAGTGAGGGATTTCAAAATCCGTCTCTATTTGCGATGGAAAACCCCCCTCACAAACAAATATAATTCGTCACTAATAAATGACATAAATAGGACCTGCAAAAGTAAATTCCGTCGCTATTAGAGGGAAATTTTCGTCACTATTAGCGAGGGAATAATCCGTCGCTAATAGAGAGGGAGCTATTTCCGTCACTAATAAAGTGACTGTTATTTAATCCATTTTAGTGAGGGATTTTAGTACACACCATATTCAGAACATATAAACAAGAAAACTCCTACAAGCATAATTATCAATGAAGTAAAGACAAGAAAACAACCTTGAGAAGTTAATGGGATGAGGTTCTTCATAACATTACTATAGACTACAATTGATTCTTTTGTTCCTTTTGGAAAAAGAAATATACTGAGCATGAGTGATACTCCAATGTTTATGATACAAATTTAATGATAATGAAATTGGCAACACAGACAAAAACAATTCAGATCACTAGGAAATAAACCAATAAATAGCAAGTTCTTCTTCTATCATACCTATTTCACAAACACACGCAACTCCTTTTAATACACATTCAACAGACCTAAAAGGCCACACACAATTCCTTCATACAAATTCATAAGGGTATCTTATCAAAACAACCCAATTCCATAGCATATATAAAACAAAAAAAGTTAATAACCAATAAATATAACCAACATGTAAATAATGGAACAAAATGCATAAGAGGATTTGCAGAACAATGCATAAAGGGGCTAGGGTTGTTCCACTTGGGGACTAGGCGCACTTTCTTTCCTATGAAATTGGGAAGCAACTGGGCATTGACAAATGCAGCAGGATTTGAAGTGTCCATGGCCTGAAAAGAAGATAAAATGACCAACCCAATTAATAAAGAATCAAGCTTTGTGCGCCTAGCTTAAGTAACTAAAAGTTCTGCTTAATGGGTAATGATAAAATATATCACTGCACATTGGTGACCAAAAAAGTCTGTTTTAACTTTCAAATCACACCGCAAACATGGAGCATGTTAATGGGAAAACGTAAAAACAAGAAACGAAATTGCTATGACAAAATAAACTCGGGATTTTCTTCAAACACATATGTGCAATAAAATTCAAAAAGAAAAAAACCATCCGGGGAGTTCTAAAATAAATCCCCTCACCAAAAAGAGGGATTTAACCACAAAGCGAACTGAGAATTACAGTAATATTATTATTTCAGAAAGAAAAAATTAGTGATGCCAAACAAAGTCTATGAGGACTTTTCACAAACACGATAAGTGCGAGGAACGAGGAACGAAAAGGGAAATCATGGCATCGTCGAAATGAATCCTTTCACACAAGCGATATGGATTTAATCACAAGGAGAGATTGAAATTTACAGTATATTTTTGTTTAGGAGACGAAGGAGAAAGGGAGAGAGGCCTGATCTGGAAATCCTTGAAATGATTAGCGTGGAGCCTCACCTATTCAATTTGATTTTCTTCTTCCAGCTTTTGCCAAACTGAAACACCAACACAGATACATGTTAGAAAGAGAGAACTAAATCATGACTGAGAATGTAATTGTTTACTTTTTGTAGAAGTTTTAGGATTTAAGATAAAGAGGAATCGAAAGAAAAGGAATTTGAATTATAATTATGGTTCTTTAAATAAGAAGCTAATCTTATGAGATAATCTAATATACTCTAAAAGGTAATATCAAGTCATTATGAGATATTTTCGTGTCTTCTAACACCTTTGATTCCAATGTCCGATTTCCAGCACTAAACAGACTTCCAAAGCAGCTAAAAATCAACCAAACCATACTCTGGATAACAATATATCTTCAAGGGAAGTTTTACATCATTTCAAACAATACCAGGGGTCATAATGTTAAAACACATTTTCCCTAGAAAAGGAACAAACTAGTTTTCAAAATTAAAAAGCAGGGGTCATTTTTATTAGCATTTCGTTCCAAAACGTTTTTGAAACTAAGACCACAACTCTAAACCCATTTGAATGAGTGAGTCTGAGTCCGTGATTTGTCTTACTCCTCTATACCCAAACAAAAAAATACATCATATAAATAAAAATAAAAACATATAAATAAATAAATATATATATATATATATATATATATATATATATATATATATATATATATATATATATATATATATATATATATATAGTCTATTTAGTGAATAGAGACAAATGATTTTCTACCACAACTTTGGGCTTGTGTAGGAGAACATCGTCCAGGGTAAATCCAGCAGAATCTAAAAACAAAAGAAATGGCTTCTTGGAGAAAAGCATGCATAGTGTCAACAGTCTCAAAAGCTCATATATGTGAATATATGCCTTGACAGGAATAATCAGGTTTTGATGATTGACAAAAGAAGGGCAAAAAGGTCAAGACTGCAAAAAGCGGAAAAATGCAATCAAGCGACAGTCAAGAATTATTTTACTGTTGTGTGTGTTTAGGATATTATTGTAAGTGAAAATAAAGCTCTCAAAGTATAAAATAAATCACACACTCACAAAAGGATTTACAAAAATAATTTTCCATGAAAACATCACAAAAGGTTTTATAAAAATAATTTTGCATGAAAATATTTTTCAATAAACCTCATGCATGCAAGATAAAATAGGACAAGCACATGTGTTATGAAAATAATTTTTTAGAAAGTATAAAATCGATTTTAGCATGCATATAATATATTCTTGATGAATAAGGAAGTTATCCATGTTTTTAGGAAGGCACTCAGTCGATTACATCATATCCTTCCGTCAAGCAAATAATCGATTATACTCTCTATGAAAACATCTTCATAATCGATTATTCCCTTTCCCTTTTGAAGCATATAATCGATTCCTATGTTTTAGGAAGCCAATAATCGATTACTCACTCATTTCCTTCAAACCCATAATCGATTACTCCTCTGAAATAAATTCAGGAGCATAATCGATTATCATCTCTTTTCAACTAAGTCCCATAATCGATTACAAACATTTTTGGAAAGCTTCTCTTAAAAATGATAAGTGCCTAATCGATTATATAAGGCCCATAATCGATTATCCATGTCAAAACTATGTGAGCCCTTAATCGATTATCAACTCTAAATGTTTCTTTAACATAATCGATTACCTTGTTTCCTAAAGTGGATCACATTTGATTTCCTATAAATAGGGCGCTCATTTTCTCATTTAATCACCAACTCAATTTCGAAATCTCTTCTCTTTCACACAGTTTCATACGCATTTCACACTCTCACTACAACAGAATTGTTAAAAAAGGGCGCCATCATCAGGGGCGCTTTCTAAAAAGCGCCCCTGATGACGAAAATACGGAGGGCCATCAGGGGCGCTTTTTAAAAGCGCCCCTGATGGCCCTCCGTATTTTAGTCATCAGGGGCGCTTTGTGGAAAGCGCCCCTGAAGGCCCTGCGTGTTTTGGCCTTCAGGGGAGCTTTTTTAGAAAAGCGCCCCTGAAGGCCAAAACACGCAGGGCCTTTAGGAGCGCTTTTTAGAAGCGCCCCTGATGCCTTATATTAAAATTTCTAAATTCCCCATCTCCCACTCATCAGATCTCACTCCCTCCACCGTAGCGCCTCACTCTCCCTCTCCAAACCTAAACACTCAACGTCTCACTCTCTCTCCCTAAGAACACAACGGAAGCGCACCGCCACCGTCAACGCCACCGTCGCCGTCAACGCAGAACCTCCTATTGCCCCTTCTCCACTCCTCACACCTCCTTCTCTCGCCATCTTTCAGGTTCCTACTCCTTTTTCTTTTCTCTATCTCTCTCAATGCTCGCTCTCTCTGTCTCTCCCTCTCTCTCTGTTACGCGAGTTACCAGAAGGAAAAGATACAAGGAGATGCTTGAAGAGGATATCTGTCCTCTTTATGATTTTCTTCATGGTATGTGTAGTTTCTGTTTGTTGTTGAGAATAGCTATAGAAACTAATGTGATGTTTTTTATTTTGGCTTTTTCATTGGAACTTGAAACATGGTTTGCTGCACTCTGATAGAAGATTGTTGGTGGTTTGTTTTGGATTTTCAGGGAGACTTTTGGCGACAATAATGTTGGCCTCCTTACAAGTGATTCCGCCGTCAACAAGGATGCTCAGGTTATGATTATGACTACGGAGATATTACGCAACATGTTATATCAGAGGTGCATTATGTTGAAAACTTGAATTCATTAGCTAACAGGATATTTTGTCTTGACAAAGCAGTAATCCAACACATTTTAGCTTTTAGCTTTTGCTACTACTGTGCTGCGAAAATGCTGGTTATGGCTTTATGTTGTTTAGGTCTTCCGTTACCATTCATAGGTTTATTGAGTCATTTGGGTAATAGGTTGAGAAGGTGGACTTGCATCTGCAATATTTTTAAAGAAATAAGTGCCGTATATGTTCTCTTGAGCTGAAAGAAACTTAGTTGCCCAATTCAACTGATTAGTCTTTTAACCTTTTTTTTTGTAATTTGTTTCATCTTAAGTTATATTGTTCTTATTTTTATATCAACTACTATAATATTAAATCCTATCTCCTCTATTTCATTATGCATTCCTTGTCTAATGTTTATCGTATCTTGAAAGTTTTTCCTTCTAGGTCATCATTTTATATCTGCAATTTCCATGCAGTGTTGGTAATGTTTCTTCTGGAAGTGGACTTGTCCATGTTGATGTGATTGTCTTGGATGAAGTTCATTACCTTAGTGACATATCTCGTGGTACAGTTTGGGAAGAGATTGTAAGCATGGTTTATTGGTCTTTCATGCTTTATTGTCTTTGCACTTGACTTTGCTTGCTTGTCTTCTCTTATTTATTCATGCATATGTGCTCAATTACCGCAGGTTATTTATTGCCCTAAAGAAGTGCAACTTATTTGTCTGTCGGCAACTGTTGCAAATCCAGATGAGTTGGCTGGTTGGATTGGTCAGGTATTCAGATTGTGCTGGTGATATCTATTACAGTTGCAGAATTTTCTAAGCACTTAATGTCAAGTGTCATAAAGATTATGTCACCACAGGTGGCCTTTTTACCCCTTGTTCTAAGCCATGAAATATTTTTCACCACTTCTAACGGGAAACATCCAAAAATTTCAAGTCATTGATAATTTATTTATAAATTTACCAAACTTCGTGCTCTTTTCAAGGAGTTTTACAAATTTGATCATCTTGATTGACTTATGGACAGTTTGGGATTTGAAACATTCTTTGCATGCCCGAAGTTTTGGACATCGAAGTTTTGGACATTCTCTTGACGTGGTTTGTGTTGCTGTTCTGCAAATCAAACACAACAGGTCTACTAAGTTTTGGACATTCTCTTGACGTGGTTTGACAGAATCTGAAGTGGTAATTTTTCTTCCATGCCTGTGGATATTATATTTCTGCAAAATCTTTGGGGTTTTTTAAGTGAATTCAGTAAATTTTTAGTGTATAGTAAGTAGATAAGTCCGAGGAGTGTAGTTTCTGAATGCTATAGAAAACTAGCTAATTTAGTTCACAGATGGAAAATAGTAGAAGTTCATTTCTTAGTTTATAAATGTTGCAGTTAGGGCATAACATTGAGAAAGTACGGGAAAAAATGCGGGAGCTGACCAAACAGTTTGTTGTCATATATTCTGCATCCAAATGTTTGTTGTCATAGAAGAAACTGAAAGTGTATCTGTTTTAGTTAGTTGAATTGGGTTGTTGTGTTTCTGATAGGAACTGTTTTAAATTGGAATGTAAAGATTGTATTATGTACTATTATTTGATTGAACCGAAAGATCACACAAATTCTCTGAATATTCGAGAGATCTCGGGCTCTTCCTAGTCCCAATTCTATTTGTCTCGAATCTCACTAAATGGCCAGCCTTCCCGGTCAACCACTATTCCTATTTGTAGGCAACATAGATTTTTATTTCTTATAACTAGCTCAACTTAATTAACAAAGCCTCTTATACCTATCAGTTTCTACTTTTTTTTTTGACCAACTATCAGTTTCTTAAATTTATAAATCATGAGTCATTCATTGATAACTTAATCTGTGGATGAAGTGATAAATTTTCACTTGAAGACTTTAGATGCAAAATTTTGGTTTCATTTTGATCATAATACCTTTTGGGCCTTGCTGAGTTGTTTTCCTCCCATGATCTTTCTATGCAGGTGAGGACCTATGGAGATTTGTTGGGAAACTAACAGATGCTCAAAAAAGCATGTTAGATGATAGATTTAATTTAAGTAGAAGGTCCGTTCTTTCTGATTTACTGCATTACTGATGAAGGTGGTGTAGTTGTTGCATTATATATCTTCTAAGCTCCTATTATATGATATGTAATTCATGTACCTATTAGGGATTAGTATTAACATTACTAACAATACATGCATAGGTTGGGTATGGTATCTAGTTATGGTTATTGGCAGTGATAACATAGTACCATTTAGGGATTAGTATTAACATTATTTTTGTTCTCTCTATGTATGGATATTAGATGCATTTATAAGTTTTTTATTTGGAATTTGATTTTGAATTGGCTGGTTTGAAAATTTGATCCCCCAATTCAATTGGTTATTTTAGGTTGTTGTTGCTGCAGGTTTGATTTGGAACTGGTTAGATTTGGAACTGGTTAGATTTGGTAAAAAGAATTTTAAAAAAAAAATATAGCATCAGGAGCGCTTAGGAAAAGCGCCCCTGATGTCCTTTGTCCTTTGAAATTCAGGGGCGCCTCTTACAAGCGCTCCAGTTGGTCACCTGCGCTATGGCCATCAGGGGCGCCTCTTACAAGCGCTCCAGTTGGTCACCTGCGCTATGGCCATCAGGGGCGCCTCTTACAAGCGCTCCAGTTGGTCACCACCTACAGGAGCGCAAGCTTTAGGGGCGCCCGAAAACGCCCCAAATGGATAAAAAAAAGCGCCCCTGATGGCCTTTTCTGTTGTAGTGTCTTCTCTAACACTCTCATACTACTCTTTCACTTGCTAATATTTTATTTTTGAGAGCTTTATATTTCACATACACTAGTGGAAAAATGGGATTCAAAGTCGGATATTTAGGACTTTTAAAGTCGGATCTTCACCCGACTTCTATCAAAGCGACTTAGAAAGTAATTTTTTTAAAGTCGGATTGAGGTCCGACTTAAAAAGTACATTTTTAAGTCGGAGTATTGGTGAGTCCGACTTTAATTATGGCCTATTTTCTGCGGTGCTGACCTCTGTGGAATACCTTTAAAGTCGGGTTTTTCTGAACTCCGACTTTAAAAGTGTTATTTTAAAGTCGGATGACAGAAACGTCCGACTTTAAAAGTGTTTATTTTTTTTTGGTTTGTTTCAATTTTTTGATTCTCTGTATAGATACAAATATTTTCAGCACTATTTCACCAACTAGCCAAGAGGAACACATAGATACACGGGTAATTAAATTTCTACACTTAAATATAGAGTTAAACTCTTCAATTTCATACCAAAATGTATGTTAATGTACTACACTTTTATCTATGCAAAAAAATAAGGTACACAACTTCTTGATATTCTAATAATATACCAAAATGTACTGTACGCTAATGTACTATAATTTCACTTAGGTTTTTTCTTCTTTCTCCTTTCCAATTGGCATACGCTCCGCATACAACCTTAGAAAGAACTCCGCCCAAACTTGTCTAATGTGCTTCAATTCTTCCAATGTGAACGGACGAGTCGTATTGAATACCTAAAACGATAATCATCATATTTATCATCACATAATAGCCACAAGAATATCCATCATTTTGTTTTGCCACCTACAAATGAATATCAAATATCAAAATTGAATACAATTGACTGAATTAAATAGACGGTATTGTACAATTGAATATCCACAGAAAATATATAATGAGAAAAATATAATGAATATGAAAAATCAAATATCAAAATTGAATACAATTAGGAATGTCAAAAAAAAACTTACTTTAGGTGTCACCCATTGAGGCTTTGGTTTTTTACGACCTTTCATCCTGTTGTATACATCCAAAGCTCTGTGGTAACAATATAAATAGAAAGTTATAAGTCTAAAGTAAATTAAATCACAGAATTATGACCATTAGAAAAAGAAAAACATACTTCTCAACTATTCCAACCAAGTCCTCATCTGGAGGATTATGAAGCGAACACATCCAAACAACTGTATTAACAGTAGGACAAATTACAAACAACGGCCAATGATTGCTGCAAAATTAGACAACAATAATTAAATCATAATCAAACAAAGAATTTATACACTATACTTTTGGATCATATTCTACCTATCCTACAAATGAATATCAAATATCCATCATTTTGTTTTGCCACCTACAAATGAATATCAAATATCAAAATTGAATACAATTGACTGAATTAAATAGAAGGTATTGTACAATTGAAAATCCACAGAAAATATATAATTAGAAAAATATAATGAATATCAAAAATCAAATATCAAAATTGAATACAATTAGGAATGTCAAAAAAAAAACTTACTTTAGGTGTCACCTGTAACACCCTAAAATTATTTAATTAATTTATTTAATTAAGTAATTGGGGATTTAAATTAAATTATTTGACGTAATTTAATTAATTGAATTTATACTGATATGCGTAGGAAGTACTAGAAAGTGGAGGTGCTGAACCAAATGGACTTGGGCCTAAGTGAGAAGCCCAAGCCCGTTATTCTTGTCATATGCAAAGTGTTGGTTTAGTTGGGGTCTAGGGTTGGTGGCAATTCGCAAAATCAGAAGAGAAAACGCAAGAAAGAAAGAAAGAGCGTGAGATAGAGAGAGAGAGCAAGGAAGGGCGCCGTAAGGAGAGAAGAGGAAGAGGAGAGAAGTCGCAAACAAGGAAGAGCAAGAACGTGATCTTGTTGCTGTGGTCCTGTACGTGACTATCTCCGGAGCCTCCGTTCTTCAATTTCGAGGTTAGGGGAGCTCTATCACTCTATCTAATACTTCATATGATGAGTTCTAGATCTAGGGTTAGACTAGATTTATTGATGTATTGTTGATGTTGGTTTTTATATATAGATGTATGCGAATTGAGGGATGTTTGAGTTCTTGATGTTTCTTGATGCATTGTTGATGTTGGCTTTTATATATAGATGTATGCGAATTGAGAGATGCTTGAGTTCTTGATGTTTCTTGATGCTTTGTTGGTATTGGCCATTATATATATATGTGTGTATGCGAAGTGGAATTGATCATGAAACTGAATTTGTGTTGGATTTTGCTTGTGTTGTTCGCAAGATTTGATGGATGGTATATAGGCGCCTAGGGCGCCAAGGGGATAGGGAAGACAATGCCCAATTGAATTTTTGAGAAATTGATTAAAATATGTGTATGTTTAGTTGCTGGGAAAATGTTGAGTTTTTATGATTTGGAATTGTTAAGAAAACAATTTTTAGTGTTAAAAAGCGTTTTGGTAAAATTCTGGACGTTGCTGCTGTGTGCTGGGCGCTAAGCGCCTGTGCTGGGCGCTGGGCGCCTGATGTTGTGTTGCGCTGTGCGTGTGTGCGCGCCTGGGCGCTGGGCGCCTGTGGCGTGCGTGTTCCCTGCGTTGTTGTCCCCCTGGGCGCTAGGCGCCCGTGTCTTGTTCGTGTTGCGCTGCGCTGTGCGCGCGCGTTGTTGCCCCTGGGCGCTAGGCGCCCATGCTGTGTTGCGTGCGTTGTTGATGTTGCCTGGGCGCTGGGCGCCTGTGCACTTGTTGCCTGGTTGCCTGGGCGCCTAAGGCGCCTGTTCCCTGGATGTTGCTTAAATTTTCCAAAATTGTTTTTATCATAACTTTTGACTTAGACGTCCGTTTTGAACGATTCGAAAAGTGTCGTGAAGCTTTTTACGTTGTCTATTTGTGGGTTCAATTTTTAAAATGAAAAATTGTTATTTTCTGACTGTTTGTGGGCGCCCAAGTGGCTGTCCCCGGTGATCGTCCCAGTGACATTGAAAAATGACGTGGAACTTTTTAAAAATCCCTTTTGGTGTATAAACAACAGTTTTAACACGGTAGGGTCAAAATGACTGTTTTGCCCCTAGTGGCCAAAGTTAATAATAATGAGGTGTAAATGACGAGGATGCCCTTGGTGGTTAGTCAAATGACGTTTTTGCCCTCAGTGGCTAATGTTTGAGTTGAATGATGTTTATGTGTAAGTGACATTTGGGGCCTGAGTGGCTAAGTGATGTTAAGGCCTAAAAGGCTAAGTGACGTTATTTGTGTGTGGATTATGAAATGACAGGTGCTGTGCCTTTATTCGGCAAACCGGTAAGTGACGGGTCGCATAGTTGACTATGAGTTGAGTAATTGTGTATTTGTGTATTGTGAGTGGTGCATGTCATAGTGTCTCATGCCCATATGCATAAACCCAGTGATGTTTTGAAGCCTGAGTGGCTAAGTGATGATAAGGCCTGAGTGGCTAAGCGACGTTTTGTGAAAAGGTACCTTCATGCATATACCCGCGAGTGGGTTGCATTTCATAAATCTACATGATGTGTAATGAGTTATTGTAAATGATGTAAGAGATGACTATGATGTGAGTATTTGGTGTTTGGATGCTGATTGTTCTAGTGCGTAACCTATGATTAGTGCTTATCATATTTCCTATTATATAGACTGAAATGATGCTCACCCTTTCCTGTTTGAATGTTACCCCCGTGTTGGTAACGTGCAGGTGATTCCCAGTGAAGGTATTAGCTTCACTTTTGAGTCGAGTCGTCATGCTCTGATACGTAGCACTCAGGGGGGAAAACGAACTCGGCATTTATTAATGATTTTGATTATTATGTCCATGTGGACTATTTGGTTATGTTTTACTATTTTCCGCTGCGTAGATGGTTGTGTTAAGTTGAGTTTATAAGCGACGTTAAATGAGGCTTGAGATTTTTATGTTGAAGTGCTACGTGGATGAATGATTATTGAGTTAAACTGTTTTTGAAATTGATAAACGACGTTTTTGTTTGAAGTATGTGTAACATTCCTTATGAGCGAAATTTTCAAACTCTGATTTTTATAAACAAAGTGACGGGTAGAAAGGGGTGTTACATTAGTGGTATCAGAGCAGTTCGGTCTGTCCGGCCGGTAGTTGAGTCGTCGTGTTGAGTAACATTGAGTTTGTTACTCGTTTCTGAATTCTGTTTTCTGTTGCAGTGCTAGAATGGCCAGACGAGACGACGCTGCTCTTGCTGCTGCATTGCAAGCTATGGCTCAGGCGATGCAGGGTCAGCAGAATGCTGGGGATAATGCTGGTTTTAGGAGTCTGACAACCTTTCAGAGGGAGAATCCGCCCACCTTTAAGGGCAAATATGATCCAGATGGTGCTATGGCTTGGCTGAAGGAGATCGAGAGGATTTTCAGGGTGATGAACTGTACTGTTGAGCAGAAGGTCCGCTTTGGTACCCATATGTTAGCCGAGGAGGCCGACGACTGGTGGTTGGCTACTAGGCAGAGGTTAGAGGCTGTGCAGGAAGAGATTACTTGGGAGGTATTCAGCAGGGAATTTCTGAGGAAGTATTTTCCTGAAGACGTCCGAGGGAAGAAGGAGATAGAGTTTTTAGAGCTGAAGCAGGGTGGTATGTCTGTGACTGCCTATGCGGCAAAATTTGTGGAACTAGCAAAATTTTATCCACACTACAGTGAGGCTACGGCTGAATTTTCGAAATGCATAAAATTTGAGAATGGGTTAAGGCCTGATATTAAACAGGCCGTTGGTTATCAGAAGATTCGTGTGTTCGCAGATCTGGTTGACAGTTGCAGGATTTTCGAGGAGGACAGTACTGCTCGCTACAAAGCTACTTCTGAGAGAAAGGGCAAGTTTCAGAGTCGAAGCAAGCCGTATGAGGTTCCTGCGGGTAAGGGTTATCAGAGAGCTGCTGGAGGTAAGGGTTCTGGTGGGGGAGATGCCCCTGCTAGCATTGTCTGTTATAAGTGTGGCAAGCCTGGCCACAAGAGTACTACATGCAGGTCGGATGACAGGAATTGCTACCGTTGTGGTAAAAAGGGTCATATGGCAGCTGAGTGTAAGGTCAAGGATGTGGTGTGTTTCAACTGTGGTGAGTCTGGGCATATCAGTACAAAGTGTACAAAGCCGAAAAAGGAAAGGTCTACTAGGAAGGTATTTGCATTGGCAGGAGAGGAGCCTGATGATGATGATGGTCTGATTAGAGGTACGTGTTTTATTAATGGTACTTCTCTGAAATCTCTTATTGATACTGGTGCTACCCATTGTTTTATTTCTGTTGATTGCTGTAAAACATTGGGTCTTGTTTTATCTGCTATGTGTGGGGATATGGTTGTCGATACTCCTGCGAAGGGGTCGGTGATTACGTCCCAGGTGTGTTCTCAGTGTCCCGTGTCGATCTTCGGCAGGGACTTTATTGTGAATTTTGTATGTTTGCCATTGAGAGGTCTGGATGTAATCTTAGGCATGGACTGGTTAGAGAATAATCACGTTCATATCAACTGTCGTAGCAAGTCGGTTAGTTTCGGTGAAGAAAGTTCGGTTTTGGTGTCTGCTGGTCAGTTGAAGAAATTGAAGAAAGAAGGAGTTCAGTTATTTGCGTTGATGGCTTCGTTGTCTGCTGAGAGTCAGGCTGTTATTGAAGAACTGAAGGTGGTACGTGAATTTCCTGAGGTTTTTCCTGATGAAATTCCGGGTGTGCCACCGGAGAGAGAAGTTGAATTTTCGATTGATCTTGTACCTGGTACGAGGCCTGTGTCTATGGCTCCGTACAGAATGTCGGCGTCGGAACTGTCTGAGTTGAAGACGCAACTTGAAGAATTGCTTGAGAAGAAATTTGTAAGACCGAGTGTATCACCGTGGGGAGCTCCGGTATTGTTAGTGAAAAAGAAAGATGGGAGCATGAGGTTATGTGTGGACTATCGTCAGTTGAATAAGGTAACTATCAAGAATAAGTATCCGCTTCCGAGGATCGACGATCTGATGGACCAGTTAGTGGGTGCCCGTGTTTTCAGCAAAATTGATTTGAGGTCCGGATATCATCAGATTAAAGTGAAGGATGAAGATGTTCAGAAGACAACGTTCAGGACAAGGTATGGGCATTATGAGTATTCAGTGATGCCGTTCGGTGTGACCAATGCTCCTGGTGTATTTATGGAATATATGAACCGTATTTTCCATAATTACCTAGATCGGTTTGTGGTAATCTTCATAGATGATATTCTAGTTTATTCTAAGTCAGATGAAGAGCATGCTGAGCACCTGAAGTCAGTGTTGGAAGTTTTAAAAGAGAAAAAGTTGTACGCTAAGTTGTCGAAGTGTGAGTTCTGGCTGAAAGAGGTGAGTTTCCTTGGGCACGTGATTTCTGGTAATGGTATTGCGGTTGATCCGGCAAAAGTAGAAGCAGTGTTGGAGTGGGAGTCTCCGAAGTCCGTAACAGAGATTAGAAGCTTTTTGGGTCTGGCTGGGTACTACAGGAGGTTCATCGAGGGTTTTTCCAAGTTGGCCCTTCGATTGACTCAGTTGACTTGCAAGGGTAAAGTTTTTGTTTGGGATGCTCGGTGCGAGGAAAGTTTTATGGAACTGAAAAAGAGATTGACGACGTCGCCTGTTTTGACGTTGCCTAATCCAGAGGAACCGTTCGTTGTGTATTGTGACGCTTCGAAGATGGGTCTCGGTGGTTTGTTGATGCAGGATGGGAAGGTCGTTGCGTATGCGTCGAGGCAATTGCGGATTCATGAGAAAAATTACCCTACGCATGATTTAGAGCTGGCTGCTGTGGTATTTGTGCTTAAAATTTGGAGGCACTACCTTTATGGTTCAAGGTTCGAAGTGTTCAGTGATCATAAGAGTCTAAAGTATCTGTTCGATCAGAAAGAGTTGAATATGAGGCAGCGTCGGTGGTTGGAACTCTTGAAGGATTATGACTTTGGTTTGAATTATCATCCCGGCAAAGCTAATGTCGTGGCTGATGCTTTAAGCAGAAAGTCCTTGCATATGTCGGCCATGATGGTGAAAGAATTAGAGTTAATTGAGGAATTCAGAGATTTGAGTTTGGTTTGTAAATTGACACCTCGCAGTGTCAAGCTGGGAATGTTAAAGATCGATAATGATTTCCTGGGCAGTATCAGAGAAGCTCAGAAGACAGATGTCAAGCTGGTGGATTTAATTAATGGGGTCGGTCAGTCTGAAGGTGAAGATTTCAAATTAGATTCCAGTGGCGTGTTGAGGTTCCGGGGTAGGATCTGTGTTCCAGACGATGAAGAAATGAGAAAGGCAATTTTAGAGGAAGGTCATCGTAGCAAGTTGAGTATCCATCCTGGAGCAACGAAGATGTATCAAGATCTGAAAAAGATGTTTTGGTGGTATGGTATGAAGAGGGATGTGGCACAGTTTGTGTATGCCTGTTTGACCTGTCAAAAGTCGAAGGTCGAGCACCAGAAGCCAGCAGGGTTAATGCAACCGTTGGAAGTCCCAGAGTGGAAATGGGATAGCATAGCGATGGATTTTGTGACGGGGTTACCGAATACAGTTAAGGGTCATGACGCTATTTGGGTGATCATTGATAGGTTAACGAAGTCTGCTCATTTTATTCCTATTAATATCACTTATCCGGTGTCGAGGTTGGCAGAGGTATATGTCAAAGAGATTGTGAGGCTGCACGGTGTTCCGAAGAGTATTGTGTCAGATAGGGATCCGAGGTTCACTTCCGAGTTTTGGAAGAGTTTGCAGAAAGAATTGGGTTCTAAGTTAAAAATGAGTTCGGCGTATCATCCCCAGACAGACGGTCAATCAGAGAGGACAATTCAGTCGTTAGAGGATTTGTTGAGGGCTTGTGTATTGGAACAGCGGGGATCATGGGATTCCTACCTTGCGTTGATTGAGTTTACTTATAACAACAGTCACCATTCCAGCATTGGGATGGCACCGTTTGAAGCATTGTATGGTCGCAAGTGTAGGACGCCATTATGTTGGTATGAGTCGGGAGAAAGTGTAGTGTTGGGTCCGGAGATTGTGCGGGAGACTACAGAGAAGATCAAGATGATCCGTGAGAAGATGAAGGCTTCGCAGAGTCGGCAGAAAAGTTATCATGACAAGCGGAGGAAGGATTTAGAATTTCAGGAGGGGGAGCATGTGTTCTTGAGGGTTTCTCCTATTACCGGTGTTGGTCGAGCGTTGAAATCGAAGAAGCTCACTCCTCGATTTGTTGGTCCTTATCAGATTTCTGAAAGAATCGGAAATGTGGCTTATAGAGTGGCTTTACCGCCAAATCTTTCGAACTTGCACGACGTGTTTCACGTGTCGCAACTTCGGAAGTATGTTTCGGATCCATCTCATGTGATCCATATGGACGATGTAGAGGTGCGGGATAATCTCACTGTGGAGACGATGCCCGTACGGGTTGAGGATCGTGAAGTGAAAGCGCTTAGAGGCAAAGAGATTGCATTGGTGAAAGTGGTTTGGCTAGGAGCTGCCGGCGAGAGTATGACTTGGGAGCTAGAGAGCAAGATGCGAGAATCCTACCCCGAGTTGTTTGATCAGGTAAAATTTCGAGGACGAAATATTCTAAGTGGGGGAGAGTTGTAACACCCTAAAATTATTTAATTAATTTATTTAATTAAGTAATTGGGGATTTAAATTAAATTATTTGACGTAATTTAATTAATTGAATTTATACTGATATGCGTAGGAAGTACTAGAAAGTGGAGGTGCTGAACCAAATGGACTTGGGCCTAAGTGAGAAGCCCAAGCCCGTTATTCTTGTCATATGCGAAGTGTTGGTTTAGTTGGGGTCTAGGGTTGGTGGCAATTCGCAAAATCAGAAGAGAAAACGCAAGAAAGAAAGAAAGAGCGTGAGATAGAGAGAGAGAGAGCAAGGAAGGGCGCCGTAAGGAGAGAAGAGGAAGAGGAGAGAAGTCGCAAACAAGGAAGAGCAAGAACTTGATCTTGTTGCTGTGGTCCTGTACGTGACTATCTCCGGAGCCTCCGTTCTTCAATTTCGAGGTTAGGGGAGCTCTATCACTCTATCTAATACTTCATATGATGAGTTCTAGATCTAGGGTTAGACTAGATTTATTGATATATTGTTGATGTTGGTTTTTATATATAGATGTATGCGAATTGAGGGATGTTTGAGTTCTTGATGTTTCTTGATGCATTGTTGATGTTGGCTTTTATATATAGATGTATGCGAATTGAGAGATGCTTGAGTTCTTGATGTTTCTTGATGCTTTGTTGGTATTGGCCATTATATATATATGTGTGTATGCGAAGTGGAATTGATCATGAAACTGAATTTGTGTTGGATTTTGCTTGTGTTGTTCGCAAGATTTGATGGATGGTATATAGGCGCCTAGGGCGCCAAGGGGATAGGGAAGACAATGCCCAATTGAATTTTTGAGAAATTGATTAAAATATGTGTATGTTTAGTTGCTGGGAAAATGTTGAGTTTTTATGATTTGGAATTGTTAAGAAAACAATTTTTAGTGTTAAAAAGCGTTTTGGTAAAATTCTGGACGTTGCTGCTGTGTGCTGGGCGCTAAGCGCCTGTGCTGGGCGCTGGGCGCCTGATGTTGTGTTGCGCTGTGCGTGTGTGCGCGCCTGGGCGCTGGGCGCCTGTGGCGTGCGTGTTCCCTGCGTTGTTGTCCCCCTGGGCGCTAGGCGCCCGTGTCTTGTTCGTGTTGCGCTGCGCTGTGCGCGCGCGTTGTTGCCCCTGGGCGCTAGGCGCCCATGCTGTGTTGCGTGCGTTGTTGATGTTGCCTGGGCGCTGGGCGCCTGTGCACTTGTTGCCTGGTTGCCTGGGCGCCTAAGGCGCCTGTTCCCTGGATGTTGCCTAAATTTTCCAAAATTGTTTTTATCATAACTTTTGACTTAGACGTCCGTTTTGAACGATTCGAAAAGTGTCGTGAAGCTTTTTACGTTGTCTATTTGTGGGTTCAATTTTTAAAATGAAAAATTGTTATTTTCTGACTGTTTGTGGGCGCCCAAGTGGCTGTCCCCGGTGATCGTCCCAGTGACATTGAAAAATGACGTGGAACTTTTTAAAAATCCCTTTTGGTGTATAAACAACAGTTTTAACACGGTAGGGTCAAAATGACTGTTTTGCCCCTAGTGGCCAAAGTTAATAATAATGAGGTGTAAATGACGAGGATGCCCTTGGTGGTTAGTCAAATGACGTTTTTGCCCTCAGTGGCTAATGTTTGAGTTGAATGATGTTTATGTGTAAGTGACATTTGGGGCCTGAGTGGCTAAGTGATGTTAAGGCCTAAAAGGCTAAGTGACGTTATTTGTGTGTGGATTATGAAATGACAGGTGCTGTGCCTTTATTCGGCAAACCGGTAAGTGACGGGTCGCATAGTTGACTATGAGTTGAGTAATTGTGTATTTGTGTATTGTGAGTGGTGCATGTCATAGTGTCTCATGCCCATATGCATAAACCCAGTGATGTTTTGAAGCCTGAGTGGCTAAGTGATGATAAGGCCTGAGTGGCTAAGCGACGTTTTGTGAAAAGGTACCTTCATGCATATACCCGCGAGTGGGTTGCATTTCATAAATCTACATGATGTGTAATGAGTTATTGTAAATGATGTAAGAGATGACTATGATGTGAGTATTTGGTGTTTGGATGCTGATTGTTCTAGTGCGTAACCTATGATTAGTGCTTATCATATTTCCTATTATATAGACTGAAATGATGCTCACCCTTTCCTGTTTGAATGTTACCCCCGTGTTGGTAACGTGCAGGTGATTCCCAGTGAAGGTATTAGCTTCACTTTTGAGTCGAGTCGTCATGCTCTGATACGTAGCACTCAGGGGGGAAAACGAACTCGGCATTTATTAATGATTTTGATTATTATGTCCATGTGGACTATTTGGTTATGTTTTACTATTTTCCGCTGCGTAGATGGTTGTGTTAAGTTGAGTTTATAAGCGACGTTAAATGAGGCTTGAGATTTTTATGTTGAAGTGCTACGTGGATGAATGATTATTGAGTTAAACTGTTTTTGAAATTGATAAACGACGTTTTTGTTTGAAGTATGTGTAACATTCCTTATGAGCGAAATTTTCAAACTCTGATTTTTATAAACAAAGTGACGGGTAGAAAGGGGTGTTACATTAGTGGTATCAGAGCGAAATGATTATTGAGTTAAACTATTCCAACCAAGTCCTCATCTGGAGGATTATGAAGCGAACACATCCAAACTACTGTATTAACAGTAGGACAAATTACAAACAACGGCCAATGATTGCTGCAAAATTAGACAACAATAATTAAATCATAATCAAACAAAGAATTGATACACTATACTTTTGGATCATATTCTACCTATTCTAACCCTGCAAATCCGCCACCACATTGGTGCAGACTGAGAATCAAGAATTTCTCAATAAACTTCATTCCTTTCTTAATTTCTGATCCCACTAGGAAGCAAATTGTACATCAAAATGTAGCATATAAAAAAACAGCAGAGCAAGGGCCTCTCAACAACTATAGTAAAACTAACTATTGTTAAAGCAACAAACTTCTGGTGCAATCAAAACTGAGTCAAGATAATTGAAAATTAAAACATTACACCATGACCATGACCAAACCACAAATCAGCTTACGAAACTTACAAGATCATTCTAACATTCCAGCGAAGGTAGGTTCTTTGGCTAGTGGAACCATACCTGGATAGTATTATCCATAATAACCATTAGCAGCATACGAAACATTCTGATCTGTGGACAAATACTCATGATCCACATTAAAGCATGATAAATTATTCATCAATCATTTTAGGATATTTGTCTAATGTAAGTATTAGACAACTAACCCAGATATAAGATACGTATCTAAGCACTTGGCGAACCCTCCCTTAAAAGCTAGCTATCAAGGGGAGAATGTTTCGAGGCGAGATACTCACAATCGGGCCCACCAAGTTGAGCCACAACATCAACAAAGCGTTCATGTAGCTCATGTGTCCACCGTAAATGTTGTGAGGTGATATAAGAGTTGTTGCTGAGACTGTTTCCTCCGTTACCAGGATCGATTGAGCTCCTACCACAATCCATGCGCTGACCATTAACTACTGAAGAGGCAATTAAACTATAACATTCTTTGGATGATACATTTGTCATTATCTGACATCATACAAAAAAGAGTCACAAACAACATATAATATGGAAATAGATACTAGCATCTGAAACATTACTACATATCAGAAGATGTTGCTAAGGAAATGACGAACATTGACACATAAGTATATTAGTTCCTCAAGATAGGAATATAGTTAAGAGCAACCTTGGATATTTCCTAATTCAAAAGTTATATAGTGAACACAGTTTTTCAAATATTAGAAAATCAACATGTTCTGATCCCAAATCTTCATCAGAATCAGTTCAACTTACATTTTGTTGAATCATTAGTTTACATTAGTTTACATTTTGTTGAATCACTTAGTTTAAGGCCTCATGGACCAGGCACACTGTTCCCAATTCCCATATCTAAGAAACTTAAACGAAGTGATCTTTAGCCTTTCAAATTCATTAGAAACTAGGTAAACATCTTTCATTTGATGGAAGAACAAAGAACAATATAGAAGCACTCATATATATCCATAACTTATATGGAATGACAATTAGCTTCCTAGAACCTTTTATCACTCGGTCCGTCTGAATTATATTGCATTTTTCTACAATAAGGTAATCATACCTTATTTAATTTTTTATTATATATTTAGCGAATAGAGTGAAAGATCTATTCTTTATATCCAGCCAAATATCAGTTCATGTTTTTCTAAATAATTAATTAGTTCAAGGAAAATGACCAAGCTTCGATGGGGAAATGGGGTTAATAAAGGGATTTTGTGATAGAACTAACCTCAAGATATAAACTTCCTGAGAGAACTCCCTTTGTGTATTGTCATTCAGATTACCATTCTTCAAGACTTTGATAGCCACATCTTGATTAATATAAGTCCCTTTGTACCTATGTCAATCAAGCTGTAACTCAACATGTATTGACTCACAAAGATATCAAGAATATGAAATGATAATACTCACAAATCACTGACTGATCCAGATGCAATCTCATGTTTGTTCTTTTCATATCTTTTAGATTCCAATCCAATTAAAGCACATCTTAGATTCAACCCAATTAGGGAGTATGAATCTAAGATGTTTGTTCTTTTGCTGTAGGTATGTTTGTTTAAGATTCTGGGGTCAGAATTGAGGGTTAAGAGGGAACGCCAGGATATGTTGTCCATTTATCTTACCACAACTTGTTTCTGATGCTTTTATGACAATGTTAAAGAGGCAGCAACATCCTAAGGAAAAATAGACATAAGTATCTTTCCTAAAGAGTCTGTATTTAAAGCTTTTCTTCATGATGATTAATAAAGAATGAACCAAAACAAGAAACTGGATAGGGTAGGGAGATTTAATAGCATATATCACCAAATGTAAAAAGGGCCAAAAGCCACAAAATAGAAGGAGTCTTGCCTTGACAATTCCAAGTGCAGATACAACCATGTTTGATTCACTAGCAGCATTAATCTTGATCTTCACCTTCTGCAAGAAGATGAAGTTTCAAAATTTAAGAACTTGCAAATCCCATTTTATTTGGAAACTATTTACTAAACCAATTTCTGATGCTACATTAGTGAACCTACTTTTTACACAATTTCTGATTCAGTCACATTTGTAGGTGCTTTTAACAGTACTAAGCGAACTAGAAACTAGAAATGCAGCACAATTTGTCTGCAACATACCATGAATCCAAATTAACCTATGATTTTTAATCAATAAAAAAAAAAGAAATTAACCTCTAATTTGAGAACACAAGATACATGCAAGTGCAGTAACCTGAATGCACTAGTAAGAGCCTTCCAAGATCTATGTGATGTATGAATCAGCGACAATGGCAATTCCTACAGTGGCGGCGCCCAATGGCCTCATCTCTGTTCCAACGTTGCAGCAACAGAGGTGCTCATTCCTGTGGCGGCTGCCGAGCCATTGTTGTCGACGCGGCGTCTTTGCATCATTTACCACACTCTTATCGGAATCAGTTTTGTAGTAACCCAATGCCTGGTTTAAAAAATCCTTTGCACAAATCAACAGGAGTCACAACTTGGTATCTTTAATTTTTAAATTGAGTACGGGAGCACAAATCAAGAATGTTCAGCCAAATCTCTTCGGCAAAAGAACAAACATCTTAGATTCATCCACCAAAGCGCAAATAAATTCTACGAATATCGCTTCTTTTGTTTCATCATGACAAGATGGAAAAGAAAAGAAGTATGATATGTTTTTGCTTCTGCTAAATTAAACCAAACCTAAATCACTCAAACTCAAGAATGGAGGAAATTATTCAAAAATGAAATCACCATATAAAAATTGAGATTCACATTACAGAGAGATTAGGGTTCACCTAATAGGTACTTTGCTAAATGAGCAAAAGCGAGATCGAGATTGAGATCGAGATTAACGATAAGCGGCTGATGGTGATGAGAAACCGATAACCACCACATGGATGCAAGGAGAGAGATCGGAATGACAGTGAGAGAGTGAGAGCCAGTGATTAGAGCGAGAACGAGAATGAGAGTGAGAGAGATCGATACTGAGAGCGAAGCCAGGAAGAGGGATTGAGGAGAGGGTATCGTCATGCGCTAAAACTTTTGAAAAAGGTTAAACCTTTAAATTTCTTTAAAGATAAAAAAGTTAACAGTTTAAGTCGGGTAAGGTTCCGCCTGACTTACAAAGGTGTGCGACAGAAACTATTTTTTCCATCAATTACAAAATTGCCACCGCGTCCACCTTTTAAGTCGGATTTTTGAGCGCCCGACTTTAAAAGTATAATTCTTTTCCTAATTTTGCACTAGTGATAGTTTGATATTGTATTACTGTGCTTCAACTTGTTTTATCCACACTACTGAGTGTGCTATCAAATCTTTTTCTTCTCATTTGTTGGGTGTGATCCCAAGGTATTCAAGAGAGGTGATATCTCTTGGTGTTTTCTAGAGAGGTGATATCTCTAGGTTTTAAAGGTTTTACATAGGGAGGTGATATCCCGGTATTGTAAGTTCTCTTGTTGTAAAGGTTTCTAGCTGAACCTGTTTTAAAAGCTAGTGATTAGTTGAAATCCCTTGGAGCATTCCTCGGGGACTGGACGTAGGCCTGTGGTTTGGCCGAACCAGTATAAATCTCTTTGTGTCATCTTCTATCCCTTCATCTCTTTAATTTCCTTGCAAGTTGTTTTCATTGTCTTATTATTGTTATTTCAATTCAAACTCTCTTAAGAACTTTATTTGATCAAAATCTTTTAAAGACTTTATTTTTTAATCGCAATTTTGAATTACACAATTCACCCCCCTCTTGTGTTTGAAGTCTCTTGGTCAACAAGTGGTACCAGAGCTAGACTCTTGGTCAAGACTAACTGTCTCAAGAGGCAAGATGACTTCAAATGACTCCTTAATGGTGAAGGGTATGATTATTGGAAAACAAGAATGAAAATTTTCATTGAGGGAGTAGATTGTGATATTTGGGATGCTGTCATAAATGGTCCATTTGTTCCCACTCATCTTGTTAATGATGAAATGGTGAACAAACCTAGATCTCTTTGGACCAAAGAGGAAAAAGAAAAGGTTCAATATAATTTGAAAGCTAAGAACATCATCACAACTGCTTTAAGCATCGATGAGTTCTATCGCGTATCAAATTGTAAAACCGCCAAGGAAATGTGGGACGCCCTTCAAGTGACCCATGAAGGTACTACCGAGGTGAAAAGGGCTAGAATGAACACATTAACTCATGAGTATGAACTATTTAAGATGAAACCGGGTGAAACCATCCAAGAACTAAACAAACATTTCATCCACATAGTTAACCATCTCAGAGGCCTTGGAAAATCCTTCGAAAATGCGGATTTGACCAATAAAGTGCTACGATGCCTAAATAGAAATTGGCAACCCAAAGTGCCGGCTATCTCGGAATCAAGAGACATATCCTCTATGGACTTAACTACTCTGTTTGGAAAATTGCAGGAACACGAGCTCGAACTGAATCGACTAACTGAAAGCGAGGAAGGTGAAAAGAAAAATAAAGGACTTGCGCTAAAAGCATGTATCAAAGAAAGTGACACGAAAGATTATGATAGCTCCAATGAAAGTGATGAAGACATGAGTGAAATGGTTTGAATGTTCAAAAAGTTCATAAGGTATAAAGGTAAATCAAATCCTCAAAGCAAAAATGAGGAAGGAACTTCCTTCAATCCGACATGTTATAAATGTGGTAAGAAGGGGCACATAAAGCCGGATTGTCCTCAAAGTCAAAAACATAGAGATCTTCGAAAGAAATCAAAAGGAAAAAGGGCGTATATCACTTGGGAGGAAAATGACATAGAGTCCTCCGATGAATCTGAAGAAGAGGAAGCAAAGCTATGTCTCATGACAGAGCATGAGGAAGATGAGGTAAACTCCATTGAAACTAAACTTGACTTAACTTATGATGAACTGCTTAGTATTTGTGAAGAATTAAATAATGAGTCAAGTAAGCTTAGAAAAATTGTCTTCACTTCAAAGAAAACTATTTCCTCTCTTCAATCTAAAATCGAAACTTTAAACAAGGAAATAGAAATTCTTAAAGAGAAACAAATTTTTGTAAGTGAGGTCTCCTCGTGCAACTCTTATGAAAATAAAAAGGAGAATACTCTCAAATGTGAAGATTGCAATATTTTGAAAAATAGAATTGATGACTTACACAATACTCTTGCAAAATTCACCATGGGAAGAGACAATCTTAATATCATTTTGGGAAATCAAAGGGGAACTTATGATAAAGCCGGTTTGGGCTATCAACCAAAGAATCATGAAAAATCTTTCAAAAAGTTTTTTAGTCCCAACATAACTTCTAGTAGCCCTTTTACAAAATGTTATTATTGTGGTAGAAAAGGTCATACATCTTCTATTTGTAATGCAAGAAAGAATATTGATATGAATGACAAATGGAAGTGGATTCCAAAGGGCACAATTCCCAAGACTAACCCAAAAGGACCCAAGATGATTTGGGTACCAAAAGCCAAAAATTGATTTTGTGTTGTAGGTGTGCTTGAAAGTCAAAAGCTCAAAGTGGTATCTAGATAGCGGCTGTTCAAAGCACATGACAGGAGACTAAGAGAAGTTCTCTCATTTAGCTCCAAAAAGAAGCGGACTTGTGTTTTATTGTGACAATACAAAAGGTAAAATTAGTGGCGTCGGCACTATTGGTAAGAAACTAACTCCTGTTTTGAAAATGCACTGTTAGTTGAAGGCTTGAAAGCATAACTTGCTAAGTACTAGTCATCTGTGCAACAAAGGTAATAAGGTTGTGCTTGATTCTTATACTTGTCTTATGATTGAAATTACTATGCACTCGTTATTACTCTCGCTATACATGGACCTTGTTTAACTCTCATAAAAACGACGTTTTTGATGCTTTTCGAAAACTTGATAAGATCATTCAAAACGAAAAAGGTTTAACTATTGCATCTATCCGAAGTGATCACGGTGGTGAGTTCCAAAATGAGGCTTTTGAAAATTTTTTGCAAATTGTTTATTTTTCACTTATCATTGGAATATATGCCTTGACATGATTTATTTATTTTTCCCGCTTTTTGATAAAGACAAAAGGGGGAGAGTTATGTGATTTGCATGTTTCAGGGGGAGTATTTTCTTAAATGTTTGCATATAGAAAGGGGGAGTATAATCTGCGCTTATCTCTGATATACATTATTATGAAATATTCTTATCTAACCCCTTCATTGAGCAAATCCCTCCTAATGATGTTTGTCATCATCAAAAAGGGGGAGAATGTGAATATATGCCTTGACAGGAATAATCAGGTTTTGATGATTGACAAAAGAAGGGCAAAAAGGTCAAGACTGCAAAAAGCGGAAAAATGCAATCAAGCGACAGTCAAGAATTATTTTACTATTGTGTGTGTTTAGGATATTATTGTAAGTGAAAATAAAGCTCTCAAAGTATAAAATAAATCACACACTCACAAAAGGATTTACAAAAATAACTTTCCATGAAAACATCACAAAAGGTTTTATAAAAATAATTTTGCATGAAAATATTTTTCAATAAACCTCATGCATGCAAGATAAAATAGGACAAGCACATGTGTTATGAAAATAATTTTTTAGAAAGTATAAAATCGATTTTAGCATGCATATAATATATTCTTGATGAATAAGGAAGTTATCCATGTTTTTAGGAAGGCACTCAGTCGATTACATCATATCCTTCCGTCAAGCAAATAATCGATTATACTCTCTATGAAAACATCTTCATAATCGATTATTCCCTTTCCCTTTTGAAGCATATAATCAATTCCTATGTTTTAGGAAGCCAATAATCGATTACTCACTCATTTCCTTCAAACCCATAATCGATTACCCCTCTGAAATAAATTCAGGAGCATAATCGATTATCATCTCTTTTCAACTAAGTCCCATAATCGATTACAAACATTTTTGGAAAGCTTCTCTTAAAAATGATAAGTGCCTAATCGATTATATAAGCCCCATAATCGATTATCCATGTCAAAACTATGTGAGCCCTTAATCGATTATCAACTCTAAATTTTTCTTTAACATAATCGATTACCTTGTTTCCTAAAGTGGATCACATTTGATTTCCTATAAATAGGGCGCTCATTTTCTCATTTAATCACCAACTCAATTTCGAAATCTCTTCTCTTTCACACAATTTCATACGCATTTCACACTCTTCTCTAACACTCTCAAACTACTCTTTCACTTGCTAATATTTTATTTTTGAGAGCTTTATATTTCACATAGTTTGATATTGTATTACTGTGCTTCAACTTGTTTTATCCACACTACTGAGTGTGCTATCAAATCTTTTTCTTCTCATTTGTTGGGTGTGATCCCAAGGTATTCAAGAGAGGTGATATCTCTTGGTGTTTTCTAGAGAGGTGATATCTCTAGGTTTTAAAGGTTTTACATAGGGAGGTGATATCCCGGTATTGTAAGTTCTCTTGTTGTAAAGGTTTCTAGCTGAACCTGTTTTAAAAGCTAGTGATTAGTTGAAATAATTTGGAGCATTCCTCGGGGACTGGACGTAGGCCTGTGGTTTGGCCGAACCAGTATAAATCTCTTTGTGTCATCTTCTATCCCTTCATCTCTTTAATTTCCTTGCAAGTTATTTTCATTGTCTTATTATTGTTATTTCAATTCAAACTCTCTTAAGCACTTTATTTGATCAAAATCTTTTAAAGACTTTATTTTTTAATCGCAATTTTTAATTACACAATTCACCCCCCTCTTGTCGTTGAAGTCTCTTGGTCAACAATATAAGTCCATAATAATTTCATCCCCTTTTCAGTTGCACACTATTACTCCCTGCATACACTCTAGCAACTGCCAATTTACCTTGCGATGCAAAAAACGATCACTTCCATTTCCAACCACAACCACACAACTCCAATTCCAACATCAAGGGAAAAGTAAATAGAGGGGGAAAGGGAAAAGACGAAAATTAACAAAGAGAGTGAGAGAACGAGAGACAAGAATCATACCTGACCAGGTTGCGCAGAGAGAAGATGAGAAGATCAGAGGCTGATTACGGTTCCAGAGAGTTTAAATCCCAACCAGATGGTTCAAATCGTTCCAATAATGAACATTTTGGTGAGTGGAGATGGTTAGGGTTTTGGTTAGTTGCGATGGTGAGTGGTGACGGTTATTGTGAGTGGCGGTGGTGAGGGTTTCGGCGAGTGGAGGTGGTGAGGGTTTTTGCGAGAATGATGGTGTGTGAGAATGACGATGGTGAGGTTTTACTGAGGGAACTAAAAAGAAAACGAAAATGATTCTTGCTCAAAAATAATAAAAATGAAAATGAGTGTTAATGGGAGGGAAGCGAAAAGAAACGAAAGTGAATTTTTTGGTCAGCGGCAGGTGAGGGGTTTCTCACTATTACCGAGGGACACTTTTTCTCTCAAAATCCGTCTCTAAACATATTTTCAATATTTTGTGACGAATTCAGCTACGAAATTTTTAGAGAGGGATATTTTTCATCTCTAGGTTTGTCACAATTTTTTTGCAAGTGAGATATGTACATCTGAAATGGAATGGAAGATACAAGTGTTCCAGACACTTCGTATCTGCTAAGGCATAGCATCTCGTGTGCAGGTGTGTCGTGCTGCTATGATGTGGCATAGCACCTTGGTACAAGTGCATCGAGTCGAATTAGTCCCTGCAATTGCATTCATACAAGTAAATGTGACAATATGATCCTTGTACGAGGAGATGGAGGGTGTCCAAAGCATGAGGTTGGGTTCTCTCCCATTCTTGTTCATCGGAAGGGAATTCTCTGCAAAATATTTAAAATTCAATTGCGCTCCTTCACTTGAGCCAATCTTCTTTCCATGTAGGTGGTACATGCATACAAGTTTACCACATCACAGGACTAATGGCCACGTCGGTGGAGCGGAGTAGCAACTTCATATATATGCGGCAAGTTGTATCGGAGCTTTTAGTCCCCCCCCACTCATCATTAATTCCTGTCAGAAAAACCAAACACAAACTTTGAAGAAACATACCGTTATCCGAGTGATCAGTGCTGGGTTAGCCAAAAATGGGAATAACAACGTGTGTGTACATAATGCTCATTTATCATGCATTAATGGGACGCCATAAAGAAATAGAGCAGATCATAACGTACCATATCATCCACCTAAAACAATGAGGACCTAAGCATGATTTTGATGTTTGCGGTATCATATGGTGAATGTGCACGCTAGTCCTTTAGATGTTAGGCAAAAACAATTAAGTAAATGTAATGAGAATGATTACTAATTGCTTATAGATTAGGAATCCATCGCAAATAGATATAAACATGTATCTTGTATGATCCTAAATAAATATTCAAATGTTCCAAAATGGAAAATTGAACTATTCAAATGTTCAAAAATGGAAAATTGAACCTGAATGTAGAATCCCGCAATGAGGTTGGATTATAGATTGATGTCAGTTAACACCTCGGTTAACACATCGCTTATGAATTCAGGATCTCCATGATGTTGTTGGCGTGGCGAATTGATTGGGACCTCGGTATTAATACCTTGGTTCACAACTTCTTTGAGAGAAATGTAGCTGCCCACCTTTAGGCCTTGTGTGGCTCGACATTTAAAAATTAGGCAAAATTACACTAGGGATCATTTAAGTTATTTAATTGTAACAAGTTGGTCCTTTAAATTTTTTTCGTAACACTTAGTTCATTTAAGTTACATAACGTGTACACCGTTAGTCCTTTTTTCATTTTTCGTTACAAAAAAAACCCAGTTGGCACTAATGGAGCCAACGTGGCCATGACGGAGCCTACGTTTCATCTGTCTTTGTAACAATTTGGTCATTTAAGACTATTGTCATATAACAATTTGGTACTTTCAACTTAAATTTTTTAAAAAATAAATGGTTAATCTTCTTCTTCATTTAAGTTGAAAGGACCAAATTTTAACATGATGGTAGTCTTAAAAGACCCAATTGTTACAATACAGATGACACGTAGGCTCTCTCACGGCCATGTCAGCTCTGTTAGTGCCAGTTGGGCATTTTTGTAACGGAAAATGAAAAAAGGACTAGCGTCGTACACGTTATGTAAGTTAAAGGACCTAAGTGGTACAAAAAAAACTTAAAGGACTAAGTTTTTACAATTAACTAACTTAAAGTACCCTTAGTGTAATTTTGCCTAAAAATTACTAAGCGTGAAGTGGACGTGAAGGGAAAATGAGAATATTTTGGAACATTTTTATTGCAACATGGCGGAGTTGAAATTCCTTGGAGGCAAGAGTTAAGTGTCCCTTTCTAGGACCAGACGTGTGATGAATCAGGTGCTTCACCATGAGTGCATATCAGTAGAAAAGAATCGAATTATTTGAGGCCTTAACTTATAGGGATTGAAATCAAAGAAGTGATTTCGTGTTAGCTCTTTCCGAGACACAATTCCTATCGTTGTGGGCGTGTGATGGGAGATGTTGCTCCAATTTTGATGCTTGAGGCCTAATTGTTCTTGATGTCGGGAATGCAGTTGCTGAAGTTGGAACATCCCACAGCGAAGAAAAGAACATGTCTTAACGCTACAACGAGCCGAGGTCTTATTCAGCTTGTTGCAAGGCTGTTGTTCCATCCGAGGGTGAACAATAAACATTGCAGGGATGAGGGTGGAGCAGACGTGATTGGCGTTGGTTACCTTGACGATTGTGTTGCCATTTTGATTGATGGGAATCGCAACTCGATTTCTGTATTGTGACCAAGACCGGTCGTCAATGCAGCGCTATCACTGCCCTTTTTGTAACAGCATAATGCAAAATTGGAGCAAGATTGTAGAAAAAAATTCCAATCAGAAGTACACATGTCCAATGATGTCGGATGGTGGATTCCACGCACCAAACCAAGATCATTAGCTGAACTGCAACAGCTTGTGAACTAAAGTTCAAGCGAATCTGGTAATCCCCAGTGCATTAGACTTGGTTGAGGTGAGCTGTTGACTTTGATGACAACGTCAGCATTGGTGGCCATGGGGAGGCCGACCCCCCTAAAATCACCTCTGCACTTCCATTCTTTAACCTTAGCTCACACTTCATCGATGACCAAGGGCGAGAAAAAACCCCCGGAGAAGAAGCCACTAGAAAAAGCTCTGGAAGAGAAGATGAGGGCAGGGAAGGAGATCCCGAAGGACGCAACCTCCAGTGACAAGGGGGAGAGGAAGGCAAAGATCGTTGAGACCTACAAGATTTAAATCTTCAAAGTTCTGAAGCAAGTGCACCCTGGCATCGAGATTTCCAACAAGACATATGGGAATCATGAACAAGAATCATCGAGACTTGCTCGCTGCAAGCCTACCATAGCGCATCTCGCAAGATTCAGACTGTCGTCGTCCTTGCTCTTCCTGGTGAGCTTCCCAACCACGCCTTCTCTGAAGGAATACCAGTTCTTGAATACTCATTTTTAAATTAGGGTTCGTTTGATGTATATTTTGATTCATCTCAATTCGATGTAGCAATGTAGTTGCCCCTTTAATGAAATATCATTCTGGCAAAAAACAATTAGTTAGGAGGGTATGTATTATGTTACTTCTATTGGAGTTTCTACACTTTGTTTAAATAGCTAGTTGTACAGTTATTCAATCAATCAATGAAATTGCTTTTCTCTTCTTGATTCTACTGTACCTTCAATATGGCAATAGTTGAAAGATAGTTCTTCCACACTCTGAATCTCTCAGAAATTTCTCATTTCTATGATCTTCTTCCTTCTTTAGAAATCATTTTTTATGCTTTGATTTGCCACTTCCACGGCGAATCAAATCAAGATTCAAGAACATGTTGATCACTAGTGCAGAAAAGACATTTAGCGTCGGTTATTTTGGACATTTAGCGTCGGTTATCGCCCGATGTTAAATCCCGCGATATTAAAAGTAAGATTTTAAGCGTCGGTTATTTACCCGACGCTAATTGTCACATTTAGCATCGGGTTTTCTAAAAACCGATGCTAAATGTCCCTTTTATCATTGTTTTTGCAGTCTGGAAAATGACATTTAGCATCGGTTATTTGAAACAACCGATGCTAAATGTCATTTTTGCATCAAAAAATGACATTTAGCATCGGTTGTTTCAAAAACTGATGCTAAAAGTCATTTTTGATACATTTAGCATCAGTTATTTGAAACAAATGATGCTAAATGTTATTTTTTTTTTATACATTTTGTATCGGATGTTCCAAATAACCGATGCTAAATGTCATTTTCTTGATAAACAAAATGACATTTAACATCGCTTGTTTGAAACAGCCTATGCTAAATGTCTAGTTTCTTTTTTTATTTTGTTAATTTTTATCAATACCAGTCGTTTAATTGATAAGAACCTGTTAACACAAACATAACACAAACCATAACAGAAGCAGCACAATTGGAACTAGACAACCATAACACAACCAGAATTTACAAATTTACAAATTCACTAATTGGAACTAATTATCCCAGACAACCTTAACACAAACCATAACAGAAGCAGCACAATTGGAACCAGTGACGAATCTCCAGAAGCAGCACAAACCATAAAACCATAACAAAATATTTCTGCCCAAACAAAACAACCATAACACAACCAGAATTTACAAATTGGAACTAGTGTATCTAAAACAAAATATTTCTAAAAGACAAATTAAACTAGGAAATCTAAAAGAGTGTATCCTTTTGTTCTGTACGAATCTTCATAAAGAATTCTGCCCAAAGCTGACGAATCTCCAGAAGTTCCTCTTCTGTGTATGCCTTAGGGTCAATAAATACCTACAAGTTTAAAAATTACTAAAACAAATTATATCCAATCAACAGTAATACACACAAACAGACATGCAAACTGGAATTTACAATCATGACTAATATACCCCCTTCATCACATGCATACCAAACTGTTAGTAATTGGGACAAGCATCTCAAACAAACTATTGCCACAATCACAACCAGAATTCAAAGCCAAAAATCAGTTGCCACAATCCAGAATTCAAAGCCAAAAACCAGATTTCAAAGCCACAAAACAATAAAAAATCAGTTGCCACAATCCATTGCTTGACTGAATTTTCGCAAATAAAGGGAAATCACAACCACAATCACAACCTGCAGAATCCAAAGCCAAAGAGTGAAGTTGAATTTAGATTCTAATCTATTTATTTGTTCCAATTCACCACAAATAATGTTTCGATTCTAATCCTCACAACTCACATGAAAACAACCATAATACAAATTTGTTAAACTATTGAAATGAATTAACAACAACACTGGCACTCAAAATGGTCAGCATAAACTTCAACACATAATACCCACAATGAAAACCACTCCGTTATTGGCATCTACACAAATGAATTAACAAAATTAAAGAGAATATTATATATATATATATATCACTACAATATTTAGACCCTATGGCAACGCCTAAAATTGCAAAGCCAAAAAAACCGTTGCCTTAGCCAACAATGGCAACGGTTTTTTGAACCCGTTGCTGATTCATTGTTTTTTAATTTTTTTTATTGGCAACGGCTGGAAACCGTTCCCATAAGGTCTATGGCAACGTTTTTTTGTTTTAGCTTTAGCCAACGGTTAATAAACGTTTCCATAGGATGATTATTAAAAAATAAAAACACGCTATAGCGCTTTCATTTCTCTCATCTCTCTTTCATCTCTCTCACAGAACCCTAAATCTCTCAGTGACCGACTCTCTCTTCTCTCTTCTTCCTCCGCCTTGTGCGCAAAACTCATCCCAGTGCGCAAAACTCATCCCAGTGAAAGTGATTTGGTTTCCCTCTTTTGTTTCCCGCAAATTGATTCCCGAACCCTAACGCTAACCCCAGATTCAGAAACAGTGTGGTTCATCCCACAGCTTTCGCTTGCTGCTGTGATTCATCGCTCATCCCACAGCTTTCGCTTGCCTTCGTGATTCACTTGGCGCCGTTGTTCTCCTCACCATCGGTAATTCATTCAATCTCTCGCGCTCTCCCTCTTTGAATTTCATTTTTGCATTAACCTGAAAAGGTTCAAGACGTTAGTGAAGCCACCGCCGCCACCCCTCACCTTCTTTCGTTCTACTTAATTGCCGTTAAATAGTTGCCTTTGATTCAATCTCTATCTTTCATTGATGCATGGTGTCTGATAGAGTGATTGGGATTCGGTCAACTTGCATGTTTTGCCTTGTTAATTTCGGAAAAAGTTATTCCAGAATTTAATTCTAGAATTTGAGTGAGGAATTACGTATTGATGTTGCTTGTCTGAAGACGTCACAGACGTCACATGAATAGATGGTTGTAATGGAAGATTCATCTCAGAGGGACCCTTCATTCGATCAAATGGACAGTGTGCTCAATAGTAGGTATGTCAATCTTCTACCCTCTTAATTAATAAGGCTTGATTACCCGCATCCCTCCTCTCTACCCAAAGAAGCTAAGTTCCCTATAAATGGCCAACACCTGACTAATTAGTTATTTTGAAAACAGAGCCACTCGGCAATGATGTAGTCTACCCAAAAATTTGATGGTTTTTTTGCAAAAAGTTCAGCAATTTCATTCCCTAAAACAGGAGACATGTCCATTGGTGGATTGTCAAATCCTTTTGTTCTTGCTAATGTTTCAACATTTGCTGCTACTCATGTTGGTTTAACAAGAGATGATTTTCTTCCAAAGTCTCATTCTTTTGCAGAAAACACGGGTAATTTGTTGATGTTGTCTTTTTGGTTTCATTATTATACTAAGCCATATGTGCCAATGATAGCATATGCTAAATTTATAATATTCAGTTATAGTGCCTCTAACTATGTGATTGCTAGTGGCTTCACATCATTTTGATGCTCGCTGATATGATGGCAGGTTTTGAAGTGTAAGCTTTGACAAGAAGCAAACATAAATGTTAAAGTGATACCTTGTTTTGAAGTTAGATAAATCATGGTATGTTTTTCTTGCTATATTTTTGGCTTTTTACTTTTCTTTTTGAAATTAGGTTATAACGAGTCTGGGATTTCTTTCTACATGAAGGTGATGTATTTGTTTTTGTAGGAAATCCCCTGGGAACCATGCAACAACCAAGCATGAGTGTTCCTGTTATTTAGAAACCTTGGTGGCAAATTTTTTGCGAGATGAAAGTAAAGGTAACCAATACATTGAGGTTAGGATTTAGCTACTTTTATGAAATTGATGAAGTAAATTACTCAATTTGTTTATCTTGTCATAGGCTTTGTAAATAAAACATTCTATATATAATGGATGCAAATGAGGAAGTTTTTCATTTTATGTTTGAATTTCATGCTAGGCATACTTTCTCTTCTCTGTTTGCTATTCTCAACTAATATAACAATTTAGACTTCTCATTAGAATGGTTAAATGTCCTATATGCTTGATGAATGCAGCAAAAAGCCCATTGCACAACAAATGTGCATCATTCATGAACTTGATGGTTAAATGTTTTCATGAGTCTTATGTGTGCTACATGAAGTTGAATGTTTGCATAAATGATTGGCCTAAAAGCTTAGTTGGAACTTATCACAGACTTACGGGATATGCATGGAAGCTTGATCTTGATCTGTATTTCTCGTAATTTACACTAGCACAAGGATTTACCAACACTATCCTAACACTATTTGAGTTCTAACAATTTTGATTTCTCAAACGATTTTTAATCTATCGAGCAGAATCAGCTGTTATTTGCCATGGTAACTTATCTATTAAAGTCTCAACAATTGAAGTCTCTTTGGTAATGGTTTCCAAGCATCTAAAATGTTCACTTTTTTTCTACTTCATAATATTGTTTCTTAATTAGTGTCATTCATGACCTATTCATGTGTTTTCAGGTTTTTTATAGGGGCAACCAATGAAGCTTTATACAAGGAACTATGGCATGCCTATGCTGGACTAGTGACCTCTTGTCACTCTTCTTCGTGAAGGAGAGAGAGTCTATTACTTTCTACAAGGTCACATGGAATAGGAAGATGTTGAATGGGCATCCATAACACCTCATGATGTTATCAAGGCTAGAGGGTTTGGTGCCAAATAACTTTGCTTCCTAACGCAGATGTGAGTATGCTTTTATTTGGTGTTTAGCAAGGTTGTTATATTGAAAACTTATATGTTCTTTTAGTTTATGTCTCAACTCTCAACAACTCATTTTTCAGTCATTTTTGTTTCTTGCTTACATGGTTTCTATCTCTCTCTCTTAATCTCATTTTATGCATGTTTTATATAGTTGTCTTGGCATGTCTTATTTTATTGTCTTGTTGGTTTAGGAAAGCTAGGTGGTAAGTCCAGACAACCCTTTGCTTGAACCTCCAGTCCAAAGCACATAGTCCATTCATTTTGCAAGACACTTACCACGTCTGGCACTAGCACTCACAGAGGTTCTCTGTTCTATGAAGGCTTGCGGATGATTGTCTTCCACCATTAGTTAGCAACGTAGCTCTTTTCAAAAATTATTAAAGACTCTGGATTGTGCCAATCCTTAGTTGTTATTTACACTTTATAATGCCTTTTTTTTTGTTCAGAATGTCAGTCAACAAACGCCATGGGCAGAGTTCGCTTCAAATGATTTACATTGGAATGAATAGGTTTGGTAGTGGGTAGTGGACACCTGATAGTAGAACACGTTACAATCTGAGAGACACAGTTGCTAGATGCACCACTCAGGTATAAAAAAACATGGTCGTGTTTCCTATCCTATTCCTTAGGCACAACCTGTTATAACGTTTTTTTTCTGTCTTATGTTAACGCAGGTTTATCCAAAGTCATGGACACCAATATACATGGCACTTGACAATGTAGGAAGGTGGAATATAAGGTCTGAGAATTGGGGAAGACAGTATTTGGGACAGCAGTTCTATCTTCGAGTATATACATCTTCGAATTCATGGAAAGACGAATATCCAGTACCAAGGAATGCACTTCTATGTGGTAGGGCAAACATTGGAAAATCCCTATTGAGTGGATAAGGGGGTTTTGCGGACCAGGTTTAGGCTCGGGAGTCGTTTATGCGTAGGGAAGGTATTAGCACCCTACGACATCCTTCCTAAGGAAGGTTACCTTTTAACTAGATGTGTAAACATTTATTAATTCAAAAATAATGATTTTACCCTTATAATAATAATAATAATAATAATAATAATAATAATAATAATAATAATAATAAAGACTCGATAAACAGTTAGTTATTTTTTGTACCTTTTTGAGAAATAGGAGAGAAATTAATTAAAAGAAAAAAAAAGTTTTTTATTAATGCAATTTACAGAGGTCGGCCGCCCTCTGGTCCTACGTATCTCCTGGTAGAGAATCAAATCGCACGTAGTTCTTGGGTAGAAATGTTTGTGTGTTGGTGTTTTTTAATTAATATTTTGATAGAGAATAATTTTTTTTAAGAGTAATAAAAAGGGAAAAGGAAAAATAATTACAAAAAAACAATGTAGGTTGCGAAAAAGTAATCAGGGGTGCTGTTAGTAGTGGGAGTTCAATTTGTGTGTTGTGGGCTGGATTTGTATGCAGGGGCGTATTAACGAAAACAGGGGTTGTATCAGTTAAAGTCCAATTATTGTTTTCGGGCCCATTTTTTAAAGCAAACTAATAATGAAAATGGGCTTGTGTAGGGAGGTGTGTGTTATGAAAACCTGCGTGTGTAAATAGAAATTAGAACTTAAAAATTAAAAATAGGAATGGTAAACGAGACTACATGAGGAAACATTTATCATCTACTAAACCTAATTTTTTCCTTCCCTCACATTTGCGTCGTTCTTTCTTGCTTCTGAGAGAGAGAGAGTGTGAAATTTCAAAAAGAGAGATTTATGAGAAGAGTGGAGAGATTTTCGGTGAGAGAAGGAAGGAAGAAGAAGGACTCGCGAAAAGAGAGAAGAGGGGGGCGTGGGACGGTGCTGATGGTGGTGCGACGGGCAGAGGACGACGAAGATGCGCGTGGAGACGTCGCTTGGTGGTGACGGGGACCAGAGGTCACGGTCAGGCGCGTTGAAAAGCCGTTTTGTGGCGACGGTGAGGATGACGGAGGAAGCATTTTGACGGCAGAGGGAGGAAAATGCCAGTTCGTTTCGACGGCGACAGGGTTCGCGACGGAAGAGGGGGAGAGCGGAGGTCACAACGACGGCGGTCATGGAGAGAGGTTCAAGGTGGTGTGCAGTGGTTGTTGTGTGGTTAACGAACGAAGTGAGAGAGGGTGTTTGGTGGTGGTGAGATCGTCGAAGACTCGGGGGTGATGGTGACCGCGACGACGACGGTGGTTCGCCGACAGTGATACGCCGACAACAGCGGTGGTGCGCCGTTGAGGTCGGTGGTGGTGAGTTTCTTCTATTTTTTTGCCTCTTCTTCTCTTGCTTGTTTTTTTTGGTTGGTTTTTTTGTGTGGTTGTTATAGTGGTGATGTGGTGGTTCATGGCGGCGAAGACCACCGTTGATGGTGCTGCCTGCGGAGGCTGTGGTCACGGTGGTGAAAGTGATGGTGCTCCCTTCTGTTTATTGATGGTGGAGATGACGGTGAGGACGGTTTTTTTGGTGGTGGTTGCGAAGTGAGAGAGAGAAAGCGGGTGGTGTTTAGTGGTGGTTGTTAAGGGGTTTTGGTGGTTACGGCGGTGGTGGCTGTTTGGTAGAATGGTAGCTAACGGTGGTGACAGCCATATTTTGGTTCTTTTTTTTCTTTTTATCTGAATGGTACTCTGTTTTGCTGTCTTTTTCCCTTTGTTTCTGGTTTGATTTATTTTTTATAGAGTCCCTCAGCACACTGAGACAAATTTTGCTGTTATCCTCTTGCAGGGATGGTATTGGAGCAGAGCTGTAGGAGACAAGGCAGCAAAGGAGGTGCTGCCCAAAGCTGCTTGGTTGCTGCTGATTTGGAAAAAAACAAGGGAGCAAGGAGAAGGAACACTTGGCTTCATTCTCTAAATGTAAAAGTAGTGGCAACAACCTAGCAGAGGCACTTATGCTGAAGTTCACTCTCTTGTTATTTTATTTTTAAAATTGTTTTTCACTTTTCTTTTTCCTTTTGTCCATATTGTAAACACATACAACTTTAATTATTTTTGTATTTGTAATAAAAGACACATTTGACTATTCAACTTAAATTGCATATCTCATTTTATTTATAACAAAATAATGATGACAACTTAGATAAATAAATATAATGATCATAATAAACACACGTACACGACGAGACGCGAACGCGTGTCCGCAACAAAAATACGCGAATTTGCGTACCAAAATAGACACTCGTACACAACGAGACGCGAACACCCGTCCGCAACGGGGACAAAAATGTGTACATTATTAACAATAGCACACGCGCACCAATGAGAAGTAACACGCCTATACACGACTGGGAGTGACACAAATAAACGACAAAAACCGTATTTTGGATTTTCTAGTAAGCTTTAAATTAGCCGGACAAAATTAGGGTATGACATCTTGTTTTCCTCAGTTTCGTGTTTTTTTTTGTTAGCATAAATATGGGGATCACTTTGATTTGTTGGTTGATAGATTGATCACTGAATCTACATTAGATACTATGTCGTATGTGACCAATGCAAAGATGGGTAGATATACTATTTTAAATTATGGGAATTGTTAGCTTGTTGAGATCTACATGATTTTCACATTTGTTAAGGTTTTTTCGGTCTATTAGTATTGGCTAAAGTTTGTTTTTACCCTTTGCCATAAGTAAATTTTTTCTGTAATTTTTTTTCTTCTTTTTTTACAATCTATGGCAACGGTTTAAAACCGATGTATTTACTAGAGAATAGCAACGGTTTTATTCTATAAATGACAACGGTTTTTAGGTGTTGCCATCACTGGCAACGGTTTTTAGGTGTTGCCATAACTGGCAACGGTTTGTGCCCGTTGCCATTGTGTGAAAATAAAAACCGTTGCGTTTAAGTTACCAATGGCAACGGTTTTAGGTTTTCGTTGTCTTTGGTAACAAAAACCGTTGCCTTTAGTTTAGGCAACACCCGCAACAACAACGGTTTCAAAACCGTTGCCCAAGGTTATGGCAACGATTTTTTGGCTTTCGGGATCAGTTTTCGACCGTTGCCATAGGGTCTAAATGTTGTAGTGTATATATATATATATATTGAGTAGCTAGATTATTCAAATAAGATATTTCTAGCATAATTGTTTCATATGAATAACTACTTCACCCTGGGAATGGCTCTGATACCATTCACCTCGTTTACCACAACAATAATCTAGCTACTCATTTGAGTAGTAGATGCAAAATTAATTAATAAAACACTAGTACCTTAGAAATCTTCAGAGTAGTATTGCACGGAAGGCTTCTTCAAAATGAAAGAAATTAGAAAAGATTGATTGGAAGGAATTGGAGTGAGGGGGCGTGGAAGAGGGAGAGAGAAAGAAAGGAAAATTTATTACAAGTAGTAGTTGAGTGGTGATTACAACTGAGGCACAATTGCCTTATGTAGAAAACTTAAGGCTTACTATTTAAGCCAGTAAAAGCTAACTATTACAACCGGTAACCGGTAAAAAGGAAAGAAAACAGAAAAAGTAGAACAATACAAAACATCATAATTAATGCCGGGTACACTAGGGGCCCCATCGACGCACTAAAAATGACAGCAATGCTAAAAACAAAACTACAAAGTAGAAGCATTATTGCTTAGTGGAAGAATTTCTCTCCACTTTTTCCAATTGTGGAAGATTACTATGCAAGAATAGGATGTTTGCAAAAGGTTTTTTGCTGACACAAATAATTCTTGCCGACATCAATTAATTAATTTTTGTCTTTTCCTTTATTCTTTTGTTGGATCATGGCTTCTATTAGAGAGTCCCAATAATCTTCTGGGGAAGGCTCTGGCTGAGATTCTCCAGCTAAAGATTCAAATATGTTTGAATCCATGGATCCATGTGATGAACTTGTCTTCATGGAAGCAATTTCTTCATTAACTTCAAAAGTTTTGAAGAATTGATTTTTTATATGGTCCAGAGTTCTGGTCATAATTTTATCCTCAGATTCATTAGGATGAATCATTTGGTAATAATTTTTTAACTGGGCCATATCGAGACCTTGACCAAAATTTTCTTTTGGAATCTCCTGGTCTTTATCAATAGCTTCTTTAATTTTTACTTCCATTTTATGGAGGTCTTCTTCGTCACTATTATTCCACCATTTTGAGAATAAATGTCTTCTAAGGACTGGATCATTGAAATTGTTCCTTGTGAGAGTAATTTTCCATCTCCATATCCAAGGAACTTGAAATTTAATAAAGAAAAAACAAGGACCCTGTCCTATGATCATTTTTGAAGCATTTTTCAAAAATAAAGGATTATGATCACACCATGAATTATATAAATTCAATAGATTTTCTGGTAAAACTTCTATTGAAGGACCAATTTTCCTCCACCAATTAAAAAACCATTGTGGTATTGGTTTGGCCAGAATTTCTGGGTTAGCACTAAAAAACCATGAGTGCTTATTCTTCGGATTTTGATAATAAAATGCCAAAGTAAATGCTTGGATATAATCCCAATAATTGAAGAAAACATTTTTCCCTTCGGCAATTTTAATTGCCTTGTCTCCATTTGGATTTAAACCCCATTCTCTGGGTGTCAATATCTTATTGATATGACATTTGCTGTAATTAATAAAATTATCAGGATTATTATTCTGATAATAATGAGTTATCGTTACTGACTCAGTAACTCTAAGTAAAACTTCCAAATGTGGTCTAGACTTACCATTAAGTCCAGGATATCCTCTAGATTCGAGGTATCTTGTTTTAATTGACCATCCATCATTAGGAGTCAATTCCATATCATCTTCTTCGACATACATTATGTCTTCAGTGATTGGATTTCCACAATATTCTGTGACTTTATCAACAGGATTATCATTGATCACTGTATCTTTGTAAGAATTTGTCTTACTTGAAGAAGGTATATCTTCTTTCTTTTGTGGCCCTGTTAATTGTAACAGGTTCCTGTTTCTATGAACAGTAGTCCAATCCCCTATTAGAGGAATGTTTGATTCTTGATAGGGCAGCATATTGTTGCTCGATCCTATTTCTTCCACCACCACGGCCACCACGGCCACGGCCTCTACCCTTATTGGGGGATGTCATTTCCCTGCAAAAATTCACGAGTTAAAAATTTAGTAAAAGAATTATTTTCTTTAATAAAACATATTTGTTTTTCTTTTTTAGAAAGAATACTTTTCATTTCAATAAGAATCCTGGTATGAGGATCAGTAACAAAATTAAAAGTTATTGCTTCATTTTTAATAATAGTAGTGATACCATTTTGGTCAATATTAATAGGCATCAAACTTTGCAAAAAAGGAGTACCTAAAATATTCCTGTAAGTTAAATTTTTAACTAGAATAAATTGAGTTGGTAAACAAATATTTTGATTGCAAATATAAGTTTTAGAAAGTTTATAATTAACTTTCAATCTACTACCACCAGCTTGAGTGAGAGCTTGAGTAGTCTTTTCAAAATATTTTGCAGGAATAATATTTTCCTGGATACAATTAAGATCAGCACCACTATCAACTAGGGCTATCTCATTTTCTAAAATAAAATTTTTATTAATAACCAAAGTTACTTTTACAAACCATTTTTGTGAAGTTACTCTGTCTAATATAGATAAATAACTTTCACCAGTATCATTGATGCTAGTAGGAATTATGGAAGAAATATTAGAAGGAATTTCAACCATTTTTTCAAGAATTTCTAAAGAAGAAATTCTAAGAGATAAATTGGCATTATCTTGTTTAATCTGAGCAATTTCAGATTTTAAGAAATTTATTTCTCTTTTCAAATCATTAGTAGAAACAGGAGTTTCCTTAACGTTTGATTGTCTAAATCTAGACAAAACCTCACTTATCTGGTAAGGTGCATCTATGATTAGAGGCGTTTCTTTTTTGGAATTTTCCTTGATTAGGAATTCCATCATCTTTTTTCTCAGACTATTGTCTGTAATAGACTCCAAAATTTTTAGAGTTTCTTCTTGTTCTTCATTAAGAACATTTAATCCGTTCATTTCAACAATGGATTTCCAATAATTCAAGTTATTGCATTGACAGCTATTGTTGTCAATATCAGAATCTGAAGAAGTATCATCATTGATACATTCTATGTCATCACTAGGAAAGTCTTGTTCTGATTCGGAACTGATTAATAGAACTTTTTCTAGTTGAGTCCTTAATTGTTCATCCTCCAAGGCGTTCAAGGCTTTTTTAGTCCAGCATTGGTTGGCATAATGTCCAGCCTTGCCACATTTGTGACAAGTAATATTCATTTTCTGGGCTTTCCTCTTTCCTTTATTTTGGAAAGGTTCATCCTGCTTGGGCCTGTTTTTATGAGAATTTTTGGGATTTTTCTTATTAGAAGAATTATATATATCCTTTTTATAAGCTTTATTATTAAAACTTTTTTTTTGTTTATTTAAACCAGGTGGTTTATCTATGTCAAAAGCAATTTGTTCACAAAATTCACCTAATTGATGTTTTTCAGAAAGCTTTTGTTTCTTTAATTGATTCTTTAATTTTATGTCATTACATAAGGATAATCCTTCATTAACACATGTGCTAATTATTTGACCATAGGTTAAATTAGCATAGTCAATATTTATGCCATCACAATTAACCCTTAAAGATACCAAATGTAAGTCCGACTAGGTCGAACCGCTCTGATACCAAATGTAACACCCCGGTATTTCTAACATGTAGAGAGACCGAAGATGCACAGATGCGGAAGTTCAGAGGACACAGTTCCTGTTTAAACATTGGACATACAAACTTTTTCCGAAATAAAAACATAATCGGAATAACATTACTTCATAAAATAGAAGTACATCGGTTCCATACCGAATGGATTACAATATCCAAGTCCAAATACCAAACAGAAACATAAGACGGTTCATATAACTCATAATCAATACAAGTTTATATAACCAATAAGACAACAAAAGAACAAGGGATCAAATGACTAAGTCTCCGGCACCTCCAAGAGTATACCAGCTACTCGTGCACAATAGTCTTCCTTTTTCCCTGCTTCTCTGAAAAACAACAAATATGGATTGGGTGAGATAACATTATCTCAGTGAGTCCTACCGTGCCCCCTCACTGACACTCGGTTCAATTCATTAAACCGTTACAACCAAAGTTGACATAACAATGTCTTATTTATTAATCGAAATGCCAAGCAAATCGTGTTCTTATCTTATTTAGTATAAACCGATTGTGAACCCAACGTCACGAATATCGGAAATACCATAGTCTTAGTTTAGCATAAACCGATTGTGAACCCAACGTCACGAATATCGGTAATACCATAGTCTTAGTTTAGCATAAACCGATTGTGAACCCAACGTCACGAATATCGGTAACCCGTGAGTTGACCACGCCAAAACACATTCAGGGCCATAGGTAAGGGGTCATGACTACCCTCCCTAGTATGCTACTTGTCGGGTCGTCACCCAACGTAATACGTATGACAATACGCATCAAGTTCTCGAGAGTTAGATAATTTATATCTTTTCGATCACCAAAGGATCAATCACATAATAATTGGATAAACAATATCCATATCGATCTATAACCCGTTTTGAGGAATTCATAAGTTAGACCTCCGGCATTATAATCATTTTCATTTGACATATATAAACATATATATTCAGTCAGTGTACCCACACGTATCCTAGGGTTTCGGTTTTTCACTTAAATGTGCTTTCGAAACTCTTTTCAAAAACATGAGTTGAACGAGCTCAAAATACGGTTTTTAATAAGGCAACTTCATTTTAAATGATTGAGAAAGAGATTAGAAAAGGTTCGGGATCGAACGGAGGGACGAAACGAGAAAACGGAAGCCGGTAACAGGACCTCACGCACGACCCGTGCCCAGGGGCGCACGACCCGTGCGTGGTGCACTACTCAGAACCCATCTACCAGAAAGAAACGCACGATCCGTGCCCAGGGGCGCACGACCCGTGCGTCCCATTCGGTTTCCAATCCTTCCAACCCGAAGCAGGCGCACGATCCGTGCGACCTGTGTCTATTACCAGAACTTCACATTTTTCTCATTTTCGCTCTCCGTTTTCGTCCAATTCGATTTCTAATTTCAATCACCTGAAACTCAGAAAATTTCCAACCATTCCAGAATATATATAATGTGTTTCATTTCAATGATTCATTAAAATTCTCAATAAACCGTAAAATTCGTTTTGACTCAAAAATCGCTTTTCGGTTCTAAGTCTTTTGAAAACGGGATTGTTGCCTTATCGTTCGAAATCACAAGTTTTCAGAATACACAAAATGTCCCTAATCCGTGAGTAGAACTCACCTTTACACCGAAGTTCGAGAGTTGGGTCGAAAGCGAAGTCACCGAAACGGAGAGTACACGAACGATCCCCGCTAGAACTCGAACCGATTTCCAACGGCAAATCTCCACCACTAGAGCGACTGAAACAGCAACCTAGTCTTTCACCACTTCCTCCAAATCGAAAATGCAAGCTTGATACTCCACTTTCCACAACTACAACATGACATGCAACACCATCAAGGTTCAAAACTCCATTATTTCTCTTGGAGCTTCGAGGGGGGTTGATCATGGTAGTGGATGATATAGGGGGAGTTAGCTTCTGAAAGTGGTACCATTGGATTCAGAAATGAAAATGGAGTAGGAATGGGTAAGAACCACTTACATGCAATGGGGTTTTCAGCTGGACCTTGCTCTTCTCCTTCCTCAAGCTCGCGACCCTCTCTCTCTTTTCTCTCCTAGAGTTCAGTTTCTCATTTCCTTTCTTTTAAACTTTCTGGTGGAATGGTTAAGTGGCTGAAGGTAAAAGAGAGGAGATGAGTCAGCTATATGAGGTGGAAAAAGGGGCTGAAGGTTAAGTGGTGGTAATTTTTACCAAATTGCCCTTAGTCCATCTAAGTTTTGTTTATGAGGCTAAGACTTCATCAGTTCTATGTTTAACTCATTCGGCATTAGAATTTCTCGACTCTAACGATTTCGAATTGCGAATTATTAATTCCATCGACTAGCGATTATATAAAATTCGCTTACAATATATATTTTAAAAATTAGGGATGTTACAATCACCCCAACTTTTAAAAATTTTGTCCTCAAAATTGACAAGACGTACCTTACTGAAAGAGATACGGATATCGAGTACGCATGTCTTCTTCCAGTTCCCAGGTAGACTCTTCGGCTGAAAAGCCATCCCAAACTACCTTGATAATCGGAATTGACCTTGATCGCAGAGTCTTCACACCACGCTCCAAGATATAACTAGGATAAGGTTGGAACGACAAATTCGGTCGCAGGTCAATGGTATCAACACCCAATGGTTGATGCAGATCGGGAACATACTTCCTCAACTGAGACACGTGGAACACATCATGGAGGTTTGATAGGGCCGGAGACAATGCGAGGCGATAAGCCACTGGCCCAATCCGCTCGATGATTTGGAAAGGTCCAACATATCGAGGACTGAGCTTCTTCGCTCGCAAGGCTCTCCCGGTGCCTATGGTTGGAGAAACTTTCAAGAACACATGATCACCAACCTCAAACTCCAATGGTCTCCTTCGGTTGTCAGCATAGCTCTTCTGCCGACTCTGAGCAACCTTCATCTTCTCCCGATTTAACTTGATCTTCTCAGTAGTCTCACGAACCATATTAGGTCCCAAAAACTTATCTTCACCGATCTCCCACCAACACAACGGAGTTCTACACTTCCTACCATAAAGTGCTTCAAATGGTGCCATTGCAATGCTGGAGTGGTAACTGTTGTTGTAGGAGAATTCTACTAACGGAAGATGGTCCTCCCATTTTCTCCCACTGTCGAGCACACAAGCCCGAAGCATGTCCTCAAGAGTCTGAATAGTCCTCTCCGTCTGACCATCAGTCTAAGGATGATAAGCAGTGCTAACTAGCACCCTTGTTCCCAAAGCTTCATTCAATGCTCTCCAGAACCTGGAAGTAAACTTGGGATCTCGGTCTGACACGATACTCGTTGGAACTCCATGCAGTCTGATAATGTTCTTCACATATTCATCTGCTAACTTGGAAACCTTATAAGTCGAGCGAACGGGAATAAAGTGAGCGGATTTAGTCAATCGGTCCACTACTACCCAAATAGAGTCATTGCCGGCCTGTGACCTCGGCAAACCCATAACAAAGTCCATTGAGATATCTTCCCACTTCCAAACTGGCACATCCAGCGGTTGTAACTGACCGCCCGGTCTTCGGTGTTCCGCCTTAACCTTCTGACAAGTTAAGCACCGAGAAACAAATTCTGCAACCTCGGCCTTCATCCCAGGCCACCAATACATCAACTTCAAGTCTCGGTACATCTTGGTGGATCCCGGATGTACGGAGTACTGACTCCTATGAGCTTCTTCCAATACTTGCCTTTTGATACCATCATCATCGGGAACACAAATCCTCCCATTAAAGCAAATCACACCATCACTATCCTCAGTGAAATCTGGCAATCCCCTCTGAGACTGCAACTTCATATCAGCTTCTTGAGCTACACGGATTTGTTCCCTTAGCACACTGGCTATCCGTATATACCGCAGCACTACGCGATCCTTCTTTCTTACCACCTTGAGTTTCAAGTCTCTGAACGACTCCAACAAAGCCATCTCGTGAACCATTAACCTTGCCGTGTGGATAGACTTCCTGCTCAGAGCATCTGCTACCACATTGGCTTTCCCAGGGTGATATTTCAATTCGAAGTCATAGTCCTTCAAAAATTCAGTCCACCTTCTCTGTCTGTTATTCAACTCCTTTTGGTCAAATAGATATTTCAAGCTCTTGTGATCACTAAAAACTTCGAAACGAGAACCGTAAAGGTAATGTCTCCAAATTTTCAGTGCAAACACAATAGCCGCCAACTCTAAGTCATGAGTTGGGTAATTCCGTTCATGCGTCTTCAATTGCCTAGATGCATAGGCCACAACGTGTTGATTCTGCATGAGAACACATCCTAAACCCTTCCCAGATGCGTCACTGTAAATCTGGAATCCCAATGACGGATCTGGAAGAATTAGAATCGGAGCAGAAGTTAACTTTTCTTTCAATCCAAGGAAGCACTCTTCACAATCGGCATCCCACGTAAACGGTTGACCCTTGCGAGTCAATCGAGTAAGCGGAAGTACCATTTGCAAAAAACCTTCAATGAATCTTCTATAGTAACCAGCTAAACCCAGAAAGCTTCTGATCTCAGTCACTGACGTTGGCCGTTCCCAATTCAACACAGCTTCCACCTTGCTAGGATCCACTGCAACCCCTTCTTGGGAAATCACATGACCTAAGAATTTCACCTCGGACATCCAAAAATCACACTTCGATGGTTTAGCAAAAAGCTTCTTCTCTCGGAGTAGTCCTAGGACAAAGCGGAGATGCTGAGCATGCTCCTCAACTGATTTGGAGTAAACCAAGATATCATCAATAAAAACGACCACAAACTGATCTAGGTAAGAATGAAATACTCTATTCATATAATCCATGAATACGGCTGGGGCATTAGTCAATCCGAAGGGCATCACCACAAACTCGTAGTGTCCGTACCTCGTACGAAAAGCAGTCTTCGGGATGTCTAAGGCTCTTACCCTGATTTGATGGTACCCTGACCTCAGATCAATTTTGGAGAAAACTTTAGCACCTCGAAGTTGGTCAAGTAGATCATCTATCCTTGGCAATGGATACTTGTTCTTGATAGTGATTTTATTCAGCTGACGGTAGTCTATGCATAACCTCATGCTTCCGTCCTTCTTCTTGACTAGCAATACCGGAGCACCCCATGGAGAAGCACTCGGTCGAATAAACTTCTTGGAAATTAATTCCTCAAGTTGGGACTTCAATTCTTTCAGTTCAAGAGGAGACATCCTATAAGGTGCTATGGATATTGGCCCTGTACCAGGCGCCAAATCTATAGAAAATTCTACCTCTCGTTCTGGAGGCAAGGAGGAGACTTCCTCGGGAAAAACATCTAAGAATTCATTAACAACTTGAATAGACGATAAATCCAAATCAGCTTCAGTTGATGCAGACAAAATAACAACAAAAGCTTCCGCACCTTGGAATAGAGACTGGCTGGCTGAAGCGAATGAGATAACACCATCGTCTGCAGGTAGTGAATGTTCAGCCGCTTCAGAAGGAAAACTAATTGCACGATTGAAACAATCAATCGTAATGTGATTGGAAGTCATCCAATTCATTCCCAACACGATCTCCATTCCTCTCATAGGCAGACAGATAAAATCAACAACAAAGTCCCTGCCTCCTATGGTGAGCAGACAATTAAGGCATAATGATTGGGTTCGCACACGACCCTTTGCCGCAGTAAGGATAGATATTGGCTCGGATATAGAAGATACTATTAATCCTAACCGTTCAGCACATGCTTCTGAGATAAAGCAATGAGTAGCACCAGAGTCATGCAAAATATTAACAGTTTGATTAAAGAGAGAACCTGTACCCCTTATAAGGTTATCAGCTGGCTTGATGGTCTTGGCATCCAAAGTGTTGACTCGAGCCTGTCTAGGAGCATCAGGGGACTCTAAGAAAGCCTTTCTCGCTGGGCAGTTGTTAGCATAGTGCCCCTCTTCATTACAATAATAACACTGGTTTGATTTTGACTCCAATTGACATCTCCCACGATGATTCTTCTTACACACCTTACAGTTCCGATACCCAGAAGAGTTATCCGACTGAATCTGCTTTCCTTTGTCTAAATTCCCTTTATACTTCGGTTTTGAAGAAGTTGGCTCACTACTCTTTCTTTTATCCTTCCAGAAATCTTTCCTCTCCGCATACATTCTTTTCAGGTCGCTCTCAGCTGAATGAGCCTGTTGAACCAAAGCAGGATAAGTGGTCATGGAGTAAGAACTGAGACCTTGATTCACATCTCCTCTGAGACCTTGTCTGAACATTACCATTTTCCACCTATCATCAGTAGCGGTGGTCCCCAATTCATAGAATTGTGACAACCTCTCAAATTTGGCAGCATATTCCCCAACTGTCATCTCTCCCTGTTTCAAACTCAGAAATTCCATCTGCTTGTCAAGTCTTTGGGAGTCGGGAAAAAAATGACCCAAAAACAACTCCTTGAAGTTATCCCACTCAAGAGGAGTTCCTTGATTTTGAAGCATTCTACGAGCGTTAACCCACCAAGTGTGAGCATCCTCGTCCAGAGCGTTGGCAGCACAAATTACCTTTTCTCCTTCATTGCATTGCAAAGTATCAAAGATCCGTTCCATGGCATCTACCCAGAAATGGGCTTTCATTGCCTCGGATCCTCCTTTGAAGGTTGGGGGTTTCATCTTCAGAAACCGGAAATACATCCTGTTGGGATCCTCAGGTGTTGGCACATTGACTGGCTCAGCTGGTTGAGGCTGAGGCATCTGATGCATCTGCTGCATTTGAGCCATTTGAGCCATCTGTTGTTGTTGCATTAGCATCATGTCATTCATCATCTTCTGTTGAGTCTCGATGACATTCTGCATCCATTCTTGATGAGGATCAACAGGTGGGTTTCTTCTACCTCTCCCAGCCATGATTCTGCGAAGTATGCACAAAGTATAAAGTTGATCAGGCTCAATGTCTAATAGCATACTAAGAAAAATCAGACTTAGAAGACGTAAAAGACTCTTAACATCTAAGTCCGACTAGGTCGAACCGCTCTGATACCAAATGTAACACCCCGGTATTTCTAACATGTAGAGAGACCGAAGATGCACAGATGCGGAAGTTCAGAGGACACAGTTCCTGTTTAAACATTGGACATACAAACTTTTTTCGAAATAAAAACATAATCGGAATAACATTACTTCATAAAATAGAAGTACATCGGTTCCATACCGAATGGATTACAATATCCAAGTCCAAATACCAAACAGAAACATAAGACGGTTCATATAACTCATAATCAATACAAGTTTATATAACCAATAAGACAACAAAAGAACAAGGGATCAAATGACTAAGTCTCCGGCACCTCCAAGAGTATACCAGCTACTCGTGCACAATAGTCTTCCTTTTTCCCTGCTTCTCTGAAAAACAACAAATATGGATTGGGTGAGATAACATTATCTCAGTGAGTCCTACCGTGCCCCCTCACTGACACTCGGTTCAATTCATTAAACCGTTACAACCAAAGTTGACATAACAATGTCTTATTTATTAATCGAAATGCCAAGCAAATCGTGTTCTTATCTTATTTAGTATAAACCGATTGTGAACCCAACGTCACGAATATCGAAAATAGCATAGTCTTAGTTTAGCATAAACCGATTGTGAACCCAACGTCACGAATATCAGTAATACCATAGTCTTAGTTTAGCATAAACCGATTGTGAACCCAACGTCACGAATATCGGTAACCCGTGAGTTGACCACGCCAAAACACATTCAGGGCCATAGGTAAGGGGTCATGACTACCCTCCCTAGTATGCTACTTGTCGGGTCGTCACCCAACGTAATACGTATGACAATACGCATCAAGTTCTCGAGAGTTAGATAATTTATATCTTTTCGATCACCAAAGGATCAATCACATAATAATTGGATAAACAATATCCATATCGATCTATAACCCGTTTTGAGGAATTCATAAGTTAGACCTCCGGCATTATAATCATTTTCATTTGACATATATAAACATATATATTCAGTCAGTGTACCCACACGTATCCTAGGGTTTCGGTTTTTCACTTAAATGTGCTTTCGAAACTCTTTTCAAAAACATGAGTTGAACGAGCTCAAAATACGGTTTTTAATAAGGCAACTTCATTTTAAATGATTGAGAAAGAGATTAGAAAAGGTTCGGGATCGAACGGAGCGACGAAACGAGAAAACGGAAGCCGGTAACAGGACCTCACGCACGACCCGTGCCCAGGGGCGCACGACCCGTGCGTGGTGCACTACTCAGAACCCATCTACCAGAAAGAAACGCACGATCCGTGCCCAGGGGCGCACGACCCGTGCTTCCCATTCGGTTTCCAATCCTTCCAACCCGAAGCAGGCGCACGATCTGTGCCCAGGGGCGCACGATCCGTGCGACCTGTGTCTGTTACCAGAATTTCACATTTTTCTCATTTTCGCTCTCCGTTTTCGTCCAATTCGATTTCTAATTTCAATCACCTGAAACTCAGAAAATTTCCAACCATTCCAGAATATATATAATGTGTTTCATTTCAATGATTCATTAAAATTCTCAATAAACCGTAAAATTCGTTTTGACTCAAAAATCGCTTTTCGGTTCTAAGTCTTTTGAAAACGGGATTGTTGCCTTATCGTTCGAAATCACAAGTTTTCAGAATACACAAAATGTCCCTAATCCATGAGTAGAACTCACCTTTACACCGAAGTTCGAGAGTTGGGTCGAAAGCGAAGTCACCGAAACGGAGAGTACACGAACGATCCCCGCTAGAACTCGAACCGATTTCCAACGGCAAATCTCCACCACTAGAGCGACTGAAACAGCAACCTAGTCTTTCACCACTTCCTCCAAATCGAAAATGCAAGCTTGATACTCCACTTTCCACAACTACAACATGACATGCAACACCATCAAGGTTCAAAACTCCGTTATTTCTCTTGGAGCTTCGAGGGGGGTTGATCATGGTAGTGGATGATATAGGGGGAGTTAGCTTCTGAAAGTGGTACCATTGGATTCAGAAACGAAAATGGAGTAGGAATGGGTAAGAACCACTTACATGCAATGGGGTTTTCAGCTGGACCTTGCTCTTCTCCTTCCTCAAGCTCGCGACCCTCTCTATCTTTTCTCTCCTAGAGTTCAGTTTCTCATTTCCTTTCTTTTAAACTTTCTGGTGGAATGGTTAAGTGGCTGAAGGTAAAAGAGAGGAGATGAGTCATCTATATGAGGTGGAAAAAGGGGCTGAAGGTTAAGTGGTGGTAATTTTTACCAAATTGCCCTTAGTCCATCTAAGTTTTGTTTATGAGGCTAAGACTTCATCAGTTCTATGTTTAACTCATTCGGCATTAGAATTTCTCGACTCTAACGATTTCGAATTGCGAATTATTAATTCCATCGACTAGCGATTATATAAAATTCGCTTACAATATATATTTTAAAAATTAGGGATGTTACATAGAATCTCTTGTTTTTGAGATATGGTGACATAATTATCCCACCAACCTCTTAATTGGCCGACAAATCCCGTGGCTATAAATTGAGCAATAGAACTATCGCTATTACCATGCTGTTTACAAACAGTAGAATACATAATCATTCTATGTATCATATCTATGATTTGTTTATCATTTAAACCATCAATATTCCATTCATAAATGGATTTACCAGAATAAGAATTATGATAATTATCATTTTCTTCAAAAAGAAGATCTTGAGGAGAAGGCCTTTTATAGTAATATTTTTCTACAGCCCTAGTAGTATAAATAGGATTTATACTATTCTCTTTATTGATATCTTGATTAGGAAACATTTTTGTTAAATCATTAATATCTTCATCATCTGAAGTATTTCCAGGAGTACCGAAAATATCTTTTTCAGATAAAACACTTAGGTTAAGATTCTTAAGCTTTTGTTCAAGAATATGAACGAATTCATTTGTATTATCCTCCATTTTAAAACCTGATATAGGTAAAGGAGGTTGAACCAAAGGAACCTCTGCAACCACTGATGCCTTACCTTTGCTCATTTTTTCTAAAATTAATTTCTGTTGAGAAATTTGATTTTCAAACATCTCTTTTAAGGATAATAAATCTTTCTCAAGAGAAACAATTTGTTCTCCTAAACAATTCAGAAAAACATTGGTATAATTCTGGGTTCTAACTAAAGAACTTAATTCCTTGATAGTAACATGGTTACCTTCTATACCTTTGAGAAAAGTAAAAGAACTTGCTTCTATATCTTTTCCTTCTAAGGTTTTACCTATATTTAGGTCTCTATTTGTGGGAGGGAAAAAAGAACTCATTTTTTCTCCTTTTATTGTTTCCCAATCATGTGGTTTGAGGATCAAAACTTCTTTCTGAACCTTCTTAACAAAATAATTTGCAAACCACTTGACAAAAGGAACATAATCCTGGATTATGGTCATTTCTTCATAATAATCATCTTTAAACTTATTTAGTTCATAAGATGAAAATTTCTTAAAATACCATTGCCTAAATTCGGCATACTTTTCTAATTGAAATTCTCCACTGATGAGCTCTCTCATCTTGCTCCCTGGGGAGAAATCTATTTTAGAGTTCATGGTAAATTAAAACTCATTTCTGATTGTGTAGGTGATTCCCTACTTTGAGAATTATTCTTCTGATAAATTCCATGGGGAATTCTTTTCTCACTAATTCTAATGTTTTCTACAGTTTTTATCTCGTCTATTTGTTGAGATACAGAGGTTCTAGGTATTTCAATAGGAGTTGTATAAAACTCACTGGCAGGATGTCTTGCTGAAATACTTCTAGGTATCTTAATAGTTCTTTGGGGATTAAATTTTATTTCTATGTCCCCTTCATTGGTTTCAATGATTTGATCTATATTCCTATTCATGATAGGTCTAGGTTCTATGGCTTGGGGTAAAGACCATGTCTCTGGGAAATTTATTTCTTCCCATCTAATCAGTTTATTAGTAACTATATTAGAGGTCAACAAATTCGTTTGGACCAGAGTAGTAGTTCCTGGAAAGGAGGCTTGCTTAACTTTTGGGTTAAGTGTACTCAAAACTTTAAAATAAACTCTATAACATATTGCTATAAGCTCACTACCTGGGTTAAAATTATAACCACTGGTATGTATAGTAAGCTGCAGAGCATCTAAAATATTTTTATCAGATAAAGATAAGCATAAATTTGGTGCTACATCAAAATAGACAGGACCATGGTGTTATACCCCAATTTTGTCCGTCTTCTTTTTCTAGTTTTAGTCGTTTATTTTACTTAAATCGTGTTTTGAAGTCGCGTGATTACGAGAATTATCAGTGTGACGTCTCAGTTACTAATCCTAGCCAATTTCAATTACCCTGTTCAACTAAATAGAAATACCGTTGTTTTAAATAAGGCATGCACGCGAATGATCGGTCCTTTCGTGCATTCTTCAATTTAATCTTTGTATTTGGATTTAGTCGAACCTAATTGAGACTACCAAAGTCATTTTTCTCGCGATTGGGCTTGTCGTTTCAATTCGGGCCTAAGAATGCAATTCCAAGTTAATTTTTAGCGCTTTTAGTTAACAGGCCCATTTTTCTATTTTTGGGCCTCGTTTTAGCGTATTTGTTTAGTCTGGCCCGTTCTCGTCTTTGTATTTGGCCCGACTCCTTTTTCTTGTTATTAATCTTATTCTGTTTATATAATTTATTTAAGTAATATATAGTCCAAAAATGTCAAAAAGTTCTATTTATTTTTATTTACAATTTAATAGTGTCCAAGATGTTCAAAAGTCCAAAAATACAAAAATAATAATCATCCAAAAATGCAAAAAAATCAAAAACGAAAATAAATAAAAATAGAAGCAGCAGCAGCAGATCCATGGGCTGATTCTTGTTGCCCAAGAGTCCAATAACCTGAAAAAGGAAATAAAATCAGGTTAGAATCAAAGAATTCATTTTCCAAAACCTAAAGATGCCTATAAAATCAACAATCCGCAGACACAGACAGAGAAAAATGGACCAAAATCAGAAAACATAGAATAGGGTTCTTCACGCTAAAATCCTAATCACGAAACAACAAGGATTCTGAAACAAAGACGGCAGTAGCAGCAACAAAAAGTTCCAATAGGCAGTAATGGCAAAATGCGAACATCAAGAGCTGGAAAAGAGGTTGGTATTAGCAGTTTCGTTTCTTTAACTTAGTACGCAACAGTCTGTTTTACAAAGAACCCTGTGTATTACTTGATGAAACTGTATATATCAACTAAAGTATGTGTAAGTTCAGTTTAGGTTCAGTTTTGTTAGAAATGTTGATACCGTAAGAATATTAGCATCACGAATAAATTGGTATTGTACATAGGATATATTGGTTGTCTGTGAATAGATTTCAAGATTAGTATTGTAAATAAAAGTTAACAAATCATGAACACATTAGGAGATCAAATCAGAATTAGGAAAAAAAAAGAAAGAGAAACAGAACCGTACCGTTAGCACCGACCACCGTAGACGGTGGTCGTCCTCCACGAACGCCGTCGCGTCGTTCTCCCCGTCGCCGGTGTCTGTCTCCTCCGTCAACAACGACCCTGGCACCGTGACTATCCTCTTAGCACCGTCCTCCCCTCTCCTGGCCGGAACCACCGCCCTCCACCGTACGCACGTCAATAGCAAAAAACGTCGCCGTTGAGAAGCACCACCGCCAGCGCCGCTGGCGTCCTTCCTCCCTCTCTCTCCGTCGTCGTTGTCGTAGCTCCGGTCACCTTCGTTTCGTTCTTCCTCTCTCTCCACCATAGCTTTCTTTCTCTCTCCACCGACGGTGCCTCCTCTCTTCCCCTCTCCGCCGCATCATCCTCCTAGCATCACGCCTTCCCTCTCTCTCCGGTTCGGTCTGCTTGCGGAATCGCCTCACAGCGCCGCTGTCACCAGCGCGTCTCTGGCTGCGACCGGCCCGGCGCAGTTTCCGTCGCCCTCCTCCATCTTTTTCTCTCCACGATTCTCTCTCGCTCTCTCCCTGATTTCTCTCCCCCTTTCCATTTTCACTCTAAACTCTCTCTCTCTAATTGTTGTTGGAACGGCGCTGAGAGGGGAAAATTAGGGTTCCCAAAATCCCTTCTTTCCCTTATATACTTCCCCTCTTATTATTTATTTTATTTTAAAATTAAAATAACCAGATTACTTCCCACACCCCTCTGTTTCACTACTACAGCGCCCCCAGAAGCCCATTTTTGTTCCCACGGACCTGATCCAAAAAAAAACGAATTGGGCCTTATTAACTGCACCCCTTTTTAATAACACCCCATTTTACTATTTCCACCCCTTTCTCGTTTTTTTAATTTAATTTAATTCTCTTCAAGACAAATAATTTCTCATAAGTCAAAAACTTTGTTAATAGTCTCGTGAAGCCTTTGCTTGCATGATTATTAACAATGAGGTACTAGTGGTGATCACTTGGAGCCTTTGCTCAATTGATCATCATGAATGCCTGAATTTTCCTAAAAAAGTTCACTAAGTTAAAAACTTTGTTAAATAGTCTTGTGAAGCCTTTGCTTGCATGATTACTAACAATGAGGTACTAGTGGTGATCACTTGGAGCCTTTGCTCAATTGATCATCATAAATGCCTAATTTTCACAATTAAACAAGATAAAAAAAAAATAATAAATAATAAAATAACAAAAACCATTTTCCAAACAAAGAAGAACTACGTAGCTTTGAATTCTCCATCGCACCAGGAGATACGTAGGAGCAGGGCCACGCCCCTGTCAAGCGCAAAAATAAATAATTTCTAAATAAAAAATACAAACACATCTCTTTCAAAAATCAAAAATCCTATTTTCAAAGTAGGGGATTAAGTCGGTCGTACGGCCGGGTTAATCATCGTTTTAGGATAAGTGAACTGTGGTCCTTCAGAGCCCCAGCGCTCCTTCAGCCCCCAGCGGCCCTTCAGACCCCCAGTGGTCCTTCAACACAGATCACAAAATCCTAAAACCCCTATATTAAAAAATACCAAACACACAAACATTTTCTAACAAGAACTACGTAGCTTTGAATTCTCCATCGCACCGGGAGATACGTAGGAGCGGGCCACGTCCCGTCAAGCACTTTTTTTCCTAAAAACCTTTTTTCCCCCTTTCTCTCCAAAAATAAAAAAATTTATTATTTTCTTTAATTCATTTTCAATAAGAAATAAAGAGGCAAATTAGATATTTTTCAGGTCAACATATTAAAACCACACACTTAATTAAAGGTTCCCTCTCAGTAGAGAGGACGTGTGAGGTGCTAATACCTTCCCCGCGCGTAACCGACCCCCGAACCCTAATCTCTAGTTTTGCAAGACCAATCGCTTTCCAAAAAAGGTTTTCCTAATATTTTCCTTAATAAATATTGGTGGCGGCTTCATTGTCTTAAGAAAAGTTGTGAACGAGGAAGGTTCTCCCTCGGGGACTTTTTCGGGCGCAACAGCTGGCGACTTCACTGGGGACATTAAAAAAAAAAAAAAAAAAAAAATTTAAAAGTGGGTCAAGCCTAATTAATTAAATGTGTGGTTTATATGATTGATTTGAATATCTTGCTTTGCCTCTCTTCTACTTCCTTTTTTCATGAGCATGTTACATCCATGTGCATTCTTCTTCTATGTTTGCTTCTGCAATAGATAGTCACTTCTTTGCTTAGTTCCCTCATGCATTTCTTCCCCTTTCTTATCATGTCCCCTTCTTCTCTGCTCCCTTTCCTATGGTAAGCACATGCATACTTCCCCTTTCTTATCATGTCCCCCTCTTCTTTGCTCCCTTTCTTGAGGTAAGTAGCGCATTGTTATTGACACCATAGATTAGTTTATATTGGATCGATATTGAACCCTAGGATAAACAACATGCTATTTGTCTGGACTGCTCTGGATTTTTCATTTGCAGGTGGGGAAGGGTAGTTATTCCTAGATGTTGTGCCCTCGACACACACTTCACATCCTATACTTGTGAGCATTGAGTGGGGCCTAAAACCCAAGGTCTGAACAAAAACCTAGGAGAGTGGGAACGATTAGTGACTGCCATTCGTAGACCTTTGTCTGTATGGCTCTCATGAAAGTTCCGCCCAAGAGCACGCTTTGTCATGATGCCTCACACTCGGTAGCTTTCTACGATTGTGGGTGCCATCATGAGAGAGACTTTAGCTCTTGGTTGCCATTGTAAGGAAGTGAATAGAGCTACATGAGAAGATTATCCCTAAAATACCTTAGATCATAGGATCTACCCCCTTTTAGGTCACAAGGGCTTTCCAAATTGTGTGTTGCATCGTTGCATTCAGTTCAATCAATTTTTCCTTCAAAATTTTTGAAAACTAAAAAAAAAAAAAAAAAAAAAAAAAAAAAATATGCTTTCCCTTTTCAATAAACGCCTATATGAGGTGGCATATAGTGTGAAAATTTTCAAATCACCACCTGTAAATATCCCCTTTCTACAAAAACACAAAAAAAAGCATCCTTGCATCATCGCATCATTGCATCACCGCATCATTACATCATTTGCATTGCATAAAATTCCAATTTTGAAAAAAAAAAACCATTCATCTTGCATTCCCTTTCATCACATAAAGATAAAACAAAAACAATTATCATCTGCATAGCATAAGCATTTCATTTATAATCATGCAAAAAAAAATCCTCGTCAAGTTCATCCAAGATGAGACATTCATGCATAAGCATTATTTCAAAAAAGACACAGTAGAACTACGTAAGCTTTGATTCCTCATTACAATGGGGATACGTAGGAGCGGGTCATACCCCGTCAAGCACATTTTTCTAAAACCTTTTTTCCAATAAATCATTTGCATCTCCAAATAATTTTCAAAATCATGTTCCAAAACTAAAAAAACAAAAAAGAAAATCATTGTGAGTATCATGCATCTCATTGCACAAAAAAAATGAAAACAAGAAAGCATCTCATTCATAATCATGAATAAAAATCATCATCAAATTTATTCCAGATGTAGCATTCATGCACCATTTTATTAACCTCATCACTTTGGTTCAAATACATCATTCCTCCATACATGCATCTTTCAAAAAAGGAAGGGGCATTGGCATTTCATACCTTGCCTTGCCTCTAAAAAAAAAAAAATCATCACCATTTAGAGAAAAGCATCATTCTTGCATCTTTCATCATTCAAAAGAAAAAGGGGGCATTGGTATTTCGTACCTTGTCTTGCCTCTAAAAAATAAAAAAATAAAAAATCAAAATCAAAAATCATTTTGAAAAAAAAGGGGCATCATTCTTACATCATTCGCATTGGCATTCCATGTTTTGTCTTGCATTAAAAATAACAAAATTATTTAGAATAAGCCACGCTCTTCGAGTGGTCATTCTCCAAGCATTTGCATCATACTTGCATATCATAATTTGTTCATTCATTCATTACATAAAATAAGAGTTGTGATGAGAAGCGAGACGTTCTTGCGAAACAATCATCCTTTTTGAAAAAGTTTATCCTTACTTGGTTGCAAGCTCAAGGTGTTCCAAGGCACTCAGTTTTTCAAAAGCACTGCATCCCATCCATTCCATGACAAAAGACTGAAATAGTGTATCAAAGAAAAACAAATTTTTAACTGATGTTAACTCTCTGTGAAGCATTTTTCTAATGAGCGTGCATGCTATGAGTGCATTCTCCTGTTTGAGTCCGTTGGTTTTCCTCCCTTACCACAGTTTCCCGTCCAAGTCTAGTCCCGCCCCGTCCACCCATAAAGTGCATATTCTCCCCATCAGTGCGTATTTGACTTTTGGTTCAAGTCCTCCATGCTAGAGCAAGTCTGTGATCATTAATTTCCCTTGATTAATGTCATATTCCTTCAGTGCAAGTCTCTCAAAAAAAAATAATAATAATATAATAAACAAGAAAACAAGCTCGCTAGGTTGAAAACCCGCAAAGGGCGGACTAGGCAAAAAGGAGCGCCCGGTGGACTGAAAACTCGCAAAGAGTAGTCCAGGCAAAAATTAGGGCACAAAAAGGAAAAAAGAGCAAACACATGAAGATAGATAAATTATTGTTCTAAAGTTAAGTCTTATAGAGATAAGCAATCGGGATTTGAAATGAAGTTTGGCCATCTCCTCAAAAACCCCAAAATCCCAGAAAGTCCCTTTCTTACCCACCTTGAGCCAAGAAAAACCAAAATCCAAAAATCACCCTAGACAAGGATCACCCCAAATAAAAAAAAATAGTGCATCACTTTTTATCAGCTCACCCGAGTCAAAGAAGGAAAAGAATCATAAAACAAAAAAAGAAGAAAAAAAAAAGGAAAAGAGAAAATAAAAAAAAAAGGGGATTCAAAAATGAAAATCCCAAAACAAAAGAAAATACAAAAGAAATGTGAGTGGTGAGCTGGTACATGTTACCACAAAACACAAGAGATCCTTGTCTAAATAAACCTTCAAACACTTCCTCATTCCAACACCTGATTCCATACTTCCTTTGGCCTCAACATCAAACCCCTTAGTCATTCTACCATGAGACACGAATTTGCTTTAACAGAGCCCAAACAAGCCCAATAACCATCTTCCTCATAGACCATTAACCGTCAATCGACGCCGAACAAAACTCATCCTCCCGTTAGCCTCAAACACTTCATTAAGCCTAACCCTCCTTCCTCCACAAAACACTACAATCCCGAAAAGTCCATTCCGATCAATGACCGGTTGCTTTTGTTCACTCAAATTCTAATCTTAGGACGAACAAACTTATCTATGTACAATGTGTTTGCTCAAAAGAAAAACAAACGATCAAAAAAAAGAAAGCTGATCAAGAAAGAATAAACCCTCAGAAAAAAGAGAACTGAGGAAACAAAAACGAACAGTCAGAAAAAAGAAAGCTGACAAAATAAAAATGAGGGACTTGCACTCCAAAACACATTCAAGATGCATTAAAACAAGGTTTAGTGATCACCAGGTAAGGATTCTTTCGCACCAAAAGTCAAGACATCAGTAGAGAACCAAAGATTTGCACTGAGAATACCACTCAGACCCAAAGTTGGGGCATTCTCTTCATCACCCACACACCCTAATCTTGGGAAAGTCTGTTCAATGCCCATCCCATGTCACTCCAGTTGTCAATGTCATTCCAAAGTGGGGCAAGTGCATTCCCATTCCTTCACCTCATTCATTCCCATAAAAACCTCACCGGGGCAATCTCCCAACTCACTATCCTAAACAAGACCTTATCATTCTGATTGGGGTAGCTTTGTCCTTGTTATGACTGGGGCAACATCAAATTCTGTGGGTTGAAGCAAAACCCCTTTCATTCCAGCTTTCATCCCAAGAGCCGAAGCGTTCCCAATTCATTATCTTCTACACCCCTAGTTGTTGTCACTAGACAGGGGCAAGTTATTCACTCGTCAAAGACCTGAATTGGGGCAATCTTGTATCTCTTGGTCCCTCATAAGCTTCAGCAATAACCATGTCTGTCATTCCTTCACTTGCCATAAATGTCCATGCCCTAAACCAATTCCAAGTTAACTGACTCATTCATTCACATTTGCACTCTTATGCATGCTTACTAGACAATGCTTCAAAAAGAGAGAACACAAGTTGTTTACGTGATATCTAAAATTCAGTCATCATGGAAAGAAGGAGAACACAAGTGAGGTTGTTTGTAAATAAAAACCTTCAGAACACCAGAGTTTGAATCAAATTCAATTTTTCAACAGAATGGTCAATAATCATCTCAAGTCCTTGCATTCAAAATCTCGCATCTCATCATCACAAAAATGTTTACCTCATGCATCTAGGCATTATAGCATGTGCATCAAAGCATTACATTTGCATCTTCACATTTTGTGCATTCATCACATAGCAAAAAGAAAAAAAACGTTCCACGTCAGTTGCACAGAAAAAGCAGAAACCTTTTCATTGCATTGGCATCATATTAATGTTCGCACTCCATAAAAAGAAAAGAACAAAATCATTGCATGTCATTCATCACTAGAGCATTACATTTTGCATCAGATATTTCACAGAAAAAGCAAAGAAAGCAAAAAAAAAACAAAAAAAAAACCACAAAGGCAACCCAAAAGCATTCCATGCATGCGCCATTGCATCATCATCATTTCACAAGCGTTCCTTTGTCATTCAAGCCGCAAACATTAAAGCAGTGCATATGCATCATATTAACGTTAGCATTTCCATAAAAGAAAAAAAGAACAAGAATCATTGCATCAAACATCAGAGTATTGCATCATATTAATGTTTGCATTTCATAGAATAAGCAAAAAGAAATAAACAGAAGTTAGAACAGGAGCATTTCATTCATCAAAGCATCAATCACCGCATACATTTGCATCAAACATCAAAGCAATACAGTTGCATCACATTAATACTTGCATCTCATAGAAGAAAAGAAAGCTAGAACATCCCATGTCATTCATCATTTCATGTTATTCATCATTTTATAGCAATATTCCCATTTCAAAAAAAAAAGGGGGAGAGAAAGTTTCCTTTGCATTAAAATACATGAGCTTTGCATTCGCATTCTTAAGAGAGCAAAAAGAGAAGCCAAAAGAGAGAAAAGAAAAGAGCCAAGAGAGCAACAAAAAGAAAAGAAAAGAATTAAAAAGAAAGAAGAGAAGCTAGAGAAAGAGAAAAAGACATATAAGAACAGGAGAAAATCATGCATTCAGCATTCATAAGCGAAAGAAAAAGAAAATCATGCATTGCGTACAGACAAGAGAAGAAAAGGAAAATCATTGCATTCATCAAGCATAATCATGCATTCATAAGCGAAAGAAAAAGAAAAAATCATGCATTGCGTACAGACAAGAGAAGAAAAGGAAAATTATTGCATCCATCAAGCATATAGGAACAGTAGAAAATCATGCATTCATCCAACATAGACAAAAGAAATAATAAACTCCTCATTCATCATAAGAAAAAGAAAACAGCAATCATGGCATTTGCATTGCATGCATTTGTTCATTTTAAGCTACAGGTACAAAGAGAGGGTGAGCACTTCGGTGTTAGCCCTCGCCCCCAGATTCCAGAAAATGTTCCCCCAAGTTGGGAGTTCGGAAAGAAAAAAGAAAAGAGAGAAAAAAAAGAAAGAGAGAAAAGAAAAGTCAGCGCTCAAGCGTGCATTGCAGTTTGGAGTTCAAAGCCGCTCTCGTCAGAGTTCAACGCTCCCTTCTGTGCAGGTCTCACGTCGTGTACGAGCAACGCGATGGACCGCAGCCCCATGTGAGGTTCAACGGAATAGTTGTATCAGCCTAAGATACAGTGGACGCCGTGCATTGATCAGTATATCAGTTCCGGAGCTGATAACGATCCCCCCGGCCGCTCGAAAAGGCCAACAGGAAGCGTGCTCCTCAAAGCCACGTGCAAACTCGGATTCACCAAGAGTCCGTTTAAGGATTACAGGTTTTAGGCAGCCTGGGCAATTTACCGCTTTCTGCACGCCAAGTGCCCATTTACCGCTTTCTGCACGCCAAGTGCCCATTTACCGCTTTTCTGCACGCCAAGTGCCCGTTTAGCGCTTTCTGCACGCCAAGTGCCCGTTTAGCGCTTTCTGCACGCCAAGTGCCCGTTTTACCTTTTTTGCCTCAGGTTTCTCTAGGTAGACAAAATTGGTATAATTTCTGAATTCTTTATTTCTATTTTGCCTCGGAATATGTTTCGGCCAATTCATATTCCTTGTCAAAATCCAAATAAAGAGGGGCAGCTGTTATACCCCAATTTTGTCCGTCTTCTTTTTCTAGTTTTAGTCGTTTATTTTACTTAAATCGTGTTTTGAAGTCGCGTGATTACGAGAATTATCAGTGTGACGTCTCAGTTACTAATCCTAGCCAATTTCAATTACCCTGTTCAACTAAATAGAAATACCGTTGTTTTAAATAAGGCATGCACGCGAATGATCGGTCCTTTCGTGCATTCTTCAATTTAATCTTTGTATTTGGATTTAGTCGAACCTAATTGAGACTACCAAAGTCATTTTTCTCGCGATTGGGCTTGTCGTTTCAATTCGGGCCTAAGAATGCAATTCCAAGTTAATTTTTAGCGCTTTTAGTTAACAGGCCCATTTTTCTATTTTTGGGCCTCGTTTTAGCGTATTTGTTTAGTCTGGCCCGTTCTCGTCTTTGTATTTGGCCCGACTCCTTTTTCTTGTTATTAATCTTATTCTGTTTATATAATTTATTTAAGTAATATATAGTCCAAAAATGTCAAAAAGTTCTATTTATTTTTATTTACAATTTAATAGTGTCCAAGATGTTCAAAAGTCCAAAAATACAAAAATAATAATCATCCAAAAATGCAAAAAAATCAAAAACGAAAATAAATAAAAATAGAAGCAGCAGCAGCAGATCCATGGGCTGATTCTTGTTGCCCAAGAGTCCAATAACCTGAAAAAGGAAATAAAATCAGGTTAGAATCAAAGAATTCATTTTCCAAAACCTAAAGATGCCTATAAAATCAACAATCCGCAGACACAGACAGAGAAAAATGGACCAAAATCAGAAAACATAGAATAGGGTTCTTCACGCTAAAATCCTAATCACGAAACAACAAGGATTCTGAAACAAAGACGGCAGTAGCAGCAACAAAAAGTTCCAATAGGCAGTAATGGCAAAATGCGAACATCAAGAGCTGGAAAAGAGGTTGGTATTAGCAGTTTCGTTTCTTTAACTTAGTACGCAACAGTCTGTTTTACAAAGAACCCTGTGTATTACTTGAAGAAACTGTATATATCAACTAAAGTATGTGTAAGTTCAGTTTAGGTTCAGTTTTGTTAGAAATGTTGATACCGTAAGAATATTAGCATCACGAATAAATTGGTATTGTACATAGGATATATTGGTTGTCTGTGAATAGATTTCAAGATTAGTATTGTAAATAAAAGTTAACAAATCATGAACACATTAGGAGATCAAATCAGAATTAGGAAAAAAAAAGAAAGAGAAACAGAACCGTACCGTTAGCACCGACCACCGTAGACGGTGGTCGTCCTCCACGAACGCCGTCGCGTCGTTCTCCCCGTCGCCGGTGTCTGTCTCCTCCGTCAACAACGACCCTGGCACCGTGACTATCCTCTTAGCACCGTCCTCCCCTCTCCTGGCCGGAACCACCGCCCTCCACCGTACGCACGTCAATAGCAAAAAACGTCGCCGTTGAGAAGCACCACCGCCAGCGCCGCTGGCGTCCTTCCTCCCTCTCTCTCCGTCGTCGTTGTCGTAGCTCCGGTCACCTTCGTTTCGTTCTTCCTCTCTCTCCACCATAGCTTTCTTTCTCTCTCCACCGACGGTGCCTCCTCTCTTCCCCTCTCCGCCGCATCATCCTCCTAGCATCACGCCTTCCCTCTCTCTCCGGTTCGGTCTGCTTGCGGAATCGCCTCACAGCGCCGCTGTCACCAGCGCGTCTCTGGCTGCGACCGGCCCGGCGCAGTTTCCGTCGCCCTCCTCCATCTTTTTCTCTCCACGATTCTCTCTCGCTCTCTCCCTGATTTCTCTCCCCCTTTCCATTTTCACTCTAAACTCTCTCTCTCTAATTGTTGTTGGAACGGCGCTGAGAGGGGAAAATTAGGGTTCCCAAAATCCCTTCTTTCCCTTATATACTTCCCCTCTTATTATTTATTTTATTTTAAAATTAAAATAACCAGATTACTTCCCACACCCCTCTGTTTCACTACTACAGCGCCCCCAGAAGCCCATTTTTGTTCCCACGGACCTGATCCAAAAAAAAAACGAATTGGGCCTTATTAACTGCACCCCTTTTTAATAACACCCCATTTTACTATTTCCACCCCTTTCTCGTTTTTTTAATTTAATTTAATTCTCTTCAAGACAAATAATTTCTCATAAGTCAAAAACTTTGTTAATAGTCTCGTGAAGCCTTTGCTTGCATGATTATTAACAATGAGGTACTAGTGGTGATCACTTGGAGCCTTTGCTCAATTGATCATCATGAATGCCTGAATTTTCCTAAAAAAGTTCACTAAGTTAAAAACTTTGTTAAATAGTCTTGTGAAGCCTTTGCTTGCATGATTACTAACAATGAGGTACTAGTGGTGATCACTTGGAGCCTTTGCTCAATTGATCATCATAAATGCCTAATTTTCACAATTAAACAAGATAAAAAAAAAATAATAAATAATAAAATAACAAAAACCATTTTCCAAACAAAGAAGAACTACGTAGCTTTGAATTCTCCATCGCACCAGGAGATACGTAGGAGCAGGGCCACGCCCCTGTCAAGCGCAAAAATAAATAATTTCTAAATAAAAAATACAAACACATCTCTTTCAAAAATCAAAAATCCTATTTTCAAAGTAGGGGATTAAGTCGGTCGTACGGCCGGGTTAATCATCGTTTTAGGATAAGTGAACTGTGGTCCTTCAGAGCCCCAGCGCTCCTTCAGCCCCCAGCGGCCCTTCAGACCCCCAGTGGTCCTTCAACACAGATCACAAAATCCTAAAACCCCTATATTAAAAAATACCAAACACACAAACATTTTCTAACAAGAACTACGTAGCTTTGAATTCTCCATCGCACCGGGAGATACGTAGGAGCGGGCCACGTCCCGTCAAGCACTTTTTTTCCTAAAAACCTTTTTTCCCCCTTTCTCTCCAAAAATAAAAAAATTTATTATTTTCTTTAATTCATTTTCAATAAGAAATAAAGAGGCAAATTAGATATTTTTCAGGTCAACATATTAAAACCACACACTTAATTAAAGGTTCCCTCTCAGTAGAGAGGACGTGTGAGGTGCTAATACCTTCCCCGCGCGTAACCGACCCCCGAACCCTAATCTCTAGTTTTGCAAGACCAATCGCTTTCCAAAAAAGGTTTTCCTAATATTTTCCTTAATAAATATTGGTGGCGGCTTCATTGTCTTAAGAAAAGTTGTGAACGAGGAAGGTTCTCCCTCGGGGACTTTTTCGGGCGCAACACATGGCATAGGCTGGTTTCTATTAAAGCAGCCAGAGAGGATTTAAAGTCTCTACTTCTTCCCTCTCTAACATATGTCATTATACTAGCATTTAACCCTGATAAGGTTAAAGGTTTGAAAGCAATTTGTATAAGTCCAATATGGACAAACTTGTAATCTTTAAAAGGGAGTAAATCTTTTTTACTCAATAATCTAATAGTCTGGGTATTATCAGAAATTTGTATGGTTTGTTCAATGGTCTTAATCGCATAGCGAGATAAAAGAATATCAAACATACCCATTTTATATATTTTCTTGCAAGGGACTGAAGGAATAGTCCACTTGTTCAATTGGTCCAAATTTTTTGGATATTCCATTAGCTCTTCATTTTTGATAAAGCTATCTTGATGATCATAATCATCGATTTCCATAATGATAAAATTGTTGTGGATAAACGAGATGCAGGACCAGACCCTTTCTTGGTAAAATAATTGAACTTATGAAAATACTATATTTTAAATATCTTATTTGTCATCTTTGCAAACATTTCTGTTTAAATTTCAACCCGAAGGGAAATAAGGATTTCTCCTAAATCAAAGATGCCACAGAGGTTTTTAGCAAAAACGTTCTTCGGGAAATCATCTTGTTCAAAACCTCTTCTGGGCAAAAAACGATGATGTTAAGAACACACACTAAAAACATTTTGTGTATCAATGTTTCAACTGAGTGAAACACCAAAAAATACACAAAAAAGATATTTCTAGCATAATTGTTTCATATGAATAATTACTTCACCCTGGGAATGGCTCTGATACCATTCACCTCGTTTACCACAACAATAATCTAGCTACTCATTTGAGTAGTAGATGCAAAATTAATTAATAAAACAATAGTACCTTAGAAAATACACAAAAAAAATATTTCTAGCATAATTGTTTCATATGAATAATTACTTCACCCTGGGAATGGCTCTGATACCATTTACCTCGTCTACCACAACAATAATCTAGCTACTCATTTGAGTAGTCTCAACAAAATTAATTAATAAAAGAATAGTACCTTAGAAAACTTCAGAGTAGTATTGCACGGAAGCCTTAGAAAACTTCAGAGTAGTATTGCACGGAAGACTTAAATGGAAAGGAATTGAAGTAGAGGAAGTGAAAGGCGTGGAAGAGAGAGAAACACCAAATGAAAGGAAAACTTATTTTATTTCACAAGTGATAGTTCAGTGGTGATTACAACTGAGGCTCAATTGCCTTATATAGAAAACTTAAGGCTTACTATTTAAGCCAGTAAAAGCTAACTATTACAACCGGTAACCGGTAAAAGAAAACAGTAAAAGTAGAAAATTACAAAACATCATAATTAATGCCGGGTACACTTGGGGCCCCATCGACGCACTAAAAAAGACAGCAACGCTAAAAACAAAATTACATAGTAGAAGTATTATTACTTAGTGGAATAATTTCTTTCCACTTTCTCCAATTGTGGAATTTTACTATGTATAAAAAGGATTCTTGCCGACACACATGATTCTTGCCGACATTAATTAATTAATTAATTAATTTTTGTCTTTTCCTTTATTCTTCTGTTGAATCATGGCTTCAATTAGAGAGTCCCAATAATCTTCTGGGGAAGGTTCTGGCTGAGATTCTCCAGCTAAAGATTCAAAAATGTTTGAATCCATGGATCCATGTGATGAACTTGTCTTCATAGAAGAACTAATTTTCATAGAAATTTCTTCATTAACTTCAAAAGTTTTGAAGAATTGATTTTTTATATGGTCCAGAGTCCTAGCCATAATTTTTTCCGCAGATTCATTAGGATGAATCTTTTGATAAAATTTTTTTAAATGGGCCATATCAAAACCCTGACCAAATTTTTCTTTTGGAATCTTTTGGTCTTCATCAATAGCTTCTTTGATTTTTACTTCCATTTTATGGAGATCTTCGTCGTCAATTTTATTCCACCATTTTGAGAAGAAATGTCTTCTAAGGATTGGATCATTGTAATTGTTCCTAGTCATGGTAATTGCCCATCTCCAAATCCAAGGAATTTGAAATTTAATAAAGAAAAAACAAGGACCTTGTCCCGTGATCATTTTTGAAGCATTTTTCAAAAATAAAGGATTATGATCACACCATGTATTATATAAATTCAATAAATTTTCTGGTAAGATTTCTATTGAAGGACCAATTTTCCTCCACCAATTAAAAAACCATTGTGGTATAGGTTTGGCCAGAATTTCTGGGTTAGCACTGAAAAACCATGAGTGCTTATTCTTTGGATTTTGATAATAAAATGCCAAAGTAAATGCTTGGATATAATCCCAATAATTGAAGTGAACATTTTTTCCTTCAGCAATTTTAATTGTCTTGTCTCCATTTGGATTTAAACCCCATTCTCTGGGTGTCAATATCTTATTGATATGACATTTACTGTAATTAATGAAATTATCAGGATTATTATTCTGATAATAATGAGTTATAGTTACTGATTCATTAACTCGAAGTAAAACTTCTAAATGAGGTCTAGACTTACCATTAAGTCCAGGATATCCTCTAGATTCGAGGTATCTTGTTTTAATTGACCATCCATCATTAGGAGTCAATTCCATATCATCTTCTTCGACATACATTATGTCTTCAGTGATTGGATTTTCACAATATTCTGTGACTTCATTAACAGGATTATCATTAATCACTGTATCTGTGTACGAATTTGTTTTACTTGAAGAAGGTATATCTTCTTTCTTCTGTGACCCTATTAATTGTAACATGTTTCTGTTTCTATGAACAGTTGTCCAATCCCCTATTAGAGAAATGTTTGATTCTTGATAGGGCAGCATATTGTTGCTCCTATTTCTTCCACCACCACGGCCACCACGGCCACGGCCTCTACCCCTATTGGGGGATGTCATTTCCCTGCAAAAATTCACGGGTTAAAAATTTAGTAAAAGAATTATTTTCTTTAATAAAACATATTTGTTTTTCTTTTTTAGAAAGAATACTTTTCATTTCAGTAAGAATCCTGGTATGAGGATCAGTAACAAAATTAAAAGTTATTGCTTCATTTTTAATAATAGTAGTGATACCATTTTGGTCAATATTAATAGGCATCAAACTTTGCAAAAAAGGAGTACCTAAAATAATCCTGTGGGTTAAATTTTTAACTAGAATAAATTGAGTTGGTAAACAAATATTTTGATTGCAAATATAAGTATTAGAAAGTTTATAATTAACTTTCAATCTACTTCCACCAGCTTGAGTGAGAGCTTGAGTAGTCTTTTCAAAATATTTTGCAGGAATAATATTTTCCTGGATACAATTAAGATCAGCACCACTATCAACTAGGGCTATCTCATTTTCTAAAATAAAATTCTTATTAATAACCAAAGCTACTTTTACAAACCATTTTTGTGAAGTTACTCTGTCTAATATAGATAAATAACTTTCACCAGTATCATTGATGCTAGTAGGAATTATGGAAGAAATATTAGAAGGAATTTCCATCATTTTTTTCAGGAATTTCTAAAGAAGAAATTCTAAGAGATAAATTGGCATTATCTTTTTTAATCTGAGCAATTTCAGATTTTAAGAAATTTATTTCTCTTTTCAAATCATTAGTAGAAACAGGAGTTTCTTTAGCGTTTGATTGCCTAAATCTAGACAAAACCTCACTTATCTGGTAAGGTGCATCTATGATTAGAGGCGTTTCTTTTTTGGAATTTTCCTTGATTAGGAATTCTATCATCTTTTTTCTCAGACTATTGTCTGTAATAGACTCCAAAATTTTTAGAGTTTCTTCTTGTTCTTCATTAAGAACATTTAATCCATTCATTTCAACAATGGATTTCCAATAATTCAAGTTATTGCATTGACAGCTATTGTTGTCAATATCAGAATCTGAAGAAGTATCATCATTGATACATTCTATGTCATCACTAGGAGAGTCTTGTTCTGATTCGGAACTGATTAATAGAACTTTTTCTAATTGAGTCCTTAATTGTTCATCCTCCAAGGCGTTCAAGGCTTTTTTAGTCCAGCATTGGTTGGCATAATGTCCAGCCTTGCCACATTTGTGACAAGTAATATTCATTTTCTGGGCTTTCCTCTTTCCTTTATTTTGGAAAGGTTCATCCTGCTTGGGCCTGTTTTTATGAGAATTTTTGGGATTTTTCTTATTAGAAGAATTATATATATCCTTTTTATAAGCTTTATTATTAAAACTTTTTTTCTGTTTATTTAAACCAGGTGGTTTATCTATGTCAAAAGCAAAATGTTCACAAAATTCACCTAATTGATGTTTTTCAGAAAGCTTTTGTTTCTTTAATTGATTCTTTAATTTTATGTCATTACATAAGGATAATCCTTCATTAACACATGTGCTAATTATTTGACCATAGGTTAAATTAGCATAGTCAATATTTATGCCATCACAATTAACCCTTAAAGATTGTCTTACCTTTTCAGCAAAAAGATGGGGTAAACCGTCTACAAATTTAGACTTCCAATGAATAGAGTCAGGATTGGATAATTGAAAAACTCTAGACAAGAAAGTATCCTTATACCATCTAAAATGGGTCAAAGAAGGACACCTTAAATTTTGTAGAAGAGTTTGTAGTTTTTCCGCTATGGGAACAGTTGCTCCTACAAAATTTTGTAAGATAGATAAACACAGTGTATAAACTGCATCTTCTTCATTAGTAGTAATAGTATTACCACTACTTGATTCTGTTTTCACAACTACCTTTTTGTGATTTAGAATCTCTTGTTTTTGAGATATGGTGATATAATTATCCCACCAACTCATTTTATATTAGTTAAAAATTTAACTAGTAGAATTATTTTAGGTACTCCTTTCTTGCATAATATTATGCCTATTAAAAATATTGATCAAGATGGTATCACTACCGTTATAGATAATAAAAAAAATTATATTTAATTTTATTACTGATCCTTATACTAAGATTCTTAATGAGATCAAAGATATTCTTTCTATTAAAGAAAAACAAATATGTTTTCTTAAAGAAGAAATAAATATTTTCGATATTAAGGATCATCTTAAAAAGGATGAAACTAAGAAACAAATTAAGTTGATTGAACAACAATTTGTTTCTGAGGTATGCAATGACTTACCAAATGCTTTTTGGAGTAGGAAACAACATATTGTTTCCGTACCCTATATTGATGATTTTAACGAAAATCAAATTCCCACAAAGGCTAGACCAGCCCAAATGAATCAAGAATATCTTGGTCTTTGTAAAAAAGAAATTAATTCTCTTTTGGAAAAAAGGTTAATTAGGAAATCCAAGTCGTCTTGGAGTTGCACAACATTTTATGTAAATAAAAATGCTGAGAGGGAACGAGGTGTTCCAAGATTAGTTATTAACTATAAACCTCTCAATAAGGTTTTGAAATGGATTAGATATCCAATTCCCAACAAAAAAGATTTATTGATGACGAATGATATTTTTAATCCTTATTCGGATTTTATGATTGTTTATATTGATGATGTTTTAGTATTTTGTAAAACTTTTGACCAACATATCAAACATTTGAAAACGTTTAAAAATTTAGTTAAACATAATGGTTTAGTTATTTCAGCTCCAAAAATGAAACTTTTTCAAACAAGAGTTAGATTTTTAAGACATGAAATTGACCAGGGGACAATTGTCCCTATTAGCAGAAGTATTGAATTTGCTTCAAAATTTCCTGATATCATTTCAGAGAAAAAACAATTACAAAGGTTTCTAGGAAGTTTGAATTATATTTCAGACTATTATGAGAATTTAGCTCAGGATACATCTATTTTATATAATAGATTAAGAAAAAACCCAGGTCCAAGGACTGAGGAACATTCCCAGGCTGTTCAAAGGATTAAGAGCAAAGTAAAATATCTGCCTTGCTTATCCTTAGCCAATCCTAAATATTTTAAGATAGTAGAAACAGATGCTTCTAATTTAGGATATGGAGGTATCTTAAAACAGGTTATACCTGATACGAATAAAGAAGTTTTAGTCAGATTCACTTCTGGAAAGTGGAACCCAACTCAGTCTAAATACTCGATTGTTAAGAAAGAAATGCTTTCTATTATCAAATGTATTTCAAAATTTCAAGATGATTTATTAAATCAAAAAATTTTGTTAAGAATTGATTGCAGCTCTGCTAAATCAATCATTGAAAAAGATGTCAAAAACCTTGTTGCAAAACAAATCTTTGCTAATTGGCAGGCTCAGTTATCAGTTTTTGAATTTGATATCCAATATATTAAAGGAGAAAATAATTCTCTTGCTGATTATTTAACCCGTGAATTTTTGCAGGGAGATGACATCCCCCATTAGGGGTAGAGGCCGTGGCCGTGGTGGCCGTGGTGGTGGAAGAAATAGGAGCAACAATATGCTGCCCTACCAAGAATCAAACATTCCTCTAATAGGGGATTGGACTACTGTCCATAGAAACAGAAACCTGTTACAATTAATAGGGTCACAAAAGAAAGAAGATATACCTTCTTCAAGTAAAACAAATTCTTACAAAGATACAGTGATTAATGATAATCCTGTTAATAAAGTCACAGAATATTGTGAAAATCCAATCACTGAAGACATAATGTATGTCGAAGAAGATGATATGGAATTGACTCCTAATGATGGATGGTCAATTAAAACAAGATACCTCGAATCCAGAGGATATCCTGGACTTAATGGTAAGTCTAGACCACATTTAGAAGTCTTACTTCAAGTTACTGAATCAGTAACAATAACCCATTATTATCAGAATAATAATCCTGATAATTTTATTAATTACAGTAAATGTCATATCAATAAGATATTGACACCCAGAGAATGGGGTTTAAATCCAAATGGAGATAAGGCAATTAAAATTGCTGAAGGAAAAAATGTTCACTTCAATTATTGGGATTATATCCAAGCTTTTACTTTGGCATTTTATTATCAAAATCCGAAGAATAAGCACTCATGGTTTTTCAGTGTTAACCCAGAAATTCTGGCCAAACCAATACCACAATGGTTTTTTAATTGGTGGAGGAAAATTGGTCCTTCAATAGAAGTTCTACCAGAAAATTTACTGGATTTATATAATTCATGGTGTGATCATAATCCTTTATTTTTGAAAAATGCTTCAAAAATGATCACAAGACAAGGTCCTTGTTTTTTCTTTATTAAATTTCAAATTCCTTGGATCTGGAGATGGGCAATTACCATCACAAGGAACAATTATAATGATCCTATCCTTAGAAGACATTTCTTCTCAAAATGGTGGAACAATATGGACGACGAAGACCTCTATAAGATGGAAGTAAAAATTAAAGAAGCTATTAATGAAGACCAGAAGATTCCAAAAGAAAAATTTGGTCAAGGTCTTGATATGGCCCATTTAAAGAATTATTACCAAAAGATTCACCCTAATGAATCTGAGGAAAAAATTATGACCAGAACTCTGGACCATATAAAAAATCAGTTCTTCAAAACTTTTGAAGTTAATGAAGAAATTGCTTCCATGAAGACAAGTTCATCACATGGATCCATGGATTCAAACATTTTTTCTTTAGCTGGAGAATCTCAGCCAGAGCCTTCCCCAGAAGATTATTGGGACTCTCTAATAGAAGCCATGATCCAACAAAAGAATAAAGGAAAAGACAAAAATTAATTAGTTAATTAATTAATTGATGTCGGCAAAAATTATGTGTCGGCAAAAATCCTTTTGCGAACATCCTATCCATGCATAGTAATATTCCACAATTGGAAAAGGTGGAAAGAAATTCTTCCACTAAGCAATAATGCTTCTACTATGTAATTTTGTTTTTAGCTTTGCTGTCATTTTTAGTGCGTCGATGGGGCCCCTAGTGTACCCGTCATTAATTATGATGTTTTGTAATTTTCTACTTTTACTATTTTCTTTTTCTTTTACCGTTTACCGGTTGTAATAGTTTAGCTTTTACTGGCTTAAATAGTAAGCTTTTAGTTTCCTATATAAGGCATTCGTGCCTCAGTTGTAATAACCACTCAATCACTCAACGATCACTTGTTAAATATAAGTTTTAAATTTTCCTTTCATTTGGTGTTTCTCTCTCTCTCTTCCACGCCCTTCACTTCAATTCCTTTCCATTTAAGTCTTCCGTGCAATATTACTCTGAAGTTCAAATCTTAAGGTACTATTCTTTTATTAATTAATTTTGCTTCTACTACTCAAATGAGTAGCTAGATTATTGTTGTGGTAAACGAGGTGAATGGTATCAGAGCCATTCCCAGGGTGAAGTAATTATTCGTATGAAAAAATTATATATATATATATATATATATATATATATATATATATATATATATATATATATATATATATATATCTACATCATATATCAATTCACTCTAAATTAAATCAACCACTTACTATAGGGTACAACCACTTGGTGGCCGATGTAGAATCCCCTTTGACAACTCTAATAACATAATATAAAATTAGTTACAAAATTTCAACCGAAAGTTCAAATACTACAATCTAAACCATGATAAAAAAACTAAAAACTTACTAGCTAAACATGTCTTGGATTTGTTTGTTTGGTTGGCGGCATATGGAACACATCCAGACCCCAGTATTTTGATTTGGGAGTAAGACAACCAGTTGCCAATGTCCACTGCAACATTGATAAACTTAAAATTAAGCAACACACAAACAAAGGAAAATGAATTATCATTTCGTTCAAATATGCAATCACGTACCTATGGCAAAATGGAGTAATATATATTTCCTTATTGGTGGTCAATTTCGCTTGAATATTTTGAAGAACGGCATTCATGGGCATATTCTTCAAGTTAAGCTTATGTGGACACACAATTCCATATAATTCATTGATACCCCTTTCAACACATTGACGATACAGATATCTAGTGGCACGTAAGAAAAACTATCAAATTGATTAATATATGTAGAAAGGCGAGAAATTGACATAATGAAATAAACTTTACTACTTACGTGCACCATATGCTCAAATGGCTTAACACAAGCGACTGTTCACTGGAAACCATGTCCATGATCTCTTTGAAGGAGACAAAGCTCTCATGATCTTCATGCTCCAACCTTATCCTAGCATGTCTCTTATCAGCATACCCGTCAAAAGGATCTCTTTCAGCCAATCGATTTGGACCTCCTCCTCCACATGAGATGGTGAGCAGCTAGCCTTAGATCAAACAGTGGTCATGGGAGAGGGAACCTGAGCAACCGCATTTTAACCTCCTCCACATGAAATGGTGTGTTGAATAATTAAAACATATATATAAATTAAGCTAGAATTTATGAATTGATTCAAATAATATAAACATGTACCTCTGCCAACGCCTTGCGAACTCGGTCTTGCACCATTTCTTCCACGCCATCCATAATTTCTTTCATAAACTCCGCTTTATCAACTTGTGAGCTGCTCAAGGCAGAACGTGCTACACGTCCAAAGTATCTCTTTAGCCCGACACCTTTTCCAGCTCCCCGAACACGCCCGGGATGCTAAGGTGTTCCAATGGCAGCAGTCAAAATATCAATCTTTCCTTGCGGAATGAAAGATCCTTGGGTACTCATAACCGTAAGTTCATCCTACAACAAAAACATGTTAACGTGTTACAATTGAATTACTTAAACAAAGCATACTTTTATTCAACTTAGATCCACACAAAATTTTACTTACAATCTTAGATCCAACTGATGTTGACTCCTCCGATAAATAAGATCTAGACTTGTTTTTACGGCCAGCCTTCCACAGCTCATGACGCTCTGGAGATGTTGGCTCCACCTCCAAAGAAGGATCACCAGACTCCTCCTATATTTTTTTTGATTTGATCTTCTTTCAAAGTCTTCTTCAACTTTTTATAATCGCCTGACCCCATTGTGTGGTTGTATTTATTATTTTTCTGAATATTCTTGACAGCTTCTCTTTTAGCCAGTTACAAAGAACAAACACCACCACATATATAACAGATCATAATGTTTAAGAAACTAAAATATTTGTAGTTAAAATAAGACCACAAACTCCTCAGTAATGCGACTGTTATAAAATGCGGCCCATGTCTCGGTAGATATGCGGCCCATCTGAAGCAAGTGCAAGTATAAGATTTCTTGACTCAGCGCCAAAATCCGGATACAAATTATTAACTTTCTTCCATTGCAAAGAATCGGCCGGATGGCGAAGCTGTCAGTCACATTTCCTCTCATCTGCATGCCACCTAATGGTCTTCACGTCATTTGCATTTGCAAACAAGCGTATGAACCTGGGTATTATTGGAAGATACCATAAAACCTTGGCAGGGGAACCCTATGTGCTGTTGTCGTCACAACTAGATTCACCCGACTTCACTTTGTAGCACGACCAATTACACGTAGGGAACTTGTGCAACTTCTCAAAGTCTTTCCGATACAATATGCAATCATTTGGACATGCATGTATTTTCTGATACTCCACACCCATCGGACACAATATATTCTTCGGATCATATGTACGTTTTGGCAATGTGTTACCTCTGGGAAGCATCTCTACCAACAGCTCAAGCAATTTAGTGAATCCCTTATCAGTCCACCAATTTATCGCCTTCAGATTGATCAATTATAACGTCGTAGACAGCCGTGTGTATTTTGTGCAACCCATAAACAAAGGTTCTTCTTTGTCTTTGCACCAAGTATCATATTCATGCACCTGCTTAAAATATTCAAGACCAATGTCACGTATCATGTACTCCATTCGATCATCCATATCTTCATCGACTTTCACTCTTTTGGACACACTTGGGTTGTCGGTTGATTCACCATGCCATATCCATGTGGTATAACTGGGACAGATCCCATAAACAAAGAGATGGTCCCGTATTACATTTGGTGGTTGTGGGGCTCAATTCACACAAAAACACGGGTAGGAATAAGTTATAACAGTTTTGGGAACATCAGTTTCGAGGACATCAGTTTCGAGAACATCAGTTTTGGCAAAATGTGCTAGAGCAAAATTTATAAACTTTTCGACACCGTTTGCATACTCATCACTCAGACGATTACTTTACATCCAACTACGATCCATGGCTATGCTCCAAAATAATAGACCAAGTATTGTTAAAACAAAATCAAGCCATCACATCAAACCAAGATACTAAGTCTTCAAAAGCATTGAAATGATACTAATTAGTCTTACAATCAAAAAAAATTTAACAGATAGCATTAACTTAGATCATTTTCATCCTTTTCATTCACAAAAAGTAGCATAAATTCAATACCCCAGTGTGTCGTGATACTTTACGTGCCCATCATGATTGGTATCAATGGGGATACAAATTATCATTGCTTCAATAAAAATAAACTACTAAGATAGAAGTATGTCATGAAGGAGCATTTGAATTTCAAAATTCAGAATGCATTGTACAAACCAGAAAAGATCACTTTAAATAAGTGAAAATTTTACCTGATCAAGAATACACGCAAAGAGATCGAGTACATTTTTGGTAATGTGGCACGAAATCTTTATCCAGATCCTTGGGAGAGCGAATTGGTTCAGAGAGTTGCTTGGATACAATCTACAATATATAATAGTTTGTAAAGAGAGAATCCGCTCAATGTCATCAACCAATCAAATTATAAAAAATCACTCTTGTTCGTTAGACAGTAATCCTGGCCCAAGAGTCTCTTGAAAGCTTAACACATCTACGGATGTGATGGATCAAGGAAAGGTTTGTTGTCAATGTGAATTCAGCAACTGAAGTTTACTTCTTTTTTGCTTTTCTGGAATTAAGCCAACACTATAATTCATTTTCTTGCACAGAGCTATTAAATATAGAGTGGGAATAATTTCATTAGTTTGCTCAGAACTTGTAAACTTATGCTGTGTTTTCTTAAAAATACAAAGCTCTCATCTTGAGAAAAAAGCATCTCTGCTTGATTAAGAAGAACCAGGTTTCCCACTTTCCAATCTTGAGAGTTCCATTAGAATTTCCAAGTGAGGTCGTCTCTGTTTGCCACCCACAGAGAGTTCAACTTAAATGTCCACATCATTTACTATCCTTATAGAAGATGTGTCACTTGGTTCCTGATTTTTGTAGATGGATTTGTAACATGAATTTTGTTGTTTGTTTTTTTAATGGTTTTTGGTAGAAGAATCTGATCTACATAAAATCACATGTAAATAATAGTGACTATTTAATTGGGCTAATGAATCTGAACAAAAATAAAAGTGAAACAAGGAAACACGTTTAGTGATAGTATGGTTTGTTTTCAGAGAACAAGGAAACACATTTAGTGAATAGTTTGAACAATGTCAAAAACATAGAACAGTTAGAAACAACTGTGGGTACCTGAACAGCAGGCGACGGCGACGGCACGGCAAGCAAGCTACGGCGAGGGCGACAACGAGCAAGCAACGGTGAGCGCGAGCAACTTAGGGTTTAGAAAATTTCTCTGCACTGAAGGCGATGGCGAGCAAGGCGATGGTGAGATACACTACAAGAAAAGCATGTTTTAGCTACCAACATTTGCGACAGGGCTTAATCCGCCAGTCGTTTGCCACAGATTAGCGACGGCATGTATAAAGAGTAAGAGGTGCGAAATTTCCCGCTGGAGTTTGCCACGGATTTCGTAAAGGGTCGCAATTTGCGACGGAGATACCGTCCCAAGCCCGTAGCAAATGATCTTCACTTAAAATACCAAATACGCGCTCATATCATCAGTTTCCTTCTTCTTTCTATTTCTTTCTCAGACTCCCTCTCCTTCTCTGAACTTCCCTCACGCTGGCCCCCTCACGAAGGCGCCCTCCATCAATCCTCCCTCTCGCGTCGCCGGCCACCACCGTTCCTTCTCCTCCTCTCTTCCACTCCCTTTATGCTACCCGACCCAAACCCCATAACCCATTGTGCGACCCAACTCAGAACCCAAACATTATTCTTCACCTTCTTCATCATCTATCGTAAGTATTGGTCTTCTATTCTATTCTATTCTACTTCTATTCTAATTAGAACTCTAATTTTTGATTTACTGAAAATCCTAACCTTCTCTTCCTAATTCTACAGTTTTAATCCGAACCCTAAGCCCTAATACTCTCTGGTTTTTCTTCCCCTAAGCTCAATGTTTCTGGAAACAAGCTGACTTCCCTTCCTGGAACCATCTGTCAGTGCAAGTATTTAAGCAGTTCACAACAGTGTCATTTCTTTATATTGTTTTATTTGTGTTTATGACCTATTTGAGTGCTAGCTATCAACCATTTACAAATAGCTGAGTGAAATTAGAAAAGAAAATGGATTGATTAAAGATGTATAATGATTAGATTAAAGATTAGACAGTGTGTAGTGTATGTATTGATTGGTACGTGTGTGAAATTAAAAAAGAAAATGGATTGATTAAAGATGTATTGATTGTTACGTCTCACACCCCAAAGGTTATGTTTTGTTTGGTTTGTCTTTGTATACTTAATAATCAACTAATTTAGTTGGTATGTTGATTTGAATCTAAATAATTCTTGGTTGTAAAGTGAGCATGCATGTGTTACAGTATTTGGTGGGACAGATATTATAAGTATATATTTTTAGGACAAAAATTATCCCCTTAGAAAAGAAAATGGATTGAACTAAAATAAAATGCACACCGATAAAGTAAGGCTTGAATGTTCTTATAACTTCTTCATTGGATTTACATTTTGCAGATATTGAATTTCCTTGAAAGTAAGGCTTGAATGTTCTTATAACTTCTTCATAGGTTGGTCTCTTGTAGTCAAATGCCTGCTTCACCAAGCTGTTGAGCCTCATTTGAGTGTTTTTTACAACTATACTTGACAACGTGTACACTCCAAGAGTAATGAATTTCATGCATACATGAGCAAAAATTGTATTTTTACTTAAATTGGTCTAACTATAAGTCTTATAACAATGTTCTTTCATATTTTGTCATTTTATTTGTGTTCAAACTACTTCAAGAAAACTACTTCAAGTGTGCAAACTTTTTGAAATATGTCACTAACAATTCAATGTTCTGTTTCTGTATATATCATCTCATTTCTTAAAGCAAACATCCTCAAGTCAATTTAATAACTTCCTGAAATGATAAATGATTTAATTATCATTGATAGAATCCTTTTTGTATTGGATGATCAGGTCGTTGGTGGAGCTGGGAGATTGACTAATCTGGAAGTTCTCAAATCAATCACTTCTTCCCCTAGTGCACTTTGAAGCTTCTAGGTAAATAGATTGGTTCAGTTGTTGCTCCAATTTTTATTTTGTCTCACCTTGATTTAATGAGTTAAAACCACGAGTGGAGAAAAATGAGTATTTGGGAATTTAAGGTAGATTTGTAGCTGATTTACTTGTTTTTTTTGCTTTGGAACCATCCAGCTTTTGTTTTGGCATTACTAAAGATTTGGGATAGTGATTTATTATGATTGTAGTATATATCTAGGCTAAAGTGCTCCCAGGGTCCCTTATCTTTATTTAAAGTAACGAATTAGTCCTTTATGTTTTTTTTGTCCCAAATAAGTCCTTTATCTTTCAAATTTTTGACACACAAATCCTTTTCCGTTAACAGTGTTGATTTATGTGTCAAAAAAAAGGATTTATGTGTCAAAAATTTGAAACATAAAGGACTGATTTGGGACAGAAAATGATTTATGTGTCAAAAATTTAAAACATAAAGGACTGATTTGGGACAAAAAAGATAAAGGACCAAATCGTTACTTGAAATAAAGATAAGGGACCCAGGGAGCACTTTAGCCATATATCTATTATTTAGTAGCTTTATGCTTTGATTTATGCATAACTTTATTCATTACAATTCCTTTTTTTAGTAGCTTATATTGAAAGTACTAAATTTGGCTGCCAACATATGTGTTCTTATTCAACGCAATCTAAGTTTTATAATGTGTTGTATAGAACAAAACTTCGGTTTGAGTTAACCAAAGATGGCATACCAAATACTATTGTAGGTTATAGCTTTATCAAGCCCAAATAGTCTAACCATTCTTTGATTCTCCATAGTAATTTATAGCTTTTGCAACATATACATAGCTTGGCTTTCATTAGTATATATTGAATCAGTTCACCTATTTCATTCTAGGGGATTTCTGAATTATTAATTCTTGGTACTCAATATAAAATGGGTTGCTATCATTACATAGCCATTGTGTTTGCAGCTATGGCCTATAATTGTCTTGGCATATAATTGTTCTGCTTTGGGTGAAAGAATTTTGGGGATTCTTTTTTTTTTTGTGTTTTGATTTGTGTGGATGTTTAATTTGCAGGAAGAAACTTTAACATACATTGATTTCTATTATTTGAACATATAGCTAGTTGACTTATGGGTTGGCTTAGGAGAATTTTCAAAGTAAACTGTTAACATACTTTATAAGTTTTTCCAAGTGCTAAAATGTTGCAGGTTTCTATTCTAGAAAGTTTCAAGTTTCTAATACTTGTGTTGTTGTTTTTCTAGATTTTCCTGTTTTACACCCTTCATGTTTGATTTGTAATTTGAAGAAATTTGATATGGAATCTATGGTCAAATCAGTTGATAAATGAAGAAACCAATTGCTCTCTCTCTCTCTCTCTCTCTCTCTCTCTCTCTCTCTCTCTCTCTCTCTCTCTCTCTCTTTGATATATTGAGAATTTTAAATGCGCAGAATGGAATTTCCTCCTTCGCACCGCCTTTAGATGTATGATAGGTTGTTTCCAAAAAGTGCGCGTTTGAAACAATCTTTTGTAGTTGGCATGTGGGAGTTTATTCTTTTTGCAATGACACAAGAACAATTTAGAGTTGAAGGGGGGATTCGATGTCCGTGCGTCAAATGTGAATGTGGAAAGATTAGGAATCCAACGGAGGTCGTTGATCACTTGAAGAGAGTTGGGTTTTGGCCTAATTATTGGATTTGGACGTGTAATGGTGAGAAAGGGTTTGATGTCGTCCCAATGGTTGGCGAAAATTGCAGGGGTGCTGCAAGTAATTCCGCGGATATAGGATGTGTTGAACAAATCAACTTGATGAAGAATATGGTTTGTGACGGTCTTGGGGTGAATGTGTCATTCGAGGAGGAGCAATATGATAACATGGAAGAGCTTTCGAATGAGCAAGCACAACGATTTTATAATCTGTTGTTAGATGCAAACAAACCATTGTTTGAAGGGTCAACATACTCAAAGTTTTCGATTTGTGCGAAGCTTTTAGCTCTCAAATCGTTGAGTAATAGATCTGAGGTGGGAATGGACTTGATATGTGATATGATGTCAGGCGTGACACCTATGAATGAAAATTTGCCAAAGAATTTTTACGAGGCTAAGAGGTTAGTTTCTAAGTTGGGATTGGAAGCTAGAAGGATCGATTGTTGTCTGAAATGTCACATGTTGTATTATGACAATGAGTTTGGGAAAAAGGATGCTCCGCCACTTGAATGTAAATTTTGTATTGCGCCGAGGTATCATGCTTGCAAAAGAGGGACTAGTAGTAAGAATAAACCAGTTCCGGTGAAGTCAATGTTCTACTTGCCAATAATTCTAAGGTTGCAGTGAATGTTTGCATCCGAGCACACTGCAGGGAAAATGACGTGGCATTTTGAGAATAAATGTCTCGGTGTGTTGCGTCATCCGTCGGATGGGGAAGCATGGAAACACTTTGATCGGGTACAACCTGAGTTTGCAGCGGATTCACGCAACGTACGGCTTGGGTTATGCTCCGATGGTTTTACGCCATATAACCAAGCATCGGCTACGCCATATTCTTGCTGGCCCGTTATTGTTACCCCGTACAACCTTCCCCCTGAGATGTGTATGACTAAACCTTACATGTTTTTGACTTGTCAGATACCTAGCCCAGAAAATCCAAAAGCAGGCATTGACATCTATTTAGAACCACTAATTGATGATTTGAAGAGGTTGTGGGATGATGTCTGTAACACCCCATTTTCATTTAAATGCTTTTTTAATTATTTGTGTGATTCATTTGATTAGATTTATTTGGTAGATTTAATTAAATAGAGATTAAGTGGTAAAAATAATAATAGAATTAATTATTATTACATGATTAGTATGGGTTGTTCCATAGAGGGGTTAGAAAATAATTAAGTAAGGTGGATATGCCCACCATGGTATTCGAATTAGTTGGTAAGAAGAAAAAGCCCAAAGGAGTGGTAAGTCATGAGAAGGGTTTAGTGATTAGGGGTTTCATGAAAGGTTAGCGCATATTTTAGAAAAAAGAAAAGAAGAGTAACGACTTGGAGAGTGAGGGAGCACTAGTGGAAAAGAAAGGAGAAGAGGCGAGAACCAAGAACAAGAGAGAGAGAAGGAAAAAGCTAGGGCTCCAAGGTTTTAAGGCTAAAGGGATTTCGAATTCTTCTAAAAGGTAAGAGTGGGATTTAATTCAATATAAGGGTTTATGAGGGATCTACATGTGGGGTTTGTAACACCCCGGTATTTTTATCGAGTAAAAATACCCAAGTGTACCATCATAAAATAATCAGAGATATTTTTTCCTGTTTTAGATATTGAACATAAATAAAAATAGCTCATAACCTAGAGTCCAATATCCAATTACCAAGAAATAGCGGAAACGATTTTACAACTTTTACTGATACAAGTTATACAATCGGAAATACAAAAATCTCGAGGGAAAGACATTAACAATGAAAACTAAGTCTTCACCGTCTTCATAAGCACACCACCTAGTTGTGCTTCTTCACCTTTGCTTTTTCCCTTGTTTCTCTGTAAAGATCACAAAATATAAACAGTGAGATACAATCTCAGTGAGTTCTACCGAGACCCCTACTAACACTCGCGGTCCAGTTTTACAACATTGATAACTCAACACGGCACCGACTGCGCGAACGCTACTCTCGATGAACCGCATTATTTACACATAGCATTCCACCGACTGCGCTAACGCTACTCCCGGCGAACCTGCTATAACTCAGTACGACACCGACTGCGCGAACGCTACTCCCGGTGACTCGTATTGTAGTTTAATTTATAAATCAAGTCTCTATAACTTAGCACGACACCGACTGCGCGAACGCTACTCCCGGTGAATCGTACTGCATAACCGTTAACACGACACCGGCTGCGCGAACGCTACTCCCGGTAGACCGTGTCACCTAACCCTTAATACGACACCGGCTGCGCGAACGCTACTCCCGATGAATCGTATCGTTTAACCTTTAACGCGACACCGACTGCGCGAACGCTACTCCCGGTGGATCGCATCCTTTAACATTTAACGTCACACCGGCTGCGCGAACGCTACTCCCGGTGGACCGTATCTTTTAACTTTTAGCGTCACACCGACTGCGCGAACGCTACTCCCGGTGGACCGTATCTTTTAACATTTAATTCGCACTTTAATTAAAAAATCCAGGTTCACACTCGTACTCTAGTTGACCACTTTTCGACCCAATTTTCAATATCAAAAACAGTTCATTTCGCCTTAAAAATAGAATATTCAGTTAGGCCTCTGAATAAGCTTTCCAACGCATCTTAGAACACCTCGATCGGGTTCCCGGATCAAAAGATATCGCGAAACGAAAAACAGTGTTTGGTTGCTGAAAATCTGCAAAGTGGCGCGCGAGTGGCGCGCGGCGGGCAAGCGGCGCGCGAACTGGCAGTAAAATCTGTCAACTGGCGCGCGAGTGGCACGTGGCACGCAAGTGGCGCGTGGGTTGACAGCAGGGGGTCTGTCAAGGGCAGATTTTGGCGGTTTCGCGCGTAAAATCGCGATTCCGCTTAATTCCGATTCTCGTTCCGATTGAAAACAGTTTTCACACACATATAATCAGACCCAATCAACATCAAACAATCAATCAAATCAATCAAAAACTCAATCAAAATGGATTGTATCAAAAACGACATATTTTCCAATTAACGGTTTTTAAGTCAAAATCTTTCGAAATCACATCACCAAACAATATTCCAGTCCAGCGAAAGCGATAAAGCAGTTAATCAATAAATTCGAAACGTAAAATCCTAAACGTGAGGAGAACTCACCCTTGAAGCGTGAACCACGATCGAGCCGAATTCACCGAGTAGCCACACGAACGCTCCCCGCTCCGGCGACACCCAATCCGCTTCCAAAGCTTCCCACTCGATCACGAAACCGCTTTTGACCGAAATGCCGAATTCCTCGAAATCCTCCATGGACACTATTCATCATCTTCCTCCTCATGAAGCACTATTCACACAAAACCCTCAATTTGATTTTCAACCCCAAATCACCCAACTAGCTTCCAATCAACGATCCATCATCCTTGGGTTCGCGTCAACCACCATCCCAAGCTATCCTTGAGCTTCAACCATCGAAACCTCACTTTAGAGCTCCAAATCGAAAATGGTGGATTTGAGGAGAGTGAGTTGATGATGAAGATTTTGGTACCAAAACGAAGAGGGAGTAACGCTGAACGCTTTTCGTGTTGGAAGGAAGTCGTTTTGATGAGCCGAACTATCCCATTTTTCCTCTTCTTCTTCTCCTCTCTTTCTTTCTCTCTTCTTTTCCTTTTCTCTTCTCCTCTCTGTTTCTCACGCTTCCTTCTCTCTTTTCTTTCTTTCTTTTTAATTCTTTCTTTTCTCCCTCACACACATACACGTATATACATATATTTATTTAATAAATATATGGCAACGTGGTCAAATTACCATATTGATCGAAATCTCTTATTTCGATTCCGAAACTTCCTTGATCCGTATTATCCGGTTAACGATCCGATGACAACCAATAATTAATTTTAGCACTCAATAAATTTACCAGTCAAGTACTAAAATAATTCAATTGGGTTAACATCTAAATAATTCTATCAATTATTTTGCGGATGTTACATTCTCCCCAACTTAAAAGAATTTTGTCCTCAAAATTTCGTCAAGTCTTTCATTTGACTAACCGAGAATCGACATTCTCAGAAAGGTCTAAATTTGCTGGAGCACAATCTTGAATCAACGAAATGAGTGTAGAAAATCTTCTCAATCCGGCACATCCATCTTCAAGAATGATCCACTACCACCCTAGAACGCTTCTAAGGTTATAGTCCGAACTCTCTTGTTACAAATCAACACGAGAAACTCATCATTCGCCTACATAGGCTCAGCACCGCGTTCGAAAACACTTCCGAAGCTTCATTCCAATTATCCTCGTTTACTCCCCAACTTTGATTAATCTAAATCAAAGGGTGTAATACAAGACGCTTGATAGAAATATATGTTGAAAATGAGATCCACGAACTGGTACTCCTCGGTAAAGGTAAAAACAAACACAATTTCTCCGAAGGGGGGGTATAAGCACGTTCTCAACAAATCTTCTAAAAATTACATAACAGTTCTCGTACACATTGACAATGTGACGGAAAAGTCATTTGTGAAACTTCTTGACTCGTCCCCAAGATTTCGAGATAACACTTTTCAAAAGAAGATGAAATGAGAATTTACCAGAAACATTTATCTTAAACGTAGAAATAAACCGTGGGGACATCAAATCAATTTGAACGTACTGAAAATCATCTCTGTTGTTCTCAAAACAACCATCAAACAGAACTCAGAGCTCTTTTTCCTCTACTGCAACTTCATCACGAGGTTTTTACCAACGACGCACCCGATTCCTTTCCAAATTAGTCCATAGCGTTGAGAACTTCTCCTCAACCTAAGTAATCCTCCTAGGATTTTCTTCCTCAATCAGATTTTATTAACCTCTTGATTCGTTCCCGAAATTAACTTTAGCATGGGGGTTTTCACAAAATGATTTTTTCAAAACTACCATACCGCACGCCGAGCTTCACTTCGGAAATTTCAGACTCTTGCAAGCAGATCCATCAATTAATCCTTTGGTGGTTAATCGCAATGTGAAAACAGTCAGCAGTTACCTCACTTACATATTCGTATTCACGTTTGACTTGTCAAACGGAATCACATAATACTATCTGATTGTTAACCTTCGACGAAATTTCTGTCTCCTAAGACAAGTAGACAATCCTAACACAAAGATTGGGTCTGGACACGACCCTTAGCCGCAGTTAAGATAGTTATCAGCTCGGATAGCGGAGACAATGCTAATCCCAACCGATTTACACATGCTTGTGCTATAAAACAATGGGTTGCACCCGAATCGTATAATATACTGACGGGGTTATTGAAAACTGGTCCCATACCCCTCCGTAACTTGTCAGCAGTTGTAACTGTCTGAGCATCCAAAGTGTTGACTCGTCCTTGCCTTGGAGCTGCTTGTGACTCCTTGGAACTTTTCCTTGCAGGGCACTCTTTACCATAGTGACCCTCTTCATTACAATAATAGCACCGATTAGATCCTTACTTACAATCACCACTGTGATGCTTTCCACAGTTAGAACATCTTCTACCTTTGAAGAATCGAAGAATTGCACAAGCTTTTCCTTTGATGAAATTATCTTAGGACTTTGCATTCGGAGTTGATAATTCAACTACCTTCCTTCTTTTCCCATACTCCCTATGAGATCATCCTTGGCGACATAGGCTGATTGCACTAAGGCAACATAATTGGTTATAGTATAAGAACTAAGACCCTAAGTCATAAAAGCACTAAGGCCCCTCTTATACTTCTGCATTCTCCATTCGTCATCCGGAGCTTACTTTACCACTTGGTAAAATTGAAACAACTTCCAAACTTAGCGGTGTAACCTTCCACCATCATGTCACCTTTCCTGAGGATGCACCGGTTGGAGATTCCGGCTTTGGTCGAGGACTGCGTCTTGATCATCCTGTCATAATTCCGCTTATGATGCACTAAGTATTAAGTTGATCAGGCTCAATGTCTCTTAGCATCACAAGTGTAATTACAAAAAGGACTAACAAGGAATCGACTCAACCCTAAACTAAGTCCGACTAGGTCGAACTGCTCTGATACCAACTGTAACACCCCGGTATTTTTATCGAGTAAAAATACCCAAGTGTACCATCATAAAATAATCAGAGATATTTTTTCCTGTTTTAGATATTGAACATAAATAAAAATAGCTCATAACCTAGAGTCCAATATCCAATTACCAAGAAATAGCGGAAACGATTTTACAACTTTTACTGATACAAGTTATACAATCGGAAATACAAAAATCTCGAGGGAAAGACATTAACAATGAAAACTAAGTCTTCACCGTCTTCATAAGCACACCACCTAGCTGTGCTTCTTCACCTTTGCTTTTTCCCTTGCTTCTCTGTAAAGACCACAAAATATAAACAGTGAGATACAATCTCAGTGAGTTCTACCGAGACCCCTACTAACACTCGCGGTCCAGTTTTACAACATTGATAACTCAACACGGCACCGACTGCGCGAACGCTACTCCCGATGAACCGCATTATTTACACATAGCATTCCACCGACTGCGCGAACGCTACTCCCGGCGAACCTGCTATAACTCAGTACGACACCGACTGCGCGAACGCTACTCCCTATGACTCGTATTGTAGTTTAATTTATAAATCAAGTCTCTATAACTTAGCACGACACCGACTGCGCGAACGCTACTCCCGGTGAATCGTACTGCATAACCGTTAACACGACACCGGCTGCGCGAACGCTACTCCCGGTAGACCGTGTCACCTAACCCTTAATACGACACCGGCTGCACGAACGCTACTCCCGATGAATCGTATCGTTTAACCTTTAACGCGACACCGACTGCGCGAACGCTACTCCCGGTGGATCGCATCCTTTAACATTTAACGTCACACCGGCTGCGCGAACGCTACTCCCGGTGGACCGTATCTTTTAACTTTTAGCGTCACACCGACTGCGCGAATGCTACTCCCGGTGGACCGTATCTTTTAACATTTAATTCGCACTTTAATTAAAAAATCCAGGTTCACACTCGTACTCTAGTTGACCACTTTTCGACCCAATTTTCAATATCAAAAACAGTTCATTTTGCCTTAAAAATAGAATATTCAGTTAGGCCTCTGAATAAGCTTTCCAACGCATCTTAGAACACCTCGATCGGGTTCCCGGATCAAAAGATATCGCGAAACGAAAAACAGTGTTTGGTTGCTGAAAATCTGCAAAGTGGCGCGCAAGTGGCGCGCGGCGCGCAAGCGGCGCGCGAACTGGCAGTAAAATCTGTCAACTGGAGCGCGAGTGGCGCGTGGCGCGCAAGTGGCGCGTGGGTTGACAGCAGGGGGTCTGTCAAGGGCAGATTTTGGCGGTTTTGCGCGAAAATCGCGATTCCGCTTAATTCCGATTCTCGTTCCGATTGAAAACAGTTTTCACACACATATAATCAGACCCAATCAACATCAAACAATCAATCAAATCAATCAAAAACTCAATCAAAATGGATTGTATCAAAAACGACATATTTTCCAATTAACGGTTTTTAAGTCAAAATCTTTCGAAATCACATCACCAAACAATATTCCAGTCCAGCGAAAGCGATAAAGCAGTTAATCAATAAATTCGAAACGTAAAATCCTAAACGTGAGGAGAACTCACCCTTGAAGCGTGAACCACGATCGAGCCGAATTCACCGAGTAGCCACACGAACGCTCCCCGCTCCGGCGACACCCAATCCGCTTCCAAAGCTTCCCACTCGATCACGAAACCGCTTTTGACCGAAATGCCGAATTCCTCGAAATCCTCCATGGACACTATTCATCATCTTCCTCTTCATGAAGCACTATTCACACAAAACCCTCAATTTGATTTTCAACCCCAAATCACCCAACTAGCTTCCAATCAACGATCCATCATCCTTGGGTTCGCGCCAACCACCATCCCAAGCTATCCTTGAGCTTCAACCATCGAAACCTCACTTTAGAGCTCCAAATCGAAAATGGTGGATTTGAGGAGAGTGAGTTGATGATGAAGATTTTGGTACCAAAACGAAGAGGGAGTAACGCTGAACGCTTTTCGTGTTGGAAGGAAGTCGTTTTGATGAGCCGAACTATCCCATTTTTCGTCTTCTTCTTCTCCTCTCTTTCTTTCTCTCTTCTTTTCCTTTTCTCTTCTCCTCTCTGTTTCTCACGCTTCCTTCTCTCTTTTCTTTCTTTCTTTTTAATTCTTTCTTTTCTCCCTCACACACACACACACGTATATACATATATTTATTTAATAAATATATGGCAACGTGGTCAAATTACCATATTGATCGAAATCTCTTATTTCGATTCCGAAACTTCCTTGATCCGTATTATTCGGTTAACGATCCGATGACAACCAATAATTAATTTTAGCACTCAATAAATTTACCAGTCAAGTACTAAAATAATTCAATTGGGTTAACATCTAAATAATTCTATCAATTATTTTGCGGATGTTACAGGGTTTTAGGGTGTCTTGATCACCATATTGTTGTCTTGAAAAATCGCATGCCCTATGATTGTGTGCCTTGTTGAGTAATTTGATGTATGCTTGATTTCCTCACATTCCTATGCCTAAATGACATGTTGTTATGCTCATAATAATAATTGTTGCCATATGATGATTTGTTGTTGAGAATTTATGATTTTGCATGTCAAGTGTTTGAGCAAATGCATAAGTATGTGGTGTTGAAATTGTTGTTTGGGAATTGATCATGATGAGTTCTACTTGTTTATGGTCTTTGTGTATTTCTGGACACTGTTTCGGTTTTTCTGAAACTGGTACTATTTGGCTGATCCAAAAATTATGTGGATGTTTGTTTTTGAAAATAGACTTAAAACCGGTCGTTTTGGCACTGGTTTCGCTCAATTTGGAGTTGTGTAGCTCAAGTTATGAGTGTTAGGTCAAATTTCTGGAATCAAACTGTGAGTAGGTTCGGTTTTTGTAGGCTTTGTGTTATCAATTGAACTCTGTTTTGAACGATTCTTGTTTCATTGGAAAGTAGACTTAATTCTCTACGAAATAGGCACTAGTTTCATGAAATTTCATTAAGAAATGAGAAAGAAAATTTGGTTGCAAGATGGGTAGAGAGTTCTGTCCGATTTTGGTACCACAGTGTAGTGTTTTGAAAAACTGTACCAACTGGATACTTATTTTGAAAAATAAAAACCATAGGCAGAAACTACACTCAGAGGGCTTTCCGATGAGTGGTCTTTTGATGAAATCCGATGTTGTTTGCTATTTTAATTAATTCGCCGAAGTAGGTGTACTGCTGTAGGAATTCAGCACTTGTGCTGTGTTGCCATTCTGTGTTGTGTTGCTATCTTCGGATCCCTACCCATGGGCGCCAAGCCCTATTTTGTTTCTCTTGGTGTTTTGGTCCGTGCCTTTGTTGGATGCCTTGCCTAATCATATTGAGTCATTCCATTCTTGCTCCTGTGCGAATTGTTCACTTTTGCGAAAATTTGGTTGGATCCCCTTCGCTGGGCGCCACTTTCAGGATTTCTTAGTTTTTCCAAAATTGTTTTCGAAATAACTTTTGACTCGGAGGTCCGATTGAGACGATTCAAAATGTTTTGGAAAGCTTATTCGGAGGCCTAACTGAATATTCTAATTTGAGGCAGAGTGTTCTATTTTTCTGATGTTTTCTGGGCGCCTCAAGTGGCTGTCCCCGGTGGTTGTTATCGTTGGCGTAGTAAAACTATTTTGATGTTTAAAGCCCTTCTTGATGTACTATAGTATCGTGAGCTGGTGTAAACTATTTTTGGTGTACTTTTGGTGTTGTGGACTGATGTAAATATTGTTGTGGCTGATTTGATGGATATTTTGTTGTTGTTGTGACGTAGGCCTATGGCCAGCGTTGTCTATATTTTAGGCCCTTCGGCCAGTGATGTGATTTAGGCCTATGGCCAGTGACGTTGATGTGTGATTGTTTGACTGTTGTGCATACATCATTGAGCCGCATGCATACCATGAACATTAGGCCTTGTGCCAGCGACGAGGAAATTAGGCCTTTGGCCAGTGGCGTAGGTTGGTACCACATGCATGTGCATTGCTTGAGTCTCATATCGCATTCATATTGCACGACTGATTGAATGAAGTTGTTTGGCCATTGTGATGTGTTGTTAAAGTGATGTGTTGTTGTGAAAGTGACGTGTTAATGTGTACTTAGCTGTTATTAACTGTTAAGAGTGATGTTGCTTGTTGTGATTAATTGATGTCTTGAGCTTTGTATGTGGTCTTTCATACACTTCTTATATTGTATGGAATCTCACCCCTTTTTGTGGTTGTTACTTTATAGGTGAGCCCGAGTGAAGATTGTAGTCTTCCTTTTGCCTGGTGTCGTCTGCTCTGATAGGTAGCACTTGGGGGAAGGGTCGATTACTGTTTTTAATTAAATTTCGGTTGATGTTGAATCTTTTAGTAATTGGTGCACTTTGCACTTTGTCGGTTGTTGATGTTTTTAAAAGATGTTAAATAGTTCCACTGCATGTTTTGAGAAGCTACGAGTTTTTGTTTTACGTTGAAAAATGCGACACTCTTTTGGCGCGAAAAACTCTGATAAATTATGAATAAACGATGGGTGAAAAAAGGGTGTTACATTAGTGGTATCAGAGCAATGGTTGGTCCGTCCGGCCAAGTCGTCGAGTCATTGTGTCGGTGTACGACCAACTGTTGTATTTTTATTCTGACTATTGTTTGTTTCTATAGCATTAAGTTGCGATGGCGGGGAGAAACGATGGTGCGATCGCTGCTGCATTGGAAGCTATGGCCCAGGTGGTGCAGAGTCAGCAGAGTGGCGGTGAGAATGCTGGGTCCCGTAGCTTAGCTACGTTTCAGAGAGAGAACCCGCCGGTGTTCAAGGGGAGATATGATCCCGATGGAGCTTTGGCGTGGCTGAAGGAGATGGAGCGCATCTATCGGGTGATGGACTGCACCGTGGCGCAGAAGGTCCGGTATGGCACCCACATGTTGGCTGAGGAAGCCGATGATTGGTGGATGGAGGCCAGTCAAAGGTTGGAGGCCGCAAGTGAGGAGGTCACCTGGGCCGTGTTTCGTAGAGAGTTCTTGAGGAAGTACTATCCGGAGGACGTCCGCGGAAAGAAGGAAATTGAGTTCTTAGAACTGAAGCAGGGGGATAAGTCTGTAACTGTAACACCCCGGTATTTTTATCGAGTAAAAATACCCAAGTGCACCATTCCTAAAACATCAGAGATATATTTCCTGTTTAAATACTGAACACCACAATAAAATTTTCACTGAATAACAACAGAACAGTCTTAAACATAAATAAGACCATAAACCATCAGTGAAATACAGTGTTCAATATCGCACAAGAAAGCGGAAATAAATACATAACTTTTACAACAGTTAAAGACATAATGTTGTGATACATAACTAATAAGGGAAAACATAACTTAAGCATAAAAGCTAAGTCTTCAGCAGCCATCCGAGTACCACCTACTCGTGCCTCTTGGATCTCCACTTTCCCTGTTTATCTGTAAAACCACAACATATAAACAATGAGATACAATCTCAGTGAGTTCTACCGAGACCCCTACTAACACTCTCGGTCCATTTAAAACGTTTGTATGATTTGACACGGCAGCGACCGCAATCCACTTGCTAATCCCGGTATACCATACAATAAGGCTTCGACCTAGTAAGACACCGGCTGCAATCCACTTGCGTCTCCCGATGAACTAGCATCTTAGGCCTTTCTACATACCACCGGCCGCAAACCTTGCATCTTCCGGAGAACGTAGTACAATTCCTTTTAACACAACACCGGCCGCAAACCTTGCATCTTCCGGTGAACGTAGTACAATTACTTTTAACACAACACCGGCCGCAAACCTTGCATCTTCCGGTGAACGTAGTACAATCACTTTTAACACAACACCGGCCGCAAACCTTGCATCTTCCGGTGAACGTAGTACAATTACTTTTAACACAACACCGGCCGCAAACCTTGCATCTTCCGGAGAACGTAGTACAATTACTTTTAACACAACACCGGCCGCAGACCTTGCATCTTCCGGTGAACGTAGTACAATTACTTTTAACACAACACCGGCCGCAAACCTTGCATCTTCCGGTGAACGTAGTACAATTACTTTTACACAACACCGGCCGCAAACCTTGCATCTTCCGGTGAACGTAGTACAATTACTTTTAACACAACACCGGCCGCAAACCTTGCATCTTCCGGTGAACGTAGTACAATTACTTTTAACACAACACCGGCCACAAACCTTGCATCTTCCGGTGAACGTAGTACAATTACTTTTAACACAACACCGGCCGCAAACCTTGCATCCTCCGGTGAACGTAGTACAATTACTTTTAACACAACACCGGCCGCAAACCTTGCATCTTCCGGTGAACGTAGTACAATTACTTTTAACACAACACCGGCCGCAAACCTTGCATCTTCCGGTGAACGTAGTACAATTACTTTTAACACAACACCGGCCGCAAACCTTGCATCTTCCGGTGAACGTAGTACAATTACTTTTAACACAACACCGGCCGCAAACCTTGCATCTTCCGGTGAACCCCATAACCAATAGTGTCTCCTAATGGCACGGAGCCTAGGGTAAGGGTTCATGACTACCCCGCCTAGTATGTCAACATGGGTCGTCACCCAAACTCGATATAATATATATATCTACAATCATATGAACATTTAGTTCATTAAATTATACTTTACTACATAGGACTCATAGTCCATTTGTTATAAATAAAACATATCCGCACACGTGTACTATTGTTCGGCTTTTCGAAAGAATTTCAACTTCAAAAGTATTTTATAAAATCCTTTTGAAACATACCAAAAATCATGGCATTATAAGCCTAATATCATTATAGAAGGGTTAGGAAAGGATTAGGAGAGGATTGGAACCGATCGGGATCGTTTCGGGCAAGTTTGGAGAATTTTGGACAGAACACAGCGCACAGTTCGTGCGCCCATACACACGGGTCGTGCGCCCTGTAATGCATTTTTGAAAACAGAAACAGAATGACACGCACGGTCCGTGCGCCTGGTGTAACACCCCAAAAATAATAGATTAAATTATTTAATTAGTTAAAAGAAATTGGGTGGTAGAAATAATAATATAATTATTATTTATTACTTATTAAAATGAGTATAAGGTGTTTTAAATAAAATAAGGAGCAGTATTGTAATCGGATAAGGTGTTGTAATTAAATTGGGCTTAAGCTGCGGGGAAGCCCGCAATCCAAGCCCGACAACCTAAGCGCATATAAAAGCTGAGATTTTAAGGTTTTGGTTCATTTTGAGAAAAAGAAAGGAAAAATGCGAATAGAGAGAGTGGGAAGGGAAGGAGGGCGCGGCGCCCATGAGGAGAGGAGGAGAGGTGAAGTGCGCCAATCTCAAGGAGAAAAAGGAGAAGGGTCGTGTTGCGGGTTCTTTGGAGCTTACGTATGGAGTTATCGTGTTCGTCATAATCTAAAGTAAGGGTGGGTCTCATCTTCTCTATAATTGGGAATTATGATGGGTTTTTATGTTTGGGTAAGGTTCTAAGTTAATTGTTAAATTGATTGTGTAATTAATTTCATGATTGTTGTGATAATATTTTGAATTGGGTGATTTATGGTGTCTTGGTGTCAAAAAAATTGATTATGTGACTATGTTTGCCTCTAGAATGTTTGATATGTTGACTCAATGAGAAAGTATGTGAATTATGATGAATAATTGATGTTTGTTGATATGTGTGATTGAGACATGAATTTAATTGGTGATTGGTGACAATGATTATTCATGAATTGGTGTTGAATTGGTGATTTGAACATAAGGTGTCTATGTCTCAATGTCATAATTGTTGCGGTCATTGGCGTGGCATGACGTGGCCTTAAACCCGAATCGGGACGCCTTATATTTTGGAGTTTATGTTGGTATTCGCGTGGCATGACGTGGCCTTAAACCCGAATTGGGAGCGTGACAAGTTTCGGGGTCAAAAATTGATGTGTCGTGTTGTGTATTTTCTGAACACTGTTTCGTGTTTTCGTAAACTGGCACTGTTTGGTCGACTCAAAAAATTGGTGGCTGATTGCGTTAGAAAGTAGACTTAACGCCGGTCGTTTTGGCACTGGTTTCGTTTAAATCGGAGTTGTGTAGCTCAAGTTATAAGTCTCCAAAGTCGGGTCACAAAATTCTGTCCGAATTGGTACCTCTCTGTAGTAATTTGAAAAACTGTACCAGTTGGATACTTATTTTGAAAAATGAAAATCACAGGCTGAAACTACACTCAAAGAGCTTTCCAATGAGTGGTCTTTTGTTGAAATCCGTTATCGTTTACTATTTTAATTAATTCGCCGAAGTAGGCGCACTGCTGCAGGAAAAATCTGCACAGTTGCTGTGTGTTGCTTGCTGTGTTGCTGTTCTGCTGCAGTGTTGCTGGCAGAACAGTGACAAATGTGTTTTTCGTCAAAAACTCGATTTTCTAACCACTTTTTCCCTAGCCAAATTTTGTATTGACCGAGCAACTTTTTATTGTGAACGTTTTGGCTCGAGCGGATTTTCTGTAGCACTCACCATTTGGGAGATGTGCGCAAGTTTTGGTTTATGTGTGTGTTGCACAGTGACAGTGTTGCTGCCACTGTGCAGTGTTGCTGTCAAGACTGTTAAAAAATGGTCTTTTGTGGAAAACTCGATTTTCTGAGCACTTTTTCCCTAGCCAAATTTTGTATTGACCGAGCAACTTTTTATTGTGAACGTTTTGGCTAGAGCGATTTCATTTTATCCCGTGTCGTTTGTGAGTTGTCCCGGTGATGTCTAGGTGCGTCTAGGTGCGTCTAGGTGTGTCTAGGTGTGTTGCCTGGGCACAGGGCTCCGGAGCCCTGTGCAACATTTTTCCTCTGTTTAGCGTGCTGTTTTGGTCCCTATGTGCTGTTGTGGTCTAAAATGACTGTTTTGCCCCTAGTGGCCAAAGTTGATGGTAATGATGTGTAAATGACGAGGATGCCCTTGGTGGCTAGTCAAATGACTGTTTTGCCCCTAGTGGCCAAAGTTGATGGTAATGATGTGTAAATGACGAGGATGCCCTTGGTGGCTAGTCAAATGACGTTTTTGCCCTCAGTGGCTATGATTTGAGTTGATTGATATTTATGTGTAAGTGACGATGAAAACCCAGTGACGTTTGAGGCCCGAAGGGCTAAGTGATGTTAAGGCCTAAATGGCCAGGGACGTTGTGTGCTGATTGTGAATTTGATAGGTGCTGTGCTCTTGCGAGCAAAAACCGGTAAGTGACGGGTCACATAGTTGACTATGATTTGAGTAATTGTGTGTTTGTGTGTTGTGAGTGGTGCATGTCATAGTGTCTCATGCCCATATGCATAAACCCAGTGACGTTTTGGGGCCTGAGTGGCTAAGTGACGATGAGGCCTTAAGGGCTAAGCGACGTTTGTGAAAAGGTACCTCATGCATATGCCCGCGAGTGGGTTGCATTTCATACTCCTGCATGACATTGTGACGACTCGTTGTGCCGAGTAACTTGATGATGTAATTGACTGTTTTACCCTTGATGATGTAATTGACTGTTTTACCCTTGATGATGTAATTGACTGTTTTACCCTTGATGATGTAATCGACTGCTTATCCTTGATGATTGACTTGATGTTCGTGATGTGGTTGATATAGTGTCTTGGCTCTAGCATAGTGCTTATCATACGCTTTATTATATTGTTAGATGAACTCACCCCTTCTGTTTGAATGTTACCCCTATGCGGTAACGTGCAGGTGATCCTTGAGTGAAGGCTTAGGTACCTTCACTAGCTGAGTCGGGTCGTCTGCTCTGATATGTAACACTAGGGAGGGGAATGAATGTTGTTTAAGTCATTTATGACTATTGTGGTTATTGGATTTTAGTATTGCAAGCCTGGCATAGTTGTAATGCCTTTTATGATTAAACTGTTGAATTTTCGATGTGAAGTTGTATTTTAACTGATAATGACGCTTTGAAGTTATTATAAGAATGTTTTTGAAAAGCGAGTTATTTGAAGTGTGACGTTTTAGCGAAGTAAGTGTGACATCCCTTGTGGTGTAAATAAATTTTGAAAACTCTGATATTTTTATTAAACAAATTACCGGGTAGAAAAGGGGTGTTACACCTGGGACGCACGGTTCGTGCACTTTTGACAGCAGTGTATTTTATCCCGTTTTCGCATTTTTCGTCGTTCCGACCAATTCCGATACCTGTTCCAGTCCAGTCCCAACATAAAAACAGTCCAAAACATATACAAACAATAATAATCATCAATCAATCAATCCAAAAACCAATTGGACATAAAACGCGATTTTCGTACAAAATACGTTTTCGATAACGAACCAAAACCGAAACACATTTCACAAATTAAGTTTATTAATTCAAAAGCCTAAACGTGAGTAAAACTCACCCTTGAAGCGTGAACCACGATCGAGCCGAATTCACCGAGTAACCACACGAACATTCCCCGCATAAACTTTCCGTTCCGACGACGCTCAAATCCGCTTCCAAAACTTTCCGCTCGATCACGAAACCTCTTTTGACCGAAATGCCGAATTCCCCGAAATTCTCCATGGATACTATTCATCATCTTCCTCCTCTAACCTCCATGACACTAGTCACACATAACCCCAATTATTTTGATTTCTCAATCCCTAACCTTTGCTCCTTCAAAATCGCCCTAGCCTTAATACCCAAGCTTCCATTTCAAGTTTCCATGCTTCATGACCCACAAAGAAAATGAATACCACAAAATCCCTCAATTTTGTCTCAAATTCGAAAATGGCAAAGGGATGGAGAGTGAGTTGATGATGATGATGTTGGTACCAAATCGAAGAGGAAGGAACGCCGAACATTTTTCGTGTTGGAAGAAAGTCGTTCTCTTCTTCCTCCCAAACCCATTCTCTTCTTTTCTCTCTTTCTCTCCTTTCCCCTCTCTGTAACTCTCTCTCGCATTCTTTCTTTCTTTTCTTTCTTAATTCTTTTTCTTTCCTTTCTCTTTAACACACACACACACTTATATTTATTTATTTAATATATAAGCTGTAACGCGGTCAAATTACCATATTGATCGAAATCTCTTATTTCGATTCCAAAACTTCCTTGACCCGTATTATCCGGTTAACGATCCGATGACAACAAATAAATAATTTTAGCACTCATTAAATTTACCAGTCGAGTACTAAATTAGTTTAATTGGGTTAACATCCAAATAATCCCATTAATTATTTTGGGGATGTTACATTCTCCCCAACTTGAAAGAATTTGGTCCTCAAAATTTCGCTAAGTCTTTCATCCGACTAACCGAGGATCGACATTCCCAGAAAGGTCTAAATTTGCGAGAAAACAATCTTGAATTAACGAAATGAGTGTAGAAAATCTTTCTAAAGTTGACACATCAACTTCCCGTGCTAAGCGAATAGAATCCTTTAATGAGCTAGAGATCTTCATATGGCTCAACACTAACCGGTTCCTCCTTGATCTTGAATTCAGATTTAAGTCTCTAAAAGACTCCGATGATTCCATCTCATGCATCAATAAACTCGGTCATATGGATGGACTTCCTACTCAGTGCATCAGTTACAACACTGACCTCTCTTGAATGCTACATCAACACAAATTCATAATCCTCCAGAAACTCAACACACTTCTCTGCCTGCTATTCAGTTCTTTCTGATCAAACAGATACTTTAAACTTTTGTGATCACTAAAGACTTCGAAACGAGACCCATACAGGTAACGTCTCCAAATCTTCAGTGCATACACAATAGCTGCCAATTACAAATCGTGAGTCGGATAACTCTTCTCATTGAGACCTTAATTGTCTGGATGCATATGCTACCTCTTGTTGATTCTGCGCAAGAACACATCCTAAACCCTTCCCAGAAGCATCGCTGTAAATTTGGAATTGCAAAGACGGATCTGGAAGAATATGGATTGGAGCAGAAGTCAACCGAACCTTCAAATCTTGAAAACATTCTTCACAATCGGCATCCCGCGTAAAAGGTTGACCCTTACGAGTTAACCAAGTAAGTGGAAGAACCAATAGTGAGAATCCTTCGATAAACTTCCTGTAGTACCCGGCTAGACTTAGAAAACTTCTGATTTCGGTGGCTAACGTTGGTCGTTCCCAATTCAACACCGCTTCCACCTTACTAGGATCCACCGCAACTCCCGATTGGGAAATCGCGTGTCCCAAAAACTTCACTTCCGGCATCCAGAAGTCACTCTTCGACGGCTTGGCACACAATTTCTTCTCTCGGAGTACGTTCAGAATAATGCGGAGATGTTGGGCATGCTCCCCAATAGTCTTAGAGTACACCAAGATATCATAAATGAAAACTACAACAAACTGATCCCGGTAAGGGTGGAAAACCCTGTTCATGTAATCCATGAATACCGCTGGAGCATTAGGTAGACCGAAAGGCATCACTACTAACTCGTAATGTCCATACCTAATACGGAAAGCTGTCTTCGGAATATCTAAGGCTCTAACTTTTAATTGATGATAACCTGACCTCAGATCAATTTTTGAAAACATTACGGCACCTCGAAGTTGATCCAGCAATTCGTGTATCCTTGGCAAAGGATATTTGTTCTTGATTGTCACTTTGTTGAGTTATCGATAATCAATGCACAATCTCATGCTACCATCTTTCCTTTTGACTAACCACACCAGAGCACTCCTTAGAGAAGCACTCGGTCGAATGAATTTCTTTAACATCGACTCTTCAAGTTGAGACTCCATTTCCTTTAATTCTAAAGGAACATTCAATAAGAAACAATAGGTATTGATCCCGAGTCAGGAACCAATTCTACAGTAAACTCTACCTCTCGCTCTGGAGGTTCAGAAGAAATTTCATCGTGAAAACATCCAGAAAGTCATTCACAACCTGAATGTTCGCCAAATCTAAACTAATTTCAGTGGATGCAGATAACACACTAACATGTGCTTCCGCACCTTGGAATGAAGATTGACCGTCTAAGGTGAACTAGGTAACCGCTTCAGAATTTGTCCTAGACAATTCAACTGGTTCTGAAGCGAAGCTGATAGTTGATTAACACAGCCGATTGCAACATGATTTGCAGTCATCCAATTCATACCCAAAATCGTGTCCACACTTCTCATAGGCAAACATAATTTTTACAACGAAATTTCTGCCTCCTAAGACAAGTAGACAATTCTATACAAAGATTAGGTCTGGACACGACCCTTAGCAGCAGTTAAGATGGTTATCGACTCGGATAGCGGAGATAAGGCTGATCCCAACCGATTCACACGCGATCGGGATATACAGCAATAGGTTGCACCCGAATCATATAATATACTGATCGAGTTATTGAAAACTGATCCCATAACCCTCAGTAACTTGTCAACAGTTGTAACTGTCTGAGCATCCAAAGTGTTGACTCGTCCTTGCCTTGGAGCTGCTTGTGACTCCTTGGAACTTTTCCTTACGGGGCACTCTTTACCATAGTGACCCTCTACATTTCTATAATAGCACCGATTAGATCTTCGCTTGCAATCACCGCTGTGAGGCTTTCCACAGTCAGAACATCTTCTGACCTTTTGAAGAATCAAAGAATTGCATCTGCTTTTCCTTTGATGAAATTATCTTAGGACTTTGCATTCGGAGTTGATAATTCAACTACCTTATTTCCTTTCCCATATTTCATATGAGATCATCCTCGGCGACATAGACTGATCGCACTAAGGCAACATAATTGGTAATAGTATAAAAACTGCGACCCCCAAGTCATAAAAGCACTTATGCCCTTCTTATACTTCTGCATTCTCCATTCGTCACCCGGAGCTTACTTTACCACTTGGAAAAACTGAGACAACTTCTCAAACTTAGCGGTGTATTCTTCCGTCGTCATGTCACCTTTCCCGAGGATGCACCGGTTGGAGATCCCGGTCTTGGTCGAGGATTGCGTCTTGATCATCTTGCCATAATTCCGCTTATGATGCACTAAGTATTAAGTTGATCAGGCTCAATGCCTCTTAGCATCACAAGTGTAATTACAACCAGGACTAACAAGGAATCGACTCAACCCTAAACTAAGTCCGACTAGGTCGAGCTGCTCTGATACCAACTGTAACACCCCAGTATTTTTATCGAGTAAAAATACCCAAGTGCACCATTCCTAAAACATCAGAGATATATTTCCTGTTTAAATACTGAACACCACAATAAAATTTTCACTGAATAACAACAGAACAGTCTTAAACATAAATAAGACCATAAACCATCAGTGAAATACAGTGTTCAATATCGCACAAGAAAGCGGAAATAAATACATAACTTTTACAACAGTTAAAGACATAATGTTGTGATACATAACTAATAAGGGAAAACATAACTTAAGCATAAAAGCTAAGTGTTCAGCAGCCATCCGAGTACCACCTACTCGTGCCTCTTGGATCTCCACTTTCACTGTTTATCTGTAAAACCACAACATATAAACAATGAGATACAATCTCAGTGAGTTCTACCGAGACCCCTACTAACACTCTCGGTCCATTTAAAACGTTTGTATGATTTGACACGGCAGCGACTGCAATCCACTTGCTAATCCCGGTATACCATACAATAAGGCTTCGACCTAGTAAGACACCGGCTGCAATCCACTTGCGTCTCCCGATGAACTAGCATCCTAGGCCTTTCTACATACCACCGGCCGCAAACCTTGCATCTTCCGGCGAACGTAGTACAATTACTTTTAACACAACACCGGGCGCAAACCTTGCATCTTCCGGTGAACGTAGTACAATTACTTTTAACACAACACCGGCCGCAAACCTTGCATCTTCCGGTGAATGTAGTACAATCACTTTTAACACAACACCGGCCGCAAACCTTGCATCTTCCGGTGAACGTAGTACAATTACTTTTAACACAACACCGGCCGCAAACCTTGCATCTTCCGGTGAACGTAGTACAATTACTTTTACACAACACCGGCCGCAAACCTTGCATCTTCCGGTGAACGTAGTACAATTACTTTTAACACAACACCGGCCACAAACCTTGCATCTTCCGGTGAACGTAGTACAATTACTTTTAACACAACACCGGAAACACAACACCGGCCGCAAACCTTGCATCTTCCGGTGAACGTAGTACAATTACTTTTAACACAACACCGGCCGCAAACCTTGCATCTTCCGGTGAACGTAGTACAATTACTTTTAACACAACACCGGCCGCAAACCTTGCATCTTCCGGTGAACCCCATAACCAATAGTGTCTCCTAATGGCACGGAGCCTAGGGTAAGGGTTCATGACTACCCCGCCTAGTATGTCAACATGGGTTGTCACCCAAACTCGATATAATATATATATATCTACAATCATATGAACATTTAGTTCATTAAATTTTACTTTACTACATAGGACTCATAGTCCATTTGTTATAAATAAAACATATCCGCACACGTGTACTATTGTTCGGCTTTTCGAAAGAATTTCAACTTCAAAAGTATTTTATAAAATCCTTTTGAAACATACCAAAAATCATGGCATTATAAGCCTAATATCATTATAGAAGGGTTAGGAAAGGATTAGGAGAGGATTGGAATCGATCGGGATCGTTTCGGGCAAGTTTGGAAAATTTTGGACAGAACACAGCGCACGGTTCGTGCGCCCATACACACGGGTCGTGCGCCCTGTAATGCATTTTTGAAAACAGAAACAGAATGACACGCACAGTCCGTGCGCCTGGGACGCACTGTTCGTGCGCTTTTGACAGCAGTGTATTTTATCCCGTTTTCGCATTTTTCGTCGTTCCGACCAATTCCGATACCTGTTCCAGTCCAGTCCCAACATAAAAACAGTCCAAAACATATACAAACAATAATAATCATCAATCAATCAATCCAAAAACCAATTGGACATAAAACACGATTTTCGTACAAAATACGTTTTCGATAACGAACCAAAACCGAAACACATTTCACAAATTAAGTTTATTAATTCAAAAGCCTAAACGTGAGTAAAACTCACCCTTGAAGCGTGAACCACGATCGAGCCGAATTCACCGAGTAACCACACGAACATTCCCCGCATAAACTTTCCGTTCCGACGACGCTCAAATCCGCTTCCAAAACTTTCCGCTCGATCACGAAACCTCTTTTGACCGAAATGCCGAATTCCCCGAAATTCTCCATGGATACTATTCATCATCTTCCTCCTCTAACCTCCATGACACTATTCACACATAACCCCAATTATTTTGATTTCTCAATCCCTAACCTTTGCTCCTTCAAAATCGCCCTAGCCTTAATACCCAAGCTTCCATTTCAAGTTTCCATGCTTCATGACCCACAAAGAAAATGAATACCACAAAATCCCTCAATTTTGTCTCAAATTCGAAAATGGCAAAGGGATGGAGAGTGAGTTGATGATGATGATGTTGGTACCAAATCGAAGAGGAAGGAACACCGAACATTTTTTGTGTTGGAAGGAAGTCGTTTCGGTGAGCCAATCTCTCTCTAGCTCCTCTTCTTCCTCCCAAACCCATTCTCTTCTTTTCTCTCTTTCTCTCCTTTCCCCTCTCTGTAACTCTCTCTCGCATTCTTTCTTTCTTTTCTTTCTTAATTCTTTTTCTTTCCTTTCTCTTTAACACACACACACACTTATATTTATTTATTTAATATATAAGCTGTAACGCGGTCAAATTACCATATTGATCGAAATCTCTTATTTCGATTCCAAATTACCATATTACACTTATCTCTTACCAGTCGAGTACTAAATTAGTTTAATTGGGTTAACATCCAAATAATCCCATTAATTATTTTGGGGATGTTACAGAAACGGAGTATGCGGCGAAGTTCGTGGAGCTGGCGAAGTTCTACCCGCACTATAGTGAGGCGACGGCAGAACTTTCTAAGTGCATAAAGTTTGAAAATGGGTTGAAGCCGGAGATCAAGAAGGCGATCGCCTACCAAAAGATCCGTACCTTCACTGACTTGATCGACAGCTGCAGAATATATGAGGAGGATCACAACGCTCATCGCAAGATCCTTAATGAGAAGAACAAGCATCAGGACCGGAGCAAGCCGTATGCTGTTCCTACTGAGAGAGGTGGACCGAGAGTTGCTGAGGGCCAGAAGTCAAGTGGGCGAGACGCTCCTGCGGGCGTAGTGTGTTTCAAGTGCGGGAAGATTGGTCATAAGAGTGCGGCATGCGTGCACAAGGAGAGTGTCTGCTTCAACTGCAACGAGGAGGGGCACATCACCAGTCAGTGCCAGAAGCCGAAGAAAGAGAGTTAGCGGGAAAGTGTTCGTGTTAGCAGGTAATTTCGAGGGCGAAATTCTTTTAAGTGGGGGAGAGTTGTAACACCCCATTTTCATTCAAATGCTTATTTAATTATTTGTGTGATTCATTTGATTACATTTATTTGGTAGATTTAATTAAATAGAGATTAAGTGGTAAAAATAATAATAGAATTAATTATTATTACATGATTAGTATGGGTTGTTCCATAGAGGGGTTAGAAAATAATTAAGTGAGGTGGATATGCCCACCATGGTATTCGAATTAGTTAGTAAGAAGAAAAAGCCCAAAGGAGTGGTAAGTCATGAGAAGGGTTTAGTGATTAGGGGTTTCATGAAAGGTTAGCGCATATTTTAGAAAAAAGAAAAGAAGAGTAACGACTTGGAGAGTGAGGGAGCACTAGTGGAAAAGAAAGGAGAAGAGGCGAGAACCAAGAACAAGAGAGAGAGAAGGAAAAAGCTAGGGCTCCAAGGTTTTAAGGCTAAAGGGATTTCGAATTCTTCTAAAAGGTAAGGGTGGGATTTAATTCAATATAAGGGTTTATGAGGGATCTACATGTGGGGTTTTAGAGTGTCTTGATCACCATATTGTTGTCTTGAAAAATTGTATGCCCTATGATTGTGTGCCTTGTTGAGTAATTTGATGTATGCTTGATTTCCTCACATTCCTATGCCTAAATGACATGTTGTTATGCTCATAATAATAATTGTTGCCATATGATGATATGTTGTTGAGAATTTATGATTTTGCATGTCAAGTGTTTGAGCAAATGCATAAGTATGTGGTGTTGAAATTGTTGTTTGGGAATTGATCATGATGAGTTCTACTTGTTTATGGTCTTTGTGCATTTCTGGACACTGTTTCGGTTTTTCTGAAACTGGTACTGTTTGGTTGATCCAAAAATTATGTGGATGTTTGTTTTTGAAAATAGACTTAAAGCCGGTCGTTTTGGCACTGGTTTCGCTCAATTTGGAGTTGTGTAGCTCAAGTTATGAGTGTTAGGTCAAATTTCTGGAATCAAACTGTGAGTAGGTTCGGTTTTTGTAGGCTTTGTGTTATCAATTGAACTCTGTTTTGAACGATTCTTGTTTCATTGGAAAGTAGACTTAATTCTCTACGAAATAGGCACTGGTTTCACGAAATTTCATTAAGAAATGAGAAAGAAAATTTGGTTGCAAGCTGGGTAGAGAGTTCTGTCCGATTTTGGTACCACAGTGTAGTGTTTTGAAAAACTGTACCAACTGGATACTTATTTTGAAAAATAAAAATCATAGGCAGAAACTACACTCAGAGGGCTTTCCGATGAGTGGTCTTTTGATGAAATCCGATGTCGTTTGCTATTTTAATTAATTCGCCGAAGTAGGTGTACTGCTGTAGGAATTCAGCACTTGTGCTGTGTTGCCATTCTGTGTTGTGTTGCTGTCTTCGGATCCCTACCCATGGGGGCCAAGCCCTATTCTGTTTCTCTTGGTGTTTTGGTCTGTGCCTTTGCTGGATGCCTTGCCTAATCATATTGAGTCATTCCATTCTTGCTCCTGTGCGAATTGTTCACTTTTGCGAAAATTTGGTTGGATCCCCTTCGCTGGGCGCCACTTTCAGGATGTCTTAGTTTTTCCAAAATTGTTTTCGAAATAACTTTTGACTCGGAGGTCCGATTGAGACGATTCAAAATGTTTTGGAAAGCTTATTCAGAGGCCTAACTGAATATTCTAATTTGAGGCAGTGTGGTCTATTTTTCTGATGTTTTCTGGGCGCCTCAAGTGGCTATCCCCGGTGGTTGTTATCGTTGGCGTAGTAAAACTATTTTGATGTTTGAAGCCCTTCTTGATGTAATATAGTATCGTGAGCTGGTGTAAACTATTTTTGGTGTACTTTTGGTGTTGTGGACTGGTGTAACTATTGTTGTGGCTGATTTGATGGATATTTTGTTGTTGTTGTGACGTAGGCCTATGGCCAGCGTTGTCTATATTTTAGGCCATTCGGCCAGTGATGTGATTTAGTCCTATGGCCAGTGACGTTGATGTGTGATTGTTTGACTGTTGTGCATACATCATTGAGCCGCATGCATACCATGAACATTAGGCCTTGTGTCAGCGACGAGGAAATTAGGCCTTTGGCCAGTGACGTAGGTTGGTACCACATGCATGTGCATTGCTTGAGTCTCATATCGCATTCATATTGCACGACTGATTGAATGAAGTTGTTTGGCCATTGTGATGTGTTGTTAAAGTGATGTGTTGTTGTGAAAGTGACGTGTTAATGTGTACTTAGCTGTTATTAACTGTTAAGAGTGATGTTGCTTGTTGTGATTAATTGATGTCTTGAGCTTTGTATGTGGTCTTTCATACACTTCTTATATTGTATGGAATCTCACCCCTTTTTGTGGTTGTTACTTTATAGGTGAGCCCGAGTGAAGATTGTAGTCTTCCTTTTGCCTGGTGTCGTCTGCTCTGATAGGTAGCACTTGGGGGAAGGGTCGATTACTGTTTTTAATTAAATTTCGGTTGATGTTGAATCTTTTAGTAATTGGTGCACTTTGCACTTTGTCGGTTGTTGATGTTTTTAAACGATGTTAAATAGTTCTGCTGCATGTTTTGAGAAGCTACGAATTTTTGTTTTACGTTGAAAAATGCGACACTCTTTTGGCGCGAAAAACTCTGATAAATTATGAATAAACGATGGGTGAAAAAAGGGTGTTACAATGTCTCGACTTACGATTACGCACGGAAGGAGAATTTTATGATGAGAGCCGCTTTGATGTGGACCATTAATGACTTCCCTGCTTATGGCATGTTGTCTGGTTGGCAAACTCATGGTAAATTAGCATGTCCACATTGTATGGAACATACAAAGGCATTTACCTTGAAACACGGGGGTGAGAGTTCTTGGTTTGACTCGCATCGTAGGTTTTTATATGATAATGCATTTAGAAGGAACAAGAATGCATTTAAGAAGAAGGAAGTTGAAAATGATGAGCCGCCTCCTCGGTTGGCTCCAGACCAGGTTTGGGATAGAGTTAGAGATTTGCCCAAAATCATAGATGATCCCCTTGTTTCCCGATTCGATGGATATGGACAAGCGCATAATTGGACAAAGAGGAGTATCTTTTGGGATCTCCCATATTGAAAAGATAATTTATTGAGGCAAAATCTTGATGTGATGCACATAGAGAATTTTTTTTTTTGACAATATATTTAACACAGTGATGAACATAACAGGTAAAACAAAGGACAATGATAAGGCGAGATTGGACGTTGCTCTTTACTGCAATCGAAAGGACTTAAATTTGAAGACACAAGCTAATGGAAAGATGCTCAAACCCAAAGCATGTTACTCATTAACTATCGAGCAAACAAATTTAGTTTATCAGTGGATAAAAGAACTGAAATTTCCAGATGCATATTCTTCTAATTTGTCAAGAAGCGTTGATGTGAAAAAGAGAAGAATGATTGGGATTAAAAGTCATGATTGTCATGTATTTATGTAATGTTTACTCCCTATTGCGTTTAGTTCTTTACCGACGCATGTTCTAAATCCGCTAACTGAAGTGAGTCAATTTTTTAATGATTTGTGTTCTCCGTCTTTAAGAGATGTTGACCTTGATAGGATGGAACAGAACATTTCATTCATTCTATGTAAGAAGGAGATAGTATTTCCACCTGGTTTCTTTGATTCTATGGAGCATCTCTCCGTTCATCTAGCATAGAATGAATGAAATGTTCTAATCAAGTTGTTTTATAGATTCATGGGTGATTCTAAACGATCGGTGAAAAACAAGGCGAGGGTTGAATGATCGATTTGTGCATCATACCTACACCGCGAAATAATTGAAGAGGGGAGTTTTTATCAAATAATTTTTCAGCTGATCCCTCGACACAAATGGGCTAATTTATGGTCTTGGGTTTCATAAAAAAATTATGTTTACTTTCTGCACCTACCCTTTTCACTAATACCCCAATAGCTCTACAATGCACCAATGAAATTTATTACACAAAAAAAAATGCAATTTGAATCTCATAACAATAATTTCACCAATGACTCAATCAGTTAGCAATCAAGGCATACTATTGTCATGTTTAACATAACAATTCATCAATTATTGACTCAAACCACAATAACCAAATTCAATTAGCAACAATTAATTAAATTATTCACTAATTGGAACAACTAGAACAACCACTTTGGGGGATGTTACACAAGCACTCTGACGCCCAGGTCAGTCTACGATAGAGATTGAGCATATGAGATGAGTGGAGAAATCACACATTTTCTAGGAGTGAGTTGTGGTATATATATATATAGTGGAGTAAATGGGCTTACTCTAGAAGTTTCTCCATATTGGGCTTAGTGCTTCAAAGTATTGGGCTAGCTTGCAATGGGTCCATTACCATGCAAGTGATGGGTCCAGAACATTAATCAATAACAGTTATAATCATTGGTTTTTAATTGAACAAGTCCATCGCTCCTCTTTAGGGGTGTGCATGGTACATAAACCATACCATACTGCACCATACCATTTACAAAATATGGTTCTAGTAAACTGGTTTGTAAAAACTGGTTTGTGTTTGCAAACTGGTTCAGATCTGGATCAAAACCAGTTCCTAACCGGTTCACACTGTAAGCTAGTTTTGACCAGACGAGTTCTTTTAAAAATACTTTTTACCATTGGAAACGATTTTCTCTGCTGATTTCATGTAAAAAAAATAAAAAATGGTATGCTTGTTTCACGCAAAAAAAGTGGGAGAGAGTCTCACGGTGAGAGGCAACGCAAACGTCGTATGCTGAAACACTGCGATTTTGTATGCCGTCGCTGCCACCACCGGCGTCATCAAACTTCCTAACCAGATTATTTTATTCGTACATGGCTCGCATGTTTTGATATGCATTTGCCCCATTTCCTCTTTATGACTCCTCTTTTTGCAGAGCTTCCAAATTAACCACTTTATTTTACTGGTTTTAAGGATTTGAGGAGTCAATCAATTGAGATTTAGGATTCATAGAGGAGCCGATTTAGGGATTGTAGGAGGAGCTGATTTAGGGATTTCAGGAGGTGGTAATTTAGGGAGTGATTAATTGCAGGCTTCCTGAATCGGTGAAGCAAGTTGCCGGAATCTGACCAGAGGAGCAGAGGGCAAGTGAGATTTGAACCGACGGTGACCGGAGAGAGAGGAAGAAGAAAGAGTAGAGAGAGAAAGAGAGAAGTTGTGTGCATGCGGAATAAAAAAGGAGAAACAAAGAGGGATTGTCAAAGATGAATGCTAAATGTTAATGAACAACACAATGATTCACAAATTGGAATTTACCGGTTTAAGAGAAACGGTATCCCGAGTTTCCGGTATCTTCTCAAACAAAATGGATTTGTTTTTAAAAAATTCAGTATGGAGTTTTTGTGTGTGGTACGGTATGGAATTGGATGTGGTACTAGTGTACCGGTTCGTTTGCACAACCCTACTCCTCTTTCTCTCTTTCACAAACCATTACTTCCAGTCTTTAACCTTCGCTCACACTTCCTCATCAATGACCAAGGGCGAGAAGAAACCCCCGGAGAAGAAGCCACCGGAGAAAGCTCTGGAAGACAAGACGAGGCGAGGAAGGAGATCCTGTACCCTCCAGTGACAAGAAGAAGAGGAAGGCAAAGAGCGTTGAGAACTACAAGATTTACATCTTCAAACTTCTGAAGCAAGTGCACCCTGACATCGAGATTTCCAGCAAAACATATGGGAATTATGAACAAGAATCATCGAGACTTGCTCACTACAAGCCTACCATATTGCATCTCGTAAGATTCAGACTGCCGTCCTCCTTGTTCTTCCTGGTGAGCTTGCCAACCACGCCGTCTCCGAAGGAACCAAGGTCGTCACGAAGTTTACCAGTTCTTGAATACTCATATTTAAATTAGGGTTCGTTTGATGTATATTTTGATTCGTCTCAATTCGATATAGCGATGTAGTTACCACTCTAATGAAATATCATTCTGGAAAAAAACAATTAGTTGTTAGTTACAATTAGTTAGGAGGGTATGTATTCTGTTACTGCTATTGCAGTTTCTACACTTTGTTTAAATAGCTAGTTGTACAATTGTTCAATCAATTAGTGAAATTACTTTTCATTTCACTCTTCTTGATTTTGTTGTACCTTCAATATGGCAATAGTTGAAAGATAGATCTTCCACACTCTGAATCTCTCAGAAATTCCTCATTTCAGTTATTCATATACTCCTACTTCAATCATATTTATGATAAACTATTTATCTAATATCTAAAGTTATAAAAAAAATGTTCACCAACCTTCGCACGTGGAACCTAATTACTAGCTGTAAGTAAAAAGATAATGGAAGAAGACTCCAGAAGTGCCTTGGCTTCTTGGAGAAGTCAAAAAAATAAATCTTATGTTTTACCATTAAAATACGTTTTTCAGTCATCTTCTTTTTCTCCTTCTCACACAATACCTACCTACCATTGACAAGGTATACACCAGAAGCGCTTTGGCTTCCTGAAGGCTTCTCCTAACGAGATCTCTTGTTGTGATCTTGTACAGAATCAAAGGAAAACATGGTGGTCAAGAGAGAAAATGGAAGAACATCTATTTTGCGGGACTGTTGCGGAGATTTCACCCTTTTGAACCATATTTCGCTGGTGTCTCGGCCGCAACACCGTTCTGTAATGGCCATAACGTGTGATTTTGATTCTCACCTTGATTGCGGTCAAAGACGGTAACGCCGACTGCCGATACTGATTTGTCGCAGACGTTTTCACGTTAACGTTCCGTTTTTTAAAACCTTGCTCTCTACCTGCATTCTTAAAATCATACTGGTCTAATGAAATCATTTTTCATTTCACTCTTCCTGATTCTGCTATACCTTCACTAGGGGATGAAAAAGAAGTTTGTGTGGCAAGATATTTGACATGTGGTTATTTGGAGTTTATTGACGACAAGAAACGATACAATACTATTTTTAGAAATTGTAGCTTTAGCTTTACTTTTAGTTGTTGATTTGATTAAATTGTGGTCTTGATCTTGGTTTAATGCTCAGTCTCGTGAAACCATTTTCTCTTTTGGTGAAAGGTGTATGTGTCCAATGATATTATTGACTATTTTGTAAACCAAATGTAACAATTGTCTAAGGGTTGGAATACCCTTTGTACTCCTTATTTGAATGCATTTTTTAGTTATTAAAAAATTACTTACCCAATAAAATATTAATAATAACATTTTAAAAAAATGTCACTAGTCACCCAACAATGGTTGTTTGAGCTAGTTAGCGAAGCACAATCCCCAAAAGGAGAATTAAGTTCAAATGTTAGAGAAGCCACATTGGGGAGGCAAGTATCGGAGAGAAATCTCTAGCTCTCGATGCATGCCATCAGTCAATCCCTTACTAGGAATTTTGATTCTATATGACCCTTACTAGGAATTTTGATAACAGAGTTCGTTCATATAAAATTTTGATTCTATATGACCCTTACTAGGAATTTTCTCTCTCCAAAATAAGCAAATCCAAATTGAAACTTCACAATTCATAATTGTATGTAAAGAGGACAACTCTTACAAAGATAAAAATATAATACATTATACAGACTTAGTTTACAACATTTTCTTTCGAGAACATGACTTAACCAAACAATAAAGTTTTTGAGTCCTTCTTTCCTACTAAACGAGTTCTGATTTTCCAGTAAGAAACCATCTGTACCATCTAGCAGACTGCTTGGGTACACGCTTGAGGTTATTATTAAAATCAATATATATGAGTCCATGTTTCGCAGCGAAGCCCGAATGAAATTCAAAGGTATCAAATGCTGACCACACGAAGAATCCATTGACATTCACTCCATCACTGCAGATGTAAACATGTCCAAAAAGGGTTACTATAGAATAAATTATGGATGAAAAGTTTAACCATTTATAAATAATAGGATCAATAAACCATTTATAAAAAGACTTATTTTGTAAATGGTCAACAAAAAATTACTTACTCAATTGCTTGTTTTACATGATTTAAATGTGTGGCAATATATTTGATTCGGTGTCTGTCTTTCAGTGGCTGCACAACCATGGTTCCGGAAGAAATACCTATAATAAAGAGAATTTTAGTTAATTCATGGGTACAAAATACAAAGTCACAATTGATCTTTGATCTAACGGTCCAGATTGAAAATTGTGTTATTGTTGAATGCAGAAAATCGAAATCTAGGGCTAAAGTAACATGGATGCACTAACCATTTTCAGTAATGTAGATCTTGGGATTGTACTTTTCTTTCAAGTATAATAAAACGTTGTATAATCCTTCTGGATAAACATTTTCTGAAGTTGCATTATCCTGCAATTTCAAAAATATTGACATAACTTCAAATTAAAAGTACTATATAAATAAATGACTCGAGACATTTTTATTAATTAATTAATTATATCACCTTGTAACCCAGAGATTTTCCATGTTTATTTACAACTGCAATATGCAAGGGATGAACAAGAATTAGTGAAGTGATATATGTGTTTTCTTTTTATAATTAAATAAAATACAATAATTAGGAATTAGTTAGAAAAAAAAAATACTTGCCTCCTTTTACTGCTAAGGAATCAAAATTGTCCATAGCTTTAATAGCTGATTTGTTGAATTCATTTTTAACATAAAAAGATCTATAATAATTTATCCCAACAAAATCTACACTTCCTTTGAGTAAATTTCTCTCCTCTGGAGTGATAGTGGGAAGCCTATCTCCAACTAGTAGTTGCATGATTAGAGGATAATGCCCATGGAACAATGGCTCCAAAATCCTATTTGTTGTTGCAAGTAGAAAAATTGAGAACATATAAATTAAAAATTGAATACCAAAAGAAAAGAAAATGAAAAATTAATAAGTAGACAAATTTGAGTAGTTTTTGGACTAACCAATTAGTAGTGAAATCCCTAAGTCTCATCATAGCAGACATATCCTCTAGGTTTCCAGAATAGGGAAGGTAATCTTCAATTGAAGTAACAATTCCAATTTCTCCCTCTTGTGTTTCCTTCATCATATATCAGCAAATAATCAATATTATTATTGGCATATAACATACTAGAGAGCTAGATGGAAGCATTAATTACGGCGGTTTAAAAATAATATAGTGGGAAAGTGTAAAAGCAAGCTGGGTTGGGCCAGCCCATTTTTCTAGTGGGTTGCGTTATTTGTAACTCGGCCTAGCCCAAAACACTAGGCTTAGTGGGCCATCATGGCCCACTTCACATTTCAACAAAAGAAAACACAAAAAGTGTTCAAAAATGTAGTCCTGTTTGGCCCATGGGCCATTTGGGCTGGGCCGAAAAGGCTCGATTCATTTTGAGCTTCTATTTTTTGAGTCAAATCCAACCAAAAACACTGGGTCACCAGGCCGGTCTATTGGGCTAGGTCAAAATTGACAACTCTAGAAAATAGTATAATAAGTACCTTGTATTTCTCTCTGTATAGTTGCACAGATGTGGCATGGGAAAGGAGGAAGTTATGAATGAGAGTATATGCATCTTTGCACATTTTAGTTGTTTGGCATTTTTCAGCGCGAAAATTATCAAAGCCATGCATATAATTAAATATCGCAGTGATTTCTGGCTCGTTCAGTGTTGTCCAATGCTTCACTCTATCTCCATATGTTTTGAATACAATATCACTATAATCCTTGAAATGATTCCTGAATTTAATTTTTTTTATCAAAAAAAAAACACAATGAGAATAATGTAAATCTGTAATATTGTTTTGAATGAGAGAATATAATAGTGAATGTTACTTACACAACAGAGCGATTCAAGAAACCACCATTTTGTACGATCGATAGTGGCATATCAAAGTGCAGAATTGTCACGAATGGTGTGATGTCTGAAAAAATTAAATTGATCTCCAAATTTAGTATTATTAATTAATTAACACTTATTAGAGATGAAATTTGTCATTTTTTGTCCTTAAATTTCGTTACCATTTGCTAGTAATTCATTGATCAAATTGTTGTAGAAGTCGAGGCCTTCTTGATTTATACCGCCATTCAAGGTTCCATCTATATACGATGTTGAAAATAAAAAGAAAAATAAGTAATAATTAATTAATTAACTACTCATGTATGCCTAGATTATTTGGTTGATGATCAAAAAAATCTTTAATAAAATTACCGGGCAGTATTCTGCTCCATTGTATAGAGAATCTGTAAGAGTTTATGCCCAATTCCTTCAAAACTTGCACGTCCTCCTGAATATTATTCAAAAAATAAATAAAATAAATTGAAATATAAAACTATGATGTTGAATGTTGATAGATATAGTTTGATCTTTCATATATTTCATATTTTGTTCTTAATTAAGACTTTAGAACTTAGATTTTAGTACTTGAATTGGTAGTTAAGATTTTTTTTGTTTAAAGTTGCACTATAAAATGTAAATTAATTTTATTTTCTATTAAGCTTTTTTAACCTCTCGTAATCAAATTTTTAATATTATGGAAAATCTGTTAAATCATTGAAAAATAATGTGCTTTTCAAAATTAGATCACATTAAATACTTTTACTTTCTAAAAAAACTGTAAACGATGGCCCTTAGAATAAACATTATTGAAAAACTACTTAGCAGTAGAGCTGGCAAAATGGGTCGGGCCCCCCGGACCGGGTCGGACTAGCCCGAAATTTGGGAGCGCTTGGGCCAAAGGAAATGAACCCGTTTTTATATTCGGGCTTTTTAGCCCGGTCCACAAAAGCCCGAGCCCGTGTCGGGCTAGTCCAATCGAGCCATGGGTGGCCCGCAAGCCCGTGAATAAAAAAGGGTTGCATATTATTGCTACCCAACCCAAAAATAATAGCCAAATTTCAATTTAAAAAAACAAAGACGATGGGCAAACAAAAGAAACAAAGACTCAAGAAGAGTCTCTGACGTTCTCATAGTCGGAGTCGGACCCTCTCTCTATTCTAGAAAATATAGAAAAATACAAACAACTCATACTTGAAGTAGGAGAATGCTACTTAATGATAGAATGCTCCTTGTTTGAACGCCGCCAAAATGCATTGCAGAATACTGAATATGTTCTGGATGCAAAATGTCGAAATAAATGCAAAATATTATTGGAAAATATTGAATGCAGAATGTCACTGGCCAAAATGTTGAAAAATTGAAAAATATTGTTTCTTAGTTCTTACATGACAGTTTTGCTAAATAATCGCGCGCAATGCGGGCTAGCCCGAAAAGCCCCAGCCCGCATAGGGTTGGGCTTGGGCGATAAAGTAACACTTAAACAAGTAGATGGATGGAAAAATCTAATCGCGCGCAATGCGGGCTAGCCCGAAAAGCCCCAAGACCGATGCAGACCGGCCCGATACGGACCAGGTAGCCCATTTTGCCAGCTCTACATAGCAGCCAAACATTAATTTCAAAATTTTATTAATTTAGAAGATAAAAACAAGTTATGTCTAAATATACTCTATAAGTTAGGTGGCTTTTAACCAACAAGGGTTGGTCCGAACAGTAATTGGGTTCAGATCTCATCCAAGGTCTCGAGTTCGAATCTTAGATAACAAACACATCACTAGACCATATATGAGTTGTAAAGTTTATTTATTTGAATATGTTAAAGTTATTTTTAATTATATTTTTAGCAATTCATGGCTTTTAAAATTTTTGAACCCCCTATTGGTAGCCAATCCCTCCCCTAAAAATATTCATAAAAATATGAAATGGTAACTTGTTGGTGCTTACCTTATATCTCTTATAATGGTCGATCATTGTATCATACTTGTCAATATCCTTAATAGTTCCTGTGTTATAAGCATAGATATAGTTTGATCTTTCATATATTTCATATTTTGTTCTTAATTAAGACTTTAGAACTTAGATTTTAGTACTTGAATTGGTAGTTAATTAAGATTTTTTTTGTTTAAAGTTGCACTATAAAATGTAAATTAATTTTATTTTCTATTAAGCTTTTTTAACCTCTCGTAATCAAATTTTTAATATTATGGAAAGTCTGTTAAATCATTGAAAAATAATGTGCTTTTCAAAATTAGATCACATTAAATACTTTTACTTTCTAAAAAAACTGTAAACGATGGCCCTTAGAATAAACATTATTGAAAAACTACTTAGCAGTAGAGCTGGCAAAATGGGTCGGGCCGGGTCGAACTAGCCCGAAATATGGGAGAGCTTGGGCCAAAGGAAATGAGTTCGTTTTTATATTCGGGCTTTTTAGTTCGGTCCACAAAAGCCCGAGCCCGTGTCGGGCTAGCCCAATCGAGCCATGGGTGGCCCGCAAGCCCGTGAATAAAAAAGGGTTGCATATTATTGCTACCCAACCCATATAGAAAAATACAAACAACTCATACTTGAAGTAGGAGAATGCTACTTAACGATAGATTGCTCCTTGTTTGAACGCCGCCAAAATGCATTGCAGAATACTGAATATGTTCTGGATGCAAAATGTTGAAATAAATGCAAAATATTATTGGAAAATATTGAATGCAGAATGTTACTGGATGCCAAAATGTTGAAAAATTGAAAAATATTGTTTCTTAGTTCTTGCATGACAGTTTTTCTAAATAATCGCGCGCAATGCTGGCTAGCCCGAAAAGCCCACAGCCCGCATAGGGTTGGGCTTGGGCGATAAAGGGTGAGCCTGAATTTCAACCCGGGATTTTTAGCCCGACCCTTAAAAGCCCAAGACCGATGCGGACCGGCCCGATACGGACCGGGTAGCCCATTTTGCCAGCTCTACATAGCAGCCAAACATTAATTTCAAAATTTTATTAATTTAGAAGATAAAAACAAGTTATCCTCTCCTCTTCAAAACCCTTCGTCTAAATATACTCTATAGGTTAGGTGGCTTTTAACCAACAAGAGTTGGTCCGAACAGTAATTGGGTTCAGATCTCATCCAAGGTCTCGAGTTCGAATCTTAGATCACACGGGGAGGCAAAGCTGGATACTTGTGGCCAGCCAGGTATATGTTCATTTCCCGTCCTAAAGGCACCCAATCAGTGGCGGTCCTAGGTTTTAGTGAGGGGGTTCACTTGAACCCCGATAAAAAAAACTTATCCATTCTCTTGTATAAATTTTTTTTATCCATATATCTCCTAGGTAAAAATATTTTGAACCCCCTGAAATTATAATTTTCCATTAGGAACCCTAATTTTGTACCCAATTGCACTCAAATACTTCACACAAACACATCACTAGGCCAATTATGAGTTGTAAAGTTTATTTAATTTATTTGAATATGTTAAAGTTATTGTTAATTATATTTTTAGCAATTCATGGCTTTTAAAATTTTTGAACCCCCTATTGGTAGCCCAATCCCTCCCCTAAAAATATTCATAAAAATATGAAATGGTAACTTGTTGGTGCTTACCTTATATCTCTTATAATGATCGATCATTGTATCATACTTGTCAATATCCTTAATAGTTCCTGTGTTATAAGCATAAGCAAGAGTATCAAATTAAAAGTAACACTTAAACAAGTAGATGGATGGAAAAATCTAATAAGTAAAATAAAAGTCCAGAGCATCTTTGAAGGGTTATACAATTTTTAAAAGCACATAGGGTATTCAATGTTGTCAAAAAGAGTAATTATTCTTGAAGAATATACACTCATCCCTTTATCATATATATGATCAAAATTTAAAAGCACATAGGGTATTCAATGTTGCCAATATCCAATCCCAACCTGCTTGAGCTTTTTGAATTATTTCATCCCATGCAGTTGGTCCTCTCCCTCCTTCATGAACAGATCCTTCTACCTATATTCACAAATAACAGGTTAGAGGTTAAATTATTCGAATTAAAATATTATATGCAACTACTAAAAAAATAAAATAACAATAGAATTTAGAAACAGAAAAATTCATATACTTAACGACAAAATTAGAGAGAAATTTATCGTATTTCCATCTTTAAATTCTCGTGGTTTTCTGTAAGGATAGTGTTACTAAATTGGTATTATTAATAATATTTTTACTTATTGAAAAAAAAAAGGCTAGCTACTAAGCATTCGAACCTGTAGAGCAGATGTTCCAGCTCCAAACAAAAAACCATCTGGAAACGATGATTTACTAACCACATATGGTGAATTTCCTGCAATCATATGCCATTTTATACAATTAAACTTTAATCATTGGAACATTTTATATATGTTGGTTGTGTTAAGGAATTGGAGCAATTTAAAAATGTTAGGAAAAAATAATGTAATTAATGGACAAACCTTGAGCCTCTACAAGAACGTTGGCAAGGAAAACAATGAAGAATGTTGCGAAGACATTTTTGTAAATTTTTGAAGATGATGAGAACTCCATTTTAGAAACAATATTCTGAACATTAATATCTTGGAGGTATATATACGGAAGAAACAGCAAGCCAAGGCAGGTATATTACAACCTATACTATGATGTCATTTTCTATTTCTAGAAACATTTATATAACTACTCGTGAAAGTCAAGAAGTAAAGCTAATCTTCTAATGTATTGGCTTGTTTGATTTCTATTTTTATAAACTGTTTTCAGTTATTGAAAACTAATAAAACTGTTTGGAAAGACATTCTAGAATAATAGTTTAGAAAACTGTTTTTATTTTTCTCACTTTGGGGACTTAAGGGCTTACTTTTTTTTTTTTGATAAGCCTAAGGGCTTACTTGATTATATTTTAAAAACTGTTTTCTATTTTTACTAAATTAAAATTGTTTTTAAAAATCTAGTCAAACATAATCTAAATAAGTGAAACAGATTAACAACTTATTTTGCTTTTTTGTATCTCTTGTTGAACTTTTTTGTAGGCTATCTCACCACAAAATAACTGAGCACTCGCGGCAGCTAGTTCGCGGCGGTTACCCCCAACCACCGTCGCTCAACTCCACCCTCGTGGCGGTTCCATATAACCGCCTCCAGTAAGGAACACCGGCAGCAGTTGCTTTTAGTGTCATGGCGGTTCCAAATTTAGTAAAAAAAAGAGGCGCGCGTTTTAGTCTTCGTTCCCCGCGAATGCCAAAATAATCTTCCTCTTCCTTCACAATTACAAACCACTCTCTCAAACACAAGGGTTTCCTCTGATTCTTCGATTTTCATGGCAGAAAACCCTTCCTCTTCCTTCATCAGCTACAATCGCTCAAAGAAAGAGCTCTTCCTTTTCCTCTCTGTTCTCATCTACAATTTCCAGTTAATGGCAAAAAGAGATCTTCGATTTTCACTCTCAAACCCTAATCACTTCAACTCCTCTTGCTTCCAAATTGTTAGGGATGAACAAGGAAAATCTCTAATCCCTTTGCTTTAGCCATTAAAGAGCAGCAAGGAAAACCCTTTTGCTTCAGCCGTTAAAGATCTTGCTTCAGGTAATCCCCTTCGTCTCTTCCCCTCTTCGTCTTCCCCCTCTTCGTCTCTTCCTCTCTTTGATTTTTCTTTCTGTAACTGGTTATTGTAAATACAACAGTTTTCCACTCATCATGTCTCTCAAAATAGGGTTATTGTAGCTGGTTAGGGTTATTGTAAATACACCACAGATATTTCATGATTATTGAGTAGTTGACACAATATCAAACAAATTTTAACTTATATTTTTGTTTCAATGGAAGATGCTATGTTGGTTTTATTTTATGGTCTCTGACTAATGTTATAGTTTCATATAAGAATAGTGGAGTTTTTGAGCTTAGGAATATAAATGATGACTACAGTTATTGAGCTTATAAACATAAATATCTTATGTTTTCATTTGTTTGATATTGTGAGGTGTTTGTAATCATGAAATATGTTTTCATTTGTACTCACTTGCAACTGTGTTTGATTCATTACTCAGTTTAGCCATAGTTGGATATAGTACTGCTCTGGGTGTAATTCGTGCACAGTGAAGGAGTTTTAGAAAGGGCTTATTGCATAGAAACACGGCCATTTAATCAAGTGAGTTCATTTTTCCAAATTTATTATATATTATACTTAGTGCTCTTTTCAGAGAAGATGCATTTTTGAGTTACCTTTCAATTAGATGTCTAGTTTTGAGTTCATTTTAACATGTTTTAACTTTGTGGTTCTGCAACATTTACCTGATATGAATTCTATTTGGAAAGTTTCCTTACTTTATGAAACTTTATTGAATTCTATGTTTTGGTAGATGTGGTTGCATAGCATGCATTCATTGAGAAGTAAATTGAAGAGCATAACAATTATTCCATATCACACAAGTCATTCTGGTGTGGGACTAATTTTGCTAAACCTCCCATTATTGAAATTTGAATGTGGTGTGGGACTCATTTTGCTAAACATTCCATTATTGAGAACAATGTGCTATTAAGTTATAAGTGCATTACCTATTGCTTGTATCTATTTGGCTTGGGAACGCTTTTTAAATGACAAGGTGCTACTGAAAACTTGATTTGGATATTGGGCATTTTGTTTATGGTTGAAGCTTAATCAGCTTGTATTGTATTTTTTTTGCATTCTCTTCAGATTGTCATTATTTCATTATGTTTGGAATTTTATCACATAATATTAGTAATTATGTGTATTGAGCTTGTTTTTATCAATGTGTATTGAGCTTAACAACTTCTAGTTTTTCATCAATGTGTATTGAGCTTGTTTTCATCAATGTGTCATTCAGCATGTTGTATTCAATGTTCAAAGAACTAAGAGCAAGTTTGTGATTTCTAAGGAAGTCAATTCTACAGAGCACCGTACAATCACTAGTGCAAAATCAGGAAAAGAATTACACTTTTAAAGTCGGGTGCTCGTATATCCGACTTAAAAAGTAGATAAGATAGAAAAATTTGTGAGGCACGCATCGTTTTAAGTCGGACAGAAATATATCCGACTTAAAAGGTTAAAACTTTTAAAAAGGTTTAACATTTTAAAAGTACGATCCTTTTTTTAGTCAAAAAGTTCTGAAAATTAGAAACCCTTGCGCGTTTTCTCTCAGTTCCTAACCTCTCGCCTCTCTCTACCCAACTTCACCCTCACTCAACCTAGCCCTCTCCTCTTCATCTCCGTTGCTGTCGCTCAAGAATGGTAGAGCTCAAGAACAATTTGACCAAGGCAAGTACCCACATCATCTCTCTCTCTGTTTCTCTATCTATCGCTCTCTCTCTCTCTCTCTCTGTCTCTCTCTCTAGGGTTTATTATTGTGTTTAATTTTTCTTGAATGTATGAATTGTAGGTTGGGGATTTAGGGTTTTTGAGATTTTAAAACTTAATTGAGATTATGATTTAGTAGATTCTTTGGACATAGAGTTTTTGTTTTGAAACAAATCTGTATATAGTGAAGTTGTTTGCTGTGTTTATTAGGAGTGATAGGTTCGATATTCAAATAACGAACATGCTAGCTGAAGAAGTTGATGCAAAGACATTTTTGTAAATTTTTGAAGATGATGAGAACTCCATTTTAGAAACAATATTCTGAACATTAATATCTTGGAGGTATATATATACGGAAGAAACAGCAAGCCAAAGCAGGTATATTAAACCTTATAATGTGTATTTAAAAAGTTATCGCTCTGCTAGGGCAAAAGCAGCACCGCCAAGGTTTTGGGCATGAGCCCACGCACCCCACCACCACCGGTTACCGTGAAGTCGCCAGATATCGTTGTTAACCTGCATCAAAATGTAATGAATCATCAGCAACAAGATGATAGTCGAAAGCCAGGTTCAAAGATTGAAAAAACGATGGCTGCCAAGACTTTGCCTACAGGTAGTCTACCGTCATTTAAAGATGCTCTCATGAATGTAGTTGGAGAAAGTGAGGGCATTAGCGATGCTTGCTGGGGAGATCTCCTGAACAATGAACTCCCAGAGAACAAATGGTACAAAGACCCAGAAGAAGTACATCAAACAGGTTCTGCTTCCCCCTCTCTAAATCCTGTGATACACTTTTCTGATGAGGAATTATCCGCATACTTCAAACCTTGGAGGAATGCTCTAATAGTCAAGGTGCTGGGCAAGAAAGTTAGCTTCAGATTGTTGGAAAGCAAACTAAGGAAAGATTGGGTTATGAACGGGAACATGAGCATTACGGATATGGCAGAGGACTTCTATTTAGTCCAACTCTCGGATATAGAAGATTACAGACACGCTCTATTTGAAGGACCGTGGAAAATTGCTGATCATTACCTAATTGTTCAAAGGTTCAGACCTTTCTTTTCTCTCACTGCTTCCATTTCCCAGAAAGTTGCTGTCTGGATTCGGATACCTAAGCTTCCAGTGGAACTCTGTAATTACATAGCCCTAACTAGGATTGGGTCTTCACTAGGAACTATGCTCAAAGTGGACAAGATGACATCTCTCTACTCTAGAGGGAAGTTTGCTAGAATTTGTGTGGAGTTAGACCTAGACAAACCCTTATGATCGCATATCTTTTTGAGAGGGATTAAATTACCTTTGGAGTATGAGGGATTGCATGCTATTTGTTTTAGGTGTGGGAAATATGGTCACAAGAAAGACAATTGCATAGAAATGCTAGACATAGCATCTGAAATTAGTGTGTCTGGCACTGAAGGACAGCAAGGTATGCAACCTAGAGATAAGCTTGTCAATGATGCTACTATGGAGAAGACTACTAATGTGACCAATGATGCTACTGAAGTGAAGGACTCTGTTATGGGCCCTTGGAACATTCCTAGATATACTGCTAGGAAGAGGAAAGCACTGAACGGCAAACCTGATATCAAGAAAAACAACACTAGCACTGTGAAGGATCAGACTTCTAAGTCTGTGAAGAAATCTCATGCTGGAGTGGTTAATGGGGACTTAGAAATAATTGTGGAGAATCCTAATTCTATTGTGGCAGAGCAGAGTATACCTGTGACTGAAGAAAATATTGTTCCACCTAAAGCTAAAACCACCACCAATCCTAGGGTGAGAAATCCTCAAGCTGGTAAGAATCCCCAACTTGCTGTCAAAGGGAAGAAGCTTTCCAAGCCTGCCAAAGTCTCGACCCGTAAGGAGAAGAAGCCCAAGAAAGAAGAATCTAAGGGAACCACTGGTGTAATCACACCCAAAAATCTTAATCTTCAACATTTGGGAAAGGAAAATATACCCTCAACTAGCCACCAGCTTGTCTCTGTTGCTAGTAAGAAGGTTGAGGAAGAAGCTATGATGGCTTATATGAAGAGTATGTACCAAAACCATGGGGAAATCCTTTTCAATAAGTTTAGGAGTACTGATTCTATCAGGACGGCCTTAGGACAAATTGATGAAGCTGATAAGAAGAGAGCTGAGACTCTAAATAATATGACAATTTTAGGGACTATGCCTAGAACGATTGCTACCATGAATACTGATATGCAAGCTGTCAGAGTTGATAAATTTAGTGAAAATGGAGGTTATACTCCAATGGAAGCCTCTGAGGGTGTTGACTCTCACTCCCCCCAACTTTTTTAATGAATCTAGTGTGTTGGAACTGTAGGGGTACAGCTTCCAAAGGTTTTGCCGGTCTTGTTAAAGACATGAAACGGGAATACTCAGCTTCGTTCATTGCTCTGTTAGAAACTCATACTAGTGGTTCCTTAGCGAAGAGGATAGTTAAAAGGATTGGTTTCGATAACCATTTTGTTAAAGATGCCAGAGGACAGGCTGGAGGTATTTGGTTGATGTGGGATAATAACCATTGGTCTATTCAAGTTCTCAAAGACTCTAATCAATTTATCCACATGAAAGTCATTCCTACAGACTCTACTCCTTGGTTTATTACTATTGTCTATGGCAGCCCCCATTTTGCTCCAAGACAGTCTCTTTGGGATGATTTACAAGAGTTAAACTCTGAAGTAGACAATTCTTGGATCCTTCTTGGTGATTTCAATGCTATCCTAAGAGATTGTGAAAGACAAGGCCCTCCTGTGGTGAGATCCCAGATTACTGAAACTAATTTTCAAGACACTATAGATGCTTGCAATCTTTTGGATATGGGTTTCAAAGGAGATATCTTCACCTGGTCTAGGGGAAGTACTAGGAAGAGGCTTGATCGTGCTGTGTGTAATTTGGAGTGGCGTCTCAGGTTCCCAGCTGCTGAAATTCACCATCTTCCAAAACTAAAATCTGACCACTCTCCTCTTTTGCTGTGCTTTGAGCAAAGAACTGTTAATAATAGAAGGAGGGGGCCTTTTAGGTTTGACGCAATGTGGATATATTTTACCAATGATATGTCTAATTTCTCTCTTTAGCTCAAAGAGTTCCAGGGGGTCCTTAAAGAATGGAACAAGGAAACCTTTGGTAATATATTTTACCAAAAAAAACAGCTGATCAAGAAACTTAGAGATATTGACCAGTATCTGAGCTATGACTGGAATGACAACCTACTTCAACTCCAAGAATCCACCTAGAAGACTTATGAGGAGATCCTAGCTAAAGAAGAGATTTTGTGGTACCAAAAATCAAGGGCCAAGTGGATTGAGTTTGGAGATAGAAATATGAAGTATTTTCATGGAGTTACCACCATTAGAAGGAGGAGGAATAATGTGGTTATGCTCCAGAATGACCAAGGTGTTTGGATTGATGATCCTAATGAATTAGAAGCTTTGGATATCAACTACTTTAAAACTCTCTTCTCTGCCAATGAGAGTGTTACCCCCTATGAGCTGGTTGGCCACTTTCCTGTTCTGGGTGAAGAAACTTGGAATGACTTGAGAAGAATGGTAACTGATGAAGAGATTGGGAAAACTATTAGAAATATAGGGGCCTTCAAAGCTTCTGGCCCTGATGGCTGTTAAGGAGTGTTCTACCATAGCCAATGGAACATCATTGGTCCCTCATATTGCAAGATGATAAAAGATATCTGGGTGAATCCTCACAAGATCAAGGAAGTCAATGTTACATACCTTGCTCTCATTCCTAAGACTGAGGCAGTGACAAATATGAAGCATTTTCGTCCTATTGGCTTATGTAATGTTACATACAAAACCATTACTAAGCTAATAACTTGCAGACTAAGAGACTGCCTCCAGACCTCAATTGGGCCTGCCCAATGCTCTTTTATCCCCAAAAGACACAGTCATGATAATATCATAATAGCTCAGGAAATATTCCATTCCATGAGAAGCAAAGGTGGTAAAAAAGGGTGGATGGCAATTGTTAAGACTTTTGGCAAGTGTAGCAATTGTCGTCGCAAGTAATAAAATACGGTAAGTAACCGGTCGATTCCACAGGGATTGCGCGTTGAAAACAATAGCAAAGTTGTAAATTCTTAGATTGTAAAGGTTTGGTAATTTGAGTAACAGTAACAGTACACAAACGTGATTTAAGAATACGAGAAAAACGACTAGGGATCGAATCCTCTCACCTCGCCTATCACATGAACTTTAGCCAATTCAAGTTAATTATTCAATTTCTAGATTCAATTCACTAATTAAGGTCAAGGGCAATTCCTTGCCTCAAGACCCCTATTACCCTAAGAGTGACCCTAATTCCTTAGGTGAGACATGCCTAAGGGTAATGCATTAAGATTGAGAATTTTACACGAATTCACCTAAGCCGTCACATATCCCTATGCTGATTACTAGCAGATGATCTAACTACCCAATTTCCAGCTACTAATTCATATTCCTATGCAATCACTAGCCTGGATCATCACAATTATCATATGTAATTGAAAAGCATTAAGAGCATGGGTAATTAGACAAAGTAAATCGAATAACAACTGAATTGATTAGAACAATGGTTCACATGATAGGGTTGGGAGATTCATCTCTCCCTAATCTAAGCAAATTAGTTACAATCCATCCTAAGAGTAGAAACCAACATAAAATAGAAAACAAACATAAAGGAAGACATTAGAACCTTCAATCCCTTGTTCCCAAGTGGTGAGAAGGCCCCAAAATCGCACCCTCCAGCTGCTCCAAAATGTGGCTCAGATCCCAAGACGAAGTCCCTGTGAAAAACGCTGAAACTGCTTTAAAAACCCTAATTTTCGCGCACCATCGCGACGCGATACGTGCCAGTCGCGTCGCGAAATAGGACAGAAACATCTGGCTTTGCAAAAATTCCTCCTGGTCGCGTCGCGAACCCTCCTGGTCGCGTCGCGAACCCTCCTGGTCGCGTCGCGAACCCTCCTGGTCGCGACGCGATATTAAACAGAAATCAAATCCCTCCATTTTGCCGCATTTCCGGGCAAGTGTCTGGTTCGCCGAATGATGCCACAACCAATTAGAGGTCTTCAAGTCCAATTTAGCTCCAAAAGTGAAGGAATTACTTACAAATGAACTTCCTACTACAATTATCTAATGACTGTGATACAATGAAAAACCTTCACAATTGGTCCTAAAAATGCATAACTTACATCATATGATTGAGAGTCAACACAACCCCAAACTTAAACTTTTGCTTGTCCTCAAGCAAACAATCAATTCAGACTGTGGCTGATTTTTCTATTCAGCTGTTACATGTAACACATCAACCTTAAACATATCAGCACATCAACTATCATCATCAACCTAATACAGTGGCAGGACAACTGAATTGGAAATACCGAATCATAAGCAGGCAGCATTCTCAAGTTTTCTCTGTTTCACATATCTCACCAGTGTTTCACTCTTGAGGTGTTTAGGGTATTCACTCAATTCACAGTACCTGCATCATCGTTTCATAGGCTTGACAGAGTTCTATATCAGTCCATACAAATGAAATGCATACACATATTTTGAGGACTTTAAGGGTTATAGCGGGGCTTAGGTGAGGGTGCATAAATTTGGATAAGTAGGTTACACTTGGAGTTAGGCCTACCTCTCTCTTTGTCACTTTCACTCAATTTACTTGTCACCCATTTTCCCCAAAGCGTTCCACAAACAAGAGAAGGATTTTTTTTTCTTCTTTTTTTTTGATATATGTACATACATATATATATATATATATATATATATATATATATATATATATATATATATATATATATATATATATATATATATATATTTTCTTTTCTTTTTGTTTTCTTTGTTCCTTCCTCTTGTATACCACCCCAAACTTATAATGTTGCTATTCCACGAGCAACCCCAAACTTAGAATTTTTCCCACTCTCACAGCTTTTGTTACCTAACTCCAAGTTAAGAATTAACTAGGCTATGATTTTCAGAGAAACAGCATACAATTTTTAACAATAGGCTCAGAGGGGCTAGCAGAGGATAAACATTAGTTAGGTGCGGTTTGAAAGGCTCAGGGGTGCCAAAAGAAATGCCTCAGTGTGTATGAAAATCAAATGCAAAAACAATTAAGCACAATGTCAAGTTCTGCAGACTAATGCAGGCAAGGAATACACACAATATATATAAGAACGTGTTTAGGCTCAAACCTCACGGTTGGGATCGTAGAGATAGAACTTGAGAGATGCTGCTCACAGATGATAAAGGACTTCTGCAACTTTTGTCATGACCCCTGCTATTACTTGATGATAAAACTTGACGTGCGAGTGTCCAAAGGAAAAATGCAACATGCGACCCCAAATGCCACACATCATCACCATTGAAGCTGCTTTAACAAAACAAAAACAAAATATAGGGCAGTGGTGCCTCAATATCACAGAGTAAGTTATACTAATAAGTACAGACCAAAGTGCGAAATAGAGTCAAAATAGGGAAAGATACAACCAAAAGTGCAAAATAAAATGTCTGAATAAAAAACAAGAGAATGATAAATGAGCCTCCTGCTCAAGGGAATGAAAAGTGGCGCTCACCAGTGGGTTGCCTCCCACCAAGCGCTTCTTTAACGTCACTAGCTTGACGCTTTTTTGTCATCCCACTAGTAAGGTGGCTGATATGACACAAAGAACACATCATCCTTCTTCTTTCGCTTCTGGGACAGGAACATCATAAATTTGAAACATAGTTGTAGATGCTTCCATACCCTTTTAAGGTGAAGGGTGATGAATAAGGCATAGAAGGAGTCTAAGTATATGTCAATCTCCTCACTTCTATCCTCCTTGCTACTTGGAAGAATAATAGGAACCATGATTTGTTGGGTTTTTTCTTGTTGGGTTTTCACCCCTTCCCCACATTGGGAGCTTTGATCATCCCTCCAAACTACATGCTCCTCCATTTCAATCTTTTCTTCTGCCTCATCTTCCTTATCCTCCCCAGATTCTTCTTTTGTTGGGGCTTGTTCTTCTTGTTCCTCATTGGTAGTGCATAACCATGGGTAATTTTCCGATATAGTTACCCACTCATCCTCACAGTTGCACTCCACAAGATACTCCCCACAAGAATCGCAAAAGGTGCGTGTCACACATTTGCAATTCAAGTGGGGTTCTTCACAACGAATACAGCGAGGAGGGTGTGGCATGGACTCCATGTGATGCGATGCATCAATGTGCTCCTTGGGCTGGAAGATATTCTCAGTTATTTGCCTAAACTGGCTCAAAGCATCTTCCATTCGAGAAACTTGCTCTTTAGGCTGGAAGATAGTCTCAGTCATTTGCCTAAACAGGGCCAAAGCATCTTCCAACCGAGAAGTGGATTCCATGATTTTTTTTTTCCGGGACAAACAGCAATTCTTTCGAACTTTGCCCCTGCTACACAGTTCACTGAAACACTTCAACAAACCGTTAACAAGTCCAACACAATACAAAGTATCTAAACAAATAAAACAAAAATAAAATACTGAAATAAATAAAATAAAATAAAATAAAACAACTAAGAATTAACTCAAATGCCTTGTTGACAATGAAATCAACAATCCCCGGCAACGGCGCCAAAAATTTGTTAAGACTTTTGGCAAGTGTACCAATTGTCGTCGCAAGTAATAAAATACGGTAAGTAACCGGTCGATTCCACAGGGATTGCGCGTTGAAAACAATAGCAAAGTTGTAAATTCTTAGATTGTAAAGGTTTGGTAATTTGAGTAACAGTAACAGTACACAAACGTGATTTAAGAATACGAGAAAAACGACTAGGGATCGAATCCTCTCACCTCGCCTATCACATGAACTTTAGCCAATTCAAGTTAATTATTCAATTTCTAGATTCAATTCACTAATTAAGGTCAAGGGCAATTCCTTGCCTCAAGACCCCTATTACTCTAAGAGTGACCCTAATTCCTTAGGTGAGACATGCCTAAGGGTAATGCATTAAGATTGAGAATTTTACACGAATTCACCTAAGCCGTCACATATCCCTATGCTGATTACTAGCAGATGATCTAACTACCCAATTTCCAGCTACTAATTCATATTCCTATGCAATCACTAGCCTGGATCATCACAATTATCATATGTAATTGAAAAGCATTAAGAGCATGGGTAATTAGACAAAGTAAATCGAATAACAACTGAATTGATTAGAACAATGGTTCACATGATAGGGTTGGGAGATTCATCTCTCCCTAATCTAAGCAAATTAGTTACAACCCATCCTAAGAGTAGAAACCAACATAAAATAGAAAACAAACATAAAGGAAGACATTAGAACCTTCAATCCCTTGTTCCCAAGTGGTGAGAAGGCCCCAAAATCGCACCCTCCAGCTGCTCCAAAATGTGGCTCAGATCCCAAGACGAAGTCCCTGTGAAAAACGCTGAAACTGCTTTAAAAACCCTAATTTTCGCGCACCGACGCGACGCGATACGTGCCAGTCGCGTCGCGAAATAGGACAGAAACATCTGGCTTTGCAAAAATTCCTCCTGGTCGCGTCGCGAACCCTCCTGGTTGCGACGCGATATTAAACAGAAATCAAATCCCTCCATTTTGCTGCATTTCCGGGCAAGTGTCTGGTTCGCCGAATGATGCCTCAACCAATTAGAGGTCTTCAAGTCCAATTTAGCTCCAAAAGTGAAGGAATTACTTACAAATGAACTTCCTACTACAATTATCTAAAACTAGACTAAATCCCCAGATAATGACTGTGATACAATGAAAAACCTGCACAATTGGTCCTAAAAATGCATAACTTACCTCATATGATTGAGAGTCAACAGCAATCAAGATAGATCTTGAAAAAGCCTATGATAGACTGAGATGGGAATTCATTTAGAATACTCTAGAGGATATAGGCCTTCCTGAGAACATTGTGCAGATCATTTGGCAATGCATATCTACCCCCTCCATGCAAATCTTGTGGAATGGAGAAGCCCTTAAAGAGTTCAACCCCTCAAGAGGTATTAGACAAGGAAACCCTATCACTCCTTATCTTTTTGTTATGTGTATTGAGAGATTCTTTCAAGCTATTGAAAAGAAGGTAGGGGAGGGAAACTGGATCCCAATTCAGCTATCTAGAGGAGGTCTAAAAATATCTCGTCTTGCTTTTGCAGATGATTTATTATTTTTTGCTGAGGCTAGTATGGAGCAAGCTGAAATTATCAACCAAACTCTCCTTGATTTCTGTCTTAGCTCTGGGCAGAAAGTCAGCAAAGATAAGACAAGAGTATTTTTCTCTAAAAATGTCCCTAGACTACTTAAAAAGGACATTTGTGATACTATGGGACTCCAATCAACTGAAGATCTTGGTAAATACCTAGGGGTACCTATTTTCCACAAAAGAGTGGGTCTTAATACTTTCAATTATGTTATTGAAAAGGTTAAGAAAAGACTTAGCATCTGGAAATCAAGAACTCTCTCCTTTGCAGGCAGGGTTACCTTAGCCAAATCTGTTGTGCAAGCCATGCCTACGTATGTCATGCAATCTTGTGTGATACCTAGAGGTACATGTGATGAGATAGATAAATTGTGTAGACAGTTTATATGGGGTGATGATAATAACCACAGAACAGTTCATCTGATTAAGTGGGAAACCATCTGTAAACCTAAAGCTAGTGGTGGCTTGGGTCTAAGATCTACTAGAGCTGCTAACATAACTTTCCTCATGAAGGGATTGTGGAATTTCTGCTCAAACCCGAATGCACTCTGGTGTTCCCTGATTAGGAGCAAATACAAATGTGGGTGGAGAACTTTCCCCAAAATAGACTTTAAGAAAAAAGGATCTAACTTCTGGAATGGTATGCTAACATCTTGGGAGGATTTCAGAGATAATTTGGTGTGGACTGTGGGTAATGGTGAAGATGTTCGATTTTGGAAAGATAATTGGTTGCCTAACTGTGAATTGCTTGTGGATTGCAGCAATTCTACTATCAGCAATGATGATGCTTGTCTTTCCATTAGTCAATTCATGAACTACAATGGGGAATGGAATTGGGGTCTGTTTGAAAACCTTCTTCCTATGGAAATAACTCAGAGGATTGCTCACTTTCCCCCTCCCTCTATTCTGAGTAATGACGATGTTTTTAAATGGGGAGCTACTGCTGATGGTAAATTTAATACTAAATCAGCATATTTAGCACAACTAGATGATACTCCTAATGCTAATGACAATGTAGAGTTCAAATACATATGGAATTGGAAAGGGAATGAACGAATTCGTACCTTTTTGTGGAAACTAGCCCATGAAGCTGTGCTCACCAATGTTGAACGCACCAGGAGAACTATGACTAGCTCTGCTATTTGCTCTGTCTGTCTCAGCGATAATGAAACTCTTTTCCATCGATTTCGTGACTGCCCCAACTCCTCTGCCATCTGGAAAGGACTAGCTGCCCAGAATCAAGGCAACTTCTTCAGTATCACAAATTGGCAAGCCTGGTTAAAGATTAACTTGAAAAGAAAGAACCCTGCAAGGGCTTCAGGAACTTGGTGTACTACCTTTGGGGTTACCTTGGATCTCATTTGGCGTAACAGAAATGATTGGGTTTTTTCTTAGAAAGCGAATTCCATTCACAGCTCTTTCATCAAAATCAAGAACCAGGTGGATTGGATTGAAAACTGTCTCCACCGTAACTCTTCTCTCCAATCTCAAATCATGTTGAAGGATGTTGAACCAGAGGACAGGTGGAAGCCGCCTGCTAGGGGCTACTTCAAGCTCAATTGTGACGGTTCCGTGAGGAATTCTGGGCGTGATTCTGGGTGTGGTGGTATTCTTCGAGGAGCTAGAGGTGAATTTAAGTTTGCATTTGCTCATCGGGTTGAAGCAGATTCTGTGCTGGAAGCGGAAGTCCTTGGAATATACCATGGAATTTGCATAGCTTGGAACAGGGGAATTACGAAGATCATTGTTGAATCTGATTCTTCAGAAGCGATTGATCTTCTCTCCAATGGTAGAACTAAGGATCAACCTCTTCTTCACCTTGTTGACAGTGTCTTAGATGTGGGTGGGGACGAGATTGAACTTCAGTGGAAGCTGATTGGTAGACAATTGAATATGGCTGCTGATCGGTTAGCGAAAGAGAGCCACACGATTAGTGGTAGTTGTGTAATTTATGAGGCTGTGCCTGACTTTTTAGTCAATTTGTTGTATACTGACGGGTATGGGCCTGCTGGTCCAATTCTAATGAACTGATCTCTCTTGGCCCGTGGCCTTGCTTTTCACCAAAAAAAAAAGCAGGTATATTACAACCTATACTATGATGTAATTTTCTATTTCTGGAAACATTTATAATTTTATATAACTACTCGTGAAAGTCAAGAAGTAAAGCTAATCTTCTAATGTATTGGCTTGTTTGATTTCTTTTTTTATAAACTGTTTTCAGTTATTGAAAAATAATAAAACTGTTTGGAAAGACATTCTAGAATAATAGTTTAGAAAACTATTTTTATTTTTCTCATTTTGGGGACTTAAGGACTTACTTGATTATATTTTAAAAACAGTTTTCTATTTTTACTAAATTAAAATAGAATAAATTTGTTAGTGTTTAAAATTTTTAAAAACTGAAAATTGTTTTTAAGAATCTAGTCAAACATAACCTAAAAAAGTGAAATAGATTAACAACTTATTTTGCTTTTTTGTATCTCTTGTTGAACTTTTTTGTAGGCTATCTATTGAAAAACCAAAAACAACGGAGAGCAGGTTATTTTCATCGATGGCATAAGCATAATATTTTGATACACATCTACATGCGGGGATGAACAAGTCTCAAAACTTTTTTTTCGATAAGCAATGAATCATATAAGTAGTCAATCAACTCCACGATAAACACTTAATGTGAGTGACAACAGAGGTAATACTAGCTTCCTGGTTCCTAAAGACACAACCGTTCTGGGACAGCCAAATACACTAACAAGTAGTCAATCAAATGAGGTGTTTAATCTTCTTGGCCTTCTTTCCAACGCAAGCCTTCCCAACACAAGTGAGATGATCAACGATATTGTTAAAATAAAAAAATTGGTAGCTGCATCCAAGACAAAATCTAAGCCCAAACGTCGACTGCAAACCTGCACTTAAGAAACAAGTGATACGAGTCCTCCCTATGAGCCAGGCACATAGGGAAATAGCACCTTCCTCGGTAGTTATAACATGCCTACGAAAAAGAATGGCACAGATTGGAAGAGAATTGCTCATCAGTCGCCACCCAAAATCAAGACTTTGGATGGGATTGTGTTTCTCCATACGTCCTTGAGCACTCCTATAAACTCGGTATCATTCCCACCCGCTGAAGTCAGCTCCACCAAGTGAAGGTAACAAGAACGCATAAAGAACGTTTTTGAGGCTTCCAACATCCAAGTCAACTTATCCGCCCTATCTTGAACTGGCTTCACCTCGGCAAAAATAGTGCTCAATAAACTAGCTTCCTCCGCAGAAATGGGGTCAGAAACACTCGACCATGGTAACCTCCGATGCCAAACATTATCTACCCACTCTCCCAAAGATGCAATCTTCGTCTCTTGGGTCTCACGTCTTGCATACAAATTAAAAAATACCAGATACAACAGTGCATGTCCCAACCAATGATGCTGCCAGAAATCAATAGATCTTTCGTGTAACACCCCGAAAAATAATTTAATTAATTTAATTAATTTGATTAGTTGAATTATTAATTTTATTGGAGGCGTGGTTAAATCAATTAGTATGGTGGGTGATGTTCAGGGGTGGATCGAGTAAAGAGGGTGGTGTTGGCGTAGGAGGCCCAGCGCTCGCTGAGCCCACGGCCTAAACCCTAGGAGTCTAAGCGCAACTCTCTCATTTACGCAAAATTGAGAGAGAGCTGCGAAAGTTAGAGAGAGTGAGAAGGGAGAAGTTGCGCAGCGCTAAAGGAGAAGAAGGAAGGGAATTCTCTCGAGGTTTCGTTAGGTAAGAGTTCTCAATCCTTCCTTGTCGTTTTTCTTCCTTCTTAGTGTTGTGACTCTCAAGCCCTAATCTCCCAAGCCCGAAGTGAAGCTTGGCGTGCGGTATAATAGTTTGGAAAAATCGTTTTTGTGAAAACCCGCATGCTAAAGTTAATCTTGGGAACGAATTAAGAGGTTAATAAAATCTGATTGAGGAAGAAAATCCTAGGAGTATTATTTAGGTTGAGGAGAAGTTCTCAACGCTATGGACTAATTTGGAAAAGAATCGGGTACGTCGTTGGTGAAAACCTCGTGAAGAAGTTGTAATATAAGAAAAAGAGCTCTGAGTTCTGTTGGATAGTTGTTTGAAGAACAACTGAGGTGATTTTCATTACGTTCAATTTATTTGATGTCCCCGTGGTTTATTTCTACGTTTAAGATAAACGTTTCTGGTAAATCCTCATTTTATCTTCTTTTGAAAAGTGTTATCTCGAAATCTTGGAGGCGAGTCAAGAAGTTTCGCAAGTGACTTTTCCGTCACAATTGTTCGATGTGTATGAGAACTGTTATGGATTTTATAAGATTTGTTGAGAACGCGTTTACACCTTTCGAGGAAATCGTGCTTGTTCTTACCTCTACCGTGGAGTAACAATTTGTGGATCTCATCTTCGACCTGTATCTCTATCAAGTGTCTTGTATTAAACCCTTTGATCTAGATTAATCAAAGTTGGGGAGTAAACGAGGATGATTGGAATGAAGCTTCGGAAGTGTTTTCAAACGCGGTGCCGGGCCTATGTAGGCGAATGATGAGTTTTTCGTGTAGATGCGTGACCAGAGAGTTCGTATCAAGGTGGTAGTGGATCATACTTGGAGATTGATGTGCCCACTTGGGAAGAGTTCCTACGCTCATTTCGTTAGTTCGAGATTGTCTTTCAGCAACTTAAGACCTTTCTGAGAATGTCGGTTCTCGGTTAGTCGGATAAAAGGCTTGACGAAATTTTGAGGACAAAATTCTTTCAAGTTGGGGAGAATGTAACATCCTCAAAATAATTAGTAGAATTATTTGGGTGTTAAACCAATTAAACCAATTTAGTACTTAACTGGTAAATTTACCGAGTGCTAAAATTATTTATTGGTTGTCATCGGATCGTTAACCGGATAATACGGACCAAGGAAGTTTTGGAATCGAAATAGGAGATTTCGATCAATATGGTAATTTGACCGCGTTACAACAAATATATTAAATAAATATATATATATATATATATATATGTATACGTGGGTGTGTGTGAGTGAAGAGGAGAAAGAATTAAGAAAGGAAGAAAAGAAAGAATGCGAGAGAGAGAGTTACAGAGAGGAGAGAAAGGGAGAAAGGAAGATAATGGCGTGAGGGAGAAGAGAAGAGGGAGAGGGGAGACTTCACCGAAACGACTTCCGTCCAACACGAAAAATGTTCAGCGCTACTTCCTCTTCGTTTTGGTACCAAAATCTTCATCATCAACTCACTCTCCTCAAATCCACCATTTTCGAAATTTGGAGAAAAGTGGAGGTTTTGTTGTTCAAGCTCAAAGGGAAGCTTTGGATGGTGTTTGGGAGCGAGCTCAAGGTGGATAGCGCAAATATTGAAGTCCGATTTGGAGTTTGTGAAGAATCAAGGGGTTAGGGAGCAAATTGGGGTTTTGTGAATAGTGACTTGAGGTTAAAGAAGATGATGAATAGTGTTCATGAAGAATTTCGGGAAATCGGTATTTTGGTCAAAAAGCGGTTTCGTGATCGAGTGGGAAGCTTTGGAAGCGGATTGGGTGTCGCCGGAGCGGGGAATGTTCGTGTGGTTACTCGGTGATTTCGGCTCGATCGTGGATCACGCGTCAAAGGTGAGTTTTACTCACGCTTAGGATGTTTTGTGTCTCGTTAGTTTTTACGTTAATTGGTTTCGAGAGATTTTGGAACGAAAACCGTTAATTGAAAATATGTCGCGTTTTAATACAATTCGTTTTGATTAAGTTTTTGATTGGATTGATTGATTGTGTGGTTTGAATTGGACTCATTTTACTGGTTGTCAAATCTGTTTTCGATCGGAACAAAAATCGGAATTGAGCGGAATAGCGGATTTCGCGAAAATCGCAAAATCTGCCCTTAACAGACCCCCTTGCTGCCATTTCGCGCTCCACTTGCGCCCCAGGCGCGACCCCAGCGCCATTTGGCAGAACCTGCTGCCAGTTCGCGCGCCACTTGCGCGCCAGGCGCGACTCCAGCGCCATTTGGCAGAATTTCAGCAACCAAACACTGATTTTGTTTTCGCGATAACTTTTGATCCGGGAACCCGATTGGGGTGTTCTAAGATGCGTTGGAAAGCTTATTCAGAGGCCTAACTGAATATTCTATTTTTAAGGCCTAATCAAATAAATGATTTAAATGGTATAATGAACTGTTTTTGAAGTTATAGATCGTTTCGAAAAAAACCGACTAATAGTACACGTGTGCGGATATGTTTATTAATAATAAACTGGTCTACGATTCACGATATATAAATTATATCGACTATGGGAAACGGCCCGATGCGGGTGTTATGTTCAATTATTGGTCTGAATGTAAATGAACTAAATGTTCATATGATTGTAGATATATATATATATATATATATATATATATATCATATCGAGTTTGGGTGACGACCCATGTTGACATACTAGGAGGGGAAGTCATGATCCCCCACCCTAGGCTCCGATGCCAATAGTTAATCTATTATTGGTATGGGGTTCGCCGGGATTAGCAAGTGGATTGCAGTCGGTGTTGTGTCAAAAGTTTGTGCTGCGTTCATCGGGATTAGCAAGTGGATTGCAGTCGGTGGTACGTAGAAAGGCCTAGGATATTAGTTCATCGGGATTAGCAAGTGGATTGCAGTCGGTGTCCTATTAGATCGAAGCCTTATTGTATGGTACACCGGGATTAGCAAGTGGATTGCAGTCGGTGTCGCGTCAAACCTTAAAAATGTTTTAAATGGACCGAGAGTGTAGATAGGGGTCTCGGTAGAACTCACGAAGATTGTATCTCATTGTTTATATGTTGTTGTTTTACAGAGAAACAGGGACGGCAGAAATCCAAGGAGCACGAGTAGGTTGAGCTCAGGCGACTGCTGATGACTTAGCTATTACGCTTAAGTTTATATTTCCTTTCGTTGTCTTTGTACTACAACTCTATGTATTAATGTTATGTATTTATTTCCGCTTTCTTGTACGATATTGAACACTGTATTTCACTGATGGTTTATGGTCTTATTTATGTTTAAGACTATTCTATTGTTATTCAGTGAAAATTTATTGTGGTGTTCAGTATTTAAACAGGAAATATATCTCTGATTATTTTATGATGGTACACTTGGGTATTTTTACTTGATAAAAATACCGGGGTGTTACAGTGACTGGTTGGCAAACTGTGTTTTGAGTTGGTGTTTGGTGATGATAGGTGTGATGTTAATAATGATGTTGTATGATTTGTTCGTCTTCATTACTCTATCATGTGCTTGATTATGTTTTGTTAAAATTCTCACCCCTTCTTCTTGGAATGTTGCTCTATTGTGGCAACGCTGCAGGTAATCGCGAGTGAAGGATCTGCTGCCTTCCTTTTAGCTCTTGGGATGTATTTTGTGTCGCTCTCTGATACTGTAACACCTAGGGGCGTGGGTGAATTTTGATAAACGATTTAATTAGTTATTTTAATGATCTTATTGATACATTGAGACTTGTTGAGAGTTATTGGTGAGTTGTTGTTTATTCCGCTGTGAAGTGAATTCTGAGTATTTGATTTTCCACGAAGGATGTTTTGTTGCGCAAAATTTGAAGAGTGCAATTGATGAGTTTGTTTTTAAAGAAGTTGTAGCATTTCTTTTCTATCAATGAAAATAATATTTTTTGAAAGGGATTACCCTGATAAATGACGCGTAATAGAAGGGTAGAAAAGGGGTGTTACATTAGTGGTATCAGAGCAGTTCGGTCTGTCCGGCCGGTGGTTGAGTAGTCTAGCTGAGTAACATTTGAGTTTGTTACTCGTTTCTGAATTCTGTTTTCTGTTGCAGTGCTAGAATGGCAGGACGGAACGATGCTGCACTTGCTGCTGCTTTGCAGGCTATAGCTGGGGTTGTGGGTAACATACCCAATGCTATTGGTGATGGGACACGTAGTTTGGCTACATTCCAGCGTGAGAACCCTCCTGCTTTTGAAGGCGGGTATAACCCTGATGGTGCCCTTGAGTGGCTAAGCGAGATGGAGCGGATCTTCCGCGTCATGGATTGCACCGATGCTCAGAAGGTTCGCTATGGCACACATATGCTGAAGAAAGAGGCTTATGACTGGTGGAGGGCGACTAGTCAGGGGTTGACGGCTGCCAATGAGGGGGTTACTTGGGCTGTGTTTGAGAGGGAATTCAAGAGAAAGTACTATCCGGAGGATGTCCGCGGGAAGAAGGAGGTTGAGTTTCTAAGACTTGAGCAAGGTAACATGACTGTAACTGAGTATGCTGCAAAGTTTACTGAGCTGTCTAAGTTTTACCCGCATTATGATGGAGAGGGTGCTGAGTTCTCCAAATGTATTAAATTTGAGAACGGATTGCGTGCTGATATCAAGAGAGCCATAGGGTATCAACAGATCCGTGTATTTCCCTTGTTAGTGAATAGCGCCAGAATTTTTGAGGAGGACAATAATGCCTTCTCCAGAGTTATGAGGGAAAAGCAAAAGAATTTTTCGGGTCGCGGTAAACCATATGAGGCGCCTGCTGGTAAGGGCAAAGGTAAGTTTGTTGGTGGGCCTAAGCGAAGTGGGGGAGATGCTGCAGCCAGTGTTACTTGTTACACGTGTGGGAAAGTAGGCCATAAGAGTCCATATTGCCCAAATAAGGAGAAGAAGAGATGTTACAAGTGTGGGAAGGAAGGACACATGTCTTTCAACTGTGATAAGAAAGATGTAGTATGCTTCAACTGTGAGGAGAGTGGTCACATCAGTACACAGTGCTCAAAACCCAAGAAGGAAAAGTCCGTTGGAAAAGTGTTCGCTCTGGCTGAGTCTGATGTGGTGAATGAGATTCGAGGTACGTGCTATATCAATAATTTTCCTCTTGTTGCTATTGTTGATAGGGTGCTACCCATAGTTTTATTGCTGCTGCTTGTGTTGAGAAATTAAGCCTTGTTTTATCTGATATGTTGAGGGAGATGGTTATCGATACTCCAGCTAAGGGTTCGGTGACTACCTCCGCTGTTTGTGCCAAATGTCCTGTATCTATATATGGTAGAGAATTCTTAATTGATTTGATCTGTTTGCCGCTGAGTGGAATGGATGTCATTCTGGGTATGGACTGGTTAGTTGATAACCATGTTCATATCAACTGTCGGGAGAGGTCCGTGAGTTTTGAATCGCTTGAAGAGGAGTCTGGTTTGTTATCTGCGGGTCAGCTGCATAGAGTGGTGAGAGAAGAGGTTCAGCTGTTTTCTTTGTTGGCGTCGTTGTCTGTCGAGAGCCAAGCGAAGATTGATGTGTTGCCGGTAGTGCGTGAGTTTTCTGAGGTGTTCCCTGATGAGATTCCGGATGTACCACCAGAGAGAGAGGTGGAGTTTGCTATTGATCTGGTTCCCGGCACTAAGCCTGTGTCTATGGCACCATATAGGATGTCTGCATCTGAGTTGGCAGAATTGAAAAAGCAACTTGAAGATTTATTAGAAAAGAAGTTTGTAAGACAGAGTGTGTCACCCTGGGGAGCTCCAGTGTTGCTAGTGAAAAAGAAAGATGGTAGTATGAGGTTGTGTGTAGACTATCGACAGTTAAATAAAGTTACAATCAAGAACAAGTATCCGTTGCCAAGAGTTGATGACTTGATGGATCAGTTAGTGGGTGCTAAAGTATTTAGCAAGATTGACTTAAGGTCTGGTTATCATCAAATCAAGGTCAAGGATGAAGATGTCCAGAAGACGACATTTAGGACAAGATATGGGCACTATGAGTATTCTGTTATGCCTTTCGGTGTGACTAATGCGCCGGGGGTATTCATCGGATACATGAACCAAATCTTCCGTGAGTACTTGGACAAGTTTGTGGTAGTTTTCATTGATGACATTCTGATTTACTCTAAGTCAGAAGAGGAGCATGCGGAACACCTGAGGTTGGTGTTAGAAATTCTGAGGAGTCGAAAGTTATATGCCAAGTTGTCCAAGTGTGAGTTTTGGTTGAAAGAGGTCACTTTTCTCGGTCATGTGATTTCTAGGGAGGGGATTGCGGTGGATCCTTCCAAAGTTGACGCAGTGTTGCAATGGGAGTCTCCAAAGTCAGTTACCGAAATAAGGAGTTTTCTGGGATTGGCTGGCTATTATAGAAGATTCATTGAGGGGTTTTCGAAGTTGGCTCTGCCATTGACTCAATTAACTTGCAAAGGCAAGGCTTTTGTTTGGGATGACCGATGTGAAGAAAGTTTCAATGAGCTGAAGAGGAGGTTGACTACGTCTCCAGTGTTGACCCTACCTAGTCCGGTTGAGCCGTTTGTAGTATACTGTGATGCTTCCAAGATGGGTTTGGGTGGTGTGCTTATGCAGAATGGGAAAGTGGCCGCTTATGCGTCGAGGGAATTGAGAATTCATGAGAAGAATTACCCCACTCATGACTTAGAACTTGCTGCTGTGGTGTTTGCGTTGAAAATTTGGAGACATTATTTGTATGGATCGAGATTTGAGGTGTTCAGTGATCACAAGAGTCTTCGGTATCTGTTCGATCAGAAAAAGTTGAATATGAGGCAGCGCCGGTGGTTAGAGCTATTAAAAGATTATGATTTTGAATTGAGTTATCACCCAGGTAAAGCTAATGTGGTTGCAGATGCTCTGAGTAGGAAGACCTTGCATTTGTCGGCATTGATGGCTAGAGAGCTTAAGTTGATTGAGCAATTCAGGGACATGAGTTTAGTTTGTGAAGTTACACCTCAGAGTGTCAGATTGGGTATGTTGAAAATTGGCAACGATTTTATGGCTAGTATCCGAGAAGCGCAGAAGTTAGATGTGAAATTGGTTGATCTGATGGGTGGGATTGATCAGTCCGAGAATAAGGACTTCAAGATAGATGCGCAGAATGTATTGAGATATCGTGGAAGAATTTGTGTTCCCGAAGATGAGGAAATGAGAAAGGCAATTCTTGAGGAAGGGCATAGGAGTAAGTTGAGTATCCATCCTGGAGCGACGAAGATGTACCAAGATCTGAAAAAGATGTTCTGGTGGCCTGGGTTGAAGCGCGATGTGGCGCAGTTTGTGTATTCGTGTTTGACCTGTCAGGTATCGAAGGTCGAGCATCAGAAGCCTGCGGGAATGATGCAACCGTTGAATGTTCCAGAGTGGAAGTGGGATAGTATCTCCATGGATTTTGTGACTGGGTTACCCAATACGGTGAGAGGGCATGATTCAATTTGGGTGGTTGTGGATAGGTTGACGAAGTCGGCTCATTTTATTCCTATCGGCATTAAGTATCCAGTGTCGAGATTAGCTGAAATCTACATTCAGGTGATTGTGAAGCTGCATGGGGTTCCTTTGTGCATTGTGTCTGATAGAGACCCAAGGTTTACTTCGGAATTTTGGAGTAGTTTACAGAAGGAGTTGGGTTCGAAATTGAGGTTGAGTTCAGCTTATCATCCTCAGACTGATGGGCAGACAGAAAGGACAATCCAATCATTGGAAGACCTGCTGAGATCATGTGTGCTGGAGCAGGGAGGTGCGTGGGATACTCATCTCCCGTTAATTGAGTTCACCTACAACAATAGTTATCATTCCAGTATTGGGATGGCACCGTTTGAAGCATTATATGGTCGGAGGTGTAGGACTCCGGTATGTTGGTATGAGACTGGGGAAAGTTTAATACTTGGACCTGAGCTGGTTAGAGAAACTACTGAGAAAGTGAAGATGATCCGAGAGAAAATGAAAGCGTCGCAGAATAGACAGAAGAGCTACCATGATAAGAGAAGGAAAGATTTAGAGTTTGAAGCGGGTGACCACGTGTTCTTGAAGGTCACACCTATGACTGGTGTCGGGCGTGCGCTGAAATCAAAGAAGTTGACTCCTCGATTCATCGGGCCGTATCAGATTACGGAGAGAGTTGGAAATGTTGCATATCGGGTGGCCTTACCACCTAACCTTTCGAACTTGCACGACGTGTTTCACGTGTCGTAGCTTCGGAAGTATGTTGCGGATCCGTCTCATGTGATTCAACCAGATGATGTAGAAGTGCGGGACAATCTCACTGTGGAGACCATGCCTGTACGAATTGAGGATCGTGAAGTGAAGACCTTGCGAGGTAAGGAGATCAATCTGGTGAAGGTCGTTTGGTTTGGGGCAGCTGGTGAAAGCCTGACTTGGGAGCTGGAAGACAGGATGCGAGAGTCGTATCCAGAGTTATTTGAATCAGGTATGTTTTCGAGGACGAAAAATCCTAAGTAGGGGAGAGTTGTAACACCCCGAAAAATAATTTAATTAATTTAATTAATTTGATTAGTTGAATTATTAATTTTATTGGAGGCGTGGTTAAATCAATTAGTATGGTGGGTGATGTTCAGGGGTGGATCGAGTAAAGAGGGTGGTGTTGGCGTAGGAGGCCCAGCGCTCGCTGAGCCCACGGCCTAAACCCTAGGAGTCTAAGCGCAACTCTCTCATTTACGCAAAATTGAGAGAGAGCTGCGAAAGTTAGAGAGAGTGAGAAGGGAGAAGTTGCGCAGCGCTAAAGGAGAAGAAGGAAGGGAATTCTCTCGAGGTTTCGTTAGGTAAGAGTTCTCAATCCTTCCTTGTCGTTTTTCTTCCTTCTTAGTGTTGTGACTCTCAAGCCCTAATCTCCGTGTGTTGATTTCCCCCCTTGATCAAGAAGTAGGCGTGACTACGGTTTCGAAGGAGGAAGGAGAAGCTTCGTTCGTTGTGTTGCTGGGTTTTGTTCGTGACTCTTCGTCATTGTCTTCCGGAACACGCAAAATTCGAGGTAGGGTGAGCGTTTTAATTCAACCAAATCGAGTATGTGATTGGGGTTTTGTGGGATTTTTGGGTGTAGTAGTGTACTTGAAATGCTGAGGGTTTGTTTGATGAATTGTTGACGTTTCCCTTCGGAGAATTTCGATGTTTGTTTTGATGAATGTTGTGAGGAACTATTTGATGAATTTGATGATGTTTTGATGAAATTGCGTTGAATTGGGCGATGAACAATGTGTGATGAAATTGTGTTTCGATGAATTGGATGATGTCTGGATGAAAATTTTGAAAATCTGAACATTCCTGTAAGCGATGCTGTTTCTGGCCTTTCGCGCCTCACTCGCGCTCGGGTCGCGCCCCAGGCGCAAGGCGTACTGCGCTGGGCGCTGTTGTTGCTGTTGATTCGCGCCCCGCTCGCGCTCCGCTCGCGCCCCACTCGCGCCCCACTCGCGCCCCAAGCGCGAGTCACTGTTTCCCACTGCTGTGCACTGTTTTTCCTGCTGTTTTCACACAGTTTTCTCCAATTAAAAAGGTGATATTTTCCCAATAAAAATACGATGTTTCCACTATTAAATGTGAAGTTTTTCTCCAATATAGATGTGATGTTTCTCCACAAAATGTGAAATTTTTCCCAATTAAAAATGTGGTGTTTTCTTTAAATTTAAAATGTGATGTCCTTTCAAATAAGATGTGGTGTTTATTAAATTGAAACGGAATGTTTTTCTAAACTCCAAATGTGTTGCCACCAAAATCTCAAAAGTGATATGTGTGATAATGATGTAATATGATTTATGATGAATTGTGAAGAATATACTCTACGAGTATGGCGTTAATAACGATGTAATGTGATTAAGATGAATTGTGACGAATACACTCTATGAGTGTTTGATGATGGTGATGATGAGTACTCCAGGTGAGTGTTTTCGATGAAATGCACATGTGTATATAGAGTCTCATGGCATGTGCATATCGTGAAGAATAGGCCTCGGCCTCTGGTGAAGAATAGGCTTCGGCCTCTTGATTGTGATGACTATGGTACCATCATTCATATACCCAGGTGTGGGTTGCATTTACATGCATAATCATGACTGTGACTGGTTGGCAAACTGTGTTTTGAGCTGGTGTTTGGTGATGATAGGTGTGATGTTAATAATGATGTTGTATGATTTGTTCGTCTTCATTACTCTATCATGTGCTTGATTATGTTTTGTTAAAATTCTCACCCCTTCTGCTTGGAATGTTGCTCTACTGTGGCAACGCTGCAGGTAATCGCGAGTGAAGGATCTGTTGCCTTCCTTTTAGCTCTTGGGATGTATTTTGTGTCGCTCTCTGATACTGTAACACCTAGGGGGCGTGAGTGAATTTTGATAAACGATTTAATTAGTTATTTTAATGATCTTATTGATACATTGAGACTTGTTGAGAGTTATTGGTGAGTTGTTGTTTATTCCGCTGTGAAGTGAATTCTGAGTATTTGATTTTCCACGAAGGATGTTTTGTTGCGCAAAATTTGAAGAGTGCAATTGATGAGTTTGTTTTTAATGAAGTTGTAGCATTTCTTTTCTATCAATGAAAATAATATTTTTTGAAAGGGATTACCCTGATAAATGACGCGTAATAGAAGGGTAGAAAAGGGGTGTTACATTTCGTCCCCTAACCCGTGTCTGATGCACGCACCAAACCACCCTATAGGGAAATTGTCATATCCCAATCGCAGCAAATCTCTCCACCACAAGGAGTCCTTAGTTCCTCCAAAGAACTCTGCCTTTGGTCCGTTTAGAAATAACGAAGCTGCATCTCCATATATGTATGATAACAAATCCTTCCAACTCGTATTTTCATCCGCTAGAAACCTCCACTTCCATTTAGATAACAAATCCATGCTAAATAACTCAAGGTTTTGGATACCAAGACCCCCTTCCTTCTTCGGTTTGCAAACCTTATCCCAGGCAACCCAGTACATACCTCTATCTCCTTCATTGATACCCCACAAAAAGTCCATTTGGATCTTAATCATGGCATTAAGTATCACCCTTGGTGCCTTGTAAAAAGAAAATAAATATAAAGGAATGCTATTCAAAACTGAATTAATGAGTGTTACCCGTCCGCCACTAGATAAAATTTGAGCCTTCCAATATGATAACCGTTTACGAAGCATATCCAACACCAGCTTCCAGGTTGCTGGCCTCCTAGGGCTAGCACCCACTGGAATGCCCAAAAACTTGAAAGGAATTAGCTCAGTTCTACAGTTAAGGAAGACCGAATCTGCCTCCAAAAAATCAGCCAGAATATTGATACCAATAAGCTTGCATGCTTTTACGAAAATTGACCTTCAGTCCCGAAACAAGCTCGAAGCTTCTAAGAAAGGTCTTGATATCCTCAAATTATTCCAAGTGGCCTTCCCCGTTACAATAGTATAATTCGCAAATTGCATAAGAGAGAACTGCAAGTTGTCATGAACTTAGTAACTCTGAAAATCCCCAATATCTACAGCCTTCCCAACCAAAGAAGACAACCCTCCAACCACTATAAGAAAAAGGAAAGGGGACAAAGGATTTGGAGCAGCTGTTTCAGTAATTTTGCAAGATACTTCGTTTTTGGGGATTGGAGCTACGATTTGGAGCAGCTGGAGGTGCGAATTTGGAGCCTTCTCACCACTTGGGAACAAGGGATTGAAGGTTCTAAATGTCTTCCTTTATGTTTGTTTTCTATTCTATGTTGGTTTCCACCCTTAGGATGACTTGTAACTAATTCTTTAGATTAGGGAGAGATGAATCTCCCAAACCTATCATGTGAACCATTGATTTAGTTAATTCAGTTGTTATTCGATTTGCTTGTCTAATTACCTATGTTCTTAACGCTTTTCAATTACATATGATAATTGCGATGATCCAGGCTAGTGATTGCATAGGGATATGAATTAGTAGCTGGAAATTGGGTATTTAGATCACATGCTAGTAATCACCATAGGAATATGTGATAGCTTATGTGAATTCTTATTAATTCTTAATCTTAATGCGTTACCCTCTGGCATGACTCACCTAAGGAATTAGGGTAACTCTTAGGGTAATAGGGGTCTTGAGACAAGGAATTGCCCTTGACCTAAATTGGTGAATTGAATCTAGAAATTGTATAATTAACTTGAATTGGCTGAGGTTCATGTGATAGGCGAGGTGAGAGGATTCGATCCCTAGTCGTTTTTCGTGCATTATTAATTCACGTTCGTATTCTGTTACCAAATACTCGATTAATCACCTATCTACAATCTACGAATTTACAAATTTGCTATTGTTGTCAACGCGCAATCCCTGTGGATCGACCGGTTCTTACCGATAAATTGTATTACTTGCGATAATTGGTACACTTGCCAAATTGTTAACATAGAGCATGAAGTCCCATGAGATAAAATCATAAGCCTTCTCAAAGTCAACCTTAAAAATCAGACATTCATCTTTGTTACGGTTCGCAAAATCAACAATCTCATTTACAACCACCACACCTTCTAGAATCTGTCTGCCTCCTAGAAAAATTGATTGACAACTAGAGATAATATTTGGCAAGACCCTTATAATTCTGTTAGCCAAAACCTTTGCAAAAATCATATATAAACAGACAATCAAACAAATGGGTTTATACTCCCCCATACCTTGTGGATTATCATTCTTGGGAGTGAAATTCATTAAAAAATGCGATAATGTCGTCTTTCAAAAAATCCCAACACTCCCTAATGAATCTAAAGTTTTAGCCATATGTACCCGGACTTTTATCTCCATCACAATTCCACACACCCGTCCTAATCTCCATTTTGGTAAACGGTTCCATCAACGTAACATTATCTTCATGAGACACCTTATTGAACTCGAGACCGCCAAGGGTAGGTATTTTAGTCATTGGTTCTTCAAACCAGTTCTCAAAGTGCCTCTTAAATTCATCCTTAACCGAACCAACGTCTTCAATTAGATCTCCATTATCGGCCAGCAACACAAAATTCCCCCTCCTTCTTCTATATTTCATAAGAGAATGAAAATACTTAGAATTCATATCCCCTTCTTTGATCCATCTGGCCCTATAAACTTTTGAGCCAAAAAAGGTAACTTTTAAATTAATTAAACCCTCTTTTAATTAGATAAATAATTTTGTTTTTCTACTTAATTTTAGGGAAGTTATCTAATCAAATTTTTTATTTTAATTAATAAGTTACAAATTGGTGATATATATAAATAGGTAAAATTAAATAATTAAATAACACAATGGAGATTAAAATTGGACAGTTAAATTAATATTGTTGGTTACAATTGTCGCAATTGGGAACGCGACGTGCGTTCGAATGATTTGAAACTACGTTTCGAATGACGCGGAGTTGCCATCATCGCTTACTTGTTAGGGAAAATGTTGGAAAACCCCTTAAAAATACAAATGGATCTTCGAAAATATATTTATGGTTCGTGAGTCGGTTATGCGTAGGGAATGTATTAGCACTCTCACAACACTCGTTGAAAAAGGTACCCCTGAAAATAACATTTGGTCTAGGAAAAATTGAGAATAGGATCTTATTGCTTACACAATTTAATTTTGTAATTCATGGGATCTAGGAATAAGCTTTCATTCTTCAGGTGTCAGTTTGCCTCTTTGCTTCAAAAAATGGAACCCAGGTATAAGTCAATAAAATTTTGTGCTCCTTGTTATCCTAGAGCAAGATGGACGAATTATGTAACATCCCCAATTTAGCTAATTTCATTTATTGAAATTAGCAAGAGATTATGAATTAATTGGGTAGCTAAGTTAAATAATTAGTATACCTTAATTAGCATGAGAAAGGAAATTATTTAATTTGAGATGGTGTCATTGATTAAATGATTTATTGTGTGTTGTTTGTTTAATTATATGAAGCAGGGGAATTATTGAGCGATTGTGTGATTAGTTTGAAGTTATAAGTAGGTAGTTAGTAGTAGGGGCAGAACAGTCTTTCCACTACTTTTATTAAGCACTCAGCTGAACCAAGGACACTCACCCTCAATAACCCCAAAAACATAACACACACCCACACATTGGAGTTGCTGAAAAACAGAGAATAGTGAGAGAGAAAGAGAGAGCAAGGCGCGAGGGAGAGAGAGGGAAGAAAAGGAGGGAACTCCCACAATTCTGAATGCATGTTCAATCTTATTGTGCCATGGTGATCCTTGTTTTCCTCTCTTCATCTTGATACTACATTACCATCCTCCTCAATCCCCCATTTTCGAAACCCCAAGCTCAAAGAGGGTCAACAATGGAGTTCTTTACTTGCATATAGTAGCTGTAGCTTGAGGATCAGTCGTTAGAGCACCAATACAAGCCACATTCTGATTTACATATTTGTGAATCCATGTGTTTCGCGCATTTATTTCAAAAAGAATCGAGTCCAAAATCGTTTTTAAGAAATTACGTTTTTGGTAGCTTATATGATTAATTGAATGATACTGTGATTGCTTGAATAAATTGTTGTTCTGGACAGGAATGATGTTTGACTGAGTTAGGGTATCGATCGAAACGGACATTGGGATCGGAACGGAATGGAAAATTACACGAAATTAGTATTTTCGGGAAAACTGCTGTGGACGCACGGGCCGGGGGCCCTGGCGCACGGACACTTCTCCACCGTGCGCCAAGTTCTGTAACTTTTTGAAAAATTTCATAAAACGTGCACGGGTCGTGCGCCTACACGCACAGACCGTGCGAAAGTTTTTGTTACCCTATTTCAAAATGCACTTTAGCCCATTCCAAATGATTTCAAGTTCCTTCTAATCATTTCCCCAAGGTTTCCCAACAATTATAATGCATGAATATCATGAAATTGAAGAAAGGTAGAATGGCATGTAAATACAAGTCAAGTTACTTTCCCGAAAGGAAAGGAAGAATTACTTTCCCTAAAAAGAAAGGTAGAATGGCATACATATAATAATATATGTATATCAAGGGTGACGACCCCAGATTTATTTGCATACTAGGGCAGGGAAGTCATGAGCCCGAACCCTAGGCCCCTTCCATGTAACCCGCTTTCCAAGGTCAGTGGGATTGGGTTCACTAACGGCCGAAGAAATAACCGAATAAGGTAGCTCGAGGTGTTGTGCTAAGCTAAAGAAAAGAATAAGACATGAATCGTAGTCAGTTATTAGGGCTGCGGGTTTGAAGAAAATATGTCCACATAGTCGCTTATTAGGGCTTTGAGTTCAAAGAATAAAAGCATAAATAACCGCTAGAGTTAGTAAGTGAAAGCAAAGGCGAAGAAGCACGGTTAGCCGAGGTGACTCACTGAGTTGTCGGAGAAATCAGTTTTAAGATCATGCCTTTTCCCTTTTGTTGTCTTTATATTATCGATTGTATAACTATTATCAGTAACATTTGTAAATCGTTTCCGCTACTTATGTTTTGGGTATTGAACACCAGGATTATATAAGTTTTAAGTCATGAGACTTAAGTACTTTGTTAAGTTTAATGAGGTTCATGGAACCATTTGATAATTATTTATCGAAAGTTTTTAGTTGTGTTCAATATTCAATAGCAGGAAGTTACTCTGATGTATGCCAATTGGTGCATTTTGGTATTTCTACAAGCTAGAAATATCAGACTTTATTTTTGTGGCCCAAACCCAGACCTATGCAGGCCGCAGGCTTCTCGGCTAGCCTGCATTATATGCGATTTCAATTAAAAAATGTTTTTTAGAAAATAAAAACACCAACAGTACAGTAGCATTAGAGTTCAGAATGCCAAATTGATTGATCATTATATAATAGGCTAAATTACACCAAAAGTCCTTTAAGTTATTTAATTGTAACAGCTGGTCTTTTAAGTTTTTTCCGTACCACTTAGGTCCTTTAAGTTATTTAATTATAACAAATTGGTTCTTTAAGTTTTTTCGTACCACTTAGGTCCTTTAAGTTATTTAATTGTAACAAATTGGTACTTTAAGTTATTTAATTGTAACTTTTAAATGCCGAATAACTTATATTTTTCAGGCCCAAATTGTTACAATTAAATAACTTACAAGACCTAAGTGGTACGAAAAAAACCTAAAGGACCAACTTGTAACGATTAAATAATTTAAAGGACCTCTGGTGTAATTTAGCCTATATAATATTGGCTTAAATATATGTTTGGCCCTTGCAAATATGGTCATAATCCATTTAGGCCCCTGTAAAAAAAATTAAAATGGCCCTTGCAAATATTAAGTGTTTACAGTTAAGCCCCTCTGTTAACTTTCCATCCAAAAAAATTGACATGTCTAACGTAGATGACGTCAACGTGACATCATCAATGATTAACAGAAAAATATTGAAATGATTCTGTTCTGCTTTAAACTGTTCCAAAAAACGGGAATAATTAACAGAGAAAGATTGACACGATTCAAAAACGATAATCTTTCTCTGTTAATATTTCTCTGTTAATCATTGATGATGTCATGCTGATGTCATCTCTATTAGCCACACCAGTTTTTTTGGATGGAAAGTTAACAGTGAGGCTTAACTGTAAACCCTTAATATTTGCAAGGCCATTTTAAAAAACATTTTTTACAAGGGCCTAAATGAATTATGGCCATATTTGCAGGGACAAAACATATATTTAAGCCTATAATATAAAATCAGTGTAATAAATTGGTAATTAATTTACCTATACTAATACACTAATATATGGACGGTGTTAGAAATAGGGAACGTCCTGGTCACGTCAGGTACAGATTGCAAGTCAAAAGAATAGTATATTTCACTATCACAAGTTGGCCACTTTTTTTTTATAGGCAATGTTAGTGGGGGTGGAGAAATGTTAACTTCCGAGGTTTGAAGCTGGGACCTCCTTCTTGCACTCCTTTAGTGCGCGCACTTCTTCGATATCCCTTAGCTCGCCAACTGAACTACCTACTTGGGATAACGCTAATAAAAAAAGATAAAGCTAATTAAGATATTAAAGTTCACATGGGCTTTTGGCAACAATACATTACAAATAAAATCCTATTATTTTTAACATGGGGCCTACGGGTGATAAACTCCAAATAAGTGCATTTTCTAGAGATATTTTTGAGTCATTTTTAGAGTTGTTATTACGAATTAAATAAATAAGTGACTTACTTTACTCTTTATTTTTGCAGAAAATATAAAGTCCTATATATATATATATATATATATATATATATATATATATATATATATATATATATATATATATTCATTTGGCAAAAGAAATGAAAGGCATGCAAAGCAAAAAAGATAAATACAATAATGGTCCAATCATCAAGAAGCAATGGAGTGGAGTTGGAATAAAGAAGAAGGGCTTGAATTAAGATAAGGCCCACTTGAAGAGAAAAGAATCCAGCCCATGATTGGTTTTCAAAACAGTAGCCGCACACAACAAAAGGAGGAGAATTAGGAATTGGAGAAACAGTAGCCGCGTGAGAAACAAAGAATTGAAGGAACAGTAGCCGCGAACGTGAATGAACCAACAGTAGCGCCGGCAAGGAGAGGAGGAGTTTTGGGTACCCGTTCTCAACACCGTGAGAGAGCTTTGTAGCAGGAAAAGGAGACTGAAGATTCAGAATAAGAATTTCTATAACTTCCGGGTTATTTTTATCTCTGTAATCCATGACTCTAATTTCTATTTTATTGTTCTCGAACAGTATGGATAGCTAAATCTTCTTCTAGGGTCTTAGGTGGATCTTGTAAGTTTAGAGTCCTTTTTATGTTCTAATTTCTGGTTTGAATTCCTGTTTTTATTTTGATTAATATTGTCCTATTGTTTTTATCACATAATTAGGATTAGCTACCCTATGCATGTTCATAATCAATTAGTTGATCAGCGACCGTACTGCAATTAGTTGGTGGACCTATAGGATAATTGGGGCTAAAATTAATGTATGACCAAACTTTAATTTAGTCTTCCAATCATTCAACCTTTTTGCTCTTTATGCTTTTCTTGAATATAAATTCTTGCATGACCAAACAAGGGTTAATTTAGGAAAAAGAATATTAATCACGAATGACCAAACGGATTAATAGTTTTAGTAAAGGGATTGGTAATTAAATAAAATAAAGGAATTCAAGTAGGAATTAGACATAGGGGAATCGAAGCTTGCAAGTGAAACCGTGACCCTAGACCTCTCTCCATCGATTAAATCTAGTATTTTAATTCTTATTATTTATTTCTTTTTATTTGTTTTCATTACAACTCAAATATTTGTTCGTCTAAACAATAGACAATCTGGATTAGTTTGGTACTTGTTAATTAATCCCTGTGGAGATGATAATCTTTTATACTACTTCTGCGGTAGAGTACACTTGCTCTAAGTGTGTTTTTAACGCAACAAGTTCTGCAAAAATAAAGAGTAAAGTAAGTCACTTATTTATTTAATTCGTAATAACTACTCTAAAAATGACTCAAAAATATCTCTAGAAAATGCACTTATTTGGAGTTTATCAACGGGCTACCTGTGGCCCAACCGGGCTAGCCCAATGCGGGCTCAGGCTTTCTAGGGCAGGGTTAAAAAGCCCGGATAAAAAATTGGCTCAGTTTTTTTCAGCCTAAGCCCTATGTTTTTTTGGACTAGGCCGGCCCGACACGACAGGCTCGGCCCATTTTGCCGGCTATTTGTGAAATATTTGAGGAGCCTTCCTTAGAATTTCTTGATCTCCATTTCATGTTCTAATTGCTTGATTGGTTGATAGATCTGGTGAAGGCCTGGGTTGTTGTTATATACTTGGAGCCTTGTTGTTGAGCATTGTGTTATGGTGGTGTGCGTTGAGCATTAAAAATATATTAGAAAAAATAAATAATTGACAAATCAGACTTCTGTTAGCCAACTCAGCGTTTTTGTAACATTGGATTAATAGAATGGCCTAAATCAAAAATCTGTATTTTACAAGGAGTTTTTTTAAAAAAATTGCAGGGGCTCAACCAAAACACACTATATTTGCAGGGGCCTAAAACATATTTAAGCCTTTAAAAAATCCAAACTATTAACATTTTGGATGTTTTTAATTCACTAAACGCTATCATGTGTAATATTTTAATTAGTAGATACGAAAGAAATGATCACTTTTTACATTGAATTAGAATATTTTGTATGTTATTTATTATTTTTTGCTGTTAAACTGTGGGTAATGGGCATACCCACGGGCACTTGGGTGCCCAGAGGGTACGGGGACGAGCACTAAACTATCGGCTCATACATGTGCGGGCTCGGGTACGGGCACTATAGTACCCTGCCCAGAGGGTACCCGTTGTTATCCCTACATCCACAAGCTCAGTCTTGCAATCTTTACTCTCGCTCAACCTTCGGGGGCATTTTCATACATTTGGAACTAACTTTTGATACATACCATCTCTTTTAAGAGTCAGACTGGTCATTGACACAGTAAAGTCATTGGTCACTGGTCGGATCAGAGAGTCACGAGTTGGACAACATGAACCGATATAGATTAAAATTATATATAAAAAATCATAACTATGTAAATTTCGTACTTAAATAAATATGTCCAAATTTATTTATGTATAACATAATTTTTTTTTGACAATAACATAAATATATTTTAGATGATACAAGTTTATAAAAGTGTATTTTAATATCCAAATAAAAAACACTAGTTATATATAATAGTTATACATAATGAAAAGAAGTATACAATAAAATTAATAATATATCTCCAGTAATTCCCTCGGTACCTTTTCCGCATATTTTTTAAACTAACGAGATTTTTTTTTTAAAAAATTATTAAATTAAAAAAATCCACCGGTAAAGTTATTGGCGAATTTTGGAGTTTTACTGGTGGATTTTTTTTTAAAAAGAAGAATTAAAAATTCCACCGGCGGAAAACTTTTTTTTTTGATAAACAATAATTTCATTGAAAGGGGGCACAAGGGGTGCCCAACCCTTACAATGGGGAAAAAAGAAAACGGGGGAGGGCCTCCTCAAAACCTCTCTGAGCCAAAACCCATTGGGAAAAAGACTGAGGGAGGAAAAAGAGTATCTCGTACAATCTGCACTACAGTGAGGACAACCAACCTAACCCACTGTTTCTCCCCCTACTAGATTACATATTGTTCAGACATTGTAGTGGATTAGACCACCACATTGAAATTGAAAAAGATGAGCAACAATTCAAACGATAAACACACCAACTCCAAGTTAAGCTTTTGATGCGGGTTATTACTACTTCGGCACTTGGTTCCGCATTCTTAAAGATAGTGCTATTCCTTGCAAGCCAAATACTCCAGCAAGTTGTTAGCCAAAACACATGCTTCGTTCGCTTTGCCTTTTTACCATTGCATAAACGACCACAAGCTAGAAAGAGATCAACAATATCCGAAGACAAATCAAAATAAAATCCGAGCCAATTCCCCATCTGCTGCCAAACAGCTTGCGCGAACCTGCAAGAAAAAAACAAATGGTTGACCGATTCTGAGTTGTTGCTGCAAAGAGAGCAAGACGCCTCCTGCTCAGAGTGAAGAACATTCCTGCGCAAAAGAGCGTCACGCACAGGCAGAGAGTTGAGCAACAAGCGCCAGCCAAAAACCACAACCTTCGACGGAACAATTGATTTCCACAATTCTCCCAAAAAATGCTGCGGGGCCGAATCATTGGAAGAAGCATTTGTGCAGATCAGCTTTTGATAAAAAGACTTCACTGTAAAACACTTTGAATTATCGTGTGGCCTCACCCAACTATCTTGCTTCCCTCTAGTTGGCTGGATTGCTTGCAATATACTGTCCAAAATCATCCCTTCAGATTTGCAAACTCGATCTTGATATTGATTCCATGGATTGAGCCATTGCCACACCTCTTCAGCAACAGTAAGTTGTTGCTGAACAACTCCAACAAATAACAACGGAAACACCTTGAACAAAGGCTCAATGCCTAGCCATTGGTCCTTCCAAAAAAGGATCGATGCTCCATCACCCAAACCTCTTTTTGCACACCAAGCAAACCTCCTCTGCTCCTCTAAATTAACATCCAAGCCAATCAAATCTCTCCACCAAATCGAACCAACATTCCGGCGTGAAATTCCTTCCAGCGAGTCATGAATGAAACAAGAAGCAAAGTCCCCATATCTATAACGCAACAACCCACTCTAGCTCGCATCACAATCCGTCAATGCCCTCCATTTCCACTTGGTTAACAGATCTATGTTAAATAGTTCAAGATTTTTAATACCGAGGCCACCCTCATTTTTTGGCTTGCACAACCCAATACATTCCATTATCACCCTCTTTAATGCCCCAAAGGAAGTCCCGCTGAATTTTAACTATCTTCTTTATAACCACTTTTGGAGCTTTGTAAAAGGAAAACATGTAAAGAGGAATACTATTCAAGACGGAGTTGATGAGGGTTACCCGGCCACCGATGGATAGAAGACGACCCTTTCAAGAAGCCAATCTCTTATGCATACCCCCTAAAATCGAACTCCAAGTAGCTTCACACCTTGGATTAGCGCCTATTGGGATTCCCAAGAACTTGAACGGTATTGCTTTCGTTCTACAAAAGAGGAAGACGCTAGCCCTATCCATAAACGCATCCAGGACGTTAATACCAATCAACTTGCTCTTGTGGAAATTTACTTTCAAGCCGGACACAAGCTCGAAGGCTCTCAACAACAACTTTATACACCAAACATTTTCCCAAGTGGCCTTGCCCAACAACATTGTGTCATCCGCAAATTGCAACATAGAAAAATGGATGTCTTGGCTAATGAAGAAGTCATGATATAAACCAGTCTCAATCGCCATTCGCATTAAACATGTCAAACCTTCAGCGACAATGAGAAAAAAAACGGTGACAAAGGATCCCCTTGTCGCAAACCCGTACAAGCATTGAAGTCTTGCGTTGGGCTACCATTTACAAGAACTGACATGGAACTAGTGCACACACAAGATCTTATCCAAGAAATCCATCTACTAGGAAAACCCATTCTTTGCAACATATAGATTAAAAAACCCCAAGAAATAGAGTCGTAAGCTTTCTCAAAACCTACTTTGAACATCAAACATTCTTCCTTACCCCGCTTAGCATAATCCATCACTTCATTGACAATCGCGACCCCATCTAAAATTTGTCTTCCCCCGATGAAAGCAGATTGGTGATTGGAAATAATTTTGGGCATTACCTTCTTCAATCGATTTGCCAACACTTTGGCCAAAATTTTGTATAAACTCCCTATCAAACAAATAGGCCTGAATTCACTCAAACTTTGAGGACTGTCATTCTTAGGAATCAATGCAATAAAAGAAGCTGTGATTGCTTATGGAAGATAGGCGTACTCAAATAATTCATTGAAAAAACCCACAACATCCTCCTTCAACAAACTCCAACAACGCTTAATGAAATTGAGATTGAATCCGTTGGGGCCCGGGCTCTTATCTCCATCACAATCCCACACTCCCATCCTTATCTCTTCTTTGGAGAAAGGTTGAATTAGGGGATCTGACTCAGATGGCAATAATTGATTGAAATGTAGGCCATCAAGAGTTGGGCGATTGAGATTTGGCTCCACAAAATAGTTCTCAAAATGATGCTTGACGAACAACTTCACTTCATCTACATCCTCCACTGGGTTCCCGTTCTCCCTAATAATCACCACATTACATCTTCTTCTTCTATAACGTAAGAGAGAGTGAAAGTACTTCGAGTACATGTCCTCTTCCTTAATCCATCTTGCTTTTGATTTTTGGGCCAAAAACGACTCTTTCACCCGGATTTCTTTCCAAAGCAAGGCGGAGACTTCCTTCCTATTTACCACGGCATCGCTATCCCAACCTTCACTAAGAATGGCATCTAAAGAATTCAGATCTCGGACCAAATTATCAATATTCAAGTCTAACTTACTGAACACCTCTTTGTTCCACCCTCTGATGCTCCCCTTAAGCAATTTCATCTTTTCTTTTAGGACGAATGCCTTACAACCCGATATGTTAACCTCATTCCAGCATCGGTGAACAAAAGGTAAAAAATCTTCGTGCTCCAGCCAAGCATTAAAGAAGCGGAATGGCTTTGGACCCCATTCTTTCGATGCTCGCAAAAGCCAGATAGGAGAGTGATCAGAAATGTCCCGGTTACCAATCCACTGGCCCGTGATTCCCCAAGCTGATATCAGCCCTTCTGAAACCAAGAACCTGTCTAGCCTGCTCATAGAACCGTCGGAACAAAACCATGAGAACTTCTTACCCGTCACCGGAACATCGACTAAGTCCATATCAACCATAAAGCTAATGAAATCATCCATCTCCACTTCTGAGGTACTCCCGCTTCTGCCCTTTCTTTCATTTGCGCAAGACACTGCATTAAAGTCACCAACAATGCACCATTCACCATCCCCCAACCTTTGTTTAACTTCTACCAATTCATTCGAGACCCTTCTCTTTGATACTGTCGAACAAGGAGCATACACATTAACCACATGAATAACTTTACCATGAGACACCGTACTGAGCCCAAGAAAACCAACACCGGAAAAATGCGATGTCACCGTACATGCACCCTCAAGCCAAGAACACAGAATACCCCCCAAGGAACCCCGGGAAGGTTGATGAATCCATTGAAACAAACGATTGCCCCAAAGCATACCAACCTCCTGACCAACCATCACCTCCCTCTTCGTCTCTTGAACACAAATAAAATCAAATAACCTTGAGTTAATAAGAGCCACCAACTGGCGTCGCTTCCCACGATCGCCCCACCCTTTCATATTTAAAGATAAAATATTCATGAAGGCCGAGAGGAATTCTCTCTCTTTCTGCTTTCAGCTTCATCTCTTCTCTCACCATCCTCTATCAAATCAACATATCTGTCATCAGGATAATTACCTTGTACCCCAAGAAGCTTAGCATTCTCCCAGACCTTCCTTGCTACCGCCTTGCTTTGGAGAGCCCAAAATTTATTGTTGCACGCGGCAATATCACCACTCGAAATCGAACCCCCGCATAGAACCGTACCGGCAGAAAATAAAGAAGATTGATTTCTACTAACCACGTGAGAGTTCTCCGGTGCTTGAGAGCCCTGAATTGAACCAACCGAGACTTCTTTTAACTCACGTGGAGCCAGAGGTAATTTACCTGCGCGTTTCTTCCTTTTCTCTCCAACCATTAAAAGTTTTCGCTGCTTGTGAGACGTTTTGCAACCAGCTTTCGATTTGGGCCTATTTTGGATTGAAGGAAGATCTATAGAATGAACATCACCAGATGGAGTTTCTGTACTAGAATGTTGAGCTTTTAGAAGAAGAAAGGGATTTGTTTCCTCGACGTAACTACCCTCCGAAGTGATAGGAGATTCTTTAGCAAATTGAATATCTCCTTCATTGGATATTGAAGCCACCTCATGATTGTTAGGTAAAGATTTGTTGGATCCACTGGCCATAATTGATGGGTCAATCTTCTCTGTGTTTCTCACTACAGTAAGAAATGCATTCAATTCCAATTCTTCAACCTCTTCCTCATCCTGAATATCATCTACACCGGAGAACATATGGTCGGGCTCACTGTCAGAGCTTGAATCAATACCATCCTCATCACCATTATTATACTCCTGAGATTGCCTTAGAATTGCTCCTCCCCAATCCTCCACTAATTTGATTGGGAAGGATATATTGTTAATAACCACTTCAGTCACCCTATTAATCGTCTCCGGTACTTGAGTTCGAGCCAATATCCTGGCTACATCCAACGATCTCTTTCGTTCGGTATTATCATCTATGCATACTAATTCTCCCACCTGAGACGCCAACTTAGAGAAGAGAGCCAAGTTCCAAGCATGAACCTGAACACCATAACACCTAAGCCAAGTAGTCCTCTCAGGATCAATGTCCGAAGGTTTCCAAGGGCGAATCCACTTAAACCACTGATATAGCCATTCGCGAGCATCCTCAATATATTCTGCAAAATCTCCTTCTTCCTTATCACCTTCCAAGAGAACCAAGTTAGCCTCCATCGGAGTCGCTTTAATAGCAAAAACCCCCATCTGAGCCAATTCATCTTGAATATAGTAAGCTTTCCCAGGTGTGATGACTTCTCCAACCATAGCTGAACTTAAAAGCGGATCGGTCTCCATGTTGATGGACCAAGCCCCTCCACTGTTCCTCCCCACGACCTTCTCCCGTTTGGGAAGATCAGACTTCTTCATCCAAACTTGTTTATGGTTCTTTTGCTGGTGCCCTCCATGATTCACTTGTTGACTTCGGCTCCTCTTCACTTCCCTTTGGAATCTCGGAAGATTAACTTGGTTCTTCTCTCCCTTTATGAACACGTTATCAAGGATAGTAGCTAAACGACCCGGTTCTCTAACATCGAAAAACCGGACAAAGCCAAATCTCCTCCCTTGTACGTTTCGAGCTTTCCAATTCTCCGGGAAAGAAGTGAAGTAAAACGAAGATACTTCGCCTCCCCACGGTTTCCTATCACCTGTTGCAACATCCACGGGTCCAGACCCTCTTCTTCCCTGAAACCTTCTTTCTTGATTACTTTTGCGGCGATGCCAAGCATCTTTATCTGCGGGTGCAAATCTGCGAGAGTTGTAGAAACCTCCACCGCTCCCAATTCCTCCTCCCCCTGTCATAAAGAACCTTCAAATCACACACATATTGTCGCCGTCGCAAAATTATAAATAGAAATAGAAAGCCTTGCCTCTTCTCAGATTCAACAGGGATTTTGAGAGGTATTCGACAACCCCAATAGAGTCGGCTTCCCGTAGGGACCGGAATATTGAAGTTTGTCAACCAACCCGCGTGCACCACCCTTGTTGGATGAAAGAAGATGAAGCAAGAGGTGATCTGATATACAATTATTAAAAGGTACCGAATGCCAAGTTAATTTCCACCGTCTTTTAATTCGTAATTCTTATTCAAATCAGTTAACAAATTGTGCAATATCATATATAACTTTATCAAATCGCACAACATAAATTATCAAATTGCACCAGATGCGGACCGAAATCAGATGAAGACGTGCGTGAGAACAGATGCGATGAAGAAGATGTGTGAGAACAGATCAAGAAATGCAACAATGGAGTTGCAAAAATCGAAGCTCTGTATGAGGATTGCAACTCAGAAACAGCAAAAATCGAAGAAGTGAGAGGGACAATCCAGAATCCAAGAAGAAGACGCGATCCAGAATCAAAAAAGGAAGGGAAAAGCAGATCTGTGCGTGAGAGGAGGAAAACGCAGGTCACGCGAGCCAAGAAGAAGATCTGGGTGAAAATCTTTGCAGGAGGACGTATCGGCACCATTGAAGGGGAATGGCACCGTTGAAGGGGAATGACGCCGTTGAAGAAGTCACGCGTTGAAGAGAAGCGGCGCCGTTACGGAAAACATTACCTACAAGTGTTTTACCGACAGATTTTCAGCAGCCAAAATCCGTCGGTAATGTGACATTGCCAGCGGATTTCGTGCGTTTCTGACAGATTTTTTCCGTCGGTAATGAACGAATTTCTTGTAGTGTCTATGTTCTATTTTTATTTTAACTTTTTTAGGTTCACCTTCATTCTTTCTCATCTCCTCCTTACTTTTCATTTTTTAAAATTTGCATGCATCTACTATTTATACATTTGTTCCCAATATTTTTCAGTTACACTTTGACCCAAAATTGTTGGTTTTTTAATAGTTTTGCCACTACAAAAAAAACATGGTATTAGCGACGAATTTTTCCTTGCTAACTGCTGTTTTTCCCTCGCTAATAGTAATTAGCGACAGACTGGTTCCCTCGCTAAAAACCTTGACACTAATGTTTAGCGACAGAATTTAAATCCGTCGTTAATTAGAGAGAGATATTTCCCTCGCTAATTTTTTTAGGTTCACCTTCATTTTTTCTCATCTCCTCCTTACATTTCATTTTTTTAAAATTTGCATGCATCTACTATTTATACATTTGTTCCCAATATTTTTCGATTACACTTTGACCCAAAATTGTTGGTTTTTTAATAGTTTTGCCATTACAAAAAAAGGGTATTAGCGACGGATTTTTTCCTCGCTAACTACTGTTTTTCCCTCGCTAACAGCAATTAGCGACGAGTTTAGTGACGGACAGGTTCCCTCGCTAAAAACCTTGATGACGGAATTTAAATCCGTCACGAATTTGAGAAGGATATTTCTCTCGCTAATGACAGCCACGTGTCCTCATCTGATTCACCAAAATTAGCGAGGGAAATCCGTCTCAAAATCCGTCGCAATAAAATGCCACGTGTCCTATTTTACCCACACTAATTAGCGACTGAATTCTCATCCTAAATCCGTCGCTAATGACCCCTGAATTAATTTTTTTTAATAACCTGCTTTTTGATATTTATAATAACCTGCTTTAATAAATATAAATACTAAAATTCGAATCAACAAGTTTAACATCTGATTCAACAATAAAATCTGAATCAACAAGTTTACATCTGAATCAATAAAAAAATCCCAATCAACAATAAAATCTGAATCAAAAAAACAAGTTCGAAATGTTAGAACATAATACTGAAATGTCAAACGAATACAAAAGAAGTCCTAATAGGGGGTATCGGCATCATCAGACTCCTCAGACTCAGACGACCTATATCCATCTGGTCGGGTGCGGTTATAAAATTTAATATCTTCGTCTGCATACGAGTAAACTTCAAGATGTCTTCCTGCATACTTGTCTGCACTTGTTGTTGAGTCTGCAACTGCTACTGATGAGCCTGAATGATCTGGGCCTGAGCCTGCACCTGCTGCTTGAGTTGCGCGGTCTCCTCAACTAGAGGAGGAGGAGGTCCACTACTAGAAGGTCCGCTGGTGTCGAAGTGATCGACCCCAAAGTCCAATAATGGAGCCAAGAGCCCCAAACCATGACATCAAATATAGTCATCTAACCTAGAGTTCATTAAACATTTTAACAATTTCCTTTAGCCCAATTACAATTAACATCCCTATCAAAAAAATCAACATACAATTTTCAACAATTTCAATTTAAGACACACTTTTCAACAATTTCAAATTCACATTTTAATTCCTAACAATAATCATCTCTAACATATAGTTTCGCTAACAACATACATCTCCAACATCATATATCTCTAACATTTGCATAAATAAAAAACATCTCTAAAATTCCTAATTTCAAAAATACAAACATCTTAAAAATACTAATTTCAAAAACGAAAAACGAAAACAAAAATCCCTAATATTCTAGTTTCAAAACATACTAATTTCCAAAATGAAATAAAACAAAAATGAAAAACATCTCAAAAGTTTCAAAACATACTAATTTCAAACATACTAATTTCCAAAATGAAAAACAAAACAAAAATACCTAAAATACTAATTTCAAAATCCTTAACATCTCAAAAGTCCCTAAAATCCCTAACATTTCAAATATTTATGCATAAATAAAATAAAACAAAAATGAAAAACATATACTACTTACCTTGAAGAGTGAAACCGTGGCAAAAGGAGGATGGTGCGGTGGCTAACAATGGGAGCAACTCTTAGAGTTCCTACGAGCCGACAGACTTCTAGAGCTTGGAGGAATCGGGAGCCATAGTCTCTTTATGTATAGTTATCCCAGTAGTTAGTCAGTCACTCGGTCGGGAAAAAACCGCTAGTGGTTTGGAGACTTTTAAAATCGATCGCTGAAACTATCATTAAATTTGAAAATTTGTTGCAAATTTGGTCGCTAGTGGTTTGGAGACTTTTCAATTTAGTCGCTAAATCGATCGCTACATTTTAGTGACCAGTGGTTTAGCAACCTTTGAAATTGATCGATAATCCATTGCAAAACCAATTAGTGACCGATTTTGTGACCAATTTAGCGATCGATTTTGAAAACCAGTCTCTAAGTTAGTCACTAAAGAGACCAAAAAATTTCAGTCTCTAAACCGATGCCAGCTGTGTTGATCCACTGCGATAGTACCGCGGCTATTGCAAAAATAGAGAACCATTATTTCAACGGTAAAAGACGACAAATACGTCGTAAGCACGGCACTGTGAGAGAATGTCTCTCAAAAGGAGCTGTGAGAGTGGATCATGTACGCACTGATCAGAACTTAGCTGATCCTTTAACGAAAGGATTAGCTAGGGAGAAAGTCCAAAATACATCTCAAAGGACGGGACTACTGCCTTTAGAATCATGAGTCACTCACGATGGTAACCCGACCTAAAAAACTGGAGATCCCAAGAATTAGGTTCAATGGGTAATAACAAGTTGTGAAGTGATACGAGATGAACATGCTATTATAAGTAAAGAAGCATGATTCCTGGAGTGACGTAAGGTTGAGGTAATAGAAACTCTTAATGAGATCTATACTCTATGTGGAGTGGAGTACCTAGCTACAGGAGTACTCTTGATAGACTCACCTTTGTGAATGTGGAAGTGGGGCCGTTTCCTATGGAATCGTTGGCAGGATTCCTAGAGCGTTCACTAAACTAGGATAGACGTGCAGGGCCATAAAAGCACGAGCTTATAAGAATACACCCATGGAAAATGTTGTGTGTGGTTTTGATGATTAGAGATAGATTTCAAGACTACGAGTCACTCTTGTTGAATCTAAATCTTAACCGCTATGCAAAGGTTCAAGTCGTAAGACACCTCTGTTTATGCACAATCTTATGGAAGCATTTGACACTACTTCTGAAACTCCTTTTTAAATTCAAGTGGGGATTGTAGAAACTTTGTTAACTGTGAATTGGAAAAAGTCCCACATTGGGTAGACTAAACACTTCTATAGTGTAAAAAGCCTATAAAAGGGAGACTCCTCCTCACTTATTTCTCACACCAAACTTGTCTAGAAAGCTTGAAGCATTTCCAAGCTAAAGAGTGGTTTTTATAACCATATTGATGGTGTATATCTTAAAGCGAATTTTCACGGTGCAGTGAACTTTGGTAGCAGTTTTTGACTGGGCTGTTTTATCTTGGGGACGTCGTGGTTGATAGCCTGCTTGCACCTTGGAGCAGTGGCACGAAACGTCTTAAAGAGAGCGACCTAGTCCGCGATTCATCCCAGTAATCTCTTCGGCTTGATTTTTGAAAACAGTGTTGTTTTGGGAAAAGTTCTGGGTAGGAAAGACTTGGTACTTAAGAGTGTCCATTGTGACCCACCTCTCTTTCCTGGGAACCTACTCGGATTAACATAAAATACCTTCCTTTTTTTTTGATAAGCAAATGAATTTTATTAATAGTAGTACAGGGGAGCACAAGAAATACTCCGCCTATGTCGTTACATCATGGTAGGAACGGGGGCCTCGTTAAAACCTCCAATGACCAAAACTCATTATGAAAAAGACCCGAGGAGGAAAAAGAGTACCCCATACGACATTCGTTGCAATTGTTTACTTTTTTCTTTAGTGATCCATTTCAACCATGCTAGATACAAATCTTTGAGGTTGGAGGGATTTTTCTTAAAGACGTGCTTAAGATTTTTTGGTGGTTCTAGGATAATTTCCTTTTATATGCTCGGCATTTTTTCATGTTGAGAGGCTAATGGACCATAGATTTGAGCTTGAGATGGGATTTGAGACACCAATAAGGGGCTTTTAAATTTAATTGCTATTAAAAGTGTTTGTTAGTCATAAATCTGTTCGGTACAATTCCAAACATTTTGAATATATCGATAACAATTGCATATTCAAATAGGAGAATTTTAGAAGCTAAGTCGGTTTCCAGTAGTAATAGAAACTTCTTCAAAGTTTAGGACAAAATATTGAGTAGTTAGATGTCATGTAATGACTCAATGTAAGTTATCTAACGACCACAACATGTGTTTGGGTTGTGCTTGGCAGTTATTCTTTCCGTAGGCTATAAATACTATAAATTCCAACTCTGTTAAATCAAATTAGTTGACCTAGGTTTTAGAAGAGTTAATAATTTAAATCAAACATGAACTAATTATAAAAACCAAATGATTTTACGGCTAACGTCGGAAATGAACACATGCTTCTTTCTAAAAGAAAAAGATCACTATATCTTTGAAATATAGCGTGAATAAATTATATGATTCAATTGTACAACTTAGGGTCATACAAATCTAGCAAAGAATAAAAAAATGCATGTCCCTTTCTGGACTCAAACCTTTTAGTTATTTTTCTTTCGTGTCAGAAATTGTCGGTACCATTCAGCAGCTGCCTTGGCGGTGCGCTTGAGATTATCCTTAAAATCAACATGAAAAAGCCCCCAATTTCCAGAATAGCCCGCTTGAAATTCAAATGTATCAAATGCTGACCATGCAAAGTAACCACGAACCTTAACGCCAGTTCTGCCAATGTAAACATGATAAATATTGATTTTTAATAACCTTATACTTATGTTTTGTTTTCTTTCTTTTTTTTTTTGAAAAAATACCCTAAAAACATTTAGAGTATGCTTGATATTTACAGTTCCAAACACATTTTTGGTCAAAATATACGAAAGAAACAATATATACTTGCATATTAAAAGTATAAGTGAAAGGTAAAAATAATCAAATATTTCATATATATCTTACTACTATTTATTACGATAATATGGATAGATGACTTACTCAATTGCAGCTTTGGTGGCATTTAAATGTCCAGCAAAGTAAGCGATTCGATGCATGTCCATCAATGGATTTGTGACATTTTTTGAACCAATACCTACATGAATAATAACTAGATTGATTAGTCTTTATTTTACCAGATACTATAGATATTAGTTATTAGTGTAAAAGTGAAGAAAAAAAAGGGTAAAAGGTTTCACCAACCATTTTCAGTGATGTAGACGTTGGAATTTTTGTACTTTTTCATAATGTATACTAAGACGTCATATAATCCTTTGGGATAGACATAGCTCAAACCGTATTTATCCGACAAATTAAGAACATATAAACAAAATGTCAAAAAAAAAATAAATAATAATAATAATAATAATAATAATAATAATAATAATAATAATATTTGAGCTATTTCCTTGCCATGCATATTTTCTATAATCAAATTATTTTCTCACCTTGTAACCGAGGGTTTTTCCTTCGGCGTTAACTTCTACAATTACCAAAGAATGAACAAGAATTAGTGTAATGATCAAGATAATTCTAGGATACCCTTGAGTTTTTTTGGGTATCGATACGATGTGTAATAGAAGTTAATTTGAGCAAAAACTAACTTACCTTCTTGTACAGCAAAAGCATCATAATTGTCAGCACTAGCATTACTGATATTTGATCTATTAGTTTCATGTCTAGCATAATGAGAATTATAATAATTAATCCCAATAAAGTCAGTACTTCCTTTGACCATTTTTCTCTCCTTTTCAGTGAATCTGGGGAGCCTATCTCCAACTAGCTGTCTCATGACTTTTGGGTAATCTCCATTAAACAATGGTTCTAAAACCCTATTTATTCAAAAAAATAAAGTACACAATCAATATTATTATATAAGTATAATAAATATTATATAAGGATATTAATTAATTAATTGCACAAACTAACCATCCCAAAGAGAAATCCATTAATCTATTAGCAGCATCCACATCTTCTGGTTTAGAACTATAAGGAACAAAACTCTGAGATGAAAGAACAAGTCCAATTTCTCCACCTTGTTGTACTTGGAAATTATTTCTATATAGTTTTGCAACAGTAGCATGAGCAATGAGGAAGTTGTGAAGAACTGTGTATGGTAATTTGCATAGTTTTGTAGTTTGGCATGCTTCAGCAGGTTGATCATCAAAACTGTGCATGTAAGTAAATATAGCTGTCACTTCTGCTTCATTTATTGTTGCCCAATGCTTCACTCTATCCCCATATGTTTTGAATAGCAGTTCACTATAATCTTTAAAATGATTCCTGATTTTATTTTATATAAACAAAATTATCAGCATCATATGTCAAAATTATATATATATATATATATATATATATATATATATATATATATATATATATATATATATATATATATATATATTAAACAATATCATGTTATATGTAGTCGAAGATTAATTACACAATGGTGCGGTTCAAGAATCCACCAAGATTTCTTTGAAGGGCTAGTGGATAGTCAAAGTGAAGGATTGTCACGAAAGGAGTTATACCTACATTCAAAAAATAAATATATAAATCAAAATAATTAGAAATTGTAGTATTTAAATATTTTAATCGAATCTAATTAAGGAATACTTGTTGCTTCAATTATATTCATACCATTTTCTAGTAATTCGTCGATCAAATCATTGTAGAAGTCGAGACCTTCTTGATTCACACCACCTTTCAAGGTTCCATCTATTTTTTGGTTGGTGAAAATTAAGAGAAAGATAAATGTTATGTTAGAATTTGGCTTCCATTTAAGTGTAGATTTTATTGTAATTAATTTTCTTTTGTTCAAAAATTTCACCAGGTAGAATTCTGCTCCATGAGATGGAAAATCTGTAAGAATTCACTCCAAGGTTCTTCAAAAGTTGCACGTCCTCCTACAAAACCATTCAAAAAATTCAAATAAAGTCAAATATAAGCACTATTAATTAGGTTTTTACGCCTTATGATGCGACAAAAAAAGAAAAAAGAAAAAAAGACAAAGACAAGTGTCTCTCTATTCACCTTGTATCTTTTGTAATGTTCAATCATTGTGGAAAACTTATCACCATCCGTAAACCCTCCTAGAGTTATAATGGAAGAAAACACAAAATAAAATTAATGGGCAGATGAAAATTTGATAGTTATATATACATCATTACTAAAAGAAGTAAAATTAGAGAGTAACAATTAGTGACGGAAAATACAAAATTCATCTCTAATTCTATCGCAAAATTTTGTGTTGTGATAATTAGCAACATATCTCAAGTTTTTCTCACTAGTTTGTATTAATAATTTTGATTTTTCTACACACTTGAGGTGCTAGTTCAATGGTAAGAGCTAGCCTTATATCCTCAAGGTGCTGAGTTCGAATCCCCTCGGGGACAGTTGTAAAATGGCCATTAGTGCCACTTTGATTAATAAAAATTTCCCTCTTCCCCAATTTAAAAAAAAAAATATTCAAAGATAACTATTGCTCTGAGTATATACTGAGAACCTCTATTTTTTTCAACTTTATCATCCCAAACTCCTGGTCCTCTTCCTCCCTCATGAGCTGATCCTTCAATCTAAATTCAACAATAAATTATTAATAATCAACTAACTCAATTAATTTTAATTAAGGTATTACATAGTCCTACAAATTTATGACCAAGTACCTGCATTGCAGAAGATCCGGCACCAAAGTAAAAGTTGGGTGGAAATGATGCACGTGTTACCTTTTCAACCTATATTCCGCAATATCACGTGTTAGTATTAATTAATATAATATAATAAAACCAACTTAATATTATTTTTGTTTAGGTGAACAACTTAATTATAAGCACCTGTGAAGCAGATACAACATCAGATGAGGGTAATTCAGCTCTATATAATACATCTGCAAATGCAACAACACAATACAAAAATTGTTAATAAAAAATTTACATATGCATTACAATTCTTTTGCATAAAAAAGTTAACATTAATCTTTTTTCTGGTAAATAAAATGTGAACATTAATCAGCTACTTTATAAATATGGGACTCCATCTCAGCATGCAGTAGGTTGTTTGTACCTCGTGTAGCTTGAGAGGGCAAGTTGGCAAGCAAAAGAATGGACAAGATTGCCAGAATAAATTTAGAAGTTCTAAAAGATAAGAAAATCTTCATTCTGGCTTCCTCAAATGAATTCTTGAGTTTGATATCACGATTGTTTAGTTTAGTAGGAAAAAGCAAAAGATTTCATATACTATATATAAGGGAGAAAAAACTAGTCATTCTACGCTTATGACAACCTATAATGACACTAATTCTGTTTTTCAGGAATGCAAATGAAATGTTCCAACGAAAAACTATTTTGTTTGTTTGAGATTCCGTTAAAGACAATTCAATCTGGTTAAGTGGTTATATACAGGGTCCAACTTTTTCCACCAAAATAGTGGTGTTATTAGCGTCATAATCATAAGGAAGATATATAAAGTTTTTTTTCTTTTACTCAGCAAAAAAGTCACTACGGTCGGCGGTGGATACCCTGGGTAAAACCAAAAAAAACACATTGCATGCGTAACCAATTCAGAAATAAAAAATAGGTACATCATCAAAACACTAAGCGCAAGCACTATATACACTATTTACAGGGGCGTATATCTAGACCCTGATTAAAATCAATGGATACTACGCACCAATAACATTGAAAGCTAAGATATTGTTAAACGGAGTGGTTAAAGAATGCACTTGATGATGGGCAAGGTAAACTTGAAAGCTGAGATATTGTCCTTGCAAATAATAGGAAGTTCCAGAGTTGAGATGAGGTATAGTGTGGCCAAGAAGTAGGCCCAAGATGCTCAAAAGGCTGATGCGGAGGCCTAAGAGAAGGCTGAGGATGCTCTTTAAGAGATGAAGCGTGAAGGGGATAATGCCCGAGTTTACCGAGTACGCGGCTCGGATCTAACTCGAACCAAAGAGGTCATGTTGGCCATTTTGGAGCCTAAAAAGGCTTGAAGTACAATTCAATCGTCGAGGCACTGATGAGGCTAAGCACCTCTATGCAGGTGTCTCTGACCGAATGGAAGATCAAGTTTCGGACTCAATTGAATTATCTCCTAAGGTTGTTTCCCTTAGAAAGTGCTTTGAGTCTATCTCGTCCCTAAAACAAAACAAGAGACACAAGCTAGCATACAATTTTTTTGCAAGTGAGATATGTACATCTGAAATGGAATGGAAGATACAAGTGTTCCAGACACTTCGTATATGCTAAGGCATAGCATCTCGTGTGCAGGTGTGTCGTGCTGCTATGATGTGGCATAACACCTTGGTACAAGTGCATCGAGTCGAATTAGTCCCTGCAATTGCATTCATCCAAGTAAATGTGACAATATGATCCTTGTACGAGGAGATGGAGGGTGTCCCAAAGCATGAGGTTGGGTTCTCTCCCATTCTTTTTCATCGGAAGGGAATTCTCTACAAAATATTTAAAATTCAATTACGCTCCTTCACTTGAGCCAATCTTCTTTCCATGTAGGTGGTACATATGCATACAAGTTTACCACATCACAGGACTAATGGCCACGCCGGTGGAGCGGAGTAGCAACTTCATATATATGGGGCAAGTTGTATCAGAGCTTTTAGTCCCCCCCCCCCACTCATCATTAATTCCTGTCAGAAAAACCAAACACAAACTTCGAAGAAACATACCGTTATCTGAGTCATCAGTGTTGGGTTAGCCGAAAATGGGAATAACAACGTGTGTGTACATAATGTTCATTTATCATGCATTAATGGGACGCCATAAAGAAATAGAGCAGATCATAAGGTACCATATCATCCACTTAAAACAATGAGGACCTAAGCATGATTTCGATGTTTGCGGTATCATATGGTGAATGTGCACGCTAGTCCTTTAGATTTTAGGCAAAAACAATTAAGTAAATGTAATGAGAATGATTACTAATTGCTTATACATTAGGAATCCATCCCAAATAGATATAAACATGTATCTTGTATGATCCTAAATAAATATTCAAATGTTCAAAAATGGAAAATTGAACTATTCAAATGTTCAAAATAGGAAAATTGAACCTGAATGTAGAATCCCGCGACGAGGTTGGATTATAGATTGATGTCAGTTAACACTTCGGTTAACACATCGCTTATGAAAAGTAAGAGAGAGTGAGTGAGAGTGGTAGGAGGTATGTGGTGGTGGTGGTGTTGGAAGAGTGAAGAGAGAGGAGAGTGTGAGAGGAGGTGGTGATGATGGTGGTGGTGGTGGTGGTGGTTGTGTGGTGGTGGAGAGTAGAGGAAGAGGAAGGGAAGAGGAAGGGTGAAGAGGAAGGGAAGAGGAAGGGTGAAGAGTGAGTGAGTGAGTGAGTGAGAAAGAAGAGTGTAAACGGATTTAAGGAAAAAAAGAAAAAAAATTGCGAGGGAATTAGCGAGGGAACTGTCCCATCATCTGAAAAGTTAAATTTAGCGAAGGAACTGTCCCTCGCTAATTCCTGTGCACTAACCAACCCCTGCAACTGAGTCCCATCATTTGAAAAGTAAAAAAATTAGCGACGGAACTGACATTCCTTCGCAAATATTTTTACTTTTGCCATTAGCGGAAATTCCCTCGCTAATGTCTAAAATTCCGTCGCTAATTCTCAAAAATACGACAGCCCCTATTCTCTCGCAAATTCCGTCGCTAATCCCAATTTTTGCGAGGGACCATTAGTCCCTCGCTAATTTCTGTCGCTAATGGCTTCTTTTCTTGTAGTGGATGGTAGTCTTAAAAGACCCAATTGTTACAAGACAGATGACACGTAGGCTCTCTCACGGCCATGTCAGCTCTGTTAGTGCCAATTGGGCATTTTTGTAACGGAAAATGAAAAAAGGACTAACGACGTACAAGTTATGTAAGTTAAAGGAACTAAGTGGTACAAAAAAAACTTAAAGGACTAAGTTTTTACAATTAAATAACTTAAAGGACCATTAGTGTAATTTTGCCTAAAAATTACTAAGCGTGAAGTGGACGTGAAGGGAAAATGAGAATATTTTGGAACATTTTTATTGCAACATGGCGGAGTTGAAATTCCTTGGAGGCAAGAGTTAAGTGTCCCTTTCTAGGACCAGACATGTGATGAATCAGGTGCTTCACCATGAGTGCATATCAGTAGAAAAGAATCGAATTATTTGAGGCCTTAACTTATAGGGATTGAAATCAAAGAAGTGATTTCGTGTCAGCTCTTTCCGAGACACAATTCCTATCGTTGTAGGCGTGTGATGGGAGATGTTGCTCCAATTTTGAAGCTTGAGGCCTAATTGTTCTTGATGTCGGGAATGCAGTTGCCAAAGTTGGAACATCCCACAGCGAAGAAAAGAACATGGCTTAATGCTACAACGAGCCGAGGTCTTATTCAGCTTGTTGCAAGGCTGTTGTTCCATCCGAGGGTGAACAATAAACATTGCTGGGATGAGGGTGGAGCAGACGTGATCGGCGCCAGTTACCTTGGCGATTGTGTTGCCATTTTGATTGATGGGAATCGCAGCTCGATTTCTGTATTGTGACCAAGACCGGTCGTCAATGCAGCGCTATCACCGCCCTTTCTGTAACAGCATAATGCAAAATTGGAGCAAGATTTTAGAAAAAAAATCCAATCAGAAGTACACATGTCCAATGATGTTGGATAGTGGATTCCACGCACCAAACCAAGATCATTAGCCGAACTGCAGCAGCTTGTGAACTAAATTCAAGCGAATCTGGTAATCCCCAGTGCATTAGACTTGGTTGAGGTGAGCTGTTGACTTTGATGACAACGTCAGCATCGGTGGCCATGGGGAGGCCGACCCCCCTAAAATCACCTCCATCATGAGATAAAAGAGAACGAAGAAAGCGCTGTCACTGTGGTCGCCAATGAACTGTACAGAATGCAAGTCTTGTTCGAGTAATTGGCTGAGATGCTCACCAAGCTGAGAAGCTAAAGAGTAATACCTCCCGGTGGCGATGCTGAGATAGTGAATCCGAGATCTGAGATGATACGCCTGAGATGATGTGACTGAGATGGAATGGTCGAGATGGTTCCGACGGTGCCCGGAGCTCCGTTGAGAAATGTGGTGAGGCCACAACCTGCAAGCACCCTGACTCCCAAGTCAGTCTTCGATAAAGATTGAGCATATGAGAGGAGTGGAAAAATCATACATTTTCTAGGAGTGAGTGGTGGTATATATAGTGGAGTAAATGGGCTTACTCTAGAAGTTTCTCCATATTAGGCTTAGCGCTTCCAAGTATTGGGCTGTCTTGCAATTGGCCCATTACCATGCAAGTGATGGGTCCAAAACATTAATCAATTCCAATTATTATCATTAGTTTTTAGTTGAACAAATCCATCACTCCTCTTTATCTCTTTTTCAAACCTCTGCACTTCCATTCTTTAACCTTAGCTCACACTTCATCAATGACCAAGGGCGAGAAAAAACCCCCGGAGAAGAAGCCACCAGAGAAAGCTCTGGAAGAGAAGATGAGGGCGGGGAAGGAGATCCCGAAGGACGCAACCTCCAGTGACAAGAGGAAGAGGAAGGCAAAGAGCGTTGAGACCTACAAGATTTACATCTTCAAAGTTCTGAAGCAAGTGCACCCTGACATCGAGATTTCCACCAAGACATATGGGAATCATGAACAACAATCATCGAGACTTGCTCGCTACAAGCCTACCATAGCGCATCTCGCAAGATTCAGATTGTCGTCGTCCGTGTTCTTCCTGGTGAGCTTGCCAAGCACGCCTTCTCTGAAGGAACCAAGGTCGTCACGAAGTTTACCCGTTCTTGAATACTCATTTTTAAATTAGGGTTCGTTTGATGTATATTTTGATTCATCTCAATTCGATGTAGCAATGTAGTTACCCCTTTAATGAAATATCATTTTGGCAAAAAAACAATTAGTTGTTAGTTACAATTAGTTAGGAGGGTATGTATTCTGTTACTTCTATTGGAGTTTCTACACTTTGTTTAAATAGCTAGTTGTACAGTTATTCAATCAATCAATGAAATTGCTTTTCATTTCACTCTTCTTGATTCTACTGTACCTTCAATATGGCAATAGTTGAAAGATAGTTCTTCCACACTCTGAATCTCTCAGAAATTTCTCATTTCTATGATCTTCCTCCTTCTTTAGAAATCTTTTTTATGCTTTGAATTGCCACTTCCATGGCGAATCAAATCAAGATTCAAGAACATGTTGATCCTCTCTGCCTGCATTCTTCAAATCACTAGTGCAGAAAAGACATTTAGCGTCGGTTATCGCCCGATGTTAAATCCCGCGATGTTAAAAGAAAGACTTTTAGCGTCGGTTATTTACCCGACGCTAAATGTCACATTTACATAGGGTTTTCTAAAAACCAATGCTAAATGTCCCTTTTATCATTGTTTTTGCAGTCTGGAAAATGACATTTAGCATCGGTTATTTGAAACAACCGATGCTAAATGTCAGTTTGTATCAAAAAATGACATTTAGCATCGGTTGTTTCAAAAACTGATGCTAAAAGTCATTTTTGATACATTTAGGATCAGTTATTTGGAACAACCGATGCTAAATGTCATTTTTTGTATCAAAAAATGACATTTAGCGTCGGTTATTTGAAACAAATGATGCTAAATGTTATTTTTTTGATACATTTAGCATCAGTTGTTCCAAATAACTGATGCTAAATGTCATTTTCTTGATAAACAAAATGACATTTAGCATCGGTTGTTTCGACATTTAGCATCGCTTGTTTGAAACAACTGATGCTAAATGTCTAGTTTCTTTTTTTATTTTGTTAATTTTTATCAATACCGGTCGTCTAATTTATAAGAACCTGTTATCACAAACATAACACAAACCATAACAGAAGCAGCACAATTGGAACTAGACAACCATAACACAACCTGAATTTACAAATTTACAAATTTACAAATTGGAACTAATTATCCCAGACAACCATAACACAAACCATAACAGAAGCAACACAATTGGAACTAGTGACGAATCTCCAGAAGCAGCACAAACCATAGAACCATAACAAAATATTTCTGCCCAAACAAAACAACCATAACACAACCAGAATTTACAAATTGGAACTAGTGTATCTAAAACAAAATATTTCTAAAAGACAAATTAAACTAGGAAATCTAAAAGAGTGTATCCTTTTGTTCTGTACGAATCTTCATAAAGAATTCTTCCCAAAGCTGACGAATCTCCAGAAGTTCCTCTTCGGGTTATGCCTTTGGGTCAATAAATACCTACAAGTTTAAAAATTACTAAAACAAATTATATCCAATCAACAGTAATACACACAAATAGACATGCAAACTGGAATTTACAATCATGACTAATATACCCCCTTCATCACATGCATACTAAACTGTTAGTAATTGGGACAAGCATCTCAAACAAATTATTGCCACAATCACAACCAGAATTCAAAGCCAAAAATCAGTTGCCACAATCCAGAATTTAAAGCCAAAAACCAGATTTCAAAGCCACAAAACAATAAAAAATCACAACCACAATCACAACCTTCAGAATCCAAAGCCAAAGAGTGAAGTTGAATTTAGATTCTAATCTATTTATTTGTTCCAGTTCACCACAAATAATGTTTCGATTCTAATCCTCACAACTCACATGAAAACAACCATAATACAAATTTGTTAAACAATTGAAATGAATTAACAGCAACACCGGCACTCAAAATGGTCAGCATAAACTTCATCACATAATACCCACAATGAAAACCATTCCGTTGTATTGGCATCTACACAAATGAATTAACAAAATTAAAGAGAATATTATATATATATATATATATATATATATATCATATATGAATTCACTCTAAATTAAATCAACCCAATATTTTAAACTACTTACTATAGGGCACAACCACTTGGTGGCCGATGTAGAATCCCCCTTGAAAGCTCTAATAACATAATATAAAATTAGTTACAAAATTTCAACCCAAAGTTCAAATACTACAATCTAAACCATGATAAAAAAAACTAAAAACTTACTTGCTAAACATGTCTTTGATTTGTTTGTTTGGTTGGCAGCATAAGGAACACATCCAGACCACAGTATTTTGATTTGGGAGTAAGACAACCAGTTGCCAATGTCCACTGCAACATTGATAAACTTAAAATTAAGCAACACACAAACAAAGGAAAATGAATTATCAATTCGTTCAAATATGCAATCACGTACCTATGGCAAAATGGAGTAATATATATTTCCTTATTGGTGGTCAATTTCGCTTGAATATTTTGAAGAACAGTATTCATGGGCATATTCTTCAAGTTAAGCTTATGTGGACACACAATTCCATATAAGTCATTGATACCCCTTTCAACACATTGACGATACAGATATCTAGTGGCACGTAAGAAAAACTATCAAATTGATTAATATATGTAGAAATGTGAGAAATTGACATAATGAAATAAACTCTACTACTTACGTGCACCATATGCTCAAATTGCTTAACACAAGCGACTGTTCACTGGAAACCATGTCCATGATCTCTTTGAAGGAGACAAAGCTCTCATGATCTTCATGCTCCAACCTTATCCTAGCATGTCTCTTATCAGCATACCCCGTCAAAAGGATCTCTTTCAGCCAATCGATTTGGACCTCCTCCTCCACATGAGATGGTGAGCAGCTAGCCTTAGATCCAACAGTGGTCATGGGAGAGGGAACCTGAGCAGCCACATTTTGACCTCCTCCTCATGAAATGGTGTGTTGAATAATTAAAACATATATATAAATTAATCTAGAATTTATGAATTGGTTCAAATAATATAACAGATCTAGTAATATAAACATATACCCCTGCCAACGCCTTGCGAACTCGGTCTTGCACCATTTCTTCCACGCCATCCATAATTTCTTTCATAAACTCCGCTTTATCAACTTGTGAGCTGCTCAAGCCAGAACGTGCTACACGTCCAAAGTATCTATTTAGCCTGACACCTTTTCCAGCTCCCCGAACACGCCCGGGATGCTAAGGTGTTCCAATGGCAGCAGTCAAAATATCAATCTTTCCTTGCGGAATGAAAGATCCTTGGCTACTCATAACCGTAAGTTCATCCTACAACAAAAATGTGTTAACGTGTTACAATTGAATTACTTAAACATAGCATACTTTTATTCAACTTAGATCCACACAAAATTTTACTTACAATCTTAGATCCAACTGATGCTGACTCCTCCGATAAATAAGATCTAGACTTGTTTTTACGGCCAGCCTTCCACGGCTCATGACGCTCTGGAGATGTAGGCTCCACCTCCAAAGAAGGATCACCAGACTCCTCCTGAATTTTTTTGATTTGATCTTCTTTCAAAGTCTTCTTCAAATTTTTATAACCGCCTGACCCCATTGTGTGGTTGTATTTATTATTTTTCTGAATATTCTTGACAGCTTCTCTTTTAGCCTGTTACAAAGAACAAACACCACCACATATATAACATATCATTAATGTTTAAGAAACTAGAATATTTGTAGTTAAAATAATACCACAAACTCCTCAGTAATGCGACTGTTATAAAATGCGGCCCATGTCTCGGTAGATATGCGGCCCATCTGAAGCAAGTGCAAGTATAAGATTTCTTGACTCAGCGCCAAAATCCGGATACAAATTATCAACTTTCTTCCATTGCAAAGAATCGGACGGATGGCGAAGCTGTCAGTCACATTTCCTCTCATCTGCATGCCACCTAATGCTCTTCGCGTCATTTGCATTTGCAAACAAGCGTATGAACCTGGTTATTATTGGAAGATACCATAAAACCTTGGCAGGGGAACCCTTTGTGCTGTTGTCGTCACAACTAGATTCACCCGACTTCACTTTGTAGCACGACCAATTACACGTAGAGCTGTCAATGGGCCAAGCCCGGCCCGGTCCGGTCCGGCCCATAGGGCCAAACAACATATTCGGGCTGGGCTGGGCCCGCCCAATATTCTAATGGGCTGCCTTTTTATGGCCAAGCCCAGCCCAACATCGGCCCGAGGGCCACCGGGCCAGCCCATGGGCCACAAACCATTTTTAATATTTTTTCAATATTAAAAAACTTTTAACATTTTCGACCAAAAAAAAAAACTAACATTTTTCATTTTCAATATTAAAAAACTTTAACGATTTTGCATTGTGCTTTAAAAATATAGCACACAGTAGTAACACGCACTACTAAAAATATAGTGTGAAAGTAGAATTGCGTAATGTGTTTTGTGTGTGGACTGTGATACAGTAACAGTATGTGTTTGACTTTCGGCCTCTATGACTAATAATATTGTTTTTTTTGTTTGTTGGGCAATTTATTTAACAAAGGGCCAATCTATAAATAAAACAAACAGTATTTAAAAAAAATAAACAAGAAACAAAAATAAATCGGGCCAATCGGGTCGGCCCAAAGCCCATGGGCCGGCCCGGCCCAATAAAATCATCGGGCCAATTGGGCCGGGCCAAAAAAGATACTGATGCTTTTTGGGCCTCTATTTTTAGAGCCCGGCCCAACCAAAAAATCGGGCCACTGGGCCGGCCCATTGGGCAGGGCCCAAATTGACAGCTCTAATTACACGTAGGGAACTTGTGCAACTTCTCAAAGTCTTTCCGATACAATATGCAATCATTTGGACATGCATGTATTTTCTGATACTCCACACCCATCGGACACAATATCTTCTTCGCATCATATGTACGTTTCGGCAATGTGTTACCTATGGGAAGCATGTCTACCAACAGCTCAAGCAATTCAGTGAATCCCTTATCAGTCCACCAATTTATCGCCTTCAGACTGATCAATTTTAACGTCGTAGACAGCCGTGTGTATTTTTTGCAACCCATATACAAAGGTTCTTCTTTGTCTTTGCACAAAGTATCATATTCATGCGCCTGCTTAAAATATTCAAGACCAATATCACGTATCATGTACTCCATTCGATCATCCATATCTTCATTGACTTTCGCTCTTTTGGACACACTTGGGTTGTCGGTTGATTCACCATGCCATATCCATGTGGTATAACTGGGACAGATCCCATAAACAAAGAGATGGTCCCGTATTACATTTGGTGGTTGTGGGGCTCAATTCACACAAAAACAACAAGGGCAGGAATAAGTTACAACAGTTTTGGGAACATCTGTTTCGAGGACATCAGTTTCGAGAACATCAGTTTTGGCAAAATGTGCTTGAGCAAAATTTATAAACTTTTCGACATTGTTTGCATACTCATCACTCAGACGATTACTTTGCATCCAACTATGAGCCATGGCTACGCTCCAAAATAATAGACCAAGTATTGTTAAAACAAAATCAAGCCATCACATCAAACCAAGATACTAAGCCTTCAAAAGCATTGAAACGATACTAATTAGTCTTACAATCAAAAAAATTTTAACAGATAGCATTAACTTAGATCATTTAATTTTCATCCTTTTCATTCACAAAAAGTAGCATAAATTCAATACCCCAGTGTGTCGTGATACTTTACGTGCCCATCATGATTGGTATCAATGGGGATACAAATTATCATTGCTTCAATAAAAATAAACTACTAAGATAGAAGTATGTCATGAAGGAGCATTTCAATTTCAAAATTCGGAATGCATTGTACAAACCAGAAAAATCACTTTAAATAAGTGAAAATTTTACCTGATCAAGAATACAAGCAAAGAGATCAAGTACATTTTTGGTAATGTGGCACGAAATCTTTATCCAGATCCTTGTGAGAGCGAATTGGTTCAAAGAGTTGCTTGGATACAATCTACAATATACAATAGTTTGTAAAGAGAGAATCAGCTCAATGTCATCAACCAATCAAATTATAAAGAAATCACTCTTGTTCATTAGACAGTAATCCTGGCCCAAGAGTCTCTTGAAAGCTTAACACATCTACGGATGTGATGGATCAAGGAAAGCTTAACACATCTAGTGATAGTATGGTTTGTTTTCAGAGAACAAGGAAACACATTTAGTGAATAGTTTGAACAATGTCAAAAACTTAGAACAGTTAGAAACAACTGTTGGTACCTGAACTGCAGGCGACGGCACGGCAAGCAAGCTACGGCGAGGGCGACAACGAGCAAGCAACGGTGAGCGCGAGCAACTTAGGGTTTAGAAAATTTCTCTGCACTGAAGGCGATGGCGAGCAAGGCGATGGTGAGATACACTACAAGAAAAGCCTGCTTTAGCTACCAACATTTGTGACAGAGCTTAATCCGTCAGTCGTTGGCCACAGATTTGCGATGGCATGTATAAAGAGTAAGAGGTGCGAAATTTCCCGCAGGAGTTTTCCACGGATTTCGAAAACGGTTGCAATTTACGACGGAGATACCGTCCCAAGCCCGTCGCAAATGATCTTCACTTAAAATACCAAATACGCGTTCATATCATCAGTTTCCTTCTTCTTTCTATTTCTTTCTCAGACTCCCTCTCCCTCTCTGAACTTCCCTCACGCTGGCCCCCTCCCTCACTTCCACTCCCTTTATGCTACCCGACCCAAACCCAATAACTCAATGTGCGACCCAACTCAGAACCCAACCATTATTCTTCACCTTCTTCATCATCTATCGTAAGTATTGTTTTTCTATTCTATTCTATTCTACTTCTATTCTAATTAGAACTCTAATTTTTGATTTACTGAAAACCCTAACCTTCTCTTCCTAATTCTACAGTTTTAATCCGAACCCTAAGCCCTAATACTCTCTGGTTTTTCTTATCCTAAGCTCAATGTTTCTGGAAACAAGCTGACTTCCCTTCCTGGAACCATCTGTCAGTGCAAGTATGTAAGCAGTTCACAATAGTGTCATTTCTTTATATGGTTTTATTTGTGTTTATGACCTATTTGAGTGCTAACTATCAACCATTTACAAATAGCTGAGTGAAATTAGAAAAGAAAATGGATTGATTAAATATGTATAACGATTAGATTAAAGATTAGACAGTGTGTAGTGTATGTATTGATTGGTACGTGTGTGAAATTAAAAAAGAAAATGGATTGATTAAAGATGTATTGATTGTTACGTCTCACACCGCAAGGGTTATGTTTTGTTTGGTTTGTCTTTGTATACTTAATAATCAACTAATTTAGTTGGTTTGTTGATTTGAATCTAAATAATTCTTGGTTGTAAAGTGAGCATGCATGTGTTACGGTATTTGGTGGGATAGATATTATAAGTATATATTTTTAGGACAAAAATTATCCCCTTAGAAAAGAAAATGGATTGAACTAAAATAAAATGCACACCGATAAAATTCACCAATCATATGATTTACATTTTGCAGATATTGAATTTCCTTGAAAGTAAGGCTTGAATGTTCTTATAACTTCTTCATAGGTTGGTCTCTTGTAGTCAAATGGCTGCTTCACCAAGCTGTTGAGCCTCATTTGAGTGTTTTTTACAACTATACTTGACAACTTGTAGACTCCAAGAGTAATGAATTTCATGCATACATGAGCAAAAACTGTATTTTTACTTAAATTGGTCTAACTATAAGTCTTATAACAATGTTCTTTCATATTTTGTCATTTTATTTGTGTTCAAACTACTTCAAGAAAACTACTTCAAGTGTGCAAACATTTTGAAATATGTCACTAACAATTCAATGTTCTGTTTCTGTATATATCATCTCATTTCTTAGAGCAAACATCCTCAAGTCAATTTAATAACTTCCTGAAATGATAAATGATTTAATTATCATTGATAGAATCCTTTTTGTATTGGATGATCAGGTCGTTGGTGGAGCCGGGAGATTGACTAATCTGGAAGTTCTCAAATCAATCACTTCTTCCCCTAGTGCACTTTGAAGCTTCTAGGTAAATAGATTGGTTCAGTGTTGCTCCAATTTTTATTTTCTGTCTCACCTTGATTTAATGAGTTAAAACCACTAGTGGAGAAAAAAGAGAATTTGGGAATTTAAGGTAGATTTGTAGCTGATTTGCTTGTTTTGCTTTGGAACCATCCAGCTTTTGTTTTGGCATTACTAAAGATTTGGGATAGTGATTTATTATGATTGTAGTATATATCTATTATTTAGTAGCTTTATGCTTTGATTTATGCATAACTTTATTCATTACAATTCCTTTGTTTAGTAGCTTTTATATTGAAAGTACTAAATTTGGCTGCCAACATATGTGTTCTTATTCAACGCAATCTAAGTTTGATAATGTGTTGTATAGAATAAAACTTCAGTTTGAGTTAACCAAATATGGCATACCAAATACTATTGTAGGTTATAGCTTTATCAAGCCCAAATAGTCTAACCATTCTTTGATTCTCCATAGTAATTTATAGCTTTTGCAACATATACATAGCTTGGCTTTCATTAGTATATATTGAATGAGTTCCACCTATTTCATTCTAGGGGATTTCTGAATTATTAATTCTTGGTACTCAATATAAAATGGGTTTCTATCATTACATAGCCATTGTGTTTGCAGCTATGGCCTATAATTGTCTTGGAATATAATTGTTTTGCTTTGGGTGAAAGAATTTTGGGGATTCTTTTTTTTGTGTTTTGATTTGTGTGGATGTTTAATTTGCAGGAAGAAACTTTTACATACATTGATTTCTATTATTTGAACATATAGCTATTTGACTTATGGGTTGGCTTAGCAGAATTTTCAAAGTAAACTGTTAACATACTTTATAAGTTTTTCCAAGTGCTAAAATGTTGCAGGTTTCTATTCTAGAAAGTTTCAAGTTTCTAATACTTGTGTTGTTGTTTTTCTAGATTTTCCTGTTTTATACCCTTCATGTTTGATTTGTAATTTGGAGAAATTTGATATGGAATCTATGGTCAAATCAGTTGATAAATGAAGAAACCAATTGCTCTCTCTCTCTCTCTCTCTCTCTCTCTCTCTCTCTCTCTCTTTGATATATTGAGAATTTTAAATGTGCAGAATGGAATTTCCTCCTTCGCACCGCCTTTAGATGTATGATAGGTTGTTTCCAAAAAGAGCGGGTTTGAAACAATCTTTTGTAGATGGCATGTGGGAGTTTATTCTTTTTTCAATGATACAAGAACAATTTAGAGTTGAAGGGGGGATTCGATGTCCGTGCGTCAAATGTGAATGTGGAAAGATTAGGAATCCAACGGAGGTCGTTGATCACTTGAAGAGAGTTGGGTTTTGGCCTAATTATTGGATTTGGACGAGTAATGGTGAGAAAGGGTTTGATGTCGTCCCAATGGTTGGCGAAAATTGCAGGGGTGCTGCAACTAATTCCGCGGATATCGGATGTGGTGAACAAATCAACTTGAAGCAGAATATGGTTTGTGACGGTCTTGGGGTGAATGTGTCATTCGAGGAGGAGCAATCTGATAACATGGAAGAGCTTCCGAATGATCAAGCACAACGATTTTATAATCTGTTGTTAGATGCAAACAAACCATTGTTTGAAGGGTCATCATACTCAAAGTTTTCGATTTGTGCGAAGCTTTTAGCTCTCAAATCGTTGAGTAATACATCTGAGGTGGGAATGGACTTGATATGTGATATCATGTCAGGTGTGACACCTATGAATGAAAATTTGCCAAAGAATTTTTACGAGGCTAAGAGGTTAGTTTCTAAGTTGGGATTGGAAGCTAGAAGGATCGATTGTTGTCCGAAAGGTCACATGTTGTATTATGACAATGAGTTTGGGAAAAAGGATGCTCCGCCACTTGAATGTAAATTTTGTAATGCGCCGAGGTATCATGCTCGCAAAAGGGGGACTAGTAGTAAGAATAAACCAGTTCCGGTGAAGTCAATGTTCTACTTGCCAATAATTCCAAGGTTGCAGTGAATGTTTGCATCCGAGAACACTGCAGGGAAAATGACGTGGCATTTTGAGAATAAATGTCTCGGTGTGTTGCGTCATCCGTCTGATGGGGAAGCATGGAAACACTTTGATCGGGTACAACCTGAGTTTGCTGGGTTATGCTCCGATGGTTTTACGCCATATACCCAAGCATCGGCTACGCCATATTCTTGCTGGCCCGTTATTGTTACCCCGTACAACCTTCCCCCTGAGATGTGTATGACTAAACCTTACATGTTTTTGACTTGTCTGATACCTAGCCCAGAAAATCCAAAAGCAGGCATTGACATCTATTTAGAACCACTAATTGATGATTTGAAGAGGTTGTGGGATGATGTCTCGACTTACGATTACGCACAGAAGGAGAATTTTATGATGAGAGCCGCTTTGATGTGGACCATTAATGACTTCCCTGCTTATGGCATGTTGTCTGGTTGGCAAACTCATGGTAAATTAGCATGTCCACAATGTATGGAGCATACAAAGGCATTTACCTTGAAACACGGGGGTAAGAGTTTTTGGTTTGACTCGCATCGTAGGTTTTTACCACATGATAATGCATTTAGAAGGAACAAGAATGCATTTAAGAAGAAGGAAGTTGAAAAAGATGAGTCGCATCCTCGGTTGACTCCAGACCAGGTTTGGGATAGAGTTAGAGATTTGCCCAAAATCACAGATGATCCCCTTGTTTCTCGATTCGAAGGATATGGACAAGCGCATAATTGGACAAAGAGGAGTATCTTTTGGGATCTCCCATATATTGGAAAGATAATTTATTGAGGCACAATCTTGATGTGATGCACATAGAGAATTTTGTTTTTGACAATATATTTAACACAGTGATGAACATAACAGGCAAAACAAAGGACAATGATAAGGCGAGATTGGACGTTGCTCTTTATTGTAATCGAAAGGACTTAAATTTGAAGACACAAGCTAATGGAAAGATGCTCAAACCCAAAGCATGTTACTCATTAAATATCGAGCAAACAAATTCAGTTTATCAGTGGATAAAAGAACAGAAATTCCCAGATGCATATTCTTCTAATTTGTCAAGAAGTGTTGATGTGAAAAAGAGAAGAATGATTGGGATTAAAAGCCATGATTGTCATGTATTTATGGAATGTTAACTCCCTATTGCGTTTAGTTCTTTACCAGCGCATGTTCTAAATCCGCTAACTAAAGTGAGTCAATTTTTTAATGATTTGTGTTCTGCGTCTTTAAGAGATGTTGACCTTGATAGGATGGAACAGAACATTTCATTCATTCTATGTAAGATGGAGATAGTATTTCCACCTGGTTACTTTGATTCTATGGAGCATCTCCCCGTTCATCTAGCATAGAATGAATGAAATGTTCTAATCAAGTTGTTTTATAGATTCATGGGTGATTCTAAACGATCGGTGAAAAACAAGGAGAGGGTTGAAGGATCGATTTGTCATTCATACCTACACCGCGAAATAACCCACTTTTGCTCACATTATTTCACCAACTTCACGTCGAGAAATAAAAGGAATGAAATGTAAAATGATTGTGTTAGACACTCATTAATGTTATCGGTTTTCGGCCAATCTGGTCGCCATTCTGGGAAGGAGTCGATTCATTGGTTAACGGATGTGGAGTATAAGTCAGCTCATGTTCATGTGTTGAACAATTGCACTGAAGTTAAACCATACGTTGAGTACGTATATCAATATTTTCATTCAATTAATTGTTCATATCTGTCAGCTCATTTAGTACGTATCATCTAATTTGATCAGGTCATTCTTGTTGTCTGAAGATGTAAGAGATGATCAGGCATCTGCTCATATATATGAAAATTTTCCAAAATGGTTTCAAGAAAAAGTAAGTGTTGAGTTACTTGTTCCTCAACCTTAATCATGTGTTCCTCATGAAATATCTTGTTTGTATGTCACGTACGTAGGTTTACTCCGAGGAACCAACTCCAATCAATCAACACTTGAGAAACTTATCTGATGGTCCTTCTACAAAAGTGAAAGAGTGTCACACGTTTTTCGTGAATGGCTACAATTTTCATACCCACTCATGGACGAAAAACAAAGCAACAATTAACTGCGGAGTTTATGTAAAAGGGGTCAATGAAGGAGGTGAATTTGATTATTACGGTGTAATCCAACACATTTATTAACTAGAGTTCAGTGCGTTAGAATACGCTAAAACTGTAGTGTTGTTTTATTGTGACTGGTTTGATCCGCCAGCTATAGGCACCAAAATATATCCAAAGTATAATAGAGTGGACATACGAATGGACAAAAGATATCCAGCGTTTGATCCGTTTATAATGGCAGAGAATGTGAGACAAGTGTACTATATTCCTTATCCATCAACTCGAAGAGACAAGTGAGGTTGGTGTGTTGCAATCATGACAAAACCAAGGAGTCACATTGAAACAGATGAGCCAGTGGAAGATGTTGCCTATCAGACAGATGATATGTCACCTGTAAATGAAGTTAATGAAGTTGAACTGATTTCTAACTTACGTGATTTGGAAAGCAATGGTGAAGAAGAGGATCCAAACAACTTGGAAGGAGAGGACTCACATGAGGTTCCAGTTGATGTAGAAGATGAAGACGATGAAGAAGATGAGGATGGTGAATGTAACACCCCAAATTTAATTAAATATTTATTTAGTATTTATTTAATTAATAAAATAGGATTTGGGTGTTAGAAATAATAATAAAATAATTGGTGGTTTTAATTAGTAGAAATATAAATGTGGAGAGGTATTAAAATAATTAGGGGATTTATTTGGTTAATTAGGAGGTGGCATAACTTAATTATCCAATTAGGTTTAAGTGGTAGAAGAAAAGCCCATGACCCAATCCCTTGATCCTAGGCGCCTATATATGTTTAAGAGTTAGGGTTTAGGTCATTCATTCACACCTTTTAGAAAACAATCAAGAGATTTTGAAGGAGAGGCTTAAGGAAAAGCTAGGAGAGGAGTGTACGGCCAGCAAGAGAGGAGGGAGGAGCTTGGTAATTTCGTTGCTAGTGATCATTCAAGGAGGAATCTCGTTAGATCTAAGGAAGAGGAGAGGAGGGTTGTGCTTTCTCAATTGGTGACTCGATCTCCAAGTTTAGTGCTCATCTAATTTCAAGGTAAGGGGGAGATTCTCTAACCTAATGGGTTTTTCATGATAGGGTTTATGGGAATAGGCACTTAGTTGCCATGAATATGTCGATTTGATGTAACTTGCATGATTGAATTCCTTTATGTTGCCGTACTTAGATCTATGCAAATTTATGATGATTATGATGATGGGCATGTTGATTTCCTTTGTGTGATGAATGATTGCATGCCTCTTCAATTTTCTATATTTGATTGTTGATCATGGTTGCTAATTAAGAAAATTTAGTGTTGATGTTGTTTATAACATGATCGCATGCCAACTACTTGTTTTATTGATTTTGTGGCATTGGAGTGATTTTTGATGATTATGATGATGGCCAAGTGGCCCAATGATTTTGATTTAATGATTGGCTTGATGGATTTTATTTGGGGATTTAAAGTGTTAGGATGATTTGGTGAAAAATCTGATTTGGGATGGGCCCTAGGCGCCCTTAGATGTTGCTGGAAAATTCTGGGTACGGTTTTGGTGCAAGTTCAGTAATTCGGTGATCGTGAATGTTCTAGTTGTCTAAAAATTATATGGTTTGTCTTTTTGAAAACTAGACACAATTACCTACAAATTAGGCACTGGGTTTACTAAATTTCACTGAGAAACAAGGGAGAAAGTTTGATTTCAAAATGACTAAACCATTCTGTCCGAATTCTGGTACTAGTGTTGTAAATTGAAAAACTGTACTTACTGAACACTCTTTTCGAAAAACTGAACTTAGGAATGAAAACTACACACATAGAGCTTTCCAACGAGTATTCATTTGTTGAAATCCGATGTCGTTTGCTATTTTAATTAATTCGCCAAAATACGTGGTTTCTGCGTCTGTTCCGTAGCCAAGGGCGCATGGCGCCCTGCTCCGTGTGTTGTTCGTGTCTGTTGCGCATTGGCCTGACTTCGTTACCCGTTTCGCCCGACTTCGTTGCTGTTCCGTGTTGTCCGCGTCAGTTGCGCCCTTTGCGCCTGACTTTGTTTCTGGCCGTTGGCGCCCGTTGCGCCCGTGGCCGTTCCGGTTTTGGTGGATTTTTCCTAAAATTGTTTTGGTCATATCTTTTGACTCGGTTATCCGTTTTGAACGTTTCAAAATGCGTTGTGAAGCTTATTCAGGTGCCCACCTAAATATTCTAATTTCTGGGCAGTATGAACTATTTTCCGACGTTGGTCTCTGGTGTTGTCAAAGGTGTCCGTTTAGGCGTTTTGGTGTCTCAAAATATTTTAGAAAATTATTATATTTGAAAATTGTCATTGAAAACTATTTTGAGTGCGTAAGGCCGATGATGTCCTTTGGTGTCTACTGACGATGTTTGATGTTTGATAATTATTGACGATGCGTTGATGTTTACTGACGATGATATGACAGACGATGTGCCTATTTTATTGGCAATATAACAGACGATGGGTCTATGACCAAAATGATAATAATTGTTGTGTTGCTGATGATTGCTTTAGTGCGTTGTTCATGGTGTCACATGCATTCCATATGCATTATTACAGACGATGGGGCTTCGGCCTAAAATTACAGACGATGAGGCTTCGGCCTAAAATTTACAGACGATGATTACAGACGATGATTGGTACCACATGCATCTGCATTTTCATGCATGTTCTCATGACTGACGATTGTTAGATGTTACTGACGATGGCTTATACTACTGCTGATGATTTGTGTACTGACGATGATGCAATTGACTGTTGTGCCCTTAATGTGATAAATGCCTGTTCTGCCCTTGATATTGTATGTGATGTTTTGTAGTTGACGTGGTAGACATAGGTGTCATATTCTATCATATGCCCTATCATTTATTCCTATTATGTGTGAGATATCTCACCCCCTTTCTGTGGTATGTTTACAGGTGAGTTCGAGTGAAGGCATTTTACCTTCACGTAGTCGGGTCGGTGTCTGCTCTGATATGTAGCACTCGGGGTTGGACAATAGAGTCATTTGTGGCCATTTGATTAGTTTGCTAGGATGTTATGGTTGTTAAATGTTTTTATTTATTTATTTATTTCTATTGGTTTTTGGAGGAAATGTGACACTCCTTTTGGTGTAATAAAAGAAAAAGATTTTTTTTTGCGTACTCTGGTTTTTTTTTCGTCAAATAAACAAAGGGGTAGAAGAAGGGGTGTTACAGTGAATGGCCAGAAGATTAGATATATATATAATGTGTTTGTGTTTGAATTGTGTGAATTGATGTATCCAAACAACTTGAACCGCTTTTAATTCATGTTTGTGTTTGAATTGTGTGTGAATGGATGTATCCAAACAACTTGAACCGCTTTGTAATTGATGTTTGTGTTTGAATTGAGTGTGAATTGTTTCATGAATTTTTTTAGAAGTAAAGTTTATGTTTTTAAATTGTTTGTGTTTGTGTTTATGTTTAATTTCCTCTGCAGCATGGCATCAGGTGGAGGTGATTCGTCGCCACCTAGACCGCCCCATGATCGTAAGGGGAAGTCTAAAGTTGTCCCTCGTCGTAAGAAAAGGAGGGTGATATGCGTCGAGGACATAGGCGACTATTCAGAGATGGCTACGACGTCTACCCCTACACAGACACGCCCAACAGATCATTGTAGAATCCTCCGACACAGACGCAACAGACCTCTGGAGTTAGGTCCTTAGATACGCCACAACAGACCTCTGAAGTTAGGTCCTTACAGCAGACCTCTGGAGTTAAGTCCTTCCATATTGGATCTAGTTCCTCGCCGTGAGTTACTCCTTCACCTACTCCATCTCCCCGAGATGTACATGGTAGTACTTCATCTGCACGAGTGACTCCTCCACCATCACAGAGTCCTCCATATCGCATGATTCCGGTACCAGACTTTCGTGCGATACCTACTCCTACCCCTTCACCAGATGTTGTGCCCACTCCGACCCCTTTGCCATCACCGAAAGAGCCATTTTCACCTGGAGATGATGTGATACCTTATGATGATCAGATGCATGATGTTGAGGGGGGTGATGATGCGATACCTGATGTTGAGGGGGGTGATGATGAGGATGAGGATGAGATTATGTTACGCGACGGGTGAGTTGTCATCGTGTTGAGAATGGAGGGTATGTAAAGTTTTCTATAACTTTGTTTGATTGATTGTTTTGTCCTATATATAATGTGTTTTAATCGGTTCAATTGTTTTAACTTCGCAGGTTTCTTCCTTCAAGGCCAGCTGCAAATGCTATGTGACTGACTATTCGCGAGTTATACCACTACCCACGGTCTAGTTGGTTAGAGCTTAATGAGGATGAGCGAAACCATTTTTTTAACGATTTTAGAGTAAGTGTACATTAACACATCACAATGTTTGTCGTTTTTTTAGAATTTGTTAAGTTATCTGATTTGATGTAACATTTGTTTTGTAAATGTTTTCACAATGCAGAAGAAAGTTGCATGGCGTAAGTCTCAGGAGGCCGTCGTTCGGGATCTTTTTCATACGAAAGCTACTCTTCGACTCCCTGATATGCTCATACGTTTCCGCGTGGGGAGGGACCGGCCTCTTTGGATGGGGGATCTAGTCTATAATCACCTAAGAAATCACACCTGGAATGAACCAAAATTCAAAGCTAAGTGTGAGCAGAATAAGATGAACAGGGCATCAGAAAAAGGTAGAAGCTTCCACACTGGAGGTTCTATCTCTATGTTGCAGCATTCAGAGAGATTGGTATATTCTTAAACTTATATTTTCCTTATGTCAATATAATAATTTACCATTTACAAACTTAAGTTATTAATTATAGGCCAAGAAGATGGGGCGGAAGCCACATGTAGATGAGCTTCATCGCCACACTCACATTAGGAAGGGCACAAGCGAGTTTGTAGAGGACCGCGCTCGTATTACTCAGGTATAAAGAAATTTTGTCATATATATAAGTAGGTTATATGAATTGAATTTGTGTGTTTGGAAGTTGTTGAATCGATTATAATTGGTCTCACTTAATTTATCGAACTTATAGTTGGTTATGTGAATTGGAAATATAAGTTAGTTTATGTGAATTGAATTAGTGTGTTTGGAAGTTGTTGAATCGGTTATAATTGGTCTCGCTTAGTTTATTGAACTTATAGTTGGTTATGTGTTATGTGAATTGAATTGGTGTGTTTGGAAGTTGTTGAATTGGTTATAATTGGTCTCACTTAGTTAATTGAACTTATAGTTGGTTATGTGAATTGGAAATATAAGTTAGTTTGTGTGAATTGAATTGTTCTGTTTGGAAGTTGTTGAATTGGTTATAATTGGTCTCACTTAGTTTATTGAACTTATAGTTGGTTATGTGAATTGGAAATATAAGTTAGTTTATGTGAATTGAATTGCTGTGTTTGGAAATTGTTAAATCAGTTATAATTGGTCTCACTTAGTTTATTGAACTTATAGTTGGTGTGTTTGGTTATATTTGGTGTTTGTATTGAATTTGTAGGGCTATTGTATTGGAAAGAGATATGAGTCATTTCAATGTTAAAGACATTTCTGTCTGTTATTATGAATGTGCCTGATAAAATGTCTCATTTATTTTTAGTATGATTATAACTTGTGCATTTGATAGGAGGAGTTTCAGCGGCTATTCTCTCAGTCAGATATACCAGTAGACCCCGTTGAGTTGGCTAAGCTGAAGCGATTGTTGTGGGAGAAGGCTGCTGGAGGGCCCAATAAGAGTCGTGTGTATGGGACAGGAGGCATATTTTACAATATCGTAGACTCTGGATCTTCGACGAGCGCAGGCCTGTCTCCTGAGGCCCGTAGGATCATCCAAGAAATGTCACAGCAATTTGCAGAGCAGTTTGCACAACAGCAGGAGCAGGTTGCACGACAGCAACAACTACTTGAATACGTATTTAAACAATCTGGGATTCCAGTACCTCGACCTGATTGGCAGCCGCCCGAGCAGGACCAGCCCGCCCAGCAGGACGAGAACGAAGATGCAGATGATGGAGACAGTGGAGATCACGGAGACCACGTTTATGGGGAGGGTTATTGGCGACATCTAGGTAATCTATGTTTTAATTAATGTGCAAAATATCTTAGTTTTATGAATTAATTAGTAATCATTATCCTTTTTGATTTGTTAGGTATATTGTTCAGAGTTGGACTTGAAGATGCTTCGTCAGAATTTTTTGAGTTTACTGGACATTAGTCTAGTTTATGTATGTTTGACATAAACTAGTGGTATGTTTTGATATATTTTGAGATTTGGTATGTTTGGCATTAGTGTAGTTTATGTATGTTTGAATTGGTGGATTGGAGTCTGAATTGAATTGGCAGGTAAGTATTGCAAATAGGAATGACAATGTAAATGGCTAATTTTCCTAGAATTAATTATTTCTTGCGAAGCGACGGAATTTGCGACGAAAATGTTTTTGGTAGTTACTGAATTTTCCACGGAATTTTTAACAATTTGCGATGGAAATTTTGATGGTTATTTAAAAATTTTCAAATAATTCGCTACGGATTTGCCACGGTTTTTTGCGACGGATTTGCGACAAAAAGGTGTCAGGGTTTGCGACGACTTTGCCACGGAATTTAGCGACGGATTTGCGACGATATTGCGACGGAGGTATTTGCGACGGAACATTTCGTGGCAAACGATTTGCGACGAGCGTTTTTGCGACCGATTTTTGTCTGTCGCAAAATCCATCAGAAATGCTACTTTGCGACAGAAATCGGTCCATTTGCGACGGATAATGCCGTCGCAAACCAGCGATTTTCTTGAAGTGGATAGGCGACAACGACGACGGCGAGAAAAGAACTCAGGGTTCTCTGGGAAGTTCTCTCCGAAGCTCAAAGTTCTCTGCGAAGCTCGAAGGTTCTTGATAAGTCTATTTTTAGAGTCTTTTTAATAGTTATTTTATTAAGTCTTTTTAGTATTTTAATTATATTTTTGATCTATTTTACTGCAAATGTTTACTTTTTATCTTCAGGTTTTATTTTGAAGCAATTTCGACTGCTTATGCCTCAACAGGTTAGAATTCGACTACATCTGTTAGAATTCGACAGCATCTGTCTCCCAGAATTCGACTGGATCTCCCAGAATTCGACTGCATCTTCCAGATTTCAACTGCATCTCCCAGAATTCGACTGCTTATGTCTCAGCAGGTCAGAATTCGACTGGATCTCCCAGAATTCGACTGCATCTTCCAGATTTCGACTGCATCTCCCAGAATTCGACTGCTTATGTCTCAGCAGGTCAGAATTCGACTGGATCTCCCAGAATTCGACTGGATCTCCCAGAATTCGACTGCATCTTCCAGATTTCGACTGCATCTTCCAGATTTCGACTGCTTCTATCTCAGCAGGTCAGAATTCGACTGCATCTCCCAGAATTCTGCTGCATCAGTCGAAATTGGCTGTGCCCACTTGTTGATGGATATTTTTGCCCACTTGTTGATGGCTTTGCCTTGCCCACTTGTTGATGACCATGTGCTTTGTCCACTTGAGGATGGCTTTTTGATGACTACCTTGGCCAACTTGATTTGCCACTTTTTCCTCTTTTGGACCTTTTTGCCCCTCATATTTTCCTATAAATAGAGGCTTGATCCTCACTTGTAACCAAGCTTGAATTTTGTTAGAAAATCAATGACAAAGGCTCTCTAAAGATTCATGACTTCAATTTACTCTTCATGCTTTTTATGATTCTTGTTTATTTACTTTCTTGCCCTTTAAATTCTTGCTATTTATTTTCTTGCCCTTTTTCTTTCCAAGTCATTTACTTTCTTGCTCCTTTAAATTCTTGCACCTTTATTTTCCAAGTCATTTACTTTCCTTGCTATTTAATTTCTTGCACCTTTATTTTCCAAGTCATTTACTTTCTTGCCCTTTAAATTCTTGCTATTTATTTTCTTGCCCTTTTACTTTTCAAGTCATTTACATTCTTGCTATTTAATTTCTTGCACCTTTATTTTCCAAGTCATTTACTTTTCTTGCTATTTAATTTCTTGCACCTTTATTTTCCAAGTTATTTACTTTCTTGCACTTTTACTTTCCTTGCTCTTTAACTTTCCAAGTCATTTAAATTACTTGCAATTTACTTTTCAAGCAATTTACTTTCTTGTCATTTACAATTCGACTATTTATGATTTTGCACTTTACTGCTTTCTTTTATTTCTCGCTATTTAAACTTTATGTTTTCTTCTTTTATTTTCTTTTCTCCTCTTTTGTCTACAATGATCATGAGTGAGTAGACTTTACTAAAACATTCCTTCTTTCTAAAAACACTTTCTTTTCAGTTAATCAAACTTTGAAAAATTAAATTGGTATTCACTTAGGCTCTCCCTGTGGACCGATACTCTTTTATTACGCGATACGACCCGTGCACTTGCGGGGCTATCAAATTTTTGGCGCCGTTGCCGGGGAGGCAGTGATATTAATTAAGTTTTTCGAAACCGGTTAGACTGAAATTTTATTTTCTTTGTTTTTACTTTTTCTTCTCTTGTCCCTCGAATGCGAAGAACTAGAAGTTTCGGAGAAACTGTTCAACAAATTCCCGAAATCGAAAGGTTCTTACATAGAAGGAGGAGAGAAATTCCCGATAACCAAATGGCGGCTAATGAAAATCTTGCTCTCAAAGAGTACGCAACACCTTCAGCAGAGCCATCGGCTGCCATTGTACATCCAAATGTGGAAGCAAATAATTTTGAACTCAAAACATCTCTACTTTCAATGGTTCAACAAAACCAATTTTCTGGTTCTCCCACGGAGGACCCAAATCTTCATATCTCAGTTTTTCTAGAATACTGTGGAACTCTCAAATTAAACGGGGTACCTCCAGATGCCATAAGACTAAAACTCTTCCCTTTTTCATTAAGGGATAGAGCAAGAGCATGGCTACATTCTTTGCCTTCGGAATCCATTACCAGCTGGGGCCAGTTAAAACAAACTTTTCTTGCTAAGTTCTTTCCCCCGAGTAAAACAGCTCAAATGAGAAATCAAATTACTCGATTTTCTCAAAACGACGGGGAATCTCTTTATGATGCTTGGGAACGTTTCAAAGAAATGTTAAGGCTATGCCCCCATCATGGACTAGAGAAATGGCTCGTTGTTCACACTTTTTATAATGGATTACAATATGCAACAAGAATGACTGTTGATGCAGCTGCAGGTGGAGCTTTAATGAACAAAAATTTTACCGAAGCTTATGCACTCGTTGAAGATATGGCTCAAAACCATTGTCAGTGGACAAGTGAGCGAGCCATAACGAATAAACCAGCCACATCAAAAGAGCCAGGTAAGTATGAAATATCTGTTGTTCAACATCTTACCTCAAAAGTGGACGCACTTTTTCAAAAATTTGAAAAATTAAATGTAAGTGCCGTCTCACAAACTTCTTCTCCTATTACTCCACCATGTGAATTATGTGGGGTTGTTGGCCATATTGGAGCTGAATGGCAGCTTGAGGCATCTAGTGCTGGAAACGAGCATATTAACTATGCTCAAAAGGAAGATCCGTTTTCAAATACTTATAATCCTGGGTGGAGGAATCATCCAAATTTTTCTTATAAAAATCCTCCACCCAATCCAGCACCTAGACCACCTCCTGTCTTTCAAAATCAAAGGGTTTTTAACAACCCACAAAACAACCCGCAAAAGTCGAACTTGGAATTTTTGATGGAAAAATTTGTGTCTTCTCAAACAAAACAAAATGAAGAATTCAAAAATCAAACTGGTTATTTGAATGACACACTTATCAAATTAGTATCAAAAGTCGACTCTATTACCACTCATAAAAAAATGCTTGAAAATCAAATAACTCAAGTGGCAACACAGGTAGCTTCATCCTCTAAGACTTCAAGGGTATTTCCTGGGCAACCAGAGCAAAATCCAAAAGGCCAAATAAATGCCGTCACCCTTAGAAGCGGGAAACAATTAGAGGAACCAAGAGCAAACCAAGAAAAAATTGTGAGTGAAAAACATAATTTACCAGGTGAGCTAGAAGAGAAAGAAAAAGGGAAAGAACCAGAAAAAGAAAGAGAAGAACCACACATCCCCCCTCCACCATACAAACCACCCATTCCTTTTCCCCAAAGATTTGCAAAAAACAAACTTGACGAGCAATTCAAAAGGTTTGTCGACTTGCTTAAAAAGCTTTACATCAACGTTCCTTTCACTGATGCATTGTCTCAAATGCCGTCTTATTCTAAATTTTTGAAAGAAATTTTATCCAAGAAAAGAAAAATAGACGACTATGAGACGATTGCATTAACAAAGGAATGTAGTGCAATTATCCAGAACAAGCTACCACAAAAACTCAAAGATCCAGGTAGTTTTTCCATACCTTGTGTGATTGGAAGTGAAACTATAAACAGAGCGATGTGCGATCTAGGAGCCAGTGTAAGTTTGATGCCTCTTTCTCTTTGCAATAGACTAGGGATAGGCGAACTTAAACCCACAAAAATGACAATACAGTTGGCAGATCGTTCCGTTAAATACCCCACTGGAATCTTAGAGGATATCCCTATCAAGGTAGGGCAAACTTTTATACCGGTGGACTTTGTTGTAATGGAAATTGAAGAAGACTCCCAAATTCCTATTCTTCTAGGGAGGCCTTTTTTAGCTACTGCAGGGGCAATAATTGACGTTAAAAACGGTAAGTTGGTTTTTAATGTGGGGGATGAAAAAGTTGAGTTTGAAGTTTCAAACTTCATGAAGAGCCCGTCTGTAAAAGACTCATGCTGCAAGATTGACATTGTAGACTATTGCGTGCGAGACTGCTCTATAGCATCATCTTCACAAGATAGTCTGGAAGATTGCCTTTTAGGCAACACAAATACAGATGCGGCAAGGGAAACCCAATTCTACATAAAACTTTTGGATGAAAATCCACCATTACAAGAATTGGGTACTGAAACTTTGGGTGAGGAAAAACCTCGACCTCTCCCAAAAGAAACACCAAAAATAGAACTGAAGCCCTTACCATCATCTCTCAGGTATGAGTTCCTTGGCCCTAATTCTACTTTTCCAGTAATTGTAAATGCAAGTTTAAAACAAAATGAGGCTGAAAAATTGCTTAATGTTCTCAAGAAGTATCCCAAAGCCATAGGGTATACTATTGAGGACATTAAAGGAATAAATCTGCCAATCTGCATACACAGAATACTACTGGAAGAGGACTATAAACCTTCTATCGAGCATCAAAGAAGATTAAACCCAAACATGAAAGAGGTTGTTAAAAAGGAAGTTTTAAAACTCCTTGATGCTGGGATAATATATCCTATTTCCGATAGTAAGTGGGTTAGTCCTGTTCAAGTAGTACCTAAGAAAGGAGGATTGACAGTTATTAAAAATGAGAAGGATGAAAGCATTTCCACAAGGACAATTACGGGATGGAGAATGTGTATTGATTACAGAAAGCTTAACAAAGCTACCCGGAAAGATCACTTCCCTCTCCCGTTCATTGATCAAATGCTAGAAAGGTTAGCACGGCACTCACATTTTTGCTATTTGGATGGTTATTCGGGATTTTTCCAAATTCCCATCCACCCTAGCGACCAAGAAAAAACAACTTTCACATGTCCTTTTGGCACTTATGCCTATAGAAGGATGCCCTTTGGTCTATGTAATGCTCCTGCTACCTTTCAAAGGTGTATGATGTCCATATTCTCAGACTTTGTTGAAAACATAATGGAAGTGTTTATGGATGATTTTTCCGTCCATGGCTCAAATTTTGAAAATTGTTTAGCCAATCTGGAAAAAGTCTTAGAGAGGTGTGAGAAGGTAAACCTGGTTCTAAACTGGGAAAAGTGTCATTTCATGGTTAACGAAGGAATTGTCCTAGGGCACTTAATTTCTCATAGAGGTATTGAGGTAGATCGTGCAAAAATTGAGGGGATTGAAAAAATGCTACCTCCCACCACAGTAAAAGAGGTGAGAAGCTTTTTAGGCCATGCAGGTTTCTACCGCCGGTTCATAAAAGACTTCTCAAAAATTTCAAAACCTATGACAAGTCTGCTCCTTAAGGATGCAGCATTTATTTTAACGATCTTTGTCTTGAAGCTTTTAACAGGTTGAAAAAGGCTTTAGTTACTGCCCCGATCATACAGCCACCAGACTGGAATCTTCCATTCGAAATAATGTGCGATGCAAGCGACTATGCAGTTGGGGCAGTCCTGGGACAAAGAAAAGAAAAAAAATTGCATGCCATATACTATGCAAGCAAGACCTTAGACGAGGCACAAATGAATTACGCCACAACTGAAAAAGAATTATTAGCGGTAGTTTTTGCCGTTGATAAGTTTCGATCATATCTGGTAGGTTCAAAAATCATCATTTTTACTGATCACTCGGCCATAAAATATTTGTTAAACAAAAAAGATGCCAAGCCGAGATTGATCCGATGGGTTTTACTCCTACAAGAATTTGATCTTGAAATAAGGGATAAAAAAGGCGTTGAAAATGTTGTGGCTGATCATTTGTCTCGTCTACAAGGAACAAAAGAAGAAGAGTTGCCACTTAATGATACATTTTTGGATGATCAACTCTTCTCATTGGGCAAAACTGAAGCACCATGGTATGCAGATTTTGTAAACTACCTTGCAGCAGGAGTACTCCCCCCAGATTTAAATTATCAGCAGACGAAGAAATTCTTCCATGATCTTAAACAGTATTACTGGGACGAGCCACTGCTCTTTAAAAGGGGAACAGATGGGGTGTTCAGAAGATGCATTCTGGAAAAAGAGGTAAGTAACATTCTATACCATTGTCATTCTTCTTCCTATGGCGGCCATGCCAGTTCTTCAAAAACTGCTACGAAAATTCTACAATCTGGTTTTTATTGGCCGTCCCTTTTTAAAGACACGCATCAATTCATTTCTAAATGCGACCAGTGTCAACGCACCGGAAATATTTCAAAAAGAAATGAAATGCCCTTAAATAATATCTTAGAGGTTGAAATTTTCGACGTCTGGGGTGTCGATTTCATGGGACCGTTTCCTTCTTCTTTTGGAAACCAATATATTCTGGTAGCCGTTGACTATGTGTCAAAATGGATCGAAGCCATTGCTTCTCCTACAAACGATGCAAAGGTAGTCATAAAACTTTTCAAAAAAATAATTTTTCCAAGATTCGGGGTCCCTCGTGTTGTCATAAGCGACGGAGGATCCCATTTCATCTCAAAACATTTTGAAATGTTACTGCAAAAGTTTGGAGTAAGGCACAAAATTGCAACGCCTTATCACCCTCAAACAAGCGGTCAGGTTGAGGTATCGAACAGAGAAATTAAAAGTATTTTAGAAAAAATTGTTTCGACCTCAAGAAAGGACTGGTCGGTAAAGCTCAATGATGCTCTTTGGGCTTATCGGACTGCGTACAAGACTCCCATAGGAATGGCTCCTTTCAAATTAATTTATGGGAAGTCTTGCCACCTCCCGGTAGAACTAGAGCACAAAGCTTACTGGGCAATTAAACGCCTTAACCTGAACATGGAATTAGCCGGAGAAAAAAGAAAACTCCAACTAAACGAATTGGAAGAACTGCGAATGGATGCTTATGAGAATGCCAAACTTTACAAAGAAAGAACAAAAAATTGGCATGATAAGCGTATCATTCGTAGAGAATTCAAGGAGGGTGACCTGGTGTTATTGTTTAATTCCAGGCTAAAAATTTTTCCGGGAAAATTAAAGTCAAGATGGTCCGGTCCTTTTGAAATCCGTAAGGTTTACCCCTTCGGGTCTGTAGAGATCTGGAGCGAGAAAACCGGATCGTTTAAAGTCAATGGTCAAAGGTTGAAAAATTATTTAATTGGTGACCCAATTGAGAAAGGAACTAGTTTAGTTCTACATGATCCCAATTGAAAAATTCTTTTTGACCGTCAAGCTAGTGACGTTAAAAGAGCGCTGCGTGGGAGGCAACCCACGGCTTAATGTATTTTTCGATTTGTTGAAAAATAAAATAACCTAGGGCCGAGTATCCTGAACCAGACAGCCAGGTGAGCTCTCCTAACCCCTTTTGTCTTATTTGAAAAAATCATTGAGGACAATGCCTAGTCCAAGCATGGGGGGGTATTTTATTACTTTTATTAGGAATGTCTTTATTGCTTTGCCGAGTTTTTTTATCTTTTTGTACTTTGAGTTGTATCTGCTCCCTCCATCACGAAACTTTGTGAACCCTAAGTATGTTTTAGATAAGCCTTTTCTGAAAAAAAAAATAAAATATTTTCTCAATTAGCAATTAGGTGGACTGGTTGGGAACAACAAAATTGTATCATGGTTCGATTTCTACTTCTAGGGCTTTTTCACACACACACTATTGAGACTGTTTTCAGTTATTAATACAATTAGAGGGACTGAAAAGAAACTAGTAACCTGGTTCTCTTGGTGACATTTACTAGATGCGCGGTTACTGGAGAAAAACGTCTGAGTTTGGGTATTCAAAAAAAAATAAAAAAAAATAAAAAAAGTTAGTGCATTTTAAATATCAAAATAAATGGTTAGCATATAAAATCAAAAAAGAAAAGAAAAATGCTTGAATACCCAACGTATAAAGACCCTCCTTTGAGACCCGGTCTTAGTAAATGGAGGACCCAAGCTTAAGAATGTTGGGGAACCGGTTCTATGATGACATTGATATCCTCTCTAGAGTACTGATACTTTAAAATTGTCTCTCAATTCCACAAAAAGCCCAAAATAGTAGCTCTCAAACCAAAGTGTTAGAATTGCCCCACAGTTCACTTAAGGCTTCAATATGAAAACAATTTTCCTTCAGAACTGGCCTAAAGATTTACACTATTTTTGCTTGAGGACAAGCAAAGGTTCAAGCATAGGGGAGTTTGATAAGTCTATTTTTAGAGTCTTTTTAATAGTTATTTTATTAAGTCTTTTTAGTATTTTAATTATATTTTTGATCTATTTTACTGCAAATGTTTACTTTTTATCTTCAGGTTTTATTTTGAAGCAATTTCGACTGCTTATGCCTCAACAGGTTAGAATTCGACTACATCTGTTAGAATTCGACAGCATCTGTCTCCCAGAATTCGACTGGATTTCCCAGAATTCGACTGCATCTTCCAGATTTCGACTGCATCTCCCAGAATTCGACTGCTTATGTCTCAGCAGGTCAGAATTCGACTGGATCTCCCAGAATTCGACTGGATCTCCCAGAATTCGACTGCATCTTCCAGATTTCGACTGCATCTTCCAGATTTCGACTGCTTCTATCTCAGCAGGTCAGAATTCGACTGCATCTCCCAGAATTCTGCTGCATCAGTCGAAATTGGCTGTGCCCACTTGTTGATGGATATTTTTGCCCACTTGTTGATGGCTTTGCCTTGCCCACTTGTTGATGACCATGTGCTTTGTCCACTTGAGGATGGCTTTTTGATGACTACCTTGGCCAACTTGATTTGCCACTTTTTCCTCTTTTGGACCTTTTTGCCCCTCATATTTTCCTATAAATAGAGGCTTGATCCTCACTTGTAACCAAGCTTGAATTTTGTTAGAAAATCAATGACAAAGGCTCTCTAAAGATTCATGACTTCAATTTACTCTTCATGCTTTTTATGATTCTTGTTTATTTACTTTTTTGCCCTTTAAATTCTTGCTATTTATTTTCTTGCCCTTTTTCTTTCCAAGTCATTTACTTTCTTGCTCCTTTAAATTCTTGCACCTTTATTTTCCAAGTCATTTACTTTCCTTGCTATTTAATTTCTTGCACCTTTATTTTCCAAGTCATTTACTTTCTTGCCCTTTAAATTCTTGCTATTTATTTTCTTGCCCTTTTACTTTCCAAGTCATTTACATTCTTGCTATTTAATTTCTTGCACCTTTATTTTCCAAGTCATTTACTTTTCTTGCTATTTAATTTCTTGCACCTTTATTTTCCAAGTTATTTACTTTCTTGCACTTTTACTTTCCTTGCTCTTTAACTTTCCAAGTCATTTAAATTACTTGCAATTTACTTTTCAAGCAATTTACTTTCTTGTCATTTACAATTCCGCTATTTATGATTTTGCACTTTACCGCTTTCTTTTATTTCTCGCTATTTAAACTTTATGTTTTCTTCTTTTATTTTCTTTTCTCCTCTTTTGTCTACAATGATCATGAGTGAGTAGACTTTACTAAAACATTCATTCTTTCTAAAAACACATTCTTTTCAGTTAATCAAACTTTGAAAAATTAAATTGGTATTCACTTAGGCTCTCCCTGTGGACTGATACTCTTTTATTACGCGATACGACCCGTGCACTTGCGGGGCTATCAGTTCTCTGCGAACGGTGGGTACCTGAACTGAAGGGGACAGCGAAGGCGACAGAAGAGATGAGAACGAGCGAAAGCGACAGCGACGGCAAGGCGATGGAAGAGATGAGAGTTGAGAGAGAACGCGAGTGAGAGAGCGAGAACTGAGAGTTCAGGGAGAAGAGAGTAATGAGAGAACGCGAGATGTGTGTTTGAAAAAAAGAAAAAAATTGGACATTTAGTATCAGGTGTCTTAACACCCGATGCTAAATGTGTTTGCCACACACATTTAACATCGGTTGTTAAAACAACCGATACTAAAGGTCTGTCACAACGCATATTTAACATCGGTTGTTTAAACAACCGATGCTAAATGTATGCGTGACTACTGAAAACTTCTATTTAATTGCAAAATTGCCACCGGTCACACATTTAGCATTGGGTATTCAAACAACTGATGCTAAATGGTGCTTTTTAATGTCAAATTTGCACTAGTGAATCATCCTGGTCTAATGAAATCATTTTTCATTTCACTCTTCTTGATTATGTTATACCTTCATTAGGGGATGAAAAAGAAGTTTGTGTGGCAAGCTATTTGGCATGTGGTTATTTGGAGTTTATTGACGACAAGAAATAATACTATTTTTAGAAATTGCAGCTTTAGCTTTACTTTAGTTGTTTATTTGATTAAATTGTGGTCTTGATCTTGGTTTAATGCTCAGTCTCGTGAAACCATTTTCTCTTTTGGTGAAAGGTGTATGTGTCCTATGATATTATTGACTATTTTGTAAACCAAAGGTAACAATTGTCTAAAGGTTGGAATACCCCTTGTACTCCTTATTTGAATGCTTTTTTTAGTTATTAAAAAATTACTTACCCAATAAAATATTAATAATAACATTTTAAAAAATGTCACTAGTCACCCAATAATGGTTGTTTGAGCTAATTAGCGAAGCACAATCCCCAAAAGGAGAATTAAGTTCAAATGTTAGAGAAGCCACATTGGGGAGGCAAGTATCGGAGAGAAATCTCTAGCTCTCGATGCCATCAGTTAATCCCTTACTAGGAATTTTGATTCTATATGACCCTTACTAGGAATTTTGATAACAGAGTTCGTTCATATAAAATTTTGATTATATATATGACCCTTACTAGGAATTTTCTCTCTCCAAAATAAGCAAATCCAAATTGAAACTTCACAATTCATAATTGTATGTAAAGAGGACAACTCTTACAAAGATAAAAATATAATACATTACACAAACCTAGTTTACAACATTTTCTTTCGAGAACATGACTTAAGCAAACAATAAAGTTTTTGAGTCCTTCTTTCCTACTAAACGAGTTCTGATTTTCCAATAAGAAACCATTTGTACCATCTAGCAGACTACTTGGGGACACACTTGAGGTTATTATTAAAATCAATATATATGAGTCCTTGTTTCTCAGCGAAGCCCGAACGAAATTCAATGGTATCAAATGCTGACCACACGTAGAATCCGTTGACATTCAATCCATCACTGCAGAAGTAAACATGTCCAAAAAGGGTTACTATAGAATAAATTATGGATGAAAAGTTTAACCATTTATAAATAATAGGATCAATAAACCATTTATAAAAAGACTTATTTGTAAATGGTCAACAAAAAATTACTTACTCAATTGCTTGTTTTACATGATTTAAATGTGTGGCAATATATTTGATTTGGTGTCTGTCTTTCAGTGGCTGCACAACCATGGTTCCGGAAGAAATACCTATAATAAAGAGAATTTTAGTTAATTCATGGGTACAAAATACAAAGTCACAATTGATCTTTGATCTAACGGTCCAGATTGAAAATTGTGTTATTGTTGAATGCAGAAAATCGAAATTAAAATTTTTGACAAGATAGACTAATCTAATAAACATTGAGTGGTACTACTTGCCAACATCCTTAGTACAATTATATCTTGCTAGTTTGGTTTCATGGCATTGGGAAGGTGTTTCTGGGGAAAAGAACAAGATCTAGAATCATGACTATCTGGGAGGATCTCACTGAGGCTCGTGGTTAACTCAAGTCACGAGTAGGGTGGACTGGAGAGGAATACTAATACCATCCCTAGACCTCACCTCAATAATTGAGAGAGTGTTCGAAACAACAATCTGGGTTTCACGGTGCCCACTAGTCCTGAATAAAACTAGGATACTAACACTTCTCCTACTGGAAGGTTTTCTTAACTTATAACTCTCTAAGTGACCTTTTACGATTTACACGGCGACACGATGGTCGAATCGACTTCAAAGACTAGATGATCACAATTCCCCAAACCAGCAGGGATGCCCATTCTTTCGTTTTGTAACGTCGTATGTAGTCCACTATTTCCGCTGCGTGCTTTGATGAAACGAGAAGGCCAGGAATCCTATGGTTTAGGGTTTCAAAAATTTTCGGGGCGGAGGCAACCAATTGTCATTGTTCTCAGTACGTTGCATGAAATATTGAGTGGATCCGACTCAATGCTTCACACAATATACTGAAAGGTTCTGACAGTTAATTGTCTAAGTCCTTAGCTAACTCGATCTATCTAATCTATTGACTACGTTATATCTAAATCCAACAAGGTCGAACTGCTCAGATACCAAAATGTAACATCCTTAAATTTAGACGTCATAAACTTAGAATGTCAACTATCTCAATAATTATCAAAGTTGCGATCCTACTTAAGGAGTTGAACATAACATGACTCGACGGAAGAACCCGTCGTAACTTACTCCAGGATGTATAAAATACCAAAACGAGTACTTAGTGACATAACTGATAACAGTTCAACATGAGTCATTACTGAAAGACTTGTTCAAATCCGAAAGTACGGTTTGCAATCTACAATAACTTTGATTATACAATCAACGTGAAATCCTAGTAATAATACATATTACCAAACTAGGGTAGACTAAGCAAATGTAAACTCGATCCCTTAGGATCCTTCAAACTCTTGTAGCCCGGTTCAGTAGCTACTACTTCTCTATTTGCTTGGTCGTGCCCTGCTCATCTGTAAAAACACCACAACATATACAGTGAGATTTACAATCTAAGTGAGTTCTTTCGGGACCCCTCACTCTTAATCTATCGGTGTTTTTCTTATCTTTTGTCTTTTCTCTAGAACAACACCGCACAACCACTGCACGGTTCCCCCGATGAACCCACCCGATAATAGCTATTACCGAGTCAATTTATTCTGGGCCTAGGTTCTGGGCTCATGACTTCCCTCCCCTAGTATGCTATTAGTTTGGGATCGTCATCCCCTTGGTGTTTTATGCTTTTTACTTACATATTTATACAGGTGTACTTATATATGTACTACATAGTTTGACACACTCGTTTTCAAAAACAACAACGAAAACTATACGGTACTATATCATAGCATCATCAATCATCATAAACAGGCACATTATCATCAAATATGAAGTATCAAGTCATTCAATAGGCTCAATTAACAAGTCATCCCATCACAACAATGATTAAAGCAACCCTATGATGTTTTTAATATTCATTAAGTGTCATGATTAGGATAGATTCATAATATCTCGTAGAGTAAGTTTGGAACAGACTAGTTAATTTACTTAGGGTTGTATAACTTTTCGTTAGCTTTCCAACGCATCCAAAAACACAAAAATTGGAGTTCCGGATCAAAAGTTAAGTACGAAATAAGTTGGAAGGCTACCGAGAATTTCTTCAACCCGAGAGTGACAGATTCTGACACGGGCACCCGTGTCGTTTGCACACGGACCGTGTCCTTCCATCAGATATCCTTCAAGTATTTAAATTTGTATCCTAACCCATTTCCAATCGAATACCCAGTCATCAACAGGGGTAAAACTACTGACAACAAGCAATTTCTAGTACATTCAATTATGATTAATCACACATATATCCAATAAACACATTAAGAACCAATCATAATCACATTGAGCATTAACATGGGGTTAAAGTCCTAGCATTTCATCAACAAGAACCACATCACAACACATGCATTGTGTTCATCTCTGAATATACTCATCCTTTTAGCACAATCACAGAAAACACACAACTTAGGGTAAAGAACTCACATTGTTTCAGCTGCACATGGAAATACAAGCTAGGAATTTGAACTCCAACACAATGCAAGCTCCTAAAAAGTGAAATCAACCGCAGCTCCTAATCCCTTCTTCCTTTGTGTTTAAAACAACATTGTAGCTAGAAAAACCCCAAATCTAACTTCAACTTACTAGAAACCATCCACCAACAACACATGCATGCAAAAATCCAGCTGAATTAATCACCCTTTCTTCACATGCAACTTGAGATTGATAGGAAAAATGAACTAGCAAGGTTGATCTTCTAGGTTTTGTAGTAAAGAAGGGAGGTGTTCAATGTTTCTCTCCTTTCTCTCTCAAATTCGAACTCTCCTCTCTCTCTCCCTCAAGCTCTATTCTTTCTTTTCCCTTTTTAGAAAATGCAAGTGTGTTTTTGAAAGGTAAAGTGAAGAGGGGAGTTTTTATCAAATAATTTTTCAGCCGATCCCTTGACACAAATGGGCTAATTTTATGGTCTTGGGTTTCATAAAAAAATTCTGTTTACTTTCTGCACCTACCCTTTTCACTAATACCCCAATAGCTCTACAATGCACCAATGAAATTTATTACACAAAAAAATGCAATTTAAATCTCGTAACAATAATTCCACCAATGACTCAATCAGTTAGCAATCAAGGCATACTATTGTCATGTTTAACATAACAATTCATCAATTATAGAGATTGAGCATATGAGAGGAGTGGAGAAATCACACATTTTCTAGGAGTGAGTTGTGATATATATAGTGGAGTAAATGGGCTTACTCTAGAAGTTTCTCCATATTGGGCTTAGCGCTTTCAAGTATTGGGCTAGCTTGCAATTGGTCCATTACCATGCAAGTGATGGGTCCAGAACATTAATCAATAACAGTTATTATCATTGGTTTTTAATTGAACAAATCCATCGCTCCTCTTTCTCTTTTTCACAAACCTCTACACTTCCACTCTTTGACCTTCGCTCACACTTCCTCATCAATGACCAAGGGTGAGAAGAAACCCCGGAGAAGAAGCCACTGGAGAAAGCTCTGGAAGACAAGACGAGGCGAGGAAGGAGATCCTGAAAGGCGCACCCTCCAGTGACAAGAAGAAGAGGAAGGCAAAGAGCGTTGAGACCTACAAGAGTTACATCTTCAAACTTCTGAAGCAAGTGCACCCTGACATCGAGATTTCCAGCAAAACATACGGGAATTATGAACAAGAATCATCGAGACTTGCTCACTACAAGCCTACCATATTGCATCTCGTAAGATTCAGACTTCCGTCCTCCTTGTTCTTCCTGGTGAGCTTGCCAAGCACGCCGTCTCCGAAGGAACCAAGGTCGTCACGAAGTTTACCAGTTCTTGAATACTCATATTTAAATTAGGGTTCGTTTGATGTATATTTTGATTCGTCTCAATTCGATATAGCGATGTAGTTACCTCTCTAATGAAGTATCATTTTGGAAAAAAACAATTAGTTGTTAGTTACAATTAATTAGGAGCGTATGTATTTTGTTATTGCTATTGCTGTTTCTACACTTTGTTTAAATAGCTAGTTGTACAATTGTTCAATCAATCAGTGAAATTACTTTTCATTTCACTCTTCTTGATATTGTTGTACCTTCAATATGGCAATAGTTGAAAGATAGATCTTCCACACTCTGAATCTCTCAGAAATTCCTCATTTCAGTGATCTTCTTCCTTCTTCAGAAGTCATTTTTTATGCTTCGATTTGCTACTTCCATGGCGAATCAAATCAAGATTCAAGAACATGTTGATCCTCTCTACCTGCATTCTTAAAATCATACTGGTCTAATGAAATCATTTTTCATTTCACTCTTCCTGATTCTGCTATACCTCCAGTAGGGGATGAAAAAGAAGTTTGTGTGGCAAGATATTTGACATGCGGTTATTTGGAGTTTAATGACAACAAGAAACGATACAATACTATTTTTAGAAATTGCAGCTTTAGCTTTACTTTAGTTGTTGATTTGATTAAATTGTGGTCTTGATCTTGGTTTAATGCTTAGTCCCGTGAAACCATTTTCTCTTTTTGGTGAAAGGTGTATGTGTCCTATGATATTATTGACTATTTTGTAAACCAAATGTAACAATTGTCTAAGGGTTGGAATACCCCTTGTACTCCTTATTTGAATGCATTTTTTAGTTATTAAAAAATTACTTACCCAATAAAATATTAATAATAACATTTTAAAAAAAATGTCACTAGTCACCCAACAATGGTTGTTTGAGCTAGTTAGCGAAGCACAATTCCCAAAAGGAGAATTAAGTTCAAATGTTAGAGAAGCCACATTGGGGAGGCAAGTATCGGAGAGAAATCTCTAGCTCCCGATGCCATCAGTTAATCCCTTATTAGGAATTTTGATTCTATATGACCCTTACTAGGAATTTTGATAACAGAGTTCGTTCATATAAAATTTTGATTCTATATGACCCTTACTAGGAATTTTCTCTCTCCAAAATAAGCAAATCCAAATTGAAACTTCACAATTCATAATTGTATGTAAAGAGGACAACTCTTACAAAGATAAAAATATAATACATTACACAAACTTAGTTTACAACATTTTCTTTCGAGAACATGACCTAACCAAAGAAGGCTAAAGTGCTCCCGGGGTCCCTTATCTTTATTTAAAGTAACGAATTAGTCCTTTATGTTTTTTTTGTCTCAAATAAGTCCTTTATCTTTCAAATTTTTGACACATAAATCCTTTTTCGTTAACAGTGCTGATTTATGTGTCAAAAAAAGGATTTATGTGTTAAAAATTTGAAACATAAAGGACTGATTTGGGACAGAAAAGGATTTATATGTCAAAAATTTAAAACATAAAGGACTGATTTGGGACAAAAAAAAGATAAAGGACCAAATCGTTACTTTAAATAAAGATAAGGGACCCCGGGAGCACTTTAGCCACCAAAGAATAAAGTTTTTGAGTCCTTCTTTCCTACTAAACGAGTTCTGATTTTCCAGTAAGAAACCATCTATACCATCTAGCAGACTGCTTGGGTACACGCTTGAGGTTATTATTAAAATCAATATATATGAGTCCATGTTTCTCAGCGAAGCCCGAATGAAATTCAAAGGTATCAAATGCTGACCACACGAAGAATCCGTTGACATTCACTCCATCACTGCAGATGTAAACATGTCCAAAAAGGGTTACTATAGAATAAATTATGGATGAAAAGTTTAACCATTTATAAATAATAGGATCAATAAACCATTTATAAAAAGACTTATTTGTAAATGGTCATCAAAAAATTACTTACTCAATTGCTTGTTTTACATGATTTAAATGTGTGGCAATATATTCGATTCGGTGTCTGTCTTTCAGTGGCTGCACAACCATGGTTCCGGAAGAAATACCTATAATAAAGAGAATTTTAGTTAATTCATGGGTACAAAATACAAAGTCACAATTGATCTTTGATCTAACGGTCCAGATTGAAAAATGTGTTATTGTTGAATGCAGAAAATCGAAATCTAGGGCAAAAGTAACATGGATGCACTAACCATTTTCAGTAATGTAGATCTTGGGATTGTACTTTTCTTTCAAGTATATTAAAACGTTGTATAATCCTTCTGGATAAACATTTTCTGAAGTTGCATTATCCTGCAATTTCAAAAATATTGACATGACTTCAAATTAAAAGTACTATATAAATAAATGACTCAAGTCATTTTAATTAATTAATTAATTATATCACCTTGTAACCCAGAGATTTTCCATGTTCATTTACTACTGCAATATGCAAGGGATGAACAAGAATTAGTGAAGTGATATATGTGTTTTCTTTTTTTATAATTAAAATACAATAATTAGGAATTAGTTAGAAAAAAAATACTTGCCTCCTTTTACTGCTAAGGAATCAAAATTGTCCATAGCTTTAATAGCTGATTTGTTGAGTTCATTTTTAACATAAAAAGATCTATAATAATTTATCCCAACAAAATCTACACTTCCTTTGAGTAAATTTCTCTCCTCTGGAGTGATAGTGGGAAGCCTATCTCCAACTAGTAGTTGCATGATTAGAGGATAATGCCCATGGAACAATGGCTCCAAAATCCTGTTTGTTGTTGCAAGTAGAAAAATTGAGAACATATAAATTAAAAATTGAATACCAAAAGAAAAGAAAATGAAAAATTAATAGGTAGACAAATTTGAGTAGTTTTTGGACTAACCAATTAGTAGTGAAATCCCTAAGTCTCATCATAGCAGACATATCCTCTAGGTTTCCAGAATAGGGAAGGTAATCTTCAATTGAAGTAACAATTCCAATTTCTCCCTCTTGTGTTTCCTTCATCATATATCAGCAAATAATCAATATTATTATTGGCATATAACATACTAGAGAGCTAGATGGAAGCATTAATTACGGTGGTTTAAAAATAATATAGTGGGAAAGTGTAAAAGCAAGCCGGGTTGGGCCAGCCCATTTTTCTAGTGGGTTGCGTTATTTGCAACTCGGCCTAGCCCAAAACACTAGGCTTAGTGGGCCATCATGGCCCACTTCACATTTCAACAAAAGAAAACACAAAAAAGTGTTCAAAAAAGTAGTCCAGTTTGGCCCATGGGCCATTTGGGTTGGGCTGAAAAGGCTCGATTCATTTTGAGCTTCTATTTTTTTGAGTCAAATCCAACCAAAAACACTGGGTAACCAGGCCGGTCTATTGGGCTAGGTCAAAATTGACAACTCTAAAAAATAGTATAATAAGTACCTTGTATTTCTCTCTGTATAGTTGCACAGATGTGGCATGGGAAAGGAGGAAGTTATGAATGAGAGTATATGCATCTTTGCACATTTTAGTTGTTTGGCATTTTTCAGCGCGAAAATTATCAAAGCCATGCATATAATTAAATATCGCAGTGATTTCTGGCTCGTTCAGTGTTGTCCAATGCTTCACTCTATCTCCATATGTTTTGAATACAATATCACTATAATCCTTGAAATGATTCCTGAATTTAATTTTTTTTATCAAAAAAAAAACACAATGAGAATAATGTAAATCTGTAATATTGTTTTGAATGAGAGAATATAATAGTGAAGGTTGCTTACACAACTGAGCGATTCAAGAAACCACCATTTTGTACAATTGATAGTGGCATATCAAAGTGCAGAATTGTCACGAATGGTGTGATGTCTGAAAAAATTAAATTGATCTCCAAATTTAGTATTATTAATTAATTAACACTTAAGAACAGAATATTGGAGATGAAATTTGTCATTTTTTGTCCTTAAATTTCGTTACCATTTGCTAGTAATTCATTGATCAAATTGTTGTAGAAGTCGAGGCCTTCTTGATTTATACCGCCATTCAAGGTTCCATCTATATACGATGTTGAAAATAAAAAGAAAAATAAGTAATAATTAATTAATTAACTACTCATGTATGCCTAGATTATTTGGTTGATGATCAAAAAAATCTTTAATAAAATTACCGGGCAGTATTCTGCTCCATTGTATAGAGAATCTGTAAGAGTTTATGCCCAATTCCTTCAAAACTTGCACGTCCTCCTGAATATTATTCAAAAAATAAATAAAATAAATTGAAATATATATAAAACTATGATGTTGAATGTTGATAGATATAGTTTGATCTTTCATATATTTGATATTTTGTTCTTAATTAAGACTTTAGAACTTAGATTTTAGTACTTGAAATGGTAGTTAAGATTTTTTTTGTTTAAAGTTGCACTATAAAATGTAAATTAATTTTATTTTCTATTAAGCTTTTTTAACCTCTCGTAATCAAATTTTTAATATTATGGAAAATCTGTTAAATCATTGAAAAATAATGTGCTTTTCAAAATTAGATCACATTAAATACTTTTACTTTCTAAAAAAACTGTAAACGATGGCCCTTAGAATAAACATTATTGAAAAACTACTTAGCAGTAGAGCTGGCAAAATGGGTCGGGCCCCCCGGACCGGGTCGGACTAGCCCGAAATTTGGGAGCGCTTGGGCCAAAGGAAATGAGCCCATTTTTATATTCGGGCTTTTTAGCCCGGTCCACAAAAGCCTGAGCCCGTGTCGGGCTAGTCCAATCGAGCCATGGGTGGCCCGCAAGCCCGTGAATAAAAAAGGGTTGCATATTATTGCTACCCAACCCAAAAATAATAGCCAAATTTCAATTTAAAAAAACAAAGACGATGGGCAAAAAAAAGAAACAAAGACTCAAGAAGAGTCTCTGACGTTCTCATAGTCGGAGTCGGACCCTCTCTCTATTCTAGAAAATATAGAAAAATACAAACAACTCATACTTGAAGTAGGAGAATGCTACTTAATGATAGAATGCTCCTTGTTTGAACGCCGCCAAAATGCATTGCAGAATACTGAATATGTTCTGGATGCAAAATGTCGAAATAAATGCAAAATATTATTGGAAAATATTGAATGCAGAATGTCACTGGATGCCAAAATGTTGAAAAATTGAAAAATATTGTTTCTTAGTTCTTACATGACAGTTTTGCTAAATAATCGCGCGCAATGCGGGCTAGCCCGAAAAGCCCCAGCCCGCATAGGGTTGGGCTTGGGCGATAAAGTAACACTTAAACAAGTAGATGGATGGAAAAATCTAATCGCGCGCAATGCGGGCTAGCCCGAAAAGCCCCAAGACCGATGCAGACCGGCCGGATACGGACCAGGTAACCCATTTTGCCAGCTCTACATAGCAACCAAACATTAATTTCAAAATTTTATTAATTTAGAAGATAAAAACAAGTTATGTCTAAATATACTCTATAAGTTAGGTGGCTTTTAACCAACAAGGGTTGGTCCGAACAGTAATTGGGTTCAGATCTCATCCAAGATCTCGAGTTCGAATCTTAGATAACAAACACATCACTAGACCATATATGAGTTGTAAAGTTTATTTATTTGAATATGTTAAAGTTATTTTTAATTATATTTTTAGCAATTCATGGCTTTTAAAATTTTTGAACCCCCTATTGGTAGCCAATCCCTCCCCTAAAAATATTCATAAAAATATGAAATGGTAACTTGTTGGTGCTTACCTTGTATCTCTTATAATGGTCGATCATTGTATCATACTTGTCAATATCCTTAATAGTTCCTGTGTTATAAGCATAAGCAAGAGTATCAAATTAAAAGTAACACTTAAACAAGTAGATGGATGGAAAAATCTAATAAGTAAAATAAAAGTCCAGAGCATCTTTGAAGTGTTATACAATTTTTAAAAGAACATAGGGTATTCAATGTTGTCAATTAAAAAGAGTAATTATTCTTGAAGAATATACACTCATCCCTTTATCATATATATGATCAAAATTTAAAAGCACATAGGGTATTCAATGTTGCCAATATCCAATCCTAACCTGCTTGAGCTTTTTGAATTATTTCGTCCCATGCAGTTGGTCCTCTCCCTCCTTCATGAACAGATCCTTCTACCTATATTCACAAATAACAGGTTAGAGGTTAAATTATTCGAATTAAAATATTATATGCAACTACTAAAAAAATAAAATAACAATAGAATTTAGAAACAGAAAAATTCAGATTTTACGTCACTAATACTTAACGACAAAATTAGAGAGAAATTTATCGTATTTCCATCTTTAAATTCTCGTGGTTTTCTGTTAGGATAGTGTTACTAAATTGGTATTATTAATAATAGTTTTCCTTATTGAAAAAAAAAGGCTAGCTACTAAGCATTCGAACCTGTAGAGCAGATGTTCCAGCTCCAAACAAAAAACCATCTGGAAACGATGATTTACTAACCACATATGGTGAATTTCCTGCAATCATATGCCATTTTATACAATTAAACTTTAATCATTGGAACATTTTATATATGTTGGTTGTGTTAAGGAATTGGAGCAATTTAAAAATGTTAGGAAAAAATAATGTAAATAATGGAAAACCTTGAGCCTCTACAAGAACGTTGGCAAGGAAAACAATGAAGAAAGTTGCGAAGACATTTTTGTAAATTTTTGAAGATGATGAGAACTCCATTTTAGAAACAATATTCTGAACATTAATATCTTGGAGGTATATATACGGAAGAAACAGCAAGCCAAGGCAGGTATATTACAACCTATACTATGATGTCATTTTCTATTTCTAGAAACATTTATATAACTACTCGTGAAAGTCAAGAAGTAAAGCTAATCTTCTAATGTATTGGCTTGTTTGATTTCTATTTTTATAAACTGTTTTCAGTTATTGAAAACTAATAAAACTGTTTGGAAAGACATTCTAGAATAATAGTTTAGAAAACTGTTTTTATTTTTCTCATTTTGGGGACTTAAGGGCTTACTTGATTATATTTTAAAAACTGTTTTCTATTTTTACTAAATGAAAATTGTTTTTAAAAATCTAGTCAAACATAATCTAAATAAGTGAAACAGATTAACAACTTATTTTGCTTTTTTGTATCTCTTGTTGAACTTTTTTGTAGGCTATAATAACTGAGCACTCGCGGCACCTAGTTCGCGGCGGTTACCCCCAACCACCGTCGCTCAACTCCACCCTCGCGGCGGTTCCATATAACCGCCTCCAGTAAGGAACACCGGCGGCAGTTGCTTTTAGTGTCACGGCGGTTCCAAATTTAGGAAAAAAGAAGAGGCGCGCGTTTTAGTCTTCGTTCCCCGCGAATGCCAAAATAATCTTCCTCTTCCTTCACAGTTACAAACCACTCTCTCAAACACTAGGGTTTCCTCTGATTCTTCGATTTTCATGGCAGAAAACCCTTCCTCTTCCTCCATCAGCTACAATCGCTCAAAGAAAGAGCTCTTCCTCTTCCTCTCTGTTCTCATCAACATTTTCCAGTTCATGGCAAAAAGAGCTCTTCGATTTTCACTCTCAAACCCTAATCACTTCAACTGGTTATTGTAAATACAACAGTTTTCCACTCATCATGTCTCTCAAAATAGGGTTATTGTAACTTGTTAGGGTTATTGTAAATACGCCACAGATATTTCATGATTATTGAGTAGTTGACACAATATCAAACAAATTTTAACTTATATTTTGGTTTCAATGGAAGATGCTATGTTGGTTTTATTTTAGGGTCTCTGACTAATGTTATAGTTTCATATAAGAATAGTGGAGTTTTTGAGCTTAGGAATATAAATGATGACTACAGTTATTGAGCTTATAAACATAAATATCTTATGTTTTCATTTGTTTGATATTGTGAGGTGTTTGTAATCATGAAATATGTTTTCATTTGTACTCACTTGCAACTGTGTTTGATTCATTACTCAGTTTAGCCACAGTTGGATATAGTAGTGCTATGGGTGTAATTCGTGCACAGTGAAGGAGTTTTAGAAAGGTCTTATTGCATAGAAACACGGCCATTTAATCAAGTGAGTTCATTTTTTTCCAAATTTATTATATATTATTCTTAGTGCTCTTTTCAGAGAAGAAGCATTTTTGAGTTACCTTTCAATTAGATGTCTAGTTTTGAGTTCATCTTAACATGTTGTTTTAACTTTGTGGTTCTGCAACATTTAACTGATATGAATTCTATTTGGAAAGTTTCCTTACTTTATGAAACTTTATTGAATTCTATGTTTTGGTAGATGTGGTTGCATAGCATGCATTCATTGAGAAGTAATTGAAGAGCATAACAATTATTCCATATCACACAAGTCATTCTGGTGTGGGACTCATTTTGCTAAACCTCCCCCATTATTGAAATTTGAATGTGGTGTGGGACTCATTTTGCTAAACATTCCATTATTGAGAACAATGTGCTATTAAGTTATAAGTGCATTACCTATTGCTTGTAGCTATTTGGTTTGGGAACGCTTCTTAAATGACAAGGTGCTACTGAAAACTTGATTTTGATATTGGGCATTTTGTTTATGGTTGAAACTTAATCAGTTTGTATTCTATTTTTTTGCATTCTCTTCAGATTGTCATTATTTCATTATGTTTGGAATTTTATCACATAATATTATTAATTATGTGTATTGAGCTTGTTTTCATCAATGTGTATTGAGCTTAACAACTTCTAGTTTTTCATCGATGTGTATTGAGCTTGTTTTCATCAATGTGTCATTCAGCATGTTGTATTCAATGTTCAAAAAACTAAGAGCAAGTTTGTGATTTCTAAGGAAGTCAATTCTACAGAGCACCGTACAATCACTAGTGCAAAATCAGGAAAAGAATTACACTTTTAAAGTCGGGTGCTCGTATGTCCGACTTAAAAAGTAGATGCCGTGGCAAACTTGTAATTAAGATGGAAAAATTTGTCAGGCACGCATCGTTTTAACTCGGACAGAAATATATCCGACTTAAAAGGTTAAAACTTTTAAAAAGGTTTAACATTTTAAAAGTACGATCCTTTTTTTGGTCAAAAAGTTCTGAAAATTAGAAACCCTTGCACGTTTTCTCTCAGTTCCTAACCTCTCGCCTCTCTCTACCCAACTTCACCCTCACTCAACCTAGCCCTCTCCTCTTCATCGCCGTTGCTGTCGCTCAAGAATGGTAGAGCTCAAGAACAATTTGACCAAGGCAAGTACCCACATCATCTCTCTCTCTCTGTTTCTCTCTGTCTCTCTGTCGCTCTCTCTCTCTCTCGCTCTCTGTCTCTCTCTCTAGGGTTTATTATTGTGTTTACTTTTTATTGAATGTATGAATTGTAGGTTGGGGATTTAGGGTTTTTGAGATTTTAAAACTTAATTGAGATTATGATTTAGTAGACTCTTTGGACATAGAGTTTTTGTTTTGGAACAAATCTGTATATAGTGAAGTTGTTTGCTGTGTTTATTAGGAGTGATAGGTTCGATATTCAAATAAGGAACATGCTAGCTGAAGAAGTTTTGTATTTTACCGGTGCAAAAGTCGGGTGGTTAGGTGAGGAGCAAAAGCTGATTTTAGCTGCTGGTGGAGGGTTTCCACTTAACCATTTTGGAGAGATATGTAGGAGGTCAGATGTTTTCCACATTTTGGAGAAGACATTAAGTGTCTCAGATGCCAATACTGAATTTTTGGTATTATTTTCTATTAGATTTCAAAATTGTAATACACTATATTTTGATCATTATAATTTGTGAAGTCTTTAACAGTAGGTGTTTTGTTTTGTTTTGTTTTTTACGGAAATAGGTGTTTTGTTTTGAATTGCAGCATATCCCTTTTGAGTTTTATGTTATATAATAGTAAGTTAGAATGTTAGATTGAACTATTTGATCTAAAATCCCAAATGAATGTTTTCCATTTTAATTTTTATATCATTTTTAAATCATTTCTTACCAACTTTGCAGGATCGCCACTAACTTGGCTATGATTGACGACATTGTTGCTGGGAAAGTCGATTGGAGATTGAAGGTTAGAGTTGTTCACATGTGGAAGGTAACTAACTCCAAGAACCATAAGCAAGTGTTTAGCCTTGAAATGCTTTACTTATTCTACTTGCCAACTACTTTAGTTGGCATTTTAGTTTTACTATAATATTTATGCTAATTTTTCTTGTTTCAATTCTGGTGGTACAGACACTCTTTGTCCTTCAAAAAAGGATTGAAAGACTTGTATAAATTGAAAGTCCGGATCAAGTAGGGAGAGTAACATGATGGAAAGTCTTCAAAATGTTCTTTTTTCATCTTCTAATTATTATCAATTCTCTCTTGGTACTTAAATATATTCAAAGTTCATAGTAAAAGTTGAAAGTGGTGTTGTGGTCCACCTTTTATCTGCAGAGAGAAGCACCAAAAAATGAAATATTTTTTTTTAAAAAATAAACACCTTTAAAGTCGGATATTAACGTAATCCGACTTTAAAGGAGTTTTACAGAGGCTGTACACCAATAATTAAAGTCGGACGCTGTTTGTCCGACTTTGAAACTCCAGCTTTCTAACTCGCCCAGATAGAAGTCGGACTCCCATCCGACTTTAAAAGTCCAATATATCCGACTTTGAATCCTGTTTTTCCACTAGTGAATTAAGTCTATTTGATCAACAATATATTACTAAACTCTCTTTTGTGCTTGAATTTTGTGGTGACGTTTTAGTCTTTTCGTTTAGATTCGTAAGGCTTGAGATATTTTTGATATGGAGGATTGGGTGATTAGAGTTCATGGTTTTATCAGCTTATAACACTCTGCTTACTGAGAGTAAACTCTTGGTTTTAAATACATCATTCTTCACCAAAGTATGCGAGTTTACCTAGACCCTTGGGACAAAGTTTTGTGTTTATTAGCTTTTGTGGTTACACATATTCAAAAGAAGGATGTGTTTCTTGATTTCCTTGAAATCTGTTGCTTTCAACTTAGCTTTTATTTGAGTTACAAAATGAAAATTATGATACCTAGATTCGGCCTTTATGAAGGACAGGTTATAGAACTATTTCTCTAATGCATATGTTTTCACTGAAGATGTTTTATATCTTCTTTAAGTTTGATTATTCAAGTTTACTTTGTAAATGCAGTCACATTTTTCCACTTATTTTATAAACTTAGTGATTGAACAGGTTATGAGACAAGCTAAAATGGGCATGAAGGAGTATCAGCTTGAAATCATTTTTCTTCACCACACTTACATTGGTTAGCTTCTCGCTTCTCCATATCTTTTCAGTAGCTTACCATACTTCTTCATTGTTGTTTTTTTCCTTTTCCTCTAAAGACAGATAATCATGACAGGTTTAGACAGTCCTACTTATAGATGATTACTAGGTAGTTATACCATGATGGTTTACTTTTATGTACATTCATGTTTCCGCACTATATGCTGATATGTGAATATGTTTTTGATATTGTTGCACCATTGTATATTACAGCCATTGATACTGTTGGAAGGGTGAGAGTACCACTAGTGTAAAAATTGGAAAAGAATTAGAGTTTTTAAGTCGGACTCCCAAATATCCGACTTTGAAAGTTGACGCGGTGGCAATTTTGTAATTAACATGAAAAAAGAATTCTGGCAGACACCTTTCGAAGTCGGTTAATCATTACGTCCGACTTTAAATATCTAGCCTATTTTCTCATGGAATAATAACCCCCCACTGAATTAGTCAAAAAAGAATAACTCAAACAAAAACTACCCCCCCCCCCCCTCGCAGAAACCCTCGCGCGTTCCTCTCTTCCCCCAAAACCCTAAGCTTCCATCGCTCTTCCCCTTCTCTTCCATCGCTCTTCCCTTTCTCTCTCCGCCATAGCTCGCTCTTCCCTTTCTCTCTCTGCCAAATCGTCTTCATCCTCCCTCACTCTCTCTTCTCTGCCTCCATCTCCATCTATCCTCGTCGCCGTTTCTCTCCTTGTCCCGCCTCGTCACCGTCACCATATTTGCTGCCCTGGAGGAAGCAAGGGGAAACTCTTGGTTGAAAAAGATATCATACATATCCCTCTCTCCCGCCTTGTCACCATCACCGTCACCGTCACCATTGTTTGTCATTCTTGGTATTATTACCGAAAGAATCTCTCCCTCCCTTTCTCTCCCTCTCTCTAAAAACCCTCTTGCGTGCTTTGCAATCGAACAAGAAATGGCCAACAGTAACCTCCCTCGAAGAATCATCAAGGTTTGTATTCATTTCGATATTGAAATCTGAATTTCAATTTCTCCGATCGATTTGTTGGCGACTGAGAAAGCAAAAGAAACTTGAAATCCAGTCCTAGTTTTCTGGCTCTTAATCGTTCGACTCTATCGCGTTGGCCAATAGCGTATTTTGATCGATAAACTGTGCTGTCAATTTTTCCACTTTGTCTTAAATTCAGCTGCAAAATCAGAAAATAAAATGAAAAACCCTAGTTGTTAAACATTGGGGATTGAACTTCCTTTTTGCTTTCAATCTTCGATGGAAGCAAATTGTAGTTATGGTTTTTTCTTTTTCTTTTTTGAATTTTTTTTATTTGAGTTTTGATCTCTCTGAGTGTTCTGATCACGCTCTTATCTCTTTATTTTTGGATATAATAGGAAACGCGGCGTCTGCTCAGCGAGCCAGGTAACTTCTTATTCGCTCTTTCCCTTTGTTGCTTTATTTGACACTTTTTTGTAAATAAATGTTAGTGGTTAATTAGTTAAAGAAATAGGATTTGGCAGTTGACAATTTCTGTCGTGAACATAGTGCTTTTGTTGTTCGCCATCAGTTGAATTAGTAGTGCTTGTCCATGTAGCTTGTGTCTTCTGAGATACCTTGAATGTTATTTCCATGGTTATTTAGTAATTCAAGTTATGATGCAAGAGTTGTTATGTCGTATATTTTTCTCTTTATTCTGCTAATTATTTAATTCTCTTAGTCTAATACTACTATAATGATTTGCTATTGCAGCACCTGGAATTAGCGCTTCACCTTCAGAAGAAAATATGCGATATTTCAATGTGATGATCCTTGGGCCAAGCCAGTCACCTTATGAAGGTAGTATCCGGTTTAGTATCCAGTTCAACTAGGATCCTTTGGGAAAGTGCAGATCTAATCAGACTTCCAAAACTATTGCCCAATATGAATGAGAGAAACAGTGTAATAATGGGCGTAAATTTAATGCCATAGTCTCTCTCATGTTGGCTCTGAAGTTAACATACATTCATGCGGTTTTAATAGTTGTATGCTATGTACAGAATATAGTCAAATCATGACAGATATGTTATCAAGGAGTTAGGAGTTTGGTACTATTATTGTAGAGCTGTAAATTGACTATTTCTGATCAGAGTAAAAAAATGAATCCGGTGAGAAGAGGCACTATTTTTGCTCATGTACAAGATTAAAGATCACATGTTAACCAGGTGTCCTTCAACAGACTTGATATGCATAACATCAATATACATTCATTCATTCATGCATAACATCACTACCAATGGATAATTGTTGATGAAACACATTGCTTTAAATATAGTAAATCATATACATTCATTCATGTTTGTTTTATGTGTTAGATTGATATTTAGCAGCATGAAGTTTTTAAGTTGATTTTTAAGCCCACCTTTGTTCATTTTAATCAATTTTACATTTGAACTTTAATGTGCTACTTGCTGTTTTATATTTTAAAATGTGAAAATGATATTTATGTTGCCTTTCTCATTTATAAGATTGCAAGGTACTAAGATCCATACCTGTTCTTTGTTTTTGTAGATGGAGCTTATATCTAAAGTTCGAAGTCCATTTATTGTAAAGTATAAAGATTCCTGGGTAGAAAAGGTTAGTCTTGTTTTCAATCAGAACCTTCTAATTCTGTTGCTCTTCGTGTTTTGGATGTGAGGGTGTGCGTCACAGGTGTGGGTGTGGTGCACAAATGTTTTGCCTAATTTATCAAGAGTGCTGGGAGCAGGAAGTATAAAATTGTGTTTTCTGTTTTAACAAATGTGACGTATTTTGGAACTATGAGTTAATTGATCTGTCAACTTTTGGCAGAAACTCTGCAAGTGGCTTGTCCAATTGCTGATGGCACTTGATTACTTACATGTTAATCATATACTTCATCGTGACGTCAAGGTAAAAGACTTCTTGAAGTTCAATATTAGTTGTTATGTAGCAAATATCTCAGAGTACTTTGAGGTGACTTTGGTCTTGCTAAAATGTTGAAGTTCAATAATAGATGTTTGTAGTATGTTATCCTTATTTCTTGCATGTTTGTTGCAGGTAACTTTGGTCTTGCTAAAATGTTGACATCTGATGATCTTGCTTCCTCAGTGAGTGATATTATGAAAATACTGTTTTGTTCACTGTTTGAGCATTCTTTTGGATTAGTAACAATTTGTTGTTGCTTTAATCTTAGATTGTTGGGACTCCAACTTATATGTGCCCAACTTATAATGAATTAATTGTGCTTAGATTGCATGATCTTGAGTGTTAAATTGTGTGGTTTTTGTTGCAATTATGTGGTAATTAACTCTACAGCGTGATATTCTAATTAGTTATAAATATGTGTTTTGTATGAACCGGTTGTGTTAGTAGACCTTGTATACAGTTAGAAGAACCAAAAACTGAAATAATTTTTTTTAAAAACATATAAACTTTTAAAGTCGGGTATTACTGTAATCTGACTTTAAAATATCACTTTTAAAGTCGGACCCCATTGTAGTCCGACTTCAAAAGTGTTTGTCAGAGGACTAAACATGGATGATTAATGCCAGAAATTGGAATGTCCGACTTAAAAACATGCTTTTAAAGTCGGACCTATACCCGACTTTAAATCCTTGAAGTTTCTAAGTCGCCTTAATATAAGTCGGACTGAGGTCCGACTTTAAATGTCTAAAATGTCCGACTTTAAATCCCATTTTTCCACTAGTGTACCTGATACGTTCTGTGGGATTCTTGGATTTCGACCTTCATATGGTGTTGTTTCTCATGTAGGAATCATACTTGTTTCAACAAGTCTGGACACTATTGGTCTGAATGATTCAATTACTTTCTTTGGTTTGATTTATCGGCTTGTGTGCTGAAGTGTTTCTTTTATTTTGAATGAATAGTATATTTATGTTGTATAAAGATCAAATGCAAGTCTGTAACTTATTACTTTAGTTTCGGCATTTTTTAATAAGTTTTTTGGGTAAGATTTTTCATTATGAGTTATTTGGACACAAAAAATGTTAAAAATAAGCTTCTATCATACAAGCATGGCTCCAAACAGAACAAAATGAATAACTGAATAGGTTAAAAAAGCAAAAAAAAAAGAATATAGAAGTTAGCGGCGGTTCTTAACCGCCACAATGTTTTTAAAAATAACTAGTTGTCCTTTAGCGGCGGTTCAAACCGCCACAACCATTCAAAATAAAAAAAATGGTCAATTAGCGGCGGTTTTTAACCGCCCCTAACCCTAAGCGTGGAAACCAAATTGTTGTTTTGCGGCAGTTACAAACCGTCGCTAAATCCGCGGCTGTTTGTGTGACGGTTTCCATAATCGCCGCGAACACACCTCCTGACGCTGAAAACCGCGGCACTTCCGGAACCGCCGTCAGCAGCCAATAACGGCGGTTATAACTGCCGCCGCTATGCATTTCAACCACCGCCAGCCTTCCTTTTTTGCGTATTGTCTATCGAAAAACCAAAAACAACGGAAAGCAGGTTATTTTCATTGATGGCATAAGCATAATATTTTGAAACTTAAAATAAGGAAAAACACAGCGATACACATCTACATGCGGGGATGAACAAGTCTCAAAACTTTTTTTTCGATAAGCAATGAATCATATAAGGAGCATTATGGGTGCTCAAACCCAAACAACATAAAAGAGTCATACATTTTTTTAGGCACTGAATGGGATTATCCTACTAGTTAGAAGTTGTAAAACTATATTGACTACCCACCCTATAAAAAAACCAACTCCACGATAAACATTTAATGTAAGTAACAGAGGTAATACTAGTTTCCTGGTGCCTAAAGACGCAACCGTTCCGGGACATCCAAATACACTAACAAGTAGTCAATCAAATGAGGTGTTTAACCTTCTTGGCCTTCTTTCCAACGCAAGCCTTCCCAACACAAGTGAGATGATCAACGATATTGTTAAAATAAAAATTGGCAGCTGCATCCAAGGAAAAATCTGAGCCCAAACGTCGACTGCAAACCTTCACTTGAGAAACAAGTGATACGAGTCCTCCCTATGACAAGGCACGTAGGGAAATAGCACCTTCCTCGGTAGTTATAACCTGCCTATGAAAAAGAATGGCACAGATAGGAAGAGAATTGCTCATCAGTCGCCACCCAAAAATCAAGACTTTGGATGGGATTGTGTTTCTCCATATGTCCTTGAGCACTCCTATAAAGTCGGTATCATTCCCACCCGCTGAAGTCAGCTCCCCCAAGTGAAGGTAACAAGAATGAACAAAGAATGTTTTTGAGGCTTCCAACATCCAAGTCAACTTATCCGCCCTATCTTGAATCGGCTTCACCTCGGCAAGAATAGTGCTCAAAAAACTAGCTTCCTCCGCACAAATAGGGTCAGAAACACTCGACCATGGTAACCTCCAATGCCAAACATTATCAACCCACTCTCCCAAAGATGAAATCTTCATCTCTTGGGTCTCACGTCCTGCATACAAATTAGAAAATACCAAATACAACAGTGCATGTCCCAACCAATGATGCTGCCAGAAATCAATAGATCTTTCGTCCCCTAACTCGTGTCTAATGCACGCACCAAACCACCCTATAGGGAAATTTTCATATCCCAATCGCAGCAAATCTCTCCACAACAAGGAGTCCTTAGTTCCTCCAAAGAACTTCGCCTCTAGTCCATTTAGAAATAACGAAGTTGCATCTCCATATATGTATGATAACAAATCCTTCCAACTCGCATTTCCATCCACTAGATACCTCCACTTCCATTTAGATAACAAAGCCATACTAAATAACTCAAAGTTTTTGATACCAAGACCCCCTTCCTTCTTTGGTTTGCAAACCTTATCCCAGGCAACCCAGTACATACCTCTATCTCCTTCATTGATACCCCACAAAAAGTCCATTTGGATCTTAATCAAGTTATTCAAAACTGAATTAATGAGTGTTACCCGTCCTCCACTAGATAGAATTTGACCCTTCCAAGATGATAACCGTTTACGAAGCATATCCAACACTGACTTTCAGGTTACTGGCCGGCTAGGGTTAGCACTCACCAGAATGCCCAAAAATTTGAAAGGAATTGGCTCAGTTCTACAATTAAGGAAGACCGAACCTGCCTCTAAAAAATCAGCCAGAATATTGATACCAATAAGCTTGCTTTACTTTTACGAAAATTGACCTTCAGTCCCGAAACAAGCTCGAAGCTTCTGAGAAAGGTTTTGATATCCACAAATTATCCCAAGTGGCCGTCCCCATTACAATAGTATCATCCGCAAATTTCATAAGAGAGAACTGCAAGTTGTCATGAACTTAGTAACCCTGAAAATCCCCAATATCTACAGCCTTCCCAAGCAAAGCAGACAACCCTCCAACCACTATAAGAAAAAGGAAAGGGGACAAAGGATCCCCTAGCCTGATCCTCTGTGGACTGTCATTGACTAACACAGACAAAGAGCTCGAACAAATAGATGCATGCATCCACCTAATTCACCCTGCTGCGAATCCCATCCTTTCCATCATGTAGAGCAAGAAGTCCCATGAGATAGAATCATAAGCCTTCTCAAAGTCAATCTTAAAAAGAAGACATTCATCTTTGTTACGCTTTGCAAAATCAACAATCTTATTTACAACCACCACACCATCTAGAATCTGTATGCCTCCTAGAAAAGCTGATTGACAACAAGAGATAATATTTGGCAAGACCTTCTTAATTCTGTTAGCCAAAACCTTTTCCAAAATCTTATATAAACAGCCAATCAAACAAATGGGTTTATACTCACCCATACCTTGTGGATTATCATTCTTAGGAATTAGAGCTATGAACGAAGCTGTAATTGCCTTGGGCAGGGTTGCTTTGGAGTGAAATTCATTAAAAAATGCGATAATGTTGTCTTTCAAAAAATCTGAACACTCTTTAATGAATCTAAAGTTGTAGCTATATGGACCCCGACTTTTATCTCCATCACAATTCCACACACTCGTCCTAATCTCCATTTCGGTAAACGGTTCCATCAACGTAACATTATCTTCATGAGACACCTTATTGAACTCAAGAATGCCAAGGGTAGGTCTTTTAGTCATCGGTTCTTCAAAGCAGTTCTCAAAGTGCCTCTTAACCTCATCTTTAACCGAACCAACATCTTTAATTAGATCTCCATTACTGGCCAGGAACACAAAATTCCCCCTCCTTCTTCTATATTTCATAAGAGAATGGAAATACTTAGAATTCATATGCCCTTCTTTGATCCATCTGGCCCTAAACTTTTGAGCCAAAAAGGTAACTTTTAAATTAATTAAACCTTCTTTTAATTAGATAAATAATTTTGTTTTTCAACATAATTTTAGAGAAGTTATCTAATCAATTTTTTTATTTTAATTAATAAGTTACAAATTGGTGATTTATATAAATAGGTAAAATTAAATATAATAACACAATGGAGATTAAAATTGGATAGTTAAATTAATATTGTTGGTTACAATTGTCGCAATTTTGATCGCGGCGTGCGTCTGAATGATTCGAAACTACGTTCGGAATGACGTGGAGTCGCCATCATCGTTTACTTGTTAGGGAAAATGATGGAAAACATATTCATGGTTCGCGAGTCGTTTATGCGTAGAGAATGTATTAGCACTCTCACGACACTCGTTGAAAAATGTACCTCTGAAAATAACATTTGGTCTAGGAAACGTTGAGAATTGGATCTTATTGCTTACACGACTTAATTTTGTAATTCATGGGATCTAGGAATAAGCTTTCATTCTTCAGGTGTCAGCTGGCCTCTTTGCTTCAAGCAATGGAACCCAGGTATAAGTCAATAAAATTTTGTGCTCCTTGTTATCCTAGAGCAAGATGGACGAATGAGGACACTACTGATGGTGACCTCAAACACAAGGGAGTTCTGGTTACATAGCCTTATTTCGTTTTTCTTTTAGTAATGTTTTAATTGCTTTGTATGTGTGTTTTAGTCCATTATCCCTAGAGCTAGCAAAACGGGCTACCCGGTGTTGTGTAAAAATGTGTGCAAGTATACATAGTCCAACAAGTAGTACAATGATAAATAGAGATCGTTCCCACGAGGATTGGCATTTAAGAAGTGTTTAATGTGGTTAGTAAATTAGTGAAGTCAAATAAAGTAACACAAGTTTTTGGAAGAATTTTTAAATAACAATTAAATAAAGGGGTGTGAAAATCAGAGTTGGGAATGAGTTGGAAAGTGTTCACCATGTAAATTCACTTTAGTGTACGAATGCTGCATCTGATGCTGTAGCAATAGATGTTGTCGCCACAGTTGTTGTTTTGTCAAACACTTTCACTAGTATTTCGCTACAATAGTCTATGTCTAGACCCTAAACAGGTATACCCTAGGCTACTTACGCACCCACAGTATTCATCTTATGGATTTTGCCATCCTATGTCTAGGGTTTAAGCAATGAGCATTAAAGTGTCCTTTAATACTCACTATTCATATTATCTTTTGAGATCTATTTGCAAACCATGTCTGAATCTACAAATGCTAATTAAAATTAGGTGGCCATTCCTAACTTAAGATGGAAATATTAAGTTCACAAAAGATAAATTGCTAAAACATCAAATACACTTCATTAAATGCACTAAAGATTCATTACATAGATCTCAACATTCCAACTATGAGTATTTAGCTCATAATGAGGGAACAAGACAAGAAAAACAACTTAAACATAAATGCTAAAGTCATAACTAAGAAAGACAAGGTAGAAATTATACTAAATATGAATAACTGAAGGTAGACTCCAAAGTTTGAAGCTTGGTGAGATGAATCATCTCCCAAAATAGAAATTCTCCAAGTATTGTCGTTGCTGCAGCAACACTTTCAGTAATGATCTTCTTAATTTGGTAATGAGAGGTAGCTTCGGTAAAAATGGTAGAAAGCTATTTCTAAACTTTCTCCTTTCAGGCCTAGCATGAGAAAAGTGACGAGGTAGGCTCCCTTTATATAGTACTAGGGTACATGATCCAAGAAACCCTAAATTTGGGGCGCCCCTTGTCCTTTTGCGTGACCAAAACTACATGTGCCCAAGAAAAATGTGGAATATTCGCTGTTCAGGTGCTGGCATCCTAGGTAGTGCGCTTGTCCTTGGCTATTTTAGCGCTTCCAGCATTCTCTCTCATCTTGCGCAAAAATGCATTGCTATGACAACTGTTGATATAGCAATTGAACACACAATCAAAGCACACAAATGGGCACCTAAGTGCCAAACATTTATAATTCAGAAATGCAACCTTCTCTATCCAAAATATGATATTTAAAACCATAAACCAACTAATTAATTGAGAACATACAATGAATTAAACTCAAGAATGCATAAATAACTCTTATTTCTTATAAATAAGAGTTATCACCCGGCCCGCATCGAGCTCGGGCTTTTATGGACTGGGCCAAAAAGTCTGGGTTGAAATCCGGGCTTAATTTTTGTGGCCCAAACCCTGCCCTATCCGGGCCACATGCTTCTAGAGCTAGCATGCATTATACGCAATTTCAATTAAAAAATTTTTTTTAGAAATAAAATAAAAACACCAACAGTACAGTAGCATTAGAGTTCAAAATGCCAAATTGATTGATCATTATATTATATAATAGACTAAATTACACCAGAAGTTTTTAAGTTATTTAATTTTAATAAGTTGGTCCTTTAAGTTTTTTTCGTACGACTTAGGTCCTTTAAGTTATTTAATTGAAACAAGTTGGTTCTTTAAGTTTTTTCGTACCACTTAGGTCTTTTAAGTTATTTAATTGTAACAAGTTGGTACTTTAAGTTATTTAATTGTAACTTTTAAAGGCCGAATAACTTACATTTTTCAGCCCCAAATTATTACAATTAAATAACTTACAGAACCTAAGTGCTACGAAAAAAGTTAAAGGACCTAAATGGTACTAAAAAACTTAAAGGACCAACTTGTTACAATTAAATAACTTAAAGAACTTCGGGTGTAATTTAGCCTATATAATATAGGCTTAAATATATGTTTGGCCCCTGCAAATATGGCCATAATCCATTTAGGCCCCTGTAAAAAAAATTAAAATGGCCCTTGCAAATATTAAGGGTTTACAGTTAAGCCCCTCTGTAAACTTTTCGTCCAAAAAAATTGACATGGCTAACGGAGATGACGTCAGCGTGACATCATCAATTGATTGATTGATGTAACAATAAGTTCTGGATTCTGCAGAGTAAATCAGTTGCTCAAAAGGTTTGGGAGTCTGCTAAGAGTTTGGGAGTTGAAGGTAACATGCCTGATGAACACTATGTTAGGTTGATTGAGGAAGGGGAGGCTAGACATGAATAGGCATGCATTAAGAGGGTGATCACCAACAGGGTTCCATGAACTTGCTATCGTTGAATATGAGAGGGTGGGGTGACCGTAGCAAAAGGTGCCGGCTAGCAACTAATATTCATTCTGGTTGCTTTGATTTTATTTGCATTCAAGAAACTAAGAGGGAGGTGGTGGATGAAAGGGAGGTGGGGGTGTTATGGGGGTGCAAAGCCGTTCAAATTTATTTTTCATCCGTCGACGGGCCTTTCAGGTGGTCTATTGTGTTCTTGGGTTGAAAGTGGTTGGTCTGTCTCTTCTACATTTAATGGTGAAGGTTTTTTGGGAGTTAGTATTTCTTTCAAATCTAGATGGTTCTTGTCGTCAATGTTTATGCTCCATGTTCGATAGTGGCAAAGAGAAGATTGTGGAATGATTTGATAATGCTTAAACAATCCATTGGTGAGGGGGAATGGTGTGTTGTTGGGGACTTTAATGCGGTTTCTAGTATGGAGGAGCGACAGGGGAGAAGTGGCGATAGTTCTTATATAGAGATCTCTGATTTCAACAACTTTATAGCAACCATGGATTTGATTGATGTTCCGGTATCAGGTAACAGATTCTCTTGGTATAGCTCGGATGGTCTTTCTATGAGTCGTCTGGATAGGTTCCTTGTTTCCGAGGGTTTAATTGATTTGTGGGGTATATCCGGGCAATGGATTGGTAAGCGTGACATATCCGATCACAATCCTATTTGGCTCATTCGTCTTGCAAAAGATTCACTAGTGTAAAAAAGGGATTTAAAGTCAGGCGAAAAAGGGATTAAAAGTCAGGCGCCCGCTTGACTTTTATTAAGTCGACTTTGTATGTAATGAGTTTTAAAGTCCAGCGATAGCCTGACTTCGTAAGTCTGATTTAAAGTCAAGCATTTATTTCGCCTGACTTCTTAAGTCGGTTTTAAAGTCAAGCATTTAGTTCGCCTGACTTCTTAAGTCAGTTTTAAAGTCAAGCATTTATTATTGCCTGACTTCGTAAGTATGATTTAAAGTCAAGCATTTATTATCGCCTGACTTCGTAAGTCTGTTTTAAAGTCAGGCTTTATTTGTGCACGACTTTAAAAGTCTATTTTTTTTAAAAAAAATTATTTGGTAGCCTTAATTAACAAATTTCTGCCATCAATTATTAAGCATTAAATCCTTACGATAGCCAAAATTAATGAAAAATTAGTACGACTACCAACATATACATGAACAAATTTCTACCATCAATTATTAAGTATTAAATCCTTACAATCATAACACAACCTATGGGATCAAGTTAGAATTACAAAGGCTCTAAAAATTAGGGTAAAATATGTTTTTAGTCCCTACAAAATCGGCTCCTTCTAAGTTTAGTCCCTACATTAACGAAATAGGCGTTTTGGTCCTCATCTTATTTTTTTTGTTTTCAATTTTAGTCCCTCATGACTTTTAATAGCGCTTCAAAACTTTTAATAGCGCTTATAAAAGGTCAAAAAAGCGCTATTAAAAGTTTTGAAACGCTATTAAAAGTCATGAGGGACTAAAATTGAAAACGAAAAAATAAGATGAGGACCAAAACGCCTATTTCGGTAATGTAGGGACTAAACCTAGAAGGAGCCGATTTTGTAGGGACTAAAAACATATTTAACCCTAAAAATTATAACGTGGCAGATATTATCGACACAGTATAGATCTCATATATACATCTTGCAACTATATAATAACTAAGTTATATGTACATGGGCAGATGATCATCCAAAAGGAACAATGCCACCAACCTGAATCACACTACCAACCCATCAACATTTTCCAAACTCCTTTCTCAATCTTGTTCCTCGGAATTGATAAGTCTTCCCCTTCATCATGAAAGATTCTATATACTTCACACTCACGGTCTCCAATCACATGTCTTCTAACTTCAGCCTGTTGAAACAATTATCAGAATATTTACATGTAACAAATGATCATAAATTCACTATCAATCCACTTTGTAACAAATTTGGTTTACTACTAGATAAGACTAGATAAAATAACTAAGAAATTATAGGCATGTCAGCGTTTTAAGCTATTTGCAAAATCAAAGAGAATGTGCCAGTGAGTTGAAGATGAAATTTCAAGAGGCAGTTTCATAGCATATAAAAAGAAAAAAAAAACACATTTGATATTAATTGATGTTCAAAGGCTTGTCAATTCTTTCTGTGAACAATACAATTCACAACCTAAGAGCATGACTCAAAAGAGGTTTTATCAGCAAAAAGGTTAACAAGAGTGGTTGTAATTTATATGATTATAATAGTCTATAGAGAATAGATAACTTGAATTATATGATCATTGCAGTCATCATATCAAATATCAGGAAACCATTTTCATAACAGTACTTATCTTCTGTTTTTGTTGTCTAACTAGCAATGCAATTCTACATAGAGTGCCCCTCCAACAACAGAAAGATACCAGGGGGGCCTCTCTGCTCTAACTCGCAATGCAATTCTAAGAGACATCCAAAAAAAGCATCAAATTCACATAAGAAATAGTAGTAATCATACCAGTAAGTAGTTACAGCAAGTGCTGGGACTGCCCCCACACTCACTCCCTTCTGCATAATGGGCAAGAACCATGCCTTAAAAGCCACATATCTATGCAAGGTAGATGAAACATGTGATGACAATGAGGTAGACTTCTCACTGTCTCTCCAAGCTGAAAAATCCTGGATATGGATGAATTCAGAATCGTCAATATCAGAATACACAATCTTAAGTTACAAGTCTTTCCAATTTTTTCTAAACCACCGTAATTAGAGTCTTTAAACGCTAGTAAGCGCCCGGGTACCCAGTGGCTGAGAAAATTTCAATACTTTATTAAGTACCACGGGGTTTTTACCCATATTAGAGAAAAGAAGCTAGTTGTATAATTTCTTATAAAGGAAATTCTTGAGTAAAATCTCACAAATAGTTATCAAATTTTACCCCAAATTCATTAACAGAATGCAGTTTAGCAGCCAACTCCTTCAAGTCCTTGACTTCTTCTACAAGCTTGAAAGGGGTGCTCTCTAAGGAGCGAGGCTTTTGTGGTACAACATCCCCAGGCTCCTTATCAACAAAATCCTGAAGAGAGAGCTTTTCCTGAAATAATAAATAATATATCATCAAACAAATAGAAAATATGACAAAAATAAAGAGAACCCAACTTGTAGAAGAACCAAAGATAATCAAAATTATTTTTCCATAAGCATACACAGGATATGTATATCAGTTAATGCAAAACAAGGTCACAAACACATAGACACTCTTTCACCATGAGATAGCTTTACAAACTCTTTCAAAGTAGGAATGTTATAAACTAATCTAGTATATTATTCTGTCATATAAAAGCTAGTGCATCATTGAAAATTTAACTAAAAATATAATCTCAAGTTTCAAGTCAGATATTCAGAAGAAAATCTATTATATCCCCATCTGGACTATATCATGTTTCATGTCAGATATTCAGAAGAAAATCGTTTAGGAATAAGGAAAACTCTGTTCTTTTAATTTCCTAAAAGCTGTTGGGATCTGTGCTATTTTGTTTAAAGAAGATACAGGAAGGGGAGGGACTGATCAAAACAGTAATAGTAGCATTAAAGAGTCCAACTTTCCCTGAGTTTTGGGGATATGGAAAGAGAGAACTAAGTGATTAACAGTGAAAAGGCAGTGTACATTAAGTGTAGCTAATTACCTAATGACCACTCTGGTTAATTAGATCAGGTTCTGCTGATCTTGGTTTAGGGTGTCTACGTGTTTGTGATAAAAATGTATTCCAAAGACAAGTCACAAGATATTATTAAAGCACAATTGACATCGAAGTATAATCAGATCATACTTCCACAGAATACTAGGAACAAAACTTAGTTCAACAATAAGCTACCCATATCCAAAAAAAACAAAATTGATAGAAGCACAAAGAAGATGATGCTTTGCTCATAAATTCTCTAGCTCTAATAGCAAAATAGAAAAATAGAAAAATAGGAAAAAACAATTTCACCCTTAATTACAAGTTTGCCACCGTGTCTACTTATGTAGTCAGGCGAATACACGCCTGACTTCTAAAGTCTAATTTTTTTCCTATTTTTTCCCTATAGAAGTCAGGCGTCTATCCGCTTGACTTTAAAACTCGCGAGTTTTGCCTCTTAATTACAAGTTTGCCACCGTGTCTACTTATGTAGTCAGGCATCTAAGCGCCTGACTTTAAATGTCTAATTCTAATCCCATTTTTGCACTAGTGATTGGGGGCCAAAGCCTTTCCGGGTTTTCAAGGCTTAGTATGATCATGCTGATTTCTTACCCTTTGTGAAGGAATGTTGGAATGATTTCAATGTTAGGGGACATAAGGCTTATGTTTTAAAGGAAAATTCAAGCTTCTAAAGGAGAAATTGAGGGGATGGAATAGAGAGGTGTTCGGTAAGATTGATTTGAATATATTGTCGTTGGTTCGGGATTTGAATTCGCTTGACCATGCTTTATGTGAGGGGTGGGATAGCGCTTTAGTTAAGAATCGAAAGGAGGTCCCAATTTCTTTTTGGAATCAAATTCAAGCAAAGGAATCTTTTTTGGAGCAAAAGTCTCGTGCCCGTTGGATCAAGGAAGGTGACATGAATTCAAGGTATTTCCACTCCCTTTTATAATTTAAAAGGCGTCGTTGTAGTTTGTTGCTTTTGAGAGTAGTGCGAGGAAGTGAAGAATACGGTCAAACATCATCTTGAAAACTGTTTTGTGGAGTCTTGTCAATTTCGTCCCACTCTTGGTGGTCTTACTTTTAATCAACTTTCGGAGGTAGAAATTAGGGAGGAAGTGTGGAGGTGTGATGACGATAAGAGTCCCGGGCCGGATGGGTTTAACATGAGCTTCATCAAATTGTGTTGGGATTTGTTGAAAAAGGATGTTGTCGATTTCGTTAATGAGTTTCATGATAAGGCTTTTCTCCCTAAGGCCATTTGCGCAACCTTTATTGCATTGATTCCCAAAAATGATAGTCCCCAAGGTTTGGGGGAGTATAGAATGATTTCGTTGATAGGGTTTCTTTACAAAATTTTGGCAAAAGTGTTGGCAAATAGGCTCAAGAAGGTGCTCCCTAGTGTTATATCGTCTTGCCAATCGGCTTTTTTGGGAGGTAGGCAAATCTTGGATGGGGTGGCAGTGGTTAATGAGGTTGTTGATTAATGTAAGAGATCGAAGGATGAATGTTTGTTATTTAAAGTTGATTTCGAGAAGGCGTATGATTCTGAGAGAAGAAGTTGTATGCCAAGCCATCCAAGTGTGATTTCTGGATGCCTGAAGTAAAATTTTTGGGCCATGTAATATCTCAATCCGGTGTTGCAGTGGACCCCAGTAAGATTGAAGCTGTGGTGAATTGGGAACAACCATCTACAGTCACTGATGTGAGAAGTTTTTGGGGATTAGCTGGGTATTATCGGAGATTCATTCAAGGATTTTCTCAGCTGGTTCTTCCACTCACTCGGTTAACTCACAAGGGCCAACTGTTTGTATCGAACTCCGACTGTGATAAATGTTTCGCAGAATTGAAGAATCGTTTGACTTCTGCACCCATTCTAATTCTTCCAGATCCGTCTATGGGATTCCAAATTTACTGTGACGCCTCTGGCAAGGGTTTAGGATGTTTCCTTATGCAGGATCAACAAGTAGTTGCTTATGCCTCCAGACAGTTGAAGCCGCATGAAGAAAATCACCCAACTCATGACTTAGAATTGGCGGCAATTGTGTTTGCCCTAAAGATTTGGAGACATTACCTGTATGGGTCTCGTTTCGAAGTCTTTAGTGATCACAAGAGCCTTAAGTATTTGTTTGATCAAAAAGAACTGAACAACAAACAGAGAAGATGGGTAGAGTTTCTAAAAGATTATGATTTTGAGCTGAAGTACCATCCAGGAAAGGCTGGTGTTGTCGCCGATGCGCTGAGTAGGCAATCTATTCGCACGGCAGAATTGATGATTCATGAGATGGCATTGTTAGAATCGTTTAGAGATCTTAACTTGAATGTTAAGCCAAGAAGAAATTGATTGGTGTTGAGTCATATCAAGATTTCAAGTCTCTTAAGAAATCTGATTCGCTCAGCCCAAGACATTGATCTAGAGCTGCAAACGCAGAAGAGGTTGCCAAATTACACCGAAGATAGTGATGGTGTGATTTGTTTTAATGGTAAAATCTGTGTGCCGAATGATGAGAATATCAAGAAGCAGGTTTTAGAAGAGGCTCATAGGAGTCAGTTCTCGATACATCCTGGGTCTACCAAGATGTATAGAGACTTGAAGCAGTTGTATTGGTGGCCGGGTATGAAAGTGGAAATTGCAGAATTCGTGTCTCGATGCTTAACTTGTCAAAGGCTTAGGATAGAGCACCAGAAGCCTGCCAGTCAGTTGCAACCTTTGAATGTGCCAGAAAGGAAATAAGAAAGCATTTCTATGGACTTTGGCATGGGGTTACCATGGTCCCAAGCCAGAAATGATTCTATTTGGGTAGTGGTGGATCGCTTGACCAAGTCCGCCTATTTTATTCCGGTGCGTTCAAATCACAAGATTGCTAGGTTAGTAGAAGAGTATCTCAAGAATATTGTGAAGCTGCATGGAATTCCCACGAGTATCATCTGTGATCGTGATCCCAAGTTTACATCACAATTCTGGAGAGCACTGAACATGGCATTGGGAACAACGGTGTGTGCTAGTACCTCCTATCATCCACAGACATATGGACAGACAGAAAGGACAAATCAGACTTTGGAAGATATGTTAAGGGCTTGTGCACTGGACAGCGGAGGCCGATGGGAGGACCATCTTCCATTAGTGGAGTTTGCATACAACAACAATTACCATTCTAGTATCGGAATGGCTCCATATGAAGCACCATATGGAAGGAAGTGTAGAACACCATTGTGTTGGTGGGATGTCGGTGAGCAAAGATTGTTGGGTCCGGATTTAGTCCGTGAGACTACTGAGAAGATCCGTCAGATTAGGGAACGAATGAAGACAGCTCAGAGTCGGCAAAAGAGTTACGCCGACAAAAGAAGAAGGCCACTGGAAATCAAAGAAGGAGATCATGTATTCCTGAGACTTTCTCCAACTATTGCCACCGGGATAGCATTGCGAGCGAAGAAGCTCAGTCCTCGGTATGTTGGACCTTTCCAAAGTATCGAGCGAATTGGGCCAGTAGCTGTCATGCCCCAATTTTGTCCGTCCAAAAATAATAATGATTTTCTTCTTTGTCGTTATATATCTTACTTCGTAAAAGTTGAAAAATATAAATTCATTTTCAAGTTATATTTTACTTCCTATTTAGTTAGTAGATATATTTAATGGTAAAAAAAAAGAAAAGAAAGTAAAAGAAAAAAAACAAGAAAAGAGAAAGGGAGAGGCGATTAGTAAAAAAGGGGTGTAGGTGTATAGTGCAGCGAATTTGGGCTGCTGAGGGCCCATGCGGGTAAGCCTGACCCGGTTCGCCCCATCTCACTCTCTAAACCTAATTGCCTCCATCAAACCCTAATTTCCCATCACTCCCATCACTTCCTAAAAATCTGCCGTACAATCCTCCTCCCTCTCTCTTCACGCGTTTCTTTCTTTCTTTCACACGTCTCTTTCCCTCTCTCTCATACGCTCCCCTTTCTCTCTTCTCTCATACGCTCCCTCCACCTCCCTTCTCTCACACAACTTCCAAAACACATCACCTCCACCTCTCCCATCAAACCCTAGCCGTCCCCTTCCTCTCTTCTCTTCCTTTCACGCTTCCTTTCATCTCCTCTCACACGAAATCGCCATTTTTGACATCAACACACAAGTTGCTGATGGTCTCTCCATAGTTCGAAGGTCCATCCAATGGAACGCGTTTTTCATCTCGTTTTCTTTAAGGCTAGCACGCAAACGGATCTGTGCACAAGGCTTGGTGAAAAAACCGAAAGACAAAGCGCATCACTACAAGATCAAGTTTTAGTATAAATAGGGGTACGGTTTTGAGGAAGGGGACGATTTTTTTAGGGAGAAGAGGGTGAAAAGGCCGAAATCTTGAAGATCCAGGAGCAAGAGAAAAAGAACGGTTCTGGAAAGTTTGAGTGAAAGAGTGAGAGAGAGAAATTTTCGTTTTTTTTTTCTAAATTTATCATACAGTTTTTATTTTTTATGATTCTTATTGGTGAGATTTGAGAAGAGAACTCCTTGTTCAAGGTTTGTTGTATATTTTTCTCTCAATACTCTTCTATTTTATGATTTTTCAATCTTTTATTTGATATTCTTTTCATCTTCATGTATATGGTTTTTCTTTGATGTTGAATATTCTATTTTCTTCTTTTGAGTAAAAGAATAGAAGAGCATGTATAGACTATTTAATATGGTTTTTTTTTTAGTTGTAAAGGATTTAGTTTATTTTGAATGTCACGTTCAATTTTTTTTTTCCTGTACCTTCCTATTTATCATAATCATGTGCACAACCATGAGTAATGATAGTTAGTTAAAGGACAATTGGATCGGATGATATATTTGCGGCAATGTTTTTCTGGGTGAGTCATAATCACGGTGGCTCAATATCAATAGGATTCGTTGGACTATCCTTTACTTGTACGCGCAGTCAGATCTTTAGCTAGTGTTGTTGATGAAATGTAGGCTTGAAGGTACTTTTAGTCCCTGCAATTGTCAAGAAAATCCAGTTTAGTCCCTGCAATTCCAAAACTTTTAAAATAGTCCCTGCAATTACCAAACGTTATTAGTTAAGTCCCTGCTGTTATATTAGTGTTAACACCGTTATGTTTTGGTGATGTGGCAGCCAATTAGGATCTTCATCTTCAACCTTCTCTCTTCTTCTTCCATCTTCTTTCTTGCTCTTCCATAAAATTGTTCACTGAAGCCATGCGATGTGTCATTACTCTTTTCTGGGGAAGGCTTAAAGGAGTAACAATTCTTCTTCCATCTACTTTGGTGATGTGTCATTACTCCCTCGCCTCTTCGCTGAAATCCTCATGGCTTCCTCCCTCGCCTCTTCAACTCCATGGCTTCCTTTTCATTTTCATTTTTAATTTCAGATTTCATTTTCGATTTTCGATTTCAATGGCTTCGTTCCTTTCTTCCACCAGATCCTACTTCATCTTCCTTCTTTACGTTTCCAGATCCTTCCTTTTCGTTTACAAATCCTTCCTTTTCTCTCTGTTTCCAGATCCTACTTCATCTTCCTTTTCTCTCATTTTCCAGATCCTTCCTTTTCTTCGTTCCCAGATCGAAACCTAAACGAAGCGAAGTGAACTGAAAACGGAAACTGAAACCTAGATCTGGTCTAAAAGGAATCAACAGCTAACCCAATCAAAAACCCATAGATGCATTTTAATCCAAAACGAAACCCAGATTTGGGCAAAAACGAATCAAAAGCCAAACGGATCAAAAACCCAGATCAACGTTTTAATCTGAAACGAAAACGCGAGCGGTTGCGATGAAGAGAAGCGAAGATGAAATCGAAGAAAAAATGGAATCAAAGATGAAACTGTAAACAAAATTGAAGATGAAATCTGAAGAAAATCGAAGATGAAATCTGTAAGCAAAAATGGAACAAAATCTGTAATGAAATCTGAAGAAATCTGAAGAAAAAATGGGTTGAAGACGGAGAGAAGATGAAGAGATTATGGGTTGAAGAGAGAAGATAAAGAGATGTGTTTGTGGGTAGAAGAGAAAGATGAAGAGATGCATGTTTCTGGGTTGAAGAAACTCAGATGACAAAAAAAATTAATTAAATTAAATAATGAGTAAGCAATTGCATAAATAAAAAACACGTGTCTGCATACGTGTAATGACACATCACCTACAAATGCTGCCACATCATCAAAACATAACGGTGTCAAAACTAAACTAACAGCAGGGACTAAAGGAGTAACGTTTGGTAATTGCAGGGACTATTTTAAAAGTTTTGGAATTGCAGGGACTAAACTGGATTTTCTTGACAATTGTAGGGACTAAAAGTACCTTTAAGCCTGAAATGTATTAATGTCATTTTCTTATCAACAATAATCATCATAATCCACATAAGAAAGATCTAAAGTAATAAAGTAATCACTTGTTTTATATCAAAATTTTCCTTTAGCCACACTGTCTCTATTAATCAAGTTTTTTTTATATTGAAAAAAGATCCTTTAACTTTAAAAAAAAAAGAGAGTTACATATATGTTTATTGATTTTTTTAGAAATATAAGATGAGCAATAATATTAGCCATTAACCATAAAGTTCACATTCTTTTTCTTAAATAACAACAATTTTTTTTTACATCAGATTGCTATTTGCACCCCTCTGTCTCTAATGACACCACCTCTGTTTCTTTTAAATTTTCGGACTGCTATTTACACCTCCAGACTCAAGCGTAAGCCCCCTTCCTCACTTAGGCCCAGTTTCGCTAACTGGGCCCTCCTAGGCGAACTGGGCTTCCTTTTTTACACCCCTCATTTTGATAACTTAACCCATTGGGAGAGCCTAGCATTTACGCAGCCCACTGGAACTAATTCCTGATTTCTGCACCCCCTATTTTAAAATGCAACCCTTCTCACTGTTTACACCCCATTTTTAATAATACAGCCTCCCTGTAACTTGCACCCCATTTTACTATTGCACCTCCTCGTTTCCTTTTTTCTTAAATTTTGTCTCTTTCCCTTAAGTAAATTTTTTTTTTCTTCTTTTCCCAAACCTTTTTTTCCAAACAACAGATTTTCTTGTCCCTAAACAAGAATCAACCCAATTGCGAAAACTCTTCAAAATCAAACTTTGTTAGTAGTTCTGCGAAGCCTTTGCTTGCATGATTATTAGCAATGGAGTGCTAATGGTGGTCACTTGGAGCCTTTGCTCAATTGATCATCATGAAAGCTCAACTTTCACAATTCAACAAGATAAAGAACGAAAACCTTTTCCTTTCTAAAAACATTTTCAACCCATCGTCGCTAGTGGCTAATCAGAACCTTTGTTCGTCTAGCCATTGGTGGCGATGTCTTTTTCCCAAAAGAACAACAAGCGATGATCACTCATAACCTTTGTTAGTTTGATCATTCGTGCCAATCAATCTCTTTCGAAAACCCCTTTCAAAAAGAACAAATAAAAAACGAGTCGCTACTAACAGTCAATCAGAACCTTTGTTCGTCTGACTGGCGGTAGCAACTCTCATTTTCAAGAGTATTTAGTGGTGATTCATCATAGCCTCTGCTAGTTTAATCATTCGCTAATGCTCGTCCTATCTCAAAAACTCACTAAAAAAGATAAAAAACAAAAACTTTTCAAAAGGACAAAGAAGAACTACGTAGCTTTGAGTTCTCCATCGCACCGGGAGATACGTAGGAGCGGGCCATGTCCCGTCAAGCGTTTTTTCTAAAAAAACCATTTTTCTCCCTTTTCATAATAAATAAAGACTTTCATTAAGATTTTTTCAATAAGAAGTAGAGAGACAAAATTAAGTATTTTCAAGTCAACACACTAAAACCACACATTTAATTAAAGGTTCCCTCTCAGTAGAGAGGACGTGTGGGGTGCTAACACCTTCCCTGCGCGTAACCGACCCCCGAACCCTATTCTCTAGTGTAATACCCTAATTTTGTCCTATCCAAAAAAAAAGAAATTTTATTTATTTTTTGAGAAAAATAATATTCTTCTTTTCATGCCATGTTTTATTTTATTTTTAGTTTGCTACAAGTTTTAATTTTTGAAAAAATAATAATAATCTTTTTTATATCATGTATTATTTTCTTGTTTTTATTGCTATGGGTTTTAATCACCACAAATATTTTATTTAGAAGTGAAAAATAAAAATAAGCAAAAGGAAGTGGGGGGGGGTCTATTAAAAATAAGGTGCTGTCATGGAAACCCAACCCAACAAAAATGGCTAGCCCAATTCGCATGACCCAACCCAACAAAAAAAAAAATCCACTAACCCACAACCCACAACCCATAACCCAACTCACACACTCCTCACCCCCTCCTCTCCTAACCCTAATTCGCCACCCCACTCACCCAAAACCCTAAAAATCCCAACTTCCCCCTTAACCCTAAAATGTGGCCACATTCACTCTCCCCCCTAACTCAAAAAACCATCCACATACACTCCTCTTTTCCCCCCCCCTATTCGACCTACCTCTCTCTCTCCCTTTCTTGGAACTCACAAACTCCCTTTCCCCCATGCATTGGAACCCTAAATCCCTCTTCCCAATTCTTCCCCACTTCCCCACATCACACTCTCACACACAACCCTCTCTTTTCTCTCCCCATCCCCCACGGCACTCACTCTCTCTCCCCTCTCCTTTGTTCATTCCCTCACTCTTTCTCCCTCACACACTTCACATCACAATTCCTTTCCTCTCACTCTTGCCATATTCGACCTACCCCTCTTCTCCAACACACCAAAAAAATTTCACTCTCTCTCACCCTCATACACACATACACGCCTACCCCTCTCCTCTCCATCATTTTTTCTTCTCTTCTTCACCACTCCCCATCCCCCACGGATCCAACACATCACCAACCCCATTTTTTACTTCCTTTCTCCAATCTCCACACACACACCTCACTTAAACCCTAAATATTAACTTTTTTTTTCACCCACGGTTTTACCCCCTCCTCTCATAGAAGCAATCCTTTTTTCCCTCTGCTACACCCATACCCCTTCACCAAACCTCCATCATATCAAAAAAATCATCATCACTGAACAAGGCATGGTTGAAGTCAGAAGAAAATGAAGAAGGAAAACGAAGGCAACATTTTTGTATAAATAGGGGTCACACCTTAGGAGAGGGTACGGATTTTGGGCTCTTAGAAAAAAAGGGGAGAATCTAAAAAATTTAGGGTTCCTCTTAGAAAATCTTCTTCCCTTTCTTCTCCTCCTTCCTAGATTTTTTTTAGTTTAAAAGGTTCATTGGTATTGAAGAAATTTGAAGAAGGAAATTTTCTTCAACATTTCTGGATATTTATTGTCAAGGTACTAAAATGTAATTTTTTTTATTATTATTCGCGTTTTTTAGATATTATTATTGTTGTTTTTTTTAATTTTAGTTACTGTTTTTGTTATGTAAGTATTATTATTGTTTTTTTAGTTACCTTTGTATATATTTATTTGCTGTTTTTATTATTTAGTGTAGTTGCTTTCTTATTAGAATATTATTGTTGTCTTTTTATTATTTAGTTTAGAGGCTGTTTTTTTTATATTATATTTTTTTTGCTATTGGTTATTTATTTTGTTGTTTGTTATATTATTGTAATTTTCGGATAAAAAAAAAAGGTGATAAAAAATATGCTGTTTCTTTAAAAATAAATTATACTATTTTCGGACCAAAAAAAAAAAAAGAAAAAATGTTATGCCTTTTTTAAAATAAATTATACTATTTTCGGACTAAAAAAAAAGAAAAGAAAAAAAATGTTATGCCTTTTTTAAAATAAATTATATTATTTTCGGATAAAAAAAAAGGTGATAAAAAATATGCTGTTTCTTTAAAAATAAATTATACTATTTTCGGACTAAAAAAAAAAAGAAAAAAAAAATGTTATGCCTTTTTTTAAATAAATTATACTATTTTCGGATTAAAAAAAAAGTGAAAAAAAAAGGGATATGTTGTTTTTTTAACATTTACTATTTTTCGGAGTAAAAATAAACCTAAAAAAGGTGTTAAAAAATGTATTCCCTTTTTTTTTAATAATTTTCGGATTTAAATAAAGCCTTTTTTCAAATACTAAAAAATATTTTTAAAAAAAAAAAAAATATAAATGGTTACTAGTGTCACTACTCTTTTCTAAAAAAAAATAATATAATAACAAAATCTTTTTTAAAAAAAAAAAAAAGTAAAAAGGCCCCCCTTTTTATTAAATAATAACTATGACAAAAAAAAAAAAACAACAAAAGAATTTTTCTCCATAATCCGCTTTCAAAATACCACTTTTTAGGCTAGGTTTGTTTTTTTAAGAGAAAAAAAAAAAGCGCTTCAAGAATCACGCGTTCTAGGGTAGAATAGTAAAAAAGGGTAATAAATGAATCAATCGTTTTAGCGTCAAAACGCTATTTGCACCCGCGGCAACCTTTTAAAAAAAAAGCACCAAAACGCTATTTGCACCCCGCGTTCTCTTAAAACAGCAAACCCATCCATTCTTTTTTACTACAAGCCCATCTTTTCAAACACAACCTAGTTCACCAAAAAACGATTTGGTCACGCTATTCACACCTCCTTCTTTTAATACAACCCCTTTATTATTTGCACCCCCCCTTTTATCACATATTCCGTTTTTATTCACCACGTGATACTTCCAAACCGTTTTCCTTTTTTTCTTTTTAATCGAATTCGCGTAAAAAAAAAAATAGTTTGTTACTAGTGGTCACTCTGAGCCTTGCTTGTTTGACCGTTAGGACTAACCTTCCTTTTTTCACAGCGGATTAGTAGCGGGGATCACTCTGAGGTTACTCGTTTGATCATCGCAAACATTCGCCTAAACTTCTTTTTAGTTAATAAAGTACAAACATAATTTCGACTCCTTTTTATCACGCTTCCCGGTAAGCACGTTTTCAAGCGAACAAACGCTCAATCCCAAACCGGTTGTCTATAGCGGTCACTCTGGGCCCGACTCGTTTGAACGCTGTAAACACCTCCTTTTTCAAATAAGCCATTTATGACGACCACTCTGGATTTATCTGTTTGGTCACCATGAACGGCCTCTAGTTTTCCCAAACTTTTCAAAAAAATAAAAAATACCAACACACAAATTTTTTCTAACCAAGAACTACGTAGCTTTGATTTCTCCATCGCACCTGGAGATACGTAGGAGCGGGGGCCCACTCCCGTCGAGCGCAAAAAAACTAAAATTTTTTATTAAGTCTTCTTTTCCGTTTTTTTTGCAAATAACAAAAAAGGGTAAATTAAAGTGTTTTCTTTAAAACTATTTTTTTCTACACATTTAATTAAAAGGTAACCTTTTTAGGATGTTGCGGGGTGCTAGCACCTTCCCCGCACTTAATCGACCCCCGAACCCAAAAACATAGGTTTTTTCAATGTTTTCCTAAAAATAAATATTGATGGCGGCTCCATTGTTCAAAAGCAACGAGGAATCCCTCCTCGGATTCTTCGGTCGCTACATCTAGTTTCGCAAGACCAATCGCTTTCCAAAAAAGGTTTTCCTAATATTTTCCTTAATAAATATTGGTGGCGGCTTCATTGTCTTAGGAAAAGTTGTGAACGGGGAAGGTTCTCCCTCGGGGACTTTTTCGGGCGCAACAGCTGGCGACTCCGCTGGGGATAAAAAAAAAGAAAACCTTTTTTGTGGGTCAAGCCTAATTTATTAAGTGTGAGATTTGTGTGACTGATTTGAATATCTTGTTTTGCCTCTATGTTTTCTTTTTCTTCATACTTTCATGTTGCATTCCTGTGCATTCTTCTTCCTCTCTTTCTATGTTTGCCTTTGTTTAAAGTAATATGGTTGCTTCTTTGCTTATATGCTTAATTCCCTCATGATATTGAACCCTAGAGTAGACAACATGCTATTGTCTGGACTGCTCTGGATTTTCATTTGCAGGTGGGGTAGTTTTTAAGGAAATGCCCTTCGCACACACACACTTGTACCTTGAGATTATATGATTAAAGAAAGAGACCATAACCCAGGTCTGTTAGGATACCATAGGATGAGTGGATTCGAGTAGTGGGAGCCCATCAGGACCTTTGTCCGTTTGGCTACTCGCGAAAGTTTCAATCAGAGTTGTGCTCTTTCGCGATACCTTGTACCTAGCAGTTTGCTGCATTTACAAGGAATTTCGTGAAAAAGACTGTGGCTCTGATGACCTTTGTGAGGGTGTGAATAGAGCTACAGGAGAAGATTACCCCTAAAGTGCCTTAGATCATAGGTTCTACCCCTTTTTAGGTCACAAGGGCTTTCCAAATTGTGTGTTGCATCGTTGCATTCCGTTCAAATCAATTTTTCCTTCAGAATTTTCGAAAATAAAAAAAGATAGGCTTTTCCTTTTCAATAAATGCCTATATGAGATGGCATGTAGTGTGAAAATTTTCGAATTACCACCTGCAAATATCCTCTTTCTGCAAAAACACAAAAAAGAGAAGCATCATGGCATCATTGCATCATTGCACCATTACATCATTTGCATCATCTGCATTAAATAAAACCCAATTTTGAAAATCATTCATCAGACATCTGAGTTGTTTGCCGGGATTGTAAAGTAACTTGGAATCTTGTCTTAGGTGGGAAAGATAAAGCAACATGGGGTCAAGAAGCGAGATTGTACTTAATTCAAGGTTCCCGGTTGTCAAGAGAATAGATGTAGAGGGTTTGAAAGAGTTTGTTTCCTTGATGGAGTCGGAAGAGAGGGATCTATTCCATAAGGCTTATGGTAACCTCCTCAGATTGTTACATTTAAATGTCTAAGAGAGTGCTATTATGGCCCTGAGCCGATTCTATGATCCGGACATTCGATGCTTCCTCTTCAAAGACTTTCAGTTATCACCAACTCTCGAGGAGTATGAACAGATTCTGGGGTTCTCAAGGTCAGAGTTAGCACCTTACCAATATCAGAAACATCGGTGTTCAGACCAGAGACTCTCTTTGTTGTTGCAAGTCAGTGTGAAGGAATTAGAGCTTCATAAGGAAAAGAAGAACCGTATCAAGGGTTTCCCGCTAAGTTATTTCGAAGGTTTATTGAAGTTTTATGCCCAGAATAAAAAGTGGGGTCCTTTCAAACAGCTGTTAGCCCTAACTATTTTTGGGATCGTCCTTTTCCCTCGGGTCGAGAAGTTCATTGATGAGACCGCTATTGGGCTTTTCCTAGCATTCATAAGTAAAGAAAATCCGATTAACCCTGTGCCAGCAATCCTCGCAGATACCTACTATTCCTTCACTCATCACCGTGTGTTAGGAAAGAAGAAGGTTGCTTGCTCTTTCCATTTTCTCTACACCTGGTTCCTTAACCATGTTGTCACTCATAAGACGAGAGCCGCGGACTTAGTAGAATATGCCCTGTGTTGTAATGTAGAAGCCAGAAGTGCACAAGAATGGGTGCACACTTTAGAGAATCTCAGTGCTCTCAAAGTCTGTTGGTTCAATCATCCGTGTTGGAAAGATAGGCCTTCAATACTGTTCCGGTGCGGCAATTTCCAGAATGTACCCTTAATGGGAACCCAAGGCTGCATCAATTACAATCCCTCTCTCACCATCAGACAGCTTGGGTATCCTATGAAGAATGCACCCACCGAAGACATGGTGGCCCCAATCTTTCTCGATAAAGAAGATCCAAAGAACCAAGGCTTGCTTCAGAAAATTTCAAAGGCGTGGGAAGGTGTAGTTTACAAGGATAAAGCGGAGATCATAAAGAAAACGGGTGATGTTACTTTCTACCAATGGCTTCACCAAAGAATTCAAAATGTTATCCCGCCTCGTCAGAATTCATCGTCGGTTGAGAAAGAAGTCCAAAAGCTTCACGTTCCAAGTCTCAAAGAACTAAGTGAGGTCAAATCTGCTTTGTTCAAGGTAGAAGAAGAAAAGAAAGCCTTACGAGATGAGTTGGGGAAAGTAATTTCTGAGAAGAGAAAGTTAGAGAACGAAAACGAACGCAAGGCCGAAGCCCTTAAAGAAAGCAGCAAGAAGCTTAAGAAAGAAGAGGAAAGTAATCAAAAAATGAAGGAATATCTGAAAGGTGCCAAAGATGAGTTGAAAAGATTGAATGCCAAGGTGGGTGAGGCCATGGTTAGAGCAAACGAATGGAGGAAGTTGTTCAAAAAGTCGGCGCAAAGTGAAAGAGCTACAAAGGAATACTAGAGGAATTCAAGAAAAAGTCTCAGTCTGTGACGTACGAGCTTGAAAGTCAAATAGAGTGCTTCAGACAAGATAGAGATGCAATTGTGAACATCCTTAGAGTATCAGCAGGCTCTAAGGGTGGAGCATGAGAATTCAGATGAGCTAAGGAGGAATCTGAGTCACATCAGTGATGCTTACCGACAGGTAAGAGAGGAGAGTCAGTACTGGGAATACCGTCTTCTCGAGCTAATGGGTAGGATTGAGAAGCAAGAGGTCATAGTTGAGATGAGGGCAGAAATTCAGCAGTGGAAGAACAAGTTCTCCAAATTGGTATGGTTGGCTAACCAGGCGGTGAGGGATGTTCCCAAGAGGTTGAGAAAGGCAGACGCTGAGATGCTGCCTTACAACACTCCGGTGCGAGTATATGAATTCGTGGAGTACTGCAGATCTCTGACCGAGGAACTCATGGAAAGGGCAAGAGAAGCTGCTGCAGCTAGCAAAAAGGAGAAGAACCGAGAGAAGATGAAGGCAATAGGTTTTTAGATTTAAATTCTCTTTTTTAGAATGTTCACTAGGAGATTGTAATTTTTCTTTTCTTAAGGGATGTTGTGTTTTTCTTTTCAAAGCGTTGTATTGCACATTTAAGGATATTGTGTAACATCCTCAAAATCATTAATCGAATTATTCGGATGTTAACCCAATTGAATTAATTTGATGCTCAATCGGTAAAATTATCGAGTGCTAAAAATTAATTATTGGCTGTCTCAGGATCGTTGACCGAATAATACGGACCAAGGAAGTTTTGGAATCAAAATAAGGAATTAAGATCGATACGGTAATTGGACCACGCTACCACTTATTTATTAATTAAATATGTGTTGTGTGTGTGTGATTAAAGAAAAGAAAGAATAAAGAGAGGAAAGAAGGGAGGAATTCACGCAGAGAAGAAAAGAGAAGAAAAGAGGAGAAAAGAAGAGGAAAAGAAGAAGAGGAAAAGAAGAAGAGAAAGGAAGAAGAGGAGTCAAGCCCACCTCCCCAAAATTCATCATCTTCATCATCTCACTCTCCTCATCATAACCCAAGAGCTAGGTAAGATTCAATCCGGTTTTCTCCCCCTTTTGTAACCTACGAATTTTAGGAGTTTTGAGGGAGGAAATTGTTGAAACATTGGATTCAATGATGAAATTGATAGTTGGGTTATGTTTAGAACAAAGCTAGGAGCGGATTGAACGCGATTGGAAGCTCGAAACGAAGTTAGGAGCGATTCGGTGTTGATTGGGTTCGATTCGGTGATTTTGACACGTCGGTGATCTCGGCTCGGCAACGGCTCTCGCTTCAAAGGTGAGTTTTACTCACGCTTAGGATGTTTTTGTGTCTCGTTAGTTTTACGTTAATTGGTTTCGAGAGATTTTGGAACGAAAACCGTTATTTGAAAATATATCGCGTTTTAATACAATTCGTTTTGATTAAGTTTGTGGATTGGATTGATTGATTGTGTGGTTTGAATTGGACTTATTTTACTGGTTGTCAAATATGTTTTTGATCGGAACAACAATCGGAATTGAGCGGAATCGCGGTTTTTGCGCGAAACCGCCAAAATTTGCCTTAACAGACCCCCCTGCTGCCATTTCGCGCCTCACCTGCGCTCCAGGCGCAACTTCAGCGCAGTTTGGCAGAACTTTCTGCCAGTTCGCGCTTAACTCGCGCTCCAGGCGCGACTTCAGCGCAGCTTGGCAGAATTTCAGCAATTAAACACTGTTTTTCGTTTCGCGATATCTTTTGATCCGGGAACCCGATTGAGGTGTTCTAAGATGCGTTGGAAAGCTTATTCAGAGGCCTAACTGAATATTCTATCTTTAAGGCAAAATGATCTGTTTTTGATATTGAAAATTGTGTCGAAAAGTGGTCAAATAGAGTGCGAGTGTGAACTTGGATTTTTATAAATGTGGAATTAAAGTGTTTCATTAATTGTCTGATTTGATGGACCGTGGGTTCATAGTGCTGTAGATATATATATATATATATATTATATCGAGTTTGGGTGACGACCCATGTTGACATACTAGGCGGGGCAGTCATGATCCCTTACCCTAGGCTCTGTGCCATTAGGAAACACTATTGGCTATGGGGTTCGCCGCAGCTTAGCGTTCGCGCAGTCAGTGTTATGTTAAATTGTTGTTGTGCGATACACCGCAGCTTAGCGTTCGCGCAGTCGGTGTCGTATAGTGCGGTTCACCGCAGCTTAGCGTTCGCGCAGTCGGTGCCGTACCGGGTTATAACATGTTAGCCGTAGCTTAGCGTTCGCGCAGTCGGCCTTATATTTAAAGTTAAAGAATGGGGTACACCGCAGCTTAGCGTTCGCGCAGTCGGTGTAACGTTCAAACAATCATAAAATTGGACCGAGAGTGTTAGTAGGGGTTCCGGTAGAACTCACTGAGATTGTATCTCACTGTTTAATTGTTGTTGTTTTACAGATAAACAGGGACAGAAGAAATCTCAGAGGCACGAGTAGGTGGCCCCGGGAGGAGAATAATGACTTAGCTTTATGTTCAAGTTTATTTTCCTTCTGTTGTCCATATATTACAACACTATGGCATTAGTGTTTTGTTTATCCTTTTCCGCTTTCTTGTATGACTCTGATTACCACAGTTGCTGACATTTATGGTCTGAGTACCGTATGATCTTATTTGTGTATAAGATGGTTATGTCGTATTTCAGCAAAAATTTTATGTTGGTATTCAGTGTCTAAACAGGAATTTGTTATCTCTGATGTTTATAATTTGGAACGCTTTGGTATTTTTACAAGTTAATTGTACCGGGGTGTTACATATTGTATCTTGTTCTTGGAATGATGCATGAATGAAGTACGTTTATCTCACTTGTTGATCCCAGCCGCGTTATGTCCTTGAAAATATTTGAACATACACCTACGACAAGAGCAAGTTGCACTGCGATTCCCGGCAATAAACAACAAGTAACATAAAAAAAATATAAATAAAAAATGATAAAAAAAAATCATGTGCATTGCATTCATTAATTTGCTCCTTTGCTTATGAAAATGTTTTCAACTCAAACAGGAGATAAGGCAAGCTGGTGCGACCACATCCGTATTGGACACGTTCAAAGGCCAGAGGAATGGCAATTTTGAGTGACCCCGATCAACCTCAACCAGAGAATCAGAATCCTCCAGCTTCAGGCTCAGAGAATGAAAATGGAACAGGCCAAGGCCCCGAGGTACAGAATCAGAACCATTCAGCTCCTGGTAGCTCCAGTCAAGGGGATCCTGAATTGAGAAATGAAATGAATGCCATGAAGGCACAGATGAGCGAGATGATGAGACTCCTGTTATCCTTGAAGAATGGAAATGACTTCCAAGCTGCTCAGTGGCCTCCCTATGGCCTTCCTTTGGGTTATAGTCCTCCAAATCAAGGGGCTAGCCCAGGGGCTAGTCCCGGGGCGATAACTGAGAATGTACAGCCAACGCCTGTCGGATCAGAAGGAATGACTGGTGAACCCCAGGTTCATATCCCGCATTCAATTGTTATACCTCAGCCTACTCCTCAGAACCTCACTCCACAGCCAGCTGCCTTTCCACAGACTCAAGGCTTCGTATCCGGAAACTCCGTTTACCCTCAGGCTCAGCACTCAATGCCTCCACCTTCTTATGGTGTAATTCATTCCCCTCAAGTCTATTCCGCTGAGCATCAACAGACCAAAGAGCAGTTCCAGATGTTAGAAGAAAGACTAAAATGATTGAAGGCTTTGGCTCCAGGGCTAGGGAGGCCAGGGACCTATGCCTTATTCCTGATGTGGTGTTGCCACCAAAATTCAAGGTCCCCGATTTTGACAAGTACAGAGGTGCGACCTACCCAAAGAGTCACTTGACAATGTATTGTAGGAAGATGTCTACCTACTCCCGATTTTGACAAGTACAGAGGTGCCACCCAACATCCCAGTCCCCACTCCCACACAAACAGCCCATCCATTCCAAAACAACAACCAAAGCAACCACCAAAGGACCTATCAAAATAGAACGACCTTTGACCCAATTCCCATGTCATACACAGACCTATTCAACTACCTCATCACCAATAAGCTCATCAATACAAGACCCATGAAACCTGTTCAACCACCTTACTTCAGAGGATACAACCCCAATAGTACCTGTGCCTTCCACGAAGGGGCAGTTGGGCACGTTGTGGAGGATTGCAAAGCCTTCAAGATAGTGGTGCAGGACTCGATAGACAAAAAGGGCATAACTTTCAAGCAGGAGGATCCAAATATCACGACTAACCCGCTGCCTGGTCATGGGAAGCATGCCACTAATGCAATCATGGATATAAAAGAGCAGTCCCTAATCAGATCAGTAGAAGATATTCAGACTCCCCTAGAAGTCATTCATGCAGAATTGTGCGATTGCGGGATTGTTAGGATGGGTTGTGTTCAGAAAGGAGCTTGTGCTGATGTCAGCTGTGTAGGAGCATGTGAAGCATTCAAGGTGGTGTTACAGGATCTGATGGACCGCCACATCATCCAGGTGGGTATACAGGGGAGAGAGGAGGATGTTCTGACCCTCCAATCAGAAGGGGGCAGAGATGTGCAGAGACCTATCGAGGTGCCATACAGTCGGAATTTGGCTATGGCAAGACCAAAGACTATTGTGATCCCAGTTCCAGCTCCTAGCCAGAAGAACACTAATGTCCCATGGAGCTACAGTGTGCCAAATCCAGCTCCGAAATCTCGAGCTGCTCTTGACGTCACCAATATTGCAGGAAGTAGTGGGGTAACTAGAAGTGGGCGTGTGTATATTCCCCAAGCTCAGGAAGAGGATCCTTCTAAGGCAACAGAAGAGAGAATCCGAAAAGGAAAGAATGTAGAGCCGGAACCTGCAATAAATAGGAAGGTGTCAGACCCAGAGGTTGCTGAATTCTTAAAGATAATGCGACAGAGTGACTACAAAGTGGTGGACCAGCTACACCACACCCCAGCCAAAATTTCCATTATGTCCCTACTACTAAACTCAGAAGCCCACCGTGACGCCTTGGTTAAAGTACTAAATGAGGCCCATGTCGCCCAAGATATTACTGTTAATCAGTTGGATGGTATAGTGGGGAACATCGTTGCATCTAATTACATTACTTTCACTGATGATGAACTCACCGCAGAGGGGAGGGGCACAATAAGGCGTTGCATATCTCAGTGAAGTGCGGTGAATATACACTCTCCAGGGTTCTCATTGACAATGGATCCTCATTGAATGTTATGCCCAGGTCAACGATGAACAAGTTAGAGGTAGATTGTTCCTACATGAAACCCAGCTCAACCCTGGTCAGAGCCTTTGATGGGTCTAAGAAAGAAGTCATAGGGGAAATGGAGTTCCCAATGCAAATAGGGCCTGAGGTGTTCTGTGTGACTTTTCAAATTATGGATATTGAGTCCTCGTACAGCTGTCTTTTGGGGAGACCTTGGATCCATGTAGCAGGCGCTGTCCCTTCAACACTTCACCAAAAACTCAAGTTTATAGTCGACGATAAGCTTGTAGTTGTCTGTGGAGAGGAAGAGTTCACAATCAGCAAACCTGTCCCCTCTCATTATATTGAAGCGGCAGAGGAGTCCCTTGAATCCGCCTTTCAATCCCTAGAAATTGCGAACGCTGTGTTTGTAAGTGAAGAATCCCCAGTACCGGTACTCAAGTGGTCTAAGGCTGATATTATGGTAGCAAAGGTTATGCTGAAGAGCGGCTATCAGATTGGGAAGGGGCTAGGAAGATCTGAGCAAGTAATTCTGTCACCCGTGCATCTGCGATAATACAAGGACAGATGTGGGTTAGGTTACTGGCCCACTCCAGCTGATAAGAAAAGAATGGCTGAGGAAAAGCGTGAGAAGAGATTGGCTAGGCTTCAGGGGAGAGAGCCCCGATTGATGATGGTCCCCACAGATGACCTCAAGCGGAATTTCAGGAGTGCTGGCATGCTGAACCCTAATCAGATAGCTGTCATCGAGGAAGAGTTAGTTGAAGAGGGCGTGGATCGAGGCCTGGTTCGTCGTAGCGTTGCAGGAGAAGAAATTGGCAACTGGAAGATCGTTAATTTCCCTGTCGTTTTCATTTCAAAGTAATGATCTTTGTAATGCAAATCCTTTGGCTCTGCCCAAGGCCTTAGGACCTTTTCATAAGGGCACGCATGTTTTTTATCATCTATCAATGAAATGTAGTTTTAAATAGCTTTTTTTCGCGTCTTCATTTTGTGTCTCTATTTTTGCTTGTTCATTGCTTTTCTATTCCCGTGAATGCAGATCTAAAATGAATACCTTTGAAAATAATGATGCCAGCGTTTCATATGTTAATTTTGATTACCCCGTTAATCAAGCCGAGGAGGATGCTGAGGATGACTGGGAAACGCCTCCGGAATTGATGAGAATGGTTGAGCAAGAAGAAAAGGTTATTCAGCCACATGGGAAAACTACTGAGATCATCAATTTAGGCACAGAGGGCGAAAAGAAAGAAGTCAAGGTTGGCACTTCAATGAAAAAGAGTGAGCATGAGAAGTTGGTTCAACTCCTGCGTGACTACATTGATGTCTTTGCATGGTCGTATGAAGATATGCCCGGGTTGGATACCGATATAGTGGTCCACAAGCTGCCAGTCAAGCCTGAGTGCCCTCCGGTTAAACAGAAGTTAAGAAGGATGAAGCCTGAGATGTCTTTAAAGATCAGAGACGAAGTGAAGAAACAGTTTGACGCTGGTTTCCTAGCTGTGGCCAAGTATCCCCAGTGGTTTGCTAACATTGTGCCAGTGCCCAAAAAGGATGGGAAAGTTAGAATGTGTGTTGATTACAGAGATCTGAATCGTGCCAGTCCCAAAGACGATTTTCCCTTGCCTCATATTGATGTCCTAGTAGACAGCACAGCACAGCACTCCCTTTTCTCCTTCATGGACGGGTATTCAGGGTATAATCAGATTAAAATGGCTCTTGAGGATATGGAGAAGACTACTTTCACAACTCTCTGGGGAACGTTCTGCTATCAGGTCATGCCGTTTGGGTTGAAGAATGCCGGCACTACTTACCAAAGAGCTATGGTCACGTTATTCCACGATATGATGCACAAAGAGATTGAGGTGTACGTGGACGACATGATCGCAAAGTCCAGGACAGATGAAGAGCACGTTGTTAATTTGCGGAAGCTCTTTGAACGGTTGAGAAAGTTCAAGCTCAGGTTAAATCCGGCTAAATGCACCTTTGGGGTGAGATCAGGAAAACTACTGGGGTTCATTATCAGTCAAAAGGGGATAGAGGTTGACCCAGATAAAGTGCGTGCAATTCTCGAGATGCCTACTCCTAAGACCGAAAAAGAAATTCGGGGTTTTCTCGGAAGACTGAACTACATCTCCAGGTTTATCTTCCAGTTAACCGCCACATGTGAGCCGATTTTCAAATTGCTGTGCAAGAATCGAGAGACTAGGTGGAATGATGATTGCCAAGAAGCTTTCGAGAAGATTAAGAAATACCTGCAAGATCCGCCTGTTTTAATGCCTCCGGTGCATGGCAGACCTTTGATCCTGTATCTGACCGTGCTAGAAAATTCAATGGGTTGTGTGTTAGGACAACATGACGAAACTGGAAAGAAAGAGCACGCAATTTATTATCTGAGCAAGAAGTTCACCGATTGTGAGACGAGGTACTCGTTATTAGAAAAGACTTATTGCGCCTTGGCCTGGGCTGCTCATCGCTTGAGGCAATACATGTTAAGTCACACCACCTGGTTGGTGTCAAAGATGGACCCCATCAAGTATATCTTCGAGAAGCCCGCGCTTACAGGAAGAATTGCGAGGTGGCAGATGCAGTTGTCAGAATATGATCTTCTCTATGTCACCCAAAAGGCCATCAAAGGTAGTGTGCTAGCTGAATACCTGGCACATCAGCCTATTGAAGATTACCAGTCGATGCAGTGTGATTTCCCGGATGAGGACATTCTGGCTTTATTCGAAGAAGGAAAGTCCCCAGAAAATGAAAGGTGGAGAGTAGTGTTCGACGGTGCTTCCAACAGCTATGGGCACGGGGCTGGGGCAGTGCTGGTGTCCCCGGACAATCGCTTCATACCGTTCACTACTAGATTGAGCTTCTATGTCACAAATAATATTGCGGAGTACGAGGCATGTATTCTGGGTATTCAGGCAGCTCTGGACTGGAAAGTTAAAAGATTAGATGTGTACGGAGACTCAGCCTTAGTTATCCATCAGGTGAACGGAGATTGGGAAGCCAGAGATCCTGAGTTGATACTGTACAGGGACTACATCCGAGAACTGGTTGAGTCCTTCGAAGAAATCACGTTTCAACATCTTCCTCGCAGAGAGAATCAGTTGGCTGATGCACTGGCCACTTTAGCTTCAATGTTTAATGTCAATTGTGATAAGAACTTGACCCAGATCAGAATCCAGCATCGAGGTTTGCCGGCACACTCCTGCTCCTGCGCAGCAATTGAAGATAGCGGAGATGATAAACCTTGGTATCATGACATCAAGCAGTATATCCTGAACAGAGAGTATCCTCCAGGGGCATCGGAAAATGATAAAAGAACGCTTAGAAGACTGTCAATGAATTTTTTCCTGAGCGGCGAGGTGCTTTACAAGAGGAATCATGATAAGGTACTCCTTAGGTGTGTGGTAAAGGAGGAAGCAGAAAGGATCATGAGAGAGGTGCACGAGGGCTCGTTCGGAACCCATTCCAACGGGCATACTATGGCAAGGAAGATATTAAGGGCTGGCTACTATTGGCTGCAGATGGAGACAGACTGCTACAGTTTTGTAAGAAAGTGCCACAAATGCCAGATTTATGCCGATCACATACACGTGCCACCGGCTTCGTTAAATGTCATGACTGCACCCTGGCCATTTTCAATGTGGGGCATGGATGTCATTGGTCCCATAGAGCCCAAGGCGTCAAACAGACACCGCTTCATCCTAGTTGCAATTGATTACTTCACTAAATGGGTTGAAGCTTCTTCATACTCCAGCATAACCAGTTCCGTGGTTGCCAAGTTCGTAAAGAAAGACCTGGTGTGCCGTTATGGTCTTCCGGATAAAATCATCACAGACAATGGTAGCAATCTGAATAGTAAAATGATGAAAGAATTGTGCACAGAGTTTAAAATCAAACATCATAACTCTTCTCCATACCGTCCTAAGATGAACGGGGTAGTCGAAGCAGCCAATAAGAATATTAAGAGGATTGTGCAGAAGATGGTAGTAACCTACAAAGACTGGCACGAGATGCTTCCTTTTGCTTTGCACGGGTATCGTACTTCAGTGCGTACCTCAACCGGGGCAACTCCCTTATCTTTGGTGTATGGGTCGGAAGCAGTCCTCCCTATTGAAGTTGAGATACCCTCCCTGCGGGTGCTAATGGAGACAAAATTAGAAGAAGCAGAATGGGTTCAAGCTCGTCTAGATCAGTTGAATCTCATTGAAGAAAAGAGAGTAGTCACTCTGTGCCATGGGCAGTTGTACCAGCAAAGAATGAGGAAGGCTTTTGAGAAGGAGACCTAGTGCTCAAGAAAATCCTGCCTATCCAAAAAGATGCACGAGGAAAATGGACCCCTAATTATGAAGGACCTTATGTGGTGAAGAAAGCATTCTCTGGAGGGGCGTTAATCCTCAGAAAAATGGATGGTGAAGACCTCCCACTCCCAGTGAACTCAGATGCAGTCAAGAAGTACTATGCCTAAAAGAAATATATAGAAAAAAGAGAAAGATGATCCAAGCAAGAATCAGCTCGCTAGGTTGAAAACCCGAAAGGGAGGCCTAGGCAAAATTGAGCGACCCGGTGGATTGAAAACCCAAAAGGGCGATCCAGGCAAAAATTAGGGTCAGAAAAGTTGGACATTAAAAGGAAAGGGGCAAATAGTGCTTCCAAAAGCTTGGATAAAAGGGTGATTAAGGCTATAAGTATGAGCGGCTGGCATCGAACGCTCCAGAGACAAAGAATATTCATAAGATCTGCTGCGTCCTTTCTCCTTTTTCTTTCTCTTAGTTTCAGGAAAATTTCCAATGTACCCTTTTCAGTCAGCGTGACATTCTGCGCGTCTGACTTCTGTATGAATAAAAGTCCAAATTTTTCACTCCATCAGTTCACTGTCTTATCATTGCTTTCCTTTCATTTCTGATTTTAAACTACGTTTTATGGTAGATGATAAATAAATCATGGAAATGCGCATAAGTCATAGCATTAAGATCATTGCGAAATTTTTGAAAATGACAACAAAAAGAGACGATCTTTCAGTCAAGTAAGCTCACAAAAATCAAATAAGAAATGCTGATTGCATTAAAACAAGAGGACGAAGCTCGGCTCCCGAATAATTATCATAAATAATCATGGCGTCTCATGATGCAAGTCCCGCGAATGGATCGGACCAATAAAGGAAAAGCTAAAAGAGCAAAAGAGCACAAAAAGAAAATATATATAAAAAAAAGGGAGAAAAGAAAAGGTTGAAATAGCAAAAGAGCAATAAACAAATAAAGTCATGCATTACATTCACCAAGCATAAATCATGCACTCATCAGACATAGAAAATAATAAAAATAAAGTAAAGAAAAGAGAAATTCAGGCATTTACATTACATTCATCATAAGAAAAGAAAACAGTAATCATGGCATTTGCATTGCATGCATTTGTTCATTTTCAGCAGCAGGTACAAAGAGGGGATCAGCACTTCGGTGTTAGCCCTCGCCTTCAAATTCCAGAAAGTGCTGCCCCAGTTGGGAGTTCAGAAAGAAAAAAAGAAAAGAGAGAAACAGAGAAGAAAGAAAGAAAGAAAAGAAAAGAGAGCACTCAGGCGCGCATTGTGGATTGGAGCCCAGGGAGATCATCACTCCCTTCTGCCCAGGTCTCACATCGTGTACGAGCAACGCGATGGACCGCAGCCCCATGTGAGGTTCAACGGAATAGTTGTATCAGCCTAAGATACAGTGGACGCCGTGCATTGATCTGTATATCAGTTCCGGAGCTGATAACGATCCCCCCGGTCGCTCGAAAAGGCCAACAGGAAGAGCGTGCTCCTCAAAGCCACGCGCAAACTCGGATTCGTCAAGAGTTCGTTTAAGGATTACAGGTTCTAGGCAGCCTGGGCATTTTACCGTTTTCTTTATCGCTTTCTTCATTTAGCGCTTTCCTTGCCTTTCGCAGTTAGCGTGCATGTTGTTAACCGCTTCGTTTATGGTTTCTTGATTGACACTCCCAGTGTTGATTCAAAAAAGGAAAAAAGAAAAAGGAAAACTCAGGTCTCTCTAAGTAGACAAAATTGGCATGATTTCTAAATTCTTTATTTCAATTTTGCCTCGGAATATGTTTCGGCCAATTCATATTCCTTGTCAAAATCCAAATAAAGAGGGGCAGCTGTCATGCCCCAGTTTTGTTCGTCCAAAAATAATAATGATTTTGTTCTTTGTCGTTAGATATCTTACTTCGTAAAAGTTGAAAAATATAAATTCATTTTCAAGTTATATTTTACTTCCTATTTAGTTAGTAGATATATTTAATGGTAAAAAAAAAAGAAAAGAAAGTAAAAGAAAAAAAACAAGAAAAGAGAAAGGGAGAGGCGATTAGTAAAAAAGGGGTGTAGGTGTATAGTGCAGCGAATTTGGGCTGCTGAGGGCCCATGCGGGTAAGCCTGACCCGGTTCGCCCCATCTCACTCTCTAAACCTAATTGCCTCCATCAAACCCTAATTTCCCATCACTCCCATCACTTCCTAAGAATCTGCCGTACAATCCTCCTCCCTCTCTCTTTACGCGTTTCTTTCTTTCTTTCACACGTCTCTTTCCCTCTCTCTCATACGCTCCCCTTTCTCTCTTCTCTCATACGCTCCCTCCACCTCCCTTCTCTCACACAACTTCCAAAACACATCACCTCCACCTCTCCCATCAAACCCTAGCCGTCCCCTTCCTCTCTTCTCTTCCTTTCACGCTTCCTTTCATCTCCTCTCACACGAAATCGCCATTTTTGACATCAACACACAAGTTGCTGATGGTCTCTCCATAGTTCGAAGGTCCATCCAAAGGAACGCGTTTTTCATCTCATTTTCTTTAAGGCTAGCACGCAAACGGATCTGTGGAAAGGGGACGATTTTGAGGAAGGGGACAATTTTTTTTGGGAGAAGAGGGTGAAAAGGCCGAAATCTTGAAGATCCAGGAGCAAGAGAAAAAGAACGGTTCTGGAAAGTTTGAGTGAAAGAGTGAGAGAGAGAAATTTTCGTTTTTTTTTTCTTCTAAATTTATCATACAGTTTTTATTTTTTATGATTCTTATTGGTGAGATTTGAGAAGAGAACTCCTTGTTCAAGGTTTGTTGTATATTTTTCTCTCAATACTCTTCTATTTTATGATTTTTGAATCTTTTATTTGATATTCTTTTCATCTTCATGTATATGGTTTTTCTTTGATGTTGAATATTCTATTTTCTTCTTTTGAGTAAAAGAATAGAAGAGCATGTATAGACTATTTAATATGGTTTTTTTTTAGTTGTAAAGGATTTAGTTTATTTTGAATGTCACGTTCAAATTTTTTTTCCTATACCTTCCTATTTATCATAATCATGTGCACAACCATGAGTAATGATAGTTAGTTAAAGGACAATTGGATCGGATGATATATTTGCGGCAATGTTTTTCTGGGTGAGTCATAATCACGGTGGCTCAATATCAATAGGATTCGTTGGACTATCCTTTACTTGTACGCGCAGTCAGATCTTTAGCTAGTGTTGTTGATGAAATGTATTAATGTCATTTTCTTATCAACAATAATCATCATAATCCACATAAGAAAGATCTAAAGTAATAAAGTAATCACTTGTTTTATATCAAAATTTTCCTTTAGCCACACTGTCTCTATTAATCAAGTTTTTTTTATATTGAAAAAAGATCCTTTAACTTCAAAAAAAAAGAGAGTTACATATATGTTTATTCATTTTTTTTAGAAATATAAGATGAGCAATAATATTAGCCATTAACCATAAAGTTCACATTCTTTTTCTTAAATAACAACCATTTTTTTTTACATCAGATTGCTATTTGCACCCCTCTGTCTCTAATGACACCACCTCTATTTCTTTTAAATTTTCGGACTGCTATTTACACCTCCAGACTCAAGCGTAAGCCCCCTTCCTCACTTAGGCCCAGCTTCGCTAACTGGGCCCTCCTAGGCGAACTGGGCTTCCTTTTTCACACCCCTCATTTTGATAACTTAACCCCTTGGGAGAGCCCAGCATTTACGCAGCCCACTGGAACTAATTCCTGATTTCTGCACCCCCTATTTTAAAACGCAACCCTTCTCACTGTTTACACCCCATTTTTAATAATACAACCCCCCTGTAACTTGCACCCCATTTTACTATTGCACCTCCTCGTTTCCTTTTTTCTTAAATTTTGTCTCTTTCCCTTAAGTAAATTTTTTTTTCTTCTTTTCCCAAGCCTTTTTTTCCAAACAACTGATTTTCTTTTCCCTAAACAAGAATCACCCCAATTGCGAAAACTCTTCAAAATCAAACTCTGTTAGTAGTTCTGCGAAGCCTTTGCTTGCATGATTATTAGCAATGGAGTGCCAATGGTGGTCACTTGGAGCCTTTGCTCAATTGATCATCATGAAAGCTCAACTTTCACAATTCAACAAGATAAAGAACGAAAACCTTTTCCTTTCTAAAAACATTTTCAACCCATCGTCGCTAGTGGCTAATCAGAACCTTTGTTCGTCTAGCCATTGGTGGCGATGTCTTTTTCCCAAAAGAACAACAAGCGATGATCACTCATAACCTTTGTTAGTTTGATCATTCGTGCCAATCAATCTCTTTCGAAAACCCCTTTCAAAAAGAACAAATAAAAAACGAGTCGCTACTAACAGTCAATCAGAACCTTTGTTCGTCTGACTGGCGGTAGCGACTCTCATTTTCAAGAGTATTTAGTGGTGATTCATCATAGCCTCTGCTAGTTTAATCATTCGCTAATGCTCGTCCTATCTCAAAAACTCACTAAAAAAGATAAAAAACAAAAACTTTTCAAAAGGACAAAGAAGAACTACGTAGCTTTGAGTTCTCCATCGCACCGGGAGATACGTAGGAGCGGGCCATGTCCCGTCAAGCGTTTTTTCTAAAAAAACCATTTTTCTCCCTTTTTCATAATAAATAAAGACTTTCATTAAGATTTTTTCAATAAGAAGTAGAGATGCAAAATTAAGTATTTTCAAGTCAACACACTAAAACCACACATTTAATTAAAGGTTCCCTCTCAGTAGAGAGGACGTGTGGGGTGCTAACACCTTCCCTGCACGTAACCGACCCCCGAACCCTATTCTCTAGTTTCGCAAGACCAATCGCTTTCCAAAAAAGGTTTTCTTAATATTTTCCTTAATAAATATTTGTGGCGGCTTCATTGTCTTAGGAAAAGTTGTGAACGGGGAAGGTTCTCCCTCGAGGACTTTTTCGGGCGCAACAGTAGCCTACCGCATTGCATTACCTCCAGCATTGTCTAGACTACATGATGTATTTCATGTATCGCGGCTAAGGAAGTACATTCCCAACCCGAGTCAACCGTTGAGTTATGAAACGATTGACATCCGACCGGATTTGTCTTATCAGCCTACTCCGATCCGAATCATCGAACGTGGCGAAAAAGCGCTCCGAACGAGATCGATTCCTATTGTCAAAGTGCTTTGGTATGTTTTGTACAATTTTGAGGACAAAATTTTAAAAAAAAGTAGGGGTAATTGTAACATCCCCAATTAAGCTAATTTCATTTATTGATATTAGCAAGAGATCAAGTTGATTAATTAGCATAATTGATTAATTATGAGATGAAATTATTGGTTAAGTGAATTATGTTGTGCTTGTGTGCTAAAATATATTAGTACTTGAATTGTTGAATGATTGGTGAGCTAATTGGAATTTTAAGTGAGAATACTAGGATAAGGGTATTTTCGTCTTTTCCACCTATTAATGAGTTTTAGCTGACCCATCTCTCACAAAACACACCTATATATGCAATATGTGATGGTTGTATAAGGTATTGTTTTAAATTATGAAATTAGAAATGGATTGAGTCGGATTAAGGAGTAATAGGTGAGAGAAGGCGTTTAAGTCTTTTCATCCACATAAATTCCCTTCAGCTCATTGAACCTCCAGACCACACAAACCGATACTCAGTTGCTGAAAAGAAAAACAGAAACATAGAAGTGAGAGAGAGGGAGGAACTCGAGAGATTGAGAGGAGAAAGTAGGAAGAGGAACTCCCAAACCCTTCAATGCATGTACAATCTTTTTATACCAATCTCTTCCATTTCACTTCCTCTTCCATTTGATACCTGAAACACCATCACCACCCTTCTGATTTCCATTTCTGAAATTTCATAGTTCTAGTGAGAAAATAGAGTTTGAGACCTTGCATGTAGAGATTGGTGTTGGCTTTGAGGAGACTAGGGCCTACATGGCTGAAAAAATTTGGGGGCGAGTTTTCAGAGTATTTGTGTTGCTGAATTCGAGCTATAAGTGTTTGGGAAGCTGGGTTTCAGTTTTGGAAGTATTTGGAGCGAATCTGGGATAGTTCGTGTGTTACGGTTCGTTCGGGTGCATAGAAATCTCGGCGTTTTGCGATTTTCATCGCAACCGGTGAGTTCTATACTCGCTTAAGGATGTCATGTTTGTTACTGAGTTTGCATGTCTCGAGTCAACACATTATACGTTTTGTTTCAAAAATCGAATCGAGTCAAAAATCGCTTTTAACGATAAATTATACGATTGAATTGATTGATGTTTGGATTGTTGTTCTGGACTGAATATGATTGTTGCTATGTGCTGTTGTTGTGTGCATGTAAGTTGGGTATCGATCGGAATGAAATTGGAATCAAAACGGAATGGAAAGAATTTACGAAAATAGCAAATTCTGGGTTACTGATGAACACGCACGGATCGTGCGCCCCAGTGGCACGAACCGTGCGCCTTGTTCGCAGGTGGACTGAAAGATTTTAAAAACATGGCACGGATCATGCGCCCTAGGGCACAGACCGTGCGTATCCTACCCATGTGTTTATCAAAAATTTTGGGGTCGTGCGCCTCCAGGGCACGGACCGTGCGTCAGCTTCTGTTACCCTCTTTCAAAACATGTTTTAGATTATTCCAATTAGTTCCAAGTCCATTCTAATCTCTTCCCCAACCCTATGTATTGATAAATAAACCGTAATTGGCATAAATAAGCGTAGGTATGAATGAGTTATTGGAAAATTTTCCAAGTATGTTAAATGTGCGATAACCGGTTAGGGTTACGAGTGGGAAAACACAAGTATAAGCTAACACAATGGACTAAAGGTTCATTGAGGTTTTGGTAACCACTAAGATGACTTGATATTGTATCAAGGTATGTTAAATAATGATATGATAAACAATTATTTGATTTTATTCAAGGTATGATAATGAACTACTTGATGAAAGGATCAAGGTATGATAAAGGGGCGACGACCTCTATGATAGTAGACTATGGGAGTGAAGTCATGAGCCCATAACCTAGGCCCCTTCTATGTTTGCCCATTGATGAAAGGATTAGTGGATTGGGTTCACCAAAAGCCAAAGAAATAACCGAATAAGGTAGGCTTGAGGTGTTGTGCTAAGCTAAAGAAAAGAATAAGACATGAATCGTAGTCGCTTATTAGGGCTATGGGTAAGAAGAAAATATATGTCCACATGGTCACTAATTAGGGCCATGATGTTCAAGGAAAAGCATAATGAACCGCTAGAGTTAGTAAGGGGTCTCGATAGGACTCACTGAGATAATGTTTTTCTCACCCTTTATTATTGTGGTTTTTACAGAGAAACAGAGGAAAGCAAAGGTAAAGAAGCACGGTTAGCCGGTGCGACTCTTGGAGTTATTAATGAAGCAGTTTTAAGTTTATGCCTTTTCCTTTTGTTGTCTTTGTATTACCGATTGTATAACTATTACTTGTTAACAGTTGTAAATCGTTTCCGCTACTTATGGTTTGGATATTGAACACCAGGTTGTGTAAGCCTTAAGTCATAAGACTTAAGTACTTTATGTTAAGTTTAAGGAGGTTCACGGAACCGTATGATAATTATTTATCGAAGTTTTTAGTAGTGTTCAATATTCCAGGCACACAAGTTACTCTGATGCATGGCATGTTGTGCATTTTGGTATTTCTACAAGTTAGAAATACTGGGGTGTTACATTATGGTATCAGAGCAGTTCGACCAAGTCGGGCTTAGATTAGTGGTAGGGTTGTGTCTCTTGAGTAATTCTGCTATCTTGCTTCTTATGAGGCTAAGAGACATTGAGACTGATCAACTTAATATTTGGTGTATCGTTTGCAGAATTATGGCAGGAGGATCAAGGAACACTCAACCAATCGATCCACATGCTGCTTGGATGCAGAATATGATGGAATGGCAGCAAAAGATGCCGGAAGACATGCTGCGTCCTTTCTCCAAAATGCTCAAGCTCCTGAGCCGCAAGTTAACCCAAGCCAGGTTTACTCTGATTTCTTGAAGATGTGTTCAGAGGAGGAACTGATGTCATGGAAGCGCAGCATTGGCTGGATGATATTGAAAAGATCTTCCTCACAATGCAAGTTACCGATGAGGATAAACTGAGATTGGCATCCCATATGCTGAAGGGAGAAGCCAATAATTGGTGGATTAATACTAAGGCCATGATGGCGACTATGGGTACTCCCCAGACTTCGGAAAATTTTAGGCAAACATTTCTGGAGCAATTCTTCCCAACTGCTATGAGGTTCGATAAGGAGAATGAGTTTTTAGCTCTCGCCCAAGGAAGTTTAACTGTGGGCCAATACACGGCCAAATTTGAAGAGCAGTACCAATTCTTCGGTTTGGCTGGGTATGCTCCTAATGACAGATGGAAGACTGACAGGTACAAGTATGGGCTGAGAGAAGATATTTCTCAATGTCTAAGTTCTTGTGTATATACCAACTACGCAACTATGGTGCAACATGTAACACCCTAAATATTTAATTAATTTATTTAATTAAGTACTTAGGAACTTATTTAATTCTTGGGCATAATTTAATTAATTAAAATTATATTAATTTTGGTGGTGGTATTAGGAAAAGGAGGCGCCACTTGCATGAGCTGAGCTTAAGTGAAAATCCCAAGCCCATGATCCATTGAGACATGCGAAGTTGTGAGGTCATGTGAGGCTAGGGTTTTTGGTTATCATTTTGCGAAATTGAGAGGGAGGAATAGAGAGGGTGAGGGCGCCGTTGAAAGGGAAGGGAGAGGAGGAGAAGATCGGATGGTCCAAAGAGAAGAGGGACGTGATCTAGTTGCTGGGTTTTGTTCGTGACTATCTCTAGGGATTCTACTCTGCAAATTCGAGGTAAGGGGATGTCCTATCAATTTCTATAATAGGTCCTATGATAGGTTTTAAGTAGGGATGCCTAGATCTAGTTCGTGGATATGATGTATGTATAATTTCATGTTATTATTTTGATTTGGTATGTTTTTGGATGAAATTGTTGCTCAAAGAATTCGTGTTGATGTTAGGGGCGCCTAGGGCGCCATGTTTGTGCTTGGGATGTTGTTGAATTTTGATGTTGGATAGATAATTTTGATGATTTTACATGTGTTCATGAGTTGTGGGAAATTGGGTTGTGAATGGTCATATAAAAATTTGAAAACAAAATATTTGATGTTGAAGTTGTGCTGAAAACTGTGTTGCTGGTTTGTGCTGGGCGCTGGGCGCCCAAGGGCGCTGCGCGCGTGTTGCTGTTTGTTGCGCTGGGGGCTGGGCGCTGAGCGCCCGTGTGCGTGCGTGTGTGTGTGTTGTGCTGGGCGCTGGGCGCCAGGCGCTGGGCGCTGAGTGCCCGTGTGTGCGTGCGTGTGTGTCGAGTTTTGTTAGGCGCTGGGCGCCAGGTGCCTGGGCGCTGGGCGCCCAGGGAGCCAGTTTTTCAGGATGTTCCCAAAATGTTTTCGAAAACTGTTTTCGCTATATCTTTTGACTCGGACATCCGTTTTAAACGTTTCAAAAAGTGTTGGGAAGCTTTTTCAGTTGCCTATCTGCGTGTCCCATTTTTAAAAATAAAAACTTATTATTTCTGAAGGTTTCTGGGGCGCCCCAAGTGGCTGTTCCCGGCGGTCGTTGCTGTGACGTTGAAAAGATGTTTTGTGTATAACCAGCGGTTTTAACGTTTTTAGTGTCAAAAGTGATGATTTTGACGATGATGCCTTTAATGGCTAGTTAAATGACCGTTTTGCCCTTAGTGGCCAATGTTGTTGATATTGGTGTGTAAATGACGATGATGCCTTTAATGGCTAGTTAAATGACCGTTTTGCCCTTAGTGGCCAATGTTGTTGATATTAGTGCGTAAATGACGATGATGCCCTTGGTGGCTAGTAACTGACGTTTTTGCCCTCAGTGGCTATTGTTTGAGTTGATGATGTTTATAAATAAGTGACATTGATTGTTTGAGTTGATGATGTTTATGAAAAGTGACGATGAAAACCCAGTGACGTTTTGAGGCCCTAAAAGGCTAAGTGATCTTAAGGCCTAAAAGGCTAAGTGACGTTGTGTGTGTAAATTGTGAATTGATAGGTGCTGTGCCTCTTATTTGGCAAATTGGTAAGTGATGGGTCACATAGTTGACCGTGATTTGTGTGTTTGTGCGTGGAGCATGTCATAGTGTCTCATTCCTCCCATATGCATAAACCCAGTGACGTTTTTGAGGCCCAAAAGGCTAAGTGACGATGAGGCCATAATGGCTAAGCGACGTTTGTGAAAAGGTACCTCATGCATATGCCCGCGAGTGGGTTGCATTACATATGCCTACACGACATAATGATGAGTTTATGTAGTGATGTGATTGATGATTGTGATGTGATTATTTTAGAGCTGTGACCTGACTTATTATTTATCATATGATTTATTATATGGATTGAATTGGACTCACCCTTCTGTTTGAATGTTACCCCTATGCGGTAACGTGCAGGTGATTGCGAGTGAAGGACTAGGTACCTTCACTAATTCGAGTGGAGTCGTCTGCTCTGATCATGTAACACTAGGGGAGGGGTGGACGTTGTTTAAGTTGTTTGTGACTATTGTTGTTGTTGAATTTTACTATTGGGAGCCTTGCATAGTTGCAATGTCTTTTTATGATTAAACTGGGTGGACGTTCCGCTGTGAAGTTGTATTTTAATTGATGACGACGTTTTGAAAGTATTATAAGACTGTTTTCGAAAAGCGAGTAATTTGGCGTGTAATGTTTAACGAAGTAAGTGTGACATCCCTTGTGATGTAACTAAAAATTTGAAACTCTGATTTTTACGCTAATAAATTAACGGGTAGAAAAGGGGTGTTACATTAGTGGTATCAGAGCAATGGTTGGTCCGTCCGGCCAAGTCGTCGAGTCGTTGTGTCGGTGTACGACCAACTGTTGTCTTTTAAGTGCTGACCAATATTTGTGTTGCAGGTAAGCCAAGAGTTGCTCATGGTAAGTGGACTAGTGGGGGAGATGCCCCTACTGGTACTGTGTGTTGTATTGCATTTCCGTGTGTGTGAACTTGTGTCCCTGTTGTTGGTTGCTGTTCTTTAACTTTCTTGTGGAACGAATTCTGATTTCGTTTGTGTGGTTTTCAATAACTTACCTTGTTGTTTAATGTTCACATGTGTTTTGACTGACTTAGAATTGTTTCGACACTAGGTCTTGTATAAGCTCTTTGTGGTGTGTCTTGATGTGGAGTCTAAATGCCTTGTGAAAGTTGTTTTGGTGAATAATGTCAAGTTGTTACCCTGACATACAAAAATGTTTTGATCACTCTAAGTGATGACGACCATGCTTAAAAATGTTGAGTTTTGATGTCCCTTGATTTATAGTTGTTTTCCATTATGGGACTGTTTGTATTTATTTTAAAGAGCTATGACATCTTTTACTTATCAGAAAACAATTGTTGATGTTTAATCTTGTAGAGAGAAAAAAAATCAATTTACATAACGTGGTTTATCTTCCATGTCGAAAATTCTAAATGAGTAATTGTGCATACGTGTGATTGTACCTTTTTGTATGTGTGCCGTTAGCTATGAATTGATGTTGTTGTTGTAGAGGATGAAAGAAATAAAATTATTTTTGACTTGGGATTTTAAATGAGGAAGTATAGAAGTGAAGTTTTTGTTGGATTGGAAAATGATTTTTTTGTAGTTGGTTTTATTTGAAACAGAGTAATGATTTGTTGTTGTGTCGATTTTAAAAACCTTGTCAAAAATGATTTGATGACGATTTTGAAACTAGCGTTGGGTTTCTTTGGGAGTAAAAATGTATTAGTATGTATGAAACCTTGTGTTCCCCATGATGTTTAGATTGGTAAAGAAATTTGGCGTACTTTATGTATTGTTTGATCTATATGGAATATGTATTGCTTGTAATTTACATAGTGAGTGTGTTGAAGTGATTGATGTATTTTAATTGGTTGGTATATGATTATTGGGAAGTTTAAATTATGCTTGATGGCTGAAATTGTGGCTGCTTGGATGCTTAATTTGTTGCTAAGCTCGCTGTGTAGGCACTTTCTGAGTAGGTTTGACTTTCGGCTAAACTGGGACTGTTTTACTGGTTCATAAATTATGTAGCACACATTTTTAGAAACTAGACTGAACACTGGTCCTTTTGGCTTTGGTTTGGTCGCATTTGGAGTAGTATAGCTCCAGTTATGGGCTTCGCAAGTTAGGATAAAATTCTGGGGACCGTCTGGACATAGGGCCAGTGTTTTGATTGTGGTGTTTTCAAATGGAGTCCTTTTCGAATAAATCCAATTTCTTTGAAAACTAGACAAAATTCTTTACTGTTTAGGCTGAAGTTTCGGGTTATTTGGATTGGTTTTGGGCATTGTAGAAGAGTCACAACTTTGGACACCGTTGCTGCCCCATTTTCTGGACCTACTGCCTTGTTTGCAAAAACTGTGCTATTGGACTCATCATTTTGAAATTCTAAAAATATAACCAGAAACTAGACTCCGTAAGTTTTTCGTAGAGGGGTTGTTTGCTAAATTCCGATGTCGTTTGATAGGGTAAATAAATTGTTGAAGTTTATGTGTGAGTGCTGGAATTTCCTGCGTTGCTTAGTTTGTGCTGTCACAGTAACGGAAAAACTGTTTTTGGAATATCTTTTGAACCAGGAGTCCGATTTGAGTAAACTAAAATGTTTCGGAAAGCTTATTCAGAGGCCTAACTGAATATTCTAATTTCAAGGCAAAATTGACTGTTTCTGGTGACGTTGATTTTTAGGCGTGTCGGTCGAATTAAATTGTTGTAGTGTTGTCGGTGGCTTAGAGCCCCAAGTTATTATTGTGTTGTCGGTGGCTTAGTGCCCCAAGTCGTTGCTGCAGTGTCGGCGCCTTGGTGCCCGAAGTTGATAATGTGTTATTGATTTTGGGATTATTGGTCCCGGAGTTGTCTCCGCATGGTTGCTCTGTTGTTGCTTGTGGTTGCCTCGTTAATAATGTTGATGTTTAGGTGTTGTTATACCCGAATTTTGTTCGCTTTTCATTTTTTTTTTTAGAAATAAAACCAAAATTTTTGTTCAAATCCAATAGTAAGTATGATTATAATTGGGTTCATTTCCTTTTCTTTTGTTTTCTATTAAGCCCAAAACTTTGTTTTTTCAACAATAAGCCCAAACTTTGTTGATGTCCAATATTTTTTTTATTAAAGTGGTGTGGCTCTTTTTATTATTATTACTTATCATACAATTCAAAGTAAAAAGAGCACAGGGGCTGAATACTAGAAAACTAACGTGTAATAACCTCCGGCCAAGAAGGCTATGTGTAGCCTATGTCCTTTCCAAGTGCAAAATTAATTATAAAACAAGGGCTAGCTGCATAATAGGACGCAGACAGCAAGCCACAGTCAACATGACAAAAAGAAAAGGCCAAAATGGTGGCAGCAATAGGTCTAGCTTTGTCTATCTCCAAAGCTTCAAATAGGTAGAGTTTTTGCTGAGTTTTTGTTGTACAGAACCTGCACACACATAAACAATGTTTATAACAGTCAAATACTCCAATTTGTGAAAGCACCAGAGGTTGGGGAGGAGTAAAAAGCTGCTCAGAAAAATTAGACACCAAAACATGAAATTACTTGAACAAATACAAGCAAGACATTGACATCTCATTTCAGTTATCTATACAAGTTTCGGCTATAAATTCAGCCCCAGTAGAATGAACAGGGAGGCAGGGGGAATTCTTAGAGAAAAACCATATAGAGAGAAGTTACCACTCACAAAGCGCTGATAGTCTCTAACTAAATCGTTTGCATTTGTTCAAATTCCAAAAATCTATACAAAAGAAAAAGAAAGGAAACGAAACGAGAGTGGCAGAGGCGTTGGGCACAAGCAGCACAAGAAAGAGTATATTGAGGTTGGTATCATATCCAGATAACTCTTTAAAAAAAGTGCAAAATACATGATTAAACTGTTTATACCTATATGTTTGAATCATTCTATTCACTTCACTGTTAACCTTCTTGTTCACTTTAAATGCTAATCTTGATAAATAACAAGCCAAATAGGATACACTTTTTAGCATTTCTTTTTGTTCATGAAGCAGATTTAAAAGAACTCTGTTTTAGGAAGTAGAAACACATGTTAGAATTAGAAGAAAAAAGATTAAGAGAGGTTAGAATGACAAGAAGATGGACCATAAAATAGAAGAAAGAGAAGGAGGCTTACCCTCACGGTGGGAGACCACCGTACTAACACCGGATCCGGCCGCCACCATGTGGCGGTGGCATTCGCCGCTTCCTCCCTCCCCTTACGAGTTTGTCCATGTTCAGCGCTCCCTAGTTTTTGTTGTGGTTGTTTTGCTTCTTGTTTAGAAATTAGGGATTTCTATTTTCTTGCCGTCAACACTTTACTTACCCGTGAACCCATTCTGAGCCTTATCTTTTTTAGTTGGTGACTTATTTAATATTTAATATTAGTTTGTTTCCCGTATTAGCTTTTCAAGATGTGCAAATGAATATTGATCAAAACAAAAATGTGCAAGTGTAGCATACACCTCAAATCTCACCCCACGTGTTGATGCCTCCCCTCATTTATTTTCTTTAAGTTAACAAAATCCTTTTTTTTATTAATTGTTTTCTTTATTTATCTTTCATTTAAAACCTGATTGAGGACCGGACCCAGTCCCTTTCTGTTTTGTTAATTTTTCAAGAATCCAATATTATCACCTCATACTTTCATTACCCAAAAAGATACTACATAACTGAACATTTCTAAAAATCAGGTTCATTTTCAAGGAGGTTTGTTAACAATGATTACCCTGAGTTTAACTTGTTTGATTATCGTTGACAACTTCATATTTTCAATAGACAATAGTAGCGACCACTCTGAGTTTACTTGTTTGGTAATTACAAATGTCTTTCGAATTTAAAAAAAAAAACTTTAAATAATAAAAAAAACAACACACAGATTTTCTACCCAAGAACTACGTAGCTTTGATTTCTCCATCGCACCTGGAGATACGTAGGAGCAGGGGCCCTCTCTTGTCAAGCACAAAAAACTAAAATTTTTATTGAGTCTTCCTCTTCAATGTTGCAAAGAATAAAAAGGTAAATTAAAGTATTTTCTTTAAATTAACTTTCCTTCTACACATTAAATTAAATGGTAACCTTTCTTTTGAAAGGATGCTGTGGGGTGCTAATCCCTTCCCCACGCATAATCGGCCCCCGAACCCAAAAATAAAGGTTTTTTTCAATGTTTTCCTATTTAATAAATATTGATGGCGGCTTCATTGCAAAATGACGAAGAATCCCCTCCTTCGGATTTTTCGGTCGCTACAGCTGGCGACTTCACTGGGGACATTATTTAAGAGGGTCAAGCCTAATTTAATTAAATGTGTAGATTATTGTTAATTTAATACTTTGTTTACCTTAGCATTCATATTGGCCTGTCTATTTTATTTATTTATTTAGGGCTTTATTGAACCTTAGGGTAGAAAACCTTTGTACTATTATCTGTATTTCTTTTCCAGCTTGTGTTGTCTAGGTTTTATGCCTGTATCACACACGTCACTTACACATGTTTATTCACACACTTCTGAGTGGGGCCTTATACCCGGGTCTGAAAATTAACCTAGGACGAGTGGAGATTATTAGTGACAGTCATTCTGGATTTTATCTGTCTGACTCTCATGAAAGTCTCAACCAGAGTACGCTCTTTCATGGTATCCCACACCAGGTAGCTCGCTATCGTTGTGGATCATATCATGAAGGGGATTTTAGCTCTGGAAACCTTTGTGAGGAAGTGAATAGAGCCACCTGAGAGATTGATCACGTAAGTGACCCTAGACCGTGACCTATATATAAGACATAACCTGTTTAAGACACAATGGCATTTCACCTACCCGCTGCATCATTACAGTTTTTTAATTGTTTTTTTTTTCTTTTCCCAAAAAGAGATCAAATCATCTAAACCGTTTTATTATTACTATTATTCTTTTTTTTCCTTTTAAATATATAGGATGTGACACATAGTTAACACCTTCTCAAAGATGAATCACCAATTTTTTCCTTATTTTTTTTTAACACGCGTGACATCATTCTTTCATCCATCATATAGCATCATTATTTCACAAAATGTAAAAAAACAAAATCCTCACATGCATGTTATTCATCTCATTTAGGTTCGCCGAGAATTGTAAGAGGCTCAAAAATTGTGTCATAAGCAAGGCAGCATGGGATCAAACGGTGAAGCAGTTCAAACCCTGAACCACCCTACAGTGAAACAGCCCAATCTGACTAGCTTAATAGAATGTGCGGGTTGGTTGCCGCCCATCGAGCGCAGGTCTTTCGATAGAACTTATGGGAAGATTATTATGTTATTACGGTTGGAAGTGCAAACAAATGCCATTGTCGCCCTGAGCCAATTCTACGACTCTTCCTTGAGATGCTTCACTTTCAAAAATTTCCAGATGGCACCTACCCTGGAAGAATATACGCAGATCCTTGGTTTTCCTCAACGAGACATTAGGCCCTACCAGTACCGGGGGCATTACTACACAGATGAGAAACTTGCCTCAATGCTACAAATCAGCAAGGAAAGTTTGAAGCTCCAAAAGAAAAACCGAAATTGCATTGTAGGGTTCCCGCAAGAGTACTTGGAAAGTCAAATGAAGTCCTTCGCCGATGCTAGAAATTGGGGTCCTTTCAAACACGTGTTAGCTTTGACCATCTTCGGGATTGTGCTATTCCCACGCCTTGAAAGATATGTGGACGCAACCGCTATTGGTGTGTTCCTATCCTTCAAAGATGAAGAAAACCCAACCAACCCAATTCCAGCCATTCTTGCAGACACTTACTGTACCTTCACTCATTATAGTGAGCTAAAGGGAAAGAGGATATCCTGCTGCCTACAAGCCTTGTATGTTTGGCTTCTCACCCATGCCTTCGTCAACAAAGTTAAGGTAGAAGGCCCAATCGAAGACGCTAGAGGATGTGATGTGGAGTCAATGAGTACCGGTGAATGGTTGCAAGTGCTAAGGGGCCTTCATGAATACAAGGTTCGTTGGCACCCATCGTGGTGGAAAGACCGGCCTACGGTAATTTTTCAGTGTGGAAGTTTTAAAAATGTCCCACTCATGGGGACAAGAGGATGCATAAATTACAATCCTTCTCTGACTCTAAGACAGCTAGGGTACCCCATGCGAAATCCGCCCACCGAAGACATGTTAATCCCTTTTTACCTCCATGAGGGAAGCCCAAAAGAGGTTGACATGCTCCGAAAGATTTATCAAGCGTGGGACATGGTTGTCCGCAAAGGACAAGAGCTTACTAAGAGGGGCGGCGATAAGGAACCCACCTTTCGTCAGTGGCTCCAAAAAAGGATCCAAGACACCCGATTGCCTTACCGAAGCGCACTACGGGTTGAGGAAGAAGTACCTGAACCTATCCTTCCCACTGTCGAAGAGTTAGATAAGCTCAAAATGGCAGTGTCAAAAGTTGAAGAAGAAAATAAGGGCTTACAGGCAGAATTAGAGAAAGTGCTCCTAAGAAATCAGAAATTGGAAGAAGAAAACGCAACTAAGTCATTGGCCATCGAGGACAGCCGCAAGCAGCTAAAGATGGAAGAAAAAAACAAACAAGAGGTTCAAAAATACCTGAGAGGGGCAAAGGAAGAACTAAAGCAATGCAACCTGAAAATAAACCAAGCCATTGATGATGCACACAAATGGAAGGAGTTATGGGAGGAGTCAATGATTGCTGAAAAAACCGCACAAGGCTTGCTGGTGAAATCAAAAAGAGAGTCTCGGATATTGATAGTTGAGTTTGAAGATCAAGTGAAAAGCATCCGGCGGGATAAGGAGACAATTGAAGAAATACTCTGAGAATACCAACAAGCCCTAAGAAGGGAGCATGAAAAATCTGATGAGCTGAAAGACCACATCAGATATCAAGAGGAAGTTTACCACCAGCTGAAGATTGAAAGTATCCACTGGGAGAGCCGCTTTGTAGAATTGGCCAGCAGGATAGAAAACCATGAAGTCTTCATAGAGTTGAAGAATGAAAGCTTATACTGGAGAGACAGATTCGCAAAGTTGGCATGGTTGGCCGATCAAGCTATCATGGGTATCCCAAAGCGTCTAAAAGAGGCTGACGCGGCAATGCACCCGTTCAACACCCCGGTCCAAGTTTCCAAATTTATGGAATTTTGCAAGATCCTGATTGCCGAACTTAGGGAGAAGGCTGGTAGCACCACTAGTAGAAAAAGAGAGAGGAGTGGAAAAATGAAAGCTATATGTATTTGAGCGAAATTTAAAAGAGCATTGTAATGTTTTTTTTTCGAATTTTTATTTCAAGAATGCTGTACTTTTCCCCCATCAATGGAGTTTGTTTGTTCCACCTATTGATCCTCCTTTTGGAAATGCTTGAAACGTTAGTTTATGTACTTATGACAAATCAAGACGCGCTTACAATTCTCAGCCTAAAACAATAAAACTCATGCACACATGCATCACTCATTTTTCATCCATACTCATATCATGTATCCCGTCAACAGAGAATAAAAGACAAGCTGGTGCGTCAACATCGCTATTGGACTCGTTCTCAGGCCAGAAACATGGAAGAAAATCAGGACAATCCGCCTCAAGATAACCTGGATCAAGGCGATCCACATCAGGACGACTTAGGTCAGGGTAACCAGAACCTAGGAAATCAAGAGCTTAGGGCAGAAATGGATGTGATGAAACAACAGATGGCTGAGATCTTAAGGGTCCTACAAGCTTTGAGGAATGGGAATACAGATGAAGATGTCTCTGCTGGGAACACTGAAAATCAAGCTACCAACCCTCCTCCTCCCAATGGACTTGGAATCCCCCATACAGTGTACCCTACTGGGGCTAACGAACAGGGTTACCAATGGCCTCCTTATGGACTTCCGCAAGATTACACACCTTCGACAGTCGCTGCCAATCCAGAAGATGGTCCCTCAGGAGTCGTGGGACAAAGACATCCCGCACCGATAGGTCACAACAGTAATCCGGGGGCACCGCAGATTCACAACCCGAGCCCTGTTGTCGCGCCACAAAGATTTCCACTCGGCTACACTCCACCGCTGGTAGTCGATGCTCAAGCTCAAGGGTCCAGCCTCAGGAACCCCACTCATTCACATATCCCAAATGTGAACCCAGCCATAGTTCCGATGATTCATCCTTACTATGGTATGAGTGGGCTCCCTCACAACTACTCCATGGAGAACCCTCAAGCCCAAGACAAACTGCAAATGCTGGAAGAAAGGTTGAGAGCAGTTGAAGGATTCAATATTGGTGCAAGAAATGCACAAGATTTATGTCTCGTTCCAAACGTGGTCATTCCCCCTAAGTTTAAGGTGCCAGATTTTGATAAATACAGAGGAGCAACATGTCCGGCAAGCCACCTAACTATGTACTGCAGGAAGATGGCTGCATTCGCAAATGACGATAAGCTGCTTATCCACTACTTCCAAGACAGCTTAGCTGGGGCAGCTTCAAATTGGTATATGCAGTTGACACCCACTCATATTCGGTGTTGGAAGGATCTCGCTGATGCTTTCCTTAAGCAGTATAAGTACAACACTGATATGGCTCCTTATAGGACTCAGCTACAAAACATGACTAAAAGAGATAATGAGTCCCTCAAGGAATATGCTCAGCGTTGGAGAGGACTAGCAGCACAGGTAGCACCGCCTCTGTTTGAAAGGGAAATGGTATCTATGTTCATGGAAACTCTTCCTTCACCCTTCTATGAAAAATTGATTGGGAGTGTATCGTCAAGTTTCTCGGATATGGTCGTTATTGGAGAAAGGCTAGAGAATGGAATGAGGAATGGGAAAATCGCTTATACTTCCCCCGGAAACACTAACCAGAGAAAGCCCTTCTCCGGATTTCCTAAAACGAAGGAAGGAGAAGCCAACGCCATCACAGGAACCGGAAAAACTCCCCACTCCAATCCCTCTCACACCAATCCGTTCTCAGCACAAACACTATCTACCCCACCTACCCAAAATAACCAAGGCCATAAACCACAAAACTACTCAGTCGGAAAGTTCGTCCAGTTTGATCCAATCCCAATGTCATACTCCGACCTATTCCTCCACCTGCTCAGCCATAATTTAATCACCACCCGCCCAATGAGACAGATCCAGCCCCCTTTTCCTAGAGGCTTCGACCCAAACACCACATGCGAATTTCATTCGGGAACGGTCGGCCATTCCATAGAAAACTGCAAGGCATTGAAGTATGTCGTCCAAGATCTAATCGCCTCGGGCTGGTTAAACTTCAAGAAAAACGGTCCTAATGTGGCTACCAACCCATTACCAGGACATGGGATGCCCTCAACTAATGCAATTGAGGATTCTGCAGAACCGTTCCTAATCAGGAGGGTAGAATGCATCCAGACACCCCTGGAAGTGATTCATGCTAATATGTGTTCCTTTGGGATTATTGAGAGAGAATGCACTGGAAAGAATCCATGCAATGACCATCACTGCATTGGAAATTGTGAGGCGTTCAAACAAGTGCTTCAGGACCTGTTGGACCGACATATAATACAAGTGGGCTTTCAAAAGAGGGAGGACCAGGTGTCAACTATCCTATCGAGCAATGGCCAGAACAAAGATACTCGGAAGCTGCTAGAGATCCGCTATACTAAGGACTCGAAGTCGTCCCTGGGTATGCCTAAACCAATCACTATCCAAGTGCCAGCTCCCTTCCCCTACAATGACACCAAAGCAGTCCCATGGAACTACAACGCGAAAGTCCAAGTGAAAGGTCCTCAGAACAACCTTGATGTCGTTAACATCTCAGGGGTTAATGGAATGACTCGTAGCGGGCGCATCTATACCCCTGAAAGACTCGGTGGGGGGAAATCAGGAGAAGAAGAAGAAAGAGCCTGCAAGGGCAAAGGCAAAGAAGTAGAGCCATCTGACAAAAATACGGGCAAGAAGGCACTATCTGAGCAAGAAGCCAGTGAGTTCCTAAAGATTATGAGGCAGAGTGAGTACAAGGTAGTGGATCAGCTGAATCAGACTCCTGCTAAGATATCCCTGTTATCACTATTACTCAATTCTGAAGCCCACCGAGCAACACTAATGAAGGTGCTGAGTGAAGCTCATGTCACTCACGACATCACAGTTGGTCAGTTTGATGGGATCGTCGGAAATATCGTCGCAAACAACTACCTCACCTTCACAGATGACGAGATCCCCATTGAGGGAAGAGGGCATAACAAGGCTTTGCATATCTCCGTGAAATGTGGAGAATACTCTCTAGCTCGAGTACTCATCGATAACGGATCGTCTCTGAACGTATTACCCAAATCAACTATGAACAAACTAGACGTAGATTGTTCATACATGAAACCCAGTTCTACCCTGGTCAGGGCATTCGATGGGTCTAAAAGAGAGGTTATCGGAGAGATGGAGTTACCTGTACAGGTAGGTCCAGAGGTCTTCATAGTGAGTTTCCAAGTGATGGACATCAATCCGTCTTACAGCTGTCTTCTGGGAAGACCTTGGATCCATTCTGCAGGGGCTGTGCCCTCTTCTCTACATCAAAAGCTCAAGTTCATAGTCAACAACAAGCTAGTGGTCGTTTCGGGGGAAGAAGAGTTGCTAGTTAATAAGCCGTTTCCTATCCGTTATGTTGAGGCTGGAGAAGAATTTTTCGAGACCGCCTTCCAAGCACTAGAAATTGCAAATGCTATCTTTGTGGGGGATGAGGCCCCATCGTTAAAACCAAAGCTGTCCAAAGCTGCACTGATGATTGCTAAAGTCATGACAAGCAAGGGTTATCAAGCTGGAAATGGTTTAGGGAAGACTGAACAAGGGATCCTAACACCCATACAGCTGCGTGAAAACAAGGACAGATGGGGGATAGGGTACCGGCCTAGTCGTACTGACAAAGGAAGGATCGCCGCAGAAAAGAAGGAGCGGAGGTTGGCCAAACTTGAGGGTCGGGAGCCAAATATGAAGAAGATTTTCATCTGCGACATAAAGCAAAGCTTTCAGAGCGCAGGGATGCTAGATCCTAACCAAGTTGCAGCTATTGAAGATGATTCAAGCGCTGAAAATGGCGGTGTCAATCTTGTGCGTCGTTGTCCAGCAAGCGAAAAGCTCAAGAATTGGAAGATCGTCGATTTTCCTGTAGTTTTTAGTTCAAAGTAATGTTTCTGTAATGCAATCCTATGGCTCTGCCCAAGGCCTTAGGACATTTCATTCGGGCACACATGTTTCCTTTCAATATCAATATCAATAAAATGTTATTTCAGATTCTCCAATAAATTTCAGTTTTCTTTTGCACTTGCGTTTTATTTTCTTTTTGCTCGTTTTTCATTCCGTCAATTTATACTAATGCAGATTTGAAAAAAACATCTTTGAAAATAACAACGCCAATAATTCATACTGTGACTTTGATCACCCCATTAATCAAACTGAGGAAGATGTTGAAGATAACTTGGAAACTCCTCCAGAACTAATGAGAATGATGGAACAAGAAGAGAAAGTGATTCAACCCCACGAGGAATCTACTGAGATAATAAACTTGGGCACAGAAGAAGATAAGAAAGAGGTTAAGATCGGCATCACAATGAAAGATAGTGAACGAGAGAAGCTAGTTAGGCTCTTGTTCGACTATGTTGACATCTTCGCATGGACATACCAAGACATGCCTGGACTGGACCCCAACATAGTCGAGCATAAGTTACCAGTAAAACCCGAATGCCCGCCAGTAAAGCAAAAGCTGAGAAGGATGAAGCCGGATATGTCACTAAAAATCAGAGATGAGGTCAAGAAGCAGTTTGATGCCGGATTCTTAGCGGTAGCAAAGTATCCTCAATGGGTAGCCAACATTGTCCCGGTTCCGAAGAAGGATGGGAAGGTCAGAATGTGCGTCGATTATCGAGACTTGAACAGAGCAAGTCCTAAAGATGATTTCCCTTTGCCCCACATTGATGCCCTGGTGGATAGCACAGCGCAACACTCCTTATTTTCCTTCATGGATGGATACTCCGGATATAATCAAATCAAGATGGCCCCCGAAGATATGGAGAAAACCACCTTCATCACTCTCTGGGGAACCTTCTGTTACAAAGTAATGCCATTCGGATTGAAGAACGCTGGTGCAACATAGCGATGGTAGCTTTATTCCATGATATGATGCATAAAGAAATAGAGGTGTACGTGGATGATATGATTGCCAAGTCCAAAACTGAGGAGGAGCATATTGTTAATCTGCGGAAACTTTTTTAACGTCTAAGGAAGTTCAAGCTCAGACTAAACCCTGCAAAATGCACCTTCGGCGTAAGATCAGGAAAGATGTTGGGGTTCATAGTCAGTCAAAAGGGAATAGAGGTAGATCCAGACAAGGTGCGAGCAATTCTTGAAATGCCAGCACCTAAAACTGAAAAAGAAGTCCGTGGGTTCCTAGGAAGGTTGAACTACATCTCCAGATTCATAGCCCAATTAACATCTACCTGTGAGCCTATCTTCAAATTACTATGCAAGAACCAAGAAACAAAGTGGAATGATAAGTGCCAAGAAGCCTTTGAAAAGATCAAGAGGTACCTCCAAAATCCACCGATTCTGATGCCACCGGTGCAGGGCAGGCCCCTCATTCTATACTTAACAGTGTTAGACAACTCAATGGGTTGCGTACTGGGGAAACATGATGAGTCTGGAAGGAGAGAACATGCCATCTACTACCTAAGCAAGAAGTTCACCGAGTGCGAGATAAGATATTCATTGATGGAAAAAACATGTTGCGCTTTGGCCTGGGCTGCACGTCGCCTGAGGCAGTACATGCTAAGCCACACGACTTGGCTGGTATCTAAAATGGATCCAATCAAGTACATTTTTGAAAAACCTGCACTCACAGGAAGAATCGCCCGCTGGCAAATGCTACTATCCGAATACGACCTCTTGTATGTCACTCAGAAAGCAATCAAAGGTAGTGCCCTAGCTGAATACTTGGCACATCAGCCCATTGAGGATTACCAATCAATGCAATACGATTTCCCAGATGAAGATATAATGGCTCTGTTCAGGGAAGGGAAATCTCCAGACGACGAAAGGTGGAGGATGTCATTTGATGGCGCTTCCAATTTGTATGGGCACGGGGTCGGAGCTGTGCTGATTCCCCTGATAACCGCTTCATACCATTCACTGCTAGACTGAGCTTCTATTGCACCAATAACATTGCAGAATATGAAGCGTGTGTCCTAGGCATCCAAGCGGCCCTTGAATGGAAAGTCAAAAGACTCGATGTATATGGGGACTCAGCGTTGGTCATCCATCAGATAAAAGGCGACTGGGAAACCAGGGATTCCAAATTAATTCCTTATCGTGATCACATCCAAGAGATGGTTGAACGATTCGAGGAGGTCACTTTCCACCATCTCCCTCGCAAAGAAAATCAGTTGGCTGACGCTTTGGCGACTTTGTCATCAATGTTCAATATCAATAACAACAAAAGTCTGACATTCATCCGAATCCAACATCGAGACCTACCGGCACATCATTGCGTGGCAATCGAAGAAGAGCCTGACAGTAAACCTTGGTATTACGATATCAAGCACTATATCACAAGTCGAGAGTATCCTCCTGGTGCCACTGAGAATGACAAGAGAACACTTAGGAGGTTATCGATGGGTTTCTTCCTAAACGGGGAGGTGCTTTACAAAAGGAACCACGACATGGTCCTCCTCAGATGTGTTGCAAAAGAATAAGCAGAAAGAATTATGAAAGACGTCCATGAAGGCTCGTTCGGAACCCATTCTAGCGGGCACACCATGGCAAGAAAAATCCTAAGGGCTGGCTACTACTGGTTGTCAATGGAGACCGACTGCTTTAACTACGTGAGAAAATGCCACAAGTGTCAAATCTACGCTGATAATATCCATGTGCCGCCTGCCTCTTTGAATGTCCTAACAGCACCATGGCCATTCTCAATGTGGGGAATGGATGTCATTGGTCCCATCGAACCTAAGGCATCAAATGGGCATCGCTTCATTCTTGTCGCTATCGATTATTTCACCAAATGGGTCGAGGCCGCTTCTTACGCCAGCGCAACAAAAGCTGTGGTTGTCAAGTTCATGAAAAGAGATTTGATCTGCCGTTACGGTCTGCCAAATAAAATCATCACAGACAATGGGACCAACCTGAACAACAAGATGATGAGAGAGCTGTGTGACGACTTCCAAATCCAACATCATAATTCCTCCCCGTACCGTCCAAGGAAACGGGGCAGTCGAAGCTGCAAATAAGAACATAAAGAAGATCGTGCAAAAGATGGTAGTGACTTTCAAGGACTGGCATGAAATGTTACCTTTCGCTTTGCATGGGTACAGGACCTCAGTTCGCACGTCAACAGGGGCAACACCATTCTCACTAGTATACGGGATGGAAGCAGTTCTTCCCGTAGAAGTCGAAATACCCTCTCTACGAGTGTTAATGGAAACCAAATTAGAGGAAGCAGAATGGGTTCAATCTCGATTCGATCAATTGAACCTCATAGAGGGAAAAAGAGTGGAAGCTTTGTGTCACGGGCAGTTGTATCAGCAGAGAATGAAGAAATCTTATGATCAGAAAGTTCGACCCCGGCAGTTCCAAGAAGGAGATCTAGTGCTCAAGAAAATTTTGCCTATCCAAAAGGATTCCCGTGGAAAATGGACCCCTAATTACGAAGGGCCCTATGTGGTAAAGAAAGCATTCTCTGGAGGAGCCTTAATTCTCACAAAAATGGACGGTGAAGACCTCCCACTCCCGGTGAACTCAGATGCAGTTAAGAAGTACTATGCCTAAAGAAATATATGAAAAAAGAGAAAGATGAGCCAAGCAAAAATAAGCTCGCTAGGTTGAAAACCCGAAAGGGCGGCCTAGGCAAAAATTAGAGTGACCTGGTGGATTGAAAACTCTAAAGAGCAGTCCGGGCAAAAAAAATTAGGGTCAATAAGTTGGAGTTGGAACAAATGCAAAGGCAGTCCTCCGAAAGTTGGGTGATGGATGCTCAAGGTCATGTGTATGGGTGATTGGCATTGTCACCTCAAAGATACAAACAATCAAAAGATCTGCTTTTTCTTTTTCTTTCTTTCTTTTTAGTTTAAACTCTCAATGTAATTTTCAGCCAGTGTGACCTTCTGCGCACTCGTTTTCCATTTGAATATTAAACTCTATCTTCACTCTCTCACTTCCCTATTTGCTTTGAAAAGATGTTTTATGGTAGATGATATTGAATTGCGAAACATGTGCATAATCGAAAGCATTACAATCATTGCGAAATTTCTAAAAATCACAAAAATGAGATGATCTCTCATAAAATTGCAAAGAAGACAAATGCATAATCACTTCAAGCAATGAATCACAATAACCCGCGCTTTGGCACCACTACTTTGAGGCAACCCTCATATCTCACGTCGAGAGTCCTGCGAGGTGATGAGATCAGCAGAAAAGTCAAGAAAGAGCAAAAGAGCAAAAGAGTCGAGAAAGAGCAAAAGAGCGAAAAGAATCAAAAAAGAAAAACACAAACAAAGAGAAAAAGCATCCCACATTTCATTCATCATACCACCAGATATCGATCTTTGCACATGCTTACACTGCATGCACGCATACATCATCCATTGCATCCTTAAATGCGTTCAAATATAGATATTTGTATCCGTCAAGATAAATTCGAATTATAATGTTAGCACTAAGGCTAGCATCAGCCTTTTAGACCCCCAGCGGTCCTTCAGAGCCCTAGCGCTCCTTCGGATCAACAATTGATCCTTCAATCCAGATCGCACGTCGTGTTAATCGAGCAACCGACGGATCATCCGACCCCAGGTCCTTCAGACTAGCTGTGTCCGCCTAAAAAACACAGTGCATGTCCTTCGAGGTGTGCAAATCAGGTCAACGACCTGACCTTGCCACCCATGGCCGCTCGAAAAAGGCCATCCCCCAAGCAGACCGTTTTACTAGTACCGTTGCTAGTTTGCGCTCCTTCAGACCCATTGGTCCATCAGGCTTAGGCATGCCCTTCAGACCCCGTCGGTCCTTCAGCTTAACTCCAATTAATGCGCCAAGCATCGACTGTGAAGTAGACCATCAGAGCCCCAGTGCTCCTTCAGATCCCCGGTGATCCCTATTTACTTTTGTTCTATGTAAACCCATTTGTTTTATGATTTTCTCAAAAAGAAAAGGTTTTGACAAAATTAGTGTCTTTTTATCTTTATTCCTATTTTTACTCGAGAAATTTGGAAGCCCTTCAAATTTTCGAGCAAAATAAAAATAAAAAGGGGCAGCTGTTATACCCGAATTTTGTCCGCTTTTCATTTTTTTTTTTTTAGAAATAAAACCAAAATTTTTGTTCAAATCCAATAGTAAGTATGATTATAATTGGGTTCATTTCCTTTTCTTTTGTTTTCTATTAAGCCCAAAACTTTGTTTTTTCAACAATAAGCCCAAACTTTGTTGATGTCCAATATTTTTTTTATTAAAGTGGTGTGGCTCTTTTTATTATTATTACTTATCATACAATTCAAAGTAAAAAGAGCACAGGGGCTGAATACTAGAAAACTAATGTGTAATAACCTCCGGCCAAGAAGGCTATGTGTAGCCTATGTCCTTTCCAAGTGCAAAATTAATTATAAAACAAGGGCTAGCTGCATAATAGGACGCAGACAGCAAGCCACAGTCAACATGACAAAAAGAAAAGGCCAAAATGGTGGCAGCAATAGGTCTAGCTTTGTCTAGCTCCAAAGCTTCAAATAGGTAGAGTTTTTGCTGAGTTTTTGTTGTACAGAACCTGCACACACATAAACAATGTTTATAACAGTCAAATACTCCAATTTGTGAAAGCACCAGAGGTTGGGGAGGAGTAAAAAGATGCTCAGAAAAATTAGACACCAAAACATGAAATTACTTGAACAAATACAAGCAAGACATTGACATCTCATTTCAGTTATCTATACAAGTTTCGGCTATAAATTCAGCCCCAGTAGAATGAACAGGGAGGCAGGGGGAATTCTTAGAGAAAAACCATATAGAGAGAAGTTACCACTCACAAAGCGCTGATAGTCTCTAACTAAATCGTTTGCATTTGTTCAAATTCCAAAAATCTATACAAAAGAAAAAGAAAGGAAACGAAACGAGAGTGGCAGAGGCGTTGGGCACAAGCAGCACAAGAAAGAGTATATTGAGGTTGGTATCATATCCAGATAACTCTTTAAAAAAAGTGCAAAATACATGATTAAACTGTTTATACCTATATGTTTGAATCATTCTATTCACTTCACTGTTAACCTTCTTGTTCACTTTAAATGCTAATCTTGATAAATAACAAGCCAAATAGGATACACTTTTTAGCATTTCTTTTTGTTCATGAAGCAGATTTAAAAGAACTCTGTTTTAGGAAGTAGAAACACATGTTAGAATTAGAAGAAAAAAGATTAAGAGAGGTTAGAATGACAAGAAGATGGACCATAAAATAGAAGAAAGAGAAGGAGGCTTACCCTCACGGTGGGAGACCACCGTACTAACACCGGATCCGGCCGCCACCATGTGGCGGTGGCGTTCGCCGCTTCCTCCCTCCCCTTACGAGTTTGTCCATGTTCAGCGCTCCCTAGTTTTTGTTGTGGTTGTTTTACTTCTTGTTTAGAAATTAGGGATTTCTATTTTCTTGCCGTCAACACTTTACTTACCCGTGAACCCATTCTGAGCCTTATCTTTTTTAGTTGGTGACTTATTTAATATTTAATATTAGTTTGTTTCCCGTATTAGCTTTTCAAGATGTGCAAATGAATATTGATCAAAACAAAAATGTGCAAGTGTAGCATACACCTCAAATCTCACCCCACGTGTTGATACCTCCCCTCATTTATTTTCTTTAAGTTAACAAAATCCTTTTTTTTATTAATTATTTTCTTTATTTATCTTTCATTTAAAACCTGATTGAGGACCGGACCCAGTCCCTTTCTGTTTTGTTAATTTTTCAAGAATCCAATATTATCACCTCATACTTTCATTACCCAAAAAGATACTACATAACTGAACATTTCTAAAAATCAGGTTCATTTTCAAGGAGGTTTGTTAACAATGATTACCCTGAGTTTAACTTGTTTGATTATCGTTGACAACTTCATATTTTCAATAGACAATAGTAGCGACCACTCTGAGTTTACTTGTTTGGTAATTACAAATGTCTTTCGAATTTAAAAAAAAAACTTTAAATAATAAAAAAAACAACACACAGATTTTCTACCCAAGAACTACGTAGCTTTGATTTCTCCATCGCACCTGGAGATACGTAGGAGCAGGGGCCCACTCTTGTCAAGCACAAAAAACTAAAATTTTTATTGAGTCTTCCTCTTCAATGTTGCAAAGAATAAAAAGGTAAATTAAAGTATTTTCTTTAAATTAACTTTCCTTCTACACATTAAATTAAATGGTAACCTTTCTTTTGAAAGGATGCTGTGGGGTGCTAATCCCTTCCCCACGCATAATCGGCCCCCGAACCCAAAAATAAAGGTTTTTTTCAATGTTTTCCTATTTAATAAATATTGATGGCGGCTTCATTGCAAAATGACGAAGAATCCCCTCCTTCGGATTTTTCGGTCGCTACAGGTGTTGTCTTGAGTACCACCGAATGGCCCAAGTTATATTGTTGTTGATTTGTTGTTGTGGGCCGATGGCCATTGGTGATTAGTACGCCGCTACTATGCCCCATGCGTGTTGTTGTTGATGACGTTGCTTTGCTGTTGGTTTGTCGTTGTTAATGTCGCCTGAGTGGCAATTTTAGTTGTTGATGTCGCCTGAGTGGAAAAGTTGTTTGTTGATGTTGTTGTTGTCGTGTTGCTAAATTATGAGGCTTGTGGTGCGACTGTTATGCACCCTGTGAGTTTCGTCGTGATGCTGTGATGATTGATGTATTTTGTATCCGTAATGGTAGATGAGTGAGATAGAATGTGAGCTAGTTTATCAGAGTAGCGCAGCGGAGTCTTAACATGTCGTATTGGGAAGGAACTTTAATAGAGCTTGGAGGGTGATCACGTGGTACCAACGAGATTACGCTCAAATCCCTATCGGAGATCCTTAGGGAGAGGATGTGTCCGATTGTTATTTCTCAAAGCTACCTGGCCGAATAAGTAGGAGGGACGGCCGCCCAATCACTTACCGCCGGTAATCAGAGAAATGGTGATCAGCATGGTAGATAGAACTAGTTGTCTAGATAGCTTAGCCGTTGGTGGGGGAGTTTTAGCCTTGGCGGGTAAAAATTTCGAGGACGAAATATTCTAAGTGGGGGAGAGTTGTAACACCCTAAATATTTAATTAATTTATTTAATTAAGTATTTAGGAAGTTATTTAATTATTGGGCATAATTTAATTATTAAAATTATATTAATTTTGGTGGTGGTATTAGGAAAAGGAGGCGCCACTTGCATGAGCTGGGCTTAAGTGAAAAGCCCAAGCCCATGATCCATTGAGACATGCGAAGTTGTGAGGTCATGTGAGGCTAGGGTTTTTGGTTATCATTTTGCGAAATTGAGAGGGAGGAATAGAGAGGGTGAGGGCGCCGTAGAAAGGGAAGGGAGAGGAGAAGAAGATCGCATGGTCCAAAGAGAAGAGGGACGTGATCTAGTTGCTGGGTTCTGTTCGTGACTATCTCTAGGGATTCTACTCTGCAAATTCGAGGTAAGGGGATGTCCTATCAATTTCTATAATAGGTCCTATGATAGGTTTTAAGTAGGGATGCCTAGATCTAGTTCGTGGATATGATGTATGTATAATTTCATGTTATTATTTTGATTTGGCATGTTGTTGATGAAATTGTTGCTCAAAGAATTCGTGTTGATGTTAGGGGCGCCTAGGGCGCCATGTTTGTGCTTGGGATGTTGTTGAATTTTGATGTTGGATAGATAATTTTGATGATTTTACATGTGTTCATGAGTTGTGGGAAATTGGGTTGTGAATGGTCATATAAAAATTTGAAAACAAAATATTTGATGTTGAAGTTGTGCTGAAAACTGTGTTGCTGGTTTGTGCTGGGCGCTGCGCGCGTGTTGCTGTTTGTTGCGCTGGGCGCTGGGCGCTGAGCGCCCGTGTGCGTGCGTGTGTGTGTTGTGCTGGGCGCTGGGCGCTGAGTGCCCGTGTGTGCGTGCGTGTGTGTCGAGTTTTGTTAGGCGCTGGGCGCCAGGTGCCTGGGCGCTGGGCGCCCAGGGAGCCAGTTTTTCAGGATGTTCCCAAAATGTTTTCGAAAACTGTTTTCGCTATATCTTTTGACTCGGACATCCGTTTTAAACGTTTCAAAAAGTGTTGGGAAGCTTTTTCAGTTGCCTATCTGCGTGTCCCATTTTTAAAAATAAAAACTTATTATTTCTGAAGGTTTCTGGGGCGCCCCAAGTGGCTGTTCCCGGCGGTCGTTGCTGTGACGTTGAAAAGATGTTTTGGTGCCTTTAAAAATCCCTTTTGTGTATAACCAGTGGTTTTAACGTTTTTAGTGTCAAAAGTGATGATTTTGACGATGATGCCTTTAATGGCTAGTTAATTGACCGTTTTGCCCTTAGTGGCCAATGTTGTTGATATTGGTGTGTAAATGACGATGATGCCTTTAATGGCTAGTTAAATGACCGTTTTGCCCTTAGTGGCCAATGTTGTTGATATTAGTGCGTAAATGACGATGATGCCCTTGGTGGCTAGTAAATGACGTTTTTGCCCTCAGTGGCTAGTGTTTGAGTTGATGATGTTTATAAATAAGTGACGTTGAATTGTTTGAGTTGATGATGTTTATGAAAAGTGACGATGAAAACCCAGTGACGTTTTGAGGCCCTAAAAGGCTAAGTGATCTTAAGGCCTAAAAGGCTAAGTGACGTTGTGTGTGTAAATTGTGAATTGACAGGTGCTGTGCCTCTTATTTGGCAAATTGGTAAGTGATGGGTCACATAGTTGACCGTGATTTGTGTGTTTGTGCGTGGTGCATGTCATAGTGTCTCATTCCTCCCATATGCATAAACCCAGTGACGTTTTTGAGGCCCAAAAGGCTAAGTGACGATGAGGCCATAATGGCTAAGCGACGTTTGTGAAAAGGTACCTCATGCATATGCCCGCGAGTGGGTTGCATTACATATGCCTACACGACATAATGATGAGTTTATGTAGTGATGTGATTGATGATTGTGATGTGATTATTTTAGAGCTGTGATCTGACTTATTATTTATCATATGATTTATTATATGGATTGAATTGGACTCACCCTTCTGTTTGAATGTTACCCCTATGCGGTAACGTGCAGGTGATTGCGAGTGAAGGACTAGGTACCTTCACTAATTCGAGTCGAGTCGTCTGCTCTGATCATGTAACACTAGGGGAGGGGTGGACGTTGTTTAAGTTGTTTGTGACTATTGTTGTTGTTGAATTTTACTATTGGGAGCCTTGCATAGTTGCAATGCCTTTTTATGATTAAACTGGGTGGACGTTCCGCTGTGAAGTTGTATTTTAATTGATGACGACGTTTTGAAAGTATTATAAGACTGTTTTCGAAAAGCGAGTAATTTGGCGTGTAATGTTTAACGAAGTAAGTGTGACATCCCTTGTGATGTAACTAAAAATTTGAAACTCTGATTTTTACGCTAATAAATTAACGGGTAGAAAAGGGGTGTTACACAACAGGCCCATATTGCCGAAAATGACTTGAAGAGGTTGTATGCAAGACAAAAGGCGTACAGTCAGAATAAGAAGAATTCTGGGTCATCTAATTCTCAGATGGGTCCCAGACACAACCCAAACAAAGGGAAGCAAGTACAGTCGTCTGATTCCTCAAGATTCAACAAGTGTTCTACATGTGGGAAGCCCCGCCAGGGCGAATGTCGTTTGGGTTCCAAGCTGTGTTTCTACTGCAGGAAGGAGGGCCACTATATTCATGAGTGTCCAGAAAGGAAGAGGAAAGAGTCGGATCATGCCACTGCAACTCATGGGAGAGTCTACACATTGGACGCTCAGAATGCCACACCTTCAGACAATCTACTAAGGGGTATGGGATCTCTCTTCTATAACTCTGTTAGTATTTTATATGATTCAGGTGCAACACATTGTTTTATGTCTCAAGCGTGTGTCGATCGGTTGGGATTGGCTTTAACCCCGATGCCTCAACCAATTTCCATTAAAACTGCTGCCGAGGGTAGTATTCAGACCCAAGCCTTATGTGAAAACTGTCTTCTATCCATCAGAGACAAATTTTGTAGTGGATTTTATTTGTTTGCCAATGAAGGGTATGGACATTGTTCTAGGTATGAGTTGGATGTCGGCCAACCAAGTAACTCTTGATTGCTTTCATCTGACAATCGGTTTTGCCTCCGAATCAGTGGGGTTGCAACCGACCAATTCCGAAGCGGTCATTTCTTTCACTTCTGCAAGTCATTGTTTATTCCAAGGCGCTGAAGCTTATGTCATGATGTTGTCTGCATCGGTTGAGACAAGTTTAGATCTATCATCTGTACAAGTTGTTAACGAATTCCAAAATGTATTTCCCGATGAAGTTTCTTCGTTACCTCCGGATCGTGAGGTGGAGTTTTCTATAGAGTTGGTTTCGGGCACAGAGCCAATTTCTATAGCTCCTTATAGGATGTCTCCTTTAGAGATGAAAGAGTTGAAAATTCAACTGGAAGAGTTGATATCAAAACAATTTGTCAGACCGAGTGCCTCGCCATGGGGTGCTCCTGTATTGCTTGTCAAGAAGAAGGATGGAAGTATGAGATTATTCATTGATTACCGTCAGTTGAACAAAGTAACTATCAAAAACAAGTATCCTCTGCCAAGGATCGATGATTTGCTAGACCAATTGCGAGGAGCTTCAGTATTTTCAAAAGTTGATCTAAGGTCAGGTTATCACCAAATCAGAGTTCGAGCTTTGGATATTCCAAAGACCGCTTTTCGTACCAGGTATGGACACTACGAGTTTGTAGTGATGCCCTTCGGTTTGACCAATGCTCCAGCTGTGTTCATGGATTACATGAATCAGATTTTTAATCCTTATCTAGACCAATTTGTCGTGGTGTTTATTGATGATATCTTGGTGTATTCTAAGACTATTGAGGAGCATGTGCAATGATAAACTCCAATTTAGTGAAGTTTTTAGAGACACTTTTGAGTCATTTTTAGAGCAGTTATTAGTAATAACATAAATTACTAACTTAATTCGCTCTTATTTTGCAGAAAGATAGAAAAAGATAAAAAGAATAAAATTCCAATTTTATGTCACTCAAAGTTCAATATATATATATATATATATATATATATATATATATATATATATATATATATATATATATATATATATATATGGGCTCAAAAATAAAAGAAGAAATCAAAGCCAAATTCTTAGTTGGCTTTGTTATCAGCCCAATAAAAAAGGAGGCCCACGGCCTATGTGACAAAGGGGAATTGGAGAATTAATTAATTGGAGAATTAATTAACAATAAAAGGGAATCACAGAACCCTGGGCGTGGGGGATAGAACGCACGCTACAGAAGATTGGGATTCAAAGGATAGAAAGCCGCACACAGTACAGACGGCGAGGAGAGGGAAGAGTTTTGGGTACCGTTCTTGACACCGTGAGAGAGCTCTAAAGCAGAAAAAGGAGACTAAATTCTCAGGATCAGAAATTTCTCTATTCCGGGTTATTTTTATCTCAGTAATTTATGACTCCTAATTTTATTTTATTGTTCTTGAACACTATGGATAGCTAAATCCTCTTCTAGGGTCTTAGGTGGATCTTGCATGATTAGAGACCTTTTTATGTTCTAATTTCTGGTTTGAATTCCTATTTTTATTTTAATTAATATTGTTCTATTGTTTTTATCACATGATTAGGATTAGCTACCCTTTGCATGTTTATAATCAATTAGTTGATCAGCGACCGTACTGCAATTAGTTGGTGGACCTATAGGATAATTGGGGCTATAATTAGGGCATGACCAAACCATAATTTAGTCTTCCAATCATTCAACCTTTTTGCTCTTTATGCTTTTCCGGAATTTAAATTCTTGCATGACCAAACGAGGGTTAATTTAGGAAAAAGAATATTAATCGCGAATGACCAAACGGATTAATAGTTTTAGTAAAGGGATTGGTAATTAAGTAAAATAAGGGAATTCAGGTAGGATTAGACATAAGGGGAATCAAAACTTGCAAGTGAAACCGTGACCCTAGGCCTCTCTCCATTTATTAAATCTAGTATTTTAATTATTGTTATTTATTTCTTTTTATTTGTTTTCATTACAACTCAATTACTAGTTCGTCTAAACAAGAGACAATCTTGATTAGTTTGGTACTTGTTAATTAATCCCTTTGGAGACGATAATCTTTTATACTACTTCTGCGAAAGAGTACACTTGCTCTAAGTATGTTTTTAACGCAACAAGTTTTTGGCGCCGTTGCCGGGGATTAATTTAGCAATATTAAGCGAAAGAGATTTTTATTGCTTTAGACAATTTTTTGCTTTAATTTTAAATTTTGTTTTCTTCTTTATTTTATCAAAAACAATATATAAAAAAAGTTACTAATACTTTCCCAAGAGACCACTGCAAGTTACCTTGTTTTGCAGAGAAAAGTTTAAATCATGGTTAAAACTCTTAGAGACTACATTAGCGAGGCAGAGGCACAAAGAAATTTAGAGAAGTCATATTGGTATATGTCTCAATGCCAGATTCAAATTCCTCCTCCTCCTTATGAACCTTATTCAGACTATTGGGATGACTAAAGCCACCTCCTTATTCCTCCCACTTGGATAATTATGAGTCATTACAAGTGCAAGGGCAAGAGGAGGAAAAGTCGGATATCGATGAGGTCTTGGCCAAATTTATGCAGCAGACAAATGAAAATTTTGAGAGCTTGGAAGGTCAAATTAGAGCCATGAACAACGAATTTGGAAGTCTGAAGGGTCAAATCTCAACTCTCATTGCTTTGTTATCTCAAGAGGCCCAAGAAACTCTTTTACAAACTAAGTCTACCCAAAATGAAGAAGCTAAGCAATACAAAGAAAGTATTCCTACGAGAGATGAAGGTGTCTCCATGGAATATAATCTGGAGGAAGAAGCTCTCAAGAAAGATGAGGAGACTCTTACTGAAGAGAGTCAAATCAAAATAGTAGCTTCTACTGAAGGGAGTTATATTGAAACAAAAGATCCTATTAATGAGAGCAGTTGTGAGGAGAATGAGAAAGATCCATTGGTTCTTGATCTGAAGAAAGAGCAGAAAGCCCAAATTTTTGGGCCAATTGTTTTAACCATTGGTGATGCTGTGATTGAGGTTCACTGGGGAAAGGTAACTTTAAGGAGTGGTAAAGAAGATGATGTTATTAAAACTTTAAATTACAATGAAATTTTCTCTTCTTTAACTTCTTATTTTGATGATGTGGTTGAAACTAACATTTTTAGTGACACTACAACATTTTGAACCAAAGGCAACGCCTAAAAACCGTTGCGGTAAGTCAAAAAACCGTGGCCTTTACTTTCGGCAACGTTTTTGAAACCGTTGTTTCTGCAGGCGTTGCCTTTTCTTTAGACAACGGTTTTTACAAACAAAGGCAACAACAACAGAAAACCGTTGCCAATGAGAAACAAAGACAACAATTTTCCCCCCACTCTATGACAATAGTATAAAACCGTTGCATCCCAAGAATAAAAGAATCACAGTTTTCTTATGAAAATTCTTTTTCTACTGAGAGTTTCCTTGACTAGGAACTACATTTCTTCAAAGAATATGTTGGATCGTAGGAGTTTATCTCCCAAGCATAAGGTTCATGATGAAGTTTCCCTACAAGAAAATAGTGTACCATAAGAAATCTAATTCTCAATCTAATACAAAAATAAATCTGATAAATTATAGAATAAGTGCTAATTCTCAGTGTAATAGTAGTGTACCTTTGAGCAAGAAGTCTTTCCTGGGAAACCGATAAAACAATAAATAAGTTGTCTTTGGTATGTTTGTTTTGTATGTATTGTATCGTTGACACGTGACATTTCCTGTTGAATATTGAAATAAGTGAGTATCTTAGATGCACTAACAAAAAAGTAGAAACAATGTTTTGTTGAAAACAAGATGCAATTGAGATAAATTCACTATATTTGACTCTATAGTCATACCTTTGAAGTAACCTGTGGGATTTACTTTACATTTATAATAAATAGTGTCTGTGCCAGTGTCACCTGTTTAAAAGAAAGAGCATATGCATCATATATAGGATACCAGCTTCAACTATTGTCAAACCAAACCCAAAGAGTGCACATATAATTATACTGATTAAATCTTAACTTTTCCCTCTCTCTAATCTCTTCATTATTCAGTCCATGTTCTATCACATACAACCAACTAAACAAAATAAATAAATAAATTAGAATAAATCACTTATCTCTTTTCATCAGTTAGTCCATGTTCTGTCACATGCATTTGTGTCATTCTTATGGCATAGACACACAACAAAAGCATGTCAACCATTGTGCCATGTGCCAACATCCACACTTAAAAAACTATAGCTAGCCACTCATTGTATATGGACCTAAATTATATTGATTGAAGTGAAACAATGAAGAGCTTAGAGACTAGAGCTCTTGAATTAAAAACTAGCAATAGTACACTACAAGAAAATTAGATCCAAAGCAAACTTAAGAGATGCTATGGAATAGACACAATATGTAAATGAGACACATACACATTTAAGTTATTTCAAAGGACAATTCATTGACCATTAACGAAATCATCCACAGCAAAAATAAAACACCTGAATTCATATACAACTATATATTAGTCCTCTTAACAAGAATTGCAACAGCAGTCCTATAAGGCTCTTCAAACACGGTCAGAACCCTCTTTCTTCACAGTAGTAGCAGTTGAAACCTCACTATGCCTAATAACAACAAGAGTAGCACCTTCCAAAACAACCCCATCAGGCAACAAGAGTAGCACAACAAGATTTAGAAGACGAACTCAATGACCTATGCTGCACAAATATGTATAGAAGAAACTGAATACAAAGAAAAAATAAAAATAATAGCAGATCTGATAGATTAAACAAACAAAATTAATTTCAATTGGAAAAAAAAGGCAAACCGGTAGTGTGTGAAATTATTGATCTGCATTTGGTGGTTTGAGAGGAGTTGCACCTTTTCTAAAACCAACAGATAGATAAAATAAAATCAGACAACAGAAGATTTCCAAATTTAGCCGCGAAACTAAAAGATAAGAGAGGAAACCATTACACAAGAATCTTTGTGGTCTAAAGAGGAAGGATAACTTATCAGGCAAAAACGAAAGATACCAAAAGAAGCTTCGGCGGCACTGTCTTGAGATTTGGGGTGAAAAACAGAATAAGCTCCTAGAATTACACGATTATCTAGGGTTGAACCAAAATCAGCTCTCCATTTGAATTAAACATTATCTAATTCTATACCAAATTCACAACTTGAAAGCTTGATCTGAAGCAACCGAATCTCATTGAAATTCTTCAATACCTGAGTAGATGTGTGGTGCGTGACACCGGTTTCTCCGTCGTCTTCACTCTCCACGGCAAGCGGCAAATAGGAAGAAGACGAAGAGTTTGAGAGTTCGGAGATGACGCAATCGACACGAATGATGATGTTTTCGACTTGAGGGATGAGATAGTGAAACGGCGCAACATCGCCGATCTTGTTGATTCTAAAAGAAGGGATTTGGGGAAATAAAACGCGGACACAAAAAAAGGACAGCGCCTAAGTTAATTGATTTTTTTTAATGTGAGGCAACGGTTTTTTCATGTGTTGGAAACTTAGGCGTTGTGGTAGGTCCAAAATATTGTAGTGTGAATTAAAGATGTAGGACCTTTTGGAAAAAAGTTTTATTTTGCAGGATCCTAGCATAATGGTGGATGGAGATAAAATAAAAAATTCACCATCTTTTGAAGTTCATCCACCACATGGAAAAAGAAAGAACAATGTGCTCTCAGGGAAGTCACTCTTACTCTCTCTCATTTATTTATTTGTGCTCATATTTGATATTTTGCATTGAGGACCATGCTTTCTGCTAGTGTGGGGGAGGAGAGTTTAACTTTGTCAATTCATCTCTATTAAAGCACATACCCACTGTATAAGTTGATAGCATTTTTTCTGGCTTATTTTAGCGACTTATGCTTCAAGTTGAAAAAAAAATAGAGATTTTTCCTTTAGGGGATCCCATAATTAATTTACTTGACAGACTTGTGCTTAATTGTAACTGTGAGGATGTCCTTAGGAAGCTGATAATTAGCATTTGTCCCTGTTGAGTACTTTTTGTGAACTAGCTTCTAAATGTGAGCTTTGAGCCTTCATAAGGGGATTGATACTAAATCATAAATTTTTAACCATTTTCTTTCTATGAGTGTGTTTCCCAATTTGCTACATTCTAGAATTTGTTTTTTTGACCATTTCAAGGCGAAAATTGATTTGCATCATGTAAAAAGATTTGGGGAATTTAGGTATTTTTCTGGCCTCAGAGTTGTTTGTTGAATTTATCCCTTAGTTGCCCCTTTGAGCTTATTTGTTATATTTTTTCTTTGGTACCCAGATATAATTTTTCTTTTTTTTTTGTGGTAACCATTTGAAATTAAATTTGGAGCAACTATTGAAAGTTACAATTTTGTCCTGTATTTTAATTGTCTATCTCATCAGGACATAAAAACAAAATAAGAGTGGCTCATATGGTTACAAGTTCCTTTTCCTCCCGAGAGAAATATAGAAAAATGAAATGAAAAAAAAAAAAAAAAAGCAAGAAGGAGGAAAAGGCACATCAAAAGAATGAAAGAGCCAAAGGGAAAATCCAAAAAAAAAGAGTCTACTCAAGAGCAAAAAGCAAATCAAAAAGAGTCGACTCAATAGAAAAAGATTGAAGAATGGAAGTGACATTAATGTGGAGTTTGGACAAAAATTGTAAAATAGATAGGAGCTCCATATTTGGTTTCAAATGTTATTATTTATTTCTTATTTTTTTTAGCCCTTTGATTATCCCTTCTTTCTTATTTCCTACCCTGCATGAATTCACTCTGGCCCCATTACAACCCATGAAACGCCATCTTTTGCATGCATGTGAACTATTTAGTGGAGATTTGGTCAAATTACAAGCTTATGGTAATGTGCATTTTGTGGAAACTTGAGTGTATATTTCACTAGTCCCTAAACACTTAGAGAGATTGTGAGCGAGTGCCTTTGTTCACAGAAATGTGTTCTTCAGGGACATGAGCCTCTAATTGGGCAACATTTAGACACCTCATTTGTGCTATACTGTCTATTGTCTGTCATTGTACTTTTAATTTTGGACCCCTTATTTGGCTGTCTCTGTTACTTTTTTGAAAAATTTATTGAGCCAGGAAATTTGCTTGAGGACAAGCAAAAGTTAAGTGTGGGGGAGTTGATAAGCTCCAATTTAGTGCGGTTTTTAGAGACACTTTAGAGTCATTTTTAGAGCAGTTATTATTAATAATATAAATTACTAACTTAATTTGCTCTTATTTTGCAGAAAGATAGAAAAAGATAAAAAGAATAAAAGTCCAATTTTATGTCACTCAAAGTTCAATATATATATATATATGGGCTCAAAAATAAAAGAAGAAATCAAAGCCAAATTCTTAGTTGGTTTTGTTATCAGCCCAATAAAAAAGGAGGCCCACGGCCTATGTGACAAATGGGAATTGGAGAATTAATTAATTGGAGAATTAATTAACAATAAAAGGGAATCACAGAACCCTGGGCGTGGGGGATAGAACGCACGCTACAGAAGATTGGGATTCAAAGGATAGAAAGTCGCACACAGTACAGACGGCGAGGAGAGGGAAGAGTTTTGGGTACCGTTCTTGACATTGTGAGAGAGCTCTAAAGCAGAAAAAGGAGACTAAATTCTCAGGATCAAAAATTTCTCTATTCCGGGTTATTTTTATCTCTGTAATTTATGACTCCTAATTTTATTTTATTGTTCTCGAACACTAAGGATAGCTAAATCCTCTTCTAGGGTCTTAGGTGGATCTTGCATGATTAGAGACCTTTTTATTTTCTAATTTCTGGATTGAATTCCTATTTTTATTTTAATTAATATTATCCTATTGTTTTTATCACATGATTAGGATTAGCTACCATTTGCATGTTTATAATCAATTAGTTGATCAGCGACCGTACTGCAATTAGTTGGTGGACCTATAGGATAATTGGGGCTATAATTAGGGCATGGCCAAACCATAATTTAGTCTTCCAATCATTCAACCTTTTTGCTCTTTATGTTTTTCCTGAATTTAAATTCTGGCAAGACCAAACGAGGGTTAATTTAGGAAAAAGAATATTAATCGCGAATGACCAAACAGATTAATAGTTTTAGTAAAGGGATTGGTAATTAAGTAAAATAAGGGAATTCAGGTAGGATTAGACATATAGGGAATCGAAGTTTGCAAGTGAAACCGTGACCCTAGGCCTCTCTCCATTTATTAAATCTAGTATTTTAATTATTGTTATTTATTTCTTTTTATTTGTTTTCATTACAATTTAATTACTAGTTCGTCTAAACAATAGACAATCTTGATTAGTTTAGTACTTGTTAATTAATCCCTGTGGAAACGATAATCTTTTATACTACTTCTGCAAAAGAGTACACTTGCTCTAAGTGTGTTTTTAACGCAACATGCAACATCTCCGAATTGTTCTGAACGTACTCCGAGAGAAGAAGTTGTATGCCAAGCCATCCAAGTGTGATTTCTGGATGCCTGAAGTAAAATTTCGGGGCCATGTAATATCTCAATCTGGTGTTGCAGTGGAGCCCAGTAAGATTAAAGCTGTGGTAAACTCGGAACAACCATCTACAGTCACTGATGTGAGAAGTTTTTTGGGATTAGCTGGGTATTATCGGAGATTCATTCAAGGATTTTCTCAGCTGGTTCTTCCACTCACTCGGTTAACTCGCAAGGGCCAACCGTTTGTATGGAACTCCGACAGTGATAAATGTATCGCAGAATTGAAGAATCGTTTGACTTCTGCACCCATTCTAATTCTTCCAGATCCGTCTATGGGATTCCAAATTTACTGTGACGCCTCTGGCAAGGGTTTAGGATGTGTCCTTATGCAGGATCAACAAGTAGTTGCTTATGCCTCCAGACAGTTGAAGCCGCATGAAGAAAATTACCCAACTCATGACTTAGAGTTGGCGGCGATTGTGTTTGCCCTAAAGATTTGGAGACATTACCTGTATGGGTCTCGTTTCGAAGTCTTTAGTGATCACAAGAGCCTTAAGTATTTGTTTGATCAAAAAGAACTAAACAATAGACAGAGAAGATGGGTAGAGTTTCTAAAAGATTATGATTTTGAGCTGAAGTACCATCCAGGAAAGGCTAATGTTGTAGCCGATGCGCTGAGTAGGAAATCTATTCGCACGGTAGAATTGATGATTCATGAGATGGCATTGTTGGAATCGTTTAGAGATTTTAACTTGAATGTTAAGCCAAGAAGAAATAGATTGGTGTTGAGTCATATCAAGATTTCAAGTCCCTTAAGAAACCTGATTGCTCAGCCCAAGACATTGATCTAGAGCAGCAAACGCAGGAGAGGTTGCCAAATTACACCGAAGATAAGGATGGTGTGATTTGTTTTAATGGTAAAATCTGTGTGCCGAATGATGAGAATATCAAGAAGCGGGTTTTAGAAGAGGCTCATAGGAGTCAGTTCTCGATACATCCTGGGTTTACCAATATGTATAGAGACTTGAAGCAGTCGTATTGGTGGCCGGGTATGAAAGTGGAAATTGCAGAATTCGTGTCTCGATGCTTAACTTGTCAAAGGGTTAAATAGAGCACCAGAAGCCTGTCGGTCAGTTGCAACCTTTGAATGTGCTAGAATGGAAATGGGAAATCATTTCTATGGACTTTGTCGTGGGGTTACCACGGTCCCAAGCCGGAAATGATTCTATTTGGGTAGTGGTGGGTCACTAGACCAAGTCCGCCCATTTTATTCCGATGCGTTCAAATCACAAGATTGCTAGGTTAGCAGAAGAGTATCTCAAGAATATTGTGAAGCTGCATGGAATTCCGACGAGTATCATTTGTGATCGTGATCCCAAGTTTACATCACGATTCTGGAGAGCACTGAACATGGCATTGGAAACAACGGTATGTGCTAGTACCGCCTATCATCCACAGACATACGGACAGACAGAAAGGAAAAATCAGACTTTGGAAGATATGTTAAGGGCTTGTGCACTGGACAGCGGAGGCCGATGGGAGGACCATCTTCCATTGGTGGAGTTTGCTTACAACAACAGTTACCATTCTAGTATCGGAATGGCTCCATATGAAGCACTATATGGAAGGAAGTGTAAAACACCCTTGTTTTGGTGGGATGTCGGTGAGCAAAGATTTTTGGGTCCGGATTTAGTCCGTGAGACTATTGAGAAGATCCGCCAGATTGGGGAATGAATGAAGACAGCTCAGAGTCGGCAAAAGAGTTACGCCGACAAAAGAAGAAGGCCACTGGAAATCGAAGAAGGAGATCATGTATTCCTGAGACTTTCTCCAACTATTGGTACCGGTATTGCATTGCGAGCGAAGAAGCTCAGTCCTCGGTATGTTGGACCTTTCCAAAGTATCGAGCGAATTGGGCCAGTAGCCTACCGCATTGCATTGCCTCCAGCATTTTCTAGATTACATGATGTATTTCATGTATCACAGCTAAGGAAGTACATTCCCGATCCGAGTCAACCGTTGAGTTATGAAACGATTGACATCCGACCGAATTTGTCTTATCAGCCTACTCCGATCTGAATCATCGAACGTGGCGAAAAAGCTCTCCGAACGAGATCAATTCCTATTGTCAAAGTGCTTTGGGACGGTGCCTCGCCTGACGAAGCGACATGGGAAGTAGAGGAAAACATGCGGGTGAAATATCCCCATCTTTTCGATTGAGGTATGTTTTGTTCAATTTTGAGGACAAAATTTTAAAAAAAAAAGTAGGGGTGATCGTAACATCCCCAATTAAGCTAATTTCATTTATTGAGATTAGCAAGAGGTCAAGTTGATTAATTAGCATAATTGATTAATTATGAGATGAAATTATTGGTTAAGTGAATTATGTTGTGCTTGTGTGCTAAAATATATTAGTACTTGAATTGTTGATTGATTGGTGAGCTAATTGGGATTTTAAGTGAAAATACTAGGATAAGGGTATTTTCGTCTTTTCCACCCATTAATGAGTTTTAGCTGACCCATCTCTCACCAAACACACCTATATGCAATATGTGATGGTTGTATAAGGTATTGTTTTAAATTATGAAATTAGAAATGGATTGAGTGGGATTAAGGAGTAATAGGTGAGAGAGGGGCGTTTTAGTCTTTTTAGCCCCATAAATTCCCTTCAGCTCATTAAACCTCCGGACCACACAAAATGATACTCAGTTGCTGAAAAGAAAAACAGAAACATAGAAGTGAGAGAGAGGGAGGAACTCGAGAGAGTGAGAGGAGAAAGAAGGAAGAGGAACTCCCAAACCCTTCAACGCATGTACAATCTTTTTATACCAATCTCTTCCATTTCACTTCCTCTTCCATTTGATACCTGAAACACCATCACCACCCTTCTGATTTCCATTTCTGAAATTTCATAGTTCAAGTGAGAAAACAGAGTTTGAGACCTTGCATGTAGAGATTGGTGTTGGCTTTGAGGAGACTAGGGCCTACATTGTGCAAGGAAGTAGAATTGCAACTAGTTTAGTGACTGAACGAATTTGGGGGCCAGTTTTCAGAGTATTTGTGTTGCTGAATTCGAGCTATAAGTGTTTGGGAAGCTTGGTTTCGGTTTTCGAAGTATTTGTAGCGAATCCAGGATAGTTCGTGTGTTACGGTTCGTTTGGGTGCATAGAAGTCTCGGCGTTTTGCGATATTCATCGTAACCGGTGAGTTCTATACTCGCTTAGGGATGTCATGTTTGTTACTGAGTTTGCATGTCTCGAGTTAACACATTTTACGTTTTGTTTCAAAAATCGAATCGAGTCAAAAATCGCTTTTAACAATAAATTATACGATTGAATTGATTGATGTTTTGATTGTTGTTCTGGATTGAATATGATTGTTGCTTTTACGAAAATCGCTTTTACGAAAATCGCTTTTACGAAAATAGCAAATTCTGGGTTACTGATGAACACGCATGGATCGTGTGCCCCAGTGGCACGAACCGTGCGCCTTGTTCGCAGGTGGACTGAAAGATTTTAAAAACATGGCACAGATCGTGCGCCCTAGGGCACGAACCGTGCGTACCCTACGCATGTGTTTAACAATCTTTTTGAAAACACGCACGGGTTGTGCGCCTCAACGGCACGTACCGTTAGTCAGCTTCTGTTACCCTCTTTCAAAACATGTTTTAGGCCATTCCAATTGGTTCCAAGCCCATTCTAATCCCTTCCCCAACCCTATGTATTGACAAATAAACTGTAATTCGAATAAATAAGCGTAGGTATGAATGAGTTATTGGAAAATTTTCCAAGTATGTTAAATGTACGATAACCGGTTAGGGTTACGAGTAGGAAAACACAAGTATATGCTAACACAATGGACTAAAGGTTCATTGAGGTTTTGGTAACCACTAAGATGACTTGATATTGTATCAAGGTATGTTAAATAATGATAAGATAAAGAATTACTTGATTTTATTCAAGGTATGATAATGAACTACTTGATGAAAGGATCAAGGTATGATAAAGGGGCGATGACCTCTATGATAGTACACTAGGGGTGGGAAGTCATGAGCGCATAACCTAGGCCCCTTCTATATTTGCCCACTGATGAAAGGATTAGTGGATTGGGTTCACCAAAAGCCAAAGAAATAACCGGATAAGGTAGGCTTGAGGTGTTGTGCTAAGCTAAAGAAAAGAATAAGACATGAATCGCAGTCGCTTATTAGGGCTACGGGTAAGAAGAAAATATATGTCCACATGGTCACTAATTAGGGCCATGATGTTCAAGTAAAAGCGTAATGAACCGCTAGAGTTAGTAAGGGGTCTCGATAGGACTCACTGAGATATTAATGTTTATCTCACCCTTTATTATTGTGGTTTTTACAGAGAAACAGGGGAAAGCAAATGTAAAGAACCACGGTTAGCCGGTGCGACTTTTGGAGTTATTAATGAAGCAGTTTTAAGTTTATGCCTTTTCCTTTTGTTGTCTTTGTATTACCGATTGTATAACTATTACTTGTTAACAGTTGTAAATCGTTTCCGCTATTTATGGTTTGGATATTGAACACCAGGTTGTGTAAGCCTTAAGTCATAAAACTTAAGTACTTTATGTTAAGTTTAAGGAGGTTCACGAAACCGTATGATAATTATTTATCGAAGTTTTTAGTAGTGTTCAATATTCCAGGCACACAAGTTACTCTGATGCATGCCATGTTGTGCATTTTGGTATTTCTACAAGTTAGAAATACTGGGGTGTTACGGAGTCCCACTAATGATTTTAAGGCGTATAGAGGTTTGAGACAAGGGGATCCTCTTTCCCCTTTTTTGTTCCTAATTGTGGCGGAAGGCTTGTCGGCTTTAGTAGCTAAAGCGGTGGAGGTTGGCTATTTTGTGGGCTATGATATTAATGCTTCTCTTTGGTTTTCTATTATGCAATTTGCAGATGATACGGTGCTAACGGGGAAGCCATCTTGGGATAATATGTGAGCCATCAAGACAATCTTAAGAAGCTTTGAATTGGTTTCCGGTTTGCGTGTGAATTTTCATAAGAGCAAGATCATTGGTATTAACATTTTCGAGGAATTTTTTGATTCCGCTTCTACTTTCCTTCATTGTAAAACGGAGTCCATCCCATTCAGGTTCTTGGGGATTCCGGTTGGGGCTAATCCGAGAAGGGCAGCAACGTGGAAGCCAGTGCTTAATATGCTTAGAAAAAGGTTAGCTTCATGGAAGGGGCGCCATCTTTCAATTGGAGATAGAGTCACTCTTATTAATTTGGTGCTAAATAGTATTCCATTGTATTTCTTTTCTTTTTACAAAGCATCGAAGTTGGTTATTAATGCGATGGTCAAAATTCAAAGAGATTTTTTGTGGCAAATCAATAATGGAGATAGGGGCATGTATTGGGTGGCTTGGGACAAGGTTCGTAAACCGAAGAATGAAGGAGGCCTCGGTATCAAAAATTTAGAATTATTTAATGTGGCTCTTTTAAGTCAGTGGAAGTGGAGGGCTCTTGTTGATGATATCTCTCCTTGGAAAGGTTTATTATTTCATAGATATGGAAGCTTCAAGGATGCTTTTATACAACGGCCGGAGGGTGCTTTAAGAAGAGGTGCCGTTGGTTCTATTTGGTGGCGAGATTTGTTGTTGCTTGATCTCGCATTTCCTCCTCCAGTTACATTCGGGAGGTAATGGGAGGGTGGCGGGATGGAGTTTGGCGTTGACTCCAGCTTTGTATAAAAGCTCTCGCATTTCTTCTTTTTCTCGGCTTTTTCCTTCTCTTTGGGAGGGGCGTGACTCCAGCCGTGTGGTTGTGCGGGACTACGGAGGGTGGCGGGATGGAGTTTGGCGTTGGAATGAGTCTTGGTTGGTTTCTCAATTTCGTATCAATCAAATGGAGGCTGCAAATATTTAGCAGATTTTGGCCCCTGTGACTCTTTCTCAAGAGATTGAGGATAGTTGGCTGTGGAAGCTTGAGGCTTAAAAAAGAATTCCATCCGTTCTTGTTATAAATAGTTGCTTCGGGAGGTAATGGGGAGCGATCAAAATGATTTATATAAGCTATTGGAAAATTTATGGAGATGTGTCGCTCCCTCTAAGGTTATTGTTTTTGGATGGGGATTACTTAGGGACTCTTTGCCAACTCGTGGAAATTTACGACACCGGCTTGTTATCGCATCGGATGCTGATGCATTTTGTCCTCTGTGTTGGAACGAAGCTGAATCGCAACTTCACCTTTTTTTGAACTGCACTTTTGAATCTCTCAGAAATTCCTCATTTCAGTGATCTTCTTCCTTCTTCAGAAGCCATTTTTTATTCTTCGATTTGCTACTTCCATGGCGAATCAAATCAAGATTCAAGAACATGTTGATCCTCTCTACCTGCATTCTTAAAATCATACTGGTCTAACGAAATCATTTTTCATTTCACTCTTCCTGATTCTGCTATACCTTCACTAGGGGATGAAAAGAAGTTTGTGTGGCAAGATATTTGACATGCGGTTATTTGGAGTTTATGACGACAAGAAACGATACAATACTATTTTTAGAAATTGCAGCTTTAGCTTTAATTTAGTTGTTGATTTGATTAAATTGTGGTCTTGATCTTGGTTTAATGCTCAGTCTCGTGAAACCATTTTCTCTTTTGGTGAAAGGTGTATGTGTCCTATGATATTCTTGACTATTTTGTAAACCAAATGTAACAATTGTCTAAGGGTTGGAATACCCCTTGTACTCCTTATTTGAATGCATTTTTTAGTTATTAAAAAATTACTAACATTTTAAAAAAATGTCACTAGTCACCCAACAATGGTTGTCTGAGCTAGTTAGCGAAGCACAATCCCCAAAAGGAGAATTAAGTTCAAATGTTAGAGAAGCCACATTAGGGAGGCAAGTATCGGAGAGAAATCTCTAGCTCTCGATGCCATCAGTTAATCCCTTACTACGAATTTTGATTCTATATGACCCTTACTAGTTCATATAAAATTTTGATTCTATATGACCCTTACTAGGAATTTTCTCTCTCCAAAATAAGAAAATCCAAATTGAAACTTCACAATTCATAATTGTATGTAAAGAGGACAACTCTTACAAAGATAAAAATATAATACATTACACAAACTTAGTTTACAATATTTTCTTTCGAGAACATGACTTAACCAAACAATAAAGTTTTTGAGTCCTTCTTTCCTACTAAACGAGTTCTGATTTTCCAGTAAGAAACCATCTGTACCATCTAGCAGACTGCTTGGGTACACGCTTGAGGTTATTATTAAAATCAATATATATGAGTCCATGTTTCTCAGCGAAGCCCGAATGAAATTCAAAGGTATCAAATGCTGACCACACGAAGAATCCGTTGACATTCACTCCATCACTGCAGATGTAAACATGTCCAAAAAGGGTTACTATAGAATAAATTATGGATGAAAAGTTTAACCATTTATAAATAATAGGATCAATAAATTAAACCATTTATAAAAAGACTTATTTGTAAATGGTCAACAAAATTTACTTACTCAATTGCTTGTTTTACATGATTTAAATGTGTGGCAATATATTTGATTCGGTGTCTGTCTTTCAGTGGCTGCACAACCGTGGTTCCGGAAGAAATACCTATAATAAAGAGAATTTTAGTTAATTCATGGGTACAAAATACAAATTCACAATTGATCTTTGATCTAACGGTCCAGATTGAAAAATGTGTTATTGTTGAATGCAGAAAATCGAAATCTAGGGCTAAAGCAACATGGATGCACTAACCATTTTCAGTAATGTAGATCTTGGGATTGTACTTTTCTTTCAAGTATATTAAAACGTTGTATAATCCTTCTGGATAAACATTTTCTGAAGTTGCATTATCCTGCAATTTCAAAAATATTGACATAACTTCAAATTAAAAGTACTATATAAATAAATGACTCAAGGCATTTTTATTAATTAATTAATTAATTATATCACCTTGTAACCCAGAGATTTTCCATGTTCATTTACTACTGCAATATGCAAGGGATGAACAAGAATTAGTGAAGTGATATATGTGTTTTCTTTTTTTATAATTAATATACAATAATTAGGAATTAGTTAGAAAAAAAAATACTTGCCTCCTTTTACTGCTAAGGAATCAAAATTGTCCATAGCTTTAATAGCTGATTTGTTGAATTCATTTTTAACATAAAAAGATCTATAATAATTTATCCCAACAAAATCTACACTTCCTTTGAGTAAATTTCTCTCCTCTGGAGTGATAGTGGGAAGCCTATCTCCAACTAGTAGTTGCATGATTAGAGGATAATGCCCATGGAACAATGGCTCCAAAATCCTGTTTGTTGTTGCAAGTAGAAAAATTGAGAATATATAAATTAAAAATTGAATACCAAAAGAAAAGAAAATGAAAAATTAATAAGTAGACAAATTTGAGTAGTTTTTGGACTAACCAATTAGTAGTGAAATCCCTAAGTCTCATCATAGCAGACATATCCTCTAGGTTTCCAGAATAGGGAAGGTAATCTTCAATTGAAGTAACAATTCCAACTTCTCCCTTTTGTGTTTCCTTCATCATATATCAGCAAATAATCAATATTATTATTGGCTAGATCGAAGCATTAATTACGGTGGTTTAAAAATAATATAGTGGGAAAGTGTAAAAGCAAGCTGGGTTGGGCCAGCCCATTTTTCTAGTGGGTTGCGTTATTTGTAACTCGGCCTAGCCCAAAACACTAGGCTTAGTGGGCCATCATGGCCCACTTCACATTTCAACAAAAGAAAACACAAAAAGTGTTCAGAAAAGTAGTCCAGTTTGGCCCATGGGCCATTTGGGCTGGGCCGAAAAGGCTCGATTCATTTTGAGCTTCTATTTTTTGAGTTAAATCCAACCAAAAACACTGGGTCACCAAGCCGGTCTATTGGGCTAGGTCAAAATTGACAACTCTAGAAAATAGTATAATATACCTTGTATTTCTCTCTGTATAGTTGCACAGATGTAGCATGGGAAAGGAGGAAGTTATGAATGAGAGTATATGCATCTTTGCACATTTTAGTTGTTTGACATTTTTCAGCGCGAAAATTATCAAAGCCATGCATATAATTAAATATCGCAGTGATTTCTGGCTCGTTCAGTGTTGTCCAATGCTTCACTCTATCTCCATATGTTTTGAATACAATATCACTATAATCCTTGAAATGATTCCTGAATTTAATTTTTTTTATCAAAAAAAAAACACAATGAGAATAATGTAAATCTGTAATATTGTTTTGAATGAGAGAATATAATAGTGAAGGTTGCTTACACAACTGAGCGATTCAAGAAACCACCATTTTGTACAATTGATAGTGGCATATCAAAGTGCAGAATTGTCACGAATGGTGTGATGTCTGAAAAAATTAAATTGATCTCCAAATTTAGTATTATTAATTAATTAACACTTAAGAACAGAATATTGGAGATGAAATTTGTCATTTTTTGTCCTTAAATTTCGTTACCATTTGCTAGTAATTCATTGATCAAATTGTTGTAGAAGTCGAGGCCTTCTTGATTTATACCGCCATTCAAGGTTCCATCTATATACGATGTTGAAAATAAAAAGAAAAATAAGTAATAATTAATTAATTAACTACTCATGTATGCCTAGATTATTTGGTTGATGATCAAAAAAATCTTTAATAAAATTACCGGGCAGTATTCTGCTCCATTGTATAGAGAATCTGTAAGAGTTTATGCCCAATTCCTTCAAAACTTGCACGTCCTCCTGAATATTATTCAAAAAATAAATAAAATAAATTGAAATATAAAACTATGATGTTGATAGATATAGTTTGATCTTTCATATATTTCATATTTTGTTCTTAATTAAGACTTTAGAACTTAGATTTTAGTACTTGAATTGGTAGTTAAGATTATTTTTTTTGTTTAAAGTTGCACTATAAAATGTAAATTAATTTTATTTTCTATTAAGCTTTTTTAACCTCTCGTAATCAAATTTTTAATATTATGGAAAATCTGTTAAATCATTGAAAAATAATGTGCTTTTCAAAATTAGATCACATTAAATACTTTTACTTTCTAAAAAAACTGTAAACGATGGCCCTTAGAATAAACATTATTGAAAAACTACTTAGCAGTAGAGCTGGAAAAATGGGTCGGGCCCGTCGGGCCGGGTCGGACTAGCCCGAAATATGGGAGTGCTTGGGCTAAAGGAAATGAGCTCGTTTTTATATCCGGGCTTTTTAGTCCGGTCCACAAAAGTCCGAGCCCGTGTCGGGCTAGCCCAATCGAGCCATGGGTGGCCAGCAAGACCGTGAATAAAAAAGGGTTGCATATTATTGCTACCCAACCCATATAGAAAAATACAAACAACTCATACTTGAAGTAGGAGAATGCTCCTTGTTTGAACGCCGCCAAAATGCATTGCAGAATACTGAATATGTTCTGGATGCAAAATGTTGAAATAAATGCAAAATATTATTGGAAAATATTGAATGCAGAATGTTACTGGATGCCAAAACGTTGAAAAATATTGTTTCTTAGTTCTTACATGACAGATTTGCTAAATAATCGCGCGCAATGTGGGCTAGCCCGAAAAGCCCACAGCCTGCATAGGGTTGGGCTTGGGCGATAAAGGGTGAGCCTGAATTTCAACCCGAGATTTTTAGCCCGACCCTTAAAAGCCCAAGACCGATGCGGACCGGCCCGATACGGACCGGGCAGCCCATTTTGCCAGCTCTACGTAGCAGCCAAACATTATTTTCAAAATTTTATTAATTTAGAAGATAAAAACAAGTTATCCTCTCCTCTTCAAAACCCTTCGTCAAAATATACTCTATAGGTTAGGTGGCTTTTAACCAACAAGGGTTGGTCCGAACAGCAATTGGGTTCAGATCTCATCCAAGGTCTCGATATCGAATCTTAGATCACACGGGGAGGCAAAGCTGGATACTTGTGGCCAGTCAGGTATATGTTCATTTCCCTTCCTAAAGCACCCAATCAGTGGCGGTCCTAGGTTTTAGTGAGGGGGTTCACTTGAACCCCGATAAAAAAAACTTATCCATTTATCTCTTGTATAAATTTTTTTTATCCATATATCTCCTAGGTAAAAATATTTTGAACCCCCTGAAATTATAATTTTACATTAGGAACCCGAATTTTGCACCCAATTGCACTCAAATACTTCACACAAACATATCTCTAGGCCAATTATGAGTTGTAAAGTTTATTTATTTGAATATGTTAAAGTTATTTTTAATTATATTTTTAGCAATTCATGGCTTTTAAAATTTTTGAACCCCCTATTGGTAGCCAATCACTCCCCTAAAAATATTCATAAAAATATGAAATGGTAACTTGTTGGTGCTTACCTTATATCTCTTATAATGATCGATCATTGTATCATACTTGTCAACATCCTTAATAGTTCCTGTGTTATAAGCATAAGCAAGAGTATCAAATTAAAAGTAACACTTAAACAAGTAGATGGATGGAAAAATCTAATAAGTAAAATAAAAGTCCAGAGCATCTTTGAAGGGTTATACAATTTTTAAAAGCACATAGGGTATTCAATGTTGTCAAAAAGAGTAATTATTCTTGAAGAATATACACTCATCCCTTTATCATATATATGATCAAAATTTAAAAGCACATAGGGTATTCAATGTTGCCAATATCCAATCCCAACCTGCTTGAGCTTTTTGAATTATTTCATCCCATGCAGTTGGTCCTCTCCCTCCTTCATGAACAGATCCTTCTACCTATATTCACAAATAACAGGTTAGAGGTTAAATTATTCGAATTAAAATATTATATGCAACTACTAAAAAAATAAAATAACAATAGAATTTAGAAACAGAAAAATTCATATACTTAACGACAAAATTAGAGAGAAATTTATCGTATTTCCATCTTTAAATTCTCGTGGTTTTCTGTAAGGATAGTGTTACTAAATTGGTATTATTAATAATATTTTTACTTATTGAAAAAAAAAAGGCTAGCTACTAAGCATTCGAACCTGTAGAGCAGATGTTCCAGCTCCAAACAAAAAACCATCTGGAAACGATGATTTACTAACCACATATGGTGAATTTCCTGAAATCATATGCCATTTTATACAATTAAACTTTAATCATTGGAACATTTTATATATGTTGGTTGTGTTAAGGAATTGGAGCAATTTAAAAATGTTAGGAAAAAATAATGTAATTAATGGACAAACCTTGAGCCTCTACAAGAACGTTGGCAAGGAAAACAATGAAGAAAGTTGCGAAGACATTTTTGTAAATTTTTGAAGATGATGAGAACTCCATTTTAGAAACAATATTCTGAACATTAATATCTTGTAGGTATATATACGGAAGAAACAGCAAGCCAAGGCAGGTATATTACAACCTATACTATGATGTAATTTTCTATTTCTAGAAACATTTATATAACTACTCGTGAAAGTCAAGAACTAAAGCTAATCTTCTAATGTATTGGCTTGTTTGATTTCTATTTTTATAAACTGTTTTCAGTTATTGAAAACTAATAAAACTGTTTGGAAAGACATTCTAGAATAATAGTTTAGAAAACTGTTTTTATTTTTCTCATTTTGGGGACTTAAGGGCTTACTTGATTATATTTTAAAAACTGTTTTCTCTTTTTACTAAATTAAAGCTGTTTTTAAAAATCTAGTCAAACATAATCTAAATAAGTGAAACAGAGCTCTTCCTCTTCCTCTCTGTTCTCATCTACAATTTCCAGTTCATGGCAAAAAGAGCTCTTTGATTTTCACTCTCAAACCCTAATCACTTCAACTCCTCTTGCTTCCAAATTGTTAGGGATGAACAAGGAAAATCGCTGATCCCTTTACTTCATCCGTTAAAGAGCAGCAAGGAAAACCCTTTGCTTCAGTCGTTAAAGATCTTGCTTCAGGTAATCCCCTTCGTCTCTTTCCCTCTTCGTCTTCCCCCTATTCGTCTCTTCCCCTCTTGGTCTTCCCCCTCTTCGTCTCTTCCTCTCTTTGATTTTTCTTTCTGTAACTGGTTATTGTAAATACAACAGTTTTCCACTCATCATGTCTCTCAAAATAGGGTTATTGTAACTGGTTAGGGTTATTGTAAATACACCACATATATTATATGATCATTGAGTAGTTGACACAATATCAAACAAATTTTAACTTATATTTTGGTTTCAATGGAAGATGCTATGTTGGTTTTATTTTAGGGTCTCTGACTAATGTTATAGTTTCATATAAGAATAGTGGAGTTTTTGAGCTTAGGAATATAAATGATGACTACAGTTATTGAGCTTATAAACATAAATATTTTATGTTTTCATTTGTTTGATATTGTGAGGTGTTTGTAATCATGAAATATGTTTTCATTTGTACTCACTTGCAACTGTGTTTGATTCATTACTCAGTTTAGCCACAGTTGGATATAGTACTGCTCTGGGTGTAATTCGTGCACAGTGAAGGAGTTTTAGAAAGGGCTTATTGCACAGAAACACGGTCATTTAATCAAGTGAGTTCATTTTTTCCAAATTTATTATATATTATACTTAGTGCTCTTTTCAGAGAAGATGCATTTTTGAGTTACCTTTCAATTAGATGTCTAGTTTTGAGTTCATTTTAACATGTTGTTTTTGCTAAACCTCCCATTATTGAAATTTGAATGTGGTGTGGGACTCATTTTGCTAAACATTCCATTATTGAGAACAATGTGCTATTAAGTTATAAGTGCATTACCTATTGCTTGTAGCTATTTGGCTTGGGAACGCTTCTTAAATGACAAGGTGCTACTGAAAACTTGATTTGGATATTGGGCATTTTGTTTATGGTTGAAGCTTAATCAGCTTGTATTCTATTTTTTTGCATTCTCTTCAGATTGTCATTATTTCATTATGTTTGGAATTTTATCACATAATATTATTAATTATGTGTATTGAGCTTGTTTTCATCAATGTGTATTGAGCTTAGCAACTTCTAGTTTTTCATCAATGTGTATTGAGCTTGTTTTCATCAATGTGTCATTCAGCATGTTTTATTCAATGTTCAAAGAACTAAGAGCAAGTTTGTGATTTCTAAGGAAGTCAATTCTACAGAGCACCGTACAATCACTAGTGCAAAATCAGGAAAAGAATTACACTTTTAAAGTCGGGTGCTCATATATCCGACTTAAAAAGTAGATGCGGTGGCAAACTTGTAATTAATATGGAAAATTTTGTCAGGCACGCATCGTTTTAAGTCGGACAGAAATATATCCGACTTAAAAGGTTAAAACTTTTAAAAAGGTTTAACATTTTAAAGTACGCACTACCAGAATTTCGTGCATTTCCGGCGGGCAATTTCTGGCGGATTTAGTCCGCCGGTATATTACCGGCGGATTCTGGCACGTTACCGGCGGTCTGGATCCCCCAGTATATTACTGGCGGATTTGACAAGGTTACCGGCGGATTTTATTCCGACTGTTAAAATACCGGCGGATTTGGTATATTTACCGGCGGATATATTTTACGCAGAAATTTAAAAGCCAATGCGCCGGTAAATGTCATTACCGGCGGATATTTCCGCCGTTTTTTTTAAAAAATTTCAAAAATCCGCCGGTAATATACGCCATATCCGCCGGTAAAAAGTGCGCCAAAAATCCGCCGGTAACACCTTGTACCGGCGGATATCATTTAAATTTTAAAAAAAAACCATCCGCCGGTATTTTTAATATCCGCCGGTAAGCTAATTTTATCCGCCGGTACCTTCTGCCCGTTGGGAACTACCCGTTGGGATCCGCCGGTATACTTATAATCCGCCTGTAAGCATCATTTCCGGCGGATTTTTGAAACTATCCGTTGCGCGCCTTTCCCCTATATATTCCCACCCGTCCTTCTTCACTCACTCTTCACTCTCTACTCCGAAATCTCTCTCTTTTCTCCTAAATCTCTCTCTTTTTTTCCTAAATCTCACTCTTTTCTCCCAAATCTCTCACTATTTTCTTCTCAATATCTCTCGATTCACTTTTTTTGAAGTCAGTTTTGTTTAAGGTATGTTTTTTAACTAAATTTTGATTGTTTTAGTTAATATTTAATTTTTAATTATGTGTTGTCTAATATTGTTTTTGTTATTATTTGTTTTGCAGTTGATTGGAGTTGCCACTTTGGAGTTGCCACTTTGGAGTTGTTAGTTTGGAGTTTAGTCACTGCATATTCGTTATTAAATGTATTTGTTGGTGTTATTATAAATTATAAGTTTTTTACAAAAATAAAATAAATTTTATTTATTCTGTAATAATTAAATTATGTTTACACTATTTGTATAATAATAATTATCTCAAAATTTTGTGATTTTTAAAATACGAATTATTTTATCTACTATAGATTTATACAAATTCACCACATATGATTTTACCAATACCCCCATTCTATCTAAAAGACACCTCAAATTTTTTAGGGTAAAAATGTCATTACACTCTATTTCTTTTTTTTTTCTCTTTATTCTTACACTCTCTTTCTTGCTTTTCACTTTTCTCTTACACTCTCTTTCTTCCTTTTTTCTCTTTCTTCTTACACTCTCTTTCCTCATTTTCACTTTTCTTTTACACTATCTTTCTTCCTTTTTTTTTCTTTTTACTTTACTTTTCCCATAAATAATTATTCTCTTTCTCTTATCACTTCACTTTAATTCTTTTAACTAAATTTCCAAATTTATACAAACACTACTTTAATTAAAAATTTTGAAGACTACTACTATATAGGGGTGAGCATTGGGCGGGTTCAGGTTCAATATCCGAAAAGTGAGAGTAACCGAGTGGGCCAAATGTAGGCCCATTTCAACCCGCAGAAGGTTCGGTTTGCGTCGGGTGCGGGTGGACACGGTTTCGGTTTGGGTCGGTTGGGTCCAAACGGGTTGGGCCTATTGGGATAGATTGTTGTTTGGATTTTTTTGCTGGGAAAAGCTTGATTTTTTTAAGCCAAATACAATTTTTTTTTTGTCAAATTTGTGAGCCCAATTTGTGAGCCCAAACAAGAAGACTTAATGACTATTTAAATTAGTAATTAATATTTAAAACAAATATCTCTTATTGATAATCTAATATCTAACTTTTATTATCTACTATAATCTACTAATCAACTAAAATAATCAATTGAAACTACGAGATAACTGCACTGATAAATAAAAAACACGGGATAACTGCAGTGATATATAAAAAAACACGGGATTAATATTTACCATTGATATTTATAATTTTTTTTGACAATTTATAATTAATATTTACCATTGATAATTATAATTTTGGAAAACTACTATAAAACTACTATCTAAAAAAACACGTGATAACTGCAATAATCTACTATCTAATATAAAAATACGGGATAACTCCAATAATCTACTAATCAACTCAAATAATCAATTGAAACTATGAGATAACCGCAATGATATATAAAAACACACGGGATAACTACACAAATATATAAAAAGACAAAGGATTAATATTTGTTATTGATAATTAAATTTTTGGAAGACTGCTATAAACCTACTATCTAAAAAACAATAATGTTTAATGATTATTTAAACTACTGATTAATATTTAAAATAAATATTTCTTATTGATAATCTACTATCTCTCTTTTACTATTTACTATAATCTATTAATCAACTAAAATAATTAATTGAAACTACGAGATAACTGCACTGATATATAAAAAAAAACGAGATTAATATTTGTCATTGATAATTAAATTTTTTGAACCTACTACTACAAACCTACTATCTAAAAAATAAGTAGGCTTAACGATTATTTAAATTACTAATTAATATTTAAAACAATTATTTCTTACTGATAATCTACTATATATCTAACAAATTTACTATCTACTATAATCTACTATCAACTAAAATAATCAATTGAAACTACCCGATAACTGCACGGATATATAAAAAACACAGGGATAACTGCAGTGATATATAAAAAAATACGGGATTAATATTTGCCATTGATAATTATAGTTTTTGAAAACTACTATCTAAAAAAACAAGAAGGCTTAATGACTATTTAAACTGATTAATATTTAAAACGCACGCGACAAATATTTGTCACTAATACCTAAAATAGGACAAATAATTGTTACTGATAGATAAAAAAACACGGGATAAATATTTGTTGGTTAAAGTGCTCACGGGGTCCCTTATCTTTATTTAAAGTAACGATTTGGTCCTTTATCTTTTTTTTGTCCCAAATCAGTCCTTTATGTTTTAAATTTTTGACACATAAATCCTTTTCTGTCCCAAATCAGTCCTTTATGTTTCAAATTTTTAACACATAAATCCTTTTTTTTACACATAAATCAGCACTGTTAACGGAAAAAGATTTATGTGTCAAAAATTTGAAAGATAAAGGACTTATTTGGGACAAAAAAAACATAAAGGACTAATTCGTTACTTTAAATAAAGATAAGGGACCCCGGGAGCACTTTAGCCATATTTGTTATTGATAATCTACTATCTATCTTTCACTATCTACAATAATCTACTAATCAACTCAAATAATCAATTGAAACTATGAGATAACTGCACTGATACATAAAAAAACACTGGACAACTGCACTGATATATAAAAAAAATATGGGGATAATTGCAATGATATATATAAAAACACGGGATAGTTGCACTGATATATAAAAAAACATGGGATAACAACACTGATATATAAAAAAACACTGTACTGATATATTAAAACACACGGGATAAATGCACATATTGTTTTTAAATGATACTTTTATCAATTTTTTATTTGAAACTCCTTTTTTATCTACTTTAAATTTTTCTTTATTTTCACGGGGTAATGTTCAAACTATTTAAATACTGTCTAAAAAAATTCATTCCTAAAAAGAACACGACAGCACCTGCCCATATGCAAGTCATCCTCTATATTTTACAATTGATTTTAGATTAATGAGATTTCAAACTAACGTTTCTATTTGAGGTAATCGTATGACGTAACACGATCGGTTCGTGCGGATGCACGGGTATAGTACTAGTTTATTAGTTAAAAACCGAAAATTTTTTAGTTATTTTGTAGTAAAATTAAATACAAATTATTTTAATGTTATTTGATGTTATTAGACGAAATTTTTCATGAAAATAAGATAAATTTTATTCATGGAAATTATTGATGTTATAGAAATTATTCGAAAATAAAATAAATTAAATTGTAATAATTGTTTGTTATTTGCATTTTTTGTAAAAAAATAATTTTTTTAGTAAAATATAATGTTACTAAAAATATATTATCATTTATATATATATTTGGTCAAATATAAAATATCCATACTAATGTGTATTATTCTAATACACGTGATATATGTTGTGTTGTGTATGTTATATTTAAGGAACGTACCCAAAAAAATGGATCGTAGTTGGATGTATGATAGAATATATCCTGGAAGAACTGGGTTGAAACGACGTTTTGTACAAGGAGTCGAAGAATTTGTTCTTTTTGCTAAGCGTCAAAAAGAATTTGAGCGACAAGGTGGAATTAGATGTCCTTGCTCCATATGTGTGTTTCGATCTATAAAAAAGGAAGCTGATATTCGACTTCATTTCTACAATAATGGGTTTAAGCCAGATTATTGGATATGGACCCGTCATGGCGAGGTAGCAGCTGGAGTTCCTGCGGTTGATAATGTTCCTGTCCAAGCTGTAGATCAAGGTCGTCTCGCGTCAAGTCCAGTCGTAGCTTCCACATTAAGTAGTAATCCAATGACTACTGGATATCAACCGCCGTTTGATGTATATCAGGGGATGATATCTGATGTTGTCGGTGTAAATTTGGATTTCGAAGAACCACAATATGATGCTGAAGAAGTTCCAAACGAGGAAGCTCAGAGGTTTTATAGGTTTTTGAGTGAGACAAATAAACCATTATTTGAAGGATCTACAGACTCTAAGTTATCAGTGTGTGTTCGGTTGTTGGGTCTTAAGTCTCAATTTAACGATGTGGAATTGTGCATGGAATACATGACAAAAATGATGTTGGATGCAACCCCTGTTAGGGGACTTTTTCCGCAGAGTTATTATGATGCTAAAAGATTGGTATCGAAGCTTGGTTTAAAATCTATAAGAATTGATTGTTGTGTGTCTGGTTGCATGATCTATTATAACAATGAGTTTGGCATAAATGATGGAGAGTTGCTGCAATGCAAGTTTTGTCAAGAGTCGCGGTATCGTATCAGCAGGAAAGGGACAAGCAAAGGCAAACCAGTTCCAAGGAAAGCAATGTTCTATTTGTCGATTATACCAAGACTGAAGAGGATGTTCACTTCAATGGAAACTGCGGGTAAAATGACGTGGCACTATGAAAATAGAAATAATTCTGGTGAATTACGCCATCCATCTGATGCTGAAGCTTGGAAGCATTTTGATCGTGTTCATCCAGATTTTGCCAATGATCCACGCAATGTTCGGCTTGGTTTATGCTCTGATGGTTTCACACCATATATTCAAGCGTCAGCAACACTGTATTCTTGTTGGCCAGTTATTGTTACCCCATACAACCTACCTCCTGAAATGTGTATGTCTAAACCGTACATGTTTTTAAATGCTATAATACCAGGGCCAACTAATCCAACAGCTGGTATTGACATATATTTCCAACCTTTGATTGATGACCTAAAAAGGTTGTGGGATGGTGTTTTAACTTATGATGCAGCACGAAGACAAAATTTCATGATGAGGGCGGCTTTGATGTGGACAATTAATGACTTTTCTGCGTATGGAATGTTGTCTGGATGGGGGACACATGGTAAGATGGCGTGTCCAATTTGCATGGTTGACAGAAAGGCTTTTACTCTTAAATATGGAGGAAAATCTTCATGGTTTGACTCACACCGTAGGTTTTTACCTACCGAGCATCCTTTTAGAAAGTCAAAATATGCATTCATCAAGGGGAATGTTGAAACAGATGAACCTCCTCGTAGGCTGACACTAGAAGAAGTTTGGAACAGTGTCAAGGATATCCCTCCTGTGGAAGTGGTTGCTGGTGTTGTTTCTTGTTCAGATGGTTATGGACAATGGCATAATTGGACGAAAAAAAGTATTTTCTAGGAACTTCCATATTGGAAAGATAATCTATTGAGACACAATCTCGATGTAATGCATATTGAAAAGAATTTCTTTGATAACATATTTAACACTGTTATGAACGTGAAAGGTAAAACGAAAGACAATGAGAAGGCTAGGAAGGATGTGGATCATTACTGCAGGCGAAAGGATTTGGTATTGGTTCAGCAAGCTAACGGCAGGACGCTGAAACCCAAAGGCAATTATACTTTATCTACGGAGCAAGCGAAAGCAGTTTATCGGTGGATTTCTGAGTTGAAAATGCCAGACGGTTATTCTTCCAATTTAGCAAGATGTTCCGATGTGGATCATGGGAGGTTACATGGGATGAAGAGCCATGATTGTCATGTATTCATGGAGTGCTTACTTCCTATTGCCTTTAGTTCGTTGCCAACACACGTTTTGAATCCACTCATTGAAATAAGTCAATATTTTAAGAATTTGTGTTCTGCAATACTAAAAGTGGATGATCTTTCAAAAATGGAACAAGATATCCCATTTATCTTATGCATGTTGGAGAGAATATTTCCGCCTGGTTTCTTTAATTCTTTGGAGCATCTTACTGTTCATCTCGCATATGAAGCTAAACTTGGCGGGCCTGTCCAATACAGATGGATGTATCCATTTGAAAGGTCGGTTAAATATATATAACATTTAGATTAAAAATTAGATCGATGATTTATATATTAACAAATGATGGATATCATTTTCTAGGTTCATGGGTGATTCAAAAAGATCAGTTAAGAATAAAGCTAGAGTTGAAGGATCGATATGTTCTTCTTACTTACACCGTGAAACAACTCATTTTTGTTCCTATTATTTCAAGAATGAATTTGCTCCTGCAAGTAGTCGAAATGACATGGAAGACGTTGAATGTCCAAGACATCATTTAGCTTTGTCTCTCTTTTGTCTATCTGGTCGTTCGTCTGGAAAAGAGTCAATTCATTGGCTAACAGAAGAAGAGTTAAATTCAGCCCATGTTCATGTTATGATAAACTGTACCGAGGTCCAACCATTCATTGAGTATGTATTTCTCGACCTATCTCTTAATTAAATTAAATTACACAGTAGTTGTATATAACAATTAATTAATAATTTCTTATTAGGAAGTTCTTGTCATCAGAGGCAGTAAGTGGAGACCAATCTTCTGCTCATATTCATGCGCATTTTCCAATGTGGTTTAGGCAATGTGTGTATTCCCTCCCGCCAACTCCTACCAACATACACTTGAGGAGATTGATCTCGTTTAGGAGAGTCGGGAGGGTTTTCTTGCTTGGGAGGAATCTGTTGGTCCATTAAACCGGGCCGGTTAGTAGGTTCTGGTGGTTTGGGCCCGTCTGCTTTCCTAGATTCCATTATTCCAAAATTGGTTCCCGCAACTTCTTCTGAGAGAAGTACTGGTCGCAATTATGTCCCTTCGTCTTCAGAAATAATATATGTTGAGCTGTTGACGCAGAAATTGAACGACCAAGAGAAAAAACATAATGACGAAATGCAGCAGATGCGGGAGCAGCAGGTAGAGTTGCAACGGATAAATGAAGCGCGCTATAAGCAAATGATGGATACTATGGCTCAATACTCGAGGCCATTATGCCATCATCATCATCATCATTTTATCCACCGTAGCAGATGCAGATGCAGATGTAACCGCCCTACGAGATGCAGCAGCCTTACGGCTCTGCATTTCTGCCTTACGGGATGCAGCAGCAGATGCATATGCAGCCGCCCCAGCAGCCGCCCCAACAGCAGTCCCAGCAGCCGCCCCAACAGTAATGCCAGCAGCAGCCCCAGCAGTCCCAGTAGTCCCAGCGGCAGCCCGAGCAACAACAGCAGATCAACAAAGATCTAGACCTCAACATTGAGTTAGAAACATGGTTTAATAACCCGTCTGATCAGCGCTACTATGACTAGCAGTTTTATTAGATCTAGGATATTTTAATATGTATTTTGTAATAAATATTTTAATTCTTGAATGTTTATGCAATTTTTTTATCATTTAAAGTGTTATTCAATTCTCGTTTAATTAACATTTATATCATAAATTTAATTTAATTTTTATTAATTGAATAATAGATTTTTTAATTAACAAATAATAATAATACTATTTTTTAAATAAACGAATTAAAAACTGTTTTAATATGAATTAAAAAATATATTTTAATTAACAAATAATAATAAAATTATTTTTTTAAAATAAACGAATTTAAAACGTTTTTTTTAGTATAATAAAAATAATTACTGGCGGATATGATATATTACCGGCGGAATTTGAATTTAAACGGCAATAGTTTACCGGCGGATTTGTGGCGGTTACCGGCGGAATATCCGCCGATAACCACCACAAATCCGCCGGAGCCTACCGGCGGATTATGCCCCGGTAACCGTTACCTGCGGGTGAATTACCGGCGCCTTTCCAGTGGAAAAAATCCGCCGGTAATGCCCAATTTCCGGCGGAGTTTTGTCATTACCGGCGGATTTTGGCCGCCGGTAATCGCAGAAATTCTTTTAGTGACGATCCTTTTTTTGGTCAAAAAGTTCTGAAAATTAGAAACCCTTGCACGTTTTCTCTCAGTTCCTAACCTCTCGCCTCTCTCTACCCAACTTCACCCTCACTCAACCTAGCCCTCTCCTCTTCATCTCCGTTGCTGTCGCTCAAGAATGGTAGAGCTCAAGAACAATTTGACCAAGGCAAGTACCCACATCATCTCTCTCTCTGTTTCTCTCTGTTTCTCTCTGTCTCTCTGTCGCTCTCTCTCTCTCTCTCGCTCTCTGTCTCTCTCTCTAGGGTTTATTATTGTGTTTACTTTTTATTGAATATGAATTGTAGGTTGGGGATTTAGGGTTTTTGAGATTTTAAAACTTAATTGAGATTATGATTTAGTAGACTCTTTGGACATAGAGTTTTTGTTTTGGAACAAATCTGTATATAGTGAAGTTGTTTGCTGTGTTTATTAGGAGTGATAGGTTCGATATTCAAATAAGGAACATGCTAGCTGAAGAAGTTTTGTATTTTACCGGTGCAAAAGTCGGGTGGTTAGGTGAGGAGCAAAAGCTGATTTTAGCTGCTGGTGGAGGGTTTCCACTTAACCATTTTGGAGAGATATGTAGGAGGTCAGATGTTTTCCACATTTTGGAGAAGACATTAAGTGCATGTCTCAGATGCCAATACTGAATTTTTGGTATTATTTTCTATTAGATTTCAAAATTGTAATACACTATATTTTGATCATTATAATTTGTGAAGTCTTTAACAATAGGTGTTTTGTTTTTTTTGTGACGGAAATAGGTGTTTTGTTTTGAATTGCAGCATATCCCTTTTGAGTTTTGTGAAAGGTTTCGCTCAAAGTTCACTTGGCTCCTTTGAAAGTTTTAAGTAACTACCTTCAAGTGCAGAGTAATATCACCTACATGTTTAGTTTTTTTCCACAATTCATGTTTAGTTGATTTCATGCTTTCATTATTGTAAAGAAAACTCCAATACATCAAGTAGATTATTAAATAAAGAATTCAGCTGCAGTTTTCTGTGATTTTTAAACATTTGTTTTTTGAGATAATAGCAAATCATGCTTCCTTTTAGCTATGCACATAAACAATGGCTATGTTCCAGTTTATAGTTTATATTCATTCAAAAAATGTTTTCAATGCCTCTGTACGATAGGAAAGCTATATGTAGTCATCACAATGAAATAATTTTCCAAACATGATGTTTTATGTTATATAATAGTAAATTAGATTGAACTATTTGATCTAAAATCCCAAATGAATGTTTTCCATTTTAATTTTTATATCATTTTTAAATCATTTCTTACCAACTTTGCAGGATCGCCACTAACTTGGCTATGATTGACGACATTGTTGCTGGGAAAGTCGATTGGAGATTGAAGGTTAGAGTTGTTCACATGTGGAAGGTAACTAACTCCAAGAACCATAAGCAAGTGTTTAGCCTTGAAATGCTTTACTTATTCTACTTGCCAACTACTTTAGTTGGCATTTTAGTTTTACTATAATATTTATGCTAATTTTTCATGTTTCAATTCTGGTGGTACAGACACTCTTAGTTGCCAGCAAGTGTTTAGAGTTGTTCACATGTTTCAATATTTTTTTTAAAAAATAAACACCTTTAAAGTCGGATATTAACGTAATCCGACTTTAAAGGAGTTTTACAGAGGCTGTACACCGATAATTAAAGTCGGACGCTGTTTGTCCCACTTTGAAACTCCAGCTTTCTAAGTCGCCCAGATAGAAGTCGGACTCCCATCCGATTTTAAAAGTCCAATATATCCGAGTTTGAATCTTGTTTTTCCACTAGTGAATTAAGTCTATTTGATCAACAATATTAAATTACTAAATTCTCTTTTGTGCTTGAATTTTGTGGTGACGTTTTAGTCTTTTCGTTCAGATTCGTAAGGCCTGAGATATTTTTGATATGGAGGATTGGGTGATTAGAGTTCATGGTTTTATCATCTTATAACACTCTGCTTACTGAGAGAAAACTCTTGGTTTTAAATACATCATTCTTCACCAAAGTATGCGAGTTTACCTAGACCCTTGGGACAAAGTTTTGTGTTTATTAGCTTTTGTGGTTACACATATTCAAAAGAAGGATGTGTTTCTTGATTTCCATGAAATCTGTTGTTTTTAACTTAGCTTTTATTTGAGTTACAAAATGAAAATTATGATACCTAGTTTTGGCCTTTATGAAGGACAGGTTATAGAACTATTTCTCTGATGCATATGTTTTCACTGAAGTTGTTTTCTATCTTCTTTAAGTTTGATTGTTCAAGTTTACTTTGTAAATGCAGTCCGATTTTTCCACTTATTTTATAAAGTTAGTGATTGAACAGGTTATGAGACAAGCTAAAATGGGCATGAAGGAGTATCAGCTTGAAATCATTTTTCTTCACCACACTTACATTGGTTAGCTTCTCGCTTCTCCATATCTTTTCAGTAGCTTACCATACTTCTTCATTGTTGTTTTTTTCCTTTTCCTCTAAAGACAGATAATCATGATAGGTTTAGACAGTCCTACTTATAGATGATTACTAGGTAGTTATACCATATGGTTTACTTTTATGTACATTCATGTTTCCGCACTATATGCTGATATGTGAATATGTTTTTGATATTGTTGCACCATTGTATATTACAGGCATTGATACTATTGGAAGGGTGAGAGTACCTGATACGTTCTGTGGGATTCTTGGATTTCGACCTTCATATGGTGTTGTTTCTCATGTAGGAATCATACCTGTTTCAACCAGTCTGGACACTGTTGGTCTGAATGATTCAATTACTTTCTTTGGTTTGATTTATCGGCTTGTGTGCTGAAGTGTTTCTTTTATTTTGAATGAATAGTAGATTTATGTTGTATAAAGATCAAATGCAAGTCTGTAACTTATTACTTTAGTTTCGGCATTTTTTAATAAGTTTTTTTTGGTAAGGTTTTTCATTGAGTTATTTGGACACAAAAAATGTTAAAAATAAGCTTCTATCATACAAGCATGGCTCCAAACAGAACAAAATGAATAAGTGAATAGGTTAAAAAAGCAAAAAAAAAAGAATATAGAAGTTAGCAGCGGTTCTTAACCGCCACAATGTTTTTAAAAAAAACTAGTTGTCCTTTAGCGGGGGTTCAAACCGCCACAACCATTCAAAATAAATAAAAAATGGTCAATTAGCGGCGGTTTTTAACCGCCCCTAACCCTAAGCGGGGAAACCAAATTGTTATTTTGCGGCAGTTACAAACCGTCGCTAAATCCGAGGCTGTTTGTGTGACGGTTTCCATAACCGCCGCGAACACACCTCCCGACGCTGAAAACCGTGGCACTTCCGGAACCGCTGTCAGCAGCCAATAACAGCGGTTATAACCGCCGCCGCTGTGCATTTCAACCGCCGACAGCCTTCCTTTTTTGCGTAGTGTCTATCGAAAAACCAAAAACAACGGAGAGCGGGTTATTTTCATCGATGGCATAAGCATAATATTTTGAAACTTAAAATAAGGAAAAACACTGCGATACACATCTACATGCGGGGATGAACAAGTCTCAAAACTTTTCTTTTTCGATAAGCAATGAATCATATAAGGAGCATTATGGGTTCTCAAACCCAAACAACATAAAAGAGTCATACATTTTTTAGGCACTGAATGGGATTATCCTACTAGTTAGAAGTTGTAAAACTATATTGACTACCCACCCTATAAAAAAACCAACTTCACGATAAACACTTAATGTAAGTAACAGAGGTAATACTAGCTTCCTGGTTCCTAAAGACACAACCGTTCTGGGACAGCCAAATACACTAACAAGTAGTCAATCAAATGAGGTGTTTAACCTTCTTGGCCTTCTTTCCAACGCAAGCCTTCCCAACACAAGTGAGATGATCAACAATATTGTTAAAATGAAAAATTGGCGGCTGCATCCAAGGCAAAATCTGAGCCCAAACGTCGACTGCAAACCTTCACTTGAGAAACAAGTGATACGAGTCCTCCCTATGAGCCAGGCACGTAGGGAAATAGCACCTTCCTCGGTAGTTATAACCTGCCTATGAAAGGATGGCACAGATAGGAAGAGAATTGCTCATCAGTCGCCACCCAAAAATCAAGACTTTGGATGGGATTGTGTTTCTCCATATGTCCTTGAGCACTCCTATAAACTCGGTATCATTCCCACCCGCTGAAGTCAGCTCCACCAAGTGACGGTAACAAGAATGAACAAAGAAAGATTTTGAGGCTTCCAACATCCAAGTCAACTTATCCGCCCTATCTTGAATCGGTTTCACCTCGGCAAGAATAGTGCTCAAAAAACTAGCTTCCTCCGCACAAATAGGGTCAGAAACACTCGACCATGGTAACCTCCAATGCCAAACATTATCAACCCACTCTCCCAAAGATGAAATCTTCATCTCTTGGGTCTCACGTCCTGCATACAAATTAGAAAATACCAGATACAACAGTGCATGTCCCAACCAATGATGATGCCAGAAATCATAGATCTTTTGTCCCCTAACCCGTGTCTAATGCACACACCAAACCACCCTATAGGGAAATTGTCATATCCCAATCGCAGCAAATCTCTCCACCACAAGGAGTCCTTAGTTCCTCCAAAGAACTTTGCCTCTGGTCCGTTTAGAAATAACGAAGCTGCATCTCCATATATGTATGATAACAAATCCTTCCAACTCGCATTTCCATCCACTAGAAACCTCCACTTCCATTTAGATAACAAAGCCATACTAAATAACTCAAAGTTTTTGATACCAAGACCCCCTTCCTTATTTGGTTTGAAAAATCTTATCCCAGGCAACCCAGTACATACCTCTATCTCCTTCATTGATACCCCACAAAAAGTCCATTTGGATCTTAATCATGTTATTCAAAACTGAATTAATGAGTGTTACCCGTCTGCCACTAGATAGAATTTTACCCTTCCAAGATGATAACCATTTACGAAGCATATCCAACACTGACTTTCAGATTGCTGGCCGGCTAGTGTTAGCACTCACTAGGATGCCCAAAAATTGGAAAGGAATTGGCTCAGTTCTACAATTAAGGAAGACCAAACCTGCCTCCAAAAAATAAAGCCATAATATTGATACCAATAAGCTTGCTTTGCTTTTACGAAAATTGACCTTCAGTCGCGAAACAAGCTCGAAGCTTCTGAGAAAGGTCTTGATATCCACAAATTATCCCAAGTGGCCGTCCCCATTACAATAGTATCATCCGCAAATTGCATAAGAGAGAACTGCAAGTTGTCATGAACTTAGTAACCCTGAAAACACCCAATATCTACCGCCTTCCCAACCAAAGCAGACAACCCTCCAACCACTATAAGAAAAAGGAAAGGGGACAAAGAATCCCCTAGTCTGATCCCTCTGTGGATTGTCGTTGACTAACATAGCCAAAGAGCTCGAACAAATACATGCATGCATCCACCTAATCCACCCTACTGCGAATCCCTTCCTTTCCATCATGTAGAGCAAGAAGTCCCATGAGATAGAATCATAAGCCTTCTCAAAGTCAATCTTAAAAAGCAGACATTCATCTTTGTTACGCTTTGCAAAATCAACAATCTTATTTACAACCACCACACCATCTAGAATCTGTATGCCTCCTAGAAAAGCTGATTGACAACAAGAGATAATATTTGGCAAGACCCTCTAAATTCTGTTACCCAAAACCTTTGCCAAAATCTTATATAAACAGCCAATCAAACAAATGGGTTTATACTCACCCATACCTTGTGGATTATCATTCTTAGGAATTAGAGCTATGAACGAAGCTGTAATTGCCTTGGGCCGGGTTGCTTTTGAGTGAAATTCATTAAAAAATGCGATAATGTCGTCTTTCAAAAAATCCCAACACTCCTTAATGAATCTAAAGTTGTAGCTATATGGACCCGGACTTTTATCTCTATCACAATTCCACACACTCGTCCTAATCTCCATTTCGGTAAACGGCTCCATCAACGTAACATTATCTTCATGAGACACCTTATTGAACTCGAGACCGCCAAGGGTAGGTCTTTTAGTCATCGGTTCTTCAAAGCAGATCTCAAAGTGCCTCTTAACCTCATCCTTAACCGAACCAACATTTTCAATTAGATCTCCATTATCGGCCAGCAACACAAAATTCCCCCTCCTTCTTATATATTTCATAAGAGAATGGAAATACTTAGAATTCATATCCCCTTCTTTGATCCATCTGGCCCTAAACTTTTGAGCCAAAAAGGTAACTTTTAAATTAAGTAAACCTTCTTTTAATTAGATAAATAATTTTGTTTTTCTACATAATTTTAGAGAAGTTATCTAATCAAATTTTTTATTTTAATTAATAAGTTACAAATTGGTGATATATATAAATAGGCAAAATTAAATATAATAACACAATGGAGATTAAAATTGGATAGTTAAATTAATATTTTTGGTTACAATTGTCGCAATTCTGATCGCGGCGTGCGTCCGAATGATTGGAAACTACGTTCCGAATGACGTGGAGTCGCCATCATCGTTTACTTTTTAGGGAAAATGATGGAAAACATATTCATGGTTCGCGAGTCGGTTATGCGTAGGGAATGTATTAGCACTCTCACGACACTCGTTGAAAAATGTACCTCTGAAAATAACATTTGGTCTAGGAAACGTTGAGAATAGGATCTTATTGCTTACACGACTTAATTTTGTATTTCATGGGATATAGGAATAAGCTTTCATTCTTCAGGTGTCAGTTGACCTCTTTGCTTCAAGCAATGGAACCCAGGTATAAGTCAATAAAATTTTGTGCTCCTTGTTATCCTAGAGCAAGATGGACGAATGAGGACACTACTGATGGTGACCTTAAACACAAGGGAGTTCTGGTTACATAGCCTTGTTTCGTTTTTCTTTTAGTAATGTTTTAATTGCTTTGTATGTGTGTTTTAGTCCATTATCCCTAGAGCTAGCAAAACGGGCTACCCGGTGTTGTGTAAAAATGTGTGCACGTATACATAGTCCAACAAGTAGTACAATGATAAATAGAGATCGTTCCCACGAGGATTGCCGTTTAAAAAGTGTTTAATGTGGTTAGTAAATTAGTGAAGTCAAATAAAGTAACACAAGTTTTTGGAAGAATTTTTAAATAACAAGTAATAAAGGGATGTGAAAATCAGAGTTGGGAATGAGTTGGAATGTGTTCACCATGTAAATTCACTTTAGTGTACTAATGCTGCATCTAATGTTGCATCTGATGCTGCAGCAATAGATGCTGTCGCCACAGTTGCTGTTTTGTCAAACACTTTCACTAGGATTTGGCTACAAGAGTCTATGTCTAGACCCTAAACAGGTATACCCTAGGCTACTTACGCACCCACAGCATTCATCTTATGGATTTTGCCCTCCTATGTCTAGGGTTTAAGCAATGAGCATTAAAGTGTCCTTTAATACTCACTATTCATATTATCTTTTGAGATCTATTTGCAAACCATGTCTGAATCTACAAATGCTACTTAAAATTAGGTGGCCATTCCTAACTTAATATGGAAATATTAAGTTCACAAAAGATAAATTGCTAAAACATCAAATACACTTCATTAAATGCACTAAAGATTCATTACATAGATCCCAACATTCCAACTATGAGTATTTAACTCATAATGAGGGAACAAGACAATAAAAACAACTTAAACATAAATGCTAAAGTCATAACTAAGAAAGACAAGGTAGAAATTATACTAAATATGAAGAACCGAAGGTAGACTCCAAAGTTTGAAGCTTGGGGAGACGAATCATCTCCCAAAATAGAAATTCTCCAAGTATTGTCGTTGCTGCAGCAACACTTTCAGCAATGATCTTCTTAATTTGTTAATGAGAGGTAGCTTCGGTAAAAATGGTAGAAAGCTATTTCTAAACATTCTCCTTTCAGGCCTAGCATGAGAAAAGTGACGAGGTAGGCTCCCTTTATATAGTACTAGGGTACATGATCCAAGAAACCCTAAATTTGGGGCGCCCCATGTCCTTATGCGTGACCAAAACTACATGTGCCCAAGAAAAATGTGGAATATTCGTTGTTCAGGTGCTGGCATCCTAGGTAGTGCGCTTGTCCTTGGCTATTTTAGCGCTTCCAGCATTCTCTCTCATCTTGCGCAAAAATGCATTGCTGTGACAACGGTTGTTGTACCAATTGAACACACAATCAAAGCACACAAATGGGCACCTAAGTGCCAAACATTTATAATTCAGAAATGCAACCTTCTCTATCCAAAATATGATATTTAAAACCATAAACCAACTAATTAATTGAGAACATACAATGAATTAAACTCAAGAATGCATAAATAACTCCTATAAATAAGAGTTATCATCCGGCCCGCATCGGGCTCGGGCTTTTATGGGCTGGGCCAAAATGTCCGGGTTGAAATCCGGGCTTAATTTTTGTGGCCCAAACCCGGCCCTATCCGGGCCGCAGGCTTCTCGGGCTATCCTGCATTATATGCGATTTCAATTAAAAAATATTTTTTTAGAAATAAAATAAAAACACCAACAGTACAGTAGCATTAGAGTTCAAAATGCCAAATTGATTGATCATTATATAATAGACTAAATTACACCAGAAGTCCTTTAAGTTATTTAATTTTAATAAGTTGGTCCTTTAAGTTTTTTTCGTACCACTTAGGTCCTTTAAGTTATTTAATTGTAACAAGTTGGTTCTTTAAGTTTTTTCGTACCACTTAGGTCTTTTAAGTTATTTAATTGTAACAAGTTGGTACTTTAAGTTATTTAATTGTAACTTTTAAAGGCCGAATAACTTACATTTTTCAACCCTAAATTATTACAACTAAATAACTCACAGAACCTAAGTGGTACGAAAAAACTTAAAGGACCTAAATGGTACGGAAAAAACTTAAAGGACCAACTTGTTACAATTAATTAACTTAAAGAACCTCAGGGTAATTTAGCCTATATAATATAGGCTTAAATATATGTTTGGCCCCTGCAAATATGGCCATAATCCATTTAGGCCCCTGTAAAAAAAATTAAAATGGCTCTTGCAAATATTAAGGGTTTACAGTTAACCCCCTTTGTAAACTTTTCGTCCAAAAAAATTGACATGGCTAACGGAGCTGACGTCAGCGTGACATCATCAATGATTAACAAAGAAATATTGAAATGATTCTGTCCCGCTTCAGACTGTTCCAACAAAAGGGAATAATTAACAGAGAAAGATTGACACGATTCAAAAATGATAATTTTTCTCTATTAATCTTTCTCTGTTAATCATTGATGATGTCATGTTGATGTCATCTTCATTAGCCACGTCAGTTTTTTTGGATGGAAAGTTAACAGAGGGGCTTAACTGTAAACGCTTAGTATTTGCAAGGGCCATTTTAAAAAAAAAAATTGACAGAGGCCTAAATGGATTATGGCTTAACTGCCCAAGCCCTATGTTTTTTTGGGCTAGCCTGGCCCGACGGGCTCGGCCCATTTTTCCAGCTATTATGTGAAATATTTGAGAAGCCTTCCTTAGAAATTCTTGATCTCCATTTCATGTTCTAATTGCTTGATTGGTGTTCAATAAACATGATTATGAATGTTATTTTTTTCTGCCTGTTGGGACCACACACACCACTTAAATGGACTTTGGCATTAGAACAATTGGGGAAGATTAAATAAAAGAAAAAAAAGAATTTGGTTCCCGTGGTGACTCTTACCGCATTTTGTTTACCGGAGAAAAGTCTGTTAGGCTATTAAGAAAAAAAAGCAAGAAAATTAAAGAAAAAAAAGAGAAAAGAATGAAAGAGAAAAAAAGTAGAATTTTAGTCTAACACCCCCCTTTGAGTTCATAGGTTACTAGGGAAATATATACTTTGAGTACCCTTTTGAGATTGAATGGCTACTTAGAAACAAAGACACTCCTTTGAAGCCAAGTGTGACAATTACTTTGTTTGCATATGTGTGGAGGACCCAAGTAAATTTGCTGGAAACCTTTGCCTAAATTTTTTTTTTTTTAAGCAACAGGCAGGAGGCCCTAATTTATTAAAAAAATAAAAATAATACAAAAAGCTCAAGGGGGGACTAGGCCAAAACCCTTGTGAATAAGGACAATAAAGAGAGTCTTACAAAGACCTCTAAACTAAACAACCTAAGACCACAATCAAGTCACCACACTCCAGACCACCGGCGTCGGGACCTCAGCCATCAACGCGAAGTCGTGCCACCGGCCAACACCGAGACAACACCTAGCTTGATCGAGGAAGTCGAGCCACCAACCACCCCCGCGGAATTGCGCCCCCGGCCAACACCGAGGCACAATCAAGTAGAACCGCGAGCGACAGGGAAAAAGGCCCACACCGAAATGGGGGGAGGCGAGACTACGGGTCCAATTTCGTGACGACAACCACCAGTGCCAAACCAGAAACAGTCAGCACCTACGAACCACCGAAACGGTCCCAAACCAAAGACAGTCAGCAACAAATTGATCTGAACAGCAACAATGCCATAAAAATGCAATCTGAACAAACCCAAACCAGAAAGAGAAACCCAGTCACGATCCAGTCACGATCCCAACCAGTCCCGAACCATCTCAACGAAGCCAGAACCAGGCCTCCACCGACCCAAACCACACGGGTCACCTCAAACCCGACCCAGAAGGAGGAGGAGGTTCAGGCGGCGGAGGTTCAGGGATAACCATCGCTGGGGGAGGGGGAGGATCCAACGGGTCAGGGACAGCCACTCGCACCCACCAACCAGCGGCATCAGATGCGACCAACAAACTCCACCCGACCCGAAGCGAAGGAGAAGCCACTGTTTCCGCCCAGTCCGCGACCTTCGCCGAGGGAGGGGAAACCACCAACGCAGCGTTCGCGACCTTCGCCGAGGGAGGGGCAACCACCACCGAAGCGTCAACCAACAACGAAGCGACGATCGCCGCCGCCTCCGGAAACAGCATCATGTCGCGATCCTCGTTTGATTCGCGAACCGCGGACTGCCGTTCAACCACCTGGAGCAGATCAGAGGGTGCGCCAGCCATGGCGGCCTCCGCCGCGGCGCTAGGGCGCCCAAAGAAGACCAACCCGTCGCACGGGTTTTTTGAGAGCCACATTATCAACCTTTGCCTAAAATTGAAAAGATAAGTAATTGATCTCTAACTCGATGTTTTTATTCCTCAGTCTATCTTATTTGCACTAAAGTTCCAATAGGTAAGTCCATACAAAATTGAGCAAGAATATCCTTGGATATCATAAAACAATTTTGGATCCGTGTGGTTGAATTAAAAGAGGATGATTATTACTCATAATGTTCAAAGATTATTGTCCTTATTCATGGAAGGGAAGTGGAAGACTAAAGGAGCAATCAGAAACACGTACTACCCACTTGTAATAGTCATTATGGTCACAAAACTTGGAATACAAAGGGCTAGTTTTTCCGTGGATCTTTAGCAATTAGGGTTGAATTAGGTTCTGAATAGAGGCCTAGAAAGCCACGGAATTCATCATCTTCCTCTCAAGTTTCTCATAGCAAACCTTTGTCTTTCTTTAGCTTTTGTTCAAGTAACTTTAGTTTATGAATAAAATTTAGTTTTCTCTTTCCTCTTCTCTTCATTTTTTAATATTTATTTATTTATTAAATGTTTAATTTGAGTTTTGTTTTTTACATTTCAATCATGAGTGAGTAGATCATTTAGTCTCGGGATTGTGAGAATAATCCAATGGTAGATCCCTTATAATCCCAAGTCTATTATCTATTTTATGGGGTTTTGTATTTCAATTCAATCTCATTATCCTTCAAATTCCTAATTATATAAGACATTAAATGATGAACTGGAAGCTGGAGTTTGGTGTTGGAACTATGAGTTTGGACAAGAGGATCAAATAATGAAAATAGTTTTGAGTCTCTTAAGATAATAAAAAGGTATTATGCTTAATGGGTTTTCCTAATAATCAACCATGAAAATAGGCTTGATTGTTAATTCGAAACACATTTTTGTACTTTGAAAGAAGACATTAGTTACAATTGGTATCCTGACTTTGAAATGCTTTATACCCATAATGTAGAAAAGATTGGTGTTATAAATATATCCTCTGCGTTTTACTATTTCTGATTTTTCTTTAACAAAAATGATCTTTGCCAATATTCAATCATTTTAGCTAATCGTCATAATGAGAAGAAAATGGTAATCAATACTAAGTCCCTGTGGATCGATATTTTTACCACGTGATAGAACCCTGAACTTGCGGCCTATCACATACCTAGCTTGTAAATATTTTAGACACACGACAGTTCAATAAAACTTCTATTTTCAAGCATCTTTCTTTTCCCCTTATGTTATGCATAGCCTTAGATTCTAGATTAGCTTATTCATCTCTCGCGCCTAATCCTAACGCTCTTTGGAGCAGTTAGAGAGCCCATAACTAAGGAACAAAGTTCTTTCCTCAGTGTAATTCTTTAATGAAAGAATTTGCAAGGTCTAAGCACTTAGAAGCGATTTGCAATCCTCAGCTAGATAAAATTTTTACAACACTATGAAATTTGAGACAACCTTTCGTTCTCATCATAATAATCTATAATTACTAGATATCTTAATCTTATAGGTGGGAAATTTTAAAATATGCATAACAAAATTCTTGCAAAAGGTTAGATTCTTGTTAGCCTATCAAAAATACACAAAATATTGTTAGACAAGTAATTAAAATAATTATGTGGAATTACTTCATAGAAATTATCATCTTGAGCATGATAAATACAACCTTCTCAATTCTGAGATTTTGAAGCTTAGGAAAATGTTTGGAGCACTTCTATCAACCACTTCCACTTTTCATCTTCCAATGTGTCAAGAACTCTGTATTCATAGATCCTCCACTACATGAGCTCCAAACACAAAACATTAAATATCAACTTCAATTTCTGTTAATATTAACCATAGAACTTACCAGTTTTGCATGCAGAAATTTTGCATAACGAAACTGTCACACCCCGATAATTTCTAACTTGTAGAAATCACCGAAGTGCACTACTGGCATATATCAGAGTAACTTCCTTTTTAAATACTGAACACATACTAATACTCGATGCTAAAAACCCATCAAGTTCGCTTACATAGCTTAACATAAAATACATAAAGCGTTCTTACACCACTCAACTAGTGTTCAGTACCAAAATAGAAAGTCTGCGGAAGCGATTTACAACTTATAATACAAATCGTACCATCGTACATCTATGATATTGAATGAAAATACAGAGGTACATAATATAACAAAATAAACAGCGTCGGCAACTCCTCAAGCGTCTCCATGACCATGCCTCACCGTCTTCAACTTAGCCTGCAACTCTGAAAAACAACATGGAGTGGGTGAGACAACTTGTCTCAGTGAGTTCTATCGAGACCCCTTACTAACTCTCTCTGTTCAATTATGCTGGATTCATTATTCTTGATTCGTAACTCATAGTCTTAATATTTGACTATGTGGCTAACATAAACGTTGTCCTCTTAACCCTCATAAGCAGTTACAAGAGGCAACACATAAACAATGATTTTTAGCGTGTCACCGGTCACTTGGGAAAATAAGCTCCCGGTGAACCCATTCCACTAATCGGCTGGATCCCTCATGGGGCCTAGGTTCATAGGGCTCATGAATTCCCCTCCCCTAGCACACTAAACTGAAATAGGGTCGTCACCCTAACATAACGTATATTGTAACACCCCATTTCTACCCGGTAAAAAAATGCCAAATCAGAGTTCATAAAAATCTTTTTCAACAAACAATGGAGTGCCACATTTGCTTGGTGAAAGCAATCGACGGGTTAATTCGTCCTTGAAAACAGATACATAGCGCTTTCGGATAAACCGATAAAACAACCTTTTAGTCTTCAAACTAATTCTTCTTTAATTACTACGCAGCGGATTCATAACAAGTTAATTCAAATAAACGTGGCGTCTTAACAACTCAAGACAGCTCAAAAACAACGACGTAACAACTTAAAGTTTCAACAACGAAATAACATAGCAACAATATTAAAACGTGTGTTCATTCCCCCGAGTGTTATATATCAGAGCGACGACACCGACTCGATCAAACGAAGGTGAACAGCCTTCATTCGTGATTACCTGCACGTTACCAACATCGGGGTAACATTCAAACAGAAGGGGTGAGATATCACACTATATAATCAGACATATGAAAAACAAAATGTAATTCAGGTCATAGCATCAATTCATCATTTAACAGCAGTCAACATCATCTCAATCACATAGGTATGCAACATGGATGCGGAATGTGACTCAACTCAGGGCCACCGCCCTATAATGCATGTGGTACCATAATCCAGCCAATAAATAAAGGCATTAAAATCGTAACATCATTTTATCATAATTTGCCAGTCCAGGCCATCATGTTTTGAGCATAGCTCCATCGTAAAAATATGCTATGTATGCGACGCTATGTAAATGCACAACCAATAAACAACGATTACATAGCAACGCAACAACATCAGAAATCATCGTTGGCCATAGGCCTACAACATAGCACCTGCCAATAAATAGAGGCAATTCAACTTGGTACACCATCATCAACAATAATTAGCAACTTAGCAGCTTTCAACATTTTTGGCAACACATCAACAACTTAGCAGCTTTCAACATTTTTGGCAACACATCAACAATTTAGCAACTTTCAACATTTTGGCAACTTTGGGCCTAATTACATATTCAACATCAACACATCATTCCAAGCATCAAATGTGAAATTCACGTTTGGGCAGCCAAACTGGCGCCCTTTGGCGCCCATGGCGCCCAGCATAATGATCGGGCAGCCAAACCGGCGCCCATGGCGCCCAGCAACACAATCGGGCAGCCAAACTGGCGCCCTTGGCGCCCATGGCGCTCAATTATAGAGATAGAACCCCACCCTTACCTTAGCCTTGAAGAATTCTAAGTCTTTGGCTTGCCCTAGCTCTCTCTCCTTCTTCGCGTCGTCCTCTCTCTTCTCTTCTCTCTAATTCTTATTTTTTGTTCCTTCGAAATGAGCAAAACCCTAAATAATGCCTATTTATACTTTAGTTAATTTTATGGGCTTTTTCCTTAGCTAATTCGAGTTACATCATGGGCCTCCCTAACACTTCTCATTTTACTACTCCCAACCCTAACAATAGGCCCACATATACTAGCATTATTATTATTTTATTATTTTTCTACCAATTAAATTCCCAAACAATTCAATTAAATAATTAATTAAATTTTGGGGCGTTACATATATATTTTAATATACCTGAACATGAACATAACAATGATCCTTGAACATAACGATGAACTTATACAATACAATGGCATTATTCTTAACATGATCTTATCATTAGGTGATCTCACACGGTACTACTAACGTTCTCAACTTAACTTATAACTATCCATTACCTAGTCCACATCATAATGTATCGCCCACACTCAACATTATGGTAACCTAGCTTAGTCACAATCAATCTCATAACGTCAACGTGATTCGGAACATTAACTAACATCAATCACAGTCAATTTCATGGCAATGGTACTAACATCAATGGGTGAGGTTGGGGAAAGGATTAGAAAGCAATTGGAATCGTTCGGAACGGTTTAAAACACTTTTTAAAAGAGGTTACCCGAAGGCCACGCACGATCCGTGCGCAGGGGCGCACGACCCGTGCGTGTTTGAAAGACTTAAGAATTTTCACTCTGAAGGGAACGCACGATCCGTGCTCCTGATGCGCACGATCCGTGCGTTGTCTAAAAATCCACCCAGGCTCTCCTGCGAATAGCCAGCACGGTCCGTGCTTCCATAAGGCACGATCCGTGTGTGTTCAACAGTAGCCCAGATTTCAGTTTTTCTTACACAACGTCGTTCCGTTCCGATTCTGATATACTTTCCGATCGACACTCCCACGTCAAACGCATACAAATACGGTCAAACACAGTCCAATCAATCATCATATAGCAATCAACAATTCATAATTTACTTAATCGATCACCCAATTCAACAATTGGAACGATGTTTTCATAAAACGATTTATACCGGTTTTTCATAAGTTGCGAGACTCAACTCAGAACACCAAACACATGATTATAAATTCCTAGTGAGTATAGAACTCACCTTTTCGTGACGACAATACACCCGACACCGAAACCTCGCGAACACGGACGAAACGGAGACTCACGAACTCGCCCGGACTCACTCCAACTTACTCACAACTGAAAACCCAGCTCCCAATTGATTGTACTCTGAACCTAGAATCTGAAGTGCTCCCTAGGTTGATTCAACTCGTGATTTAGGGACTGAAGTTGGTCCTAATGCTCACCCATCTAACATGCAATGGTTCAGATTTGGTTGTTTGGGTAAGTGGAGCTTGTTTTGTCCTCCAATGGTGATTTATGGTGGAGGAGGGGGATGATTTCGAGTTGGTGATCAATGGAAAGAGGAAGGTGAGCTGGTCAGTTTGGTATGGATAGATCATACATGCACTGCACTTTGAGGAACTCTCCTCTCCTCTTCTTCCCTCTCCCTCTCGCGTCTCACTCTCCCTTTCTCCCCTCTCAGGTTTTCAATTCTAACAAAATGGAATGAATGAAAGAGTGGCTTGGTGTGTGGCTCAGCTGATCACTTAAAGGGGTATGAAATTACCCTTCTGCCCTTCAGTTACTAATCCTCCCCCCCATGACTTCTATTAGCTCTAAGCATCTAATTCAATGCAATTATTTTTTAACTAAACACACAATTTGCATCACTCATAATTCAAACAAGTCATTTTTCAAATCATTTTATTTTCAATCATTTAAATAAATCACCAAATATTATTTCATGCCAAATAATTTAAATAACAAAAATAGGGAATGTTACATTCACCCCAACTTTTTAAAAATTTTGTCCTCAAAATTGGACTAAATATACCTTTCGCCGAACCATCATCAGTTTTGCCTTTCTGAGCGTTCAACACATATACCCGGAAAATTCTTGACAAAAATCAGAGTTTCAAAAACATTTTTCACTACACCCACAAGGGATGCTACATTTACACCGTTTAAAACATCGCACGTCAATAAATAAAATTCACCATTAAAATAGTACGACACATAACAGTAACTCCATCACCATGCAGCGGAATAAAAATAAAGGGTTCAACGAATAATCGCAACATCACCATAAAACTTCAAAAATTAGAATAATAGAGACAACTAATAAAACTAGCGTTCATCCCCCCCGAGTGCAACGTATCAGAGCGACGACACCGACTCGACTAGCGAAGGTAGACATGCCTTCACTCGCAATCACCTGCACGTTACCAACATAAGGGTAACATTCAAAAAGAAGGGGTGAGATATCTAACATTATAATAGCATATATGATAGGCAATATGCTAGAGTTACGACAACTATATCTTCCGCTTCACAACAACATCAAATTACAAATCACCAAGAATTATCACCAACAACATGAGTAAGTATATGAGATGCAACCCACACCAACGGGTATATGCATGTGGTACCAATCATCACCAATAAAATAGCCAATAAGGGCAACATCACCTGTATGAGCATCACCATCATCACCTATAGCTCCAAGGCCGAAGCCTTCATCACCAAAACAATGCATATGGAATGTATGAGACACCATGACCAATGCACCAGAGACAATCAACAACAATAGTCATCTATGTGACACAATCAACACCAATATCAACAAATGGTCATAGACCCATCACCTATCACCTTAGCCAATAAAATAGGCACATCACCTGTTATATCATCACCAATACACCTACACCTATAGGACAGTCCAACAACCTGACCAACAATCACCGACCCCAGAGACACCAATAAATTTACAACATCAATGGCAACAACAATTTTACGACACCGAGAACAACGACAATTTACACCACCTAGAACGACAACAACTTTACAACACCATTGCCAACGACCATCGGGGCAGCCACCCAGGCGCCCCAAACCACCAAAAAATGGCGCCCTTGATGGCGCCAGCAAGCCAACAACACAGAAAATGGCGCCCAGCAGCAGGCACAGACATGGCAGGAACTGGCGCCCAGCAACAGGGCGCCAACAGGCAACAGCCACACACAGGAACTGGCGCCCAGCAACAGGGCGCCTAGCAAGCAACATCATTCAGCAGGAACTGGGGCCCAGCAACAGGGCGCCTAACACCACGGGGCAGCCACATGAGGCGCCCACTGCAGCTGTCTCCATAAATTCGACTGCAGTTGTCTCAGTAAATTCGACTGCAGTTGTCTCAGTAACTTCGACAGCTTCTGTTTCAGTAACTTCGAAAGCTTCTTTCTCAGCAACTTCGACAGCTTGTCTCAATAACTTCGACAGCTTCTGTCTCAGCAACAACAGACATGGCGCCCAGGAGCAGGGCGCCTAGCACAACAGCAACAAAACAGACATGGCGCCCAGGAGCAAGGCGCCTAGCACAACCGCAACACAAACTGACATGGGACCCAGAAGCAGGGCACCTAGCACAACGGCAGCAACATCAGACATGGCGCCCAGGAGCGGGGCGCCTAGCACCACAGCAACAGAAACAGACTTGGCGCCCAGGAGCAGGGCGCCTGGCACAACAGTAACAAGGCAGACCTGGCGCCCAGGAGCAGGTCGCCTATTCCAACAACCAAGACAACAACAACACAACACCAGCACAGGACCAAGGCGCCCATGGCGCCCAGGGAACAGAACACGCGCAACAACAACAAACCCCATGTGCCCATGGCGCCCAATACCAAGACAACAACGACGCAACAACCATCAAACACCACATATGCAAACACAACGTCACCAATGGCGCCCATGGCGCCCAAGAACATATTTTTCAGATTTTCACCATGATAAATCACCAACACCAAATTGCAATAAATCACTAATACATACAAAATCACCAAACAATTATCTTTCAATCATCAAACAACATCCTAAGGGTAACATAGAGCCTATCTCCCACATAACCCCCATCATACACCCTATTATAAGGATAGAACCCACCCTTACCTTAGGTTTTCCGAATACATGATCCTCTTGCACGAAGACTTCAAAGAACCACAGCAACAAAGCTCCTCCCTTCTTTCTCCTTGGTTTCGCGCCGTTTCCTCTCCTCTCCTCTTCGCAAATCGCTTTCTCTTTCTTTTCTCCAAGAATGCGCAAAATGATTCCTAACCCTAGCTAGTGCTCTCCTTCATGCGCCTAGGCCCTTGGGCTCTTGGATCACGGGCCCGCTTCTACTATTCAACTTAATCACTAGACACCACTCCCTAATTTAAATAAAATACCTTATAATTATTTTAATATGACTATACTAATAAAATACCTAAATAATTAATTAAATAAATAATTATTGGGCGTTACAGTGTCGTTCAAGACTATGGCATGATTCAAAGTGAAGCTGATCACTCTGTCTTTTATAAGTTTTGCTCTGACGAATGTATTTATCTGGTTGTCTATGTCGATGATATTGTTATTACAGGTGATGAACATGATGGGATTGCAGGACTTAAACAACATCTAGTCCACTACTTTCAGGTCAAAGATCTTGGGAAGTTACGATATTTTCTTGGCATTGAGGTAGCTCATTCTAAGGCAGACATTGCTATTTCTCAGAGAAAGTATGCTTTGGATATCTTAGAAGAAACCGGCGTGCTGGATTGCAAGCCAAATGACTCTCCTTTGGATCCTAAAGTCAAGATTCCTACCGGATCAGGGGGAGTCCTTTTCGGATCCAAGAAGGTATAGGAGGCTAGTTGGGAAGTTGAATTACTTGACCATAATGAGGCCAGATATTTCATACGCTGTTAGTGTGGTGAGTCAATTCCTAAGTTCCCCTTGTGACAGTCATTGGGATGCCGTGGTTAGAATCTTGAGGTACATCAAAGGAGCTCCTAGAAAATGTCTTGTTTACACAGATAGAGGTGATTCAAATGTTGTCGCTTACACAGATGCTGATTGGGCTGGTTGTCCCTTTGATAGAAGGTCCACATCTGGGTACTGTGTTCTTATTGGTAAAAATCTAATTTCATGGAAAAGTAAAAAACAAAATGTTGTTGCCAGATCCAGCGCTGAGGCTGAATATCGAGCTATGGCACTTACCACTCAGGAGCTTATATGGCTGAAACATCTTCTCCAACAGTTGCGCTTTTGTAAAATAGGCACTATGAGCGAACCAAACACATTGAAATTGATTGTCACTTTGTGAGAAGATTGTGTCCGGTGACATTGCTACTTCATTTGTTGGTTCTAATGATCAATTGGCAGACATCTTCACAAGCTCTTCGGGGACCAAGGATAACCTACATATGTGACAAGCTGGATGCCTACAATCTATACGCTCCAGCTTGAGGGGAAGTGTTAAGATATGTTGTAAATAGTAGTTTTATATGTATTCGGCCCAGACCTGTTAGGTTTTTCCTATTTAAACTCATTAGTGTTTGTACTCATTACACAGAAATATACAATTAATAAGACAGAACTACAGCTACTCTGTAGTCGCAGACGTAGGCAAAGATTGGCCGAACTGCGTGACCAATATCGTGTCTCCTATTCCTTTTTTCTACAAATTTCAATTTCAACAGACAGGGTTTTAGATCCAGTGTTTCGCAGGGATTATCCAAAAATCATGAGAAAGCTAGTTGGGAATAGGCTACCTAGATTCACTGAAAAGGAAATAAAAATGATCAAAGGAAGCACAGATTTTATTGGAGTCAACTATTATAGTTCTCACTTTGGTAAACACGAACCTAACAGAACAAAGATTGATGATGCAAACAATTATGATTCCTTATCTTTAGGACTTGGTAAGGTTTTTCCTAAAAGATAGACATTATTTTTATATGTAAGAAAAAAAATACAACGATCACTTCACTAATTTTTTCTCATTTATCCAATTTTGTAGATTTTAACGCAGAAGGAAAACCTATTGGTTACAAGGTAAGAGAAAAAATGATTATAAAAGTGTTGTATGTTAATGGATTAATTAAGTTAAATGTTTTTTTATGATATTTTGTTCAATGTTTTTAGGAGCCACATGGTTAGAGCTTAGTCTATCCAGAAGGATTATATAACGTCTTACAATACATTAAGAAAAAGTACCATAATCCCAAAAATTACATTACTGAAAATGGTTAGTGTTATACCCTAATTTTGCCCGGTCTTTTTTCATAATCGCTTTAACCCCGTGTCATAAGCCCATTGCATTTCAAACACTGTTTTGCTTCTAATCTCGGACCAGTTTGTCCAATTGGGCCTATGCCCAACCTTTTGGGCCTGATTTTGTTAGCTTGCCTAATTGGGCTTACGCTTAGCATTTTGAACCAGTTTTTTAAATGGGCTTATGTCTAATGTTTTAGTCATTTGTCTAAATTGGGCCTATGTTGAGTTTTGATTGGGCTTGGCCCAATTTAATCATTCTCTTCCATTCCGACCAAAAACAATAAATCTGTCCAAATAGAAGTTTACAAATATCCCAAAAAAATATTAAATAAAATCAGAATTAAAAATAATATTTACAATAATCCAAAAATCTAAAAAATACAAAATAATAACCAAAAATATAAAAAAATAAGAAAAAACGAAAATTACAAAAAAAATGAGAAAAAGACAGCAGCTGCGCCTCTCTTCTTTCTTGCTCTCCTTGGTGAACAAGCCTTCTCAACCCTAATTCAGCAACTTGGTGAGCAAGTTTTCAACTCTAGGCCCATACCTGAAATTGGAAAACAAATCAAATTAGAATCAGAAATTAATTTCCGAAAACCTGAAATTTGCCTATAAAAACAAGCTTGAATCAAACAGAAAAGGGGACCGAAATTACATAGAAAATCAGGTACGAAATTCAAGGAAAATCAGAGCAAAATAAGTTAGGGTTCCACACTGGAACCCTAATCACAAAATCCTAAAACAGAAGCAGCAGCGGTTTGAAAAACAGTCAGCAGCAAAGAAACAGTAGCAAGCAAATATAAGAAGCATATCAGATGCTGGAGAACAGGTTGGTCTCCACATTTTTTTGTTTAGCCTGTTTGAACTAATGATTTAAAATACTTATGAGTTAAAAACCGAATTACAGTTTCATGTTTCACTAGAAATGTACAGTTAGGGTTTAAATTAGGATTGTAAATAGATTAGGTTCCTAAAAAATCATCAAGCTTGTACATAGAACATAGAACAACACTATAGACAGATTTTCAAAATAAATTAGGATTAGGGATAAAATTAAATCGGTTTAGGGTTCTGATTATGGTTTATTAGGAATCATACCGAAGTAGATTAGTTAAAAATTAGGGTTAGTATTCTGTTTAAAAAATAGTAGTTAGTATTAGTTAGAAATTAGGGTATCGGTTAGAGATCTATCTTTCAAAATGAAATAGCAAGGGAATCGGTTAGCCAAGAACCAGAAAATCAAAGAATGGAATGAAAGAAAAAAAACAGAATAGGACGTAGGGAGGAGGAAACGAAACAGAGGAAAATAGAATCGGAAAGTTACCGTTCAGCTCTGACCACCGTGACGGTGGTCGTCTCCCCAAACGCGCCGTCGTCGCCACGATAAGCCGTCATTCTCCCAATCTCCGCCGTTATCCCCTTCGTGTCACCGTGAACTCGTCCATGCTCCGCCCCTTCGCAATCTCACCTTCAACGCCGTCGTCACCAACAGACGCCGTCGTCGACTCCGCCGCCGTGAAGCTCCTTCGCACCGTCATCGCACAAGACCAGTCAGTCCGGTTCGGTCTCCCTGCCGTAAGCACAGTCGCCTCACGGCGCCACTGTCACCAGCGCGTTTCTGGCAGCGACCCGTCCGGCGCTATTCACGCCGCCGTCTCCTGTTCCGCCTCCGTCAGACTCTCCCTCCACTCTCCCTCTTTCCCTTTCCTTCTTCCTCTCTCCCTGTGAGACTCGCGCGACTCTCTCTCTCTCCGCAAATCCCGCCTCCTCCCTCGCTGGAAGTCTCTTTACGCAGCTCTCTTTCCTTCTGGTTGCGGCGCAGCTGGGAGTGAAAGGAGAAAAGAAATTAGGTTTAGGGTAAAAAATGAAGTGGGCCTTTATATCTGATGTTGTTTTAACTTTGTTTTATTTTATTTTTTATTTTTATTTTTTTTATTTCGGCTTACTTCTCACACCCCCTTCGTTTCATTATCACAGCCCGCAAGCCCATCTTTTGAAACCCAGTCCAGTTCACAGAAACGAACTGGGCTCGTTATTTACACCACCTCTTTTCTAAATACAGCCTCCTGTTAGCTACATCCCCCTCTTTACAAATACACCCCGTTTTTTTATTCTTTTCAAATTTTTCTACCATGAAACAATTTATTTCACAAACTTACATTTTTCTAAAACAACGAATAAATTCTCTTCAAAAATATAAAATAGGGGACTAAGTCGACTGTACAGTCGGGTTAGTCTGCTTTTTAGGTCACTAATGAACCGTTACGGATCATGACCTAAAATCCCTATTTATAACAAATAAATTTCTAAATGAAAATAAACACAAACACGTTTCTTTCCACAAATCAAATTCTCAAATTAGGGGACTAAGCCGACTGTACAGACGGGTTGGTCAGCGTTCTAGGATAAATGAGCCGTACGGCTCAGGAATCCTAAAACCCCTATTCCAATAAAATCAAACAAACACACTTCAAACCATTTTCCAAACTCCAAAAAACTCTATTTTCACAAAGTAGGGGACTAAGCCGACTGTACAGTCAGGTTAGTCATCGTTTTAGGACAAATGAACTGATCACTCAGGAGTCCTAAGATCCCTATATTAAAAAATACCAACCAACAAACATTTTTCTACCCAAGAACTACGTGTGATTTGATTCTCTACCAAGAGATACGTAGGAGCAGATGGGGGCCCACATCTGTCAATTGCATTAATAAAAAAACCTTTTTAGTCCTTTCCTAAATAATCATTTTCTTAAATAAAGTATCAATTTTCTTCTTTCTTCACAATAAAAGGGTAAAAATAAATGTTTTCAAAATTAACTTTCGCTCCTACAACTAATTAGCAGGTAACCTTCCTTAGGAAGGATGTCGTGGGGTGCTAATACCTTCCCCACGCATAACCGACTCCCGAACCCAAATCTGGTCTCAAGGACCCTTATCCAAACTCAAAGGGATTTTCCAATGTTTGCCCTCAAACTAAACTTTGGTGGCGGCTTCATCTTTGAACCTTCGAGGAATCCTCACCCGGATTTTTCGGTCGCTACAGCTGGCGACTTCACTGGGGAAAATTTAGAGAGTCAAACCTAGTCTAATTAGTTGTAGGATTAGTTACCGATTTAATGTTTACCCTTCCATTTCTGTCTATTATTTTCATTGCATATTATTCGTTTGTGATATGAAAACCCTAGGATAGAAGACCACTTTTTGTATATATGTTTGTTTGTTTTACAGCGTGGGGGGTATTCTTGATATTATGCTCCTTCACATACTCACTATCACGCTTTTGCACACACGTGAGAATAGTCCTGTACCCGGACTAGAGAATAACCTAAGTTAGAACGAGACTGCGTAGTGATGGCCTACTGGATGTGCGTCCTGTTGGGTGGTCACGAAAGTCTCACCTAGAGTTTGGTCCCTCTTGAGAATGCTGACACTCCTAATAGCTTGCCTATTGTTGTTGATCAGTGTTCTTAACTGGGGTCGTTGGCTCTAGGAACCTTATGTAGGACTCTTTAGAGCTGCCCTTTGAAAGTTTCACTCAACAGACAAGCCCTAGACCTATTCTCTAAGGAACCCTTTTAGGACACAAAGGAGCCTCATACCCCTGCATTCAAACAAACACTGATACATTTTTTCGGTCTTCTAAAATGAAAAAATTTCAAAAAAAATCATGTTATTTTGGAAATTTATTTTTTAGCATACCTCATGCATTTTTACCTTTCCCTTTTGCATGGCATAAAAAAAAATTAATTATTGCACATTATCATTTCATACATTTCTATAACCGCCAGGGAATTGTAAGACTTTCTTTCTGACAAGATAGATCAAACATTTTGCATTAATAAATTTTAAGTCTCTTTCAATCCTGCGTCAAACAGAAACTTACAATTTCCCCGGCGTCATACATTTGCATTTCATGCACATTCATTCATTCATTCATTCATTCATTCATTCATTCATTCATTCATTCATTCACGTACTTACGAAAAAAAATTGAAAAATAAACAGAGAGTAAAAGGGCAAGCTGGTTCATCAACATCGCTACCGGACTCATTCCCAAACAAGAAAAATGACCGAAGAGGATAATCAGGCTCTGAGAGAAGACATTGCAAAGCTGAAGGATCAAATGAGCGAGATGATGGTATTGAAAGATCAAATGACCGAGATGATGGCGTTGAAAGATCAAATGTATGAATTCGTGAAATTCCTCGAGAGAAAAAGTGTAGATGAAGGTGTTTCGGCAGGGAATACTGAGAACAATGCTACAAGTCTCCCTCCTCCTACTAGCTCCGAGACTCCATACACCGCTGGAGTGAACGTCCAGAGCTACCAATGGCTCCCTTACGGTCTCCCAGCTGGTTACGCTCCTCCTACCATGGAAGCCAATCCAGAGGAAGGACCTTTAGGAGTCGCTGGACCTTCAACTCAAAATACAAATGCAAAAATACCGCGAGTTCACTTCTCAAGTCCTGCGACTGCACCACAGGTCATTCCACAGGGGTATACTCCGTCACCAGTAGTAATTCATCATGCTCCTACACCGAACTCCGCTGCAATGCCGATGGTTCCTCCCCACTACAACATGAGAGGACCCTCTCATAACATATCAATGGAGGATTCTCAACCCGGGGACAAATATCAGATACTAGAAGAGCGCCTGAGAGCAATTGAAGGATCCAATGTCGGCGCAAGGGATGCATACGATCTGTGTCTTGTCCCTAATGTGATTATCCCACCCAAGTTCAAAGTGCCCGACTTTAACAAATACAGAGGGGTGACTTGTCCCGCTAGCCATCTGACTATGTATTGTAGAAGAATGGCCGCATTTGCACACGATGACAAACTTCTCGTCCACTACTTTCAGGACAGCTTGACTGGGGCAGCCTCAAGCTGGTACATGCAGTTGGAACGCACCCACATTCGATGTTGGAAAGATCTGGCCGACGCTTTCTTAAAGCAGTACAAATACAACATCGATATGGCTCCTGATAGAGCACAGTTGCAGAATATGGTGAAAAGAAACAAAGAATCATTCAAGGAGTATGCCCAGCGTTGGAGAGGATCAGCAGCACAGGTAGTTCCGCCTCTACTAGAGAAAGAAATGGTATCCATGTTCATAGATACGTTGCAATCACCCTTCTATGACAGATTAATTGGGAGCGTGTCCTCTAACTTCTCAGACATGATCACCATAGGAGAAAGGTTGGAGAAGGGAATGAGAAACGGGAAAATATCTTACGGTTCAACTGAAACCAATAACCCTAAGAAGCCCTTCGCAGGATTTGTTAAAGGGGAAGCCAATTCCATAACAGGATCAGTGAAAGCCTCTTACACTCCCAAAAACCATCCTCAAGCCCTGCACTTCTTTACCCAAACCACTAAAAGCCATAAACCACCAAACGACCCAGAAAGGAGACATGCACAGTTTGATCCAATTCCCGCATCCTACTCAGATCTGTTCGACCACCTCACTAGTCACAACCTAATCTCCCCCCGCCCAATGAGGCCCATTGAACCTCCTTTCCCGAGAGGCTATGACCCGAACGCCACTTGCGAATTTCACGCAGGCGCAATTGGGCATTCAGTAGAAAACTGCAAGGCACTGAAACATGTGGTTCAGGATCTGATCGAATCCAATTGGTTGAGCTTCAATGAGGATGCTCCGAACGGAGGCGCTAACTTTTTGCCAGGGGCATGAGGAGTCATCTGTCAATGCTTTTGAAGGCGATCAAAGGGCTAAAAACAACATCATCAACCTTGTGCGCCTTTGTCCTGCACTTGAAGCACTTATGAATTGGGAGATTGTTGATTTTCTTGTGATTTTCGGTTCAAAGTAATGTTAAGTAATGCAAATCCTATGGCTTCGCCCAAAGCCTTAGGACATTTCAATAAGGGCATGCATGTTTCTTCCCAGTATCAATATTAATAAAATAGCATTTTGAATTCTCCGATAAATTCCTTTTTACTCATTTGCTCGCTTTACTTTTTCTTTTATCCTTCTTCAATTTCTACTAATGCAGACTTAAATAACTTGTCCTTGAAAATAACAACGTCGGTAATTCATGTCATAACTTTGATCGCCCCATTAATCAAACCAAGGAATATGTTGAAGATAACTGGGAAACTCTTCCAGAGGTAATGATAATAACGGAACAAAAGGATAAAGTGACCCAGCCTCGCGTGGAATCAAACGAAATGATTAACTGGGGCACAGAAGATGACAAAACGGTGTTAAAATTAACATCACACCAAAGGGATAGCAAATCAAGAAAGTTCGCTTACAACACCTTGTCTGACATAAGACGCCCACTGGTGTAACAAATCCGTGATTGTCGAGAAACTTGGTCTGCCGTTACGGCTTTCCTAAAAAAGATCGTCACGGACAGTGTTGAAATGGCTACGTAAGGACTCCAAGTCGAGCATCATGATCCCTCCCCATACCGCCAAAAAAATGGGGCAGTTGCAGCAACAGATGAAGAATATCAGGGATAATGGTGACATTTCACCAGAACTATGGTCTGCCGTTACGGCTTTCCTAAAAAGATCGTCACGGACAGTGGTGAAAGGGCTACGCAAGGACTCTAAGTCGAGCATCATGATCCCTCCCCATACCGCCCAAAAAAAATGGGGCAGTTGCGACAACAAACAAAGAATATCAGGGATGATAGTGACACTTCACCTTACATGGAGATCAGACCTTGTTCATACTTCAACAGGGGCAACCCCGTTCGATGGGAGTAGTACTTCCGTTAAACCTCACCAAATACAAGAACGGTGGTCTTATCAGAAAAGAATAAAGAAAATTTAACAAGAAAAGAATAAAGAAAACTTAACAGAAGAAAGTCTTTCCTCAACAATTTTAAGGAGACTTGGTGCCCAAGAAAGTCATACCCAAAAGGATTCCCGCAGGAGATGGACCTCGAACTATAAAGGACCTTACATGGTAAAGAAATCATTCTCTGGAAGAGCCTTAATTCTCACAAAAATGGACGGGGAAGACCTCCCACTCCCGGTGAACCATGCCTAAAAAAAGAGTATAGAAAATTGAGAAAGATGAGCCAAGCAAAAATAAGCTCGCTAGGCTGAAAACCCGGAAAGGCGGCCTAGGCAAAAGTTAGAGCGACCCGGTGGATTGAAAATCCAAAAGGGACAATCCAGGCAAAAATTAGGGTCAAGAAGTTGGACTAAACAAACATTGGGGCAATCAACACTTCCAAAGGTCAGATGATGAGTGATCAAGGTCGTGAGCATGGGTGGCCGGCACCGTTACTTCAAGGGCACTAATTACCGAGAAGTCTGCTTAGTATTTTAGCTTTTCTATTCTTTCAATGAAATTCCCGACGTAATCTTAAGTCGGTGTGCCTTCTGCACATTTGGCCTCCAATGTCAATATCAAACACCTTCCTTTCTTTTTACTTCCGTCTATTTTTGAAATGATGTTTTGTGATAATTGATACTGAGTTGAGAAACATGTGGCATAATCGAAAGCATTACAACCATTACGAAATTTCCGAGACTCACAGAAGAGATATAGTCTTTCATTAAAAAAACCTATAAGGAGGAAAGGAACCGCGGGAATAGAACAATAAATGCGCGATCATCTCAAATGATAAGCCCCAGTCATCCGCAATTGACTTAGCAGTACGAATGCACGTAATAGCCTCATGCCGGAAGTCCTGCGAGTTGAAGGACCAGCAAAAAGAGAAGCCCAAAAAGAAAAGCAAAAAAAGAGAGACAAAAAAAGGCAACAAAAAAAAAGCCAAAAGAAAAATCATCCACATTCCATCATGCATTCACATATGTTTCATTCATCCCATCGGACACCTACCATTTCACACACCTATATTGCACACATGCATCATTCATCGCATTTTTAGACATGCCAAGTATAGATAGCTTTTCCCTTGTCAGGTAAATGCATTCATTAGGTATGTGTTAGAAAAGTACGCCATGTGTCAAACCCAATAGTTTGTTTCCTCAAAGTCAGTGCTCCAAGCACCGGTCTCGTATCACAATTCAGACCCTCGGACCCCAGCAGTCCCTCGCAGCCCCAGCGCTGTCTTAATTTAGACCTCCAATGGTCATTCATTCTAGATCGCACGTCGCGTTATCGAGCAACCGACGGATCATCCGACCCCAGGTCCATCAGTTCAGTTCGATCCAGTATGTCAAAGCAACGACTTTGAACTCTACCGTCAAGATCACTATGTCGCCACTGAGCGCGACGGATCATCCGACCCCAGGTCCTTCAGACTAGCTGTGTCAGCCTAAGACATGGTGGACGTCCTTGGAGGTGAGCAAATTAGGTCAACGACCTGATCCTGCCCCTCCGGCCGCTCGAAAAAGGCCTCCCCCGAGCATACCATTTTACTAGTACCATTGCTAGTTTGTGCTCTTTTGGACCCCCAGTGGTCCTTCAAAGCCCCAGTGCACCTTTGGACCCCAATTGGTCCTTTGGGGTTTAGGCAACCCCTTGGAGCCCCAGTACTCCCTTAGAGCCCAAATGCTCTTCTAGAGCCCCAAGGCTCCTCCAGATCCCCAGCGATCATTTCTTTGTTGTTCTCGGTTTACACGCCAAGTGTTAATCGTCCCTCTTTTCCCTAGCTCATCTTCCCCATAAGCGGACAAAATTAGCGTCTAATCTATCTTTATTTGTATTTCTACCACGAAAATCTGAAAACCGTTCATCTTTTCTAGTAAGATATAAATAAAGAGGGGCAGCTGTTATACCCTAATTTTTCCCGGTCTTTTTTCATAATCGCTTTAACCCCGTGTCACAAGCCCATTGCATTTCAAACACTGTTTTGCTTCTAATCTCGGACCAGTTTGTCCAATTGGGCCTATGCCCAACCTTTTGGGCCTGATTTTGTTAGCTTGCCTGATTGGGCTTACGCTTAGCATTTTGAACCAGTTTTTTAAATGGGCTTATGTCTAATGTTTTAGTCATTTGTCTAAATTGGGCCTATGTTGAGTTTTGATTGGGCTTGGCCAAATTAGTCATTCTCTTCCATTCCGACCAAAAACAATAAATCTGTCCAAATAGCAGTTTACAAATATCCCAAAAAAATATTAAATAAAATCAGAATTAAAAATAATATTTACAATAATCCAAAAATCTAAAAAATACAAAATAATAACCAAAAATACAAAAAAATAAGAAAAAACGAAAATTACAAAAAAAAAATGAGAAAAAGACAGCAGCTGCGCCTCTCTTCTTTCTTGCTCTCCTTGGTGAACAAGCCTTCTCAACCCTAATTCAGCAACTTGGTGAGCAAGTTTTCAACTCTAGGCCCATACCTGAAATTGGAAAACAAATCAAATTAGAATCAGAAATTAATTTCCGAAAACCTGAAATTTGCCTATAAAAACAAGCTTGAATCAAAGAGAAAAGGGGACCGAAATTACATAGAAAATCAGGTACGAAATTCAAGGAAAATCAGAGCAAAATAAGTTAGGGTTCCACACTGGAACCCTAATCACAAAATCCTAAAACAGAAGCAACAGCGGTTTGAAAAACAGTCAGCAGCAAAGAAACAGTAGCAAGCAAACATAAGAAGCATATCAGATGCTGGAGAACAGGTTGGTCTCCACATTTTTTTGTTTAGCCTGTTTGAACTAATGATTTAAAATACTTATGAGTTAAAAACCGAATTACAGTTTCATGTTTCACTAGAAATGTACAGTTAGGGTTTAAATTAGGATTGTAAATAGATTAGGTTCCTAAAAAATCATCAAGCTTGTACATAGAACATAGAACAACACTATAGACAGATTTTCAAAATAAATTAGGATTAGGGATAAAATTAAATCGGTTTAGGGTTCTGATTATGGTTTATTAGGAATCATACCGAAGTAGATTAGTTAAAAATTAGGGTTAGTATTCTGTTTAAAAAATAGTAGTTAGTATTAGTTAGAAATTAGGGTATCGGTTAGAGATCTATCTTTCAAAATGAAATAGCAAGGGAATCGGTTAACCAAGAACCATAAAATCAAAGAATGGAATGAAAGAAAAAAAACAGAATAGGACGTAGGGAGGAGGAAACGAAACAGAGGAAAATAGAATCGGAAAGTTACCGTTCAGCTCCGACCACCGTGACGGTGGTCGTCTCCCCAAACGCGCCGTCGTCGCCACGATAAGCCGTCATTCTCCCAATCTCCGCCGTTATCCCCTTCGCGTCACCGTGAACTCGTCCATGCTCCGCCCCTTCGCAATCGCACCTTCAACGCCGTCGTCACCAACAGACGCCGTCGTCGACTCCGCCGCCGTGAAGCTCCTTCGCACCGTCATCGCACAAGACCAGTCAGTCCGGTTCGGTCTCCCTGCCGTAAGCACAGTCGCCTCACGGCGCCACTGTCACCAGCGCGTTTCTGGCAGCGACCCGTCCAGCGCTATTCACGCCGCCGTCTCCTGTTCCGCCTCCGTCAGACTCTCCCTCCACTCTCCCTCTTTCCCTTTCCTTCTTCCTCTCTCCCTGTGAGACTCGCACAACTCTCTCTCTCTCTCCGCAAATCCCGCCTCCTCCCTCGCTGGAAGTCTCTTTACGCAGCTCTCTTTCCTTCTGGTTGCGGCGCAGTTGGGAGTGAAAGGAGAAAAGAAATTAGGTTTAGGGTAAAAAATGAAGTGGGCCTTTATATCTGATGTTGTTTTAACTTTGTTTTATTTTATTTTTTATTTTTATTTTTTTTATTTCGACTTACTTCTCACACCCCCTTCATTTCATTATCATAGCCCGCAAGCCCATCTTTTGAAACCCAGTCCAGTTCACAGAAACGAATTGGGCTCGTTATTTACACCACCTCTTTTCTAAATACAGCCTCCTGTTAGCTACATCCCCCTCTTTACAAATACACCCCGTTTTTTTATTCTTTTCAAATTTTTCTACCATGAAACAATTTATTTCACAAGCTTACATTTTTCTAAAACAACGAATAAATTCTCTTCAAAAATATAAAATAGGGGACTAAGTCGACTGTACAGTCGGGTTAGTCTGCTTTTTAGGTCACTAATGAACCGTTACGGATCATGACCTAAAATCCCTACTTATAACAAATAAATTTCTAAATGAAAATAAACACAAACACGTTTCTTTCCACAAATCAAATTCTCAAATTAGGGGACTAAGCCGACTGTACAGACGGGTTGGTCAGCGTTCTAGGATAAATGAGCCGTACGGCTCAGGAATCCTAAAACCCCTATTCCAATAAAATCAAACAAACACACTTCAAACCATTTTCCAAACTCCAAAAAACTCTATTTTCACAAAGTAGGGGACTAAGCCGACTGTACAGTCAGGTTAGTCATCGTTTTAGGACAAATGAACTGATCACTCAGGAGTCCTAAGATCCCTCTATTAAAAAATACCAACCAACAAACATTTTTCTACCCAAGAACTACGTGTGATTTGATTCTCTACCAAGAGATACGTAGGAGCAGATGGGGGCCCACATCTGTCAATTGCATTAATAAAAAAACCTTTTTAGTCCTTTCCTAAATAATCATTTTCTTAAATAAAGTATCAATTTTCTTCTTTCTTCACAATAAAAGGGTAAAAATAAATGTTTTCAAAATTAACTTTCGCTCCTACAACTAATTAGCAGGTAACCTTCCTTAGGAAGGATGTCGTGGGGTGCTAATACCTTCCCCACGCATAACCGACTCCCGAACCCAAATCTGGTCTCAAGGACCCTTATCCAAACTCAAAGGGATTTTCCAATGTTTGCCCTCAAACTAAACTTTGGTGGCGGCTTCATCTTTGAACCTTCGAGGAATCCTCACCCGGATTTTTCGGTCGCTACAGCTGGCGACTTCACTGGGGAAAATTTAGAGAGTCAAACCTAGTCTAATTAGTTGTAGGATTAGTTACTGATTTAATGTTTACCCTTCCATTTCTGTCTTTTATTTTCATTGCATATTATTTGTTTGTGATATGAAAACCCTAGGATAGAAGACCACTTTTTGTATATATGTTTGTTTGTTTTACAGCGTGGGGGGTATTCTTGATATTATGCTCCTTCACACACTCACTATCACGCTTTTGCACACACGTGAGAATAGTCCTGTACCCGGACTAGAGAATAACCTAAGTTAGAACGAGACTGCGTAGTGATGGCCTACTGGATGTGCGTCCTGTTGGGTGGTCACGAAAGTCTCACCTAGAGTTTGGTCCCTCTTGAGAATGCTGACACTCCTAATAGCTTGCCTATTGTTGTTGATCAGTGTTCTTAACTGGGGTCGTTGGCTCTGGGAACCTTATGTAGGACTCTTTAGAGCTGCCCTTTGAAAGTTTCACTCAACAGACAAGCCCTAGACCTATTCTCTAAGGAACCCTTTTAGGACACAAAGGAGCCTCATACCCCTGCATTCAAACAAACACTGATACATTTTTTCGGTCTTCTAAAATGAAAAAATTTCCAAAAAAATCATATGTTATTTTGGCAATTTATTTTTTAGCATACCTCATGCATTTTTACCTTTCCCTTTTGCATGGCATAAAAAAATGAATTATTGCACATTATCATTTCATACATTTCTATAACCGCCAGGGAATTGTAAGACTTTCTTTCTGACAAGATAGATCAAACATTTTGCATTAATAAATTTTAAGTCTCTTTCAGTCCTGCGTCAAACAGAAACTTACAATTTCCCCGGCGTCATACAGTTGCATTTCATGCACATTCATTCATTCATTCATTCATTCACGTACTTACGAAAAAAAATTGAAAAATAAACAGAGAGTAAAAGGGCAAGCTGGTTCATCAACATCGCTACCGGACTCATTCCCAAACAAGAAAAATGACCGAAGAGGATAATCAGGCTCTGAGAGAAGACATTGCAAAGCTGAAGGATCAAATGAGCGAGATGATGGTATTGAAAGATCAAATGACCGAGATGATGGCGTTGAAAGATCAAATGTATGAATTCGTGAAATTCCTCGAGAGAAAAAGTGTAGATGAAGGTGTTTCGGCAGGGAATACTGAGAACAATGCTACAAGTCTCCCTCCTCCTACTAGCTCCGAGACTCCATACACCGCTGGAGTGAACGTCCAGAGCTACCAATGGCTCCCTTACGGTCTCCCAGCTGGTTACGCTCCTCCTACCATGGAAGCCAATCCAGAGGAAGGACCTTTAGGAGTCGCTGGACCTTCAACTCAAAATACAAATGCAAAAATACCGCGAGTTCACTTCTCAAGTCCTGCGACTGCACCACAGGTCATTCCACAGGGGTATACTCCGTCACCAGTAGTAATTCATCATGCTCCTACACCGAACTCCGCTGCAATGCCGATGGTTCCTCCCCACTACAACATGAGAGGACCCTCTCATAACAAATCAATGGAGGATTCTCAACCCGGGGACAAATATCAGATACTAGAAGAGCGCCTGAGAGTAATTGAAGGATCCAATGTCGGCGCAAGGGATGCATACGATCTGTGTCTTGTCGCTAATGTGATTATCCCACCCAAGTTCAAAGTGCCCGACTTTAACAAATACAGAGGGGTGACTTGTCCCGCTAGCCATCTGACTATGTATTGTAGAAGAATGGCCGCATTTGCACACGATGACAAACTGCTCGTCCACTACTTTCAGGACAGCTGGACTGTGGCAGCCTCAAGCTGGTACATGCAGTTGGAACGCACCCACATTCGATGTTGGAAAGATCTGGCCGACGCTTTCTTAAAGCAGTACAAATACAACATCGATATGGCTCCTGATAGAGCACAGTTGCAGAATATGGTGAAAAGAAACAAAGAATCATTAAAGGAGTATGCCCAGCGTTGGAGAGGATCAGCAGCACAGGTAGTTCCGCCTCTACTAGAGAAAGAAATGGTATCCATGTTCATAGATACGTTGCAATCACCCTTCTATGACAGATTAATTGGGAGCGTGTCCTCTAACTTCTCAGACATGATCACCATAGGAGAAAGGTTGGAGAAGGGAATGAGAAACGGGAAAATATCTTACGGTTCAACTGAAACCAATAACCCTAAGAAGCCCTTCGCAGGATTTGTTAAAGGGGAAGCCAATTCCATAACAGGATCAGTGAAAGCCTCTTACACTCCCAAAAACCATCCTCAAGCCCTGCACTTCTCTACCCAAACCACTAAAAGCCATAAACCACCAAACTACCCAGAAAGGAGACATGCACAGTTTGATCCAATTCCCGCATCCTACTCAGATCTGTTCGACCACCTCACTAGTCACAACCTAATCCCCCCCGCCCGATGAGGCCCATTGAACCTCCTTTCCCGAGAGGCTATGACCCGAACGCCACTTGCGAATTTCACGCAGGCGCAATTGGGCATTCAGTAGAAAACTGCAAGGCACTGAAACATGTGGTTCAGGATCTGATCGAATCCAATTGGTTGAGCTTCAATGAGGATGCTCCGAACGGAGGCGCTAACTTTTTGCCAGGGGCATGAGGAGTCATCTGTCAATGCTTTTGAAGGCGATCAAAGGGCTAAAAACAACATCATCAACCTTGTGCGCCTTAGTCCTACACTTGAAGCACTTATGAATTGGGAGATTGTTGATTTTCTTGTGATTTTCGGTTCAAAGTAATGTTACGTAATGCAAATCCTATGGCTTCGGCCAAAGCCTTAGGACATTTCAATAAGGGCATGCATGTTTCTTCCCAGTATCAATATTAATAAAATAGCATTTTGAATTCTCTGATAAATTCCTTTTTACTCATTTGCTCGCTTTACTTTTTCTTTTATCCTTCTTCAATTTCTACTAATGCAGACTTAAATAACTTGTCCTTGAAAATAACAACGTCGGTAATTCATGTCATAACTTTGATCGCCCCATTAATCAAACCAAGGAATATGTTGAAGATAACTGGGAAACTCTTCCAGAGGTAATGATAATAACGGAACAAAAGGATAAAGTGACCCAGCCTCGCGTGGAATCAAACGAAATGATTAACTGGGGCACAGAAAAAGACAAAACGGTGTTAGAATTAACATCACACCAAAGGGATAGCAAATCAAGAAAGTTCGCCTACAACACCTTGTCTGACATAAGACGCCCACTGGTGTAACAAATCCGTGATTGTCGAGAAACTTGGTCTGCCGTTACGGCTTTCCTAAAAAAGATCGTCACGGGCAATGTTGAAATGGCTACGTAAGGACTCCAAGTCGAGCATCATGATCCCTCGCCATACCGCCAAAAAAATGGGGCAGTTGCAGCAACAGATGAAGAATATCAGGGATAATGGTGACATTTCACCAGAACTATGGTCTGCCGTTACGGCTTTCCTAAAAAGATCGTCACAGACAGTGGTGAAAGGGCTACGCAAGGACTCTAAGTCGAGCATCATGATCCCTCCCCATACCGCCCAAAAAAAATGGGGCAGTTGCGACAACAAACAAAAAATATCAGGGATGATAGTGACACTTCACCTTACATGGAGATCAGACCTTGTTCATACTTCAACAGGGGAAACCCCGTTCGATGGGAGTGGTACTTCCGTTAAACCTCACCAAATACAAGAACGGTGGTCTTATCAGAAAAGAATAAAGAAAATTTAACAAGAAAAGAATAAAGAAAACTTAACAGAAGAAAGTCTTTCCTCAACAATTTTAAGGAGACTTGGTGCCCAAGAAAGTCATACCCAAAAGGATTCCCGCAGGAGATGGACCCCGCAGGAGAAGACCTCCCACTCCCGGTGAACTATGCCTAAAAAAAGAGTATAGAAAAATGAGAAAGATGAGCCAAGCAAAAATAAGCTCGCTAGGTTGAAAACCCGGAAAGGCGGCCTAGGCAAAAGTTAGAGCGACCCGGTGGATTGAAAATCCAAAAGGGACAATCCAGGCAAAAATTAGGGTCAAGAAGTTGGACTAAACAAACATTGGGGCAATCAACACTTCCAAAGGTCAGATGATGAGTGATCAAGGTCGTGAGCATGGGTGGCCGGCACCGTTACTTCAAGGGCACTAATTACCGAGAAGTCTGCTTAGTATTTTAGCTTTTCTATTCTTTCAATGAAATTCCCGACGTAATCTTAAGTCGGTGTGCCTTCTGCACATTTGGCCTCCAATGTCAATATCAAACACCTTCCTTTCTTTTTACTTCCGTCTATTTTTGAAATGATGTTTTGTGATAATTGATACTGAGTTGAGAAACATGTGGCATAATCAAAGGAAGCACAGATTTTATTGGAGTCAACTATTATAGTTCTCACTTTGGTAAACACGAAACTAACAGAACAAAGATTGATGATGCAAACAATTATGATTCCTTATCTTTAGGACTTGGTAAGGTTTTTCCTAAAAGATAGACATTATTTTTATATGTAAGAAAAAAAATACAACGATCACTTCACTAATTTTTTTCTCATTTATCCAATTTTGTAGATTTTAACGCAGAAGGAAAACCTATTGGTTACAAGGTAAGAGAAAAAATGATTATAAAAGTGTTGTATGTTAATGGATTAATTAAGTTAAATGTTTTTTTATGATATTTTGTTCAATGTTTTTAGGAGCCACATGGTTAGAGCTTAGTCTATCCAGAAGGATTATATAACGTCTTACAATACATTAAGAAAAAGTACCATAATCCCAAAAATTACATTACTGAAAATGGTTAGTGAAACCATTTTGCATTTGTTTTAATACTTGTGACTTCCTAACTAATGTCTATAATTTCTACTGAAATTAAAGAGAGCATATCAATTTACATTTTTCTGTAACACTCCTTCATTTAGGTATTGCTTCTAACAACATGACAAATTCTATCGAGAGATGAACATCGGATCGCTTACGTTGGCGCACATTTAAACGCCACTAAAGCTGCAACTGAGTAAGTTACTTATCTTTAACATTATTAGGGTATATATACGTAATAAATATAGGAGGGAGTGATGAGGGCATTATTGATCCCGTTTATACGTGAAGAGAAAAATAATAGAAAGATGATAGTGTGATAGCTATAAGACGCTCTTTTGTACATAATTCTCTCTATTTTTGGTTGGAATTCATGGAAGCCCTACCACTTTAGAATGAAACTTACATTATTTAGTGTGATTCACTTAATTTTTAACTATTAGAAATGTTGGAAAATATGCATTTATGCACTAGTTGATTATTATAGAATTGAAATTCCCATTTTTACTATTAATATGTAACTCCCTATGCTAGAAAGACATGTATTTTTATGATTTTATAATATTTTTATAGTCAAAATGAAGAAAATAAAAGAGTGTGTCCTGCCCCTATGAGTTTTTTTCCCCATAAATACTAATTTTTCATGGTTTCAAATGTTTACATCAACAGCAACGGTGTGAATGTTCGTGGTTACTTTGTGTGGTCAGCATTTGATACCTTTGAATTTCAAGAGGGCTATATTGGAAACTGGGGGCTTTATCATATCGATTTTAATGATAATCTCTAGCGTGTACCAACGGACGCTGTTGAATGGTACAAGAAATTTCTAACAACTGACTCCGTTCCATACACAAAACGCCACTACTAAAGTAGCATTCCCGGACGGGAATCTTAGACCGAATAGATTCCTTCTGAAATCACATGATGATTTGGAAACAATTTAGACAGATTTGAGATGAAATACATTACATGTTTTGTTTATTATTCTCTTTTGAGATCTGTCCTAAATCCGACTGAAGTATTGAGATGGATATGAGAAATAATGCATTATATAGTCTACTTTTATTCTTTTCTTATATCCATCCCATGTGTTTGCAAAATATTGCAACTGATTTGAGACGAAATATATTATATATGTTGTTTGATTGTTATTTTGTTTTGAGGTCTGTTCCAAATTTGTATGAAAGTTTGAGATAAATTGGGATGGAACAGAAACATTTCTCTTTTCAGTGTGCTGTAAGAATAGAATGCTTGCTTGCCATTCTCATTAATCTGAATAGAATATATACAAGTATTTTGTAACGGTAGTCAACTATACAATTATGACTAATTATATGTAATAATAACAGAATATGCTATTCCTAATATTCTATTCTATCACACCCCCGCAGTCGAAGCGGGAGGTTCACGGACGCTGAGACTGGTCCGGAAATCATCGAAGAGGATGCGAGGAAGGCCTTTGGTGAAGATGTCTGCAATCTGATGTCGAGATGGAACATGAAGTACGCGTGCCTGACCACGAGCTACTTTTTCCCGTACAAAGTGAATGTCCATTTCAATGTGCTTGGTTCGCTGATGTTGTACAAGATTACCAGAGAGATAAATGGCACTGACATTGTTTCAATACACCAAAGTGGCCTGAGGAATAGGAAAATGGAGTTCCAGTAAGAGATTACGAAGCCAACATGACTCAGATACAACATTAGCAACACCTCTGTATTCGGCTTCTGCACTGGAGCGGGAGAGAGTGGGCTGTCTTTTGGAAGACCACGATATGAGGTTGTCACCTAGAAAAACACAGTACCCAGATGTGGAGCGTCGGGTGTCAAGACATCCACCCCAATCAGCGTCAGTGTAGGAGATGAGTTTCGTGATGGGGGATGGAGGTAAATGAAGACCAAAGTGTATGGTGCCCTGGACATACCGAAGGATGCGTTTGAGATCCAGCATATGTTCTGTCTTGGGTGCATGCATGTGGAGACAGACTTGCTGAACCGCATATGAGATGTCAGGTCTAGTGAAAGTGAGATACTGTAAAGCTCCTGCAAGACTGCGATAGAGAGAGGGATCCTCATAAGTAGTGCCTGATGACGTGCTGAGTTTCTGTTTGGTGTCGACAGGTGTGGCAGTCGGTTTGCAGGACGTCATGCCGGCACGTTCAAGGATTTCAGAAGCATAAGTGCTTTGACTGAGAAATAGGCCGCCCGGGTGGCGAGAGACGGCGATACCCAGAAAGTAACTCAACGGACCAAGATCTTTCATTGCAAACTCAGGTAGCCAATAATGACATAATTGATTTGCGAAGCACATGAGTAGAAGTAATAAGGATGATGTCGTCCACATAGAGGAGAATGTATGCCATGTCAGATTGTTGTCGATATATGAAGAGAGAATGGTCTGATGTGTTATGTCGAAACCCAATTGTAGTTACATAGTCAGCAAAGCGTTGGTACCATGCTCTGGGTGCTTGCTTGAGACCATAGAGATATTTCTTCAGGCGACAAACATAATCTGGATGATGAGGATCACGGAAACCCAATGGTTGATGCATATAAACAGTGTCATGAAGATCACCATGTAGAAATGCGTTCTGGACATCCAGTTGGTGAATGGGCCAGGATTTAGAAAGAGCAATGGTGAGTACTGTTCTAATAGTAGCTGGTTTGACCACCGGGCTGAAAGTCTCATCACAATCCACACCTGCAACCTGTGACCTGCCATCACAAACAAGGCAAGCCTTATAGCGCTCAAAAGAGCCATCAGAATTTTTCTTATGTTTGAAAATCCACATGCATCGAATAAGATTGGCATCACAAGGACGAGGAACTAAATCCCACGTCTTATTTCTAATAAGAGCATCAAATTCAGATTTCATTGCGGATGTCCAATTGGGGTCTGATAGGGCTGTTTTGTGATTTTTGGGTAAGGGAGAGATGGGGTGGTTTGAGTGAGAAATTGATAAGTTGAATAGTTTAGGGGGTTTGGTAATGCCTTTCATACTACGGGTGGTGATAGTACGTGTAGGTGGTGGTTGTATTGGTGGGGGTGAGTTAGTCGGGATTGTAGTGGGTGGATTGACTGGAGAGGTAGGTGGCGCTGATTGTTGGTTTGTTGATGAGGATGGCTGGTCTGTGATGGTTGGTGGTGGTGATTGGTTATGTGTGGCTGGTGGGGGTGTTGGATTTTGCCACTGATGTATAATATAGGGGTGTGTGTCATCGTTGAGGAAGTGATAAGAGTGGGGTGAGGGTGAGTGTATCTTGGTGAAGGGAAATTGGGTTTCATCAAAGATAACATGCCTCGAAATTATTAATTTTCTGTTTGACAAGTCAAAACATTTGTAACCTCTATGATTGGAAGGATAACCCAAAAAGACACATGGTGTAGAGCGTGGTTGTAATTTGTGGATTGTAGACGACGGGAACAACGGATAACACAAGCAACCAAAAACTCGTAAGTGTGTGTAGGTGGGGTCACGATGGTATAGGAGTTGTGTAGGTGACTTATCTTGAAGTGTTTTGCAGGGAAGAATATTTAGCAAGTAAGTTGCCATGTGAAGAGCATAATGCCAAAAAGATTGGGGAACAGAAGAATGAGCTAGCATGGTGCACATCATATTATTAATGGTTCTTATTTTTCGTTCTGCTTTCCCATTTTGTGAGGATGTGTGAGGACAAGAGAAGCGAAAAACAAGACCATGGTTTGCGCAATATTGTTGGAATAGCTCATTATTATATTCACCGCCATTGTCACATTGAAAGGATTTGACGCTTAGTGAGAATTGTGTTTGAGTAAGATTAGTAAGTGACTGGAACATTTCAAAAACTTGAGATTCTGCTATAGGAAAGTCCACAAGAAATTTGTAAAATCATCCAAGAAAAGAACATAATATTTATGACCAGCAGAACTCAAAACGGGAGAAGTCCACAAATCACTATGTAAAATATCGAAAGGCATCAAAGTTATTGTTTGAGAATTAAGAAATGGCACTTTAACTTGCTTGCCTAAAACACAAGAGTCACAAATAACAGAAGGATTAAAAGGTTCACAACATATGAATTTATTATTGCGAAGAGAATTGAAAACATGGGCGCCAGGGTGACCAAGGCGACCGTGCCAGAGACTAGACGTAAGACCAACAAAACTTGGGGAAGTGGTGACTGGATATAGATCGCCAAGACTGTCACATCTCATGAGAGGCATCCCCGTCTGAAAATCAGATACAGTAAAACCAAAAGGGTCAAAGGAAACAAACATTGTTGTCAGTGGTGAGTCGCCTAACAGAAATCAAAGTTTTAATAATATTCGGGGCATGTAGGACATTGTTTAAGTGTAACGGTTTGTAAGGGGTGGCTATTTGTGTGTGTCCGGTGCCGTGAATTGGGATACCATGGCCATTACCAACAATGATTTTCTGATTTGAATTACTTAAAGGAAAATAAGACGAGAGATTACCTTGTGATGCTGAAGTGTGAGTGGATGCGCCAGTGTCCATGTTCCACGGGTCCTCAGGAGTGTTGAGAGACATGGTGTGCATAGCTGCCTCGATGTCTGTCGGTGTCGGAGAGGTAGTAGTAGTATATGCCTGAGGACACTGTCCTAGGATGCCTGACTGCTTGGGAGGACCAGTTGGGCGTGTCCACTGAGATGTGGGATACGGGCACGGAGGCATGGTCCATGGTGGTGGGGCCCAACCCCATTGTTGCCAGGGTGGATACTGCTGCTGTTGCTGCCAAGGAGGAGAAGACCATGATGGAGGAGCATTGGAAGCTCCATACCGAGGTGCACTGCGGTTACCACGCCCACCTCCGCGGCCTTGGTTGCCACGAGAGCGAGAGCGATTGCCAGAGCGACGATTGTTCTACTGAGAAGTGTCGGTAGAGGGTTGCTGCTGAGCGGTGTGCAAGACAGTATGAGAGCCAGTGCTGGTCATTTTAGCCATACCGGCTTCTTCCAAAGTGAGCATAGAGCGAGCCTGATAGAAGGCCGGAAGAGGATTACTCTGTCGAATCAAGGTAGCGACGCTGCGGTAAGCTTCTGGAAGACCAGAGATCAGTTGAAGTACCAGACGGTGGTTGTTGACACGAGAGCCGACATTTCTCAACTGGTCCGAGAGCATCTTGAGGCGCTGACAGTAGGCAGAAACATTGGGAAAATCCTCCATACGAGTGGTGGAGAATTCTTGCTCAAGAGTGACAGCACGAGCGTTCTGGTTGTCCTGAAATAAGTCTTCCAGACGGTTCCAGGCTGCTGCGGCAGTGGAGTCAGGTTCCAGAATGGTCGACAGCAAATCAATGGAGATGGTGGAATAGATCCACTGAAGAACAGTGGCATCAAGAGTGACCCATTGTTCGTAGTCGGCGCTAGTAGGAGCCGGCGGTGGTTTTTCAGTGGAGGGAACGATGTGATGCAAGACACGATGAGAGCGAGCATGGATGCGGAAAAGTTCGGCCCAGGTTCCGTATTGATCTTTTTCGATTTCAAGGATGATAGGAATGTTGTTCTTAATGTTGGAGACAGCAAGGGCGGGATGAAACTCGGTTTTCTTGGAAGAGGAAGAAACCGAGGGAGGGGGTTGCGAGTCTGACATGATGACGGAAGGGGAGAAGGAGAGGAGGAGAAAGGTTGCGGCGCTTGGAGGGACGCGGCGCAAGGGAACACCGGAGGGGGTTCAACGATCGGAGGGGAAGGGCGATCGGAACGGCGCGGGCAAAGACGGCACGGGCTCGTGTGCGGCGCGGGGTTCGGTGTTTAGAGAGGGATCGTGTTTAGGTTTGATACCATGCAAGAATAGAATGCTTGCTTGCCATTCTCATTAATCTGAATAGAATATATACAAGTATTTTGTAACGGTAGTCAACTATACAATTATGACTAATTATATGTAATAATAACAGAATATGCTATTCCTAATATTCTATTCTATCATGTGCGTCATCCCAAATCTGTGCGAACTATTGAGACAAAAAATATTTCGTCGTCTATTTATATTCTCTTGTAAGAATTGTTCCAAATACGTGCGAAATTGAGATCAGTTTGAGACGACGTATATTATGGTGTTTTATTTTTATTCTCTTTTGAATTTCATCTCAATCTTGTATTTATGAAAGTAATTAAGGTTTTTCAGTTGGGCGGGAAAAAAGTATGACAAAATTGAGGTTACTTGGGTTATTAAAATATAATTGATAATTGGTCAAAAAAAATATATAATTGATAATTAATCATTAATACACAGGTAATTGATGTTTATTATTATTGTTGGTATAATAGTTGTGCCAAAAACTCTGTTGGGAGGGGAGAACTACACGAACCGGCAAAATAGGGTATATATGTGGCTAGCCAAGTTCCACGGTGTAAATTAGTCACCGACAAAATCAGTGCGCACGGGTACCAAAAAAAATTGTTGGTATAATAGTTTCATTAAAATGGATTGTATTGGGCATAATTTTAACTAACACATTCAATGTATCAATATATATATACATAAAAAAAGTAAAGGAATGGAGCCTCTAGAGCTAGCACTCCCTCTTATTATTAAATTGTCAACTTAATTAAACATATAGTTAACTGTTAACTGAGACAATTAATAATTTGTAACTCATATAATAACCATTGATCAAACATTACTTAACACACATTTTTCAATTTAAAGGTCATTATAATTATTTTGATATATTCAAGGTGAAATTTAGCTATCGCCTTTAGCAAAACTACCCCAACAAATGTTTCTCTAAACATCTCTTCCTCCTCCCTTGGAGTTTCAATTCTCCTTATGAAAGGTAAATATTTGGGCCTCTCTTCAATGAGTGGTAGAAATAAAAAAACAAATTTTTAGCTTCCTCAATCATTGCATTTGGCGAAAAATTCAATCATGGAATGTTAATATCTATCTAGAGCAGGAAAGAAAGTCCTCACTAAATCAGTTGCACAAGCCATACCTTCTTATTGTATGGGGGGCATTATACCTCCTTCCCTAGGAAAAGAAATTGAAAGGATGCTAAATTTATTTTTGGCGGGTTCAAAGAAAAATGGAGGTAGAAGTAGGGGTGTGTATGGTACAAAATCCATATCACACCACACCATACCTCTTTAAAAAAAAAGTCCGGTTATGGTTTACCTTTTAAAAAAATCGGTTTGCATTCTTAAACCGGTTTGAAACCAGTTCAAAACCGGTCCGGCTTTACCACATTTTGAAACAGGTTTTTCCCACAGGAAACGGTTTACTAGTTTTGGAAACAGGCTTTTACTACCATAAAACGGTTTACCACTTCCATAAACCAGTTTTCACTAAAAAAAGGGTTTACCACTTTTAAAAACTAGTTTTCACTACCGAAAAAATGGTTTACCATTTCCAAAACCAATTTTGACTAAAACAATCTGTTTACCACATTGGTTGCTTAGAACAATGTTGATTTTAAGGTTCTTAATCTTTTTAGCTGTTGAAAACTATCTCACACTGCCTCACTTATTTTAGTTTCCCGAGTTTGAATCCGGGGCCTCCTTCTTGCACTCATTTGGTGCACTCCTACGGTATCCGTTAGCTCGCCAACTGAGCTACCTTCTTGAGATATCACATATGATATCAAAAGGAATACAAATCAAACTATCCACCAAAGAAAGGTATACAAATAAAACTTATTGAGATTCGTTGTAAACTAAATTACACTAATATTGTTCAAACAAAATTATGTCATAAAAATTGAAGAAGACAAAACCAAGTGCATGACAATCCCAACAATCCTGATGTGTTTAAGTTTTATTTGCTGGGTGAGTTTCCTGCAAGTAAATCGTCTTCAAACCACCAGGACTCAAATTGCACTATGTCTTGAGTATTTTACATCAGAACTCAAAGTAGTAAAGTGCATTTAAATCTGTAAAGTGGTAACAAAATTTGGAATCAAAAGAGACTTCACATGACTACTGACCAGGCCTTAGTATTGAATACAAGCATTGAAGCATGTAATTCTAGCTTAATAACAAAGGACAGAAAATTATACTAATAAGCCAAATGGATTAAACAAGTTTATTTAAAGAGAACTTTGAAGAATAAAAAGAGATTGTTAATTGTTCTACATTAAACATTTGATGCAGAACAAATACAAGCGCGATTTGAAACATTAAATAGATTGTTCTACTACTACGCAAGCGCGATTTGAAACTCAACCCCTGACAAATGCAACTTTGGTGTGCACTCCGGGAAGATCCTAGGATTCATGCTAACCAGCAGAGGAATAGAAGCCTGGCAGAATAAATGCCAGGACGTAATCGACATGCCAAACCCGACCTGTGCGAAAGGAGTACAAATAATGGCAGGACAGGTCACAACATTATCAACATTCCTCTCAAGATCAGCAGACAAAAGCCACCCTTTTTACCAACTGCTTTGAAAAAAACAACACCTTCAGCTTGAACGAGGAATGCTCAGAAGCCTTCAAGAAGTTCAAGCAATACTTGGCAACTCCTCCAGTACTAATTTCCTCCACACAAGGAAAGCCACTAATCCTCTACCTAGCAGTATCGGAAAACGCTTGTAGTTCAGTATTATTACAGGAGAAAGAAGGCGAAGAATGACCCGTTTACTTCGTCAGCCGAGCCCTAAGGGGAGCTGAGCTCCACTACCAAAAGATCAAGGAGGCTGCCTTCATCGTTCTCACCACGGCAAGAAGATTGCGGCCATACTTCCAAAGCCATTCAATTGTCATCAAGGACCGACTTGCTCATCCGGAAAATACTGCAAAACCCCGACCTCACAAGTCAGATGATGGGCTGGTCTATGGAGCTGACAGAATTCAACATCTTGTACCGACCGCGAGGACCAATCAATTCTTAGGTGTTTGCAGACTTTGTCCTCGAGATACCTGCAACAGACCAAGAACTCCCCAAAGAGCCATACACCATTGGCCAACCCTGGATACACGTAGTGGATGAGTGGTTAAGCATAAGAGGAAGTAGAGCAGGCGTAACACTGGAAGGACCAGACAGGCTCCTATTAGAACTTTCCCTCTGATTCGCCTCTAAAGCAAACACTGAGGCAGAATACGAGGCCCTCATTGCCGAGGATGAACCTTGCCACCAAACTAGGGGTGAAAAGTTTACAGGTTCAAAGTGACTTACAGTTGATCGTCGAACAAGTGCATGACGAACTCCAAACCTTGAGCCCGCAACTAACCAATTATTGTGATAAGGTAAAATCCCTAATTGCAAACACAAGTACCCAGGGAACAAAACGGCCAAGCAGACATCCTGTCCAAGCTGGCTGGCATTAAGAAGCCTAGGCACAACCAGTCAGTGATTCAAGAGACGCTGGCACAACCCAGCGTAGAATTAGTCGTCGTGCTCCACCTATTTGAGGTTACACTAGAACCTTGGATACAAGAGCTATTCGGCTACCTCGAGCACAAATGACTACCAGACGATAGCGACAGTGTGGTCAAAGTCAAAAAATCCCCAGCGCGATACCTAATACTCGACGGACGTCTATACAAAAGTCATATCGGAGGAAGATCTCTAGCAACCAAAATCCTAAGAGCTGGCAACTACTGGCCCACCGTCAACAGAGACCCCATCGATTATGTGCGACGTTGTGACAAGTGCTAGAGGTTCGCCAGCATTCCAAGGGCCCCACCCTCAGATCTCGAATCCAACTCATCCCCATGGTCGTTCCATATGTGGGGGGAAGTATCTTAGGCCATTCCCTCCTGCTCTCGAGAAAGTCAATTTCCTCATTGTCACCATCGACTACTTCACCAAATGGCTCGAGGAAAAGCCGGTAGCAACAATCTCCGCCAAAAGAGTTTGCCACTTCTACTAAAAAAAGATCATCTACCGCTTTGGTTTGCCATCCACATTTATCACCGACAACGGTACACAATTTGCAGCCAACTCAGGTGGCAGACCTCTATTCTGAATGGGTAATGACACAAATCTTTACCTCTGTCGAGCAACCCCATACCAATGGACTCATCGAGGCTGCCAACAAGGTCATCCTCAACGGGCTGAAAAAGAGACTCGACGACGCCAAAGGCAACTGCGACACTGAGCTCCACTTCATATTATGGTCATGCCACACAACCCCACACTCCACAACGTTGGAAACACCTTCTTAACTAGTCTTCAGCGCAGACGCCATGATCTCTGTGGAAGTCTTTGAGCCAAGCCCGCGAGCAATCTTATCCAATGTGGAAAACAACGAAGTTGGTCTATGAGCAAACCTCGACTTGCTCGACGAATGCCGCGTGCTAGCCAAAATCAAAGAGGTGGCATGCAAAGCAAGAGCCACCCAGAAGTACAACACCAAGGTTGTTCCCAGAAGCTTCAAAGCAAGAGGCCTCGTACTTCACGGAACTACAAGGGTAGGAGCGATCAGCAAACTATCTTCGAACTAGAAGGGACCATTCCTCGTACGAGAAGTCTCTGGGAAAGGAGCACTCAAACTAGAACACTTGGACGGCCAAGACGTCCCCCTCTCATGGAATGCAGCAAACCTGCACCACTATTTCAGTTAACAAAATGTAAACACCTTCTTAACAGCTGATGAAATTTTAAATGAAAATATTTTATGTAGGAAGATCGACAAAAAGCAAGTGTCAACAGCTTTCGGGGCCTAACCCGAGCAATTCTTTCCCACGGTCAACGGACATCTGGGTACCAAGCAACAACCTTCTGCTGACAAGATGAACCAAAGGGCAAACAACAAAGGCACAAATGACTCTGTTTTCCCTCTCTGTTCTTGGGCGGTAAGTTGAGTTTCCCCAGATCTAATTCAGGAGGGGGATCAATGGTGAAGAGCCATGACCAACCCCGAGGAAATGTCTTGGTTTTACATCCCCATCTTAAGGCAGTACGTTGGGTTTCCCCTAATCTCATTCAGGAGGGGGTCAATGGTGAAGAGCCTTGACAAACCCCGAGCAAATGACTCGATTTTTCCTCTTTGTCCTAGGGCGGTACGTTGGGTTCCCCCTGATTTAATTTAGGAGGGGGTCAATGGTGTAGAGCCTTGACTAAACCCGAGCTACGTCTTGGTTTTCCCTCTCTGTTCTAAGGCGGTACGTTAAGTTTCCGCTGATCTAATTTAGGAGGGGGTCAATGGTGAAGAGCATTGACCAACCCCGAGCAAAGGACTTGGTTTTCCCTTTCCGTCTTAGGGCGATACATTGAGTTTCCCCTGATCTAATTCAGGAGGGGGTCAATGGTGAAGAGCCTTGACCAACCTCGAGCAAATGACTCAGTTTTTCCTCTCTGTCCTAGGGCAGTACGTTGGGTTACCCCTGATCTAATTCAGAAGGGGGTCAATGGTGAAGAGTCTTGACCAAACCCGAGAAAATGACTTGGTTTTCTCCCTCTATCCTTGGACGACACGTTGATCCTTCCAACCCCACTCAAGAGGGGTCCCGAGCAAAAGGAAACGTGGAATAAAAGATCCCTCGCTATAGCGCAACGAAAATGCTCGCCAGTCAAAAGGACGGCCTAAACGTCACAAACCAGGAATGTCGAAGTGAGATTAAAAAGGGGGGGAGGAGGAGTCATAAGCAAACAAAACACAAGGAAACTCAATTACATTACAACAATACATATACAAAACCAAAACCTAAGAAAAAGAAATACTAAGAAACCTAGCTACATTATGGCTATACATGTACAAAACCAAGCCCAGAAGGACTGGTAAAAATAGACAAAAGGCATCAACGACGGGCACAACGGCAGTCGGGAAAGACATGGAAACCTCTCCAAACCCCTCGACTCTTCATCCCACCAGACACGAATTCCTGAGTAGATGTGAACCACATTAACACTACTGCCATGCCCGCTCTACGAAGCCACTAGATACGAAGAGACCGAAGTCCCCCCTCGATCAGTGATGAACATGCAAACCCAAGGACTTCTGGAAGGTCGTGAAACGCAACCGCTCGAAATCAAGCTATGCTCGAAACCTCGACGAACATATGCGTCGGTGTCGTTAAACCATGCAAGCAATCCGTTGAAGAAAGGGACCGAAGCCCGAATAGCCACCGAAACCCTCCTTGAGAAGCAGCGACGCAAGGACGCCCTAGGAGGAGTGTTGAGCCGAAAGGCAACTCCAAAACTCAATGACCCATCATAGGTAAACGATGACCACTAGACACTACGCACGACCCCAACTAGGATCATAGAAGAGGGACACAGTCAGGAAACAACATCTCGCCAACCAACACCAAAAACCTCGAAACCATTGGAGAAGAGAGGAAAGCATCAAGCACGGAACAAAAGGAATAAAGAAGACTCTATTTATACAAAGCCAAAGAAAGAATGGTCAAGGGCGCATTTAAGCCAACAATGAATGCGCCCGGGAAACAGAGAGGCATCAATACCCTTAAGAAGGCTAGAGGCAAAGTGCGAACCTCATATAAATGAAAAGGTCGGTTGGTCAAACATCAGTAAATAAACCAAGCATCAGAAAACGAAACTCCCGCGAGACTGGCCACCCAGAAGGGCTTTGAGCACCTTCGCCATGAAGGGCTCAGAGCTCGAAGGGCTATGTACCGGGGGTGTCCAAAAATTGCCGACCTAGACCCCACGAAACTGAAAAGGGCTCTAGAGGACTGAGAAGGTCTCCGGGAGTCCGAGAAGGGCTTTCACTTCCCTCAAAGAAGACCCTTACTGAGTAGGGAAAAGGAAGTCAAGTATCACAATCGTCGGCCGACGAGGCCAAATCCGTACTAATGGAGGGTCAACACTACATGCACTGTCAAACGGATCGTGGGCAGACCAAGACACGTCCGCGTAGAAGACAAACGAAGAGCAGATATTCTTAAGGGTTCATGTATTTTTGGAGGCCTCCCTTTGTTAGGCTATATCCTTAAGGGTTGCATCACCCCCATTTTATATACAAGAACAGATACCTTAACAGACACACTATCAATGTAACTGATACATAAACTTGTTAAACAGAGTTAATCTAAAACTTTTAGAAAGGGTGATGTCGTTAGTGTTTTAAAATTTAAAGGACTAATTTGGGGAAAAAATAAAGATAAAGGACGAATTCGAAATTTAAAATTAAGTTAAGAGACCCCAAAAGAAATTTTGCCTTTAATTTATGTTTTTAAGGGTTTTTATAATGATTTCCCTAACAAGTAAACGATAGTAGCGACTACTAGTTATTCGACATTTAGTTTCGAATTGTTCTAACACCTACGAATCGCCACTAGTTTTCTACATTCAAATTCTTCTTGTTTACCAAAAGTTCTCCAAAATATTTGGTTTCCTTGTAAACAGGATATAACAACCAAAGGTGCTCATTAAATCATTCCAAAACAATAACTAGTGAAAATTCAAAATAAAAAGTAAAAGTAGGAGTATTCTACATAAAAAGCCCTCCATCAATTCTCAGCATATCCTCTCAGAGAAGTAGACCCATGAAACAAATCAATTAAGTCTTTAGTGACGTACCCACAATTAGGGCTGTTCATAGTTCAGTTCGGGAGGAGAACCGAACTGAATCGAAGCAGTTGAAACAGTTCGTCGAACCGAACCGCAATAACAGTTCGTCGAACCGAACCGCAATAACAGTTCGTCGAATCGAACTGAACTATATTAACAGTTCAGTTCACAGTTTTTTCCGAACTGAACTGTTTAAAAGCTGAACTTTTATTTACTATTTTATCCGAATTTTTGGGCTCGAACCGAACCGAACTGTTAACCAAACTTTTTCCAGCAGTTTTTTTTTACTGAACTGTTAAAAATACAGAGCTTCTAAAATTATAGATTTTTTTTTTCGCAATTTTTCACGAACCGTCAATCGGATTAATGGTTTTCGGAACTGTCAAAAGGTAATAACTAAGTCTAGAACTGTTACGGCATTTAAAACCAAAATGAACCAAATACGGTCAAACTTTAAAACCCAGCATTGCTGAATCAATTCCCTATTTGCAAAATAAACTATTCCCTATTTCCTATTTCCTCTATCTTTAAAACCCAGCATTGCCAGTGCATTCTTTCATCCGTATGCATCAGCTCACTTCATCTTTGCCATTGCTGCATTCCTAAATTTTGAGAACAAGAAAGATATATGAATTAATTGATTTCCAAAAGCATTTATATATATATAACTCATAAACATGTTAAGAGTAATAACAGCAACATAATTATTGTCCATTCCTTTTTAACAGAAATATGAATAACCTATTCATTTTAATAAGTCACTGGCATGACCTAGAAGATTTAGCTATCATTTATCTCTTTTCATTCATCCATAAACACAAAAAAGCAAGAGAATCTAAAGGGTCCAAGAGAGGACACCTTATTTATCAAAAAGAATGCAAGGGAGTATGAGTATTGCCACTAATCGGGGCACAAGAACGTATCAAAACAGCAGCTCCAGCACCTTCCTTATCAGCAACAACATTCAACATCATGTGCAAACCATAGCAAAGATAAACATATGCATGTCCACCGGGTCCAAACTCCAATAATAGTAACTAACAATTACCATAATCACTCTAGATAACCCCACATAGCTTCTTCAACTGATGGAAAGAATTCAAATACCCATCATAAACAAGGCTTATGTAGATAAAAAAAGATGAGAAAAATGGAGCATCTTACAACAGGAGCGGTTCTTTTTTTAATATTATAAAAAGATGATTTTGTTAGAACGAAGCTGTTAATAGTAAATAAGTTGCACAAACCTAATAACGCTAGAATGAAGTCCTCAGTCATCAAGGTTAACACCACGATCTTGAGAGCTTATTTCTGCACAACAAAAATTATTTCATCCGTAAAACGATAATATGAACCAAATAAATAAAATGTGGTTATAAATTTACCTTGATCAAATCTAAGGATGTCCTCGGGATTCTCATCGTTAAATAGATAGTGAGGTTGCCCTTTCAACCAATATTGCAAGCAAACAAGCCCTTCTAGCATTGTGTGTTTTAAGCAGCAACGATAGGCGCCGAGTACTCTTCCTCCCGTGCGAAATGCACATTCGGATGCTACCGTTGAGACAGGAATTGCCAACACCTCTTGAGCTATGCTCGAGCTAGTCAAATGAGTCCACATTGCAGTTGTCCCACTCATATACTTAATTAAGTCTCTGTAGTATCTGCATTTGGCGTACATATCATCACCGGGTTGCTTTGTAAAGTATTTCCACACTTCAGACCGAGATTTACGCTTGGGAAGAGGCGAAAAAGTATTTACGCATTGTGTGGTATGAACATTGTCTGGCACTGTAAAATCCATGATATATGTTCTGGACTGGACCAAGAGGTCCATTTAGCAATATCAGGGGGTGCACTTAGCAACAAGATATGGATCAGCCCAATCAACTTGGCCCATATCCACTACATACTAGCCCGATACGCTTGGAGGTTCAGATCGCCTCCACTGATCCGACGATCCACAACGAACAGCAAATTCACTAGCTTATTCTCATACTGACTTAAGCGTCGGAGTGGTTATGCAGGTACCCCCCCGGGTGCTCACTGACCTACTGCCATGGCAGCAAGAGACCTACCAACAGCAGCCTACCAAATTACTGCTAGGTACAGAACATTGGCGACCACAATGGGAGGTTTTTATCTCTCAAATCACTACTCATTCAACCTTTCTCTTGCTACCCTCTGGATCCCAAGCTCAGGCCCCGTGTCCGAAGCGTGGCCATACCCACGCCCCAACCAGAGGGACCTCTTGTGCAATCGCACTCCGACAATGCTGCAGCAAGAAGCTCACCCAAGACAAATTGAAGGGAGATTCGCTTCTTTGCCTGTACAGCCTCCCCCCGGCTAGGGAACCCCTCCTCAGGCGATGGTGGCTATAAGATGTGTACATCACTTCCCCCCTAGGCAGAATAGGCAGGGCGCCACAAGCTGGCACCAGGAGGGCGCCTGGTAGGGCACCGGATCAAGCTTCACAGCTCTCACACGATGACAGCCATAAGCCGGCACCCACGAGGGCGCCGCCAGGGATCACCATCGAGGAGATCCCCCGACCTAGGAGGGTACCAAGGTTTGGGATCGCCATCAAGGAGATCCCCCGACTTAGAAGGGTACCAAGGCGCCAACCACAAAGAGGACCCGGCACGCAGGAAGGTGCTCTAGTATGCAGGCCATAGCTTTGTCCATACTTATCCAATGGAGGCGTGTGAGCATGCATTGGAAATCTAAGAAGAAGAGATACAATTCTCATGTTGAGCTCAAAATCCAATTCAGACGTCTCCGCACCAAGGAAGGGCGTCCATGAGGGCGCCAGCAGCATACTTATCCGATGGAGGCGTGTGAGCATGCGTTGGAAAGCTAAGATGAAGAGCTACAATTCTCATGTTGAGCTCAAAGTCCAACTCAGACGTCTCCGCACCCGGGAAGGGCGCCCATGAGGGCGCCAACAGCATCCGAAAGCGGCGTTTTGGCACAAGGCGCCCACGAGGGCGCCAGCATCAGGGAACACCATCTTGGCCCAAGGCGCCCAGGAGGAGGGTGCCAACTTCAGGATGTTGCGTTTTTAATGAGTCCATAACTTCATCCATGCTTATCTGATGGAGCCGTGTGAACATGCGTTGGAAAGCTAAGAAGCAGAGCTACAATTCTCATCTTGAGCTCAAAATCCAATTCGAACGTCTCCACACCCAGGAAGGACGCCCATGAGGGTACCAACATCAGAACGCAGCACCATGGCGCAAGGCGCCCAGGAGGGCGCCAACATCAGGATACGACACACTAGCGTGGTGCATGGCACGAGGATTACACCAAGGGAGGTGTGATTCACGGACGCGGTGATGTAACGCTTCGAGTGAATCAACGAAAGTCCTTCAAGCCAGATGAAGTAACGCTTCGGGCGAATCAACGAAAGTCCTTCAAGCCAAGACTATACTCTGAAATAATCTCGGCTTGGGGGGCAACTATTCTGGACTATTCCATCTCCTCCGAAGGTTACTTACTAGCTTCACGACTCCCACTCCATGACCTCCTCACACACATCCCGTAATTCTCGTGGGAGGTCAAGGAATCGGGGCAGCCCCCACCAGAGACTCCACCGGGGATCGCCATCGGGGAGATCCCCTGACTGGCGCAGGTTTCGAAATGTGGACTATAAAGACACATCCCCCCCGCAAGGGGATCGCCATCGAGGAGATCCCCTGACCGGCATGGGTATCGAAATGTGGACTATGAAGACACATTCCCCCGCAACTCAAGAAGGTTCATAGATGACTTCACTGCCTCCCGTTTGAAACCCAAGTCTGAAGAAGTGCTGAGGGCAGTCGGACAGCGTGACAATGAAACACTACGAGAATACATGGAGCGCTTCAATAAGGAGGCCTCATGTGTGCGAAACTTGGAGGACCAAGCAACCAAACCCCCCGGAGACCCATAAGCAAAGATTCCGAGAGGAGCTGGACTTCGTCGAGGAAGCCAGAAACCAAGCAGCGTTAAAAGACATGGTGATCAAGCAAAGATTACGTAGGATGAAACTCGTGACCCCGAATAGGGAGCAGGCCATTAAGACCTCAAACTAGGGTTAGGCCCAATTATGAATATTGTTGTTCAAACACGAAGGCAAAATGTAAAAGCTCGATATGAATGATTAACAAAAGTTCAGTTTTTGCTCCACCTCACTGGCATTAGCACTTGTCAACCCCAAAAAATACTTAAGATAAAGAATGAAAAAGGGTTCAACTCCATAGTTAGGTGCAAAGTGACGCCTGCCCAACAACGATCTAGGGTCGAGGCATCCACAGGGCATCACTGTCATGAGACATGGTAGCCAGACACAAGGAACCCACAGGGTGCCCAGCACCAAGGCGTCAATTACAAAAAGGACCCGGCACCATAGAAGGTGCCTGGCACCCAAACCATGCTACGAAAGGAGGCAAGAGGCGGGCATCGCGAGGTGCATCCCCGCACTTTCACTAAGCATACCAGAGAAGTACACTGTTGGAGTTTGGCAGAGAAACTCCTCGGTTTCTAGCTCACTAAGGGCGGCATCGAGGCCAACCCCGAAGAATACAGGGCTGTGACCAAAATGGATCCACCAACTACAAAGTGGTAGTGCGAACCAACCACCCACCAGATGGGCAGTTTAGCTCTCAGAGTGAGATCAAGTTCGAGACATGACCAACCATGAAGGTTCAGACATTGGCAGACTTTGTAGCCAAAATGACAACGACACTGCAAAGCGACAGAGCGGAGATGGCTGGGACTCTCCGCGTGGAGGGGTCCTCAAACAGCAAAGGAAGTGGAGCCGGTCTGTTACTTGGAAACTCAGAGGGATTACTAGTCGGGGTATCCCTGACTTTTTCGTTCTCCACCTCCAACAATCAAGCAGAGTATGAGGCTTGCATAGCCGACCTACAGTTTACCAAAGACTTCGGCGCTACACAACTTAAGCTCCGTACAGGCTCACTATTGATCATCTTCCAGATCAACGCGGCATTTGGTGCTTGCGACCAAGCAAGCCAAAATTGGATAACCCCAACCCGTCAATGTATTCTCGAGGGGCAAGAGCTCACTGATACAATAGAAGCAGCTTCCGTAAGGAGGCGCACAACATCATACTTGGTCATTGAAGCGACGTCTGCCCGACAAGGATCCAGGGGCGAGGCATCCACAGGGCGCCAATGTCATGAGACGTGGTGGCCAGTCATTGAAGGACGACTTTTCCATAGAGACTTTTCTACGCATCTATGAAAATGTGTAGAAGGACAAGAAGCAGACTACGCGCTTGCAGAAATCCATGAGGACGATCCCTGGCAGGAAAAACACTCAGGGCAAAAGCACCCTCACAGATTCAGCACTAGCTTGGTTCCAGGAGTCGAAACCAAACTCGGTCTCATCCTGGGGGCAACTAGCTACCATGTTCACAACCCAGTTCACTACCTCCCGCTCAGCGAATCGTGCAAGTCAATGAAAAGGAGGTGGAAAGAAGTCTTGAGCGTTGCATCAAACTCAACCCCTAAAAAGGGATCAAGCAGGCCACCCTTATACTTCGACGATAAGGATTGGCTTGATAGAACACCAAGTAAGCACGTCCCCCACCAACCTGACTCCATATTGAAGAGAGGGACATCATTTTAAACTATTGACATTATTTGTGAAGACAATGAAAAGTGTTTGAAACATCTCCCCCGCCAACTATATGAGCATCGAAAACAAAAAGAAACTACTGAGGGGAGAGGCTCAGACAAGGGGAAGGAAGCTGAGGTAAACTTGGCAGAATTAGATGCCAGATATGTCCGGTCAGTGAGGAAGAGGAGGAAGATTCCACCCTCACTTAGAATCTCAAAAACGAAGGAAGAGGCCTGAGCACTTGTAGGCACCTTCATCTCCATCCAGGGGGGAGAAGACCCCAACAAGACTGTCAAGGTCAAAAAGAAACTCACCATCAGAATAAGAGAGAAAGCATACCACCCGAGGTAGCCTGCCACCATCTGACTGATATGCCAGGGAGACCACCCGAGGTAGAGCTTGGAGCACTGATAAGATAAGGGGTTCATAGTATAACCAAGGTCACGGCATCCACCCAGCGGGGATCCAAGGCATGGCACCATAGAGGATGCCTAGCACTTGGCGCCTTCCTCATGGCTTGGCATAAAAAGAAAATAAGGCTAGGAACCATAGAAGGCGCCCATCACCATAGAAGGCACTATAGAAGGCGCCCAGCACCCAGGCGCCTATGAGGGCGCCATTAACAGCAAGGCACCCAGGATGGCGCCATCAACAGAAGATGGAAAACCATGGCCACTGGCCCCACAACCTCTGATGGGCGAGTTATATTCAGACCGAGTTCTGATAAACTGCCCCCAGAATAAACTCTGCCACAAGGCACAAAGCGACTTTAAACATGTCACAACCTCTGATGGGCGAGTTAAATTCAGATCCATTCTGATAAACTACCCCCAGGGTGCCACGAGGCCCAAAGTGACTTTAAATGTGTCACAACCTCTGACGGGTTGCGAGTTAAATTCAGAACGATTCTGATAAACTGCCCCAGAGTCCCACGAGGTGCGAAGTGACTTTAAACGTGTCACAACCTCTGACGGGTTGCGAGTTAAATTCAGAACGATTCTGATAAACTGCCTCAGAGTCCCACGAGGTGCGAAGTGACTTTAAACATGTCACAACCTCTGACGGGTTGCGAGTTAAACTCAACGATTCTGATAAACTGCCCCAGAGTCCCACGAGGAGCGAAGTGACTTTAAGCGTGTCACCACCTCTGATGGGCGAGTTAAATTCAGACTGAGTTCTGATAAGCTGCCCTCGGAGTGTACACTGCCACAAGACGTGAAGCGACTTAAAACGTGTCGCGATCTCTAACGGGCAAGTTAGGCTCAGACCCCTCTGACAAACTGCCTCCAGATCAAGAAAGCAGCCAGTGCCCATGAGGGCGCCTGGCAGGGCACCAAATGAACAGCCAGCCCCCAAGAGGGCGCCTGGCAGGGCGCCTGGTGAAGAGCAGCCAGCGCCCATGAGGGGGCCTTACAGGGCGCCAAGTGAACAGCCAGCGCCTAAGAGGGCGCCTGGCAGGGCGCCATGTGAGCAGCCAGCGCCCATGAGGGCGCCTGGCAGGGCGCCAAGTAAGCAGCCGGCGCCCATGAGGGCGCCAAATGAAGAGCAGCCAGCGCACAAGATGGCGCCTGGCAAGGCGCCAGGTAAAGAACAGCCAACTCCCATGAGGGCGTCTGGCAGGGCGCCAAGTAAGCGGCCAGCGCCCATAAGGGAACTTGGCAGGGCGCCAGGTGAACAGCCAGCGCCCATGTGGGCGCCTGGCAGGGCGCCAAGTGAGCAGCCAGCGCCCATGAGGGCGCCTGGCAGAGCGCCAGGTGAAGAACAGCCAGCGCCCATGAGGGCGCCTGGCAGGGCGCCACGTGAACAGCCAGTGCCCAAGAGGGCGCCTGGTAGGGCGCCAAGTGAGCAGCCAGCGCCCATGAGGGCGCCTAGCAGGGCGCCAGGTGAAGAACAGCCAGCGCCCATGAGGGCGCCTGACAGGGCGCCAAGTAAGCAGCCAGCACCCATGAGGGCGCCTGGCAGGGCGCCAAGTGAGCGGCCAGCGCCCATGAGGGCGCCTGGCAAGGGAAGTCTGGAAGCAAGTCCTTCGCAAGGGGGCAAACAGCACTGTGTGGCGAGGCGCATCAGACACTCTTGAGGGCACCAAACCCTGTCTCGCAAAATTAAAAGATGCAGGAGCATGTGAGGGCATAAAAGAGTGCACAAGCACGTGAACAAAAAAGTAGGCATGAGATCATACATACAGATGTGCAAGGCAATAACTTGCGCCTGAGTCCAGGAAGGCACCTAAGAGGGTGCCAATGTCAGGACTTTGCACCTTGACGCAAGACACCCAAGAGGACGCCAACATCAGGAGGCATGGCACAAGACGCCCACGAAGGCGCCAACTTCAAAACACAACCCTTTGCCACGAGACGATATAAAATTGTATATTGTCGCACCCCGAAAAATCCTTGGAGGGATTTTTCTTCGCACAACGGGATTTTAGAGTCGCCACCAATATTTTTTAAAGGTAAAACATCGAAAAAACCTTTTTTGGAAAGCAATGGTCTTTGGAACCATTAGATTTGGGTTCGGGGGTCTAAATACATATGGGGAAGGTATTAGCACCCCATAACGTCCCTTCAAAGAAGGGTTACCTTAATTAAATATGTGATTTGCAAAGTTGATTCGGAAAAATACTTTGTTTTTACCTCCTTTGTTGATGAATGACTTAATGAAAAATCTTTAGTTTTCGCGCTTGACGGAGAGTATCCGCTCCTACGTATCTCCCGGTGCGATGGAGAATTCAAAGCAACGTAGTTCTTGTTTTTGAAAAATGTTTTATTTTGGAAAAGTGTTTGGTTTTTGAAAGGAAAAATGTTTTGGGTTTGTTGTGCTTGACGGAGAGTATCCGCTCCTACGTATCTCCCGGTGCGATGGAGAATTCAAAGCTACGTAGTTTTGGGTTGTCTAGAAAAAGGTTTTTGTTTTTTTACCTTGATTAATCGTAAAAATTGAGCTTTCATGATGATCAATTAAGCAAAGGCTCCAAGTGACCACCATTAGCACTCCATTGTTAATAATCATGCAAGCAAAGGCTTTGCAAGACTACTAACAAAGTTTTTGATTTAGTGAAAATCTTTAGGAAAATTAGGCATTCATGATGATCAATTGAGCAAAGGCTCCAAGTGATCGCCACTAGTACCTCATTGTTAATAATCATGCAAGCAAAGGCTTCGCAAGACTACTAACAAAGTTTGATTTTGAACAGTTTTCGCAATTGGATTGATTCTTGTTTAGGGAATGATTTTGATGCTTGAAAAAGCTTTTGATTGAAAGTGGACCTAGACTACACACATTGTGACACGATACATAGATAGGCAAGGAATGAACCCAAGTTGAACATTTTGGCAAAAATGCATGAATAGGCAAGAAAATGAACCTAAGTTGCGCATCTTATTGAAGATGCTAGGCAATGGGATGAACCTAACTAGGCATTTATGACACAATATGTGAATAGGCAAAGGCATTTCAAAGCACAAGTGATATCAAACTTCTAATGAATCGCTTGCAAAACCCTAAGGATTTCACACCAACATTAGACATAAGCACCCATGTGGTATCTTTTTGATGTCGTCAATGTCTAATACATTTCTTCAATCAACCACATGGAAGGAATAAATTAAAAGGGGCATTTGCCTCATGCAAGATCATAGGCAAGTCTTAAGACTAAATTGACAAGTTTAGGCAATTAGGGTGTTGAATCCCTTTAGGTAATCTTTGACACTTGGGATATGCACAAGTGCATAGGTGTCTAATCCTCTTTCCAAATCGTCAACACAAAACCAAAAATTGTTTCAAAACAATTACTTATTTGCAAGACCAAGAGCATTTCAAAATGATTTATAAGTTGTTTTGGGTAATCAAAGCAATTGGTAAGGAAAGGAAACCTAAATTTGCATTCTTGTTCACTAGGAATCACAAAAGAAATTGAATCCTCTTAGGCAATCCTCAACACTTAAAGTGTGCATCAAAGCACAAGTGAGAGTCCTCTTGCCAATCATCAACATAGGGCATGATTTGCAAGCAAATTCATGAGAACAACAAGTTTTAAGCAAACAAACATCATAATCAAGGTTCAATTCCAAGGAATTGCAAGATTAGACAACCAACTCATCAAAAATCTCATAAACCCTAAATCTCATTTTATTCATGGGAACACAAGATAATGCAAGAGAACAACATAGATTAAACTTTTGGCAAGGATTCACATGATCAAGCAAAGAAATGCATAACAATCACTCAAACCTAATCTTCCTCTAATATGAGAAATGAAATAAGCTTCAAATCATCATTTTATTCATGAAAACAACAAGAAATGAGTGAAATAACAACAACACACAATTTATTCTAAAGGAGAGAAGCATTCCAAGCACCCAAACCTCCCAAAGTGTTTGTCAAGATACTTGAAATACATCTCTCACTCAACAACAACAACTATGCTAACATTATGACATTAAAATGCAATGGGATGCCAAAATGAAGTGATGATTTACATCTTTGATGCTAGGTTTTAAAGTATACCTCAACTCCAAGCTAGAATAAGGAAGGAAATGAGATGAATGAATGCAAAACCCTTTTAATCTACTCTTCAATCTTCAACTTTGAACTTGATCCTTGAATTTGAAGGTGAATCTTTGAGAAGAATGCAAGAAGGATGGAAGATTTAGTGTAGCAAAGGTGTTTTAATGGATGATTGAGTGAGGAAACTGAAAAAATGAGGTGAGGGAGGGGAGGAGGTATTCGCAAGGAGAGGAGGAAGTGGAGGTTTTTGTGCAAAAAATGAACTTCTCCTTGTATTCTGGGAGAGTAGGCTCATATATGGTCTTGGGTGAAATTAGGGTTAAGGGTAGAATAAGAATGGGGTGTTCTATTTTAAGTAAGTTTGCAATTTCTTATGAAGGAGTGAGTGTGAGAGGATGGTGTCATTTACAAAAAAGGGTATGAATCTACATGAGTGTGTGGGAATTAGGGATGTGTATGAAATTGGTAGGATTAAGGATGGTACTAGAATATTCTTAAGGAATAATTGTACAATAGAAGAGTGTGGAAGAAATTGTGGAGAGAGAGAGAGAGAGAGAGAGAATTCGGCCAAGGCAACAAAAATGGGGAGGGAAAATTGCTTCTCCTTTTTGGTCTTTTGTCTTATTGAGGACACTTTGTACTTTCTATTTGAATTTTGAATTTTTGGGCATGCAAATGATAGTGCACCTATTGAAAATGTGTCACATATTTTTGGGCACCATAAAAATATCCCTCTAATTATTCATGACAATAAAAGTTGTCATTTAATAATCGGGGAATATTTAATGGTCCTTTTTTAGCTTTCTTGTGTAATAAAAATGGGAAAATGCCTTTTAATTATTTTGAACTAGGATTTTCTTTCAAAAAATTATACGAAAATTATCCTTGATAGAATAAATTGTATTTTTCATCCTTGACTTGGTTTAGTTCAAAAATAATTAACTTGCTCTCATTTGAATGCCCACAGATGTTGAAACATGCACTATTTTATTCCCTAAAATTCTCAAAAATTAATAAAAATGTTTTTTTTTTGGGTGCCAAAAATTAATAACGATCAATAAATGGCCTTTTTGAAGATTAAAATGCATGCCAAATGGCAAGGGCAAAAGGGAAGCTCACGCAGTTACGACTGGCGCGTGCGCGTAATTCAAATAAAAATGCGAGATAGGGAACAAATACACATAAATGCGAAAGTCCATTAACCTACACAAATTATGAATTACCCTTATTGTTTCCATTTTTGTTTGAAAAAAAAAAGGTTTTGACTTGGGCGGACAAAATTAGGGTATGACAGCTGCCCCTCTTATTGGATTTTACCAAGAAATATGAATTGGCCGAGACATATTTCGAAGATAAAATAGGAATAAAGAATTCAGAAATTATACCAATTTTGTCTACTTGGAGAAACCCGAATTTTCTTTTTCTGTTTCTTCTTTTTTCTCTTTTCTCCTTTTTCTTTTCTCTTTTTTTTCTTTTTTTTTCTTTTTTTTCTTTTGAATCAACACTTGGAGTGTTAATGAGGAAACAATAAACGAAATGGTTAACAACATGCACGCTAACTGTGAAAGGCAAGGAAAGCGCAAAATGAAGAAAGCGATAAAGAAAGCGGTAAAATGCCAGGCTGCCTAAAACCTGTAAACGAACCCTTGCGAATCCGAGTTTGCACGTGGCTTTGAGGAGCACGCATCTTGAGAATCTCTGGTCATTCGAGCAACCGGGGGGATCGTTATCAGCTCCGGAACCAATATACTGATCAATGCACGGCGTCCACTGTATCTTAGGCTGATACAACTATTCCGTTGAACCTCACATGGGGCTACGGTCCATCGCGTTGCTCGTACACGATGTGAGACCATGAAAAGAAGGGAGCACTGAACTCTGATAAGAGCGATTTGAACTCCAAACTGCAATGCACGCTTGAGCGCCGAACTGAAAAGCATTTGAACTCCAAACTAAGAGGGCATTTTCTGGGAACTGAGTGCGAGGATTAACATCGAGGTACTTATCCGTCCTTGTACCTGCAAGTGAGATGAACAAATGCATGCAATGCAAATGCCATGATTGCTTTTTGATGGGATGAATGTGATGTGATGCAGGAGTTTCTTTTTGCTTGCATGAATTTTTTTGTCTATGCTTGATGAATGCAATGCATGAATTTTATTTGTTTTATTGCTCTTTTTTTTTTTGCTGTTTCGACAAAATCGTAGGACTTGCGTTATGAGGCACGATGGTCGTCCATAATGGTGCGAGGATCATGCTTCAGCCTTTTGAGAATTGTTTTGACGCGATCAGTGCTTTTGTTTGATTCTTGTGAATTTACCTGATTGAGAGATTATTTCTTTTCTCATGATTTTCAAAAGTTTCGCAATGATTTTAATGCTCTGATTTATGCACATTTTCATAATTCATTTACCATCTACCATAAAACATCATTTTAAAGCACAAATGAAAAGGAAGCAATGATAAAACAATAAGCAGACGGAGTGGAAAATTTGGACTTTTTATTCATATGGAAACCGAACGCGCAAAAGGTCGCACCGACTCAAAAGAGTACATTGAGAATTTTTTGAAACTAAAAAAAACAAGAAAATTGGACGCAACAGATCTTATGAGCGCTCTTTGTCTTTGGAGTGTTGATGCCAATCACCCATACTTATATCCTTGATCACCCTTTTATCCAAGCTTTTGGAGGCGCTGCTTGCCTCTTTTACTTTTTTAAGTCCAACCTTTCTGACCCTAATTTTTGCTTGGACCGCTCTTTGCGAGTTTTCAGTCCACCGGGTCGCTCTTTTTTGCCTAGGCCGCCCTTTCGGGTTTTCAACCTAGCGAGCTAATTCTTGCTTGGCTCATTTTTCTCTTTTTTTTTCTTTTTTTTCTCAGGCGTAATATTTCTTGACTGAATCTGAATTGACTGGGTTTCTGAGTTCTTCACCATCCATGTTGGTGAGTATCAATGCTCCTGCAGAAAAGGCTTTCTTTACCACATATGGTCCATCATAGCTAGGAGTCCATTTCCCACGGGGGTCACTCTGAATAGGCAGGATCTTCTTGAGCACAAGGTCTCCTTCGCTGAATTCTCGGGGACGAACCTTCTTGTCGAAAGCTGTCTTCATCCTTTGTTGATACAACTGGCCATGACACAGGGCAGCAATTCTTTTCTCCTCAATGAGATTCAGCTAATCCAGACGAGCTTAGACCCATTCTGCTTCTTCCAACTTGGTTTCCATCAGCACCCGTAGGGAGGGTATCTCAACTTCGATAGGGAGGGCTGCTTCCGACCCATACACCAAAGAGAAAGGGGTTGCCCCGGTTGAAGTACGCACTGAGGTACGATACCCATGCAAAGCGAAAGGAAGCATCTCATGCCAATCGTTGTAGGTTACTACCATCTTTTGCACGATCCTCTTGATATTCTTATTGGCTGCTTCGACTGCCCCATTTATCTTGGGACGGTATGGGGAAGAATTATGATGTTGGATTTTGAAGTCCTCGCATAATTCTTCCATCATCTTACTGTTCAGGTTGCTGCCATTATCTGTGATAATCTTGTCTGGAAGCCCATAGCGACAAACCAGATCTCTCTTTACGAACTTAGCAACCACAAAGCTAGTAATGCTGGAGTATGAAGCAGCTTCAACCCACTTGGTGAAGTAATCAATAGCGACCAGGATGAAGCGATGCCCATTTGATGCCTTAGGCTCGATAGGACCTATGACGTCCATGCCCCACATTGATAATGAATTTTCTCAACCGCTCGAAGAGCTTTTGCAAATTGACAATGTGTTCCTCATCAGTTTTAGACTTTGCGATCATATCGTCCACGTAGACCTCTATTTCTTTGTGCATCATGTCGTGAAATAATGTGACCATAGCCCTTTGATAGGCAGCACCGGCGTTCTTCAACCCGAATGGCATGACTCTGTAACAGAATGTTCCCCAAAGAGTTGTGAAAGTTGTCTTCTCCATATCCTCAGGAGCCATCTTGATCTGGTTATACCCTGAATACTCATCCATGAAGGAGAACAGTAAATGATGCGCCGTACTATCCACTAAGACATCAATATGGGGCTGGGGAAAATCATCTTTGGGACTAGCACGATTCAGATCTCTATAATCAACGCACATTCTAACTTTCCCGTCCTTTTTCGGAACCGGCACGATGTTAGCAACCCATTGCGGATATTTGGCTACCACTAGGAACCCGGCGTCAAACTGTTTCTTCACCTCATCTCTGATCTTTAAGGACATTTCTGGCTTAATTCTTCTCAGTTTCTGCTTTACCGGAGGACATTCTGGCTTGACCGGCAACTTATGCACCACTATATCAGTATCTAACCCTGGCATATCCTGATAAGTCCATGCGAAGACATCAACATAGTCATGCAGGAGTTCGATTAGCTTCTTGCGCTCACTTTCCTTTATTGAAGTACCCACCTTTACTTCCTTCTTACTGTCCTCTGTGCCTAGGTTAATTATCTCAACAGATTCCCCATGCGCCTGAATAACCTTTTCCTCTTGTTCAACCATTCTCATCAATTCTGGAGGAGTTTCCCAGTCATCCTCAACATCCTCCTCAGCTTGATTAACGGGGTGATCAAAATTAACATATGAACCGTTGGCATCATTATTTTCAAATATATTCATTTTAGATCTGCATTTGCGGGAATAGAAAGAAATGAACAAGGAAAATAGAAACACAAGATGAAGACACATGATAATGAAAAGCAATTTTATTCATTTGAGAGTCTGAAACAACATTTTATTGATAGATGATATTTGAAGGAAAAACATGCATGCCCTTATGAAATATTCTAAGGCCTTCGGCAGAGCCAAAGAATTTGCATTGCAAAATCATTACTTTGGAATGAAAATAACAAGGAAATCAATGATCTTCCAATTATCAAGCTCTTCATCTGCAGCACTGCGACGCACCAAGTCCACACATTTGTCTTCCATAACTGATTCTTCCTCAATGACGGCCACCTGATTGGGGTCCAGCATACCCGCGCTCCTGAAGCTCTGGGAGAGATCATAGATAGGAACCTTCTTCAAGCTTGGTTCCCGCCCCTGAAGCTTAGTGTAACACCCCGGTATTTCTAACATGTAGAGAGACCGAAGATGCACAAATGCGGAAGTTCAGAGGACACAGTTCCTGTTTAAGTATTGGACATACAAACTTTTTCCGAAATAAAAACATAATCGGAAATAACATTACTTCATAAAATAGAAGTTCATCGGTTCCATACCGAACGGAATACAATAACCAAGTCCAAATACCAACAGAAACATAAACTGGTTCGTAAAACTCATAACCAATACAAGTTATACAACCAAAAAGAACAACAAGAGGACAAAGGATAATTATGACTAAGTCTTCAGCACCTCCGAGAGTATATCAACTACTCGTGCACAATAGTCTTCCTTTTTCCCTACTTCTCTGAAAAACAACAAATATGGATTGGGTGAGATAACATTATCTCAGTGAGTCCTACCGTGTCCCCTCACTGACACTCGGTTCAATTTATTAAACCGTTACAACAAAAGCTGACATAACCATGTCTTATTTATTAATCGAATTGCCGACCGCACAACGATTGCTAATCCCGGCAATTCGTGTTCTTAATATATTATTCGAAATGCCGACCGCACAACAATTGCTAATCCCGGCAAGTCGTGAGTTGAACCTAACATGATCCGGCCGCACAAAAATTTGCTAATCCCGGTAACCATGTGTTTAACTTAGCACAAACCGGCCGCACAACAATTTGCTAATCCCGGTAACCCACGAATTGACCACGCCAAGACGTATACAGGGCCTAGGGTGAGGGGTCATGACTTCCCTTCCTAGTATGCTACTTGTCGGGTCGTCACCCAACGCGATACATATGACAATACGCATCAAGTCTCGAGAGTTAGATAATTTATATCTTTCGATCACCAAAGGATCGTTCACATAGTAATTGGATAAACAATATCCATATCGATCTATAATCAAAAACAATTGACATATATAACATATATATATTTGGTCAATCCATCAGTCGGTGTACCCACACGTGTACTACGGATTCGTTTCTTGATCAAATATGTTTTCAAAGCTCTTTTCCAAAATCATAGGTTGAACAAGTTCCAAACAGGGTTTTCAGTAGGCCAATTGCCTTAAAATTTAATAGGAAAGAGATTAGAAAAGGTTCGGGATTGAACGGAGCGACGAAGCGAGAAAACAGAAACCGGTAACAGATCCCCACACACGGTCCGTGCCCAGGGGCGCACGATCCGTGCGTCCTGTAAAAGTCACATTCAGTCATTCCAGAAGCAGGCGCACAGTCCGTGCGCAGGGGCGCACGATCCGTGCGTCCTGTAACTGTTACAGAACACTCAGTATTTTCTCGAATCGAATCTCTGATCGCGCCCAATTCGATTCCCAATTTCAATCCCCCTGAAAAACAGAAAAGTTCCAAGCATTCCAGAATATGTGTACAGTACAAATAATTCTTCAAAAATCATTTCCAACACTTATCATTTTTTTCAAAAACCGTAAAATATCAGTTTTAGCAAAATTGTTTCTCGACTCTGAAAATAGTTCGAAACTGAAACTGTTGCCATGGAACTCAACACCAAGATCATTTCAGAATATGGTAATTTCCCTAATCGTGAGTAGAACTCACCCGTTGACGATCGTTCTAGGAGTTCCGACGAAACGCGCGATGACCGGAACGAGAGAACTCACGAACGAACACCGAAGAGCACCAACTGAAACTTCAAAACAGTAACCCCTCCCTCTTATCTACTGAAACAGCCACTCAAATTTCCATAAGCTTCCTCCAAATTGAAAATGCAAGGCTAGAATCTCTTCCCCAACGATCCAGCTGAACATGCAACGATGATACTCACTCAAGAACCCGTTATTCTCACCATTGGAGTTTCCTATTTCGAAAATGAGATGGAGAGGTAAGGGAAGGATCAGCTTCTGTAACTTAGACCAATGGAAAGAGAATGGAAAATGGATTGAGATAGAGGAGGAATGACTTACATGCAAACTGATTTTGGGGTGGATCCCTCCTTTTCTTTCTCTCCTTCGCGACCCACTCTCTTTTCTCTCATTCCCTTCTTTCAGTTTTCTGTTTGCAAATTGTTTAAGTGTGAGAGATAGGCTGAGTATGAGGGTTCAGTTACAAGGGCTGGTACATTAAAGGGGCGTAAAGACCATTTTGCCCTCAGCTTAGTTTCTTCATTTAAATTGTGACTAGGCCATAATCCAATGGAGAAATGCTAATCCTTGTCTTTTCCTTCGACCATTCTTCACCGAGACGCGACTAATTGTCCTTAAAGAATGATCACATCGGCCCTAGGTTTTGTAGTTTGAGTTTTATAAATTGGGGATGCGAAAAGACAGATTTGCCCTTCAGCCCCAATTCTTCAATTAAATTATGAATAAGCCACACTTTAAAGGAGAGTAGGATTTCTAGACAATTTCCTCGACATATTAATCCCCGAGACGCGACCAATTATTCCCACAAATAATTACTCGGTCTTAGGTATCATAGTATGAGTCTTTAAAAATTAGGGATGTTACAATCACCCCAATTTTTAAAAATTTTGTCCTCAAAATTGACAAAACGTACCTTACTGAAAGAGATATGGATATCGAGCACGCATGTCTTCTTCCAGTTCCCAGGTAGCTTCTTCGGCTGAAAAGCCATCCCAGACTACTTTGACAATCAGAATTTTCCTTGAACGCAGAGTCTTCATACCGGGCTCTAAGATATGGCTAGGATAAGGTTGAAATAACAAGTCCGGTCGCAGGTCAATCGTATCAACACTCAACGGTTGATGTAGATCGGGAACATACTTCCTCAACTGAGACACGTGGAACACATCATGGAGATTTGATAGGGCCGGAGACAATGCGAGGCGATAGGCAACTGGCCCAATCCGTTCGATGATTTGGAATGGTCCAACATACCGAGGACTGAGCTTCTTCGCTCGCAAGGCTCTTCCGGTGCCTATGGTTGGAGAAACCTTCAAGAACACATGATCACCAACCTCAAATTCCAACGGTCTCCTTCGGTTGTCAGCATAGCTCTTTTGCCGACTCTAAGCAACCTTCATCCTTTCTCGAATTAACTTGATCTTCTCAGTAGTCTCGCGAACCATATCGGGTCCCAAAAACTTATCTTCACCAATCTCCCACCAACACAACAGAGTTCTACACTTCCTACCATAAAGTGCTTCAAACGGTGCCATTCCAATGCTGGAGTGGTATCTGTTGTTGTAGGAGAATTCTACTAATGGAAGATGGTCCTCCCATTTTCTCCCGCTATCGAGCACACAAGCCCGAAGCATGTCCTCCAGAGTCTGAATAGTCCTCTCCGACTGACCATCAGTCTGAGGATGATAAGCAGGGCTAACCAGCACTCTAGTTCCCAAGGCTTCATTCAATGCTTTCCAAAATCTAGAAGTAAACTTGGGATCTCGGTCTGACACGATACTCGTTGGAACTCCATGCAGTCTGATAATGTTCTTCACATATTCATCTGCTAACTTGGAAACTTTATAAGTCGAACGAACGGGAATAAAGTGAGCGGATTTAGTTTATCGGTCCACTACTACCCAAATAGAATCATTGCCGGCCTGTGACCTCGGCAAACCCATGACGAAGTCCATTGAGATATCTTCCCATTTCCAAACTGGTACATCTAGTGGTTGTAACTGACCGCCCGGTCTTCGGTGTTCCGCCTTAACCTTCTGACAAGTTTAGCACCGAGAAACAAATTCTGCAACCTCGACCTTCATCCCCGGCCACCAATACATTAACTTCAAGTCTCGGTACATCTTGGTGGATCCCGGATGTACAGAGTACTGACTCCTATGTGCTTCTTCTAATACCTGCCTTTTGATATTATCATCATCGGGAACACAGATCCTCCCATTAAAGCAAATCATGCCATCACTATCCTCAGTAAAATCTGGCGACCCTCTCTGAGACTGTAACTTTATATCAGCTCCTTGAGCTACACGGATTTGTTCCCTTAGCACACTGGCTATCCGTATCTGCCGCAACACTATGCGGTCCCTCTTTTGTGCCACCTTGAGTTTCAAGTCTTTGAATGATTCCAACAAAGTCATCTCGTGAACCATTAACCTTGCCGTGTGGATAGACTTCCTGCTCAGAGCATCTGCTACCACATTGGCTTTCCTAGGGTGATATTTCAATTCGAAGTCATAGTCCTTCAAAAATTCAGTCCACCTTCTCTGTCTGTTATTCAACTCCTTTTGGTCAAACAGATACTTCAAGCTCTTGTGATCACTAAAAACTTCGAAACGAGAACCGTAAAGGTAATGTCTCCAAATTTTCAGTGCAAACACAATTGCCGCCAGCTCTAGGTCATGAGTTGGGTAATTCCGTTCATGTGTCTTCAATTGCCTAGATGCATAGGCCACAACATGTTGATTCTGCATAAGAACACATCCCAAACCCTTCCCAGATGCATCACTGTAAATCTGAAATCCCAATGATGGATCTGGAAGAATTAGGATCGGAGCAGCAGTTAACCTTTCCTTCAATCCAAGGAAACACTCTTCACAATCGACATCCCAAGTAAACGGTTGACCCTTGCGAGTCAATCGAGTTAGCGGAAGCACCAATTGTGAAAAACCTTCAATGAATCTTCTATAGTAACCAGCTAGAACCAGAAAGCTCCTGATCTCAGTCACTGACGTCGGCCGTTCCCAATTCAATACTGCTTCCACCTTGCTAGGATCAACTGCAACCCCTTCCTGGGAAATCACATGACCCAAGAACTTTACTTCGAACATCCAAAAGTCACACTTTGACGGTTTAGCATAGAGTTTCTTTTCTCGGAGTACTCCCAGGACAAAGCGGAGATGTTGGGCATGCTCCTCAACTGACTTTGAGTAAACCAAGATATCATCAATAAAGACGACCATAAATTGATCTAGATAGGAATGGAATACTCTATTCATATAATCCATGAATACGGCTGGAGCGTTAGTCAATCCGAAGGGCATCACCACAAACTCGTAGTGTCCGTACCTCGTACGAAAAGCAGTCTTCGGAATGTCTAGGGCTCTTACCCTGATTTGATGGTACCCTAACCTTAGATCAATTTTGGAGAAAACTTTAGCACCTCGAAGTTGGTCAAGTAGATCATCTATCCTTGGTAATGGATACTTGTTCTTGATAGTGATTTTATTCAGCTGACGGTAGTCTATGCATAATCTCATGCTTCCGTCCTTCTTCTTGACTAGTAATACCGGAGCACCCCATGGAGAAGCACTCGGTCGTATAAACTTCTTGGAAATTAATTCCTCAAGTTGGGACTTCAATTCCTTCAGTTCAAGAGGAGACATCCTATAAGGTGCTATGGATATTGGCCCTGCACCAGGCGCCAAATCTATAGAGAATTCTACCTCTCGTTCTGGAGGCAAAGAGGAGACTTCCTCGGGAAAAACATCTAAGAATTCATTAACAACTTGAATAGACGATAAATCCAAATCAGCTTCAGTTGATGCAGACAAAATAACAACAAAAGCTTCCGCACCTTGGAATAGGGACTGGCTGGCTGAAGCGAACGAAATAACACCATCATCTGCAGGTAGTGAATGTTCTGCTACTTCAGAAGGAAAATTAATTGCACGATTGAAACAATCAATGGTAATGTGATTGGAAGTCATCCAATTCATTCCCAAAACGATCTCCATTCCCCTCATAGGCAAACAGATAAAATCAACAACAAAATCCCTGCCTCCTATCGTGAGCTGACAGTTAAGGCATAATGATTGGGTACGCACACGACCCTTTGCAGCAGTAAGGATAGTTATTGGCTCGGATATAGGAGATACTATTAGTCCTAACCGTTCAGCACATGCTTCTGAGATAAAGCAATGAGTAGCACCAGAATCATACAGAATATTAACAGTTTGATTAAAGAGAGAACCTGTACCCCTTATAAGGTTATCAGCTGGTTTGATGGTCTTGGCATCCAAGGTGTTGACTCGAGCCTGCCTCGGAGCATCAGGAGACTCCAAGAAAGCTCTCCTTGACGGGCAGTTGTTAGCATAATGGCCCTCTTCTTTGCAATGGTAACATTGGTTCGGTCCCACCTGACATCTCCCTTTATGATATTTCTTGCAGATGCCGCACCTGTTAGGCTTTGCAGAGTCACTTGACTATATTTGTTTCCCTTTATCCGAATTCCTTCTATACCTCGGGTTTGAAGAAGTTGGCTCAGTACCCTTCTTCTTATCTTTCCAGAATTCTTTCCTCTCTGCATACATTCTTTTAAGATCGCTCTCAGCTGAATGAGCTTGTTGAACCAAAGCAGGATAAGTGGTCATGGAATAAGAACTGAGGCCTTAATTCACATCGCCTCTAAGACCTTGTCTGAACATCACCATTTTCCACTTATCATCAGGAGCAGTGGTCCCCAATTCATAGAATTGTGACAACCTCTCAAATTTTGCAGCATATTCTCCAACTGTCATCTCTCCCTGTTTCAAACTCAGAAATTCCATCTGTTTGGCAAGTCTTTGAGAGTCGGGAAAATAATGACCCAAAAACAATTCGAAGTTACTCCACTCAAGAGGAGTTCCTTGAATTTGTAGCATTCTACGAGCATTAACCCACCAGGTGTGAGCATCCTCGTCCAGAGCGTTAGCAGCACAAATTACCTTCTCTTCTTCATTGCATTGCAAGGTATCAAAGATCCGTTCCATGGCATCTACCCAGAAATGTGCTTTCATTGCCTCGGATCCTCCTTTGAAGGTTGGGGCTTTCATCTTCAAAAACCGGAAATACACCCTGTTTGGATCCTCAGGTGTTGGCACATTGACTGGCTCAGCTGGTTGTGGTTGAGGCATCTGATGCATCGGTTGCATTTGAGCCATCTGAGCCATCTGTTGTTGTTGCATTAGCATCATGTCATTCATCATCTTCTGCTGAGTCTCGATGACATTCTGCATCCATTCTTGATGAGGATCAACAGGTGGGTTTCTCCTACCTCTTCCTGCCATGATTCTGCGAAGAATGCACAAAGTATTAAGTTGATCAGACTCAATGTCTAATAGCATACTAAGAAAAATCAGACTTAGAAGACGTAAAAGACTCTTAACATCTAAGTCCGACTAGGTCGAAACGCTCTGATACCAAATGTAACACCCCAGTATTTCTAACATGTAGAGAGACCGAAGATGCACAAATGCGGAAGTTCAGAGGACACAGTTTCTGTTTAAGTATTGGACATACAAACTTTTTCCGAAATAAAAACATAATCGGAAATAACATTACTTCATAAAATAGAAGTTCATCGGTTCCATACCAAACGGAATACAACAACCAAGTCCAAATACCAACAGAAACATAAACTGGTTCGTAAAACTCATAACCAATACAAGTTATACAACCAAAAAGAACAACAAGAGGACAAAGGATAATTATGACTAAGTCTTCAGCACCTCCGAGAGTATATCAACTACTCGTGCACAATAGTCTTCCTTTTTCCCTGCTTCTCTGAAAAACAACAAATATGGATTGGGTGAGATAACATTATCTCAGTGAGTCCTACCGTGCCCCCTCACAGACACTCGGTTCAATTTATTAAACCGTTACAACAAAAGCTGACATAACCATGTCTTATTTATTAATCGAATTGCCGACCGCACAACGATTGCTAATCCCGGCAATTCGTGTTCTTAATATATTATTCGAAATGCCGACCGCACAACAATTGCTAATCCCGGCAAGTCGTGAGTTGAACCTAACATGATCCGGCCGCACAACAATTTGCTAATCTCGGTAACCATGTGTTTAACTTAGCACAAACCGGCCGCACAACAATTTGCTAATCCCGGTAACCCACGAATTGACCACGCCAAGACGTATACAGGGCCTAGGGTGAGGGGTCATGACTTCCCTTCCTAGTATGCTACTTGTCGGGTCGTCACCCAACGCGATACATATGACAATACGCATCAAGTCTCGAGAGTTAGATAATTTATATCTTTCGATCACCAAAGGATCGTTCACATAGTAACTGGATAAACAATATCCATATCGATCTATAATCAAAAACAATTGACATATATAACATATATATATTTGGTCAATCCATCAGTCGGTGTACCCACACGTGTACTACGGATTCGTTTCTTGATCAAATATGTTTTCAAAGCTCTTTTCCAAAATCATAGGTTGAACAAGTTCCAAACAGGGTTTTCAGTAGGCCAATTGCCTTAAAATTTAATAGGAAAGAGATTAGAAAAGGTTCGGGATTGAACGGAGCGACGAAGCGAGAAAACAGAAACCGGTAACAGATCCCCACGCACGGTCCGTGCCCGGGGCGCACGACCTGTGCGTGATGCACCTCAAATGACTGACTCTATCAGAAGGGGACGCACGATCCGTGCCCAGGGGCGCACGATCCGTGCGTCCTGTAAAAGTCACATTCAGTCATTCCAGAAGCAGGCGCATGGTCCGTGCGCAGGGGCGCATGATCCGTGCGTCCTGTAACTGTTACAGAACACTCAGTATTTTCTCGAATCGAATCTCCGATCGCGCCCAATTCGATTCCCAATTTCAATCCCCCTGAAAAACAGAAAAGTTCCAACCATTCCAGAATATGTGTACAGTACAAATAATTCTTCAAAAATCATTTCCAACACTTATCATTTTTTGCAAAAACAGTAAAATATCAGTGTTAGCAAAATTGTTTCTCGACTCTGAAAATAGTTCGAAATTGAAACTGTTGCCATGGAACTCAACACCAAAATCATTTCAGAATATGGTAATTTCCCTAATCGTGAGTAGAACTCACCCGTTGACGATCGTTCTAGGAGTTCTGACGAAACGCGCGATGACCGGAACGAGAGAACTCACGAACGAACACCGAAGAGCACCAACTGAAACTTCAAAACAGTAACCCCTCCCTCTTATCTACTGAAACAGCCACTCAAATTTCCATAAGCTTCCTCCAAACTGAAAATGCAAGGCTAGAATCTCTTCCCCAACGATCCAGCTGAACATGCAACGATGATACTCACTCAAGAACCCATTATTCTCACCATTGGAGTTTCCTATTTCGAAAATGAGATGGAGAGGTAGGGGAAGGATCAGCTTCTGTAACTTAGACCAATGGAAAGAGAATGGAAAATGGATTGAGATAGAGGAGGAATGACTTACATGCAAACTGATTTTGGGGTGGATCCCTCCTTTTCTTCCTCTCCTTCGCGACCCACTCTCTTTTCTCTCCTTCCCTTCTTTCAGTTTTCTGTTTGCAAATTGTTTAAGTGTGAGAGATAGGCTGAGTATGAGGGTTCAGTTACAAGGGCTGGTACATTAAAGGGGCGTAAAGACCATTTTGCCCTCAGCTTAGTTTCTTCATTTAAATTGTGACTAGGCCATAATCCAATGGAGAAATGCTAATCCTTGTCTTTTCCTTCGACCACCCTTCACCGAGACACGACTAATTGTCCTTAAAGAATGATCACATCGGCCCTAGGTTTTGTAGTTCGAGTTTTATAAATTGGGGATGCGAAAAGACAGATTTGCCCTTCAGCCCCAATTCTTCATTTAAATTATGAAAAGCCACACTTTAAAGGAGAGTAGGATTTCTAGAGAATTTCCTCGACATATTAATCCCCGAGACGCGACCAATTATTCCCACAACTAATTACTCGGTCTTAGGTATCATAGTACGAGTCTTTAAAAATTAGGGATGTTACACTTAGCTAGCCTCCTTTCTCTCTTTTCCTCGGCCATTCTCTTCTTATCAGCTTGAGTGGGCCAATATCCTAACCCACGCCTATCCTTGTACTCTCGCAGCTGAACCGATGCCAGAATTCCCTGCTCGAACTTTCCCAACCCTTTTCCAATCTGGTAACCATTTTTCAACATGAACTTGGCTACCATGATAGCAGCGTTAGATATCTTTGGTGCAGGCAATGGGGCTTCTTCCCTCACGAAAGCAGCATTTGCAATTTCCAGCGACTGAAAGGCAGATTCAAGTGACTCCTCTGCAGCCTCAATGTATTGAGAAGGATGGGGCTTGCTAATTATGAACTCTTCTTCTCCAAAAACGACTATCAGCTTGTCGCCGACTACAAACTTAAGCCGTTGATGGAGGGATGAAGGAACAGCGCCGGCAGCATGAATCCAGGGTCTCCCCAGGAGACAGCTGTAGGATGATGCAATGTCCGTGATCTGAAAATTCACATAAAATACTTCTGGCCCTATCTGCATCTGGAACTCCATTTCTCCCATAACCTCCTTCTTGGATCCGTCAAATGCCCTAACTAGTGTTGAGCTAGGCTTCATATACGAACAGTCTACTTCTAGTCTGCTCATAGTAGATTTGGGCATGACATTCAAAGAGGATCCATTGTCAATGAGGACCCGAGAGAGTGTATATTCACCACATCTAACTGAAATGTGAAGTGCCTGATTATGCCCCTTCCCCTCAGGGGTGAGCTCATCATTAGTAAAGGTAATATAATTGGATGCAACAATATTCCCTACGATGCCATCAAGCTGGTCAACAGTGATGTTCTAGGCTACATGGGCTTCATTTAATACTTTCATTAGAGTTGCACGGTGGGCCTCAAAATTGAGTAGTAGGGCCATGATAGAGATCTTTGCAGGAGTGTGGTGCAGCTGGTCCACCACTTTGTAATCACTCTGCCGCATGATCTTCAAAAATTCTGTGGCTTCTTGCTCTGACACCTTCCTACTTTCCTTGGGCTCTTGTGTTATACCCTTACCTTTGCGAATCCTTTCCTCATCTTCCTTTGAGGGACCTTCTTTCAGGACTTCGGGGACATAAACACGTCCGCTTCTAGTGACTCCACTGCTTCCCGCAATGTTTGTGACATCGGGAACAACTTGAGGCTTCTGAATTGGAACTGACACCCCATAGCTCCATGGAACAGCACTGTTCTTTTGATAAGGAGCTGGGACAGGAATCACAATGGTCTTAGGTCTCTCCAGGATCGGCTTTCGGCTATACGGGACCTAATAGGTTTTTGAACATTTCTATTCTTATCTGATTGGAAAGTCAGCACATCCTCCTCTTTCTCTTGCACACCCATTTGGCTTATATGACGATCCAATAGGTCCTGCAAAACTGTCTTGAAGGCCTCACATGCCCCAGCACAATTAACATCAACACAGACTTCTTTCTGAGTACAACCTCTCTTGATGACCCCGAACTCGCACAGCTCTGCATGAATAACCTCTAAGGGTGTCTGGATACACTCCACAGTTCTGATTAAGGATTGGCCCCCCATATCATGGATGGCATTGGTTGTAGGTTTCTCATGACCAGGCAGCGGATTAGTTGTGATGCTTGGGCTTTCTTGTTTGAAGGTTATCCCTTTGGTATCAATCAGATCTTGCACTACAATTTTAAAGGCCTTGCAGTCCTCAACAGCGTGTCCAACTGCCCCTTCATGAAATGCACAGGTAACATTGGGATTGTAGGCTCGAAAGTAGGGTGGCTGGACTGGTTTCATGGGTCTGGTATTGATGAGCTTGTTTGTGGCAAGATAGCTGAAAAGGTCAGTATAGGACATGGGGATGGGATCAAAGGTGGTCTGTTTTTTGTCTTGGTAGTTTTGTGGTAGTTACTTTGTGGTGGACGGGTTGGTAGTGTTTGAGTGGGGACAAGGATATTTTGTGGTTGATAAGGTGGGCTTATGGTGATGGTGTTTGTCTCTCCTTCTTTCTTCTTCGAAAATCCGGAGAATGGCTTCTTGTGGGTGGTTGTACCTGCGGAACCATGGGCAATCTTGCCGCTTCTCAGTCCATTTTCTAGTCTTTCATCGATGATTACCATGTCTGAGAAGTTGGAAGATACGCTGCCGATCAACCGATCATAGTATAACAGTGGCAGGGTTTCCATGAACATGAAGACCAGTTCTTTCTCCAACAAAGGGGGTGTCACCTGTGCAGCCAAAGCCCTCCACCGCTGGGCATACTCCTTAAATGACTCGTTATCTCTTTTTGCCATGCTCTGTAATTGTGTTCTGTCAGGCGCCATATCCGTATTGTACTAGTACTGTCTGAGGAAGGCATCAGCCAAGTCCTTCCAACAATGGATATGGGACGGTTCTAGCTGCATGTACCAGTTGAGAGATGCCCCAGCAAGGCTCTCTTGGAAATATTGGATCAACAACTTGTCATCATGAGAATGTGTAGCCATTTTTCTACAGTACATGGTCAGATGGCTTTTAGGGCAAGTCACACCTCGGTACTTGTCAAAGTCAGGCACTTTGAATTTAGGAGGTAAAACCACATCAGGGATGAGACACAGATCACGAGCTTCTCTTGCTCTAGAGCTTGACCCTTCAATCATTCTTAAGCGCTCTTCTAACATATGATACCTGTCTCTAGCTTGAGGAGTTTCAGCAGGATAGTTCTGAGGAAAACCATTCACACCGTAGTGAGGATTACTCATCGACACTACGGCTGGGTTCACGTGTGGGTCACGTGAGCGAGTGGTATTCCCAGGAATTGGTCCCTGAACTTGGGGATTGACCGTTGCTGGTGAATGAAAGCCAAACGGAGTTCCCGGCGGAATAGGAATCTGAATTTGGACCTGAGGCGTTCCCGTTCCTCCACTGTTTGCGGCTGAGATGGGTTGGACTTGCTCTGCAACCCTAGGGGGACTACTTCCTGCATTAGCCTCGGCTCCTGGAGGTGTGTATCCGGGTGGGAGTCCCCAAGGCATCCTATGCATGGCTGGTTGGCTCTGGTTGTCGGTCCCTGAAGTATGAGCAAAGGTGACAGTCTCAAGACTCGGAGGAGGGAGAGCGACAGCAACTTCGGTAGTAACGGCGGGATTTTCAGCGGCAGTTCCGTTCCTCAAAGCTTGTAGTATCCCCATCATTTCAGTCATCTGTGTTCTCGATTCTCCTGAGCCAATTGCTCTGGATTGGGAACCTCAGCGGTTGGGTTACCATGGTCCGATTCACCACTTCCTAAGTCTTCAATAACAGGACAGTCCGAGTCATTCTGGTTAGTTGCCATGAGCCTTGCTTGCAGGCGAGTCAGGTATCGATGTTGGCGAACCATCTTGCCTTTTTTTATTGATGGAACACAATTCATGAGCGCGAGAATCACATAAATGAATGCAAATGCAATGCAATATGTATGATTTTATGTTTGTTTTGGTGTCGGGAATCGCGGTGCAACTCGTCTTGTCATAGGCGTGTAAGTTTAAACAAACACACTTTATTCAAAAGGAGGGAGTACTACAACTTCAAACTCGAAAGAAAGGCAAAGTACAATATTCTGAAAACAACACTTTCAACAGAAAAGTACAATATCTCAAAGAAAACTACAACTTTTTAGAGAAAATTTACAAATTCCTAAGGATTATTACAATGCTCTAAAGTGAACTTCAAAGGCATATAGCTTTCAATTTCTCCTTCCTTTTTCTCTTCTTGCTTTCGGCTGCCCCCTTGGCCTTCTCCATGAGTTCTTCTGTCAAAATCTTGCAGTACTCGACAAACTCACACACCTTGGCCGGAGTGTTGAAAGGGTTCATCTCTGCTTCAGCTCTTCTTAGCTTCTTGGGAACATCCCTCACAGCTTGGTTAGCTAGTCCTGCTAGCTTTGAAAATTTGCTCCTCCAAAGCTGAATCTCATCCCTTAACTCCTTGACGATCTCTTGGTCTTCTATTCTGCCAATTAATGCCATGAAACGTTTCTCCCAATACTGGCTTTCTGCTTGCACTTGCCCATAAGATTCCCTTAGGCATCGGAGATTCCTCTTCAATTCTTCCGACCTTCCTTGTTCAAACCCTAAAGCTTGTTGATACTCTTTCAAGATCCCTATGATAGACTCTCTATCTTGCCTGATGCTTTTCACTTGGTTCTCCAATTCAAACTTCATCACTTGGAATTCCTCTTTTGACTTAGCTAGCGCACCTCTAACCATTTTCTCATTCCTCCATGACTTGGCATATAGTTTCTTCCATTCACTTGCTTCTGCCACAACCTCATTCATCTTTGAGGCGCACCTCTTTACTTCCTCTTTAACACCTTTCAAATGTTTCTGAATTTCCCTCTTGCTCTCTTCTTCTATTTCAAGTTTCCTATTGGTTGCTTCAATAGCTGCGGCTTGGAGAGCATTTTCATTTTCTAGCTTCCGCTTGTCTTGCATCACCTTTCCCAATCTGTTTTGCAAAGCCCTTTTCGTTTCTTCCGCTTTAGATAAGGCCAACTTAGCCTCTTCTAGTTCTTCAATGAGGGGAACGTGAGGTTCCGGTATTTTCTCTTCAAGTGATGGCACCTTTTGGTTGGATGATCGAATTTCCTTAATCCTATTTTCAAGCCATTGAGTGAAGGAGATAGCAGTGGTCCTTTTAGATAACTCGCCATTGTCCTTCCGCACCACGGTTTCCCAAGCTTGCAAGACTCGCCGAAGTAAGTCCTCGTCTTTAGGGATCCCCGCATGGAGGTAAAAACGAGACAGCATAGCTTCGGAGGGTGAGTCCCGCATAGGGTACCCGAGTTGTCTCAAGATCAAAGATGGGTTATAATTGATGCATCCCTGTGTTCCCATGAGAGGAACGTTCTGGAAACTGCCACATTGGAATATCACTGAGGGTTTATCTTCCCAACACTTGTGCGAGAACCATCAAATTTGAAGAGCATCGAGGTTCTTAAAAGTATCCTTCCACTCCTGAGGGCTCATAGTCTTCGGATTACAACCCAAGGCATAGGAAAGCAAATCCCCAACATCACTTTTGTTAATGCACACATGACTGATCAACCAAGCATATAGCACAGGGAAGGAACAACACATCTTATCCTTTCGGAACTCATGATGGCGGGTGAAGGCATGATAGGTCTCTGCGAGAATAGCGGGAACCGGATTGATGGGACTTTTTGCACTCTTGAAAGCTAGGAACACACCAATAGCGGTTTCATCTATATGTTTCTCAATCTGAGGGAAAAGAACAATGCCGAAGATGGTCAAGGCTAGTACTTGCTTGAAAGAAACCCAATCATCTGATACTACATAACTAGTCATCAAACTCTCAAAGTACTCCTGAGGAAACCCAAATATCTTGTTACGCTCAACTTTGTGGGACCGCACCTCTCCTACACTGATTTGTAACAGGGAAGCAAACTTCTCATCTGAATAATGCTGCCCCTGATACTGGTAAGGTCTAACCTCTGAGCGATCAAAACCCAGAATCTTCTAATACTCCTCTAGGGTAGGCGCCATTTGGAAGTTCTTGGTAAGAAAGCACCTAACCTCTGAATCATAGAACCAACATAGGGCGGCGATGGCACTCTCTTGTACTTCTAACTGTAATAACTTGCGGATGTTCCCATAAGTCTTGTCGAAGGACCGGAGCTCAATAGGACCTAATAGGGAAGCATACTCCTTCAACCTAGTTACATCAATCTTCTTTACAATGGGGAACCTTGAATTGAATGCGGTTTTGTCTTTTGATTCCATATTGCTTCTTACACCCCTGTGACAAGGTTCGGTGTTATGTTGCGATTTCCGGCAAACAAACTTTAATGCATGAAGAATGCAAATGATGAAAGTTTTATTTTTCAAAATTTTGTCAGGTGCAAATGCAATGGTGCAAAATGATGTGAATGCGAAATGATGTGTTATTTACATGGAAAAAGGGTAAGAAAATGAGGTTATTGGTGGTACTTTGAACATTTTCAAAGATACACGCTACATGCCACCTCATGTAGGTGTTTATGAGGGGAAAAGAAAATTACTTTCTACAATTTTGAAATAGAGTTTGAGAAAATTACTTTCATACTCCTCAGTAGATTGTCTGCAGTCGTAACTGTCTAAACATCCCGAGTGTTGACTCGACCTCGTCTTGGAGCTGCTTGTAACCCCTTGGAACTCGTCCTTACAGGGCACTCTATACCATAGTGACCCTCTACATTTCTATAATAACACCGATTAGATCTTCGCTTGCAATCACCGCTGTGAGGCTTTCCACAGTTAGAACATCTTCTGACCTTTGAAGAATCAAAGAGTTGCATCTGCTTTTCCTTTGATGAAATTATCTTAGGACTTTGCATTCGGAGTTGATATTTCAACTACCTTCTTTCCTTCCCCATATTTCCTATGAGATCATCTTCGGCGACATTAGATGATTGCACCAAGGCAACATAATTGGTAGCAGTATAAGAACTGAGACCATAAATCATAAAAGCACTTATGCCCGTCTTATCCTTCTGCATTCTCCGTTCGTCATCCGAAGCTTACTTTACCACTTGGTAAAACTGAGACAACTTCTCAAACTTAGCGGTGTATTCTCCCACCGTCATGTCACCTTTCCTGAGGATGCATCTGTTGGAGACTCCGGTTTTGGTCGAGGACTGCGTCTTGATCATCCTTCCATAATTCCGCTTATGATGCACTAAGTATTAAGTTGATCAGGCTCAATGTCTCTTAGCATCACAAGTGTAATTACAAAAAGGACTAGCAAGGAATCGACTCAACCCTAAGCTAAGTCCGACTAGGTCGAACTGCTCTGATACCAACTGTAACACCCCGGTATTTTTATCGAGTAAAAATACCCAAGTGTACCATTCCTAAAACATCAGAGATATATTTCCTGTTTAAATACTGAACATCACTATAAAATTTTCACTGAATAACCACAGAACAGTCTTAAACATAAATAAGACCATAAACCATCAGTGAAATACAGTGTTCAATATCAAACAAGAAAGCGGAAATAAATACATAACTTTTACAACAGTTAAAGCCATAATGTTGTGATACATTACTAACAAGGGAAAACATAACTTAAGCATAAAAGCTAAGTCTTCAGCCACCATCCGAGTACCATCTACTCGTGCCTCTTGGATTTCCGCTGTCCCTGTTTCTCTGTAAAACAACAACATATAAACAATGAGATACAATCTCAGTGAGTTCTACCGAGACCCCTATCTACACTCTCGATCCTTTTAAAACATTTTTATGATTTGATACAACACCGACCGCAATCCGCTTGCTAATCCCGGTGAACCATATAATAAGGCTTCGATCTAGTAAAACACCGGCTGCAATCCACTTGCGTCTCCCGATGAACTAGCATCCTAGGCCCTTCTACGTGACACAGGCTGCAATCCACTTGCGTCTCCCGGCGCACATAGTACAATACTTTTAACATAACACCGGCTGCAATCCACTTGCGTCTCCCGGCGAACCTCTATCCAATAACAGTTCCGCTATTGGCCTCAGAGCCTAGGGTAAGGGATCATGACTTCCCCGCCTAGTATGTTAACATGGGTCGTCACCCAAACTCGATATAATATATATATCTATAATCATATATAACCACCCTCAGTGGCCGACTCCTTTAATCGATATAATTTATATATCGTGAATTATTCACCGGTTTAGACGAATGAATAATAATCATTTCGCGTCAGTTATACAATATCACATAGGACTCATAGTCCGCTTTCTTTTCGATAAAAACATTAAGTCCACATTCGCTCTCGCATAGTAACTCGACATTTTCAACATAATTTTCAATATCAAAAACAGTTCATTTTGCCTTAAAAATAGAATATTCAGTTAGGCCTCTGAATAAGCTTTCCAACGCATCTTAGAACACCTCAATCGGGTTCCCGGATCAAAAGTTATCGCGAAACGAAAAACAGTGTTTGGTTGCTGAAATCTGCCAAGTGACGCGCGAGTGGCGCGTGGCGCGCAAGCGGCGCGCGAACTGGCAGTAAAACCTGTCAACTGGCGTGCGAGTGGCGCGTGGCGCGCAAGCGGCGCGTGGGTTGACAGTAGGGGGTCTGTTAAGGGCAGATTTTGGCGGTTTCGCGCGAAAATCGCGATTCCGCTTAATTCCGATCCTCGTTCCGATTGAAAACAGTTTTCACACACATATAATCAGACCCAATCAACATCAAACAATCAATCAAATCAATCAAAATCTTAATCAAATCAAAGTTTATCAAAATACGACGATTTTCCAAATAACGGTTTTAAATCAAAATCTCTCGAATCAAATCACCAAAAATTCCATTTTAACGCGACGCAACCCGAGACTCGCCCCAATCGATTCCTAACCCGAATCATGCAGTATCACATAATATTCCAGTCCAGCGAAAGCGATAAAACAGTTTATCAATTAATTCGAAGCGTAAAATCCTAAACGTGAGGAGAACTCACCCTCGAAGCGTGTGCCGACACCGAGACTTCGCCAAATCACCGAGACTTCGCCAAATCACCGAGACTTCGCCAAATCACCGAGACTTTGCCAAATCACCGAGACTTTGCGCGACACCGCTTTTCTGACAAAACCACACGAACGTTCCCCGAATCAACTACACGCTCCGGGGACGTCCGCAACCGCTCCCAAAGTTTCCCACTCGACTTCGAGGCATCCTTTTGACCGAATTACCGATTTCCCCGAAATCCTCCATGAATACTATTCATCATCTTCCCCAACTTCTAATCACTATTCACAAAACCCCAAATCACCCAACTCACTTCCAATCTTTCAATCGAACCTCAATCAACGATCCATCATCCTTGGGTTCGCGCCAAACTCCATCCCAAGCCATCCTTGAGCTTGAACCATCAACAAACCTCCATTTCCTTCAAAATTCGAAAATGGCAAAGTGAGAAAGAGAGAGTTGATGATGTTGATGTTGGTACCAAATCGAAGAGGGAGTAACGGTGAGCGTTTTTCGTGTTGGAAGGAAGTCGTTTTGATGAGCGCAAATCCTCCCTTTTTCCCCTTCTTCTTCCTTACCCTTTCTTCTTTCTTCTCTTTTCTTTTCCTTTTTCTTTAACACACACACATACACGTATATATATATATATATATATATATATATATATATATATATATTTATTTAATAAATATACGGCAACGTGGTCAAATTACCATATTGATCGAAATCTCTTATTTCGATTTCGAAACTTCCTTGATCCGTATTATCCGGTTAACGATCCGATGACAACCAAGAATTAATTTTAGCACTCAATAAATTTACCAGTCAAGTACTAAAATAATTCAATTGGGTTAACATCTAAATAATTTTATCAATTATTTTGCGGATCTTACACAAGGTCACAACATAAACACAGAATTCTGAAAACTCAAACTTCCAGACGATAGCGAAAAACGAGTGAACAGAGTCACTGTACGTGCTTGTGTACCAATCTTTTTACATTTCAATGCAATTATTTACTTTTCTCTTTATCTTTCTAGCAATTGTTGTTTCATTCTATTCACAATTCTGTTCTTCAAACGATTTGTTTTCTCCAAACCCGAAAATACAAAGGCAATTGTCACGAGAGATTTTCTAGTTTGATCTCACAAACACATTATTTAAAACTAGTGATTGTTTGCTAAAAACACCAGCAAACAAATTGGCACGCCCGGTGGGACCTTTGCCTTTGATGTTGTGTGTTTACTTGTTAGTGTGTACAATCGTATGCGCTTGAGAAGTGGTAGAATGGTGCGTACTAATTCTAACAGTTCTTCTAGTTCTAGTCCTGCGATTTCCCAAGGACAAGGAACAACCGTTGACTCTGCAAATGTAAGCACAGGGATAGTTGTAGGGACAATAGCCCCTTCAACATCAATAACCGTTCCTGCAGTATCAATGACTAATGTTGGTTCAACACAGTCTGTGACTTTGCCATCAAGTATAGGGCTTCATTCTAGTCCTTATTTAGGGCCTCATTGTAGTCCTTATATGGCAACAGGAAACGGTTTAGATACACGTTTTCAAAATTTGAGTTTGCCACCATTTCCTTCGGGTATGTATGGCATGCCTACTGGAATGCCTCATGTTTCAACATTTTCTCCTACACACGTTTCTTATGAAAGTGTGCAGGGTCGAGATCCTACTGCATTAACCAATGCATCTTTGTTGGCATTAAGACAACAAGTGGATGAAAGTAACCACGACATGGTTAATATACTAACTCAACAGATTGGCACGGTTTTCAACCCATTAATTCAAAATACCAACACAAGTTATCAGATGTTGGCAAATCAAATGGGTAGAATTGCAGATTTCTTTGGGACTCCGACGGTTAATAATAGGCAAATTCCCAATGTTGTGGGTAATATGCCTGGTAACCCTCAAAGAGCAGTTGCGGTCGAAGCGGCAGTTGTAGGCGAACAACAAGGGTTGGCATATCATATCCCTGAAATAGTTTTGGTGAACCGAAACCAGAACGCTGATGAGGTTGTTCGACAAGTGCAACGAAATAATATTGGCGCTCAAGATAATATAGCCACTTTAGTAGAAACTATAATGGCGCAAAATGGCCTTAACATAGGTTTGCATAGGCCTAATTTCATATCACCATTGTGTGAATATGTATTACAAACAGAGTTGCCAAGAGGTTGGAAAATACCTAAGTTTACCAAATTTGGTGGTGACACCAATGTGTCTACAGTTGAACATATTGCCCGTTACATGACTGAGGCGGGAGATATAGCACAAAATGAGAACTTGAAAATGAAATATTTTCCAAATTCTTTGACCAAGAATGCTTTTACTTGGTTTACTACTTTACCTCCTGGCTCTATATTCACACGGGGGCAATTGGAAAAGGCATTCCACGAACAGTTTTACATGGGCCAGTCGAAGATTAGTCTCAAAGAATTGGCCAGCGTTCGACGCAAAGTGCCTGAGGCTATTAATGATTATTTAAATAGATTTAGGCTCTTGAAGGCTCGGTGTTTCACGCAAGTGCCTGAACATGAACTTGTCGAAATGGCTGCTGGTGGCCTTGATTATTCAATTAGAAAGAAATTGGATACGTCTCATCTACGAGATATGGCCCAATTAGCCGATAGAGTTCGACAAGTTGAGAGGCTCAAAGAAGAAAAGACTAGGGTAGATAAGTTCCATAAAAAAGAAAATTCAGTTGGTTTTCGTAAAAAGGAAAAAATAGCCTATGTCGATGAAGAATTTGACTTTGCATTCAGCGATGTCAATGAAGAAGAGATAGATGTGGCTGAACTTAAGCCTGGTCCTCCTTATGCGTGTAAATTATTAAGGCCTGTAAATGGGAATAACCCAGTAGAGCCTAAAAATGATAGATTTGTGCCTAAAACTTACACTTTTGATGTTACTAAATGTGATGAAATTTTTGATATGTTAGTAACTGATGGCCAAATAATGGTGCCTAATGGCCTGAAAGTACCACCTCTCGAACAGAGAAAGAAAAAGGGTTATTGTAAGTTTCATAATTTTTTGGGACATACCACTGACTGTTGCGTACTTTTCAGGGACATAGTGCAAAAAGCAATTGAAGAAGGAAGGCTCAAATTCGGTGACAAGAAAAAGAAAGCGCCAATGCAGATTGACACTGATCCTTTACCGAAGGTTGAAGCCATGTATGCAGAGCCTGTCGAAGTAGATATAAGTATGGTGGAAGTTAAGATGGTCGATTCCCAGAATAAGGTTAAGTCTGCCAAAGAAAAACTGAAGAGTGTTGTGCATGCTGATGACAAGACAAGGATAATAACTCAAGAGGAGTATGATGAAAAAATACAAGCTGTGTACCCTAAGGCTGAAGAGGAATTAATAGATTTCCTCAACAGATGCAAGATTACAAATTCTGAAGTGATGCTTTGCCCAATGTGTAGTGCTGTTTTCGACAAAGAGGCAGCCAAAAGTGTCGAAGGTTGTAGTGTTCGACAACAGCTGAAGAGGAAATGGCTAGATAAGAGGCCAAAATTTGACTTCAAAAAAGGAGACCTCCCGTACAAAGCTAAAGTTTCAACTAAGCCTTCGACAAGCAGGCAGCCGATTACAAAAAAAGAGTCCAGGTAAAAAGGAGTTCGAATTATCAGCTTCCGCTAAGTCCTTCGTTCCAATGGCAGGCCCTCCAAATGAGAAGTGGATACATGCTGGTTGTAAGCATTACAAACATGCTAGTCCACGTGTTGAGGTTGCTAAGATAGATAAGGGAAATGCTGCTAAGTATAATTATAAGAACAACTACAAAGGAAAAAACCCAATGATGAAGACTCAATGGCGTCGTTTCCAAAGGCAGAAGAAGAAAGCAGCACTTATCAGCAATCAAATCCCAAGTGGTTCGAAGATAGTTAAGAATGCGATTACTAAGACTGATGGGTCAACAAAGGTAAGTATCAATGTTGCAAATCAGGTGGGTGCTGGAAGTAAGGCCAAAGGCAAAGCTATTGTTATAGAAAAGCAAAGAAGGCCTGCAACAGAAAGAATTTTCCCTCCATTGCCGTCTTTAAAAATAGAAGAGGCTAAGTTTGACATGGACGAGGATATGACTTCTAACTTCGAGGATTCTGAACCTGACTTTGACGTCATTTGCAATGTAGTGTCTATACTACCATGTGAATATGATGTTATCACAGTTCCAAATGACGTTGAAGAAGACTTACTGAAGACATGGCCAACCATAAGCATGTTTGTTATTACGTGATGAATGACGGATGTGTCGAAGATCAAATGGCTACTTTTGAAAAGCCAGATATAGGCATGCAACACCATTTGAAACCACTGTATGTACAAGCCAAGGTCAATGGCGTTGGCATCAACAAAATACTGGTGGATGGAGGTGCCGCTGTGAATCTAATGCCTCAAGTCTTGTTGAAGACAATAGGTAAGTTCGACACTGACCTCAAACCTCATAACATAGTTTTAACCAACTATGAGGGTAAATCTGGCCAAGCTTTGGGGGCCATAGAAGTTGATGTAGTTGTTGGAACTGTAAAGAGAACTACGATGTTCTTTGTCATAGCTTCCAAGGCGAGCTATAACCTACTCCTGGGTCGAGAGTGGATACACGGGGTTGGTGTTGTGCCTTCAACATTACATCAACGATTGGTGTTATGGAAAGAAGATGGTCTGGTGGAATATGTCGAAGCTGACCAGAGCTATTTCCGTGCTGATGTGAATCACATCACAAAGGAAAATTTTGAGAAACAAATGGCAATTATTGCGCCATGTACTTCTTCTAATCAAGCATATGTTCCTTCTGATAATGTGCTTGCTTCAGTTCATCTTCACCCAACTCATGGTTTTGTTTGGGAAAGAGAGATAATGGGAGATGTAGGTGTCTATCCTGAAGGTGCCTTACCTTCAACAGGATGGGACACTAAATACTAAAAATATTTAGATGTCGGTACCCAGTGCGTGGGACAGAATTACGGCTTACATGGCCGAGAATAAAGTAAAAGCGGCTTTGGAAGCCGAAATAATTCAACAAACAATGGCTGTCGAAGCCGTAGACTCATATGAAGAAAATGGCGAAATCATAGATGAAAAACTTGATTGCATTTATGATGATGAGCCATTGGGGTTCGAAAAGGATCCTAAAGATTCAACAAGACGTATGCAGGCTCAAGATCCAGTAGAAGAGATTGATTTGGAAAATGGCTCAGTCAAAAAGCCAACCTATATTAGTGCACACCTTGATGCTGCCTTGAAAACCCAAGTTGTCACATTACTGCAGGAGTTCAAAGATTGTTTTGCTTGGGATTACAATGAAATGCCTGGTTTGAGTCGAGAAGTTGTAGAGTTGCAATTGCCTATTCGACCAGGAAAGAAACCGGTGAAGCAAACACCAAGAAGATTCGCTCCTCAAATATTGGCTAAAATCAAAGAAGAGATTGAAAGGTTGTTCAAAATCAAATTCATCAGAACTGCCAGGTATGTCGATTGGTTAGCTAATATTGTGCCAGTAATGAAGAAAAATGGAAAACTTAGAGTTTGCGTAGACTTTAGGGATTTAAATAACGCAACACCTAAAGATGAATACGCTATGCCCATAGCTGAGATGCTAATAGATTCAGCAGCAGGATTTGATTATCTCAGTATGCTTGATGGTTATTCTGGGTATAATCAAATTTTTATTGCTGAAGAGGATGTGTCGAAAACAACATTTCGTTGTCCAGGGGCATTAGGCGTTTACGAATGGGTAGTAATGCCTTTTGGTTTAAAAAATGCTGGTGCAACATACCAAAGGGCAATGAATTCTATGTTTCACGATTTTATTGATGATTTTATGCAAGTATACATAGATGACGTGGTGGTTAAATCTTCCTCAGCAAGTGGTCACTTAGACCATCTTCGACGTTCTTTTGAAAGAATGAGGAAATATGGATTAAAAATGAATCCAACAAAATGTGCCTTTTGTGTGCGTGCAGGTGAATTCTTGGGTTTTGTAGTACATAAGAAAGGCATAGAAATTAATCAGAATAAGACTAAAGCTATTATGGAAATGAAAGCTCCTTCGACCAAGAAAGAACTTCAGTCATTATTGGGAAAGATTAATTTCCTTCGAAGATTTATATCAAATCTAAGTGGCAAAACGCAAGCATTTTCGCCATTGTTGAGACTGAAGAAAGAAGACGAGTTCAAGTGGGAACAAGTCCATCAAGCAGCTTTTGATGAAATTAAGTCTTATTTAATGAAACCACCAATTTTATTGCCTGTTATTAGAAATAAAGTGCTGAAATTGTATATAGCAGCTTCTGATAACACAATAGGTAGCATGTTAGCACAAGAGGATGATAATGGTGTTGAAAGAGCCATTTATTACCTTAGTAGAAGTTTAATTGATGCTGAAACAAGGTATAGCCCAATAGAAAAGTTGTGCCTTTGCTTGTATTTTTCATGTACAAAGTTAAAGCAATATATAAAGCCAGCTGATGTTTATGTTTATTCGCATTTTGATGTTATTAAGCATATGTTATCAAAACCAATGCTACATAGTCGAATTGGTAAATGGGCTTTAGCTTTGTTAGAATATAACTTAACTTATCAACCTCTCAAGTCAATCAAAGGACAAGTGGTTGCTGATTTTATCGTGGACCACTCTATTGTCGAAAATATGGTAAATATTGTAGGCACACGTCCTTGGAAGCTATATTTCGACGGTTCAAGCCATAAAAATGGAGTTGGGATTGGTGTTTTAATCATCACCCCTACTAACATCCCAACGAAGTATAAGTTTAGAATTTGAGAATCTTGCTCCAATAATGAGGCGGAGTATGAGGCTTTAATTGTAGGCCTTAAAATTTTGCTCGAATTGGGGGCAGATCATGTCGAAATAAAAGGTGATTCTGAGCTAGTTATCAAACAGTTAACCAAGGAATACAAATGTATTAAGGAGCACCTTATCAAGTATTTTATTGTTGCCAATACTATGTTACAAAAGTTTACAACTGTACACCTAGAACATTTACCACGAATTGAAAATCAAGTGGCAAATGAGTTGGCACAAATAGCTTCAGGCTACAAAGTCTCAGAACAAAGCCTAAAAGAGCTAATTGAAATAAAAGACAAACTCATTTCAAATGACTCTCTTTATAATGATACATCTTCAACATTACTGTCAACACCAAAAACTTGGGGGGCAATAAATACAAGTGAAGAGTTTGTCGAAAAACGTCACATTGTTGATGATTTTGATTTAGCGGAAATTTTTGCTCTTGACAATATTATTGATAATGATTGGTGGAAACCTATTGTAGAGTATTTGCAAAATCCTACAGGAAACTCTAATAGAAAAGTAAAGTATAGAGCTTTAAGTTATGTGATAATTGGAAACGAATTGTTTAAGAAAACTCCTGAAGGAGTATTATTAAAATGTCTTAGCGAGAATGAGGCATATTTAGCAGTTTCCGATACGCATAGCGGAGCATGTGGTTCACACCAAGTAGGCCACAAAATGAAATGGTTATTGTTTCGACAAGGAATGTATTGGCCAACTATGTTGAAAGATTGCATAGAGTTTGCCAAAGGATGCCAAGAATGCCAAAAGCATGCTGGGATACAACGTGTGTCTGCAAATGAGTTACATTCTATAGTTAAGCCTTGGCCATTTAGAGGTTGGGCTCTAGATGTGATTGGAGAGATAAAACCAACTTCATCAAAAGGCCATAGATACATCCTTGTAGGGATTGATTACTTTACCAAATGGGTTGAAGCGATACCTTTTGTAACGCCCTAAAATAATTTAATTGATTAATTAATTAAGTTATTGGAGGGATTACAATATTTGTTTAAGTGGAATAATTTAAGTATAATTGTTTTATTGTAGGAGGTGAAAAGAATTAAGAAGGGTGGTGTAAATAGGGCCCAAGTCACTTAAGTGACCCAAGCCCATTCCAATTATCCTAAAACCTAAGAATTGTTTTCATTTCCACCAAAGAAAGAAGAACAGCGAAACTGAGAGAGTGAGAGGGAGGTGAGGCGCGACACTTCCAGCAAAGGGGGAGAAGAGAAATTGTCTCATCTTGGCTTAGGTAAGCTTTCCTTGATCCTTTTCCCTTCCATTTATTTTTCTCTTCCAAGTGGTGGTCTCAAACCCTTCCTTTTTCCATTGTTGCGATTTTTCCCCATGGTTTTTATGTTGGATGCGATTTGGCTTAGAAGAGGAGGAGGAGGGCTGCTGCGATTTTTGGTGACCTTGGCTCGTCGTGTTGCGGGGTTTTGTACGTGACGCATTCATCGTGGTTTCGGGCATACAAATTCGAGGTAAGGGTGAGCGTTTTCAATTTAATGTAATTGAGTATAAGAAGGGTTTGTGGGATTCTTGGTAGTGGTTGAATTTCGAAACTTATATGTTAGGAGGAATGATGGATTGAATTATTATGTTGATATGCGAATTACCTTAGGAGGTGAGGAGATGAATTTTGCGAAATTGCCCTATGATAGGAAAAGATGAGTTTCGAACTTTTAGTGAATGGGGTGTGGTTAAATTTGATGTTTGGTGAATTGTTGGTGTTGAAAAACAACTTTGATAAATTGAGTGATGTGAGTATGATTATTTGAATGATACCAAGAAATTGAAATTTCACTATGTTGCTGTCCCCATAATAAAGTGCTGCTGTTTGTCAAAAAATGATGTTGCTGTGTGCAGAAAATTATATTGCTGTTTGTCAAAAAATGATGTTGCTGTGTGCAGAAAATTATATTGCTGTTGTCAAAAAATGATGTTGCTGTGTGCAGAAATTTATGTTGCTGTTTGTCAAATAATAAGGTTGCTGTTTGCAGAATTTTTATGCTGCTGTTTGTCAAACATTAATGTTGCTGTTTTGCAGAATTTTATGTTGCTGTTTGTCAAATAGTCATGTTGCTGTTTTGCAGAATTTTTTTTTATGTTGCTATTTGTCATTTAAAGGCATTGCTGTTGCTGTTTTTATCAAAGAAATTGCTACTGTTTTGCGCATAAAAGGCCACTGTTTTGGTTGCTGTTTTTGGCGAGAAATACTACTGTTTTGCGCATAAAAGGCCACTGTTTTGGTCGCTGTTTTTGGCGAGAAATTGCTACTGTTTTGCGCATAAAAGGCCACTGTTTTGGTTGCTGTTTTTGGACGAGAAAATGCTACTGTTTTACGCTAAAGGGCCACTGTTTTCCATCTTCGATTTGTTGCCGTTTACTAACCGAATTTTCTGCATTTTGTAAAATAAAGGGGCGTGTAAATGTGACTGTTATTCTATTACTATTTCTCCAGTTAAAAAAAAAACGTGAGGTTTCTTCCACTTGGAAAATGGGATGTTCTTCTCAAGTTTAATTGTGATGTTTCCTAAGCATGAAAATGAAATGTTTATCCAAAATTTTAAATATGTTGTTATTCGAAAATTTTAAATCGGTTGCCCCTTAAACTTTTATGTGTAGTTATTTACATTTAAATGGATGTCCCCTAGTTTTTTTAAATGTGTTGTTGCTTGAAAAATTAGGAGCATTGTTACCTAAGATTTAAAGATGTTGTTACTCAAATGTTTGAATGTGATGTTTATGAAGAGTTGTGATATGAATATGGTGACTATGATGAATACACTCTATGAGTGTCTTATGGTGATGATGACGAGTACTCCGGGTGAGTGAATTGGTGATTGCACATGTGTCCATAGAGTCTCATAGCATGTGCATATTATGACGAATAGGCTTCGGCCTCTTATTGACGAAAACCAGTGACGATGTGCCCAAGTGGCTATTTATGACGAGTATGGTACCATCATGCATATGCCCAGGTGTGGGTTGCATTTTCATGCGCATACATTTTTTTTATGATGGGTGATGTGAATTGTGATTTATGGTGTTGTGTGTAATGACGATGAAGTTGATATTAATGATGATGTTGCATGATAGTTGCTCATATTACTCTACTGTATGCTTAATTATATTTTGTTGAAAATTCTCACCCCTTCTGCTTGGAATGTTGCTCCATTGTGGCAACGCTGCAGGTGACTGCGAGTGAAGGACATGCTGCCTTCCTTATAGCTGTTGGGATGTTTTGAGTCGCTCTCTGATATTGTAACACCTAGGGGGCGGGGTTGAAATTGATAAATTATTTAACTAGCTGTTTAATGATTTTATTGATGTTTTGAGACGTGTTTGAGCGACCTTGGTGAGTTATTGCTATTTCCGCTGTGATGAGATTATTTTGAAGTTTAACTTTTGTGACGATTGCGTTGTTGCACAAATTTTAATGGCGCAGGCGATGAGTTTTTATAAATGAAGATGTGACATATCTTTTCTACTAATTAAATATTATTTTCGAAAGTGAAAGTACTCTGATAATGACGTGCAAATTAAGGGGTAGAAAAGGGGTGTTACATTAGTGGTATCAGAGCAGTTCGGTCTGCCCGGCCGGTGGTCGAGTTGTCAAGTTGAGTAGCATTTGAGTTTGTTACTCGTATCTAAATTTTGTTTTCTGTTGCAGTGCTAGAATGGCAGGACGGAACGATGCTGCACTTGCTGCTGCTTTGCAGGCTATAGCTGGGGTTGTGGGTAACATACCCAATGCTATTGGTGATGGGACGCGTAGTCTGGCTACATTCCAGCGTGAGAACCCTCCTGCTTTTGAAGGCGGGTATAATCCTGATGGTGCCCTTGAGTGGCTAAGTGAGATGGAGCGGATCTTCCGCGTGATGGATTGCACCGATGCTCAGAAGGTTCGCTATGGCACACATATGTTGAAGAAAGAGGCTTATGATTGGTGGAGGACGACTAGTCAGGGGTTGACGGCTGCCAATGAGGAAGTTACCTGGGCTGTGTTTGAGAGGGAATTCAAGAGAAAGTACTATCCGGAGGATGTCCGCGGGAAGAAGGAGGTTGAGTTTCTGAGGCTTGAGCAAGGTAACATGACTGTGACTGAATATGCGGCAAAATTTACTGAGCTGTCTAAGTTTTATCCTCATTATGATAGAGAGGGTGCGGAGTTCTCCAAATGCATCAAATTTGAAAATGGGTTGCGTGCTGACATTAAGAGGGCCATAGGGTACCAGCAAATTCGTGTGTTTCCATTGTTGGTTAACAGCGCCAGAATTTTTGAGGAGGATAATAATGCCTTCTCCAGAGTTATGAAAGAAAAGCAAAGGAATTTCTCAAGTCGTGGTAAGCCATATGAGGCGCCTGCTGGTAAGGGCAAAGCACTACAAGAATTTAAGTTATTACTGGCTAACTCAATCCCCCAGTAATGCTGAAATTCGGCCAGAAATTGCACATTACTGGCGGATTTAGTCCGCCAGTAATCAGCCAGAAAAACGGCCGCAGGTAATTGTTACTGGCGGAATTTCAGCCAGTAATGACTGGCGGATTTACTGGCCGAATTTCAGCCAGTAATTACTGGCTGAAATTCGGCCAGTAATGACTGGCGGATTTACTGGCGGAATTTCAGCCAGTAATTACTGGCTGAAATTCGGCCAGTAATTCCGCCAGTCATTACTGGCCGAATTTCAGCCAGTAAATCCTTCAGTAATTACTGGCTGAATATCAGCCACTAAACAACCAAATCCGCCAGTACTGTATTATATATTTATTTAAAAAAATGTTTTTCAAATGGTTTTTATATTTAAAATTTGTTGATTTAATTCGTTTTTTATTTAAATTTTTTAAAAATAATTTTTTAATTCATTTATTTAATTCAAAAAATAAAATAATTACTAAATATTTTTTCTAAATGATAAAAATTTCATAAACTTCATGCAATAAAGTACTAATTAAAATATCCATTACAAAATATAAATAGAAATAGTCATTACAAATGCAAATTAAAATATCTAGTAAAAAGTACTAGATATCATAGTAGGAGGGTCCAGAGGTGTTGTTGTTGTTGCTGTTGTTGTTGTTGCTGCTGGTGTTGTTGTTGTTGTTGTTGTTGTTGTTGTTGTTGTTGTTGTTGTCATCATCCCGAAACCAAGCTAAAACAGGATCAATGTTGGTGTCTGTGTCGAACTGCTGTTGGGATTGCTGGAGTTGCTGTTGAGACTGTTGCTGCGGCTGAGGTCGAGGAAGCTGTTGAGACTGCATATGTGGTTGCTGGAATTGCTGTTGAGACTGTTGCTGCGGCTGAGAGTACGGCTGAGAGTACGGCTGACCACATGTGCCCCGGAAGGAAGGCTGGCCGATTACACCCGAGTACGGCTGAAAAGCTCCGGCATAAGGCTGGGTATGTTGTGGTGCTGGAAAAAATGATGCAGATGATGACATTGATGGCCTCGGATATAAAGACATAGTACCCATCAATTGATTCCAGCGCTCATCATTCAACCTCTGCTGCTCCCGCATCTGCTGCATTTCCTGATCATGTTTGTCTTGTCGCTCTTGCATCTGACGCTGTGTCTCGCTCAATTGTTGTGTCAATGACTGAATAGCGTCTAATTCTGACGGAGCATAAGAGCGACCAGTACTTCTTTCTGAAGAAGATGCTGGCCTCAGATTTGGAATAATTGAATCTTGGTAAGCAGCATGGCCAATACCACCAGCTCCTACTAACCGGCTACCTTTGGTTGGACCAACAAATTCCTGCCAAGCATTGAAAGCCGCTCGTGTAACACCGCTGTATTTTTATCGAGTAAAAATACCCAAGTGCACCATCCCTAAACTATCAGAGATATAAAATTCCTGTACTGATACTGAACAATGCAATATAGTTCTCGCTGAATAACAACAAAACAGTCTTAAATACAAATAAGACCAAACAGGTTCCCTGACCATAACCTTCAGCAAACTATAGTGCTCAATATCATACAAGAAAGCGGAATGAAATTATAATACCAATACATAGAGTTGTAGTACAAAGACAACAAAGGGAAATATAAACTTAAGCATCAAGCTAAGTCTTCAGCCACCATCTGAGTGCCACCTACTCGTGCCTCCTCAATTTCCACTTTCCCTGCTTCTCTGTAAAACAACAACATATAAACAGTGAGATACAATCTCAGTGAGTTCTACCGAGACCCCTACTAACTCTCTCGGTCCAATTATAAACCCTATTTAATTTAACACGGCACCGACTGCACGCACTGCTAATCCCGGTGAACCGTGTGATAGAATTCTGACTTGGTAGGACACCGACTGCACGCACTGCTAATCCCGGTGAACCGTGTGATAGAATTCTGACTTGGTAGGACACCGACTGCACGCACTGCTAATCCCGGTGAACCGTACCGCAAAGACCATTTTACGTACCACCGACTGCACGCACTGCTAATCCCGGTGAACGTAACACATAACTTTTTAACATAACACCGACTGCACGCACTGCTAATCCCGGCGAACCCCATAACCAATAGTGTTTCCTAATGGCACAGAGCCTAGGGTAAGGGATCATGACTGCCCCGCCTAGTATGTCAACATGGGTCGTCACCCAACTTGATATAATAAATATATCTACAGACGCATGAACATTTAGTTCATTTACATTTGACCGATAACTGAACACAATACCCGCATTGGGCCGTTTCCTATCGTCGATATAATATATATATATATCGTGAATAGTAGACCGGTTTATTATTAGTAAAACATATCCGCACACGTGTACTATTGTTCGGCTTTTCAAAAGAATTTCAACTTCAAAAGTATTTTATAAAACCCTTTTGAAACATACCAAAAATCATGGCATTATAAGCCTAATATCATTATAGGAGGGTTAGGAAAGGATTAGAAGAGGATTGGAATCGTTCGGGATCGTTTCGGGCAAGTTTGGAAAATTTGGACAGAACACAGCGCACGGTTCGTGCGCCCATACACACGGGTCGTGCGCCCTGTAATGCCTTTTCGAAAACAAACAGAATAACACGCACGGTCCGTGCGTCTGGGACGCACGACTCGTGCGCTTTTGATAGCATTGCATTTTATCCCGTTTTCGCATTTTTCGTAGTTCCGACCAATTCCGATACCTGTTTCAGTCCAGCCCCAACATAAAAACAGTCCAAAACATATACAAACAATAATAATCAATCAAAAACTCATTTTAAACGAATTGTATCAAAACGCGACATATTTTCCAATTAACGGTTTTTAAGTCAAAATATTTCGAAATCGAATCACCAAAAATTCCATTTCAATACTACACAACTCGAGACTCGCTCCGATCGATTCCTAATCCGAATCAGACAGTATCCAGAAATATTCCAGTCCAGCGAAAGCGATAAAACAGTTAATTAATTAATTCGAAAAACAAAAATCCTAAACGTGAGTAGAACTCACCCTTGAAGCGTGAACCACGATCGAGCCGAATTCACCGAGTAGCCACACGAACATTCCCCGCTCCGGCGACATCCAATCCGCTTCCAAAGCTTTCCACTCGATCGCGAAACCTCATTTTGACCGAAATACCGATTTCTCCGAAATTCTCCACGGACACTATTCATCATCTTCCTCCTCTAACCTCCATGACACTATTCACCCATAACCCCAAACATTTTGATTTTTCAACCTAACTCACCCAACTAGCTCCCAATCAACCAATCGAACTCTAATACTCGAGTAATCCACCTTGGGTTCGTTCCTAACCGAACTTAAACCTTCAAAACCAACCCAAAATCGGATTTCCCACAAAACCTCCAAAACACAAAAATGGCCAAGTGAGAGAGAGTGAGCTGATCGTCATGAAATTGGTACCAAATCGAAGAGGGAGTAGCGCTGAACATTTTTCGTGTTGGACGGAAGCCGTTTCGGTGAAGTCTTCTCTCTCCCTCTTCTCTTCTCCCTCACGCCACTCTCTCTTCTTTTCTCTCCTTTTCTCTCTTTTTCTCCTCTGTAACTCTCTCTCGTATTCTTTCTCTCTTTCTTTCTTAATTCTTTTCTTTCCTTTCTTATTAACACACACACACACTTATATTTATTTATTTAATTAATTCTTTCTCCTCTTCACTCACACACACCCACGTATACATATATATATTTATTTAATATATTTGTTGTAACGCGGTCAAATTACCATATTGATCGAAATCTCCTATTTCGATTCCAGAACTTCCTTGGTCCGTATTATCCGGTTAACGATTCGATGACAACCAATAAATAATTTTAGCACTCAGTAAATTTACCAGTCAAGTACTAAATTAATTCAATTGGGTTAACATCCAAATAATTCGGTTAATTATTTTGCGGATGTTACAGCTCGACTCTCCTCAATAGGATCAATGTCAGTGATGCCATTACTCTGCAGTGATGCCGCTCGAGCAGCCTGCCATTCAGAGAAGTTTTCCTGATAGGAATAACCAAGAAATGAAAAATTACCCCATTAATGTAGATATAGAATATAATAAAAACATTAATATATAATTAATAAACATTATATATTTACCTGAATATTCCTATGCTGGGCATCAGGATACTCGCTCGTCTCCTCTCGCATATGAATCTGGCAGTGTAACTCAACCAAAGTAGGTGGTCGACCAAGGATGGCCTCCTATATACAAAGTTATTATTATTTAACATATTAGTGTTTAATAAAATATAAAATATGTATGTATAATATAAATTTAATCAATTAAAAAATTTACCAAGCGTTTGAAGTGTTCAACAGTGTTGATAGAACCTGCCGTGTTTATGCAACCACCTTTCTCTGAAGCTCGGTTCTTCTTAGCTTTCTCACATTTTTCAATATACTTAAGGTCGTCCCATCTCTTTTGTAGCACAAGCCAATCAGAATTCCCAATCCACGACGGCTGAATACGATTATTACGACACTGCTGGAGCATTGATGAAAAGCGGTGAGAAGCTCTTTTGTGGAATACTCTCTCAACATTCCTTTGTTCCTCTGGGAGCCATGCCATTTTTGCCTATTTAAACAAGTTTAATTAACGTGTTAGTATAGTAAAAACAAATTAATCAATTCAACAAAATTAAAAAATTGAAAATCCACCGTGTAAAAAAAAAAACTTACGCAGAACTGATTCCACATTTTGGATGTCTTATCCTTTTTGACCTCTTTCCAATTCAACCAGGGGCTAGTGTAATTCGCTTTGATGATGTCTGTGATCGTGCTGGATACAATCCTCCCATGATCAAACCTGTTTATAAAAAAGATAAATTAAAACAATAATAATTTATAATTTATATTTAATAAATCAACCAAATATATTGTCATAAATTAATAAATACTTACTGATCACCAATAACCTTCGCTACGATACGACCGTCACGCGTAACCTCAACCACTTCCCTATTAATATTATACCTGCGTATCCCATTTTCATCTGCCGGAGGCTCGACACTACCAGGTGGAGGCACAAATGGTCTATCCGTAGTGCTAGGTCCACTGCCATCCTGATCCGTACGAGGTGGAGGTACAAAAGGGCCATCAACAACAACATAAGTCACACGACGACGACCGCGTAAAGAAGTAGAAACCTTCTTCTTCCCTTTATCATTAGGTTGGTCATCAGTACTTTCTGATCCTGATGATGTCATCACTGTGTGTGTGTGTGTGTGTGTATATATATATATATATATAATGAATCAAATAAATAATGAATAACATAAATGATGAATAACATACATGAAGAATAAATATTATTTCATACAAAAAGCGTCTTATATATTAATATTATCTAATTACAAATAAAATCATCTAATTAGAATCCCATTCTTTCTCAAAATCACCATCATCATCAGATGAGTGAATTCTTGATACACCGACATGGTCGACAACATCTTCATGATCTGTATCTTCTTCATCATCATTAACTTCATCACCCGTGTTTGGCTCATCACATAAACGGGTAATGGGTTCTACTTCAATCACTTCATTTACGTTGGACATTTCATCCATTTGATATGGCACGTCTTCCACTGTGTCATCATTTGTCTCAATGCGACCTCTTGGTTTTGTCTTAATTGCGACACACCAACCACGCCGATCAGTCCGTGTTGATGGATAAGAAACATAATAGACTTGTCTCACATTTTGTGCAATGACGAACGGATCATACGGTCGATATCTACTAGTCATTTTAATGTCCATTGTATTTGTCTTTGGATTAAACTTTGTTCCTCGAGCGGACGGGTCAAACCATTTACAATAAAAAACCACCACCTTTTGATTATAATCTAGATAAGGGTACGCAAGTTCATATATGTGTTCAACCACACCATAGAAATCATCTTCGCCTCTCCCGGTGTCACCCTTCATGCAAACTCCACTATTGACGGTTTCTCTGCCCTCTGTCCATTCCTTAGTGTGAAATTTGTATCCATTGACAAAGTATGTGTGCCATTCTTTAACACATCTTCGAGGACCGTCAGATAAGTTCCTCAAGTGTTGGTTAGTAGGAGTTGGCGGGAGGAAATACACACGTTCCTTAAACCACATTGGAAAATGTGCATGAATATGAGCAGAAGATTGCTCTTCCGCAACTTCTCCTGATGACAAAAACTCCCTATAATAACAAAATATATATTAATTGTTACACAACTGTGTACATTAATTTATTAACTAATTTAGATAGCTATATAGGTTGAGAAATACATACTCAATGAATGGTTGGACCTCAGTACAGTTTATCAATACATGAACATGGGCCGAGTTTAACTCTTCTTCTGTTAGCCAGTGAGTTGACTCCTTTCCAGACTGACGACCAGGTAGACAAAATACAGACAAAGCTAAACGATGTCTTGGACATTCAATTTCTGTTTCATTTCGACTACTTCTAGAAGCAAATTCATTCTTGAAGTAATAAGAGCAAAAATGAGTTGTTTCACGATGTAAGTAAGAAGAACATATCGATCCTTCAACTCTAGCTTTATTTTTAACTGATCTTTTTGAATCACCCATGAACCTAGATAGATAAAATGATATATGTTAATAACCCATCTAATAAAAATTTGATATATATTCTTTCGATATATTAACTTACCTTTCAAACGGATACATCCATCTGTATTGGACAGGACCGCCAAGTTTAGCTTCATGTGCTAGATGAACAGGAAGATGCTCCATAGAATCAAAGAACCCAGGCGGAAAAATTCTCTCCAACTTGCATAAGATAAGTGGGATGTCTTGTTCCATTTTTGTAAGATCATTCGCTTTTAGCGTTGCAGAACACAAATTCTTAAAGTATTGACTTATTTCAATGAGCGGATTCAAAACATGTGTTGGCAACGAACTAAAGGCAATTGGAAGTAAGCACTCCATGAATACATGACAATCATGGCTCTTCATACCATGTAACTTCCCACTATCCACATCAGAACATCTTGCTAAATTGGAAGAATAACCATCTGGCATTTTCAACTCAGAAATCCACTGATAAACTGCTTTCGCTTGCTCTGTAGATAAAGTATAATTGGCTTTGGGTTTCAGTGTCCTACCGTTAGCTTGGTCAACCAACAACAAATCCTTTCGCCTGCAGTAATGCTCTATGTCTTTCCTTGCCTTCTCATTGTCTTTCGTTTTACCTTTCACGTTCATAACAGTGTTAAATATGTTATCAAAGAAATTCTTTTCAATATGCATTACATCCAAATTGTGTCTCAATAGATTATCTTTCCAATATGGAAGTTCCCAAAAAATACTTTTTTTCGTCCAATTATGCCATACTCCATAACCATCTGGACGGGAAACAACACCCGCAACAACTTCCACATGAGGGATATCCATGACACTATTCCAAACTTCTTCTGATGTCAACCTACGAGGAGGTTCAGCTGTTTCAACTTTCCCCTTGATGAATCCATATTTTGACTTTCTAAAGGGATGATCACTGGGTAAAAACCTACGGTGCGAGTCAAACCATGTGGTTTTTCCTCCATATTTAAGAGTAAAAGTCTTTGTGTCAACCATGCAAATCGGACACGCCAACTTACCATGTGTCCCCCATCCAGACAACATTCCATAAGCAGGAAAGTCATTAATGGTCCACATCAAAGCTGCCCTCATGTTGAAATTTTTTCTACGTGCTGCATCATAAGTTAAAACGCCATTCCACAACCTTTTGAGGTCATCAATCAAAGGTTGCAAATATATGTCAATACCAGCCGTTGGACTACTTGGCCCTGGAATAATAGAATTTAAAAACATGTATGGTTTAGACATACACATTTCTGGAGGAAGGTTGTATGGGGTAACAATAACTGGCCAACAAGAATACGGTGATGCCGATGCTTGAATATAGGGTGTGAAACCATCAGAGCACAAACCAAGCCGAACATTGCGTGGATCACTGGCAAAATCTGGATGCACACGATCAAAATGCTTCCAAGCTTCACCATCAGATGGATGCCGTAACTCACCAGAATTATTTCTATTTTCATAGTGCCACGTCATTTTACCCGCAGTTTCCATTGAAGTAAACATCCTCTTCAGCCTTGGTATAATTGACAGATAGAACATTGCTTTCCTTGGCACTTGTTTGCCTTTGCTCGTCCCTTTTCTGCTGACACGATACCGTGGCTCTTGACAAACCTTGCATTGCAGCAACTCTCCATCATTTATGCCAAACTCATTATTATAATAGATCATGCAACCAGAAACACAACAATCAATTCTTATGGATTTCAAACCAAGTTTCGATACCAATCTTTTAGCATCATAATAACTCTGCGGCAAAAGTCCTCTGATTGGGGTTGCATCTAACATCATTTTAGTCATATATTCCATGCACAATTCCGCAACATTAAATTGAGACTTAAGACCCAACAACCGAACACACATTGATAATTTGGAGTCTTTAGATCCTTCAAATAATGGTTTATTTGTCTCGTTCAAAAACATATAAAACCTCTGAGCTTCCTCGTTTGGAACTTCGTCAGCATCATATTGTGGTTCTTCAAAATCCAAATTTACACCGACAGCATCAGATATCATTCCCTGAACAACATCAAGCAACTCATACCCTGTAGTGTTTGGATTACTACTAGATGTGGCAACGACTGCGACTGGACTTGAAGTGTGACCTTCTACTTGAAAAGGAACATTGTCAACCGCAGGAACAGGAACTCCAGCTGCTACCTCGCCATGACGGGTCCATATCCAATAATTTGGCTTAAATCCATTATTGTACAAATCAAGTCGAACCTCACCTTCATTTTTTATAGATCGAAATACACATTTGAAGCAAGGACATCTAATTCCACCTTGTTGCTCAAATTCTTTTTGACGCTTAGCAAAAAGAACAAACTCTTCGACTCCTTCGACAAAACGTCTTTTCAACCCAGCTCTACCGGGATACATTCGATCATACATCCAACTACGATCCATTTTTTTTGCATCAATGTTCTTAATATATACTACAACATAGTAATATGTGTATTAGAACAATACACATTCGTATCCAAATTATAATAACTACTAACTATTATTTATTAATCTATAGTGATTCTAACTATTAAAATAAACAAAATAATTACAAATAACATAATTATTAATAGTAAATATAACACAGATTTTATTTTCATAAGTACAACACAAAACAACACAATTTATACTATACTAAATAATATCTATGATACAAATATAATTAATATTATTTTAACAACACATTATTTTGATTTAATTCCTATTTTTTGATAATAACATTTTATCTTGTCAAAAAAAGATAATAACATTTTATATCATTTTACATATTAAACAATTTTTATTTGAATTTATCTAATTTTATTTTATTTATTTTTAATAAATAATTATTAATTAAAAATAACACTATAATATCAGTATATTAAAAAAAACAGTATATTAGTTAATAATAATAATTATAACACATTTATATTTTTTTTAATACTATAAAAGACTATAATAATAGTATATTATATTTTTTGGAAAAAAAATACTATATTATATTTATTTTAATCCGTAAATATTATAAACAGATTGTAAAAAAAAACTCATTTTTTAATAATAAATATAAACAGATTTTAAAAACTAATTTTTTAATTATAAACACATTTTAAAAAAATACAAAAATATATTATTTTATAATATATCACAGTAATTCGTTTTTAATTAAGAGATTTTAAAAAACTTACAACTATAAATATTTAGTAAGAAATAACTTGATAACTAACCGGTAATGAAGAGAAGATTCTGGCTTGATGCTTATTCCGGTTTCTTTTCAGCAAATCTTCAACCAAACTTAAGCAAGCTAACAAATATGATATATCAGAAATATTAACAACTCAGCTTTTAAAACAAAATATTAACGAAAACAACCTAATATGAAATATATTTTTACAAACATACCTTCAACAAATCTGGAAACTTTCGTTTAGAACTTGGAGAGAAATGGTGTGAATGAATGAGAAATGAAATGGAGGTTTCAGATTTTATAATGGGAGCATGAAGGAGAAGACGGAAGCAAGAAGGAGAAGATGCAGTTACTGGCGGAATTAAAGGCATTACTGGCGGATTATGTCACGAATTTACTGGCGGAATTGTGGCGGAAGGGGTGAATTACTGGCGGAATTGGGCACCTGGGAGACAACGCATGTGACGGACAGTCACTTTGCATTTACTGGCGGAAATAAGCATGTTACTGGCGGATTCCATGGGCAGCTGACAGACAACGCATGTGACGCGACAGTCACTTTGCATTTACTGGCGGAATTAAGCATGTTACTGGCGGATCCCATTACTGGCCATTTTTAATGGTCAATGCACAGCTTTTGAGGGTATGTTACTGGCTGAAATTCCGCCAGTAAATGCATTTACTGACGGATATGTTACTGGCGGAAATTGCCTGTTACTGGCTGAACAACGTTACTGGCGGAACCTGCGTGTTACTGGCGGAACTGCATTACTGGCCATTTTTGACAGTCAATGCGCAGCTTTTGAGGGTATTTTCTGACTGAAATTTCCGCCAGTAAATGCAATTACTGGCGGATATAATTATTTATAAAATTATTTTAGTTTTTCAGTTAATTTCTGCCAGAAATTCCTACTCAATCCGCCAGTAAATATACTGGCTGTTTAAATTCGACAGAAATGTTATGGAATCCGCCAGAAACTTACTGGAAGACTGAATCCGCCAGAAATCGCATAATTCCACCAAAAAACTTACTGGCTGACTGATTCCGCCAGAAATGTCTAGCCAGTAATGCAAGTAATTCTTGTAGTGAAGGTAAGTTTGTTGGTGGGCCTAAGCGAAGTGGGGGAGACGCTGCAGCCGGTGTTACTTGTTACTCGTGTGGGAAAGTGGGTCATAAAAGTCCAGATTGCCCAAGCGGGGATAAGAAGAGATGTTATCGGTGTGGGAAAGAGGGGCATATATCTTCCGGTTGTGATAAGAAAGAGGTGGTATGCTTTAACTGCGGGGAGAGTGGTCATATTAGTACGCAGTGTTCAAAACCCAAGAAGGAGAAGTCTTTTGGAAAAGTGTTCGTTCTGGCTGAGTCTGATGTAGTGAATGAGATTCGAGGTACGTGCTATATCAATAATTTTCCTCTTGTTGTTATTGTTGATACTGGTGCTACCCATAGTTTTATTGCTGCTGCATGTGTTGAGAAATTAAGCCTTGTTTTATCTGATATGTTGAGGGAGATGGTCATCGGCACTCCAGCTAAGGGTTCGGTGACTACCTCCATTGTTTGTGCCAAATGTCATGTATCTGTGTATGGTAGAGAATTCTTAATTGATTTGATCTGTTTGCCGCTGAGTGGAATGGATGTCATTTTGGGTATGGACTGGTTAGTTGATAACCATGTCCATATCAACTGTCGGGAAAGGTCTGTGAGTTTTGAGTCGCTTGAAGAGGAGTCTGGTCTGTTATCTGCGGGTCAACTGCATAGAGTGATGAGAGAAGAGGTTCAGCTGTTTTCTCTGTTGGCGTCGTTGTCTGCTGAGAGCCAAGCGAAGATTGATGTGTTGCCGGTAGTGCGTGAGTTTTCTGAGGTGTTCCCTGACGAGATTCCGGATGTACCACCAGAGAGAGAGGTGGAGTTTGCTATTGATCTGGTCCCCGGCACTAAGCCTGTGTCTATGGCGCCGTATAGAATGTCTGCATCGGAGTTGACAGAATTGAAAAAGCAACTTGAAGATTTATTAGAAAAGAAGTTTGTAAGACCGAGTGTGTCACCTTGGGGAGCTCCAGTGTTGTTAGTGAAAAAGAAAGACGGTAGTATGAGGTTGTGTGTAGACTATCGACAGTTAAATAAAGTTACAATTAAGAACAAATATCTGTTGCCAAGGATTGATGACTTGATGGACCAGTTAGTGGGTGCTAAAGTATTTATCAAGATTGACTTAAGGTCTGGTTATCATCAGATCAAGGTCAAGGATGAAGATGTCCAGAAGACGGCATTTAGAACAAGATATGGGCACTATGAGTATTCCGTTATGCCTTTCGGTGTGACTAATGCGCCGGGGGTATTCATGGGATAGATGAACCAAATCTTCCGTGAGTACTTGGATAAGTTTGTGGTAGTCTTCATTGATGACATTCTGATTTACTCTAAGTCAGAAGAGGAGCATGCGGAACATCTGAGGTTGGTGTTAGGAATTCTACGGGATCGAAAGTTGTATGCGAAGTTGTCCAAGTGTGAGTTTTGGTTGAAAGAAGTCAGTTTTCTCGGTCATGTGATTTCTAGGGAGGGAATTGCAGTGGACCCTTCTAAGGTTGATGCGGTGTTGCAATGGGAGTCTCCAAAGTCAGTTACAGAGATAAGGAGTTTTCTGGGGTTGGCAGGTTATTATAGGAGATTCATTGAGGGGTTCTCGAAGTTGGCTCTGCCGTTGACTCAATTGACTTGCAAGGGTAGGGCCTTTGTTTGGGATGACCGATGTGAAGAAAGTTTCAATGAGCTGAAGAGGAGGTTGACTACGTCTCCAGTGTTGACCCTGCCTAATCCGGTTGAACCGTTTGTGGTTTATTGTGATGCGTCTAAGATGGGTTTGGGTGGTGTGCTTATGCAGAATGGGAAGGTGATCGCTTATGCGTCGAGGCAATTGAGGATTCATGAAAAGAATTACCCTACTCACGACTTAGAACTTGCTGCTGTGGTATTCGCATTGAAAATTTGGAGGCACTACTTGTATGGATCGAGATTTGAGGTGTTCAGTGATCACAAGAGTCTACGGTATCTGTTCGACCTGAAAGAATTGAATATGAGGCAGCGCCGGTGGTTAGAACTATTGAAAGATTATGATTTTGAATTGAGTTATCACCCGGGAAAAGCGAATGTGGTTGCGGATGCGCTGAGTCGGAAAACCTTGCACATGTCGGCATTGATGGCTAGAGAGCTTGAGTTAATTGAGCAATTCAGGGACATGAGTTTAGTGTGTGAAGTAACGCCTCAGAGTGTCAGGTTAGGTATGTTGAAAATTGGCAATGATTTTATGGTGAGTATCCGAGAAGCGCGGAAGTTAGATGTGAAATTAGTTGATCTGATGAGTGGGATTGGTCAGTCTGAGAATGAGGACTTCGAGGTAGATGCGCAGGATGTACTGAGGTATCGTGGGAGAATTTGTGTTCCCGAAGATGAGGAAATGAGAAAGGCAATTCTTGAGGAAGGGCATAAGAGTAAGTTGAGTATCCATCCTGGAGCGACGAAGTTGTACCAAGATCTGAAGAAGATGTTCTGGTGGCCTGGGTTGAAGCGCGATGTGGCGCAGTTTGTGTATTCGTGCTTGACCTGTCAGAAATCGAAAGTCGAGCATCAGAAGCCTGCGGTAATGATGCAACCGTTGAATGTTCCAGAGTGGAAGTGGGATAGTATCTCCATGGATTTTGTGACCGGGTTACCCAATACGGTGAGAGGGCATGATTCAATTTGGGTGGTTGTGGATAGATTGACGAAGTCGGCTCATTTTATTCCTATCGGTATTAAGTATCCAGTGTCGAGATTGGCTGAAATCTACATTCAGGTGATTGTGAAGCTGCATGGGGTTCCTTTGTGCATTGTATCTGATAGGGACCCAAGGTTCACTTCGGAATTTTGGAGTAGTTTACAGAAGGAGTTGGGGTCGAAATTGAGGTTGAGTTCAGCTTATCATCCTCAGACTGATGGGCAGACAGAAAGGACAATCCAATCATTGGAAGACCTGTTGAGATCATGTGTACTAGAGCAGGGAGGTGCGTGGGATACTCATCTCCCGTTAATTGAGTTCACCTACAACAACAGCTATCATTCCAGTATCGGGATGGCGCCGTTTGAGGCGTTGTATGGCCGGAGGTGTAGGACTCCGGTGTGTTGGCACGAGACTGGGGAAAGTTTAGTACTTGGACCTGAGCTAGTCAGAGAGACTACTGAGAAGGTAAAGATGATCCGGGAGAAAATGAAAGCGTCGCAGAGTAGACAGAAGAGTTACCATGATAAGAGAAGGAAAGATTTAGAATTTGAAGCTGGTGACCACGTATTCTTGAGGGTCACACCTATGACTGGTGTTGGGCGAGCGCTGAAATCAAAGAAGTTGACTCCTCGATTCATCGGGCCGTATCAGATTACGGAGAGAGTTGGAAATGTTGCTTATCGGGTGGCCTTACCACCTAACCTTTCGAACTTGCACGACGTGTTTCACGTGTCGCAGCTTCGGAAGTATGTTGCGGATCCGTCGCATGTGATTCAACTAGATGATGTAGAGGTGCGGGACAATCTCACCGTGGAGACTATGCCAGTTAGAATTGACGACCGTGAAGTAAAGGTGTTAAGAGGCAAAGAGATTAACTTAGTGAAAGTGGTTTGGTTGGGAGCCGTGGGCGAGAGCATGACGTGGGAATTGGAAAGTAAGATGAAAGAAGCCTATCCAGAGTTATTTGAGTCAGGTAATTTCGAGGACGAAATTCTCTAAGTGGGGGAGAGTTGTAACGCCCTAAAATAATTTAATTGATTAATTAATTAAGTTATTGGAGGGATTACAATATTTGTTTAAGTGGAATAATTTAAGTATAATTGTTTTATTGTAGGAGGTGAAAAGAATTAAGAAGGGTGGTGTAAATAGGGCCCAAGTCACTTAAGTGACCCAAGCCCATTCCAATTATCCTAAAACCTAAGAATTGTTTTCATTTCCACCAAAGAAAGAAGAACAGCGAAACTGAGAGAGTGAGAGGGAGGTGAGGCGCGACACTTCCAGCAAAGGGGGAGAAGAGAAATTGTCTCATCTTGGCTTAGGTAAGCTTTCCTTGATCCTTTTCCCTTCCATTTATTTTTCTCTTCCAAGTGGTGGTCTCAAACCCTTCCTTTTTCCATTGTTGCGATTTTTCCCCATGGTTTTTATGCTGGATGCGATTTGGCTTAGAAGAGGAGGAGGAGGGCTGCTGCGATTTTTGGTGACCTTGGCTCGTCGTGTTGCGGGGTTTTGTACGTGACGCATTCATCGTGGTTTCGGGCATACAAATTCGAGGTAAGGGTGAGCGTTTTCAATTTAATGTAATTGAGTATAAGAAGGGTTTGTGGGATTCTTGGTAGTGGTTGAATTTCGAAACTTATATGTTAGGAGGAATGATGGATTGAATTATTATGTTGATATGCGAATTACCTTAGGAGGTGAGGAGATGAATTTTGCGAAATTGCCCTATGATAGGAAAAGATGAGTTTCGAATTTTTAGTGAATGGGGTGTGGTTAAATTTGATGTTTGGTGAATTGTTGGTGATGAAAAACAACTTTGATAAATTGAGTGATGTGAGTATGATTATTTGAATGATACCAAGAAATTGAAATTTCACTATGTTGCTGTCCCCATAATAAAGTGCTGCTGTTTGTCAAAAAATGATGTTGCTGTGTGCAGAAAATTATATTGCTGTTGTCAAAAAATGATGTTGCTGTGTGCAGAAATTTATGTTGCTGTTTGTCAAATAATAAGGTTGCTGTTTGCAGAATTTTTATGCTGCTGTTTGTCAAACATTAATGTTGCTGTTTTGCAGAATTTTATGTTATTGTTTGTCAAATAGTCATGTTGCTGTTTTGCAGAATTTTTTTTTATGTTGCTGTTTGTCATTTAAAGGCATTGCTGTTGCTGTTTTTATCAAAGAAATTGCTACTGTTTTGTGCATAAAAGGCCACTGTTTTGGTTGCTGTTTTTGGCGAGAAATACTACTGTTTTGCGCATAAAAGGCCACTGTTTTGGTCGCTGTTTTTGGCGAGAAATTGCTACTGTTTTGCGCATAAAAGGCCACTGTTTTGGTTGCTGTTTTTGGACGAGAAAATGCTACTGTTTTACGCTAAAGGGCCACTGTTTTCCATCTTCGATTTGTTGCCGTTTACTAACCGAATTTTCTGCATTTTGTAAAATAAAGGGGCGTGTAAATGTGACTGTTATTCTATTACTATTTCTCCGGTTAAAAAAAAAAACGTGAGGTTTCTTCCACTTGGAAAATGGGATGTTCTTCTCAAGTTTAATTGTGATGTTTCCTAAGCATGAAAATGAAATGTTTATCCAAAATTTTAAATATGTTGTTATTCGAAAATTTTAAATCGGTTGCCCCTTAAACTTTTATGTGTAGTTATTTACATTTAAATGGATGTCCCCTAATTTTTTTAAATGTGTTGTTGCTTGAAAAATTAGGAGCATTGTTACCTAAGATTTAAAGATGTTGTTACTCAAATGTTTGAATGTGATGTTTATGAAGAGTTGTGATATGAATATGGTGACTATGATGAATACACTCTATGAGTGTCTTATGGTGATGATGACGAGTACTCCGGGTGAGTGAATTGGTGATTGCACATGTGTCCATAGAGTCTCATAGCATGTGCATATTATGACGAATAGGCTTCGGCCTCTTATTGACGAAAACCAGTGACGATGTGCCCAAGTGGCTATTTATGACGAGTATGGTACCATCATGCATATGCCCAGGTGTGGGTTGCATTTTCATGCGCATACATTTTTTTTATGACGGGTGATGTGAATTGTGATTTATGGTGTTGTGTGTAATGACGATGAAGTTGATATTAATGATGATGTTGTATGATAGTTGCTCATATTACTCTACTGTATGCTTAATTATATTTTGTTGAAAATTCTCACCCCTTCTGCTTGGAATGTTGCTCCATTGTGGCAACGCTGCAGGTGACTGCGAGTGAAGGACATGCTGCCTTCCTTATAGCTGTTGGGATGTTTTGAGTCGCTCTCTGATATTGTAACACCTAGGGGGCGGGGTTGAAATTGATAAATTATTTAACTAGCTGTTTAATGATTTTATTGATGTTTTGAGACGTGTTTGAGCGACCTTGGTGAGTTATTGCTATTTCCGCTGTGATGAGATTATTTTGAAGTTTAACTTTTGTGACGATTGCGTTGTTGCACAAATTTTAATGGCGCAGGCGATGAGTTTTTATAAATGAAGATGTGACATATCTTTTCTACTAATTAAATATTATTTTCGAAAGTGAAAGTACTCTGATAATGACGTGCAAATTAAGGGGTAGAAAAGGGGTGTTACACCTTTAGCCAATGTTGATCAAGAGGCAGTCATAAAGTTTATTCAGAATCATATCATTTACAGATATGGAATTCCAGAAACCATTACGACAGATCAGGGTACTGTCTTTACTGGTCGAAAAATGGTAGAGTTTGCTGCTGAAATTGGTTTTAAGTTATTAACTTCGACACCGTACTACGCACAAGCCAATGGTCAGGCAGAGGCTGCCAATAAAATCATTATTAATTTGACTAAAAAGCATGTTGGGCGAAAACCCAAAAATTGGCATAATACTCTTGATCAAATATTGTGGGCTTGTCGAACTTCACTTAAGGAATCTATTAATACTACTCCTTACAGGCTAACATTTGGACATGATGCAGTGTTACCTGTTGAAATTTGTTTACAATCAACAAGAATTCAGAGGCAATGGGAAATTCCTTCTGAACATTATTGGAATATGATGCTCGATGAATTGGTTGATTTAGACGAAGAAAGGTTGTTAGCTTTAGAGGTACTTATTCGTCAGAAAGAAAGAGTAGCTAGAGCTTATAACAAAAAGGTTAAGTTGAAAACCTTTGAAGAAGGAGAGTTAGTGTGGAAAACCTTGTTGCCTATGGACAAAAAAGATAGAGTCTTAGGTAAATGGTCACCAGGGTGGGAAGGTCCACTTCGCGTATTACAATGTTTTTCGAATGGCGCTTATGAAGTCGAAGAACTAGGTGACGAGAACAGAGTATTTAGAATTAATGGCAAGTACTTGAAACAGTATAAGCCAACGTTGAATGAGATAAAAATTGAACAAACGTAGATAAATGAGAGTTGTTCAAAAATGGTAATGTAAAGTACAAAACCAAAATTACATAACCATTGTAAAATCTCTAAACTGTTACAGAATTTTAAAAGTTCTTCAAAGAGGCCTTGAGCCTTTCAAGAATGCTAGCACTCAAAGAAATGGAAGTCTCAAGAAGGTTTAAGTCTTTGTCGAGTTCGGAAATAGTAACTTGGCGTTGATTGGCGTTTTCCAAGTGCTCTATGGCTGTCAGTGCTTCAGTTTCCTTTTTCGAGGAGGAAGAGTTGCTCATCCTTTCTTGGACTAAACCTTTTTGGTACTTAGCATTCGACATTTTTGTTTGAAGAATTTTCATTTCTTCATCGTAGCGTTGGATTTTCAGATCCCATTCAGCAAGTTCTTTTGTATCTTTTTCCGTTTGTGCTTCAAGAGCTTCGATATTACCTTGAGCAACCTTAAGAGAGTTGAGTTCCTTTTCACGAAGTCGAACTTCTTGGTCTTTCTACTTGAGAGTGTTAGATCGTTGTTTGATTAGAAGAGAAAGCTGCTCGAAGAGAGAACCAAACTCGATCAAGAAGATGAGAAAATCTTGAGGAGGACCTGACTTGTTTATCTTCTGAATGAGGGACTTAATTTCAGGACACTCAGAGGGATTTTGTTCGATTCTCGTCACAAGGTTCCCATTTAATATTTTAGCCTTCAACTGTCGAATTAGTTCTCCTGTCGATTCTTGATTGATAGAGTTTAGAGAGGTAGTCGAAGAGCTGGTGGTCAAATGTGTTGACGAACTTTGAAGACTCAACATAATTTTCAAAGCTGCCAAAGGGCTCTTTTTCTTCATCTCAGAGAGCTTTTGGTCACTGACAGCACTGTTAGTTGACTCTTTAGCAGAGGTAGTTTGAGTTGTAGATTCAGCTTTTCCAAGCTCTTTTTCTCCTGCATCAGCCATGGTTGTGTCGAGTTTCTCTTCAGAAATGGCTTCCATTTCTGGTGGTTTCTTCTTTTCTAGATTATTGCTTCCTTCTAGAGCTTTGACGTTTGTTTTCACAAGAATTTCTTGTCCAGGGCCGTCAGCATTTGAGATGTCTGCATCAGCAATTGGAAGTTCTGTTTCGACAGGTGGATTAGTTGTCTCCACAAAAGTGGCTTCCATGTTTGTGGTCGACGGAGTTTCCGTTGTAACAAGCTCTTGAGCTACATTGTCCATTAAAGTTTTTAGGGGAATTCCTTCAATAGCTATACTGGGTGTTGGTATAGGCGAAGGAGGCCTAGCAGAAGAAAGCTCTCGTTTTGCAATTTCAGTCAGAGATTCGACAGCAGGAGGATTGACAGGTTCATTTACCTGTTTACATCAAGTTATACTATTAGTGTCGAAATTAAGAAGTTGTGAAACAAAAGAAGTTTAAGATGAAATTCGAAGGAATGTCTACCTTACGCTTCTTAGCTAAAGGAGAAAGCTGAAATTCAGAAGCCTCTTTGATAACAATGCCTTTTGTCGCCCTCTGAGGGTCAAGTAAAGTCCTTTTTCTCGATCTATGCACAAGAGGAGCATCCTCGTCACTTTCTATGTTCTGAAAGAAGGAGTCGGTTTATAATGCAGATAATATTACAAAGTAAGTGATGAACTTGAAAGGGTTTTTGAATCAAAGATGAGGTTTATATATGCTACCTCAGAACTAGAAGAGATAACTTGCTTTCCTCTAGTTTTAGCCTTCTGAAGAGGGCTTAACATTTTGGTTATTTTCTGGAAGAAGAAAATATTTTCGATATGATCAAAAGTCCATACTCAGGAAGAACTTGAAGTAAATTGATAACAACATACCTTCTTTGAGGTAAGACTTGAGGCAGGACTGGTTTCAGTTTTCTTCTTGATTTTTGGAGAAGATTTCTTTGTTGTTATCTTGCTTTCTTTTTCCTTCAAACTTGCTACAATTTTTTCTAATGGCGAAAATATTGATAAACATGCAGTAGTTAAATTCGACCACAAGTATTGAGTTTTTTTAAAAAAAAAAAAAAAAACTTTAAATGTCGAAAAGGTATATACCTTTGTTTCGGAAAGGAAAAGCAGACATCAATTTCTTCAAGAGAGTTTTGTCATAAGTATCACTGGCTTCGCCAGCAGCATTGGTGTAATATCCAAGCCACCAGTCATGGAACTTTTTAGTACATGAAAATTTTGGATTGTAGCTGATAGGTTCGAAACTCAAAGCTTTGTAATGAAATTCATTGAAAGACCGTTCATAAGCTTTCTCGGTTTCTGGACTTATGAGTTCTCGCCTATGAAAATACATAGGCGCAGGTCAAATTTGACAGAGGCCAAATTGCCTGGCAAAGTAACTTTGGGAAATATCTAGTAATTTCAAGGTTATTTTTATTTTTGCTGGGTGTGAGTCCGGTGGAAAGAATGGCTGGGGAAAGATATGCTTGCCAAATCTGGTTAGTTTCGTCAGCATGTTCAGTAGTGGCAGGAGGAAATGATCTTCTAAATCAAGCAGGCCCGTAAGGTCTATTTACAAAAGGGGCCATGGAGTCTTTGAAATGGGTGCAGTTCAGAAAAATTTCGAAATAAGCAGAAAAAGATTCTTGTACAGTAAGGCTTATCTCTCTAGACTTCAATTGCGCTAGACGAATACCCTCAGTTCTTCTTGTTTCCATGGTTGGTTGAACTGGTTTAGGGATAAACAGGCCAAGCCTAGATTCAAAGGTAGCTACGAGCCACAACTGTAACAACCACATAGGACCAGAAACCAGAAATTTGGTGGTTGGTTCATCTTCCTTTAATTCCGTGACAGCATTGTCAAGTTGCTGGTGCAAGGATCCTAAAATTAATTTGGCTAAATTAAGGTTTCGCCCTGCATGGAGTTGAGTAGCTAACGGCACGTAAGACTTGGTGACTTGAAGGGAGCGAGTGCAAAGAACAAACATGGATAGCCAAAGGGTAAGAAAGGCTATGTGCTCTGAATCAGATACTTCTTCGATATCAGTCTTATATTGTTCACTAATATAAGGGGAAAAAGAAGCGTTTTTGAAGTCAAAGTCATAATCTTCAGTGAGTAGTTTAAGATTGAAAGTCTCACCTAAAGGCTTTAGCCGAGTAATGGCAGCCACATCTAAAAGAGTGGGGGATAGCATACCACACTTGAAATGAAGACTATGAGTGGCACAATCCCAGAACTGCATGGCTGCCAAAATCAAGGTGCTATTATATTTAGGCCCGTATCTTGATAATTGGATTAGATCGAAAATGCCTTGTTTCTTCCAGACATTGGCTTTCTTGGCTTTTACTTTGTTAAGCCAATCTACATAAACTTTTTGATCGACCCTAGGTGCAGACCTGAAAACCCTAGAAGGATTGATCAGAAAATCTAAATGGAAAGGTTTTTTAACGAAAATCCTAGGTCGAAGATTGCAAGGACTAGGGAAAATTTCCTCAACTTCTTCATTTTCCAGCAAAATGTTAGGTAGAGGACCTAAAAAGGCATGGGTATAAAGTTCAGTCGAAGGAATTAATACCTGTTTTTGCCAAATGAGTGTTCGTTCATCAGCAATGTCAGGTTCATCAACAAAGTCTTCAACTTGTTGAATAGGCTCATCAGTTCCTTTCGAGTTTTTGCTGGTCTTCGCAGCAACGTTAGATGTTGAAGCCATAAGTTCAAGAACAGGGATGAAGGATACAGAAGGTCTTTCTAAAAATGGCACTAAAACTTCAAGCGAGTAAAGAGTGAGATGAAAGGATTCAATTGCTTTTATATATTGGCGTATACAGTGGTTCACAGGATTGCCAAAAGTCACACGTTTGCGACCTTTCAAGGACGGGATGGCCCATCAACTATGCTACGTGGCCCAAGTAGACGGTTTACTTTATTCGTGCTGTTTTATTTGTGACATTTTATCTGTGCAAGTCATGATGGCACTTTTCTCTAACTATTTAAATGCAGAAGGTAGTTGGAGGTGACGGTTCGCAGTATTCAAAAAATGCCCTTTCTCCTTCTATCCTTCAAACTGTCAAAAGAGACATTTTTTGGGGGGCAATCTGTTACCTCGAAATTTCGACAGTAGCATTTAAAAAGGTATTATGAAGGTTTGACTCTTCATTAATGATACTGTAAAAATCACACGTCTCGCTCAAGTCATGTTGCTATCAATTTCGACAAAGGAAGTCTTCGAGCGTTGACAACGGAAAAGAAGTTCGACAAATTGATGCTTTGTTTTTTATAGGTAAATAGAAGAAAGATCTTTCGGCAGGGTAGTGTTCAAAGCTTCGACAAGCGGTTAACAGCGGTTTGATTGAAGTTCAAACTTAGAGAGCAGTTAAGGGCAGTTACTCGCTGTTTGTGTGCACTTCTAGTAGTATATATACTAGTTTGTAATAGGAAATCAAGGTCACAACATAAACACAGAATTCTGAAAACTCAAACTTCCAGACGATAGCGAAAAACGAGTGAACAGAGTCACTGTACGTGCTTGTGTACCAATCTTTTTACATTTCAATGCAATTATTTACTTTTCTCTTTATCTTTCTAGCAATTGTTGTTTCATTCTATTCACAATTCTGTTCTTCAAACGATTTGTTTTCTCCAAACACGAAAATACAAAGGCAATTGTCACGAGAGATTTTCTAGTTTGATCTCACAAACACATTATTTAAAACTAGTGATTGTTTGCTAAAAACACTAGTAAACACAGTCGTAGAAAGCTACCGAGTGTGAGGCATCATGACAAAGCGCACTCTTGGGCGAAACTTTCATGAGAGCCATACAGACAAAGGTCTACGAATGGCAGTCACTAATCGTTCCCACTCTCCTAGGTTTTTGTTCAGACCTTGGGTTTTAGGCCCCACTCAATGTTCACAAGTATAGGGTGTGAAGTGTGTGTTGAGGGCACAACACCTAGAAATAACTACCTTTCCCCACCTGCAAGAAAAACCATGAACAGTCCAGACAAAAAGGTCGTCTACCCTAGGGTTCAACATGCATACATCATTTCAATATACAAACCATCCTAAGTAGTCAACAATAATTACACGCATTGCTTACCTCAAAGAAAAGGAGCCGAGAAGAGGGGACATAATAGAATTGGGGAATATGCATGAACTTACCTCAAAGAAAGGGAGCAAAGAAGAGGGAACATGATAAGATTGGGGGAATGCATGAAAGAAAGAAGCATATAAGCAAAGAGGATAAGGGGAGAGACTATCTACCACTTTAAGCAAGAAGCGAACATAGAAGAAGAATGGATAAATACACATGAATGCGACATGATAATGTGAGAATGCAATGGAATTGCCAAGATGCAATCAAGTAGACGTGAGAGAAAGGAGAAGAAGAAGGAATGTTCTAAAATCTAGCAAACAAATGGCATGGAAAATAGAACAAAAGTAGGAAGAAGGGAGGTAAAACAAAGCATGTTAAATCAGCAAAGCAAATCACACATTCAATTAATCGGCTTGACCCACTTAAGAAAAAGGTTCTCCAGCAGAGTCGCCAGCTGTCGCACCCCGAAAAATCGTTGGAGGGATTTTTCTTCGCACAACGGGATTTTATAGTCGCCACCAATATTTTTTAAAGGTAAAACATCGAAAAAACCTTTTTTGGAAAGCAATGGTCTTTGGAACCATTAGATTTGGGTTCGGGGGTCTAATTACGTATGGGGAAGGTATTAGCACCCCATAACGTCCCTTCAAAGAAGGGTTACCTTAATTAAATATGTGATTTGCAAAGTTGATTCGGAAAAATGCTTTGTTTTTACCTCCTTTGTTGATGAATGACTTAATGAAAAATCTTTAGTTTTCGTGCTTGACGGAGAGTATCCGCTCCTACGTATCTCCCGGTGTGATGGAGAATTCAAAGCAACGTAGTTCTTGTTTTTGAAAAATGTTTTATTTTGGAAAAGTGTTTGGTTTTTGAAAGGAAAAATGTTTTGGGTTTGTCGTGCTTGACGGAGAGTATCCGCTCCTACGTATCTCCCGGTGCGATGGAGAATTCAAAGCAACGTAGTTCTTGTTTTTGAAAAATGTTTTATTTTGGAAAAGTGTTTGTTTTTAGAAAGGAAAAATGTTTTGGGTTTGTTGTGCTTGACGGAGAGTATCCGCTCCTACGTATCTCCCGGTGCGATGGAGAATTCAAAGCTACGTAGTTCTGGGTTGTCTAGAAAAAGGTTTTTGTTTTTTTTACCTTGTTTAATTGTGAAAATTGAGCTTTCATGATGATCAATTGAGCAAAGGCTCCAAGTGACCACCATTAGCACTCCATTGTTAATAATCATGCAAGCAAAGGCTTCGCAAGACTACTAACAAAGTTTTTGATTTAGTGAAAATCTTTAGGAAAATCAGGCATTCATGATGATCAATTGAGCAAAGGCTCCAAGTGATCGCCACTAGTACCTCATTGTTAATAATCATGCAAGCAAAGGCTTCGCAAGACTACTAACAAAGTTTGATTTTGAAGAGTTTTCGCAATTGGATTGATTCTTGTTTAAGGAATGATTTTGATGCTTGAAAAAGCTTTTGATTGAAAGTGGACCTAGACTACACACATTGTGACACGATACATAGATAGGCAAGGAATGACCCAAGTTGAACATTTTGGCAAAAATGCATGAATAGGCAAGAAAATGAACCTAAGTTGCGCATCTTATTGAAGATGCTAGGCAATGGGATGAACCTAACTAGGCATTTATGACACAATATGTGAATAGGCAAAGGCATTTCAAAGCACAAGTGATATCAAACTTCTAATGAATCGCTTGTAAAACCCTAAGGATTTCACACCAACATTAGACATAAGCACCCATGTGGTATCTTTTTGATGTCGTCAATGTCTAATACATTTCTTCAATCAACCACATGGAAGGAATAAATTAAAAGGGGCATTTGCCTCATGCAAGATCATAGGCAAGTCTTAAGACTAAATTGACAACTTTAGGCAATTAGGGTGTTGAATCCCTTTAGGTAATCTTTGACACTTGGGATATGCACAAGTGCATAGGTGTCTAATCCTCTTACCAAATCGTCAACACAAAACCAAAAATTGTTTCAAAACAATTACTTATTTGCAAGACCAAGAGCATTTCAAAATGATTTATAAGTTGTTTTGGGTAGTCAAAGCAATTGGTAAGGAAAGGAAACCTAAGTTTTCATTCTTGTTCACTAGGAATCACAAAAGAAATTGAATCCTCTTAGGCAATCCTCAACACTTAAAGTGTGCATCAAAGCACAAGTGAGAGTCCTCTTGCCAATCATCAACATAGGGCATGATTTGCAAGCAAATTCATGAGAACAACAAAGTTTTAAGCAAACAAACATCATAATCAAGGTTCAATTCCAAGGAATTGCGAGATTAGACAACCAACTCATCAAAAATCTCATAAACCCTAAATCTCATTTTATTCATGGGAACACAAGATAATGCAAGAGAACAACATAGATTAAACTTTTGGCAAGGATTCACATGATCAAGCAAAGAAATGCATAACAATCACACAAACCTAATCTTCCTCTAATATGTGAAATGAAATAAGCTTCAAATCATCATTTTTTTCATGAAAACAACAAGAAATGAGTGAAATAACAACAACACACAATTTATTCTAAAGGAGAGAAGCATTCCAAGCACCCAAACCTCCTAAAGTGTTTGTCAAGATACTTGAAATACATCTCTCACTCAACAACAACAACTATACTAACATTATGACATTAAAATGCAATGGGATGCCAAAATGAAGTGATGATTTACATCTTTGATGCTAGGTTTTAAAGTATACCTCAACTCCAAGCTAGAATAAGGAAGGAAATGAGATGAATGAATGCAAAACCCTTTTAATCTACTCTTCAATCTTCAACTTTGAACTTGATCCTTGAATTTGAAGGTGAATCTTTGAGAAGAATGCAAGAAGGATGGAAGATTTAGTGTAGCAAAGGTGTTTTAATGGATGATTGAGTGAGGAAATTGAAAAAATGAGGTGAGGGAGGGGAGGAGGTATTCGCAAGGAGAGGAGGAAGTGGAGGTTTTTGTGCAAAAAAATGAACTTCTCCTTGTATTTTGGGAGAGTAGGCTCATATATGGTCTTGGGTGAAATTAGGGTTAAGGGTAGAATAGGAATGGGATGTTCTATTTTAAGTAAGTTTGCAATTTCTTATGAAGGAGTGAGTGTGAGAGGATGGTGTCATTTACAAAAAAGGGTATGAACCTACATGAGAGTGTGTGGGAATTAGGGATGTGTATGAAATGGGTAGGATTAAGGATGGTACAAGAATATTCTTAAGGAATAATTGTACAATAGAAGAGTGTGGAAGAAATTGTGGAGAGAGAGAGAGAGAGAGAGAGAGAGAGAGAGAGAGAGAGAGAATTCGGCCAAGGCAACAAAAATGGGGAGGGAAAATTGCTTCTCCTTTTTGGTCTTTTGTTTTATTGAGGACACTTTGTACTTTCTATTTGAATTTTGAATTTTTGGGCATGCAAATGATAGTGCACCTATTGAAAATGTGTCACATATTTTTGGGCACCATAAAAATATCCCTCTAATTATTCATGACAATAAAAGTTGTCATTTAATAATCGGGGAATATTTAATGGTCCTTTTTCAGCTTTCTTGTGCAATAAAACTGGGAAAATGCCTTTTAATTATTTTGAACTAGGATTTTCTTCCAAAAAATTATACGAAAATTATCCTTGATAGAATAAATTGTATTTTTCATCCTTGACTTGGTTTAGTTCAAAAATAATTAACTTGGTCTCATTTGAATGCCCACAGATGTTGAAACATGCACTATTTTATTCCCTAAAATTCTCAAAAATTAATAAAAATGTTTTTTTTTTCTTTTGGGTGCCAAAAATTAATAACGATCAATAAATGGCCTTTTTGAAGATTAAAATCAATGCCAAATGGCAAGGGCAAAAGGGAAGCTCACGCAGTTACGACTAACGCGTGCGCGTAATTCAAATAAAAATGCGAGATAGGGAAGAAATACACATAAATGCGAAAGTCCATTAACCTACACAAATTATGAATTACCCTTATTGTTTCCATTTTTGTTTGAAAAAAAAAGGTTTTGACTTGGGCGGACAAAATTAGGGTATGACATATATTCAGGTGCGCAAGGCAAGAACGTGTGCCCGAGACCATCCAACGCATGACAATTATAGACATAAGAAACAAGCCAGGCAAAGAAGAAACATAGACGTTTCAAAAGGTAACATAAATATCAGGGGGCAATGACATCGAAGTCAACCCCGTTGGGGCGATATGTGACAATCCTCCCGTCCAGAACCTCTTGATCAAATTAAAAGATGACGGAGATGCCAAACAGATAACGGTGAAGATGGAAGAAGCAATTCCCCTCGGCACCAAGCAAGCCCTGAAATTTCATTAAGATAAGTAGGCTAAAAGACATGATGAGCAACAAAAAAGCAAAGAGCCAAGCACACATCCACACAACCCGGCCCCAAGAGGGCACCTGGCAAGGAAGAAACCAGCGCCCATGAGGGCGCCTGGCAAGAAAGGAACCAACGCCCATGAGGGCGCCTGGCAAGGAAGCAGTCAGCGCCCATGAGGGCGCCTGGCAAGAGGGCGCCTAGCAGAAGGTGGTCTGGAAGCAAATCCCTCCAAGGGGCCAGCCAGCACTATGAAACAAGATGTCCAAGGCACCCATGAGGGCACCAAACCTTACCTCGCAAAATCTGCTCCACGAGGAGACACCCGACGTATAGGCACCCATGAGGGCACAAACCTTGTCTCGCAAAATCTGCTCCACGGCACCGAGCGCATCCAGGCTGACACCCAGGCGCCCTAAAGGGCGCCAAAACATGTTTCACAGGATGGCACCAAGCACATCCAGGAAGGCTCCAAGGCGCCCTAGAGGGCGCCAAAACATGTTTCATAGGATGGCACCAAACACATCCAGGAAGACTCCAAGGCGCCCTAGAGGGCGCCAAAACATGTTTCGCAAGATGGCACCAAGCACATCCAGGAAGGCACCAAGGCGCCCTAGAGGGCGCCAAAACATATGTCGCAGGAACAAACAAGCATTCCAGCAAGGCGCCCAAGAGGGCCCCAACAGCAGAACGTAGCACTTGACACCAGGCGCCCAGGAGGGCGCCAACATCAGGATACGGCACCCTAGCTTTTCGCTTGGCACAAGGATTACCCCATAGGAGGCCTGAGTCGTGGTCACAACGAAATGATCTTGTGCGACCCGACAAGACAGACAAAGTAATGCATTACGACAAAGAAAAAAATTTCTCCTTTTTACTCTAGAGAGTGAGAATGATAAAACACGATCGTGATAAAGGCAGTGTCCCGCGCGACTTCACACATCCGGTAGGCCAGTGAAAATCCTTCAAGCCCAGACTATCCTCCGGAATAATCTCGGCTTGGGGGGAAACTGTTCTGGACTAGACCAAGAGGTCCATTTAGCAATATCAGGGGGTGCACTTAGCAACAATATATGGATCAGCCCAATCAACTTGGCCCATATCCACTACATACTAGCCCGATATGCTTGGAGGGTTCAGATCGCCTCCACTGATCCGACGATCCACAACGAACAGCAATTTCCTATAAATTCCGGCTCGCATAGCCATTTACGAGGTACGTACTATTCCCTTGCAAATTCACTAGCTTATTCTCATACTAACTTAAGCGTCGGAGTGGCTTTGCAGGTACCTCCCCAGGCGCTCACTGACCTACTGCCAGGGCAGCAAGAGACCTACCAACAGCAGCCTACCAAATTACTGCTAGGTACAGAACAATATAATTGTGTGCCGACATGGGTCCCCAAAGTAGCTACAGCCTACAATCAAGTAATGCAGAAACATTCATCAATAATTCAAACAACCACAGAAGGAAGTATAAAATAGCACACAGTTATCAAGCCTTTATTCACTATCAACTAGGAAAAAAGATATTACAAAAGTATTGGCAGTTCATGTTGCAAGCAAAAGAAAGAAACATGTATTCTCTACAATCAAATAGTAGTAACTATAGGAAAATAACAACTACACAATTTCTAGCAAATGTATCCTATTTTCTGGAACTTCATCTTTAAACCATGAGATTCTGATCCAAACAATAGAGAAATTCACATTCACATAAAAACCAGAAACAGGATCTGAACATTAAAATCGCAACCACTCGTTTCAACAAAGCCTTTTATCTCTAGAAAATTAACACTAAACACTAAACCCAGAAGAAAGCAGAAGCCAGAAGCCAAAATACACTAAAAACATGAACAAGAATCTAAACAACCAAAAGGGAAATAAAATTTGGATACTTACAGAAGTAAACAATTGGAGAAGTGTTTATGCTTCAAATATCTATCTGAGCATGACTCGAGGTCGCGATTTGAGAAGTAAGGAGTGGAGAAGTCGCGATTTGGGGTTTTAGGGTTCTTGCTCGCGGTGTGTTCGATTCTTGTTGCATCTAGAACGAAAACTAAAACCTTTGAGAAGAAAACGAAAACGAAGTAAAAAAATATAGTATCAGAAAACGAAAACGAAAATGAAGAAGACGAAAATGAAGTAAGAGTGAAGAAGCTTACCTGAATGTGGTCGATTCTACTATTGCAATCTTCGATTAGAGGCACTGAGTTTTAAGAGGAAGGGTTTACAGATTGGGGATTAGGGTTTTTGGTTTGGAGGCGCTGAGTTTGGAGAGGAAGGGTTTTTAGTTCGGTTCTAAATTGGGATTTGGGAGGCGCTGAGATTGGAAAAAGAACCCACTTAAGCCCTTAACAGTTCAGTTCGGTTACTGAACTGAACTTACCTAACCGTTTAGTTACTGAACTGAACTTAAAATAACAGTTCAGTTCTAAACTGTTACTAATAGTTCGGTTAGTTTTGGTTCAGTTCGGTTCGTCAGTTCAGTTTTTTGTTAACCACGAACAGCCCTGCCCACAATTAACCCAGAGAAGAAAAATAATAGTATACATAGATTTACACATTTAAGATCAATTCAGTCTATAAGTGTCATAATGAATCAGGTGGCAAGAGACGTCATGTTGCTACTCATATTCTTGTAAAGCATATGTTTCATAAAAATAGGATTTACACATTTAAGATCAAACAAAGTCTTTCTGAAGGCATCAAATTCATCATCTAAAATTATTTTCGTACTTACCTTGCTTTCTGAATGAGTTGATTGTGTTACTTACAAAGCAAATCATATCAAACAAGCATGACAGGCAACATAAGTACCAGTGATAATATCAAAGCCTACTTTGCATTCAAGTATGCCACATAAAACAATATCAGATCCTGGGGCACTAACAGAGCAACATATACACTACTACCCATGTGAGAGCATGGTATTTCATATACAAGAAGTAATTCCACAAAGCACTAACAACATATTCGTATACTACTAAATACCTATAACTAGCCTCCAAACTTCTTAGACAACTAGGGTCTAAACTTTAGGAACATTTAGGTGGCGGTTATCCGAAACTAATACTTATCCATATTGGGGCACCGAGAGGGAATCACGTCCCTAGATGACGACTGTTGCGCTATTCTGATGAAGGAAGAAGATTCAGAGATCCTATGATTCATGGTTCTAAAGGTTTTCAGTGCTAAAGAAATCAATCGTCATTATTCTTAATACCTTGTATGGAATATTGAGTTGATCAAGTTCAATGCTCCACGTAATATACTGAGAGTTTCTGACAGTTAACTGCCTAAGTCTCTAACTGACTCAATCTTTCTATTCAACTAATCACAAAATCACTAAGTCTAACTCGCTCAAACTGCTCTGATACCAAAATGTAACACCCATATTTTAATCGTCACTAAAATACGAGATGTGATACATTTATCCGTCAAAGGTACACAAAATTCATTTGGCCCAATTAATTGCCTACGAGTCAATTTCAATTAATGATTTATCAAAATATGATATTTAATTCCACTATTCCCATAATTAACGAAGAATCATGGGCCATTCAAATAAATCAATTTCCACAATAATCGATATAGCCTCAAAAGAGTACACGTATAAAGACATGGATGACTCATCCCATGCTAACTTGTAGTCATGAACAAACGTTGAATAAGGAAGTGCCTGAAGGTTCACAATCAGCTGAATTTTTATTTCAAAAGTGCTTATTTGATTCAATCGTACCACATAATCTTTTAAAGGAGGTTCTAACTGAGTTATTTCAGTTCCATGGTTTTGTCCCTAAAAGAGCTTCAATTAATCAACTATCCAAATTTGATTTGCGTACATACTTGATGAAATCCAAACTACGAATATATAATGATTTACAAAACTCCAAATGTAAGCAAAGTACTACATTAAGTCACCAAGGAGTACATAAGCCCTAGAACAAGTCTCAAATACTAAACGGTCTATGAAATCTTCTCTAAAACTTTGTCCTCAAAGCTTTACACCTGCTTATCTGAAAACCACAAATAATGAAAGGGTGAGATTTTTATAAAAATTTCAGTGAGTTCATCAAACACCGAAATCTCACCATTTCACGCACACGGTATCTTTTAATGTTTTCTCGTTGACGCAATCCTACAAGGAATCAAATAAAATTCGTTGGGGAACCACTCTTACAACTACATATTGAAGGAAGTATTATACGGGTCAAGGATTTGAGGCTCACGACTTCCCCAATCCAATTGCGCCCCAACCAATCCATTAATCAATTATAGCTATTGTGTTATGATATATAGGTAGTTGTTCTCTCTCGAGTTAGTCAAAGATACATATATAATCATGATCAATTCCAATGACTAAACAAATAATAAGAACATCATATATGACAACAACCAATAAAACATCAAGAATTGGTATAAAGACAACCATTCAACATGCTCTGATTACTAAGTTTAGAATAGCTTGGAAATGCTTCTTGGAATGAGTTAAGAACACAATTAAACACCTGCTTATAATTGTGAATATTTTCATTAGCTTTCCAATACATCTAAGAACACCTCAATCAGGTTCTCATATCAAAAGTTATGAATAAAACAAGTTGGAAGGCTGTAGAAAATTTCTGCCAAACAAAAACTAACGCAGGTGCCACTGTTGAATCAACAAGGCCCATGTTGGTTTAATAGTAGCTAAAAATGTTGTTTTTGTGCTTTTAACCTCAATTCAAGTACATCTAACCTACCCAAACTAACATTCAAACACCTTAAACATAAAGAATCACAATAGAACACAAGCAATCAACTTTGTTGCAAGCATCATTGACTCAATTTCAAACAATACAACAATTAGCATGTTCATCAAATCATTAGTTCATCACATCATAAGTTATTTTTTATAAAAGTTCAGTTTCATGAGTATCCAATTCCATATAACCAAATAAGCAAACTGAAATCATAATACAAAGAGCATTTCAAGTAAAACCCTAACAACCCTGGAGGATGAGTGAGTAGAAGAACTCACTTGCAAGAAGAATCCTTTAACAACAATGCTAGTGCTACTCCCAAAACCGAAATGAGCTCCCAAAAACCCCCCAAACCAGCAATGTAGCTTCCAAAAACCCCTATTTGAGAAATCTAGCTTCAGAGAAACCTTCTCCAATATGGTTTCTAGCTGCTAACCCAACATGCAAGAGTTGCTAATTTAAACTCCTAACTCTTCTCTCAACTTTAACTACCAAAACCCCAAGAACAATGTGAGTCAAATGGAAGAATATATGAAGGGGATCAATTGGATGCCAAAGTTCAAATGACAAGGTTTAGCATTTTTGGTTTCGTTCTTCCCCTCCTACTCTACTCGACCCTCTCTCTTTCTCACTCTTAGGATTTTCTTAGTTCAAGTGTGTTTTGCTTTACCGAAAAAGAATGACTTGAATGTTGCATTAAGTAAAGTCTGACTCCAATTTGTTCTATCGCCGGGTACTGGCTGAGTCCGCCCCTTAAGATGGAGTGCATTAATCATTTGCATCCAAGATTGAAGAAGTTAAATCAATAAGGTTAAAGTGCTCCCGGGGTCCCTTATCTTTATTTAAAGTAACAAATTAGTCCTTTATGTTTTTTTTTGTCCCAAATAAGTCCTTTATCTTTCAAATTTTTGACACATAAATCCTTTTCCGTTAACAGTGCTAATTTATGTGTCAAAAAAAAGGATTTATGTGTTAAAAATTTGAAACATAAAGGACTGATTTGGGACAGAAAAGGATTTATGTGTCAAAAATTTAAAACATAAAGGACTGATTTGGGACAAAAAAAAGATAAAGTACCAAATCGTTACTTTAAATAAAGATAAGGGACCCCAGGAGCATTTTAGCCAATTAATAACTAAATCTAATCGATCACAAGCCAAACATTCTATATATTTAAAATAAATGACAATTTTTATTAACTCCAGCATCTAAACAAATAGTCAAAAAAATAGAGGAAAATGTATTTATTTAATTTGTTTAAGGATGAAAATTAAAAACAGATTTTCCTCCTTCGAAAACGGCACTTTATTCCTCAAAACACCTCAAACGACATCATTTTAACTTCCCACAGAATAAACGACGTGTTACCAAGTGAGAGTTTAGCGTTTGAATGTGGCTATAAATTCGAGAGCATCAGTAAGTAAAAATCTCAAAACCCTAGCAATACCGTCTCGTTTCAGAACGAAGCAAAAAAATTGTGCGTTTCTACTACTATGCTTGTTTACCTCTCTTTCCTTGTCATTCTTCAACGATGGAGAAGGTGCTATGATGATGAGATGAAATAATCTCGTTAATCTGATTATACTTATGAGGATAACTTTTCATATCCATTCATTACTCTTCTGAGCACCTCTCCTTCTGCTATTCTCTCTCTGTATAAAATTTTTCAGATTATTTTTCAATAAAATTAAAGGAATAATATCTAATTGGGGATCTGAAAATTTGGGGAAAACGTTTGAACTATCTGTTTTCTTCAGAACCGATATCTGCGTGTTCGATAGGTTTTTAGTTTTATTCATTTTTTATAGAATTTGAATAATGTGAGCTTGAAGATTCTGTTACTTTTAGTTCAAATTTTTGTTTTTTTTGTTGATTATTGCTGTTAAAGATGAGCTTTGAAATTACTATTCAATAACTCAGAAAATCAATGCTATGTTTTTGTCTCAAGAGTATCGGTGATGAGAAATTCTAATTCGTTATCCTTGCACTTTGATTGTTAGTGAAGAAACTTATGGGGAGTTATTACTGAGATGCTTTTCTTACAGATTTCTCTGTATTTTTAATTTGATAAGTCATAGTTTATTGAGATAAAATTCTTTATTTTATTTATTTTTGTTTTCTTTCTTATTAATGGTTATGGATCAATGATGTTATTGTAAACTGCGTTATCTATCTGAAACCTCATAGAGGAATTGAGGATAACTATAAGATATTGAGATCCAATGTGATGTAAACTACATTGTCAACTGTTTTGTTGGATTTTCATGTTATGGTCTGTGTGTTGATGATGGCTGTGTCTTTTACAAATTGGTAGAAATTGTATTTGGGATATTCTGAAAATTGTGTTTGATTTTCAACTATTTAAAGGATGATTTGATTTAAATTGACATTGAGGGGCTACTTACGTGGCTTGATATGGAGGATGGAATGATGAATGGTTTATTTCCCTATTGGTTTGACTGCCTGAATGATGGCATTTGTATTAGCTCTATCTGACCATTCTCCTAATCTCCCACTGAATCTTTTTTACTTTTATCATTTTTCAAGTTTTATCTTGGTAGTTAGAAAGATGAAAAGAAAGTTAAGTGGATAAAAGTTCATAGGTGTTTATTCATTTTTTCCCTATTGATTTGGTTTTTTGGATTTTGGTACTTGGCATTAGCTTTGGCTAATAATCATGCATTTTGCTGCTTCTTTGACTTTCAATGTAAGTGTTTTTACCACTTACTACTTATAATCCAGATACATCACTTTTTCAATGAATCTAAAAAGTTGTATGTTGCTTGTAGACGAGTGTTTGAAAAAGGAAGAAGAACCGAAGAAAAGCTTATTGGACTTGGAGGAATGGATAGAAAGAAACACACTAGAAGGGATTGAAGGAGTAATAGGAGCTAACTGGAAATTACTTCCCATGTTTTTGCCTTTCTTAGTTTGTGATTTACAAGACTCATATTTTATAACACATTAAATACCGATAAATCGGGCAGACAAGGGAGTGGGTTCGCTCACGAATTTGAAATAACATGAACAGGATTATGTCCCCACCAAGCCTAATAAACCACCCCAAGACACTGTCTTAACATGATTAACAACACCCTAGCCATCAAACACTTTCCCTCTTAACAACTTGTAGTTCCTATGAAACCAAATACACTAGGATATTGCTATGCAAAACAAGAATTTAAATTTGTGGGATTTCTTCGACACCATCTGTATCTCAAAAGCACTGTCTTAACATGATCAACTATACATTTGATTACTTTTTCAAGTTACGACCTTTGCTAGTTGGTGGTATACTCTGTTCATATCTAAAAAAAATTCTCGGGATCAACCCTCGTTTTCACATCCACTAATTTTCCAAAGTTCTCTTTGAAAAACTTGCTTCCATAAGTTCGAGCAATGTCCATTTTTGACACATTACTTGGATGATTTGCACCAATATCAATATGCTTCCCTTGGTGAATTTGAAACATATGGTGCATGCCATAAATTCATAAAACGACCTTGAAAAGTTCATGTGATGGTCAGTGGCCTCAAGACCATCTTTAGTCCAATTAATGTTGCACCGAATCGAGAACAAGTTCCCTACTCTATGAGGAAATGGAGTTCTTGCTGATGGTATCTCACTCATCTTTCCACCAGAAGGATTCCACTGCATGAACATATGCTCAACTTTAATAATATTTTCCCAGTGTTTTCCTGTGTCAAACTCTTGGGTTCAGTCGTGGGTTCGGCCAGAGGTTTGAACAAGTGTTATGATTCCTCTGCTCTTCAAGTGATTGCGCCAACGAGGAAACTCTGCTCCTTGATTGTGGGTATCCTAACTCCTCTAAAAAGGGCCAGGTTGGGTGAGGGGGACTGCGATGTTTGGATTATACTACTGGCTAATGCATAAAAATAAAGATAAAAATGCGATAAAGAAGATAGATAAAAATAAAGGTAGAATTTTGGTTTCATTGATGTGTGTCTATTCTGTACAATTGCTCTCCAATTTATATACATAGGTCATCGTCGGCCACTAACACAGCGAATCAATCTAAGATCAACGACTATCATTGTTCCTAAGCCCTAAAGAGGAGGAGTAACCACCCACGATTTCACTAGCACGGCTAGTGGGGTGAACGCCCTCACTCTGCTTTTCAAGGCTTCGCTCCTTAGCTCGATCTTTCAACTGCTCCCACGCTCTGTCTTTGTGTCTCTCTCTTACTTGCCTTCCAAGCAGCCTGCCTTACCTTAGCTAGCCTTCGTCCTCGGACAGTAACTCAGGCATCCGAGTCCACCCTGGCCGTGACACTCTATAGGCTGAGGCTTTGCTCTCCCTCAGCCTCGCTCATTGCTCCTCGGGCTGACCCCTTCCTTGGGGAGTTTTTCTAGTGATATGCCCCAAGGCCTTCTTTGGATTCTTCTCCTTGGCAACTATCTCCCAAATATTTATCTAGTGGCCTGCCTCAGCACTCCAATTCTATTCATTTTTCCCACTCAACCCTCGGCCTACGACCTAATTATTTTTGGGTGTTAACAATTCCCCCCTTTTTTGTGCTGTCGTATGGCCGCGAGGACGTGACTGATGGTGCAAAAACCCCTTGACATGACTTGATGTGAACGTTTGAAGCGACCAACCTTCCGTTTTGTGACACTTGGCGCTTCGCATTAGTCGAAGCGACTACGCGACGGTTCTCAAGGACACGACAGGCGTGGCCTATGGCTATAAATAGCAATGATACCTATTTCACAATGTTTCTTTACGCTTTCTTCTTTCTATTCACCAAACAGCACTCCTCCGTCTTCCTCGCGATTCTCTCTTTTGACCAACAATGGCTTTCTCTTCTCGAAACACTGTCCCTTCTATCTTTGCCACTTTTGGTCCCCACATACTACAAAGCATCAAATCAGAAATTGTTTCTCTCTTAGTTTCTTGCTGACAAATAAAATCAAACTTACCTCCATTTATACATATAAGTTTATATGAAAATGAAGAAAATAGCAACAACAATGATCTCTAATATAACTAACTCTAAACTAGCTACTAACAAATCTATACATTAAATTAGATATTTGTTATTATTTATTTGTGATTATTTATATCTCATAGTAAATGTAGTTAATATATAAATGTTGATATTTTTTATTATTTATTTGTGATTATTTATATCTCATAAAATTAGATATAAAAAAAGGAAAAAGTAGTTAATATATAAATGGCTAAATAGCACTTTTGGTCCTTTATGTTTGCTCTAGGTTTCACTTTGGTCTTTTATCTTTTTTTGGTCCGTTTTGGTCCCTCATGTTTCATTTTTGTTTCATTTTGATCCCTGCCGTCAGTTTTGGCTAACGGACGCCACGCTGGCAGTTAACTGCTGACGTGGCGTCCTCAATTCATTAAATGACGTGGCAACAAATATATTATTTAATTGTAAATAAATTACACAAAAGGATTTAACTTTTTTAATTGATAAAACAATTAAAATTAAATCAAAAATCCAATCCTTTCTCTTCAACATCCTCATCTGTTCATCACCATCATTATGAATTTGAAGTTCAACCCAAATCTGGAAAAATGCAATCACTTGCTCAACGAAGAACAATGACAGAACAAAACGAAGAACAAAATAGAACAAAACCCAAATCTGGAAAAATGCAATCACTTACTCAACGAAGAACAAAACCCAAATCTGGAAAAATGCAATCTGGAAAAATGCAATCACAAAACAAAACAAAGAACAAAATAGAACAAAATCAATCACATGCTCAACGAAGAACAAAATAGAACAAAATGAAGCACCAGAACAAAACGAAGAACAACGAAGAACAACGAAACACGGAATCAATCCCAAATCGAAACCCATTTTTCAGAAAGAACCCAGATCTGGGTTCTCTGTTGATGCTCATTTGTGTCATTTTAGTCCTCTCTGTTTTTCCTTGGTTTCATTTTGGTCCCTCTCATTGTTTGTGTTGTTTCATTTTGGTCCCTTTCAGATCTGGAAAAACTAAACAATCAGAATCTTCATCCTCATCACGTTTGCAGGTACAAATCTAGAAATGAAATCTGGGCATTCAGTGAAGAAAAACATATTTAAACCAAGGAACGATTTCGAATCGTTGTTCTTCGTTGAAGAAAAACATATTTAAACCAAGGAACGATCAGAATCTTCACCCTCTTCAATCGTTGTTCTTCGTTTGTTCTTCGTTGTTCTTGATACGATTGGGGATACGATTGTTCTTGATATTGACAGTTCTTCGTTTAATTCAACAAAAAGAACAATCGTTGTTCTCCGTTTGGGTTCTTTTTGTTGAAGAAAGATTGGGGATACGATTGTGTTGTTGAAGAAGAAGAAGAAAGATTGGGGATAGGATTGTTGAAGAAGATTGTGTTTGTTGTTGAATGCTTCCCAGATCTCTTCCCCTTTTTTTATTTTGATGTTTTTAGTTTTTGTTAAATAATATTAATTTTGCCACGTCATTTAATAAAAATGGACGCCACGTCAGCAGTTAACTGCCAACGTGGCGTCCGTTAACAAAAACTAACGTCAGGGACCAAAATGAAACGAAAATGAAACATGAGGGACCAAAACGGACCAAAAAAAGATAAAGGACCAAAGTGAAACCTAGAGCAAACATAAAGGACCAAAAGTGCTATTTAGCCTATATAAATCTATGTATAAACAAAATTAATATTATATCAAATATAACATTTTTCTAATATTTTAAAACAACCTTCGTTTTCACATCCACTAATTTTCCAAAGTTCTCTTTGAAAAAAAAAACTTGCTTCCATAAGTTCTAGCAATGTCCATTTTTGACACATTACTTGATTGATTTGCACCAATATCAATATGCTTCCCTTGGTGAATTAAAAACATATGGTGCATGCCATAAATTCATAAAAAGACCTTGAAAAGTTCATGTGATGATCAGTGGCCTCAAGACCATCTTTAGTCCAATTAATGTTGTACTGAATCAAAAACAAGTTCCCTGCTCTATGAGGAAATGGAGTTCTTGATGATGGTATCTCACTCATCTTTCCACCATAAGGATTCCACTGCATGAACATATGCTCAACTTTAATCATATTTTCTCATATGGGTTTTATAGCTTCTTTTGGAATAGGTTTCTTCACATAGTCTGATTTGCCTTTGTAATAGATATTAGGTATTTTGGGTTCAGCCAGCAATTCTTCAAGAGGAGTACCTATTGGAAAATTGTACCAAAAAAGAGTGGTATTCACCCAAGGCTTTTGAAGGCAATCACTTTTCTTCAAACCTAGTTCAGGAAAACTCTTTTTCATTATAGGTAAAAGCCTATCAATTGTCCCCCAACAGTTGGCCAATGAAAGAAACTTGCACCGATCTTGTACCCTTTTGAGTACTATTAACCTCACTATGTGCTCTTAGGAAAAGCTTTTTGGGTAGTTTTGGTGCAATTAATTGCCATTTGTAAATAACATCTATTGCATCTTCTTCCACTTTTTTTAGCACGTTGAAAACAGTAACATGTGGTGTTACACGTACCAATTTGAGCTTCCATGCAAGAATCACACCAAAACTGGCCCCACCACCCCTTGAATAGCCCAAAAAAGATCTTCTCCCATTGATTTTCTATTAAGAATATTACCATTTACATCAACAAGCTTCGCATCAATGATACTATCCACAGCAAGACAATATTTTCTCATGAGATTTCCATTGACATTGCTTTTCTTTGCAATGTTATAGTAAACCTTACCTAGTGTTGAACTAGCTTGAACCCATGTTGTCTCATCTTCTATACTACAAGAATAAGCCTAATTTTCCACAAAATTTTCCGACGAAACCATTTCGTCGCAAATTTACGACGAATTTGCGACCAAAACAGTCGTCAGAAAAGCCTTGAAATAGATGCTTGCAAGTTTGCGACGGAGCTTGATACTTTGTGACGGACTTTTCGTCGCAAATCCGTCGGAAAGGTTAAAAACCAGATTTAAGTGAAGGAGTCTCACTCGACCCGTCTTTCACTTTCACTTCTCACTCTTATCCCACAAAAAAAAACAAGTTTCCCTTCTCACTCTCCTCACTTCACCACCATCGCGCCTCCCTCACCCTCACTCTGTGACCACACCTCGCCCCTCCCTCACGCACAACACAGAAGAAGTACATAACACTACCTCTCTCTCAATCAGCAACGTCTCTCTCTCAACCACCGCTGCCCTCACTACAAGAAAAGAAGCCATTAGCGACGGAAATTAGCGAGGGTCTAATGGTCCCTCGCAAAAATTGGAATTAGCGACGGAATTTGCGAGGGAATAGGGGTTGTCGTATTTTTGAGAATTAGCGACGGAAATTTAGACATTAGCGACGGAAATTCCCTCGCTAGTGGCTTGGGCGGGAAAATTAGCGACAGAATTTCAGTCCCTCGCTAATTCCCTCGCTAATTTCTGACAGTTTTCAGATGATGGGACTAAGTGCAGGTATTTAGCGACGGAATTTCAGTCCCTCCCTAATTCCTTCGCTAATTTCTGACAGTTTTCAGATGATGGGACTCAGTGCAGGGGTTGGTAAATGTGCAGCAACTAGCGACGAACAGTTCCGTCGCTAATTCCCTCGCAATTTTTTTTACTTTTTTTCCTTAAATCCGTTTACACCCTCGCTCTTCTTTCTCACTCACAACACCCTCACTCTTCTTCTCTCCTCTTCACCCTTCCTCTTCCCTTCCTCTTCCTCTACTCTCCACAACCACACAACCACCACCACCACCACCATCACCACCATACAACCAACCTACGGCCTACTCTCCCCTTCCTCTTCCTCTACTGTCTCTCTCACCTACAAACCCTAACCCACCACCACACCACCACCACGCCACCACCACCGCCGCCACCACTCTCACTCCTCTCTCCCCCTCTCTCTCTCTCTCTCTCTCTCTCTCTCTCTTTTTCCCTTACTCTTCTCCTTCTCTCTACCATCCACACATCACCACCACGCCACCTTCACCACCACCACCACCACGCCACCACCACTCTCACTCCTCTCTCTCTCTCTCTCTCTCTCTCTTTGGAAAGCTTGATGATGATGATGATGATGATGATGATGACGATGATGATAATAATAATAATAATAATAATAATAATAATAATAATAGTAATAATTAAAATAATATAATAATAAATATAAAAAAAAGCAGATTTAAAAAAAACAGAAACAGTCAGACTTAGGGAGGGAATTTGAATCCCTCGCTAATTAGCGAGGGAATTAGCGACGGAATATTCCCTCGCTAATTAGCGAGGGATTCAAATTCCCTCGCTAATCCCATTAGTGAGGACGGAATCAGCGAGGGAACCAGTCCCTCGCAAATGACCATTAGCGACGGATTTAGGTCATTTTGCGAGGGAAATGTCCGTCGCTAATGACCAATTTTTTTGTAGTGCCTCACCTCTGCCCTCCCTCCACGGTTACCTCCGCCTTACCTCGTGCCTTGCTCGAAGCACCACCACCACCAATGACCAGCGCCTCTCCTTTCTCAGTCGCTCTCCTCTCTTCTTCTTCTTCTTCTTCTTCTTCTTCTTCTTCTTCTTCTCCTTCTTCTTCAAAGATAAGTGGTTTTTTTCTTCTTCTTTACTTCTATTTTACAAAAATGCCTCCATTGTTGGTTGAATTGAAATCCTAACCCCCAATTTTGCAACATTCAACCCTAACCCCCTCAATTTTTTAGTCGAAACCCTAACCCCCATTTTTGGTTGGAATTAGTAGCTATAATGTTTGATTTAGGTTTGATTAGTTGTTGTGGTTTTGGAATTAGTTGTTGTTGTAGTGAATCGAGACCCTAACTCCTCTTTAGTGTTATCTTTCTGTAGGATTGAGTTACAATATTCAATCTTTTTAATGAATTGTTTCATTTTTGATGATACTGGTATGCAGTTGAAAAGGGATTCTTCTGCTACTGGATCGTGGAGTATTCAATGATGGCTTCTGGTGGTGGAAGGAATTCAAATTTTGGTGCTTCTGATGTTTATGGTCTTTCAGCTACTTCTAGAGGACCAACTCCTAGACCTTCTAATTATGAAGAAGATGGTTCTTTTGGTGCTAATAACAATAAGACTAAGTTTCATCATGGTGGTGGAACTAATCATTATCCTGCACCAAATCCTGGAATGTTTTCTCCTACTAGTGGAAATAAAACTCTCGCTTCTAATGCTAGTGTTAATGCCAATTCTAAGAAGGTTAATGGTCAAAGTCAAAGTCAACAGAAACCAGAAGATGGTAATAGAGACCTTCATATGTTTGTTTGGAGTTCAAGTGCTTCTCCTGTTTCTGATGTTTTTGGTGCTCATGAATTTGGTGCTCATGATCAGAAAGAAGTTAAGGTTAATGTATCTCCAGGAAAAGGTAGTACTTTTTTTCTTTGCTTAAATATATGTGTAGTCTTTGTAAATATACGTTTTATACGTATTCGTATTAGGTGCAGTTGAAGTTGCATGCAGTCAGTGGCCTAGAGGTCGTCTGATCAAGATCAGACAGTTTTTTAAGAACCGTTTTTGATTTTTGCTTAATATTAAATTTCAAATTGAAATCTGAACCGTCTGATCTTAATCGAACGGTTGGGTTGTTGACTACGCGACTGCATGAGTTTTTTGACCTCACACAAACTCAATCCGTTTAATCGAGTTTAGCCTCTACAAATATAAGTTTTTTTCATGACCAGTTTCTGATGTTTTTTCTTATATTTTATCTTTTGTATTGTTCTTATGTGGTTTTTTGTTTGATGATTAGTGGAGGGTCATAGAGATAATCAAGAGAAGTATATGGAGAAAGATGAATTTAGTTTTGGAAATAGGGGAATGGAAAGAGAAATGAATCAACATGAAGGTGAAAAAATTGTAGATGGAAAGCCAAAAACTAGGCCACCAGCAAGTGTGATGACAAGGCTTATATTGATTATGGTTTGGAGGAAACTTATCAGAAATCCAAACACTTACTCTAGTCTAATTGGTCTCACTTGGTCACTAGTTTCATTCAAGTATGCAAGCACATCTTTCACATTTCATTTCATGTGTACAATAATAAAATCAATTGTTGTTCTATTTTGATTGATTATGGTTGTCTGTTTTGTTGTTGTTCCTTGCATATGGAACATTGAGATGCCTGCTATAATTGGTAAGTCTATTTCCATATTGTCAGATGCTGGCCTTGGCATGGCCATGTTCAGTCTTGGTCAGTTTACTCTTCTCCTTGTTATCATCTTGCAAAAAACTTTTACTAAGAATTTTTTTCAAAAAGAAAAATATTCATGATATATTTAACTCGTGCTTCTGACAAAGTAAAAGATATAGAGAAAGAGAAGAAAATATTTTAGTGATGATATCATAAAGAACAATTTGAACCATTGAAGTACAACAATTTTATGTTTTTGAATTTATGTTGTTTGTGTATTGTGACTTGTTAAGCATGAGTTTTATGTGGTACTGATTGCTTCGAGATTGGACTCTTTGGCCCTTACGTTTGTTTTAAAGTGTTTTTTTCAAAGGCTTATTAAAGAATGAGTCTAAGTGTTGTTTCTATATGGTTAAAGAATTTCAGGATTTGTAACTCTCTACTTTCCTTGATTCTTATCATGCTTTTAGCACTATGAGCTGAAAAGAAACTACAACTTTTATATAACAATTGATTGATTGCTATGAGGAGGAAGGGGAAATGAATTACAAGGATATAAATCTTTAAAATACAATTATATTGCACAAGATAACTTGTAATTCAGTTGACTCTTAGATATCTATTGTTTTTGCATGTTTGCTGTAATTCATTAATGTTAAGCTATAATGAGTTCACAATTGTATGCAATAGTAGATTTGTAAATCTTGCATTTGATGCATTTTATCTCATTCTCTATTATAATTTTTTAAGTGTTTTTTTGTTATTAGGTTTGATTGGCAGGTTTGTCTCCATTGCATTTGCACAACCTGCCACAATTTGACTAATGAGTTTTTGTTTTAAAATTGAATATTAGTTTTTCTACTTAGATGGGGTTAAATTATCATCATTTGCATGAACTGGGATTTGGGAAATATTAAACACATACATGATACATGTGGTTTTTTCTGCTGCAATACAATTTATTCAAACTACTGACATATTATGTTAATGTTTTTGAAATATTACCCTTCGTCGTCGTTGTGCTTCCTTCGCCGCCGCCATCGTTGTGCTTCCTCCGCCGTCGTTGTGTTTCCTTCGCCGTCGCCGTCGCTGTTGCTGCTGCTTCCTCTTCCTCTTCCTCTTCCTCTTCTTGCATGACAGGTTCGTATAGAACAACAACTCTCTTTGATCTCATTTCATTTCGTTTTTAGTTTTGATTTCAGTTCATTTTTTGATTTCATTTCATTTGTTTGATGTTTTTGATTTCAATACAACAATTCTGTTTGCTTTTAGTTTTGATTTCACTTTCACTTCATTTTTTGTTTTCATTTCATTCGTTTGAGCATTTTAATTTCAGTTCTTTACTTCTTTTGACTTGAAGATTTTCGTTTTTCAGTTCTGTTGGTGTGACTCTGTGATAAGGATTTTCCTGCATATCTGACAAAGAGGATAGGCTACCCACCGGAGGGCGGCTGAAGGTAATGCTCTATCTTCGTTGATTATTTTTTATTTATCTGAATAGGGTGTCATAAGCAAACCACATTTAGTTGGCCTGTTTTATTTTTTGTGGTTTCCAGGGAATGCTAATTGTGATTATGTCCCTAACATTTAAAATTGCACTCCACTTTGCCCTCTTGGGTCAATGACTGTTTTTATTCCTAAAGCAAAAGCACAAAGTGGACTTGCCTTTAGTGTTAAATTTGTCGGTCTTTCTGAGTGTATCCCTCATAAACCTTGATATACTGTCATGCCACTCTTTTCTATACGTAATGTTTGTTACAAATTAGAACTTCATTGTCTGATATTATCTTTACAGCCAGCTAAATTTTTTATTTGATGTTATTGGTTTAGTCGATGTCAATTTTTTATGCCTTTTCGTTAATTTTAATGGGATGCGATATCATTTATGGTTAGTTGGTATCCCAAGAGTTTTGTGTGGTGTTGGCAGCTATAGTGTTCCATGTCTAACTTTCTAATCAGCTTCTAGCCCAATGTGTTTTATTAGTACTGTGGATGATGTTGAGGTAGCATAATTTCTGTTCTGACTATCATTTTTTTTAATCATGGTAAGGACTCGGTAGAAAATTTAGATTTGGATGGTGAGAATGTGAAATTTGATTAATCTACAATTTCACTTATCCTCTTGATATGTGGTGTAATTACTCTTTTAAGTCATTTTCTCATGCCTGTAGAAATCCATAGATCGAAGTAACAATGTGATAACCATGGATTTGCATTTCCACACCAGCTTTTGAATTTGTCACATAGGGAGTCACTGACTGATAGTATCGTTTTTTTTACTAAACAATTTCCCTTTGAAAAGGTTTATTGTAATGGAAGCATCAACAAAAGTTGTAACAACCGCCTCTAGCATATCATTTTACTTGGTCAGTAACTTATAAAGAGGCACTTTGCAGCTTATAGTACCATTAAGCATGTATATCTCTTTTTACTTCACATAATCAATGAGTTCTTTTCACTACAAGAAAAATTGGACTTTTCGGCGGACAAAATTCGTCGGAAAAGCCAAAAATCCGCCGAAAATGTGGACTTTCCGGCGGATTTTGTGGACTTTCCGGCGGATTTTTGGCGCCGGTAGACAGCTCGTGGCAAACGGTTTCCGCCGGATTATCCGCCAGAAATCTCCGGCGGATTTTGTGGTGCCGAAAAATCCGCCGGAAGTTTCTGGCGGATTATCCGCCGGAAGTTTCTGGCGGATTATCCGCCAGAATACCCCAGAAAAATTCGTATGGTTTATCCGCCGGAAAGTCCACAAATCCGCCGGAAGTTTCCGGCGGATAATCCGCCGGAAAGTCCACAAATCCGCCGGAAAAAACCATTTTTTTTAAAAAATTTAATTATTTTTAAAAAATAAATATTACTTTTTTTTAAAAATCTTTTATTTAAAAAATTAATATTATTTTATTAAAAACTTTAATTGATTCCGGTTGAACCCCCGATTCAACCAGTTGAACCCAAGAACCCCTGAACCGCTACCTCTTCCGGTTCAATGTCCGGTCCAATTTTGATTACCTTGCTCTAAATAGAAAGTTTGAGGAACTCCAAGGACCTGTTGTTAAGTTGGAGGATGATACGGAGCGTTTGATGTGTGTAAATGTCTACACTCATCAAATGCTCGGCATCATCCCCTAACTTAACAAGAGAGGAATTCGTAGGGGAGGTTCATGACAATGTTACTTTTAACGAAAAAGATGAAGGGGATGTTAATGACAAGGTGGGAGTCTTTACAAAGAAATGGAGACATACGCCACTCTCTTGGAACCGCTGCCGACAATGCTCAAGAGAGTGGCGTATGTCTCTGTTTCTTTGAAGAGAATGAGAGTATCGGTAGAGGTGTGAAGAAGAAGTGGAGAAGAGATTTATATAGGGGAAACGAAAATCAACGGTCAAAAGGCGAATCCGCAGGAAATGTAATTTCTGGCGGATTTAGGGTTTTTTCGGCGGATTTTTGAAATTAAAAATTGGCGCTTCCAGGCTTTTCCGGCAGATTTTTATCCGCCGCAAACTTACCGGCAGAATTAGGGACTTTCCGGCAGATTTATCCGCCGTAAACATTTTCGGCGGATTTCGAGGCATTTCCGGCGGATTTTGATTTTTTTTTAAAAAAAAAAACATTTTCGTAAGCCAGATCCGCCGGAAATACCTCGAAATCCACCGGAAATGTTTGCGGCGGATAAATCCGCAGGAAAGTCTCTAATTCCGCCGGTAAGTTTGCGGCGGATACAATCCGCCGGAAAGTTTGCGGCGGATAAAAATCCGCCGGAAAGTCCTGGCCGGTAAAACTGATTATTCTCGTAGTGTTTGCTTTTCTATTCTGGTATTAAATTCGTTCTTCGTTTCGGGCCTGTGTGTGTTTCCTTGTTTTGATGGCTTGAGTTTGGATCTGAATGAATATGTGTGTGTTGTTTGTGATTGGATGTGGTAGATCTAAGAGTTATGCTTGGAGTCCAAATCCCATCAGGTACTTGTACTTCCACTTTCTTTCCTTGTTTTTCCATCGCTCCTGTGGATGCATCCATTCATTTATAACATGTGCTTAGCTAATTGATCTTTTACTTTTTAGATTAATGGATTTCATAAGTTAGGTATTTCCGTGTTCATTCAGGTATTTTCGTGTTCTCAAGTCTGCTCAGTATACAGTGTTCATGCTATTGCTGGAAGGCATACTCTTCTAACCAATCCAATTTCCAAAATAGCATTGGTAACTAAGATTAATTTAATTTCATTTAATTTAATTCAGCTAGAGTAAAATCAACATTTTATTTTATACCTAAATAAAATTGTGTGTGGTGTATTATATTGTAGCCATTTTTTGGGCCAGCAGGGCGAAATCCAAAATCAGTCCTCACATCATTCAGCTGGGAAGTGCTAGAATCTGCCTTTAAGGTATGGATTGACCATTCTATCATCAAATTCCAATTATCATTTCAATTGAACTTTTTGTTAGTGTATATTATTAATTTGGTTTCTTTTCAACAGACACGACAAATGAAGTTAGAAAGGGTTTTTGATCAACAGAGAAGGGGAAGAATCTTCCAAATAGCAAGAGAAGAGATGCATGCCTTGGTCGTCTCTTTGAAGTTGGTCCATCAGAGAGCGGCCTTGAAGGACTCAATGTCATGCTTTCGGTTGATTTACTGATGCAAGATACCTTTGCTTCATTATTGCATAGTCTATCTGTATCTGTTTCCTTTTTTGTTGTTGAAACATTCATGCTCCTACATTTTCAGATTACTACCAAAGAATGGTCCTTTGTGGTTTCTACACAGGGATTTTCATATTGCAGTGGTCATCGTGTATTTATATGCTTATCAAAATGATTTTCTATGTTATTTTACTCTGCTGTTTTACAGGCATACAGTAGTGTGTATTTCTATGAAGAGAACATTAGATTAGTTAGACAATTATTTATAGTAGTGTGTATAGATTTAATTATTAAATAGTATTTTCGATGTATAATTTAATTTTTTTTATTTTTTTTTTAAATTTCCGACGGATTTGCAACGAAAAGGTGTCCGAGTTTGCGACGACTTTGCCACGGATATTTGCGATGGATTTCCGACGACTTTGCGACGAAAAAATTCGTCGGAAACAATTTGCGACGAGCGATTTTGCGACAGATTTTTGTCCGTCGGAAACGTCAATTTGCGACGAAAATCGCTGCATTTGGGTTGAAAAACGCCGTCGGAAATCGTCGATTTTCTTGTAGTACAACAATGGAACATCTAATACATATGACAGACCATCATAATCATGACCACCACTTCGAATTCTAATCTTAATGCCATTAAGTTTGGCACATTTAAGTGTTGTTGGGACAATCGATTCCTCATTGACAACTATAACGGCTAGAGGTTTTGGTGTTCTGGTTGTTTGAAACCTCTTATTGTATATTTTTTTGTTCAGGATTTCTGTTATGGTAATAGTCCTACTGATATTTGCACCCCCCCATTTAGGGCCCATTGACGAATTGTCCCATTAACAACCCAACCAAATCAACGACTCAGATGCCTCCTCAAGATCGGTTGGCTCAGAATCATCAACACAAACACATTCAAACTCTATAAATACCCCACTCAATGCTCATTAATGGTAAGTAATTTCTCCAACCACCACATATTTACTCAAACACTGACTTGAGCTTCGGAGTGTTATTGCAAGTACAACACCGCCACGTCAAGATCGAACAAGACCACCATCTCAAGATCGAACAAAGCCCTCACTTTAAGATCGAACATTATCGAGGATAAAACATCTACTAACTACTTCGACCTTATCATAAAGCTCGTAAGTACAGTACAGAACATTGGCGACCACAGTGGGAGCTCTAAACACTCTAGTTCCTCTCTCATTTCCTTGATACTCAAATGGCACCTAAACTCCGTTCAAGACCGACCAGTTTTGTTGTCGGACCCATTTTAGAACCAGTCATGCCCGAGCTTCAGCCTCAACAAACCCCTGAAGGCCATGTTCAAAGCATGACCAATTCCACCCCAAGTACGTCTTCAATGCCCCAATCCAAACCTTGCCCAAATACAAGTAAGCTCGGGCGGGACCAACTTACCACCTCCCCCTCCATTACTCCCGGCCCTGACCAATGCTGTCCAACAGCTTGTCCAATTGCTGGCTAGACAAGAGGTGGTAAACAAGAAAGAAGCAGTCGCTTCACTGGCCTCGAGGCCGAGGTAGCGAGGCTCCAAGCACGAGATATTTCGGACCAGGAATCGCCAGAGCCGAACCCCCTTTTAAGGAGAAATCCAGCTCTAAAGAGACACCGATCTCCACCAAGGAGAAAACACTATCATCGATCTCCCCCCCCCGCCGTCATCGAGGGAATGGTTCCCGTTCTCCTCCGGCTCGACAGATTGACGATCTGGAAGATCCACATAATTATCCTCTCCATCATCGAGGGAATGGTTCGCGTTCTCCTCCGGCTCGACAGATTGACGATCTGGAAGATCCACATAATTATCCTCGCCATCATCGAGGGAATGGTTCCCGTTCTCCTCCGGCTCGACGGTATAACGATCTGGAAGATCCAGCAAATTGCGATCGCCCTCGTTCATTTCTAGCTTCTACATCACCACATCGACGGTCAAGAAGCCGGGAAAACGAGCATCCCGATAATCATCACCTGAATCAGGCTCAATCACGACCATTGCTAACCAAGCGCAAAGGCCCGTTCACAACGAGCATCGATAACTACAGAGTTCCGAGGTATCTCGAAAAACCTCTCGGAGGTCTGAAAATATATGATGGAACCGGCGACCCTGATAGGCACCTCGACCAATTCGACACAAGCATTCAATACAGAAATGTACCCACGGAGATGAAGTGTCGAATTTTTCCATTAACACTTGACAAAGTGGCATCAGAATGGTTCAGGGCTTTAAGATCAAACACTATCTCCTCTTGGGACCAATTAGCAAAGCTCTTTTCAGTACACTTTGCCCACTCCAAAAGTAAACCCAAGAACAAAAACGTATTAATGTCTGTAGTACTGAAGGAGAACGAGCCCCTCAGAGAATACGTAGAAAGATTCAAATCTGAAGCTCTCCAAGTTCGAGAACTGGACGACGCCTTCAGAATTTTCTTCATGGCGCGGGGCCTACTTCTTGGAAGCCCCTTCAAAAAACATATCAACACTTGGGAACCAAGCACCCTGCAGGAGTTCCTCCAGCTATCCCAATGTTTCATCAGCGAAGAAGAGAACGCCAAGATCAGGAAAATGTCATCACAACCTTAACCATCAAGACCTCGCCAGGAAAGAGACAACAGAGAAAACGATAACCGAGGAAACAGGGATCCCCGACCTCCTCAAAATCATCACCAGGTCTACACAAAACTCAACATCTCCAACACCTAATTGTTGGGGGAATGTTGGAACGTCGAGTTCAAAGACGTCAGAACTCCCAGACCTCTGCCTCACCGACCTGGGCAAAATACTAACAAGTACTGCAGATACCACAGAAGCAATGGTCATGACACGAACCACTGCAATGCTTTAAAGGACTAAATTGAAGACTTGATCAAATGAGGAAAATTGTCCGGTTATGTCAAAAAGCCCGGAGCACCCACCGGCGAGGTTAAAGAAGAGCGAGAAGATGAGGTGCAAAGAAAAAGGGGTAAGAAAAAAGCCAATTCCGATGATGAGGAGCAAGATTTTAGAAGGTCGAAAGCTCACTCAGTCATAATGATGATCGCAGGAGGATTTGAGCATGAAGGATCCGAGAAATCAATGAAACGAAAGTGGAAAGACTTATTGAACGTAGCTTCAGCATCAACACCCCCATCCACTACGAATCGATCTCCATTATCTTTCGGTGACGAAGATCTTAAGGACGGGAAACCCAACAAACACGTCCCCCTCATAGTCTCGGCGATCATAGCCAACAAACAAGTAAGGAGAATCTTGGTAGACCAAGGGAGCCCGTCTAACATCCTTTTTGTCGATCTTATAAACAAAATGGGGATCGACAGGGAGGATCTCACTCCATACAGAGGAACGGCCCTATCCGGATTCAACGGATCCCGGACCAAACCACTCGTCCATTTGGAACTCATGGTCTCCTATGGAACCGAGCCAATGGTAAGAACTATCAAGACAAAATTCCTGATCCTACTTTGCGGGTCCATCTTAAATGGTATCATTGGAAGACCGACCTTGGGCAGGCTCGGAGCAGTGACGTCTACCACACACTTAAAAATGAAATTTCACTCTCTCTGCAATAAGGTGATCACATTAAACTCCGATATGGAATCTGCTTCCAGATGCTTCTTCTTATGGTCCAAAACAGAGCGAAAAGAGTTAGAAAAAGAAGGGGTTCCCCCTCCAAAAAACGCTACTCCCAGGCAAGTTAAGATTCGATCTACCGAAGTTAACGCAACAGACTTGGATGTACGGTACGATCCAGAAAGCACTGAGCATGAAGACGACGACGGGCTTACAAAAGAGCTCAAACGAAAAATGATAAGACCTCAACCTGATGGGGAATTCATTGAAATACAACTCAGCGAAGACCCCCGCGGACAATTAAAATTGGGGTAAATCTACCAGAAGTGGTTAAGATCGACTTAACCCAATGTCTTAAAGACTATGCGAACATCTTCGCCTGGTCGGCAGAGGACATCGCCGGGATTCCACTGGAGGTCACCGGCCACCAGCTCTCAATCAACCCAGGAGCCAAGTGGGTCGCCCAAAGGAAGCGAACTCAAAGCAGTGAGAAAGCCATCGCTGCTTCAAGAGCGGTTGACGATCTCATCAAGGCGAACTTCATTTCTGAAGTCAAATATACGACTTGGCTATCGAATCCGGTACTGGTAAAGAAAAGCAGCAGAAAATGGCGCATGTGCGTAGACTACAACGATCTCAATAAAGCTTGCCCAAAAGATGTTTTTCCTGTCCCCAGCATTGATCGACTCGTCGACAACGCTTCAGGTTTTCGTTTATTATCTTTTATGGACGCATATTCCGGCTATAGTCAAATCTCCATGTTCCCCCCTGATCATGAGAAAACTGCTTACATGACCGATCAAGGTAACTTCGCTTACCGAGTCATGCCTTTTGGTTTAAAGAACGCCGGAGCCACCTACCAGAGGATGATGAACAAAGTGTTTTGAAAACAAATCGGTAAGAGTGTCGAGGTATATCTCGACGACATGATCGTCAAGAGTAAGGACGACAACAAACATGTCAGCGACCCTAAAGAGATATTCTCTGAAGTCCGGAAGAATTCTATGAGGTTAAACCCAGAAAAGTGCACATTCGGAGTTCGAGCTGGAAAATTCTTGGGTTTTTACCTAACAGAAAATGGCATCGAAGCTAATCCTGATAAATGTCGATCCATAACTGAAATGAGAACTCCAACGTCGAAAAAAGAGGTCCAAAAACTTAACGGCATGATTGCCGCCTTATCTCGGTTTATATCAAATACAACATTCAAATCTCTCCCCCTGTTCAAACTGCTTAAGAAAGAAGAGAAAGATTTCGAATGGACCTCCGAACAAGATGAGGCCTTAAACCAGCTCAAAAAGGCCCTTTCCGAACCTCCGATCTTGACCAGACCAAGCGAAGGTGAAACCCTCTTTCTATATCTAGCAATCTCGAAAAAAGCCATAGGAGCCGTTCTTGTGCGTGAGTCAAAACGGATAGAGACCAGTCTACTTCGTGAGTAAAGCCCTCCACGGATCGAAAAGTCGCTATCAGAAGATCGAGAAGATCGCTCTGGCTCTCATCATCGCAGCTAGACGCTTCCGACCTTACTTCGTTGCTCACCAAATAGTCGTTCGGACTAATTACCCCATCAGGCAAATTCTCAATAGACCCGACCTTGCAGGGAGAATGATCAAGTGGGCAGTGGAACTGTCGGAATTCAGAATAAAATACGAAGCTCGAACAGCCCTGAAAGCACAGGTCCTGACAGACTTCGTAGCAGAAATGACACCAGCAAACGTCGAAACGGATACTTGGATCCTACACGTCGACGGATCTTCCAACCCAAAGGGAAGTAACGCTGGTATTATGTTAGAAAGCCCGAGCGGCATCATCATTGAGGTTTCTCTGACTTTTAGTTTCCCAACCTCGAACATCCAGGCAGAATACGAGGCTTGCATCGCTGGCCTACGCATAGCAATTGAACTCCGAGTCCCTCGGATAACACTGCACACCGACTCTCTATTGGTAGTTTCCCAAATCAGCAAACAATACGAGACCAAAGAGCCGATCTTGCAAAAATACCTATTCCGGGTACGGACTTTGTTAGCTCAGTTTGAAGCAAATGAGGTAAAACACGTGCCAAGAGCGGAAAACCAACGAGCTGACATCCTCGCCAAACTCGCAAGCACCAAGGCTCCTGGGAATCAGAGAACGATCATCCAAGAAATGCTCCATAAACCCAGTGTGTCCCTCGATCCTGATCTTAACTCGACCATCTACGTCATAGAAGAAACTCACAGTTGGATCACTCCGATCTTAGAGTACATCGTTGCAGGAGCAAAGCCCCCAGACGCGAACGACGCGAAAATCATCCGAAGAAGAGCCTCTGCCTTTTCGGTCATTGATGGAACGCTATACAAAAGAAGTCTCTCCTCCCCATTGTTAAAATGCATCGAATGGGAGGAAGCAGCCTATGTCTTAACAGAAATTCATGAGGGAATCTGCGGTCAGCACATGGGAGCTAGTTCTTTGGCTCGGAAGGCTCTCCGCGCAGGATATTACTGGCCGACCATGGCAGGCGATGCTAGTACCCACGTCAAGAGATGCAAAAAATGTCAAATTCACGCCAACGTCCACATAGCTCCTCCGACCGATCTAACAAGTTTGTCCTCCACATGGCCCTTCGCATGGTGGGGGATAGACCTTCTGGGACCATGCTCAAAAGCTTCAGGTCGGATCAAGTTTTTGATCGTCGCCATCGACTACTTCAGCAAATGGATAGAAGTAGAACCCCTGGCTACCATCACTGCAAGGAACTGCGCAAAATTCTTTAGAAAAACATCATGAGCAGGTTTGAGATCCCCGAAGTAGTGGCAACAGATAATGGAACTCAATTCACTGACACAGGTTTCAGGAAGCTGATGTCCGACCTTAAAATCAATCACCGTTTCACTTCGGTAGAACACCCTCAAATCAACGGACAAGTAGAGGCGGCGAACAAAGTAATATTAAACGGATTAAGACGACGTCTTGGCGATGCTAAAGGAAACTGGGTGGAAGAATTACGTTATGTCCTCTAGGGATATAGGACTATCCCTCAAAGCTCCACGGGAGAGACGCCTTTCAGGCTCTCTTACGGCAGCGAGGCGGTCATTCTCGTCGAGATTGGCGAATTCAGTTGGAGAACGACAAACCCCAAAACTCAAAATGACAATAGCCAAGTCTTAAGAGAAGAGCTCGATCTCATCGATGAAGTCCGGGGTAGAGCCTCACTTCGAGAAGCAATCATCAAGCAAGGTGTAGCAACCAGGTACAATACTAAAGTCGTTCATCGGGACTTAGATCTTGGCGATTTGGTACTCCGAAGAGCTGATGTTGGACAGAAAAACGCTTCACCGGGAAAACTTGCACCAAATTGGGAAGGACCTTACCGCGTTACGTTTAAAACCGGTAAGGGAGCTTTTAAATTGGAGAGCCTCCAAGGAAAAAAGATCGATAGAACTTGGAACGCAACAAAGTTGAAAAGTTATTACCTTTAGAGGCAGAAATTGGGCAAATCTCTCACAAAGGGCACCATAGGGTGCGCTAATCTCATGTAAAAACGAGCTGCTCATTTTTAATACAGAACGGTAACCTTACCGATGTTCCTCAAATTCTTGCGGTGATCTTACCGACGTTCCACACATTCTTGATTTCATCAAATCAAACAGAATGTAGGAACCAAATTTCCTTCTCCGGAAGTGACTGGGACCGATCTTAAAGATCTCCCCAAGTGACCAACTAAGGTCGCAACTCTTTAAGAACAGTTAAATCTGAGCCGAGTCTTGGTAAACTACCTCAAAGGGATTAGGTCTTCAAGGATCGAAATATCCTAAGAATGACCATTGGCCCCAGTTGCCAATACCCCTATAGGGCGAGTTAAATCTGGGCCGAGTCCTGGTAAACTGCCCTATAGGACGACGTATATGACTTGCTCAAAAAAACACAGGATAAACAAAATCTCTACAAAAACGACATACATGATTTGCAGAATTAAAAAAGCATTCATAAAGCTCGTAACGATGTCAAACATCAAAGATTGATTATAAATGTATTTCAAAATTACAAAACGAGTCGGAGATGGCCGAACCCTCAAAATTTCGCATTACACGTCGAAGTTCTAAGTCTATGCAAAAACCTGAACGGGTAAGGTATATACCCAGAACTTCTACAAAGAATGCTGAAAATCCCTAAGAATTTGAGGTCGGAAAAATAACGCTGGTCCCAGCCTGAGGATCGACCTTAACTATACGATTTTCCTCAACCTCGTGATCGACATTAATGATTGCCCGGTCCAAATGAAGAGAAGGGTTGAACAAAAGAGCTTGCTGAAGAGCACACTCAAAACCTTCCTTATAAAGCTCGATCGCTTGCTCAGTAGCCTCCCTGGCAGTTCTCTTACTCTGTTTTAGGGCAGCTTGGAGTTCTGCAATTCGAGCTTCGGGGTCGCTGCTGGACTCATCCCTCACCTCTGAGGCCTCCTTCAGTTTACCCTCCAGCTCAGCAATCTGATCCTCCAAACTCTGGATCTTCCTTTTAGCCTCGGCCTCCGACTCCATTAGACCAGCCACCTCGGTTTTGAGCTCCTTCACACGGGCCTCAGCAGCCTCAGCTCGCCGCGTGAGTCCCCCTTGGCCTTCCTTCAGAGATCGAAGCTCTTCCTTGGCGCGAGAAAGCTCGTTTGTCCTTAAAGACATCCCCTCTAGCCGCTTGACCCGTTTTTCCTTCTCGATGTCCAACAAATCTATAAACAAGGAAGATATCAAAACCAAAAGCAAAGCCATAAACAAAGCAACCAAACCAAACAAAAAGCCACCTACCTTTGGCTCGTTTCTCATATTTCTGTTTTTCGATCTTATGAACCTCAGCAAGATTAAAAGAAATCATGGCCGATGCTGATACAAGATCCTCTCGCCATTGTTCAAAATTTTGCTCAAGGAACTTCTCGTCCAAAGGAACGGCTTTAGACCTATGCTTGGGTCTTTTCGAGGTCTTGTTTTTCTTTTCCGATCTCGCATCATCACCAACATCGCCTCGTCCCCTTTTTTCAGATCTCCCAAGACCGGCACCTTGAGCAATTGGAGGAGAATGATCAGGTATAAGATTGTCTCTTCCCTCCGGGTAAACCTCGGCCAGAGCCAGGTCCTCTTGGGTAATTGTGGTGACAGGATCGGCAAGAATGGCAGCATCGGCCATGGCCGCAAAGTGAGACTGGGCCCCCTCTTCTTCAGCATCGATCGGTGCCGTTGCCAGCATCTTCATCAAAGCACGCCTTTTTGGTGCCATCGTATCTGAAAATTAAAGAGTAAACGGGTTATACAACTTGCAGTCAAAATCGAAAAAACACAAAAAATTCCACTGCAGAAAGTCGATCTACCTAAAACTATTTGCACTTGTTTCCGTTTTCCAGCCTGAACTATCCGATCCGTGGGGATACCTTGGCATTTATGCTTTGAATACGGGATGCTTTGGGAAATGAAGAGCATAATCTTTTTGGTAAGAAGATCGTCAGCACTCAATCGATCCTCACCAACAGAATAAGAATGCGTCGACCGATCGAAATGGTCGCTGCTCCAACCAATAGGAAATTTGGTGGACACCAAAGTCTTCCCATCAGTGTAACAGCCCAGGTCCAACGCATTGGCCACCCCGGCACTATTACCTCACGGTCTTCTCTACCCCTCTTGTAGAATTTTTGCCTTCCGTGGGAATCGAACCTTGCACCTGAGGCATAAGTGCAAGTTAAACACACCTCCCACTACCAATTGAGCGCGCGCTCAATTGGTAGTGGGAAGGGGGTTTAACTTGCACTTATGCCTCAGGTGCAAGGTTCGATTCCCACGGAAGGCAAAAATTCTACAAGGGGGGTAGAAAAGACCGTGAGGTAACAGTGGGACCGGGGTGGCCGCTGCGGTGGACCTGGGCTGTTACATAAAAAGGGGCTCAATTGGTAGTGGGAGGTGTGTTTAACTTGCACGTATGCCTCAGGTGCAAGGTTCGATTCCCACAGAAGGCAAAAATTCTACAAGGGGGGTAGAAAAGACCGTGATGTAATAGTGCCGGGGTGGCCAATGCGTTGGACCTGGGCTGTTACAATCAGCCCCAAACTTCCCTACACGGTCCACAGCCGTATCATCTACCGGTTCGACCCAATAGAAAAGTTGTTTCCAAGTTTCCCTCAACGAATCAGCATAAGCCTTGAAGATCTTGGCACCTCGGCTCGAGCGGATGCTGACATGCTCGCGACCGGACTTGTCCTCCCCACTGTTTCGATTAAGCTCGAACAAATGAAATACATTGACCCCCTATTTATAGTGGACCAAAGATCATGGGCTGTGCCCAGGAAGTCGAATCAACACGTCCAATCAAAATCCAGCAAAACACACGCCCAAAAAGCGAAACGTCACAATCAATAGCCACCATCGTGACACGCGCCGTGTCAGAAACATTTAATGCCTGGCACAGAGTACAAAGCGTTTCTTCATTCACTAACTCGGCACGTTCCATGATCGAACATTACTAATCAAGGTCAGAATCCCTGGAAACTTCCACATGAAATATCTACCGGCAATAACAAGATCGCTTCACACAAGATCGCTTCAGCCTATCAAGTCAAGATCGCCCCTCAGGCGACCAGACTTGGGGGGCCACTGTTATGGTAATAGTCCTACTGATATTTGCACCCCCCTATTTAGGGCCTATTGACGATTTGGCCCATTAACAGCCCAACCAAATCAACGGCTCAGATGCCTCCTCAAGATCGGTTGGCTCAGAATCATCAACACAAACACATTCAAACTCTATAAATACCCCACTCAATGCTCATTAATGGTAAGTAATTTCTCCAACCACCACATATTTACTCAAACACTGACTTAAGCTTCAGAGTGTTATTGCAGGTACAACACCGCCACGTCAAGATCGAACAAGACCACCATCTCAAGATCGAACAAGGCCGTCACTTTAAGATCGAACATTATCGAGGATAAAACATCTACTAACTACTTCGACCTTATTATAAAGCTCGTAAGTACAGTACAGAACAATTTCTAAGAATGATTTGTTGTTTTGAGTGTAAATGGATTCGGAGATAGAACAATTTGAAGCTTGAGAAAGGTGAGAATGACAACTTTCAAATTTTTCTAAGGGTGATTTTGATGTTGTGAAATAGACAAAACAACAATTAAGGTTCTGAGGAGAAAAGACCATGTCCCCATTATGGTCATGATATACAAATATGATTTGTATTTGCTTTGATTTGCTTCTCTTAGAGCATTGCATTCAATATATATATAATAGGCTAAAATACATATTTAGTCATTTATCTTTCACTTTTTTCTTGATTACGTCATTTATCTTTTCAAAATAGTTTAAAATGTTTCTTTCATTAAGTGAAAGTTATAATAGGGCTTATGTGGACAGTGATGTGGATAAATTGATCACATAAACAGATAACTGTGCTATTAGACCATTATATATTTTTTCGTTTTCATCATTTATCTTTTTTAAAATACTCGTTTACATCCTTTATCTTTTTTAAACTACTCGTTTACGTCCTTTATCTTTTCCTAGTTAATTAAAATGTTTCTTTTAGTAAGTGGTTGTTAATTATATTTGTCGATTTTTCATTTTCATACTTTATCTTTTTTAAAATGTCGGTTTACGTCCTAACCGAACAATCCCTAAGCGATTTGTGTTGTTAAGAATTTTGGGCCCTCTAACCTTGGGTCCTATTGCCACCACTGACCATGAATACAATGGACCCTATTTATACATATAAGCCTATATAAAAATGAAGAAAATAGTAACTAACAATGATAACTAACTGTAAACTAGCTACTAACTAATTATTAATAAATTCATCTCCAATAATAATAGAGGTACTTCACTTTTATCTAGTGAAGTACGTAGAAAATCGAGTTTTTCTTGTTTTATAATTGTTCGACGTGTGTGAATTCTTACGTTTCGTATAAAATTTTCCCGTAACAAATATGATTTGTCTTAGTTATAAAGGTTATTCTGTTACTATGTAATAAAAAAGCACAAAATAACTATTTTAATTAAGACCAATAATATTAGTTATGAAATTTTTTTATACTAAATGTAAAAATTCATACACGTCGAACAATCATAAAACGAGAAAGCTCTCGGGTTTTGACGCATTCCACTTGGTAAAAGGTAGTTGAAAGACATTGTTGTATTATGGGTCGTTCTTCACTTTTGGTTTTGTACCATCCATCAATTTCCTATAATTATCTGTGAAAAAACAAAGGACGTAAACAGAAATTTTAAAAAAGATAAAGGATGTAAATGAACATTTAAAAAAGATAAATGACGAAAACGAAAAAACAGGAAACATAATTAACAACACTTACTAAAAGGATAATTTTAATTAACTGAGAAAAGATAAAGGATGTTAACGAATATTTTAAAAAAGATAAAGGACGTTAACAAATATTTTAAAAGGATAATTTTAATTAAACGAGTATTTTAGAAAAGATAAAGAACGTTAACAAACATTTTAAAAAAGATAAATGACGAAAACGAAAAAATATATAATGTTCTATTAGCACCGTCAACTGCTTACTTGGCCAATTCATCCATTCCACAATCCACTTAAGCCTTATTTAATTTTCACGTTACGAAAAGACCATTTTAAACCATTTTGAAAAAATAAAGAACGTAAACGAATCTTTTAAAAAATAAAGGACGTAAACGAGAAAAATGTGAAAGATAAATGACCAAAAAACCTATTTATATTAATTAACTTTATAGTCTTATTTATTACACAATACACTTTAAAAATAAAAAATTACTCAATAAATTTTTATTAATTACTAATTTTTTTTATTTGGTGTAAAAAGTGAGAATAGAAGGAAGTGAATCACTACAAGAATAACTGCTGTTTCCTGCCATTTTTTCCGACGAACTCTTATTCGTCGCAATTTCCGACGGATTTCCGACGAAAAAGTCATCGCAAATGTTCAAGAAAAAAGGCGCTTAAATTCCCGCTTACGTTTCCGACGAAAACGTATTTCGTCGCAAATTTCCGACGGACACTTCCGTCGGAAGCCACTAAATATCCGTCGGAAACCATATGACAAGAAATAAAAAAAACTAAAACCCTCGATGCTCTCTCACTCTCCTCAAACCAGCACCTCTCTTCCTCACAAAACCCGAAGGCTCTCCTCCTCTCCTCTCTCAGCGCCTCTCACCCTCGAAGGCTCTCCTTCATCTTCTCCCTCTCTCAGCACCTCTCCTCCTCTCCTTTCTCAGCGCCTCTCCCCCTCTTTCTCAGAGCTTTCGAACCGTAGCATCTTCATCACCTTCGAACCGTAGCATCTTCATCACCCTCGAAATCGCCTCTCATCCTTTCACCCTCGAAATCGCCTCTCACCATTGAAATCGTCTCTCACCTTCAAACTCGTCTCTGAAGCTCGAAATCGCCTCTCACCATTGAAATCGTCTCTCACCTTCAAACTCTTCAAGGCGTGGTGCTTCTTCAAGGTTTCAAGGCTCTGTGTCTTTCATTTTTTAATTGAAACCCTAACCCCAATTTTTGGTTGGAATCAGTAGTTGTTAATGTTTGATTTATGTATTTGGGCTAATATTTTCAATTTTGTTCTTTTCAGATTCTTTGGTGCCTAATGGGTTCATTTAAGATTCTGAAGTTCCAGTTGAATTGGAAACTAGAAAGATCTTTTTGCAGGGCTTGTCTCATGATAAATACCCTGTGATGATTGCCCAAGCTTGCAGACACTTCCCTTCCAAAGATCAGATTCAATTCAAGAGTAATTTACTCCTTTAACTTTATTAAATTACAAAAACTTTTATTATATTTATTTTTCTGCATATAAAAATAAAATTCCATGGTTACTGGCTTTTTGTGATTTGGTTTTGTAAACTTTGAATCATTTGATGCTAGTACTATCAGTTCAAGGATGCCTTTTTCTTGTAAAAGTATCCAAACATTTCGGTACTTGTCCTAGTTGATGACAACATATGGGTTGTTATTAAAGTGATAGTCATATTTCTTTCAATTATATATGAATATTGGAATGGACTGTGTTTATGGCTTTTAATTTTCTTGTTCATGGTTTGCTTAAGGGTGTCTGTGTTTGGGAGTTTAGAGGGAAGGGAGAGCGAGAGGAGGACTTACATCCTCTTTGTAGCACCGACACCGACACTTCAGTTACTTGTCTTTCTCAAATTAAAATCAGCGTCGGTGTGTCTGTGTTCGTGTCGTGTCTGTGTTAGTACTTCATAGCTTACATCTATTAATTTAAAGGAGTTGAAGTCATTAATGAACTGGGTAGTCTACCTTGGTGTACCACATTTGAATTGATGAAAAACAGATTAGATAATATGTTGATTCTGACATCTAACTAACAAACTGCTCTGTTTTGTTTATTGATTCAGAATTCATTGTACATCTGCTGGACAAGACAATTGCGAGGTACTCTCTAAATTTACTACTACTGCAATGCTTTCATACCTATTGTTTATACGAACATGGACGAAAGCATGGAAATGTGTACATTTTCTTACTGTTTTACCTAAACTTTCTTACTTCCCTTTTCTTGCTTCCCTACATAGGTTATTAGTAGTTTTTTTCATCTGTGTTCAAAACCCTAACCCTGTTTTCCCCTTTCTATTGAAATCCTAGGGCAAAATCCAGCCCCTATTTCGCTGACTGAAAACTAGGAAGGAACAGAAGCAAACTGGAATAGAAGTGGTGAGAAATCAATTTCTCTCATTGTTTATGTCTAGGTCAAATTCGTAATTCGTTTAATCAACCCTAACAATGGGTGTTTGTTTGATCTTTGGGGTGTGCGATTTTGTTTAGGATTTAAGATTTGTTTATGATTCGTTTTATGTTTGTTTGATGTTAGGGTTTAGGATTTCGTTTCTACGAGTTTATATTTAGGGATTTCATTTCTGCTTCCTCTAATAAAGTTTTGCTTTTGATTACAGGTTCATTTTGATGGAGGAAGAACGGGAAAACCATTTGGGTGGTGTTAGGGTGCTCATCTTTCTCATGATTTTTGCAGGGATGGATGAAAAGGGGATTAATAGCCTTAGAGCTGATTTTTGAGGTGAGGCCAACAAAAATTGAGATGCAGTGTGTTGTTATTTGCCTTCTATGGGGTTATCTTTAGTTATGTGTTCTTTAATCTTTTTATTTCCCCAACAATAGAGTTATTGAATGAGATTGGAGTTATTGAATGAGTTATGCCTTCTATGCGGTTTTCTGTATCATAACTTTGCTCATTTTATTCCTCACAGTTTCACTTCCTATGTGCAGCCTGTTTGTTTTGCAATGATGGACATTGGCAAATCTCCGCAATTTCATGCTACTGGCTTGATGAATGAGCAGGTTGAAAAGAATGTCTGGTAAATTATTCCATTTGAATGGTCGTTCTTTTGCATATGGATTGTCCTTGATTAATTTTATAATTTATTCATTTTTTTTCCACTTATTTGATGTCTCAGTCTTTTTAAAATGATTTATGTTACTTGTCTTACAGGGTGGTTGAGATAATTTGCAATCTTGTCAAAAACTTACCTCTGGGTTCCTATGGTGCTGCACTTATGTCAATGGGTGATAAGATTTTGGGGATCATGTTGATTTGGTAATTTAACTTATTCTTTCATAAAAGTGGAACAGTATCTGCATTTGTATGTCGATTCTCAAGAGTAAAAACTTATATTTTGAATGGGATTGTTTAGGCTTTCTCATTATTGGCTCTTCAAGTGGCCTACATTTGTTTTGAAATTAATTATGTTGTTAAGAAAAGGCTTACTAAATGTTTTCCCTTTCCTATCCAGTTCTCCATATGCTCTAAATGTGAATCTATTTGACATCACTTTGCAGACAGCTGTGTTCAGTGTAGGCAGTAATGGCTTGCCAAGGTAACGCCTTAGTTCAAAATAGCATGCATATACAAATAGGAAACATGCTATCTTCACGAAATTCATTCTGAATTGTGTGCTAAGTTAAAAAGAAAAGGGTCATTTTAATCCCATTGTCTATTAATTTATGACATCACCAGTGGGTCTTGGTTACTTTCTGGCAGACTGGCTAGGATGCTTTTAATTGATTGTGAGCAAAACAGTAATGACTGCTCTTTGGCAATATCAGGCATGGCTAAGATGATTTCTCCTCCACTTTTTTTGTCACAGCTATTTATTTGTTTCAGATTGTTTGTGTCTCTTGCATTTTGTGCTTATCAATTTTGTTCTGAAATTTTTTGCAACTGTTACTGCTGCAGTAGACTAGCGTGAAATTCTGATACGATGCTATGCTTTTTCCTTTTACTCCAATTAACTACAACCAATGACCAGAAAGGGAAAAAGTACTATAATAAACCCCTGTACTTGATAATGCATGTGTTTAGTATAGCTTTCTGTGTTGGGTATTCTGTATTTATCCATTGAGTTGGTTGTATACCATTATATTACAGGTTTGATCTGTAGGGTTTCTATAAATACCTGATGTACACACTTCACGAGTAACAAAATCATTTCTATCATGTCAGTAAACATTCTTCAATTCATTCCTATCATATCAGAAAACATTCTTCAGTTCATTCCTTTCAAATTCTCTCATACCTAAACTTCAAGTAGTTTATGACATTATACTGAATTAGTGATGTAGATCTATGCTGATTTAAATTTTGCAATACAAAATTAAATCTACAGCTTGTTGATTCGGCATTTTGAACCTTTTATGAATGCCTCATATTTGTTGAATTATGCCAGTGTGTGCTTGTACTTTGCAGCAGTCCTCTTTTACCATATTTGTTAATTGGGAACTGTCTGTTTTTGTATGATCTTTACTGGTTATTTTGTGTAACACCCAAAATAATTTAATTAATTATTTGATTAAATTATTTAAGTGTTGCAATATTATTATTATTATTATTATTATTATTGGTAATATTATTAGTATAAATTATTAATATGTTATTCTTATTTAAATTCGAGTCAGGGAGTGGTGTTGGTAATTCCGGGACGGTGTGACTGGCCCATGAAGCCCAAGCCTGTTAGCTTAGGCTCCAAAGGCGCTAGGGTCTTAGGAATCGCATCACTTGTGGAGAAAAGAAAGAAAAAGTTTGCGAAGGGAGGGAGAGAAAAGAAGAGTGCGACGGCGCTGAGAAGAGGAAGGGGAGGAAGAGCTTTCGTGTTGCGGTGCTCTCGTACGTGATCATCTTCTTCGTGCTAGGGGGCTTACGCATTCGAGGTAAGGGTGAGCGTTTCGATTTAATATAATTGAGTATGTGATTTGATGAATTGCGAATTATGATGTTGCGAAGTATGATGTTGTTATGAGAGTTGCAAATTATGATGTTGTTTTGATGAATCGTTGATGTTGTTATGTGTAGTTTCGTATGTGTGATGTTTGATGATGGTGGGGAAGGAATTATGATGTGATCATGCTGATTTTCGTGTAAAAGATTCTGCTGCATGTAAACTATTCAATGAAATGGCCATTGTGTGCGCATATGGGGTGTTTTGGGTGAAACTTCGAATTCTGGGCATATTTTACCGTGCCATCTTTTGCATTTGCGTGCCCAAATTTAATTTTAAACATTTTGGCTCGAGTGGCTTTATTTTTGCACATGCCATTTTGGAGTTGTCTCGGTGGGTGTTGCTTGTGTGCGCATATGGGGTGTTTTGGGTGAAACTTCGAATTCTGGGCATATTTTACCGTGCCATCTTTTGCATTTGCGTGCCCAAATTCAATTTTAAACATTTTGGCTCGAGTGGTTTTATTTTTGCACGTGTCATTTTGGAGTTGTCTCGGTGGGTGTTGCTTGTGTGCGCATATGGGGTGTTTTGGGTGAAACTTCGAATTCTGGGCATATTTTACCATGCCATCTTTTGCATTTGCGTGCCCAAATTCAATTTTAAACATTTTCGCTCGAGTGGTTTTATTTTTGCACGTGTCATTTTGGAGTTGTCTCGGTGGGTGTTGCTTGTGTGCGCATATGGGGTGTTTTGGGTGAAACTTCGAATTCTGGGCATATTTTACCGTGCCATCTTTTGCATTTGCGTGCCCAAATTCAATTTTAAACATTTTGGCTCGAGAGGTTTTATTTTTGCACGTGTCATTTTGGAGTTGTCCCGGTGGGTGGGTGTGTGCCCAAATTCAATGTTAAACATTTTGCCTATTCAGAGTGACCCCCGTGGGAAATGGACTCCTAGCTATGATGGACCATATGTGGTAAAGAAAGCCTTTTCTGGAGGAGCATTGATACTCACCAACATGGATGGTGAAGAACTCAGAAACCCAGTCAATTCAGATTCAGTCAAGAAATATTACGCCTGAGAAAAATAAAAAGGAAAAAGAGAAAAAATGAGCCAAGCAAGAATTAGCTCGCTAGGTTGAAAACCCGAAAGGGCGGCCTAGGCAAAAAAAGAGCGACCCGGTGGACTGAAAACTCGCAAAGAGCGGTCCAGGCAAAAATTAGGGTCAGAAAGGTTGGACTGAAAAAAGTAAAAGAGGCAAGCAGCGTCTCCAAAAGCTTGGATAAAAGGGTGATCAAGGATATAAGTATGGGTGATTGGCATCAACACTCCAAAGACGAAAAACGCTCATGAGATCTGTTGCGTCCATTTTTCTTGTTTTTTTAGTTTCAAAGTTCTCAATGTACTCTTTTCAGTCGGCGCGACCTTTTGCGCGTTCGATTTCCATATGAATAAAAGTCCAAACTCTTCACTTCGTCTGCTTATTGTTTTGTCATTGCTTCCTTTTCATTTGTGCTTTAAAATGATGTTTTATGGTAGATGATAAATGAATTATTAAAACGTGCATAAATCAGAGCATTAAACTCATTGCGAAACTTTTGAAAATCATGAGGAAAGAAATGATCTCTCAATCAGGTAAATTCATAAAAGCCAGACAAGAGCACTGAGCGCGTCAAAATAATTCACAAAAAAGGCTGAAGCATGACCCTCACACCATTATGGACGATCATCGTGCCTCGGGACGCAAGTTCTACGATTTGGTTGAACCAGTGAAAGAAAAGCCAAAAAGAGCAAAAGAGCAACAAAAATAAGAAGAAAAGAAAAACAATAAAAAAGGGGATTAAAAAAAAAGAGGAGAGCAAAAGAGCAATAAAACGAACAAAACTCATACATTGCATTCATCAAACATAGACAAAAAATTCATGCAAGCAAGAAGAAGCTCCTGCATCACATCACATTCATCCCATCAAAAAGCAATCATGGCATTTGCATTGCATGCATTTGTTCTTATCACTTGCAGGTACAAGGACGGATAAATACTTCGGTGTTAATCTTCGCCCCCAGATTCCAGAAAATGTTCCCTCAAGTCGGGAGTTCAGAAAGAAAAAAGAAAAGAGAGAAATAGAAAAGAAAGAGGGAAAAGAAAAGAGAGCGCTCAAGCGCGCATTGCGGACCGGAGCACAGAGATCATTGCTCCCTTCTGCCCAGGTCTCACATCGTGTACGAGCAACGCGATGGACCGCAGCCCCATGTGAGGTTCAACGGAATAGTTGTATCGGCCTAAGATACAGTGGACGCCGTGCATTGATCAGTATATCAGTTCCGGAGCTGATAACGATCCCCCCGGTCGCTCGAAAAGGCCAACAGGAAGCGTGCTTCTCAAAGCCACGTGCAAACTCGGATTCGTCAAGAGTCCGTTTAAGGATTACAGGTTTTAGGCAGCCTGGGCAATTTACCGCTTTCTGCACGCCAAGTGCCCATTTACCGCTTTCTGCACGCCAAGTGCCCATTTACCGCTTTCTGCACGCCAAGTGCCCGTTTTGCCTTTTTTGCCCACACGGCAGTGTTTATTTACGGTTTTCGCATCGACACGAAAGTGTCTACTCTTTATCTTCATTTTACCTCGGAATATGTTTCGACCAATTCATATTCTTTGTTAAAATCCAGATAAAACGAAAAATAATAAAAAATAATAAATAAAAAAGAGAAGGAAAAGGAAAAGAAAGCTCAGGTTTCTCCAAGTAGACAAAATCGGTATAACTTCTGAATTCTTTATTTTCATTTTGCCTCGGAATATGTTTCGGCCAATTCGTATTCCTTGTCAAAATCCAAATAAAGAGGGGCAGCTGTCATACCCCAATTTTGTCCGCTTCTTTTTACTTCTTTTTTTACTAAGTTAGTTTCGAGCTTACTTGGGGCCTACTCTTCTTATTTGGTCCTACGCTTGTGAATTTAGGCCTTATTTTAGCGTTTGTTGAATTTGGGCTTTGTTTTAGCATTTGTTCAATTCGAGCCCGATTTTAGCGTTTGCGATTGGGTTTGATTTTAGCGTTCGTTCTAATTGGGCTTCATTTCAGCCATTTTTCTAAGTTGGGCCTATGTTTGGTTTTGATTGGGCTTGGCCCAATTTAATCATTCTCATCCACTTCAACCAAAAACAAAAATCTGTCCATAGCAAATATAATCAAAATCAATAAAAATCAATTTACCAATATTTACAATAATCCAAAAATCCAAAAAAATTAAATTAAAAAAATACAAAAAAATTACATCAAAAAGGCCAAAATGGCCAGATCCGAAAATAATAATAAAAATCAAAAAATCAAAAAAAAAACGAAATTACATAAAAAATAACAGCAGCTTCCTAGCTTCCTTGGGCCTGTTCTTGCTGAGCAAGTTTTCTCAACAAGTCCAAATACCTGAAAATGGAAAGAAATGGAGAAGGATCAGCAAAAAAAAACCTAATTTTTTACCTATATAAACAAGTTGCATTCAGAGAGAAAAAGACAGCAATTCACACATACAAGAATACACAGATTCAGAACCAAAGGATTAGGGTTTTCACATTGAAACCCTAATCGCAAAACCCTAAAAACCCAGAAACAGCCACATAGAACAGAAGCAGCAACAGTCATCAACGGTAGGAGCAGTAGCAGGCAAACAAAAGGAGTGATTCAGAGGCTGGAGAAAGAGGTAGGTGTCCATTTTCTTTCGTTTCTTTGTTTTGTTATTTAGGTTCCAATCATGTTAGTAATTGCATTTTGAAACCAAACCTAATAACAACAAGATCAAAGCAATATGAACCGAAAACCATGTATGTTTCAGTCTCTATTTGTTCTATTAAAAATGTAGGATCTGGTGAAACTATGCTGTAAATAGGCCAGGGTTTAAATAAAGAAATCTATAAGTTTGTAAATAGTTTAGAATTTTCAAGGTAAGAATAAATTAATTTTTTAATATCCTGTTTGTGTTAAAAGAAAACGAATATAGGGGCTAACATCAGAAATTAGTTGCGAATAGCTTAGGGTTTTGCTTATCTGTTTTTAGAAAAAGAAACGAAGATTAGCAGATAGAGATTAATCAGTAAAAGGTCTAGTAAAAAAATAGAGCTAATGTGCTGTTTGCTGTTCTTGAGATAGAAAAACACGAATTAGATTTAGTATCCTTTTGTCAAAATTTAGTTAGGGTTCAGATTTAGTTCTTTTTTTCAAAAAGTAATAAAAAGCAATAAGGAACCGAAACCTACCCAGATTTCGACTGCCATTACGGCGGAGGTCGTCGCCGTAAGGCGTGGCCACCGTGCTCCTCCGCGTCGTTGTCAACCCCGCGGTCGCCCCGTCACCGTGTCGTTCGCGTTCCACCACCGTGAGCTCACTGTCAGAGCCGTCCTTCGGTCACCGCCACCGCGCCAACAGCCACCCAGAAACAGCAAAAAAAACGAAATAAAAAGCCAGAAAATAGGATAGGAGGAGAAAACAACAAGCGAAATAGAAAAGAAAAGGGGTAGAGATTACCTTCGGCCACCATATACGGTGGTTGGCCCTCAAGTCGCCGTCACGATCGCCATCGCCGTTCCACTTCCTTCCCTCGTTTCTCACCATTCTGCAGAGCAGCGCCGTGAGGAAGGGAAGATGAAGGCTTGGGTGGTGTCGGTGGTGGAGAAAACGGAATTTGGGGTTGACGGTGAAGGAAAGCAGAGGAGGAGATGGGCTCGTGGATCCGTGAGGTGAGGCGTGAAGTGAGGCGCGAAGTGAGGCGAGAAATGAGGGAAATCAGGGTGAGGGTTTCGGCCATAGAGCGCGCCGTGAGAGAGGGGAAGTGAAAGAAATTTGGGTTGAGAGAGAGATTAGGTTTGGGACGGCGCTGAGAGGGTAGAAGAATGAAAACTAGGGTTAGCTGATTGTAGGTGTTGCCTTATATAGTCTCATTATTTTTAGTTTCTTTTTCTTTTCTTTTCTTTTTATTAAAAAAACATCAGATTGCTATTTGAACCCCCCTCGTTTTTACCATACAGTTCCCCTGAAAAAGCCCATGAATTTGTGGACCGGTTCACAAAATGGGCTGCTGCTTTTCATACCCAGTTTTCAATAATACAACCCCCTTGCGACTAATAACACCCTATTTTACCATTTCACCCCCTTTCTCGTTTTTTTTCTTAATTTAATTTAATTTAATAATTTCTCATAAATCAAAAACTTTGTTAATAGTCTTGCGAAGCTTTTGCTTGCATGATTATTAACAATGAGGTACTAGTGGCGATCACTTGGAGCCTTTGCTCAATTGATCGTCATGAACGCCTAATTTTTCCTAAAGGTTTTCACTAAATCAAAAACTTTGTTAGTAGTCTTGCGAAGCCTTTGCTTGCATGATTATTAACAATGGAGTGCTAATGGTGGTCACTTGGAGCCTTTGCTCAATTGATCATCACGAAAGCTCAACCTTCACAATTAAACAAGTAAAAAAACAAAAACCGTTTTCAAAACAAACAAGAACTACGTAGCTTTGAATTCTCCATCGCACCAGGAGATACGTAGGAGCGGGCCATGTCCCGTCAAGCACTTTTTCCTAAAAACCTTTTTTTCCCCTTTCTCTCCAAAAAATAAAAATTTTATTAAGTTCTTTAATTCATTTTCAATAAGAAATAAAGAGGCAAATTAGATATTTTTCAAATCAACACTTAAAACCACACATTTAATTAAAGGTTCCCTCTCAGTAGAGAGGACGTGTGAGGTGCTAATACCTTCCCCGCGCGTAACCGACCCCCGAACCCAAAACTCTCAGTTTTCAAAGGCCTATCGCTTTCTAAAAAGGTTTTTCTAATACTTTTCCTTAAATAAGTATTGGTGGCGGCTTCATTGATTTTAGAAAAGTTGTGAACGAGGAAGGCGACTCCCTCGGGGACTTTTTCGGGCGCAACAGCTGGCGACTTCACTGGGGACACAAAAAAAAAACATTTTTTTCAAAAGTGGGTCAAGCCTAATTAATTAAGTGTGTGGTTTACATGATTGATTTGAATATGTTACTTCTTTGCTTAGTTCCTTCATGCATTTCTTCCCCTTTCTTATCATGTCCCCTTCTTCTTTGCTCCCTTTCCTAAGGTAAGTAGTGCGATGTTGTTGGCACCCAAGATTAGTTGTATTTGATGATATTAAACCCTAGGGTAGACAACATGTTATCACTTGCTTTTGTCTGGACTGTTGTGTTTTCTCTTGCAGGTGGGGAAGGGTAGTTATTTCTAGGTGTTGTGCCCTCAACACACACTTCACACCCTATACTTGTGAGCATTGAGTGGGGCCTAAAACCCAAGGTCTGAACAAAAACCTAGGAGAGTGGGAACGATTAGTGACTGCCATTCGTAGACCTTTGTCTGTATGGCTCTCATGAAAGTTTCGCCCAAGAGCGCGCTTTGTCATGATACCTCACACTCGGTAGCTTTCTATGATTGTGGGTGCCATCATGAGAGAGACTTCAGCTCTTGGTTGCCATTGTAAGGAAGTGATTAGGACCTACATGGGAGGATTACCCCTTTCGTCAACTTTAGACCCTAGGATTCCCACCCTTTGTAGGACACGGGGGCACGCCTTTGTTTGTTGCATTAGGTTAGGCATTCCTTTTTTCTTAAACTCTATTTCAAAAAAAAAAATCGTAGAAAATAATATCCTCATTTTCTTACCCTCTTTTATATAAATGACACATCATTTCACATCCACATCATTTCGCATTCACATCATTTCGCACCATTGCATTTGCATCTAACAAAAGTTTGAAACAAACAACTTTCATCATTTGCATTCTTCATGCATTAAAGTTTGGTTGCCGGAGATCGCAACATAACATCGAACCTTGTCATAGGTGTGTAACATGGAATCCAAAGGCAAAACCGCATTCAATTCAAGGTTCCCCATTGTAAAGAAGATTGATGTAACTAGGTTGAAGGAGTATGCTTCCCTATTAGGTCCTATTGAGCTTCGGTCCTTCGACAAGACTTATGGAAACATCCGCAAGTTATTACAGTTAGAAGTACAAGAGAGCGCCATCGCCGCCCTATGTTGGTTCTACGACTCTGAGATTAGGTGTTTTCTTTTCAAGAACTTCCAAATGGCACCTACCTTAGAGGAGTATGAGAAGATTCTGGGTTTTAATCGCTCAGAGGCTAGACCTTACCAGTATCAGAGGCAGTATTATTCAGATGAGAAGTTTTCTTCCTTGTTACAAATCAGTGTAGAAGAAGTGCGGTCCCACAAAGTTAAGCGTAACAAGATATTTGGGTTTCCTCAGGAGTACTTTGAAAGTTTGATGACTAGCTATGTAGCATCAAATGATTTGGTTTCTTTCAAGCAAGTACTAGCTTTGACCATCTTCGGCATTGTTCTTTTCCCTCAGATCGAGAAACATATAGATGAAACCGTTGTTGGTGTGTTCCTAGCTTTCAAGAGTGCAAAAAGTCTCATCAACCCGGTTCCCGCTATTCTCGCCGAGACCTATCGTGCCTTCACCCGCCATCATGAGTTCCGAAAGGATAAGATGTGTTGTTCCTTCCCTGTGCTATACGCTTGGTTGATCAGTCATGTGTGCATTAATAAGAGTGAAGTTGGGGACCTGCTTTCCTACACCTTGGGTTGCAATCCGAAGACCATGAGCCCTCAAGAGTGGAAGGATACTCTTAAGAACCTTGATGCTCTTCAAATTCGGTGGTACTTGCACAAGTTTTGGGAAGATAGACCCTCAGTGATATTCCAATGTGGCAGTTTCCAAAACATTCCTCTCATGGGAACACAGGGATGCATCAATTATAACCCGTCTTTGGCCTTGAGACAACTCGGGTACCCTATGCGGGACTCACCCTCCGAAGCTATGTTGTTCCGTTTTTACCTCCATGAGGGGATCCCTAAAGACGAGGACTTACTTCGGCGAGTCTTGCAAGCTTGGGAAACCGTGGTGCGGAAAAACAGGGGCGAGTTATCTAAAAGGACCACTGCTATCTCCTTCACTCAATGGCTTGAAAAAAGGATTAAGGAAACTCGATCATCCAACCCAGGAATGCCATCACTTGAAGAGAAAATACCAGAACCACACGTTCCCCTAACTGAAGAACTAGAAGAGGTTAAGTTGGCCTTATCGAAAGCGGAAGAAGAGAAAAGGGCTTTGCAAAACAGGTTGGGAAAGGTGATGCAAGACAAGCGGAGGCTAGAAAACGAAAATGCTCTGCAAGCTGCCGCTATTGAAACAACCAATAGGAAGCTTGAAATAGAAGAAAAGAGCAAGAGAGGAATTCAGAAACATTTGGAGGGAGCTAAAGAAGAAGTAAAGAGGTGCGTCTCAAAGATGAATGAGGCTGTGGCGGAAGCAAGGGAATGGAAGAAATCATATACCAAGTCAAAGAGGGATGAGAAAATGGTTAGAGAGGCGCTAGCTAAGTCAAAAGAAGGATTCCAAAGGATGAAGTTTGAAATGGAGAACCAAGTGGGAAACATCAGGCAAGATAGAGAGTCTATCATAGGGATCTTGAAAGAATATCAACAAGCTTTGGAGTTTGAACAAGGAAGGTCAGATGAATTGAAGAGGAACTTCCAATACCTAAGGGAATCTTATGAGCAAGTGCAAGCAGAAAGCCGGTACTGGGAGGAACGCTTCATGGCATTAATTGGCAAAATAGAAGACCAAGAAGTCATCAAGGAGCTAAGGGATGAGATTCGGCTTTGGAGCAGCAAATTTTCAAAGCTAGCAGGGCTAGCTAATCAAGCTGTGAGAGTTGTTCCCAAGAAGCTAAGAAGAGCTGAAGCAGAAATGAACCCTTGCAACACTCCGGCCAAGGTGCGTGAGTTTGTCGAGTATTGCAAGATCCTGACAGAAGAACTCATGGAGAAGGCCAAGGGGGCAGCCGAAAGCAAGAAGAGAAAGAGGAAGGAGAAATTGAAGGCTATATGCCTCTGAAGTCCACTTTAGATCATTGCAATAGTTCTTAGGAAATTGTAATTTTCTCTAAAAAGTTGTAATTTTCTTTGAATATTGTACTTTGTCCTCAGAATATTGTACTTTGCTTTTCCCTCGAGTTTGAAGTATTCTTTCCTTTTGAATAAAGTGTGTTCGTTTCGCCTATTGTTTTCAACTCCGTTGCAAAAAATAATAGCAAAAAATATATAAAAATAAAAAAAAAAAATATATATATATATATATATATATATATATATATATATAAAATAAAATGATTTTTAGACCTACACGCCTATCACTACAAAAAAAAACACTAATTAGCGACGGACATTAGCGAGGGACTTGTTGTCCCTCGCAAAAACAGTCATTAGCGAGGGAATTAGCGAGGGCATAGAGCTGTCAATTTTTTTGTCATTAGCGAGGGAATTAGCGAGGGAACTGTCCCTCGCTAATGACTGCCCTCGCTAATTCCCTCGCTAAATTTTGCTTTTTCAGATGATGGGACTCAGCGCAGGGGTTGGTAAATGTGCAGAAATTAGCGAGGGACAGTTCCCTCGCTAATTCCCTCGCTAACGTTAACTTTTCAGATGATGAGACAGTTCCCTCGCTAATTCCCTCGCAAATTTTTTTCTTTTTTCCTTTATATCCGTTTACACCCTCACTCTTCTTTCTCACTCACTCACTCTTCACCATTCCTCTTCCCTTCCTCTTCCCCCTTCCACTTCCTCTCACACCCTTCTTTTCTATTCACTCTTCCAACACCACCACCACCACCACCACCATCATCACCACCTCCTCTCACACTCTTCTTCTCTCTCCACTCTTCCACCACCACCACCACATACCTCCTACCACTCTCACTCACTCTCTCTTACTCTTCACCACCACCAACCCACCACCCCACCACCACCACTCTCACTCTTCTCTCTTTCTCCCTCTCTCTCTCTCTCTCTTACTCTTCTCCTTCTCTCTCTACTCTAAACCACCCATCACCACCACCACCACGCCACCACCACACCACCACCACGCCACCACCACCACTCTCACTCCTCTCTCTCTCTCTCTCTCTCTCTCTCTTTCTCCCTTACTCTTCTCCTTCTCTCTACTCTAAACCACCCATCACCACCACCACGCCACCACCACCACCACACCACCACCACGCCACCACCACCACCACCACACATCACCACAAAATTAATAATATAATATAATATTCATTAATTAATATATATAAAAAAAAACAAGCCATTCAGCACTGGACACGTGTCATTTTTTTTTGAAAACTGCAGTCATTAGCGAGGGAATTAGCGAGGGAAAAAGCCGTCGCTAATTCCTGCGCATTTACTAACCCCTGCAACTGAGTCCCATCACCTGAAAAGCTGCAGTCATTAGCGAGGGAACTAGCGACGGCATAGTCCCTCGCTAATTAGCGAGGGATCCAACTTCCCTCGCTAATCCCATTTGCGAGGAGGGAATTAGCGAGGGAACCAGTCCCTCGCTAAGTCCCTCGCAAATGACCATTAGTGAGGGAATCAGGTCATTTTGCGAGGGAACTGTCCATCGCTAATGACTAGTTTTTTTGTAGTGTATGACAAGACGAATTACACCGCGATTCCCGGCACCCAAACCAACATAAAATCATGCATATTGCATTGCATCTGCATTCGTTTATTTAATTCTCGTGCTCATAAAGTGTATTCCCTCAATAGAAAAAGGCAAGCTGGTTCGCCAACATCGATACCTGACTCGTCTACAAGCAAGGCTCATGGCAACTAACCAGAATGACCGGGGCGGTCCTGTTATTGAAGACTTAGGAAGTGGGGAACCAGACCATGGTAACACCTCTGCTGAGGTTCCCAATAAAGAACAATTGGCTCAAGAGAATCGGGAGTTGAGAACGAAAATAGGGGCAATGGAAGCACAGATGACGGAAATGATGGGCATACTACAAGCTTTAAGGAACGGAACTACCGCTGAAAATCTCGCCGTCACTACCGGAGTTGCTGTCACTCTTCCCCCTCCGAGTCTCGAGACTAACACCTTTGCTCATACTTCAGGAACCAATAACCAAGGCCAACCAGTTACGCATGGGATGCCTTGGGGACTCCCATCCGGATACACACCTCCGGGAGCCGAGGCTAGTGTGGGAAGTAATCCCCTTAGTGTTGCAGAACAAGGCCGACCCATCTCAGCCACAAACAGTGGAGGAACGGGAGCGCCTCAGGGCCAAATTCAGATTCCTATTCCGCCGGGAACTCCGTTCGACTTTCATTCACCAGTAACGGTCTATCCCCCAATTCAGGGATCAATTCCTGGGAATATCACTCACTCACGTGACCCACACGTGAACCCAGCCGTAGTGGCGATGAGTAATCCTCACTACGGTGTGAATGGTTTTCCTCAGAACTACCCTGCTAAAGCTCCTCAAGCTAGAGACAGGTATCATATGTTAGAAGAGCGCTTAAGAATGATTGAAGGGTCGGGCTCTAGAGCAAGAGAAGCTCGTGATCTGTGTCTCATTCCTGATGTGGTTTTACCTCCCAAATTCAAAGTGCCCGACTTTGACAAGTACCGAGGCGTGACTTGCCCTAAAAGCCATCTGACCATGTACTGTAGAAAAATGGCTGCACACTCTCATGATGACAAGTTGTTGATCCATTATTTCCAAGAGAGCCTTGCTGGGGCATCCCTCAACTGGTACATGCAACTAGAACCGTCCCATATCCATTGTTGGAAAGACCTGGCTGATGCTTTCCTCAGACAGTACCAGTACAATACAGATATGGCGCCAGACAGAACACAGTTGCAGAGTCTGGCAAAAAGAGATAATGAGTCATTCAAAGAGTATGCCCAGCGGTGGAGGGCTTTGGCTGCACAAGTAACGCCCCCTTTGTTAGAGAAAGAATTAGTCTTCATGTTCATGGAAACCCTGCCGCCGTTATACTACGATCGGTTGATTGGTAGCGTGTCTTCCAATTTCTCAGACATGGTAATCATCGGTGAAAGACTAGAAAACGGGATGAGAAGCGGCAAGATTGCCCATGGTTCCACAGGCATAACCACCCAGAAAAAGCCATTCTCCGGATTTCCAAAGAAGAAAGAAGGAGAAACCAACGCCATCACCATAAGCCCACCTTATCAACCACAAAATATCCCTGTCCCCGCTCAAACACGACCAACCCTTCCACCACAAAATAACTACCATAAAAGCTACCCAGACAAAAAACAGACCACCTTTGATCCCATCCCCATGTCCTATACTGACCTCTTCAACTATCTTTCTACAAACAAACTCATCAATACCAGACCCATGAGACCAGTTCAACCACCCTACTTCCGAGGCTACAATCCCAACGTTACCTGTTTATTTCATGAAGGGGCAGTAGAACACGCTGTTGAGGACTGCAAGGCATTCAAAATCGTGGTGCAAGATCTGATTGATGCCAAAGGGATAACCTTCAAACAAGAAGACCCGAGTATCACAACTAATCCGCTGCCTGGTCATCAGAAACATGCAACCAATGCCATCCATGATATGGGGAGTCAATCCTTAATCAGAACTGTGGAGTGTATCCAAACACCCTTAGAAGTTATTCATGCAAAGTTATGCAAGTTTGGGGTCATTGAGAGAGGATGTATTCAGAGAGAAGTCTGTGTTGATGTTAATTGTGTCGGAACATGTGAGACCTTCAAGACAGTTTTGCAGGACCTGTTGGATCGTCATATAATCCAAGTGGGTGTACAAGAGAAAGAGGAAGAGGTGCTGACCTTCGAATCAGATAGGAATGGAAATGTTCAGGTACCTATTGAGGTCCCGTATAGCCGAAAGCCGATCGTGGAGAGACCTAAGACCGTTGTGATTCCTGTCCCAGCTCCTCATCAAAAGAACAATGTTGTTCCAATGAGCTATGGGGTGTCAGTTCCAATTCAGACGCCTCAAGTCGTTCCCGATGTCACCAACATTGCGGGAAGCAGCGGAGTCACTAGAAGCGGACGTGTTTATGCCCCTGAAGTCCTGAAAGAAGGTCCCTCAAAGGAGGAGGAGGAAAGAATTCGCAAAGGCAAAGCGCAAGAACCCAAGGAAAGTAGGAAAGTGTCAGAACAAGAAGCCACTGAATTTCTGAAGATCATGCGTCAGAGTGATTACAAAGTGTTGGACCAGCTGCACCACACCCCTGCAAAGATCTCTATCATGTCCCTACTGCTCAATTCTGAGGTTCACCGTGCAGCCCTAATGAAAGTATTGAATGAAGCTCATGTAGCTCAGAACATCACTGCTGACCAGCTCGGTGGCATTGTAGGGAATATTGTTGCATCCAATTATATCACTTTTACCGATGATGAGCTCACCCCTGAGGGAAAGGGGCATAATCAGGCACTTCACATTTCAGTTAGATGTGATGAATATACACTCTCCAGGGTCCTCATCGACAATGGATCCCCTTTGAATGTCATGCCCAAATCTACTATGAGAAGATTAAATGTAGACTGTTCATATATGAAGCCTAGCTCAACACTAGTTAGGGCATTTGACGGATCCAAGAAGGAGGTTATGGGAGAAATGGAGTTCCAGATGCAGATAGGGCCAGAAGCATTTTATGTGAATTTTCAGATCATGGACATTGCATCATCCTACAGTTGTCTCCTGGGGAGACCCTGGATTCATGCTGCCGGTGCTGTTCCTTCATCCCTCCACCAAAGGCTTAAGTTTGTAGTCGACGACAAGCTGATAGTCGTTTTTGGAGAAGAAGAGTTCATCGTTAGCAAGCCCCATCCCTCTCAATACATTGAGGCTGCAGAAGAATCACTTGAATCTGCCTTTCAATCACTAGAAATTGCAAATGCTGCTTTTGTGGGGGAAGAGGCCCCGTTGCCCGTACCAAAGATATCTGACGCTGCTATCATGGTAGCCAAAGTCATGCTGCAAAATGGTTACCAGATCGGAAAAGGGTTGGGAAAGTATGAGCAAGAAGTTCTGACGCCGGTTCAGCTGCAAGGGTACAAGGATAGGCGTGGGTTAGGATATTGGCCCACTCAGGCTGACAAGAAGAGAATGGCTGAGGAAAAGCGAGAAAGGAGGCTAGCTAAGCTTCAGGGACGGGAACCAGGCTTGAAGAAGATTCCTATCTATGATCTCTCTCGGAGCTTTAGGAATGCGGGTATGCTGGATCCCGATCAGGTGGCCGTCATTGAGGAAGAATCAGTTGTGGAAGACAAAGGCGTGGACTTGGTGCGTCACAGTGCTGCAGATGAAGAGCTTGATAATTGGAAGATCATTGATTTCCCTGTTATTTTCATTCCAAAGTAATGATTTTGTAATGCAAATTCTTTGGCTCTGCCCAAGGCCTTAGGATATTTCATAAGGGCATGCATGTTTTTCCTTCAAATATCATCTATCAATAAAATGTTGTTTTGGATTCTCAAATAAATAAATTTGCCTTTTATTATCACGCGTCTCCTTCTTGTGTTTCTATTTTGCTTGTTCATTTCTTTCTATTCCCGCAAATGCAGATCTAAAATGAATATCTTTGGGAATAACGATGCCAACAGTTCATATCTTAATTTTGATCACCCCGTTAACCAAGCTGAGGAGGATGTTGAGGATGACTGGGAAACTCCTCCAGAATTGATGAGAATGGTTGAACAAGAGGAAAAGGTTATTCAGGCACATGGGGAGTCCGTTGAGATAATTAACCTAGGCACAGAGGACAGCAAGAAGGAAGTAAAGGTGGGTACTTCAATGAAGGAAGGCGAGCGCAAGAAACTAATTGAACTCCTACATGAGTATGTTGATGTCTTTGCATGGACTTATCAAGATATGCCAGGTTTAGATACTGACATAGTGGTGCATAAGTTGCCAGTCAAGCCGGAATGCCCTCCGGTAAAGCAGAAACTGAGAAGAATGAAGCCAGAAATGTCCTTAAAGATCAGGGATGAAGTGAAAAAGCAGTTTGACGCTGGATTCCTAGCGGTAGCCAAGTATCCGCAATGGATTGCCAACATCGTGCCAGTTCCGAAAAAGGACGGGAAAGTTAGAATGTGCGTTGATTACAGAGATCTGAACCGTGCTAGTCCTAAAGATGATTTTCCCCTGCCCCATATTGATGTCTTAGTGGATAGTACAGCGCAACCTTCACTGTTCTCCTTCATGGATGGGTATTCAGGGTATAACCAGATCAAGATGGCTCCTGAGGATATGGAGAAAACAACTTTCACAACTCTTTGGGGAACATTCTGTTACAGGGTCATGCCATTCGGGTTGAAGAACGCCGGTGCTACCTATCAAAGGACTATGGTCACATTGTTTCATGACATGATGCACAAAGAAATAGAGGTCTACGTGGACGATATGATCGCAAAGTCTAAAACGGATGAGGAACACATCGTCAACTTGCAAAAGCTCTTCGAGCGGTTGAGAAAATTCAAGCTCGGATTAAATCCTGCCAAGTGTACCTTTGGCGTGCGATCAGGAAAGTTGTTGGGGTTCATTGTTAGCCAAAAGGGGATAGAGGTCGATCCAGACAAGGTGCGTGCGATTCTTGAGATGCCAGTCCCTAAAACAGAAAAAGAGATTCGGGGTTTTCTCGGAAGACTGAACTACATCTCTAGGTTCATATTCCAGTTGACTGCCACTTGTGAACCAATCTTCAAACATTTGTGCAAGAATCAAGAGACCAAATGGAATGATGATTGTCAAGAAGCATTCGAAAAGATCAAAAAATATCTTCAGAATCCACCTATCTTGACGCCTCCGGTACCCGGCAGACCTCTGATCCTGTACCTAACCGTACTAGACAGCTCGATGGGTTGCATGTTAGGGCAACATGATGAATCTGGGAAGAAAGAGCATGCCATTTACTATTTGAGCAAGAAATTCACTGACTGTGAGACAAGGTATTCGCTGCTAGAAAAGACTTGTCGTGCTTTAGCTTGGGCTGCTCATCGTTTGAGGCAGTACATGCTAAGTCACACTACTTGGTTGGTATCTAAAATGGATCCTATCAAGTATATCTTCGAGAAGCCCGCACTTACAGGGAGACTTGCCCGTTGGCAAATGCAGTTATCAGAATATGATCTCCTATATGTCACTCAGAAAACAATTAAAGGTAGTGCGCTGGCCGAGTACCTGGCACACCAGCCTATTGAAGATTATCAGCCTATGCAGTATGACTTTCCTGATGAAGATATCATGGCTTTGTTTGAAGAAGGGAAATCCCCAGAAGATGAAAGATGGAGAATGGTGTTCGATGGTGCCTCCAATATGTACGGGCACGGAGCCGGGGCAGTGCTGATTTCCCCTGATAATCGCTTTATCCCATTCACTGCCAGACTAAGCTTCTATGTCACTAATAATATCGCAGAGTATGAGGAATGCATTCTTGGTATCCAGGCAGCCATTGATTGGAAAGTTAAGAGACTTGATGTGTATGGAGATTCAGCTCTAGTAATTCACCAAGTGAACGGTGATTGGGAGACCAGGGACTCCAAGTTGATCCCTTACCGAGATTACATTCTAAAGCTGGTTGAGCCTTTTGAGGAAATCACATTCCAGCACTTTCCTCGCAATGAGAATTAGTTGGCTGATGCACTAGCCACTTTGTCTTCAATGTTTAATATCAGCTGCGACAAAAGCTTGACTCACATCGGGATTCAGCATCGAGATTTGCCAGCACATCATTATTGCATGATCATCGAGGAAGGGTCTGATAACAAGCCCTGGTATTATGACATCAAGCAGTACATCTTGAACAGAGAATACCCTCCTGGAGCGTCAGAGAATGACAAGAGAACCCTCAGAAGATTGTCAAGGAATTTCTTTTTGAGCGGTGAAGTTCTATACAAGAGAAATTATGATATGGTCCTTTTAAGGTGTGTGACAGAAGAAGAGGCAACAAAAATCATGAGAGAAGTCCATGAAGGCTCATTTGGGGTTCATTCCAGTGGGCACACCATGGCAAGAAAAATATTAAGAGCTGGCTATTATTGGTTGCAAATGGAATCAGACTGCTTTAGTTTCGTAAGAAGATGTCACAAGTGTCAAATCTACGCTGATCATATTCATGTACCACCTGCCTCCCTAAATGTCTTGACCGCCTCTTGGCCATTCTCAATGTGGGGCATGGACGTCATAGGTCCTATCGAGCCTAAGGCATCAAATGGGCATCGCTTCATCCTGGTCGCTATTGATTACTTCACCAAGTGGGTTGAAGCTTCTTCATATCCCAGCATTACCAGCTCTGTGGTTGCCAAGTTTGTAAAGAAAGATTTGATTTGCCGCTATGGGCTTCCGGATAAGATTATCACAGATAATGGCAGCAACTTGAACAGTAAGATGATGAAAGAGTTATGCGAGGACTTCAAAATCCAACGTCATAATTCTTCTCAATACCGTCCCAAGATGAATGGGGCAGTTGAAGCGGCCAACAAGAATATCAAGAAGATTGTGCAAAAGATGGTAGTAACCTATAAAGATTGGCACGAGATGCTTCCTTTCGCCTTGCATGGGTATCGTACCTCAGTGTGTACTTCAACTGGGGCAACCCCTTTCTCTTTGGTGTATGGGTCGGAAGCAGTCCTCCCCATTGAAGTTGAGATACCCTCTCTGCGGGTACTGATGGAAACCAAGTTGGAAGAAGCAGAATGGGTCCAAGCTCGTCTGGATCAGCTGAATCTCATTGAGGAGAAAAGAATTGCTGCCCTGTGTCATGGCCAGTTGTATCAACAAAGGATGAAAACAGCTTTCGATAAAAAGGTTCGTCCCCGAGAATTCAGCGAGGGAGACCTTGTGCTCAAGAAGATTCTGCCTATTCAGAGTGACCCCCGTGGGAAATGGACTCCTAGCTATGATGGACCATATGTGGTAAAGAAAGCCTTTTCTGGAGGAGCATTGATACTCACCAACATGGATGGTGAAGAACTCAGAAACCCAGTCAATTCAGATTCAGTCAAGAAATATTACGCCTGAGAAAAATAAAAAGGAAAAAGAGAAAAAATGAGCCAAGCAAGAATTAGCTCGCTAGGTTGAAAACCCGAAAGGGCGGCCTAGGCAAAAAAAGAGCGACCCGGTGGACTGAAAACTCGCAAAGGGCGGTCCAGGCAAAAATTAGGGTCAGAAAGGTTGGACTGAAAAAAGTAAAAGAGACAAGCAGCGTCTCCAAAAGCTTGGATAAAAGGGTGATCAAGGATATAAGTATGGGTGATTGGCATCAACACTCCAAAGACGAAAAACGCTCATGAGATCTGTTGCGTCCATTTTTCTTGTTTTTTTAGTTTCAAAGTTCTCAATGTACTCTTTTCAGTCGGCGCGACCTTTTGCGCGTTCGATTTCGATATGAATAAAAGTCCAAACTCTTCACTTCGTCTGCTTATTGTTTTGTCATTGCTTCCTTTTCATTTGTGCTTTAAAATGATGTTTTATGGTAGATGATAAATGAATTATGAAAACGTGCATAAATCAGAGCATTCAACTCATTGCAAAACTTTTGAAAATCATGAGGAAAGAAATGATCTCTCAATCAGGTAAATTCATAAAAGCCAGACAAGAGCACTGAGCGCGTCAAAATAATTCACAAAAAAGGCTGAAGCATGACCCTCACACCATTATGGACGATCATCGTGCCTCGGGACGCAAGTTCTACGATTTGGTTGAACCAGTGAAAGAAAAGCCAAAAAGAGCAAAAGAGCAACAAAAATAAGAAGAAAAGAAAAGAAAAACAATAAAAAAGGGGATTAAAAAAAAAGAGGAGAGCAAAAGAGCAATAAAACGAACAAAACTCATACATTGCATTCATCAAACATAGACAAAAAATTCATGCAAGCAAGAAGAAGCTCCTGCATCACATCACATTCATCCCATCAAAAAGCAATCATGGCATTTGCATTGCATGCATTTGTTCTTATCACTTGCAGGTACAAGGACGGATAAATACTTCGGTGTTAATCTTCGCCCCCAGATTCCAGAAAATGTTCCCTCAAGTCGGGAGTTCAGAAAGAAAAAAGAAAAGAGAGAAATAGAAAAGAAAGAGGGAAAAGAAAAGAGAGCGCTCAAGCGCGCATTGCGGACCGGAGCACAGAGATCATTGCTCCCTTCTGCCCAGGTCTCACATCGTGTACGAGCAACGCGATGGACCGCAGCCCCATGTGAGGTTCAACGGAATAGTTGTATCGGCCTAAGATACAGTGGACGCCGTGCATTGATCAGTATATCAGTTCCGGAGCTGAAAACGATCCCCCCGGTCGCTCGAAAAGGCCAACAGGAAGCGTGCTCCTCAAAGCCACGTGCAAACTCGGATTCGTCAAGAGTCCGTTTAAGGATTACAGGTTTTAGGCAGCCTGGGCAATTTACCGCTTTCTGCACGCCAAGTGCCCATTTACCGCTTTCTGCACGCCAAGTGCCCATTTACCGCTTTCTGCACGCCAAGTGCCCGTTTTACCTTTTTGGCCCACACGTCAGTGTTCATTTACGGTTTTCGCATCGACACGAAAGTGTCTACTCTTTATCTTCATTTTACCTCGGAATATGTTTCGACCAATTCATATTCTTTGTTAAAATCCAGATAAAACGAAAAATAATAAAAAGTAATAAATAAAAAAGAGAAGGAAAAGGAAAAGAAAGCTCAGGTTTCTCCAAGTAGACAAAATCGGTATAACTTCTGAATTCTTTATTTTCATTTTGCCTCGGAATATGTTTCGGCCAATTCGTATTCCTTGTCAAAATCCAAATAAAGAGGGGCAGCTGTCATACCCCAATTTTGTCCGCTTCTTTTTACTTCTTTTTTTACTAAGTTAGTTTCGAGCTTACTTGGGGCCTACTCTTCTTATTTGGTCCTACGCTTGTGAATTTGGGCCTTATTTTAGCGTTTGTTGAATTTGGGCTTTGTTTTAGCATTTGTTCAATTCGAGCCCGATTTTAGCGTTTGCGATTGGGTTTGATTTTAGCGTTCGTTCTAATTGGGCTTCATTTCAGCCATTTTTCTAAGTTGGGCCTATGTTTGGTTTTGATTGGGCTTGGCCCAATTTAATCATTCTCATCCACTTCAACCAAAAACAAAAATCTGTCCATAGCAAATATAATCAAAATCAATAAAAATCAATTTACAAATATTTACAATATTCCAAAAATCCAAAAAAATTAAATTAAAAAAATACAAAAAAATTACATCAAAAAGGCCAAAATGGCCAGATCCGAAAATAATAATAAAAATCAAAAAATAAAAAAAAACGAAATTACATAAAAAATAACAGCAGCTTCCTAGCTTCCTTGGGCCTGTTCTTGCTGAGCAAGTTTTCTCAACAAGTCCAAATACCTGAAAATGGAAAGAAATGGAGAAGGATCAGCAAAAAAAAACCTAATTTTTTACCTATATAAACAAGTTGCATTCAGAGAGAAAAAGACAGCAATTCACACATACAAGAATACACAGATTCAGAACCAAAGGATTAGGGTTTTCACATTGAAACCCTAATCGCAAAACCCTAAAAACCCAGAAACAGCCACATAGAACAGAAGCAGCAACAGTCATCAACGGTAGGAGCAGTAGCAGGCAAACAAAAGGAGTGATTCAGAGGCTGGAGAAAGAGGTAGGTGTCCATTTTCTTTCGTTTCTTTGTTTTGTTATTTAGGTTCCAATCATGTTAGTAATTGAATTTTGAAACCAAACCTAATAACAACAAGATCAAAGCAATATGAACCGAAAACCATGTATGTTTCAGTCTCTATTTGTTCTATTAAAAATGTAGGATCTGGTGAAACTATGCTGTAAATAGGCCAGGGTTTAAATAAACAAATCTATAAGTTTGTAAATAGTTTAGAATTTTCAAGGTAAGAACAAATTAATTTTTTAATATCCTGTTTGTGTTAAAAGAAAACGAATATAGGGGCTAACATCAGAAATTAGTTGCGAATAGGTTAGGGTTTTGCTTATCCGTTTTTAGAAAAAGAAACGAAGATTAGCAGATAGAGATTAATCAGTAAAAGGTCTAGTAAAAAAATAGAGCTAATGTGCTGTTTGCTGTTCTTGAGATAGAAAAACACGAATTAGATTTAGTATCCTTTTGTCAAAATTTAGTTAGGGTTCAGATTTAGTTCTTTTTTTCAAAAAGTAATAAAAAGCAATAAGGAACCGAAACTTACCCAGATTCCGACTGCCATTACGGCGGAGGTCGTCGCCGTAAGGCGTGGCCACCGTGCTCCTCCGCGTCGTTGTCAACCCCGCGGTCGCCCCGTCACCGTGTCGTTCGCGTTCCACTACCGTGAGCTCACTGTCAGAGCCGTCCTTCGGTCACCGCCACCGCGCCAACAGCCACCCAGAAACAGCAAAAAAAAACGAAATAAAAAACCAGAAAATAGGATAGGAGGCGAAAACAGCAAGCGAAATAGAAAAGAAAAGGGGTAGAGATTACCTCCGGCCACCATATACGGTGGTTGGCCCTCAAGTCGCCGTCACGATCGCCATCGCCGTTCCACTTCCTTCCCTCGTTTCTCACCATTCTGCAGAGCAGCGCCGTGAGGAAGGGAAGATGAAGGCTTGGGTGGCGTCGGTGGTGGAGAAAACGGAATTTGGGGTTGACGGTGAAGGAAAGCAGAGGAGGAGATGGGCTCGTGGATCCGTGAGGTGAGGCGTGAAGTGAGGCGCGAAGTGAGGCGGGAAATGAGAGAAATCAGGGTGAGGGTTTCGGCCATAGAGCGCGCCGTGAGAGAGGGGAAGTGAAAGAAATTAGGGTTGAGAGAGATTAGGTTTGGTACGGCGCTGAGAGGGTAGAAGAATGAAAACTAGGGTTAGCTGATTGTAGGTGTTGCCTTATATAGTCTCATTATTTTTAATTTATTTTTCTTTTCTTTTCTTTTTATTAAAAAAACATCAGATTGCTATTTGAACCCCCCTCGTTTTTACCATACAGTTCCCCTGAAAAAGCCCATGAATTTGTGGACCGGTTCACAAAATGGGCTGCTGCTTTTCATACCCAGTTTTCAATAATACAACCCCCTTGCGACTAATAACGCCCTATTTTACCATTTCACCCCCTTTCTCGTTTTTTTTCTTAATTTAATTTAATTTAATAATTTCTCATAAATCAAAAACTTTGTTAATAGTCTTGCGAAGCTTTTGCTTGCATGATTATTAACAATGAGGTACTAGTGGCGATCACTTGGAGCCTTTGCTCAATTGATCGTCATGAACGCCTAATTTTTCCTAAAGGTTTTCACTAAATCAAAAACTTTGTTAGTAGTCTTGCGAAGCCTTTGCTTGCATGATTATTAACAATGGAGTGCTAATGGTGGTCACTTGGAGCCTTTGCTCAATTGATCATCACGAAAGCTCAACCTTCACAATTAAACAAGTAAAAAAACAAAAACCGTTTTCAAAACAAACAAGAACTACGTAGCTTTGAATTCTCCATCGCACCAGGAGATACGTAGGAGCGGGCCATGTCCCGTCAAGCACTTTTTCCTAAAAACCTTTTTTTCCCCTTTCTCTCCAAAAAATAAAAAATTTTATTAAGTTCTTTAATTCATTTTCAATTAGAAATAAAGAGGCAAATTAGATATTTTTCAAATCAACACTTAAAACCACACATTTAATTAAAGGTTCCCTCTCAGTAGAGAGGACGTGTGAGGTGCTAATACCTTCCCCGCGCGTAACCGACCCCCGAACCCAAAACTCAGTTTTCAAAGGCCAATCGCTTTCTAAAAAGGTTTTTCTAATACTTTTCCTTAAATAAGTATTGGTAGCGGCTTCATTGATTTTAGAAAAGTTGTGAACGAGGAAGGCGACTCCCTCGGGGACTTTTTCGGGCGCAACAGCTGGCGACTTCACTGGGGACACAAAAAAAAAACATTTTTTTCAAAAGTGGGTCAAGCCTAATTAATTAAGTGTGTGGTTTACATGATTGATTTGAAGATGTTACTTCTTTGCTTAGTTCCTTCATGCATTTCTTCCCCTTTCTTATCATGTCCCATTCTTCTTTGCTCCCTTTCCTAAGGTAAGTAGTGCGATGTTGTTGGCACCCAAGATTAGTTGTATTTGATGATATTAAACCCTAGGGTAGACAACATGTTATCACTTGCTTTTGTCTGGACTGTTGTGTTTTCTCTTGCAGGTGGGGAAGGGTAGTTATTTCTAGGTGTTGTGCCCTCAACACACACTTCACACCCTATACTTGTGAGCATTGAGTGGGGCCTAAAACCCAAGGTCTGAACAAAAACCTAGGAGAGTGGGAACGATTAGTGACTGCCATTCGTAGACCTTTGTCTGTATGGCTCTCATGAAAGTTTCGCCCAAGAGCGCGCTTTGTCATGATACCTCACACTCGGTAGCTTTCTACGATTGTGGGTGCCATCATGAGAGAGACTTCAGCTCTTGGTTGCCATTGTAAGGAAGTGATTAGGACCTACATGGGAGGATTACCCCTTTCGTCAACTTTAGACCCTAGGATTCCCACCCTTTGTAGGACACGGGGGCACGCCTTTGTTTGTTGCATTAGGTTAGGCATTCCTTTTTTCTTAAACTCTATTTCAAAAAAAAAAATCGTAGAAAATAATATCCTCATTTTCTTACCCTCTTTTATATAAATGACACATCATTTCAGATCCACATCATTTCGCATTCACATCATTTCGCACCATTGCATTTGCATCTAACAAAAGTTTGAAACAAACAACTTTCATCATTTGCATTCTTCATGCATTAAATTTTGGTTGCCGGAGATCGCAACATAACATCGAACCTTGTCATAGGTGTGTAACATGGAGTCCAAAGGCAAAACCGCATTCAATTCAAGGTTCCCCATTGTAAAGAAGATTGATGTAACTAGGTTGAAGGAGTATGCTTCCCTATTAGGTCCTATTGAGCTTCGGTCCTTCGACAAGACTTATGGAAACATCCGCAAGTTATTACAGTTAGAAGTACAAGAGAGCGCCATCGCCGCCCTATGTTGGTTCTACGACTCTGAGATTAGATGTTTTCTTTTCAAGAACTTCCAAATGGCACCTACCTTAGAGGAGTATGAGAAGATTCTGGGTTTTAATCGCTCAGAGGCTAGACCTTACCAGTATCAGAGGCAGTATTATTCAGATGAGAAGTTTGCTTCCTTGTTACAAATCAGTGTAGAAGAAGTGCGGTCCCACAAAGTTAAGCGTAACAAGATATTTGGGTTTCCTCAGGAGTACTTTGAAAGTTTGATGACTAGCTATGTAGCATCAAATGATTGGGTTTCTTTCAAGCAAGTACTAGCTTTGACCATCTTCGGCATTGTTCTTTTCCCTCAGATCGAGAAACATATAGATGAAACCGCTGTTGGTGTGTTCCTAGCTTTCAAGAGTGCAAAAAGTCTCATCAACCCGGTTCCCGCTATTCTCGCCGAGACCTATCGTGCCTTCACCCGCCATCATGAGTTCCGAAAGGATAAGATGTGTTGTTCCTTCCCTGTGCTATACGCTTGGTTGATCAGTCATGTGTGCATTAATAAGAGTGAAGTTGGGGACCTGCTTTCCTACACCTTGGGTTGCAATCCGAAGACCATGAGCCCTCAAGAGTGGAAGGATACTCTTAAGAACCTTGATGCTCTTCAAATTCGGTGGTACTTGCACAAGTTTTGGGAAGATAGACCCTCAGTGATATTCCAATGTGGCAGTTTCCAAAACGTTCCTCTCATGGGAACACAGGGATGCATCAATTATAACCCGTCTTTGGCCTTGAGACAACTCGGGTACCCTATGCGGGACTCACCCTCCGAAGCTATGTTGTTCCGTTTTTACCTCCATGAGGGGATCCCTAAAGACGAGGACTTACTTCGGCGAGTCTTGCAAGCTTGGGAAACCGTGGTGCGGAAAAACAGGGGCGAGTTATCTAAAAGGACCACTGCTATCTCCTTCACTCAATGGCTTGAAAAAAGGATTAAGGAAACTCGATCATCCAACCCAGGAATGCCATCACTTGAAGAGAAAATACCAGAACCCCACGTTCCCCTAACTGAAGAACTAGAAGAGGTTAAGTTGGCCTTATCGAAAGCGGAAGAAGAGAAAAGGGTTTTGCAAAACAGGTTGGGAAAGGTGATGCAAGACAAGCGGAGGCTAGAAAACGAAAATGCTCTGCAAGCTGCCGCTATTGAAACAACTAATAGGAAGCTTGAAATAGAAGAAAAGAGCAAGAGAGGAATTCAGAAACATTTGGAGGGAGCTAAAGAAGAAGTAAAGAGGTGCGTCTCAAAGATGAATGAGGCTGTGGCGGAAGCAAGGGAATGGAAGAAATCATATACCAAGTCAAAGAGGGATGAGAAAATGGTTAGAGAGGCGCTAGCTAAGTCAAAAGAAGGATTCCAAAGGATGAAGTTTGAAATGGAGAACCAAGTGGGAAACATCAGGCAAGATAGAGAGTCTATCATAGGGATCTTGAAAGAATATCAACAAGCTTTGGAGTTTGAACAAGGAAGGTCGGATGAATTGAAGAGGAACTTCCAATACCTAAGGGAATCTTATGAGCAAGTGCAAGCAGAAAGCCGGTACTGGGAGGAACGCTTCATGGCATTAATTTGCAAAATAGAAGACCAAGAAGTCATCAAGGAGCTAAGGGATGAGATTCGGCTTTGGAGCAGCAAATTTTCAAAGCTAGCAGGGCTAGCTAATCAAGCTGTGAGAGTTGTTCCCAAGAAGCTAAGAAGAGCTGAAGCAGAAATGAACCCTTGCAACACTCCGGCCAAGGTGCGTGAGTTTGTCGAGTATTGCAAGATCCTGACAGAAGAACTCATGGAGAAAGCCAAGGGGGCAGCCGAAAGCAAGAAGAGAAAGAGGAAGGAGAAATTGAAGGCTATATGCCTCTGAAGTCCACTTTAGATCATTGCAATAATTCTTAGGAAATTGTAATTTTCTCTAAAAAGTTGTAATTTTCTTTGAATATTGTACTTTGTCCTCAGAATATTGTACTTTGCTTTTCCCTCGAGTTTGAAGTATTCTTTCCTTTTGAATAAAGTGTGTTCGTTTCGCCTATTGTTTTCAACTCCGTTGCAAAAAATAATAGCAAAAAATATATAAAAATAAAATATATATATATATATATATATATAAAATAAAATGATTTTTAGACCTACACGCCTATGACAAGACGAATTACACCGCGATTCCCGGCACCCAAACAAACATAAAATCATGCATATTGCATTGCATCTGCATTCGTTTATTTAATTCTCGTGCTCATAAAGTGTATTCCCTCAATAGAAAAAGGCAAGCTGGTTCGCCAACATCGATACCTGACTCGTCTACAAGCAAGGCTCATGGCAACTAACCAGAATGACCGGGGCGGTCCTGTTATTGAAGACTTAGGAAGTGGGGAACCAGACCATGGTAACACCTCTGCTGAGGTTCCCAATACAGAACAATTGGCTCAAGAGAATCGGGAGTTGAGAACGAAAATAGGGGCAATGGAAGCACAGATGACGGAAATGATGGGCATACTACAAGCTTTAAGGAACGGAACTACTGCTGAAAATCTCGCCGTCACTACCGGAGTTGCTGTCACTCTTCCCCCTCCGAGTCTCGAGACTAACACCTTTGCTCATACTTCAGGAACCAATAACCAAGGCCAACCAGTTACGCATGGGATGCCTTGGGGACTCCCATCCGGATACACACTTCCGGGAGCCGAGGCTAGTGTGGGAAGTAATCCCCTTAGTGTTGCAGAACAAGGCCGACCCATCTCAGCCACAAACAGTGGAGGAACGGGAGCGCCTCAGGGCCAAATTCAGATTCCTATTCCGCCGGGAACTCCGTTCGACTTTCATTCACCAGTAACGGTCTATCCCCCAATTCAGGGACCAATTCCTGGGAATATCACTCACTCACGTGACCCACACATGAACCCAGCCGTAGTGGCGATGAGTAATCCTCACTACGGTGTGAATGGTTTTCCTCAGAACTACCCTGCTGAAGCTCCTCAAGCTAGAGACAGGTATCATATGTTAGAAGAGCGCTTAAGAATGATTGAAGGGTCGGGCTCTAGAGCAAGAGAAGCTCGTGATCTGTGTCTCATTCCTGATGTGGTTTTACCTCCCAAATTCAAAGTGCCCCACTTTGACAAGTACCGAGGCGTGACTTGCCCTAAAAGCCATCAGACCATGTACTGTAGAAAAATGGCTGCACACTCTCATGATGACAAGTTGTTGATCCATTATTTCCAAGAGAGCCTTGCTGGGGCATCCCTCAACTGGTACATGCAACTAGAACCGTCCCATATCCATTGTTGGAAAGACCTGGCTGATGCTTTCCTCAGACAGTACCAGTACAATACAGATATGGCGCCAGACAGAACACAGTTGCAGAGTCTGGCAAAAAGAGATAATGCCCAGCGGTGGAGGGCTTTGGCTGCACAAGTAACGCCCCCTTTGTTAGAGAAAGAATTAGTCTTCATGTTCATGGAAACCCTGCCGCCGTTATACTACGATCGGTTGATTGGTAGCGTGTCTTCCAATTTCTCAGACATGGTAATCATCGGTGAAAGACTAGAAAACGGGATGAGAAGCGGCAAGATTGTCCATGGTTCCACAGGCATAACCACCCAGAAAAAGCCATTCTCCGGATTTCCAAAGAAGAAAGAAGGAGAAACCAACGCCATCACCATAAGCCCGCCTTATCAACCACAAAATATCCCTGTCCCCGCTCAAACACGACCAACCCTTCCACCACAAAATAACTACCACAAAAGCTACCCAGACAAAAAACAGACCACCTTTGATCCCATCCCATGTCCTATACTGACCTCTTCAACTATCTTTCTACAAACAAACTCATCAATACCAGACCCATGAGACCAGTTCAACCACCCTACTTCCGAGGCTACAATCCCAACGTTACCTGTGCATTTCATGAAGGGGCAGTAGGACACGGTGTTGAGGACTGCAAGGCATTCAAAATCGTGGTGCAAGATCTGATTGATGCCAAAGGGATAACCTTCAAACAAGAAGACCCGAGTATCACAACTAATCCGCTGCCTGGTCATCAGAAACATGCAACCAATGCCATCCATGATATGGGGAGTCAATCCTTAATCAGAACTGTGGAGTGTATCCAAACACCCTAAGAAGTTATTCATGCAAAGTTATGCAAGTTTGGGGTCATTGAGAGAGGATGTATTCAGAGAGAAGTCTGTGTTGATGTTAATTGTGTCGGAACATGTGAGACCTTCAAGACAGTTTTGCAGGACCTGTTGGATCGTCATATAATCCAAGTGGGTGTACAAGAGAAAGAGGAAGAGGTGCTGACCTTCGAATCAGATAGGAATGGAAATGTTCAGGTACCTATTGAGGTCCCGTATAGCCGAAAGCCGATCGTGGAGAGACCTAAGACCGTTGTGATTCCTGTCCCAGCTCCTCATCAAAAGAACAATGCTGTTCCAATGAGCTATGGGGTGTCAGTTCCAATTCAGACGCCTCAAGTCGTTCCCGATGTCACCAACATTGCGGGAAGCAGCGGAGTCACTAGAAGCGGACGTGTTTATGCCCCTGAAGTCCTGAAAGAAGGTCCCTCAAAGGAGGAGGAGGAAAGAATTCGCAAAGGCAAAGCGCAAGAACCCAAGGAAAGTAGGAAAGTGTCAGAACAAGAAGCCACTGAATTTCTGAAGATCATGCGTCAGAGTGATTACAAAGTGTTGGACCAGCTGCACCACACCCCTGCAAAGATCTCTATCATGTCCCTACTGCTCAATTCTGAGGTTCACCGTGCAGCCCAAATGAAAGTATTGAATGAAGCTCATGTAGCTCAGAACATCACTGCTGACCAGCTCGGTGGCATTGTAGGGAATATTGTTGCATCCAATTATATCACTTTTACCGATGATGAGCTCACCCCTGAGGGAAAGGGGCATAATCAGGCACTTCACATTTCAGTTAGATGTGATGAATATACACTCTCCAGGGTCCTCATCGACAATGGATCCTCTTTGAATGTCATGCCCAAATCTACTATGAGCAGATTAAATGTAGACTGTTCATATATGAAGCCTAGCTCAACACTAGTTAGGGCATTTGACGGATCCAAGAAGGAGGTTATGGGAGAAATGGAGTTCCAGATGCAGATAGGGCTAGAAGCATTTTATGTGAATTTTCAGATCATGGACATTGCATCATCCTACAGTTGTCTCCTGGGGAGACCCTGGATTCATGCTGCCGGTGCTGTTCCTTCATCCCTCCACCAAAGGCTTAAGTTTGTACTCGACGACAAGCTGATAGTCGTTTTTGGAGAAGAAGAGTTCATCGTTAGCAAGCCCCATCCCTCTCAATACATTGAGGCTGCAGAAGAATCACTTGAATCTGCCTTTCAATCACTAGAAATTGCAAATGCTGCTTTTGTGGGGGAAGAGGCCCCGTTGCCCGTACCAAAGATATCTGACGCTGCTATCATGGTAGCCAAAGTCATGCTGCAAAATGGTTACCAGATCGGAAAAGGGTTGGGAAAGTATGAGCAAGGAGTTCTGACGCCGGTTCAGCTGCAAGGGTACAAGGATAGGCGTGGGTTAGGATATTGGCCCACTCAGGCTGATAAGAAGAGAATGGCTGAGGAAAAGCGAAAAAGGAGGCTAGCTAAGCTTCAGGGACGGGAACCAGGCTTGAAGAAGATTCCTATCTATGATCTCTCTCGGAGCTTTAGGAATGCGGGTATGCTGGATCCCGATCAGGTGGCCGCCATTGAGGAAGAATCAGTTGTGGAAGACAAAGGCGTGGACTTGGTGCGTCACAGTGCTGCAGATGAAGAGCTTGATAATTGGAAGATCATTGATTTCCCTGTTATTTTCATTCCAAAGTAATGATTTTGTAATGCAAATTCTTTGGCTCTGCCCAAGGCCTTAGGATATTTCATAAGGGCATGCATGTTTTTCCTTCAAATATCATCTATCAATAAAATGTTGTTTTGGATTCTCAAATAAATAAATTTGCCTTTTATTATCACGCGTCTCCTTCTTGTGTTTCTATTTTTGCTTGTTCATTTCTTTCTATTCCCGCAAATGCAGATCTAAAATGAATATCTTTGAGAATAACGATGCCAACAGTTCATATCTTAATTTTGATCACCGCGTTAACCAAGCTGAGGAGGATGTTGAGGATGACTGGGAAACTCCTCCAGAATTGATGAGAATGGTTGAACAAGAGGAAAAGGTTATTCAGGCACATGGGGAGTCCGTTGAGATAATTAACCTAGGCACAGAGGACAGCAAGAAGGAAGTAAAGGTGGGTACTTCAATGAAGGAAGGCGAGCGCAAGAAACTAATTGAACTCCTACATGAGTATGTTGATGTCTTTGCATGGACTTATCAAGATATGCCAGGTTTAGATACTGACATAGTGGTGCATAAGTTGCCAGTCAAGCCGGAATGCCCTCCGGTAAAGCAGAAACTGAGAAGAATGAAGCCAGAAATGTCCTTAAAGATCAGGGATGAAGTGAAAAAGCAGTTTGACGCTGGATTCCTAGCGGTAGCCAAGTATCCGCAATGGATTGCCAACATCGTGCCAGTTCCGAAAAAGGACGGGAAAGTTAGAATGTGCGTTGATTACAGAGATATGAACCGTGCTAGTCCTAAAGATGATTTTCCCCTGCCCCATATTGATGTCTTAGTGGATAGTACAGCGCAACCTTCACTGTTCTCCTTCATGGATGGGTATTCAGGGTATAACCAGATCAAGATGGCTCCTGAGGATATGGAGAAAACAACTTTCACAACTCTTTGGGGAACATTCTGTTACAGGGTCATGCCATTCGGGTTGAAGAACGTCGGTGCTACCTATCAAAGGGCTATGGTCACATTGTTTCATGACATGATGCACAAAGAAATAGAGGTCTACGTGGACGATATGATCGCAAAGTCTAAAATGGATGAGGAACACATCGTCAACTTGCAAAAGCTCTTCGAGCGGTTGAGAAAATTCAAGCTCGGATTAAATCCTGCCAAGTGTACCTTTGGCGTGCGATCAGGAAAGTTGTTGGGGTTCATTGTCAGCCAAAAGGGGATAGAGGTCGATCCAGACAAGGTGCGTGCGATTCTTGAGATGCCAGTCCCTAAAACAGAAAAAGATATTCGGGGTTTTCTCGGAAGACTGAACTACATCTCTAGGTTCATATTCCAATTGACTGCCACTTGTGAACCAATCTTCAAACTTTTGTGCAAGAATCAAGAGACCAAATGGAATGATGATTGTCAAGAAGCATTCGAAAAGATCAAAAAATATCTTCAGAATCCACCTATCTTGACGCCTCCGGTACCCGGCAGACCTCTGATCCTGTACCTAACCGTACTAGACAGCTCGATGGGTTGCATGTTAGGGCAACATGATGAATCTGGGAAGAAAGAGCATGCCATTTACTATTTGAGCAAGAAATTCACTGACTGTGAGACAAGGTATTCGCTGCTAGAATAGACTTGTTGTGCCTTAGCTTGGGCTGCTCATCGTTTGAGGCAGTACATGCTAAGTCACACTACTTGGTTGGTATCTAAAATGGATCCTATCAAGTATATCTTCGAGAAGCCCGCACTTACAGGGAGACTTGCCCGTTGGCAAATGCAGTTATCAGAATATGATCTCCTATATGTCACTCAGAAAGCAATTAAAGGTAGTGCGCTGGCCGAGTACCTGGCACACCAGCCTATTGAAGATTATCAGCCTATGCAGTATGACTTTCCTGATGAAGATATCATGGCTTTGTTTGAAGAAGGGAAATCCCCAGAAGATGAAAGATGGAGAATGGTGTTCGATGGTGCCTCCAATATGTACGGGCACGGAGCCGGGGCAGTGCTGATTTCCCCTGATAATCGCTTTATCCCATTCACTGCCAGACTAAGCTTCTATGTCACTAATAATATCGCAGAGTATGAGGCATGCATTCTTGGTATCCAGGCAGCCATTGATTGGAAAGTTAAGAGACTTGATGTGTATGGAGATTCAGCTCTAGTAATTCACCAAGTGAACGGTGATTGGGAGACCAGGGACTCCAAGTTGATCCCTTACCGAGATTACATTCTAAAGCTGGTTGAGCCTTTTGAGGAAATCACATTCCAGCACTTTCCTCGCAATGAGAATTAGTTGGCTGATGCACTAGCCACTTTGTCTTCAATGTTTAATATCAGCTGCGACAAAAGCTTGACTCACATCGGGATTCAGCATCGAGATTTGCCAGCACATCATTATTGCATGATCATCGAGGAAGGGTCTGATAACAAGCCCTGGTATTATGACATCAAGCAGTACATCTTGAACAGAGAATACCCTCCTGGAGCGTCAGAGAATGACAAGAGAACCCTCAGAAGATTGTCAAGGAATTTCTTTTTGAGCGGTGAAGTTCTATACAAGAGAAATTATGATATGGTCCTTTTAAGGTGTGTGACAGAAGAAGAGGCAACAAAAATCATGAGAGAAGTCCATGAAGGCTCATTTGGGGTTCATTCCAGTGGGCACACCATGGCAAGAAAAATATTAAGAGCTGGCTATTATTGGTTGCAAATGGAATCAGACTGCTATAGTTTCGTAAGAAGATGTCACAAGTGTCAAATCTACGCTGATCATATTCATGTACCACCTGCCTCCCTAAATGTCTTGACCGCCTCTTGGCCATTCTCAATGTGGGGCATGGACGTCATAGGTCCTATCGAGCCTAAGGCATCAAATGGGCATCGCTTCATCCTGGTCGCTATTGATTACTTCACCAAGTGGGTTGAAGATGCTTCATATCCCAGCATTACCAGCTCTGTGGTTGCCAAGTTTGTAAAGAAAGATTTGATTTGCCGCTATGGGCTTCCGGATAAGATTATCACAGATAATGGCGGCAACTTGAACAGTAAGATGATGAAAGAGTTATGCGAGGACTTCAAAATCCAACATCATAATTCTTCTCCATACCGTCCCAAGATGAATGGGGCAGTTGAAGCGGCCAACAAGAATATCAAGAAGATTGTGCAAAAGATGGTAGTAACCTATAAAGATTGGCACGAGATGCTTCCTTTCGCCTTGCATGGGTATCGTACCTCAGTGTGTACTTCAACCGGGGCAACCCCTTTCTCTTTGGTGTATGGGTTGGAAGCAGTCCTCCCCATTGAAGTTGAGATACCCTCTCTGCGGGTACTGATGGAAACCAAGTTGGAAGAAGCAGAATGGGTCCAAGCTCGTCTGGATCAGCTGAATCTCATTGAGGAGAAAAGAATTGCTGCCCTGTGTCATGGCCAGTTGTATCAACAAAGGATGAAAACAGCTTTCGATAAAAAGGTTCGTCCCCGAGAATTCAGCGAGGGAGACCTTGTGCTCAAGAAGATTCTGCCTATTCAGAGTGACCCCCGTGGGAAATGGACTCCTAGCTATGATGGACCATATGTGGTAAAGAAAGCCTTTTCTGGAGGAGCATTGATACTCACCAACATGGATGGTGAAGAACTCAGAAACCCAGTCAATTCAGATTCAGTCAAGAAATATTACGCCTGAGAAAAATAAAAAGGAAAAAGAGAAAAAATGAGCCAAGCAAGAATTAGCTCGCTAGGTTGAAAACCCGAAAGGGCGGCCTAGGCAAAAAAAGAGCGACCCGGTGGACTGAAAACTCGCAAAGAGCGGTCCAGGCAAAAATTAGGGTCAGAAAGGTTGGACTGAAAAAAGTAAAAGAGACAAGCAGCGTCTCCAAAAGCTTGGATAAAAGGGTGATCAAGGATATAAGTATGGGTGATTGGCATCAACACTCCAAAGACGAAAAACGCTCATGAGATCTGTTGCGTCCATTTTTCTTGTTTTTTTAGTTTCAAAGTTCTCAATGTACTCTTTTCAGTCGGCGCGACCTTTTGCGCGTTCGATTTCCATATGAATAAAAGTCCAAACTCTTCACTTCGTCTGCTTATTGTTTTGTCATTGCTTCCTTTTCATTTGTGCTTTAAAATGATGTTTTATGGTAGATGATAAATGAATTATGAAAACGTGCATAAATCAGAGCATCAAACTCATTGCGAAACTTTTGAAAATCATGAGGAAAGAAATGATCTCTCAATCAGGTAAATTCATAAAAGCCAGACAAGAGCACTGAGCGCGTCAAAATAATTCACAAAAAAGGCTGAAGCATGACCCTCACACCATTATGGACGATCATCGTGCCTCGGGACGCAAGTTCTACGATTTGGTTGAACCAGTGAAAGAAAAGCCAAAAAGAGCAAAAGAGCAACAAAAATAAGAAGAAAAGAAAAGAAAAACAATAAAAAAGGGGATTAAAAAAAAAAGAGGAGAGCAAAAGAGCAATAAAACGAACAAAACTCATACATTGCATTCATCAAACATAGACAAAAAATTCATGCAAGCAAAAAGAAGCTCCTGCATCACATCACATTCATCCCATCAAAAAGCAATCATGGCATTTGCATTGCATGCATTTGTTCTTATCACTTGCAGGTACAAGGACGGATAAATACTTCGGTGTTAATCTTCGCCCCCAGATTCCAGAAAATGTTCCCTCAAGTCGGGAGTTCAGAAAGAAAAAAGAAAAGAGAGAAATAGAAAAGAAAGAGGGAAAAGAAAAGAGAGCGCTCAAGCGCGCATTGCGGACCGGAGCACAGAGATCATTGCTCCCTTCTGCCCAGGTCTCACATCGTGTACGAGCAACACGATGGACCGCACCCCCATGTGAGGTTCAACGGAATAGTTGTATCGGCCTAAGATACAGTGGACGCCGTGCATTGATCAGTATATCAGTTCCGGAGCTGATAACGATCCCCCCGGTCGCTCGAAAAGGCCAACAGGAAGCATGCTCCTCAAAGCCACGTGCAAACTCGGATTCGTCAAGAGTCCGTTTAAGGATTACAGGTTTTAGGCAGCCTGGGCAATTTACCGCTTTCTACACGCCAAGTGCCCATTTACCGCTTTCTGCACGCCAAGTGCCCATTTACCGCTTTCTGCACGCCAAGTGCCCGTTTTACCTTTTTTGCCCACACGTCAGTGTTCATTTACGGTTTTCGCATCGACACGAAAGTGTCTACTCTTTATCTTCATTTTACCTCGGAATATGTTTCGGCCAATTCATATTCTTTGTTAAAATCCAGATAAAACGAAAAATAATAAAAAATAATAAATAAAAAAGAGAAGGAAAAGGAAAAGAAAGCTCAGGTTTCTCCAAGTAGACAAAATCGGTATAACTTCTGAATTCTTTATTTTCATTTTGTCTCGGAATATGTTTCGGCCAATTCGTATTCCTTGTCAAAATCCAAATAAAGAGGGGAAGCTGTCATACCCCAATTTTGTCCGCTTCTTTTTACTTCTTTTTTTACTAAGTTAGTTTCGAGCTTACTTGGGGCCTACTCTTCTTATTTGGTCCTACGCTTGTGAATTTGGGCCTTATTTTAGCGTTTGTTGAATTTGGGCTTTGTTTTAGCATTTGTTCAATTCGAGCCCGATTTTAGTGTTTGCGATTGGGTTTGATTTTAGCGTTCGTTCTAATTGGGCTTCATTTCAGCCATTTTTCTAAGTTGGGCCTATGTTTGGTTTTGATTGGGCTTGGCCCAATTTAATCATTCTCATCCACTTCAACCAAAAACAAAAATCTGTCCATAGCAAATATAATCAAAATCAATAAAAATCAATTTACAAATATTTACAATAATCCAAAAATCCAAAAAAATTAAATTAAAAAAATACAAAAAAATTACATCAAAAAGGCCAAAATGGCCAGATCCGAAAATAATAATAAAAATAAAAAAATCAAAAAAAAAACAAAATTACATAAAAAATAACAGCAGCTTCCTAGCTTCCTTGGGCCTGTTCTTGCTGAGCAAGTTTTCTCAACAAGTCCAAATACCTGAAAATGGAAAGAAATGGAGAAGGATCAGCAAAAAAAAACCTAATTTTTTACCTATATAAACAAGTTGCATTCAGAGAGAAAAAGACAGCAATTCACACATACAAGAATACACAGATTCAGAACCAAAGGATTAGGGTTTTCACATTGAAACCCTAATCGCAAAACCCTAAAAACCCAGAAACAGCCACATAGAACAGAAGCAGCAACAGTCATCAATGGTAGAAGCAGTAGCAGGCAAACAAAAGGAGTGATTCAGAGGCTGGAGAAAGAGGTAGGTGTCCATTTTCTTTCGTTTCTTTGTTTTGTTATTTAGGTTCCAATCATGTTAGTAATTGCATTTTGAAACCAAACCTAATAACAACAAGATCAAAGCAATATGAACCGAAAACCATGTATGTTTCAGTCTCTATTTGTTCTATTAAAAATGTAGGATCTGGTGAAACTATGCTGTAAATAGGCCAGGGTTTAAATAAAGAAATCTATAAGTTTGTAAATAGTTTAGAATTTTCAAGGTAAGAACAAATTAATTTTTTAATATCCTGTTTGTGTTAAAAGAAAACGAATATAGGGGCTAACATCAGAAATTAGTTGCGAATAGGTTAGGCTTTTGCTTATCTGTTTTTAGAAAAAGAAACGAAGATTAGCAGATAGAGATTAATCAGTAAAAGGTCTAGTAAAAAAATAAAGCTAATGTGCTGTTTGCTGTTCTTGAGATAGAAAAACACGAATTAGATTTAGTATCCTTTTGTCAAAATTTAGCTAGGGTTCAGATTTAGTTCTTTTTTTCAAAAAGTAATAAAAAGCAATAAGGAACCGAAACTTACCCAGATTCCGACTGCCATTACGGCGGAGGTCGTCGCCGTAAGGCGTGGCCACCGTGCTCCTCCGCGTCGTTGTCAACCCCGCGGTCGCCCCGTCACTGTGTCGTTCGCGTTCCACCACCGTGAGCTCACTGTCAGAGCCGTCCTTCGGTCACCGCCACCGCGCCAACAGCCACCCAGAAACAGCAAAAAAAACGAAATAAAAAACCAGAAAATAGGATAGGAGGAGAAAACAGCAAGCGAAATAGAAAAGAAAAGGGGTAGAGATTACCTCCGGCCACCATATACGGTGGTTGGCCCTCAAGTCGCCGTCACGATCGCCATCGCCGTTCCACTTCCTTCCCTCGTTTCTTACCATTCTGCAGAGCAGCGCCGTGAGGAAGGGAAGATGAAGGCTTGGGTGGCGTCGGTGGTGGAGAAAACGGAATTTGGGGTTGACGGTGAAGGAAAGCAGAGGAGGAGATGGGCTCGTGGATCCGTGAGGTGAGGCGTGAAGTGAGGCGCGAAGTGAGGCGGGAAATGAGAAAAATCAGGGTGAGGATTTCGGCCATAGAGCGCGCCGTGAGAGAGGGGAAGTGAAAGAAATTAGGGTTGAGAGAGAGATTAGGTTTGGGACGGCGCTGAGAGGGTAGAAGAATGAAAACTAGGGTTAGCTGATTGTAGGTGTTGCCTTATATAGTCTCATTATTTTTAATTTCTTTTTCTTTTCTTTTCTTTTTATTAAAAAAACATCAGATTGCTATTTGAACCCCCCTCGTTTTTACCATACAGTTCCCCTGAAAAAGCCCATGAATTTGTGGACCGGTTCAGAAAATGGGCTGCTGCTTTTCATACCCAGTTTTCAATAATACAACCCCCTTGCAACTAATAACACCCTATTTTACCATTTCACCCCCTTTCTCGTTTTTTTTCTTAATTTAATTTAATTTAATAATTTCTCATAAATCAAAAACTTTGTTAATAGTCTTGCGAAGCTTTTGCTTGCATGATTATTAACAATGAGGTACTAGTGGCGATCACTTGGAGCCTTTGCTCAATTGATCGTCATGAACGCCTAATTTTTCCTAAAGGTTTTCACTAAATCAAAAACTTTGTTAGTAGTCTTGCGAAGCCTTTGCTTGCATGATTATTAACAATGGAGTGCTAATGGTGGTCACTTGGAGCCTTTGCTCAATTGATCATCACGAAAGCTCAACCTTCACAATTAAACAAGTAAAAAAACAAAAACCGTTTTCAAAACAAACAAGAACTACGTAGCTTTGAATTCTCCATCGCACCAGGAGATACGTAGGAGCGGGCCATGTCCCGTCAAGCACTTTTTCCTAAAAACCTTTTTTTCCCCTTTCTCTCCAAAAAATAAAAAATTTTATTAAGTTCTTTAATTCATTTTCAATAAGAAATAAAGAGGCAAATTAGATATTTTTCAAATCAACACTTAAAACCACACATTTAATTAAAGGTTCCCTCTCAGTAGAGAGGACGTGTGAGGTGCTAATACCTTCCCCGCGCGTAACCGACCCCCGAACCCAAAACTCTCAGTTTTCAAAGGCCAATCGCTTTCTAAAAAGGTTTTTCTAATACTTTTCCTTAAATAAGTATTGGTGGCGGCTTCATTGATTTTAGAAAAGTTGTGAACGAGGAAGGCGACTCCCTCGGGGACTTTTTCGGGCGCAACAGTGATTTTTGGGGTTTAACTTTCTTGACGGGTGTTTTGTTGCACAAACCTTGATGGGTGCAGTTGATGAGTTTTGTTAATGACGATGTGGCATTTCTTTTCTACCAGTTAAATTAATATTTGCGAAAAGGAAATTACTCTGATAAATGACGTGTAAATCATGGGGTAGAAAAGGGGTGTTACATTTTGCACTGGTTATTCCAATATACTGATATTGCCATTTTCCTATTGAGCTGTTTCTGATGAATATTTTAGAAAGGGAGTGGGAAGCAATCATGGGACACGGGTTCAAACATGGTTTGTTATGGAGTATAATGCAAAGTAATGTGTATTTTTGGTCTATGAATTGTAGGTCATCTGCACACTTGGAGGAACTGTATTTGCGGCGATTCTGGCCCTGCGTGTTAGAGTATGTAAAATATGTAAAATAGAATTACTATTCTGTAAAATAGGTTTACTATTCTGTAATTACAAGCACTGTAAAATAGTCACTACAGTATAGTTCTCTGCAGTGACTCTGCCTCCTGTTGTAATCTCAATAGCAATGCTGTATAAATTGTCTCTATGTACTCATTCAGAAAATTCAATAAAAGAGAAACAATTCAGTTAGATTCTAACTGAAACAGTTAAGAGTAAATCATTTTCAATCAAGGGAAACTAGGAAAGGTTTAAGGATTATTAAATAGTATCTATTAGTACTGATTAGTATGTATAATTTATTTTTTTAATTTTTTTTTTAAAAATTCCGACTGATTTCCGACGGATTTGCGACGAAAATGTGTCAGAGTTTGCGACGACTTTGCCACGGATATTTGGGACGGATTTCCGACGACTTTGCGATGGAGACATTTGCGACGAAAAAATCCGTCGGAAAAAAATTTGCGATGAGCGATTTTGCGATGACTTTTTGTCCGTCGGAAACGTCAATTTCCGACGAAAATTGCTGCGTTTGCGACGAAAATTGCCGTCGGAAATCGTCGATTTTCTTGAAGTGAATATATATGATAAATAAGAAAATAGGTTATTAGAAAGGAAAAGGTGAGTGATTAAAAAGAAATTTATCCCTTTTACCATCAATTTAAACTTTGCTTTTAAATTGTGAAATAATTCATTCAAGTATAGCCCTTAAATATTACAAAAAATATTTTTATGTTGTCGAAGACATTATATTTTATAACTTTTAATATTTAATAACTTATATAAATATTTATATATTTTTTTCTAGAAGAGAAATTGTATTAAATGGGAGTACTAGTGGTACTCCAACTCAATGCAAGATATACTGTGAATATTGTTTATACACATCAATGGATTATTCCACTATTGGGCTACCGTCATATTACATCTCCTCTTGATCTATCCGCAATCCAACTCCAAGAGATGTTTGATATTGCTAATAACCGCCTCATGATTAGAAACCTTTTCTTGAAATATTTGACGGTTCATTTCCAACCACAGTGCCCAAACTGTTGCTAGCCAAATCATGAATTTGAATTGCCTGCAAAGTTTTTCTGTTACAAGGCCATCATACCACATAAAATGCTCCAGCCCAAATAACTCTGCCTCCGGTTGTCTATCAGTCCACCTGTTAACATCCTGCCAAACTGTATGTGCAAACGGACATTCAAAGAATAGATGTGCTAATGTTTCGCTTATTTCATTACACATCGGGCAACGTGGCTCTTGTAGAGTAACCCCTCTGACAATTAAACTATCTCGTGTAGGAAGTTTCCCAATCAACAAACGCCACCCAAAGATACACACTTTTGATTGTATGTGATTTCCATAGACCTTTCAGACCATCATGCAAAATCTGCCCAAGAGTCGTTGCATCAACCGCTTCCTCAACATCAAGCGCCCGGTCCCAAGTCAAATTCCAACGCCAGCAACCATTTTCCCACACCCCCATATCATCAATAGCCGCCTCTAGATTAGATGAAAGCGAATATAATTTCCCAACCATTTTTGGTTTCCGAAACTCACAAGTCTCCCGTTCCCAACAGCACAATTCACGCCGTAAAATAATTCTGCACCATATAAAAATCGTCACCTAGCTTAATTAGATCCCCCTACCAAATGGAATCATACTTTTCCCAAACTCTGCTCACGCTACCAATATGTTTGTCTCTTATGTCACCGAATGGATACGTATAAGGATAGGTCTCTATATAGCATTGACGTCGAAAAGGCATCTCCACTTCCACTTGGCTAACAAAGCGATATTAAAAGCTTCCTTTGTATTTTTTATCAATTCATTAAGTACCACTTTCGGTGCCTAATAGAATGATAAAAAATATAAATGGATGCTATTCAAAACTGAATTAAACAAAGAAACTCTACCTCCCATCGATAGATGACGTCCCTTCCAAGATCCTAGTCACGCCTTTACCGCTTCCACCACCAGTCTCCAAGTAGAGCTCCTCTTGGGATTAGCGCTCACGGGAATGCCCGAGAACCTGAAAGGAATAGAAGAAATGCTACAGGCCAAAAACGATGAGGCCGATTCAAGGAAGTCCTGTAACACCCATTTCTACCCGGTAGTTCATTAACGTAAAATCAGAGTTTTTAACGACAAAATGGATGTCACATTTCTCAAAAACAATTCGTAATACATAGCACTTTTCAAAACGTCAACGTCAAATAACAATTCGATCACGCAGCGGAAAGTTCACAAAAATCAATCGTTAAAATCGTTGCAAATTTATGCACGATTTCATCATTTAACATCAATCATCATCATTTCAGCATCAATCATCGTTTAACGTCAATCATCGTCATTTCAATCACATAAATGTGCACGTAAATGCGGAATGCGACTCAACTCAGGGCCACCGCCCTATAATGCATGTGGTACCATAATCCAACCCCGTAAATAGGGGTATCAACATCGCAACGTCGTCGTCGTGTTTGAGCATAGCTCCGTCGTAAAAATATGCTATGCATGAGACACCATGTAAATGCACAACAATGACAACAATTACATGGCAAGCAACAACATCGGAAACAACAGTGGCCATAGGCCTATAACACATCACCTGCCAAGAAACAGAGGCAACTTCGTCGTCGTGTAACAATCGTCGCCAACAATTACAACTTAGAAATTTTCAACACTTTTAGCAACACCACAGTATTTTGGCAACATCACTTTATTTTGGCAACATCACTTTATTTTGGCAACGTCAGAAAAATCATACATTCGACATCATTTCAAACATTAATCATGGACTTCGCAAGTGGGCAGCCACATTTGGCCCCCTTGGCGCCCACAGCGCCCAACAACACACTTGGCAGCCAAAACTGGCGCCCAGCAGCACAACGGGCAGCCAAACTGGCGTCCTTGGCGCCCATGGCGCCCAGCAACGCAACACAGCACAAGGCAGCCAGATTCTGGCGCCCCTCCGCCAAACACAGCAACAGGCAGCCTGATTTAGGCGCCCATGGCGCCCCTGCGCCAGACACATACGCGCAACACAGCAACCGGGCAGCCAATCTTGGTGCCCAGTGCGCCAGGAGCAGCAACAACAACAACTTTGGGCAGCCACACTTGGCGCCCTTGGCGCCCATGCTCCTGAGACAACACAGAAACATCAACCGGGCAGCCACAACCTTGGCGCCCATGGCGCCCATGCACCAGGAAACCTAGGAAACAGCAGTTGGGCAGCCACCCTCTTGGCGCCCTTGGCGCCCATGCGCCAAAACATCATAGGAAACGCAGTTGGGCAGCCACCATCTTGGCGCCCATGGCTCCCATGCGCCAGCATAACATAGACAACATCAACTGGGCAGCCACCACGTTGGCGCCCATGCGCCACAACAACATAGGAACATCGCAATTGGGCAGCCAATACTTGGCGCCATTGGCGCCCCTGCACCAGGACAACATAGGAACAGCAAGACAACATCACAGGATGTGGCGCCCTTGGCGACCAGGCAACATGACAGACACAGGTTTGGCGCCCAGGAGGCGCCCAGCAACAGCACAGAATGGCGCCCTTGGCGCCCAGGCAGCAACACTCACAGGACATGGCGCTCTGGGAGGCGCCCAGCAACAGCAGCAACAATATTGGCGCCCATGGCGCCCTATAGGCAAAATTTTGTTTTCAATTCATCATCAAGTATATTAAATCACTCACAATCAAATTCAATCATTATCAATCATGTTCAAACATCACAATTCACCTTCATTCATCATCAATCGAACATAATTCCTACAACTAAGGTTTTCTAACTTAATCACCTAGGGTTCCATAAACCTTTCTACATAGAGCCCTTCATACACCCAATTATAGAGATAGAACCGCACCCTTACCTTAGCCTTTGAAGAACTCAAAATTTTTCGCTTGCCCTAGCTCTCCTCTTCTCTTCGCCGCGCCCTCTCTTTTCCTCTCTCTCTCTCTCTCTATTTCTAATTTTTCTTTTCTTTCTCAAATGCGCAAAACCCTAGTTAATCCCTTTTTATACTTAGTGAATTTTCATGGGCTTTTTCTTTTGGATATGCGACTTAAACATGGGCCTTGTCCATGACACTCTAAATTCACTACTACTAACCCTAACCGTAGGTCCATTTATTCTATTATTATTTATTTTATTATTTCTACCAACTAAATTCCCAAACAAGTTAATTAAATAATTAATTAAATTTTTGGGGTGTTACAACTCTCCCCCACTTAGAATATTTTCGTCCTCGAAAATTTACCTGATTGGAACAATTCTGGATACGACTCTCGCATTTTGCTCTCCAGCTCCCACGTCGTGCTTTCTCCGGCAGCTTCGATACAGGATACGTGATGCTGATAGGAACAAAATGAGACGACTTTGTTTACCTGTCAACAATCACCCAAATTGTGTCATACCCTTTCGCAGTATTAGGCAGTCCCGTCACAAAATCCATCGAAATGCTATCCCATTTCCACTCTGGAATTTCTAACGGTTGCATCAACCCAGCAGGCTTTTGATGCTCGACCTTTGACTTCTGGCAATTTAAACATGCATAAACGAACTGCGCTACATCTCGCTTCATACTAGGCCACGAAAACAACTTCTTCAAATCTTACTCCTGTGACTCTCTTCAAGAATGGCTCTCTTCAGGCCTGCCTCATCAGGAATGCAAATCCTATCACGGAACCTCAACACACCTTGGGAATCTAACCGGAAATCCTCATTCTCAGATTGACCAATCCCGACTGTCAAGTCTACCAGCTTAACATCTGACTTCTGGGCCTCTCTGATGCTGTTCAGAAAATCATTGTCAATCTTCAACATCCCTAGCTTAACACTCTGAGGTGTCACTTCACAAACCAGACTCATATCTCTGAATTCTTCAATTAGCTCTAACTCCTTAACCATCATTGCTGACATATGCAAAGTCTTCCGGCTCAAAGCATCAGCCACGACATTAGCTTTGCCTGGGTGATAGTTCAAACCGAAATCATAGTCCTTCAACAATTCCAACCATCGCCGCTGTCTCATATTCAACTCCTTCTGGTCAAATAAATACCTCAAGCTCTTATGATCACTAAACACCTCAAATTTGGAACCATAGAGATAGTGCCTCCAAATCTTCAGCACAAAGACCACTGCAGCTAACTCCAAGTCATGAGTGGGATAATTCTTCTCATGAACTCTTAACTGTCTCGATGCATACGCAATAACCTTCCCATCTTGCATAAGCACACCACCTAAACCCATTTTTGAAGCATCACAATACACCACAAACGACCCTTCCGGATTGGGCAACGTCAAGACGGGAGACGTTGTCAATCTCTTCTTCAATTCCACGAAGCTTTCTTCACAACGGGCGTCCCAAACAAAAGCCTTTCCTTTGCAGGTTAACTGAGTTAACGGGAGTGCTAACTTAGAAAAACCTTCAATGAATCTTCTATAATAGCCGGCCAATCCCAAAAAGCTTCTAATTTCAGTAGCCGACTTCGGGGCTTCCCAATTCAACACTGCCTCTACTTTCGATGGATCCACCGCAATACCACTACCAGAAATGGCATGACCGAGAAAACTCACCTCTTTCAACCAAAATTCACACTTCGACAACTTCGCATACAACTTCTTTTCTTTCAGTACCTCCAATACCAACCTCAGATGCTTGGCGTGCTCTTCTTCCGATTTAGAGTAAATCAGAATGTCGTCAATGAACACCACCACAAACCGATCTAAGTAGGTATGAAATATACGATTCATATACTCCATAAATACTCCCGGTGCGTTGGTAACACCGAACGGCATCACCGAATACTCATAATGACCATAACGGGTCCTGAAAGCCGTCTTCTGAATATCTTCGTCCTTCACCTTGATCTGATGATAACCTGATCTCAAGTCTAACTTACTGAACACTTGAGCACCCACCAACTGATCCATCAAATCGTCTATCCTCGGAAGTGGATACTTGTTCTTAATTGTTACCTTGTTCAACTGCCGATAATCCACACAGAGTCTCATACTACCATCCTTCTTCTTCACCAACAACACAGGAGCTCCCCACGGCGATACACTAGGCCTCACAAACTTCTTCTCGTGCAGATCCTCAAGTTGCTTCTTCAACTCAGACAATTCGGATGCGGACATCTGTACGGTGCCATAGAAACAGGTCTGGTACTAGGTACAAGATCAATAGAAAATTCAACTTCCCTCTCTGGCGGTACACTTGGAATTTCATCAGGGAAAACATCAGGGAACTCGCGCACCACCCGCAACTCTTCAATGATAGCTTGATTCTCAATAGACAACGATGCCATTAACGAGAATAACTGAACTCCTTCTTTCATCAACTTCTGCAACTGACTTGCAGATAATAGACCAGACTCCTCTCCTCCAAAACTCACCGACTTGCTACGACAATTGATATGGACATGGTTATGCTCTAACCAGTTCATACCCAAAATCACATCCAATCCGCTCAACGGCAAACAAACAAAATCCACAACAAAGTCTCTGTCGAAGATCGACAAGGGACACTGAGAACACGCTAGAGAAGTAGTTACCGACCCCTTAGCTGGAGTGTTGACAACCATCTCTCCATTCATAGCAGACAATACAAGGTTCAATCTCTTACAACAATCAGCAGCAATAAAGCAATGGTTAGCACCAGTATCAATAATAGATTTTAGAGGAGTACCATTAATGAAGCACGTACCTCTAATAAGTCCATCTTCTTCGGAAGTCTCTGCCCCTGCCAATGCGAACACTTTTCCACTGGCCCGCTCCTTCTTTGGTTTCTGACACTGACTACTGATATGTCCTCCTTCGCCACAGTTGAAACAAACCACCTCCTTATGCTCACACCCGGACGCCTCATGCTCGAGCTTACCACAACGGAAACACCTTATCGGCTCAGCTTTGCACGCATTACTCTTATGCCCAGCTTTACCACACCTGAAGCACAGAATACCAGCCGGAGCATCTCTCCCACTAGTTCTTTTGCCATCAGCGGCCCTCGATTTACCTTTCCCTGCAGGTGCATCATACGGTTTACCACGACTTGGATTCTTGTTTCTCTTCTCAGTAAGGATCTTATAGTGAGCATTATTATCTTCTTCATAGATTCTGCAGCTATCAATCAAATCTGAAAAGACACGAATTTTCTGATACCCAATAGCCTTCTTGATCTCTGGCCGCAACCCGTTTTCAAACTTGATGCACTTCGAGAACTCAGCAGTCGCTTCACTGTAGTGCGGATAAAACTTAGCCAATTCCACAAACTTAGCCGCATACTCAGTAACTGACAGGTTTCCCTGCTTCAGCTCAAGGAACTCAATTTCTTTCTTGCCCCGAACATCCTCCGGATAGTACTTCCTCATGAATTCCCTACGGGACACAACCCAAGTGACCTCTTCACCTATAGCCACCAATCTTTGACTAGTCTCTAGCCACCAGTCATCAGCCTCTTCTGCCAACATATGAGTACCATAACGAACCTTCTACGCTGGAGGGCAGTTCATCACACGGAAGATTCTCTCCATCTCCTTCAGCCAAGCCAACGCTCCATCAGGATTATACTTGCCCTTGAAAGAAGGCGGATTCTCTCTCTGAAACGTCGCCAAACTACGAGACCCAGCATTCTCACCAGCGTTCTGTTGACCCTCCACGGCCTGAGCCATAGCATCCAACGCAGCAGCAATAGCAGCATCGTTCCTTCCAGCTATCTCAACTAGTCACTACAACATGAACAACAGTTAGAACTAATTGACAATACTTGATCGTCAATGACACAATACTTGACAACTTGGCCGGACAGACCGAAACTGCTTTGATACCACTAATGTAACACCCATTTCTATCCGGCAGTTCAATAACGTAAAATCAGAGTTTTTAACGACAAAACGGATGTCACATTTCTCAAAAACAATTCGTAATACATAGCACTTTTCAAAACGTCAACGTCAAATAACAATTCGATCACGCAGCGGAAAGTTCACAAAATCAATCGTTAAAATCGTTGCAAATTTATGCATGGCTTCACAATAGTAAAATCCAACAAAATATAAGTCATAACTAAATAAAACAAAACAACGTTCATCCCCCCCGAGTACTACGTATCTGAGCGACGACACCTGTAACACCCTAAAATAATTTAATTAAGTAATTGATTAAATTATTTAAAGTGTTGCACTAATTCTTTTTATTATATTATAATATAGCATTTTATTTTAATTGAAGGGGATGGCGTTGGAAATACCGGAATTACAAGTGACGGCCCAAGAAGCCCAAGCCCGTTGGCTTAGGCGCTCCTTAGGCGCTAGGGGTCTAGGTTGCGCCCCAATTGTGCCAAAAGTGAGCAAGTGAGTCGAAGGAGAGAAGAGGAGAAAGAAAGTCGAAGGAGAGGAGAAGAGAAGGAAGGAGGAGACTTCAAGCTAAGGAGTTAGGGTTTGTGCATCTTGATCCTAGGTAAGGGTTCCTAGTCTTTTATGATTCGATTTCCTTCTCTATCAAGTGCTTAGGTTTTCGTTTTTCCCTAATCCTTCCTAATTTTGTTCAATTCGCGAATGGTCCTAGAGAAATAGAGAGAGGGCGTGTTCGTGAATAAGGGAAGAAGAAGGAGAAGAAATTCTTGTTGCGGTGGTTCGTCGGTGCTTCGGTGGAAAGAGCTCTAGTTCGTCATAATCAAGGTTAGGGGAGTCTCACTCTATAATAGAGAGTATAATGGGTTGTATGTAAACCATAGGATCCCACTTGACATTACCTTGTTAATTGTTAGATTTGTTTAGGTTAGTCGAAATTGATAATTAGTGTGATTGATTCGATTTCCTATGCTAAGGTTAGATTACATGTGTTGATTTTATGCCTTGTTGTGTCCTTAATGCATAAATGTGAGAATGAATGTTGTTGGTATGAGCATAATATATTTGGTGATTTGTTGTTGTGAATTGTTTTGGAAATTTGATGTTTGGTGGATGTTGGGTCGCATGGGGCGCCAAGTGCCTAGGGAAAATGGCGCTCTGTGTACTGTAGCAGTGGGTTGGTGTTGCGTTGCGTGTGTTGTTTGCTGCCTGGGCGTGCGTGTGTTGCTGTCTGGGCGCCTGTGTTGCCCAGAATGGCGCCTGGGGCGCCTGTGTCCCATGGGGTGTGCGCCTAGGGGGTGTTTCATGTGAAGCTCAATTTCTAAACAGTTTTTACCGAGCCAAACTTTGTATTCACCTGACCAAATTGTATTTAAAACACTTTGGCTAAAGAATTTCCAGATTTGCACTTGTGGTTTTGAAATGGTCCTATTGGGCGTCGTTTTGGCTTGTCTAAGGGGTGTCTTGTGTGCAATTCAATTTCTAAACAGTTTTTACCGAGCCAAACTTTGTATTCACCTGACCAAATTGTATTTAAAACACTTTGGCTAAGGAATTTCCAGATTTGCACTTGTGGTTTTGAAATGGTCCTATTGGGCATCGTTTTGGCTTGTCTAAGGGGTGTCTTGTGTGCAATTCAATTTCTAAACAGTTTTTACCGAGCCAAACTTTGTATTCACCTGACCAAATTGTATTTAAAACACTTTGGCTAAGGAATTTCCAGATTTGCACTTGTGGTTTTGAAATGGTCCTATTGGGCATCGTTTTGGCTTGTCTAAGGGGTGTCTTGTGTGCAATTCAATTTCTAAACAGTTTTTACCGAGCCAAATTTTGTATTCACCTGACCAAATTGTATTTTAAGCACTTTGGCTAAAGAATTTCCAGATTTTCACTTGTTGTTTTGAAATGGTCCTATTGGGTGTTGTTTTTGACTATGTTGTGGTGTCTAGGGGTGAGCTGTGAGTTCTGAACATATTTTTCCTAGCCAAATTCTGTATTCACGTGACCAAATCCCATTTTGAACATTTTGGCTAGAGCGGTTTTAATTTTTTAGGTGACCTATTGTGGTTGTGCGTTTGGGTGTTGTGTTGGGCGCCAAGTGTGCCGCCCAGGGCGCCAAGTGGTGCGTCCGGGCCTTGTCTTGTTGGCTTCGGTTCTAATAGTAACAGATTGGTCCCTAGAGCTAGCTTAGTCATAGAGACGTGATTGAGATGAGAAAATAATGAGTTGATTGATGATGAGGCCATGGGGGCTAAAACTAAGATTAATTAAAGATGTGATATAGGATACATGGACCGTGTTGTTAAGAATTATGATTGTGGATTTGTCATGGAGTCTCATGCATACATAAGGCTGCGGTCTGAGTTTTAAATTATGATGATAAGGCTGCGGTCTGAGTTCTAAATCAAAATGATAAGGCTGCGGTCTGAGTTGATATTATGATGATAAGGCTGCGGTCTGGGAAAATGGTACCACATGCATAACTGTATTGCATACATCCTAATGATAAATATGCGAGTTGGTGATTGTATGAACTATGCTATTGTGTGACTGTATGAGTGTGACGCTATGATGGAACATACTTCTTATTATAGTCTTTATTATGTAGTTGAGACTCACCCTTCTGTTGTTGTTTACCACAGGTAGTCCTGAGTGAAGGCTTACTCCTTTCACTCCCGAGTCGGTCTGCTCTGATACGTGACACCTAGGGGGTTGGCTTAGGGATTCTAATGTTAATCATTTGTTGTTAAATTTTGTATGCATTGATTTAATGATTTTTCGATGAGGCTGTTGTTTGGCACTTTTGAGGTTACGTTATTTTTCCGCTGCGAGACATCTAAATTATGTGTGTGTGGATTCTGTTGGTAAAGTCAAGAGTACCTTAAATTATTTAATGGTGTTGCGTATTGTAAAAGGTATAAGGAAGGCTTATACTGATTTGATCGTTGTTAGATTAAGTTTATGTGTAGCATTCCATTCAAAAAGAAATTTTGAAATTCTGATCTCTATGATAAATAGCTAGGTAGAATGGGGTGTTACATTAGTGGTATCAGAGCAAAAGTTCGGTCCGTCCGACCAAGTGTGTCTGTCTGTCATATTGTGTATGACAATTAGGTGTTTTTGTTTTAAGTTCTAAATTGTCGTTTATGCTGTAGTGCTAGGTTGATATGGCTAGAAGGGATGATGCTGCTTTGGCTGCTGCTCTGCAGGCCATAGCCCAAGCTGTTGGAAATCAACACAATGCTGCTGATATGAATGCCCGTAACTTGGCAACGTTTCAGAGGGAAAACCCGCCCACCTTCAAGGGTCGGTATGATCCCGATGGAGCCTTGTCGTGGTTGAATGAGATAGAGCGGATATTCCGTGTTATGGATTGTACTGCTGCCCAGCAAGTGAAGTTCGGGACGCACATGCTGGCGGAAGAGGCTGACAAGTGGTGGTTAGGGATGCTGCATAGGTTGAACACTGCTGGTGAAGAGGTTACTTGGGAAGTTTTCACAAGGGAATTTAAAAGAAAGTATTACCCTGAAGACGTTCGGGCCAAGAAGGAGGTAGAATTTTTAGAACTGAAACAGGGAAATAAGACAGTGGCTGAGTATGCAGCCAAATTTGAAGAGCTGGCCCAATTTTGTCCTTACTACGCCAATGATGCTGATTCAGAGTTCTCTAAGTGTGTGAAATTTGAAAGTGGCCTGCGACCTGACATTAAGAAGGCAATTGGGTATCATGAGATACGAGATTTTGCTAGACTAGTTGACAAGAGTAGAATTTATGAAGAGGACAGTTCTGCTGCCTACAAGGTTGGGAAAGAGAAAAGGAATACTCAGTTTAGGGGAAAGCCCTATGATACGGCTGGAGGTAAAAATAAGTGGAAGGCAGGTGCTGGTAAAAGATTTTCTGAGAGTAAGAAGCCTGGTGGGGGAGGTGCTCCCGCTGATATAGTGTGTTACACGTGTGGCAAGCCGGGTCACAAAAGTTTCGATTGCTAGACTGAAGTAATGTGTTACCGTTGTGGGAAGAAAGGTCATATGGCGTCTAACTGTGATCGTAAGGAATCAGTGTGTTTCAATTGTGGTGAAGCTGGTCACTTTAGTTCTAAATGCACCAAACCAAAGAAAGAGAAATCCAATGGAAGAGTTTTCGCGCTAGCAGGCTCAGAGGGGCCCAATGAGATTCGAGGTACTTGTTTTATTTATGGTTCCCCTTTAGTTGCTATAGTTGATACTGGTGCTACGCATTCTTTTATTGCTGCTGTTTGTGCTGAAAGGTTAAATCTAGTATTGTCTGATATGAAAAGGGAAATGGTTATCGACACTCCGGCTAAGGGTTCGGTGACTACTTCTCTATTGTGTGCTAAGTGTCCTCTGTCCGTATTCGGCAGAGATTTTCTGGTTGACCTTATATGTTTGCCTTTGGGAGGGTTGGATGTTATTCTTGGTATGGACTGGTTAGTGGATAACCATGTGCACATCAACTGTTTCAGCAAGTCTGTGAGTTTCTTTCCTCCTGAGGAGGAAAAGTCTGTTTTGTTGTCTGGGGATCAGCTGCATAAGGTAATGAAGGATGGTGGTCAACTATTTGCGTTGATGGCGTCTATGTCTGCTGAAAACCAAGCTATGGTTGAAGGGTTGCAGGTGGTGTGTGAGTTCCCTGAGGTATTCCCCGATGAGATTCCTAGTGTGCCACCAGAGAGGGAAGTAGAGTTTGGGATTGACCTTGTGCCTGGTACTAGGCCGGTATCCATGGCACCGTACCGGATGTCAGCTTCTGAGTTATCTGAGTTGAAGAAGCAGTTGGAAGAGTTACTTGAAAAGAAATTTGTGAGACCTAGTGTGTCGCCATGGGGAGCTCCGGTTTTGTTAGTAAAGAAGAAAGATGGGAGTATGCGCCTGTGTGTGGATTATAGACAGTTGAACAAGGTAACTATTAAAAATAAGTACCCTCTCCCGAGAATTGATGATCTGATGGACCAGCTGGTGGGTGCTAAGGTTTTTAGCAAAATTGATTTGAGGTCAGGGTATCATCAGATTAAAGTAAAAGAAGAAGACGTCCAGAAGACAGCATTTCGAACGAGATATGGACATTATGAGTACTCTGTGATGCCGTTTGGTGTCACCAATGCACCAGGGGTGTTTATGGAGTACATGAACCGTATCTTCCATAGTTACTTGGATCGGTTTGTGGTAGTCTTTATAGATGATATTCTGGTATACTCCAAGTCTGAAGAAGAGCATGCAGAGCACTTGAGATTGGTGCTTGAGGTATTGAAAGAGAAGAAGCTTTACGCTAAGTTGTCCAAATGCGAGTTCTGGTTGCATGAGGTAAGCTTTTTGGGTCATATTATTTCTAGTGATGGTATAGCTGTAGACCCAGCCAAGGTTGATGCAGTGTTACAGTGGGAAAGCCCAAAGTCTGCGACTGAGATCAGGAGTTTCTTGGGGTTGGCCGGTTACTACAGGAGGTTCATAGAGGGTTTCTCAAAGCTAGCCCTTCCGTTGACTCAATTGACGTGTAAAGGGAGAGTTTTTGTGTGGGATGCTAAGTGTGAAGAGAGTTTCCAAGAGTTGAAGAAAAGATTAACAACATCTCCGGTGTTAGTGTTGCCCGTGCCGGATCAACCGTTTGTGGTATATTGTGATGCTTCCAGAATGGGCTTAGGGGGTGTATTGATGCAGGATGGGAAGGTAGTCGCTTATGCGTCCAGACAGTTGCGGACTCATGAGAAGAACTATCCTACTCATGATTTGGAATTGGCTGCTATTGTGTTTGCGCTAAAGATTTGGAGGCACTATTTGTATGGCACTAGATTCGAGGTATTCAGCGACCACAAGAGTTTGAAATACTTGTTTGATCAGAAGGAGCTGAATATGAGACAGAGGCGTTGGTTAGAGCTGCTGAAAGACTATGATTTTGGCTTAAACTATCATCCCGGCAAGGCTAATGTCGTGGCTGATGCTTTGAGTCGAAAGACTTTGCATGTGTCAGCAATGATGGTAAAAGAGTTGGAGTTGATTGAGCAATTCCGTGATATGAGTCTGGTTTGTGAAGTGACACCGCGGAGTGTTAAACTGGGTATGCTGAGGATTGGTAATGACTTCTTGGTTAGTATCAGAGACGCCCAGAAATTAGATGTGAAGCTGGTTGACTTGTTAGTTGCGGGTGATCAGAATGTGGATGGGGATTTCAGGTTGGATTCCCAGGGTGTGTTGAGATTTAGAGATAGGATCTGTGTTCCCGATGATATTGAGATGAAGAAGATGATCCTTGAGGAGAGTCATAGGAGCAAGCTGAGTATTCATCCAGGGGCTACAAAGATGTACCATGACTTGAAGAAATTATTCTGGTGGCCTGGTATGAAGAAAGATGTAGCACAGTTTGTGTATGCCTGTTTGACTTGCCAGAAGTCAAAGGTTGAGCACCAGAAGCCTGCGGGGTTGATGCAACCTTTAGATGTTCCGGAATGGAAATGGGATAGCATTTCCATGGATTTTGTGACTGGGTTACCAAGAACCGTTCGGGGGTTTGATTCTATTTGGGTGATCGTGGATAGGTTGACGAAGTCTGCTCACTTCCTTCCTATCAACATCACATATCCGGTATCGAGATTGGCTGAGATATATATTCAGGTGATTGTAAAGTTGCATGGTGTCCCGAAGAGTATTGTATCTGACAGAGATCCGAGGTTTACTTCGGAGTTTTGGGGGAGCTTGCAGGAGGCATTGGGGTCCAGATTGAGGTTGAGTTCGGCCTATCATCCTCAGACTGATGGGCAGACAGAGAGAACCATTCAGTCATTGGAGGACTTATTGAGATCGTGTGTTTTGGAGCAGGGAGGTGCGTGGGATACACACCTTCCATTAATTGAGTTTACTTACAACAACAGCTACCATTCAAGTATAGGGATGGCTCCTTATGAGGCACTGTATGGGCGGAGGTGTAGAACTCCTGTATGTTGGCATGAGTCTGGAGAGAGTGTTGTTCTTGGACCTGAATTAGTGAGAGAGACTACAGAGAAGATAAAAATGATCAGGGAGAAAATGAAAGAGTCTCAAAGTCGGCAAAAGAGTTACCATGATAGAAGAAGAAAAGATTTGGAATTTCAGGCTGGTGAGCATGTTTTCTTGAGAGTCACGCCTATGGCTGGTGTTGGGCGTGCACTTAAAGCAAAGAAGTTGACTCCTAGATTTATTGGACCGTACCTGATCACCGAGAGGGTCGGAAAGGTTGCTTATAGGGTGGCTTTACCGCCTAACCTTTCGAACTTGCACGACGTATTTCACGTGTCGCAACTTCGGAAGTACATTCCTGACCCGTCTCATGTGATCCATATGGATGGTATTGAGGTGCGAGATAATCTCACTGTGGAGACTATGCCAGTGAGGATTGATGATAGAGAAGAGAAGGTGCTGAGAGGGAAAAACATTGCTTTAGTAAAGGTGGTGTGGTTGGGAGCTACTGGCGAGAGCATGACTTGGGAGCTGGAGAGTAGGATGCGGGAGTCCTATCCAGAGCTATTTGACTCAGGTATGAATTTCGAGGACGAAATTTCCTAAGTGGGGGAGAGTTGTAGCACCCTAAAATAATTTAATTAAGTAATTGATTAAATTATTTAAAGTGTTGCACTAATTCTTTTTATTATATTATAATATAGCATTTTATTTTAATTGAAGGGGATGGCGTTGGAAATACCGGAATTACAAGTGACGGCCCAAGAAGCCCAAGCCCGTTGGCTTAGGCGCTCCTTAGGCGCTAGGGGTCTAGGTTGCGCCCCAATTGTGCCAAAAGTGAGCAAGTGAGTCGAAGGAGAGAAGAGGAGAAAGAAAGTCGAAGGAGAGGAGAAGAGAAGGAAGGAGGCGACTTCAAGCTAAGGAGTTAGGGTTTGTGCATCTTGATCCTAGGTAAGGGTTCCTAGTCTTTTATGATTCGATTTCCTTCTCTATCAAGTGCTTAGGTTTTCGTTTTTCCCTAATCCTTCCTAATTTTGTTCAATTCGCGAATGGTCCTAGAGAAAGAGAGAGAGGGCGTGTTCGTGAATAAGGGAAGAAGAAGGAGAAGAAATTCTTGTTGCGGTGGTTCGTCGGTGCTTCGGTGGAAAGAGCTCTAGTTCGTCATAATCAAGGTTAGGGGAGTCTCACTCTATAATAGAGAGTATAATGGGTTGTATGTAAACCATAGGATCCCACTTGACATTACCTTGTTAATTGTTAGATTTGTTTAGGTTAGTCGAAATTGATAATTAGTGTGATTGATTCGATTTCCTATGCTAAGGTTAGATTACATGTGTTGATTTTATGCCTTGTTGTGTCCTTAATGCATAAATGTGAGAATGAATGTTGTTGGTATGAGCATAATATATTTGGTGATTTGTTGTTGTGAATTGTTTTGGAAATTTGATGTTTGGTGGATGTTGGGTCGCATGGGGCGCCAAGTGCCTAGGGAAAATGGCGCTCTGTGTACTGTAGCAGTGGGTTGGTGTTGCGTTGCGTGTGTTGTTTGCTGCCTGGGCGTGCGTGTGTTGCTGTCTGGGCGCCTGTGTTGCCCAGAATGGCGCCTGGGGCGCCTGTGTCCCATGGGGTGTGCGCCTAGGGGGTGTTTCATGTGAAGCTCAATTTCTAAACAGTTTTTACCGAGCCAAACTTTGTATTCACCTGACCAAATTGTATTTAAAACACTTTGGCTAAAGAATTTCCAGATTTGCACTTGTGGTTTTGAAATGGTCCTATTGGGCGTCGTTTTGGCTTGTCTAAGGGGTGTCTTGTGTGCAATTCAATTTCTAAACAGTTTTTACCGAGCCAAACTTTGTATTCACCTGACCAAATTGTATTTAAAACACTTTGGCTAAGGAATTTCCAGATTTGCACTTGTGGTTTTGAAATGGTCCTATTGGGCATCGTTTTGGCTTGTCTAAGGGGTGTCTTGTGTGCAATTCAATTTCTAAACAGTTTTTACCGAGCCAAACTTTGTATTCACCTGACCAAATTGTATTTAAAACACTTTGGCTAAGGAATTTCCAGATTTGCACTTGTGGTTTTGAAATGGTCCTATTGGGCATCGTTTTGGCTTGTCTAAGGGGTGTCTTGTGTGCAATTCAATTTCTAAACAGTTTTTACCGAGCCAAATTTTGTATTCACCTGACCAAATTGTATTTTAAGCACTTTGGCTAAAGAATTTCCAGATTTTCACTTGTTGTTTTGAAATGGTCCTATTGGGTGTTGTTTTTGACTATGTTGTGGTGTCTAGGGGTGAGCTGTGAGTTCTGAACATATTTTTCCTAGCCAAATTCTGTATTCACGTGACCAAATCCCATTTTGAACATTTTGGCTAGAGCGGTTTTAATTTTTTAGGTGACCTATTGTGGTTGTGCGTTTGGGTGTTGTGTTGGGCGCCAAGTGTGCCGCCCAGGGCGCCAAGTGGTGCGTCCGGGCCTTGTCTTGTTGGCTTCGGTTCTAATAGTAACAGATTGGTCCCTAGAGCTAGCTTAGTCATAGAGACGTGATTGAGATGAGAAAATAATGAGTTGATTGATGATGAGGCCATGGGGGCTAAAACTAAGATTAATTAAAGATGTGATATAGGATACATGGACCGTGTTGTTAAGAATTATGATTGTGGATTTGTCATGGAGTCTCATGCATACATAAGGCTGCGGTCTGAGTTTTAAATTATGATGATAAGGCTGCGGTCTGAGTTCTAAATCAAAATGATAAGACTGCGGTCTGAGTTGATATTATGATGATAAGGCTGCGGTCTGGGAAAATGGTACCACATGCATAACTGTATTGCATACATCCTAATGATAAATATGCGAGTTGGTGATTGTATGAACTATGCTATTGTGTGACTGTATGAGTGTGACGCTATGATGGAACATACTTCTTATTATAGTCTTTATTATGTAGTTGAGACTCACCCTTCTGTTGTTGTTTACCACAGGTAGTCCTGAGTGAAGGCTTACTCCTTTCACTCCCGAGTCGGTCTGCTCTGATACGTGACACCTAGGGGGTTGGCTTAGGGATTCTAATGTTAATCATTTGTTCTTAAATTTTGTATGCATTGATTTAATGATTTTTCGATGAGGCTGTTGTTTGGCACTTTTGAGGTTACGTTATTTTTCCGCTGCGAGACATCTAAATTCTGTGTGTGTGGATTCTGTTGGTAAAGTCAAGAGTACCTTAAATTATTTAATGGTGTTGCGTATTGTAAAAGGTATAAGGAAGGCTTATACTGATTTGATCGTTGTTAGATTAAGTTTATGTGTAGCATTCCATTCAAAAAGAAATTTTGAAATTCTGATCTCTATGATAAATAGCTAGGTAGAATGGGGTGTTACAACACCGATCTAAGGAAGAACTTTGGTCTTCATTCGAACTCACCTGCACGTTACCCACATTTGGGCTAACATTCAAACAGAAGGGGTGAGATATCACACCATATAATTGGATACATGAAAAACAGTATATATGTCAGGTTACAGCAGCAATTCATCATTTAAATATCAGTCAACGTCATTACAGCATGATTTCATCATTTAACATCAATCGTCATCATTTCAGCATCAATCATCGTTTAACGTCAATCATCGTCATTTCAATCACATAAATGTGTACGTAAATGCGGAATGCGACTCAACTCAGGGCCACAGCCCTATAATGTATGTGGTACCATAATCCAAACCCGTAAATAGGGGTATCAACATCGAAACGTCGTCATCGTGTTTGAGCATAGCTCCGTCGTAAAAATATGCTATGCATGAGACACCATGTAAATGCACAACAATGACAACAATTACACGGCAAGCAACAACATCGGAAACAACAGTGCCCATAGGCCTATAACACATCACCTGCCAAGAAACAGAGGCAACTTCGTCGTCGTGTAACAATCGTCGTCAACAATTACAACTTAGAAATTTTCAACACTTTTAGCAACATCACAGTATTTTGGCAACATCACTTTATTTTGGCAACATCACTTTATTTTGGCAACGTCAGAAAAATCATACATTCGACATCATTTCAAACATTAATCATGGACTTCGCAGGTGGGCAGCCACATTTGGCCCCCTTGGCGCCCACAGCGCCCAACAACACACTTGGCAGCCAAAACTGGCGCCCATGGCGCCCAGCAGCACAACGGGTAGCCAAACTGGCGCCCAGCAACGCAACACAGCATAAGGCAGCCAGATTCTGGCGCCCATGGCGCCCCTGCGCCAGACACAGCAACAGGCAGTCGGATTTAGGCGCCCATGGCGCCCCTGCGCCAGACACATGTGCGCAACACAGCAACCGTGCGGCCAATCTTGGCGCCCAGTGCGCCAGGAACAGCAACAACAGCAACTTTGGGTAGCCACACTTGGCGCCCTTGGCGCCCATGCGCCTGAGACAACACAGCAACATCAACCGGGCAGCCACAACCTTGGCGCCCATGGCGCCCATGCGCCAGGAAACATAGGAAACAGCAGTTGGGCAGCCACCCTCTTGGCGCCCTTGGCGCCCATGCGCCAAAACATCAAAGGAAACGCAGTTGGGCAGCCACCATCTTGGCGCCCATGGCGCCCATTCGCCAGCACAACATAGACAACATCAACCTAGCAGCCACCACGTTGGCGCCCTTGGCGCCCATGCGCCACAACAACATAGGAACATCGCAATTGGGCAGCCAATACTTGGCGCCCTTGGCGCCCCTGCGCCAGGACAACATAGGAACAGCAAGACAACATCACAGGATATGGCGCCCTTGGCGCCCAGGCAACATCACAGACACAGGTTTCGCGCCTAGGAGGCGCCCAGCAACAGCACAGAATGGCGCCCAGGCAGCAACACGCACAGGACATGGCGCCCTGGGAGGCGCCCAGCAACAGCAACAACAATATTGGCGCCCATGGCGCCCTATAGGCAGAATTTTGTGTTCAATTCATCATCAAGTATATTAAATCACTCACAATCAAATTCAATCATTATCAATCATGTTCAAACATCACAATTCACCTTCATTCATCATCAATCGAACATAATTCCTACAACTAAGGTTTTCTAACATAGAGCCCTTCATACACCCAATTATAGAGATAGAATCCCACCCTTACCTTAGCCTTTGAAGAACTCGAAATTTTTGGCTTGCCCTAGCTCTCCTCTTCTCTTCGCGGCGCCCTCTCTTCTCCTCTCTTTCTATTTCTAATTTTTCTTTTCTTTCTCAAATGCGCAAAACCCTAGTTAATCCCTTTTTATACTTAGTGAATTTTCATGGGCTTTTTCTTTTGGATATGCGACTTAAACATGGGCCTTGTGCATGACACTCTAAATTCACTACTACTAACCCTAACCATAGGTCCATTTATTCTATTATTATTTATTTTATTATTTCTACCAACTAAATTCCAAAACAAGTTAGTTAAATAGTTAATTAAATTTTTGGGGTGTTACAAGTCCTCCCTCAGGTTGATGCCAAACAGGATGCTCTTAAGAAAATTGACTTCCAGTCCAGATACCAACTCAAAACCCCGGAATATAGCTTTAAGACTCCAATGGTTGTTCCAGGATCCCTTTCCCACTAAAATTGTGTCGTCCGCAAATTGTAAAAGAGAGTAATAATGGTCTGGAGACATCTTATAACCTTCAAACAACCCCAAACTAAGGGCCTTCTTCACCATGCCTGCAAGTCCTTCCGCCACAAGTAAATACAAAAACGATGACACTAGGTCCCCCTGTCTCAATCCCTTATGCACTTTAAAATCTGATGTTGGACTACCATTTACAAGAACTGCCATTAAATTCTCACAGACACACGACCGCATCCACTAGATCCAGCGCGCATCAAATCCCATCCTCTCCATCATGTAAAACAGAAAACTCCACGAGACTGAGTCGTATGCCTTCTCAAAATGAAGCTTAAAAAGTAAGCATTCATCTCTTCTTCTCTTGGCAAGCTCTACCACTTCGTTGACTACTAGGACCTCATCTGCTATTTGTCTTCCAGGAATAAAAGGAGATGTACAACGTGAAATAATCTTACCTGTAACCTTCTTCAATCTAGCTGCTAGAACCTTGGATAAAATCTTATATAAACAACCAATCAAACAGATAGGTCTATACTCCCCCAACCCCTGTGGATTAGCAGTCTTCGGGATCAAAGTAAGAAAAGAGGCAATTATACCTTTGGGAAGCACTGGACAAACCTGAAATTCCATTACAAGAAAATCGACGATTTCCGACGGCAATTTTCGTCGCAAATGCAGCACTTTTCGTTGGAAATTGACGTTTCCGACGAACTTTCCGACGGACAAAAAGTCGTCGCAAAATCGCTCATCGCAAATTTTTTTCCGACGAAATTTTTGGTCGCAAATGTCTCCGTCGCAAAGTGATAGGCCGCAAGTGCACGGTCTTGTCGCGTAATAAAAGAGTTATCGATCCACAGGGAGAGCCTAGGTGATTACCAATTTAATTTTCCAAAGTTGATTAACTGAAAAGAAAGTCTTTTTAGAAAGAAAGAATGTTTTTGTTGACGTTTTAAAGATAAAAAGAGACTTGGAGTATTAGTTTCATCGAAATGATAAGGTTTCCGTTATTAATCCTTTCGACTATTTTCCAGTTTAAAGAACGATATATTTCTTAAGACAAGGCGACGGTTGTAGCAAGAGTTTCCTTTCGGAATACAAACGCGTGTTCTAAACTAATTATCAAGCCTATTTTCATGGTTGATTATTATTAGAACCCATTAAGCAAAGACCTTTTTGTGTCTCAATAAAACCAAAACTATTTTCATGTGTTGATTTTATTGTCTAATTTCATAGATCCAACAACCACACTTCCCCTTTCGGTACATCGTGTGGTGTTTTGAAATAATAATGAAAAGTGATGAAATTAGATTTAAAAATACAAAGCGATTAAGGTGGAGAATAGTCTCGGGAATTAATTAGTAGGAAGTCATCATTTGATGGTTGCCAAAAACCCCAAGGCTAAGAAAGTCTACTCACTCATGATCATTGTAGACAAAAGAGGAGAAGAGGAAGATTTTGTAAATTGCAAGAATTGTAAAGAAAGCGATAAGTGCGAAATGCGTAAATGAGTTAGGAATTAGATGTTCGAATGGTAAGAAAATAAATGTTAGGAATTGAGAAAATTGCAAAATTATAAATAGCGGGATTGTAAATGACAAGAAAGTAAATTGCTTAAAAAGTAAATTGCAAGGAATTTAAATGACTTGGAAAATAGAAGAGCAAGAAAGTAAAAGGGCAAGAAAATAAATGGGCAAGAAAAGTAAAGAGCAAGAATTAAAAGAGCAAGAAAATAAATGGGCAAGAAAAGTAAAGAGCAAGAATTAAAAGAGCAAGAAAATAAATGGGCAAGAAAAGTAAAGAGCAAGAATTAAAAGGGCAAGAAAATAAATGGGCAAGAAAATAAAGAGCAAGAATTAAAAGGGCAAGAATTAAAAGGGCAAGAAAGTAAAAGAGCAAGAAAATAAATGGGCAAGAAAAGTAAAGAGCAAAAAAATAAATGGGCAAGAAAATAAAGAGCAAGAATCATAAAGAACATGAAGAGTAAATTGAAGTCATGAATCTTAGAGAGTTTATTGAGAGTGATTTTTCTCACAAAATTCAAGTGTGCTTACAAGTGAGGATCAAGGTCCTATTTATAGGAAAATATGAGGGAAGGGGCAAAATGGTCATTTCAAGTTTTGGCAAAGATAGCCATCAACAAGTGGACAAAGCAAGTTGGCAAGGATAGCCATCAACAAGTGGACAAAGCACTTTGAGTGGAGGGGCAAAATGGTCAAAAAGAAGTGAAAAATCAAGTTGGCAAAGATGGCCACAAACAAGTGGCCGCAGCCAAAATTGACTGCTTTTTGGCGCCCTTGGCGCCCTGTCCTGCGCCAGTCCTGCGCCAGTTTGCGTTGTGTTGTCGAATCTGGGAGACAGATGCTGTTGAATTCTGGGAGACAGATGCAGTCGAATTCTGGGAGACAGGTGCTGTCGAATTCTGGGAGACAGATGCCGTCGAATTCTAACTTGCTGAGACAGAAGCAATCGAAATTGCTTCAAAATAAAACCTGGAGATAAAAAGTAAACATTTGTAGTAAAATAGCTCGAAAATATAATTAAAATACCAAATAAACCTAATAAAAATAACTATTAAAAAGACTCTAAAAATAGACTTATCAAACTCCCCTATGCTTAAACCTTTGCTTGTCCTCAAGCAAAAACAGTGTAAATCTTTAGGCCAATTCTGAAGGAAAATTATTTTCACATTGAAACCTTAAGTGAACTGCGGGGCAATTCTAACACTTTGGTTTGAGAAATACTATCCTTGCTTCTTGTGGAATTGGGAGACAATTTTTAAAGTATCAATACTCTAGAGAGGATATCAATGTAATTATAGAACCGGTTCCCCAGCATTCTTAAGCTTGGGTCCTCCATTTACTAAGACCGGGTCTCAAAGGAGGGTCTTTATACGTTGGGTATTCAAGCATTTTTCTTTTCTTTTTGATTTTATATGCTAACCATTCATTTTGACATTTAAAATGCACCAATTTTTGCTTTTTTGAATTGGTTTTGCATTTTTTTTTGATACCCCAACTCAGACGTTTTTCTCCAGTAATCGCGCATCCAGTGAATGTCACCAAGAGAACCAGGTTACTAGTTTCTCTTCAGTCCTTCTAATTGTATTAACAACTGAAAACGGTCTCAATAGTGTGTGTGTGTGTGTGTGTGTGTGTGTGTGTGTGTGTGTGTGTGTGTGTGTGTGTGTGTGTGTGTGTGTGTGTGTGAAAAACCCTAGAAGTAGAAATCGAACCATGATACAATTTTGTTGTTCCCAACCAGTCCACCTAGATACAATTTTGCTAATGAAAAATTGAAAAATTATTTTTGTCCAGAAAAGGCTTATCTAAAACATGCTTAGGGTTCACAAAGTTTCATCATGGGGGGAGCAGATACAATTCAAAGTACAAAAAGATAAAAAGTCAGCAAAGCAATAAAGACATACCCAATAAAAGCAATAAAATACCCCCCATGCTTGGACTAGGCATTGTCCTCAATGATTTTTCAAATAAAACAACACAAAAGGGGTTAGGATAGCTCACCGGATCACAGCTGCCCGGGCGGGGGACCCTGGTTGATGCTGAAATGATGCATTTAGGGTTTGGAGCATATCCGTCGCGTGCTCCAATTTTTCTAACCGTGGGCCTTTTTTTTTTGATGAATCGAAAAAATACATTAAGCCGTGTGTTGCCTCCCACGCAGCGCTCTTTTAACGTCACTAGCTTGACGATCAAAATTTCAATTGGGATCATGCAGAACTAAAGTAGTTCCTTTCTCAGTTGGGTCACCAATTAAATAATTTTTCAACCTTTGACCATTGACTTTAAACGATCCGGTTTTCTCGCTCCAGATCTCTACAGATCCGAAGGGGTAAACCTTACGGATTTCAAAAGGACCGGACCATCTTGATTTTAATTTTCCTGGGAAAATTTTTAGTCTGGAATTAAACAATAACACCAGGTCACCCTCCTTGAATTCTCTGCGAATGATACGCTTATCATGCCTATTTTTTGTTCTTTCCTTGTAAAGTTTGGCATTCTCATAAGCATCCATTCTCAGTTCTTCCAATTCATTTAGTTGGAGTTTTCTTTTTTCTCCGGCTAATTCCATGTTCAGGTTAAGGCGTTTAATTGCCCAGTAAGCTTTGTGCTCTAGTTCAACCGGAAGGTGGCAAGACTTCCCATAAATTAATTTGAAAGGACTCATTCCTATGGGAGTTTTGTACGCAGTCCGATAAGCCCAGAGAGCATCATCAAGCTTTACCGACCAGTCTTTTCTTGAGGTCGAAACAGTTTTTTCTAAAATACTTTTAATTTCTCTGTTTGATACCTCAACCTGACCACTAGTTTGAGGGTGATAAGGCGTTGCAATTTTGTGCCTTACTCCAAACTTTTGCAGTAACATTTCAAAATGTTTTGAGATGAAATGGGATCCTCCGTCGCTTATGACAACACGAGGGACCCCGAATCTTGGAAAAATTATTTTTTTGAAAAGTTTTATGACTACCTTTGCATCGTTTGTAGGAGAAGCAATGGCTTTGATCGATTTTGACACATAGTCAATAGCTACCAGAATATATTGGTTTCCAAAAGAAGATGGAAATGGTCCCATGAAATCGACACCACAGACGTCAAAAATTTCAACCTCTAAGATATTATTTAAGGGCATTTCATTTCTTTTTGAAATATTTCCGGTGCGTTGACACTGGTCGCGTTTAGAAACGAATTGATGCGTGTCTTTAAAAAGGGACAGCCAATAAAAACCAGATTGTAGAATTTTTGTAGCAGTTTTTGTAGAACTGGCATGGCCTCCATAGGAAGAGGAATGACAATGGTATAGAATGTTACTTACCTCTTCTTCCGGAATACATCTTCTGAACACCCCGTCTGCTCCCCTTTTAAAAAGCAGTGGCTCGTCCCAGTAATACTGTTTAAGATCGTGGAAGAATTTCTTCTTCTGCTGATAATTTAAATCTGGGGGGAGTACTCCTGCAGCAAGGTAGTTTACAAATCTGCATACCATGGTGCTTCAGTTTTGACCAATGAGAAGAGTTGATCATCCAAAAATGTATCATTAAGTGGTAACTCTTCTTCTTTTGTTCCTTGTAGGCGGGACAAATGATCAGCCACGACATTTTCAACGCCTTTTTTATCCTTTATTTCAAGATCAAATTCTTGTAGGAGTAAAACCCATCGGATCAATCTCGGCTTGGCATCTTTTTTGTTTAACAAATATTTTATGGCCGAGTGATCAGTATAAATGATGATTTTTGAACCTACCAAATATGTTCGAAACTTATCAACGGCAAAAACTACCGCCAATAATTCTTTTTCAGTTGTGGCATAATTCATTTGTGCTTCGTCTAAGGTCCTGCTTGCATAGTATATGGCATGCAATTTTTTTTCCTTTCTTTGCCCCAGGACTGCCCCAACTGCATAGTCGCTTGCATCGCACATAATCTCGAACGGAAGATTCCAGTCCGGTGGCTGTATGATTAGGGCAGTAACCAAAGCCTTTTTCAACCTGTCAAAAGCTTCAAGACAAAGATCATTAAAAATAAATGCTGCATCCTTAAGGAGCAGACTTGTCATAGGTTTTGAAATTTTTGAGAAGTCTTTTATGAACCAGCGGTAGAAACCCGCATGGCCTAAAAAGCTTCTCACCTCTTTTACTGAGGTGGGAGGTAGCATTTTTTCAATCACCTCAATTTTTGCACGATCTACCTCAATACCTCTATTAGAAATTAAGTGTCCTAGGACAATTTCTTCATTAACCATGAAATGACACTTTTCCCAGTTTAGAACTAGGTTCACCTTCTCACACCTCTCTAAGACCTTTTCCAGATTGGCTAAACAGTTTTCAAAATTTGAGCCATGGACGGAAAAATCATCCATAAACACTTCCATTATGTTTTCAACAAAGTCTGAGAATATGGACATCATACACCTTTGAAAGGTAGCAGGAGCATTACATAGACCAAAGGGCATCCTTCTATAGGCATAAGTGCCAAAAGGACATGTGAAAGTTGTTTTTTCTTGGTCGCTAGGGTGGATGGGAATTTGGAAAAATCCCGAATAACCATCCAAATAGCAGAAATGTGAGTGTCGTGCTAACCTTTCTAGCATTTGATCAATGAACGGGAGAGGGAAGTGATCTTTCCGGATAGCTTTGTTAAGCTTTCTGTAATCAATACAGATTCTCCATCCCGTAATTGTCCTTGTGAAATGCATTCATCCTTTTCATTTTTAATAACTGTTAAGCCTCCCTTTTTAGGTACTACTTGAACAGGACTAACCCACTTACTATCGGAAATAGGATATATTATCCCAGCATCAAGGAGTTTTAAAACTTCCTTTTTAACAATCTCTTTCATGTTTGGGTTTAATCTTCTTTGATGCTCGATAGAAGGTTTATAGTCCTCTTCCAGTAGTATTCTGTGTATGCAGATTGATGGATTTATTCCTTTAATGTCCTCAATAGTATACCCTATGGCTTTAGGATACTTTTTAAGAACATTAAGCAATTTTTCAGTCTCATTTTGTTTTAGATCTGCATTTACAATTATTGGAAAAGTAGAATTAAGGCCAAGAAACTCATACCTGAGAGATGCTGGTAAGGGCTTCGGTTCTCTTTTTGGTGCTTCTTTTGGGAGAGATTGAGGTTTTCCCTCACCCAAAGTTTCAGTACCCAATTTTTGTGATGGTGGATTCTCATCTAAAAGTTTTATGTAGAATTGGGTTTCCTCTGCTGCATTTGTATCTGTGTTGCCTAAAAGGCAATCTTCCAGACTATCTTGTGAAGATGATGCTAAAGAGCAGTCTCGCACGCAATAGTCTACAATATCAATCCTGCAGCATGAGTCCTTTACAGACAGACTCCTCATGAAGTTTGAAACTTCAAACTCAACCTTTTCATCCCCCACGTTAAAAACCAACGTACCATTTTTAACGTCAATTATTTCCCCTGCAGTAGCTAAAAAAGGCCTCCCTAAAAGAATAGGAATTTGGGAGTCTTCTTCAATTTTCATTACAACAAAATCCACCGGTATAAAAGTTGCCCTACCTTGATAGGGACATCCTCTAAGATTCCAGTGGGGTATTTGACGGAACAATCTGCTAACTGAATTATCATTTTTGTGCGTTTAAGTTCACCTCTCCCTAGTCTTTTGCAAAGAGAAAGAGGCATCAAACTTACACTGGCTCCTAGATCACACATTGCTCTGTTTATAGTTTCACTTCCAATTACACAAGGTATGGAAAAACTACCTGGATCTTTGAGCTTTTGTGGCAGCTTGTTCTGGATAATTGCACTACATTCTTCTGTTAATGCAATCGTCTCATAGTCGTCTATTTTTCTTTTCTTGGATAAAATTTCTTTTAAAAATTTAGAATAAGACGGCATTTGAGACAATGCATCAGTGAAAGGAACGTTGATGTAAAGTTTTTTAAGCAAGTCGACGAACCTTTTGAATTGCTCGTCAAGTTTGTTTTTTGCAAATCTTTGGGGAAAAGGAATGGGTGGTTTGTATGGTGGTGGGGGGATGTGTGGTTCTTCTCTTTCTTTTTCTGGTTCTTTCTCTTTTTCTTTCTCCTCTTGCTCACATGGTAAATTATGTTTTTCACTCACAATTTTTTCTTGGTTTGCTCTTGGTTCCTCTAATTGTTTTCCGCTTCTAAGGGTGACGGAATTTATTTGGCCATTTGGATTTTGTTCTGGTTGCCCAGGAAATACCCCCGAAGACTTAGAGGATGAAGCCACCTGTGTTGCCACTTGAGTTATTTGATTTTCAAGCATTTTATTATGAGTGGCAATAGAGTCGACTTTTGATACTAATTTGATAAGTGTGTCATTCAAATAACCAGTTTGATTTTTGAATTCTTCATTTTGTTTTGTTTGAGATGACACAAATTTTTCCATCAAAAATTCCAAGTTCGACTTTTGCGGGTTGTTTTGTGGGTTGTTAAAAACCCTTTGATTTTGAAAACCAGGAGGTGGTCTAGGTGCTGGATTGGGTGGAGAATTTTTATAAGAAAAATTTGGATGATTTCTCCACCCAGGATTATAAGTATTTGAAAACGGATCTTCTTTTTGAGCATAGTTAACATGCTCATTTCCAGTACTAGATGTCTCAAACCGGCTTTCAGCTCCAATATGGCCAACAACCCCACATAATTCACATGGTGGAGTAGTAGGAGAAAAAGTTTGTGAGACGGCACTTACATTTATTTTTTCAAATTTTTGAAAAAGTGCGTCCACTTTTGAGGCAAGATGATCAACAGCAGATATTTCATACTTACCTGGCTCTTTTGATGATGCTGGTTTATCTGTTATGGCTCTCTCACTTGCCCATTGACAATGGTTTTGAGCCATATCTTCAATGAATGCATAAGCTTCAGTAAAAAATTTGTTCATCAAAGCTCCACCTGCAGCTGCATCAACAGTCATTCTTGTTGCATATTGTAATCCATTATAAAAAGTGTGAACAACGAGCCATTTCTCTAGTCCATGATGGGGGCATAGCCTTAACATTTCTCTGAAACGTTCCCAAGCATCATAAAGAGACTCCCCGTCGTTTTGAGAAAATCGAGTAATTTGACTTCTCATTTGAGCTGTTTTACTTGGGGGAAAGAACCTAGTAAGAAAAGCTTGTTTTAATTGGCCCCGGCTGGTAATGGATTCCGAAGGCAAAGAATGTAGCCATGCTCTTGCTCTATCCCTTAATGAAAAAGGGAAGAGCTTTAGTCTTATGGCATCTTGAGGTACCCTGTTTAATTTGAGAGTCCCACAGTATTCCAGAAAAATTGAAATATGAAGATTTGGGTCCTCTGTGGGAGAACCAGAAAATTGGTTTTGTTGAACCATTGAAAGCAGAGATGATTTGAGTTCAAAATTATTTGCTTCCACATTTGGATGTACAATGACAGCCGATGGTTCTGCTGAAGACGTTGCGTACTCTTTGAGAGCACGATTTTCATTAGCCGCCATTTGGTTATCGGGAATTTCTCTCCTCCTTCTATGTAAGAACCTTTCGATTTCGGGAATTTGTTGAACAGTTTCTCCGAAACTTCTGGTTCTTCGCATTCGAGGGACAAGAGAAGAAAAAGTAAAAATAAAGAAAATAAAACTTCAGTCTAACCGGTTTCGAAAAATTTAATTAATATCACTGCTTCCCCGGCAACGGCGCCAAAGACTTGATAAGCCGCAAGTGCACGGTCTTGTTGCGTAATAAAAGAGTTATCGATCCACAGGGAGAGTAGGCGATTACCAATTTAATTTTCCAAAGTTGATTAACTGAAAAGAAAGTCTTTTTAGAAAGAAGGAATGTTTTTGTTGATGTTTTAAAGATAAAAAGAGACTTGCGGTATTAGTTTCATCGAAATGATAAGGTTTCCGTTATTAATCCTTTCGACTATTTTTCAGTTTAAAGAACGATATATTTCTTAAGACAAGGCGACGGTTGTAGCAAGAGTTTCCTTTCGGAATACAAACGCGTGTTCTAAACTAATTATCAAGCCTATTTTCATGGTTGATTATTATTAGAACCCATTAAGCAAAGACCTTTTTGTGTCTCAATAAAACCAAAACTATTTTCATGTGTTGATTTTATTGTCTAATTTCATAGATCCAACAACCACACTTCCCCCTTTCGGTACATCGTGTGGTGTTTTGAAATAATAATGAAAAGTGATGAAATTAGATTTAAAAATACAAAGCGATTAAGGTGGAGAATAGTCTCGGGAATTAATTAGTAGGAAGCCATCATTTGATGGTTGCCAAAAACCCCAAGGCTAAGAAAGTCTACTCACTCATGATCATTGTAGACAAAAGAGGAGAAGAGGAAGATTTTGTAAATTGCAAGAATTGTAAAGAAAGCGATAAGTGCGAAATACTCACTCAACAAGTGGACAAAGCAAGTTGGCAAGGATAGCCATCAACAAGTGGACAACGCACTTTGAGTGGAGGGGCAAAATGGTCAAAAAGAAGTGAAAAATCATGTTGGCAAAGATGGCCACAAACAAGTGGCTGCAGCCAAAATTGACTGCTTTTTGGCGCCTTTGGCGCCCTTGGCGCCCTGTCCTGCGCTAGTTTGCGTTGTGTTGTCGAATCTGGGAGACAGATGCAGTCGAATTCTGGGAGACAGATGCAATCGAATTCTGGGAGACAGATGCAGTCGAATTCTGGAAGACAGATGCTGTCGAATTCTGGGAGACAGATGCAGTCGAATTCTAACCTCCTGAGACAGAAGCAGTCGAAATTGCTTCAAAATAAAACCTGAAGATAAAAAGTAAACATTTGTAGTAAAATAGCTCAAAAATATAATTAAAATACCTAATAAACCTAATAAAAATAACTATTAAAAAGACTCTAAAAATAGACTTATCACAAAGTCGTCGGAAATCCGTCGGAAATTTTAAAAAAAAAATTATACATACTGATCAGTACTAATACATACTATTTAATAATCCTTAAACCTTTCCCAGTTTCCCTTGATTGAAAATGGTTTACTCTTAACTGTTTCAGTTAGAATCTAACTGAATTGTTTCTATTTTATTGAATTTTCTGAATGAATACATAGAGACAATTTATACAGCATCGCTACTGAGCTTACAACAGGAGGCAGAGTCACTGCAGAGAACTATACTGCAGTGACTATTTTACAGTGCTTGTAATTACAGAATAGTAAACCTATTTTACAGAATAGTAAATCTATTTTACATATTTTACATACTCTAACACGCAGGGCTAGAATCGCCGCAAATACAGTTCCTCCAAGTGTGCAGATGACCTACAATTCATAGACCAAAAATACACATTACATTGCATTATACTCCATAACAAACCATGTTTAAACCCGTGTCCCATGACTGCTTCCCACTCCCTTTCTAAAATATTCATCAGAAACAGCCCAATAGGAAAATGGCAATATCAGTATATTGGAATAACCAGTGCAAAATAACCAGTAAAGATCATACAAAAACAGACAGTTCCCAATTAACAAATATGGTAAAAGAGGGCTGCTGCAAAGTACAAGCACACACTGGCATAATTCAATAAATATGAGGCATTCATAAGAGGTTCAAAATGTCGAATCAACAACCTGTAGATTTAATTCTATATTGCAAAATTTAAATCAACATAGATCTACATCACTAATTCAGTATAATGTCATAAACTACTTGAAGTTTAGGTATGAGAGAATTTGAAAAGAATGAACTGAAGAATGTTTTCTGATATGATAGGAATGAATTGAAGAATGTTTACTGACATGATAGAAATGATTTTGTTACTCGTGAAGTGTGTACATCAGGTATTTATAGAAACCCTACAGATCAAACCTGTAATAGAATGGTATACAACCATCTCAATGGATAAATACAGAATACCCAATACAGAAAGCTATACTAAACACATGCATTATCAAGTACAGGGGTTTATTATAGTACTTTTTCCCTTTCTGGTCATTGGTTGTAGTTAATTGGAGTAAAAGGAAAAAGCATAGCATCGTATCAGAATTCCATGCTAGTCTACTACAGCAGTAACAGTTGCAAAAAATTTCAGAACAAAATTGATAAGCACAAAATGCAAGAAACACAAACAATCTGAAACAAATAAATAGCTGTGACAAAAAAAATGGAGGAGAAATCATCTTAGCCATACCTGATATTGCCAAAGAGCAGTCATTACTGTTTTGCTCACAATCAATTAAAAGCATCCTAGCCAGTCTGCCAGAAAGTAACCAAGACCCATTGGTGATGTCATAAGATAACGGACAATGGGATTAAAATGACCCTTTTCTTTTTAACTGAGCACACAATTCAGAATGAATTTCGTGAAGATAGTATGTTTCCTATTTGTATATGAATGCTATTTTGAACTAGGGCGTTACCTTTACAAGCCATTACTGCCTACACTGAACACAGCTGTCTGCAAAGTGATGTCAAATAGATTCACATTTAGAGCGACTATTGTGACAATAGATGGAGAACTGGATAGGAAAGGGAAAACATTTAGTAAGCCTTTTCTTAACAACAAAATTAATTTCAAAACAAATGTAGGCCACTTGAAGAGCCTATAATGAGAAAGCCTAAACAATCTCATCCAAATTATAAGTTTTTACTCTTGAGACTCGACATACAAATGCAGATACTGTTCCACTTTTATGAAAGAATAAGTTCAATTACCAAATCAACATGATCCCCAAAATCTTAACACCCATTGACATAAGTGCAGCACCATAGGAACTCAGAGGCAAGTTTTTGACAAGATTGCAATTTATCTCAACCACCCTGTAAGACAAGTAAAATAAATCATTTTAAAAAGACTGAGACATCAAATAAGTGAAAAAAAATGAATAAATTACCAAATTAATCAAGGACAATACATATGCAAAAGAACGACCATTCAAATGGAATAATTTACCAGACATTCTTTTCAACCTGCTCATTCATCAAGCCAGTAGCATGAAATTGCGGAGATTTGCCAATGTCCATCATTGCAAAACAAACAGGCTGCACATAGGAAGTGAAACTGTGAGGAATAAAAGGAGCAAAGTTATGATACAGAAAACCGCATAGAAGGCATAACTCATTCAATAACTCTATTGTTGGGGAAGTAAAAAGATTAAAGAACACATAACTAAAGATAACCCCATAGAAGGCATATTACAACACATTGCATCTCAATTTTTGTTGGCCTCACCTCAAAAATCAGCTCTAAGGCTATTAATCCCGTTTTCATCCATCTCTGCAAAAATCATGAGAAAGATGAGCACCCTAACACCACCCAAATGGTTTTCCCGTTCTTCCTCCATCAAAATGAACCTGTAATCAAAAGCAAAACTTTATTAGATGAAGCAGAAATGAAATCCTTAAATATAAACTCGTAAAAACGAAATCCTAAACCCTAACATCAAACAAACATAAAACAAATCATAAACAAATCTTAAATCCTAAACAAAATCGCACACCCCAAAGATCAAACAAACACCCATTGTTAGGGTTGATTAAACGAATTACGAATTTAACCTAGACATAAACAATGAGAGAAATTGATTTCTCACCACTTGTATTCCAGTTTGCTTCTGTTCCTTCCTCGTTTTCAGTCAGCAAAATTGGGGCTGGATTTTGCCCTAGGATTTCAATAGAAAGGGGAAAACAGGGTTAGGGTTTTGAACACGGATGAAAAAAACTACTAATAACCTATGTAGGGAAGCAAGAGAAGGGAAGTAAGAAAGTTTAGGTAAAACAGTAAGAAAATGTACACATTTCCATGCTTTCGTCCATGTTCGTATAAACAATAGGTATGAAAGCATTGCAGTAGTAGTAAATTTAGAGAGTACCTCGCAATTGTCTTGTCCAGCAGATGTACAATGAATTCTGAATCAATAAACAAAACAGAGCAGTTTGTTAGTTAGATGTCAGAATCAACTTATTATCTAATCTGTTTTTCATCAATTCAGATGTGGTACACCAAGGTAGACTACCCAATTCATTAATGACTTCAACTCCTTTAAATTAATAGATGTAAGCTATGAAGTACTAACACAGACACGACATGAACACGGACACACAGACGCTGATTTTAATTTGAGAAAGACAAGTAACTGAAGTGTCGGTGTCGGTGCTACAAAGAGGATGTAAGTCCTCCTCTCGCTCTCCCTTCCCTCTAAACTCCCAAACACAGACACCCTTAAGCAAACCATGAACAAGAAAATTAAAAGCCATAAACACAGCCCATTCCAATATTCATATATAATTGAAAGAAAAATGACTATCACTTTAATAACAACCCATATGTTGTCATCAACTAGGCAAGTACCGAAATGTTTGGATACTTTTACATGAAAAGGGCATCCTTGAACTGACAGTACTAGCATCAAATGATTCAAAGTTTACAAAACCAAATCACAAAAAGCCAGTAACCATGGAACTTTATTTTTATATGCAGAAAAATAAATATAATAAAAGTTTTTGTAATTTAATAAAGTTAAAGGAGTAAATTACTCTTGAATTGAATCTGATCTTTGGAAGGGAAGTGTCTGCAAGCTTGGGCAATCATCACAGGGTATTTATCATGAGACAAGCCCTGCAAAAAGATCTCTCTAGTTTCCAATTCAACTTTCAAAATCTGAAATGAACCCATTAGGCACCATAGAATCTGAAAAGAACAAAATTGAAAATATTAGCCCAAATACATAAATCAAACATTAACAACTACTGATTCCAACCAAAAATTGGGGTTAGGGTTTCAATTAAAAAATGAAAGACACAGAGCCTTGAAACCTTGAAGAAGCACCACGCCTTGAAGAGTTTGAAGGTGAGAGACGATTTCAATGGTGAGAGGCGACTTCGAGGGTGAAAGGATGAGAGGCGATTTCGAGGGTGAGAGGATGAGAGGCGATTTCGAGGGTGAGAGGCGATTTCGAGGGTGATGAAGATGCTACGGTTCGAAGGTGATGAAGATGCTATGGTTCGAAGGCTCTGAGAAAGAGGGGGAGAGGCACTGCGAAAGGAGAGGAGGAGGGGCGCTGAGAGAGGGAGAAGATGAAGGAGAGCCTTCGAGGGTGAGAGGCGCTGAGAAAGAGGGTGAGAGGCGCTGAGAGAGGAGAGGAGGAGAGCCTTCGGGTTTTGTGAGGAAGAGAGGCGCTGGTTTGAGGAGAGTGAGAGAGCATCGAGGGTTTTAGTTTTTTTTAATTCGTGTCTTATGGTTTCCGACGGATATTTAGTGGCTTCCGACGGAAGTGTCCGTCGGAAATTTGCGAATAAATACGTTTTCGTCGGAAACATAAGCGGGAATTTAAGCGCCTTTTTTCCTGAACATTTGCGATGACTTTTTCGTCGGAAATTGCGACGAATAAGAGTTCGCCGGAAAAAATGGCAGGAAACAGCAGTTATTCTTGTAGTGTTCTTGAATAAAAGCCACAACATCCTCTTTCACCAACTCCCAACAATCTTTAATGAAACTATGATTGAACCCGTCAGAACCCAAGCTTTTATCACCATCACACCCCCAAATCTCCTCCTACACCTTTTCCATTGATATAGGACTAATCAACATCTGATTGTCTGTGTCGGTTAGTTTGGGAAAAACTAAACCATCTAACACCGGGCGATTATCCACATTATCCTCAAAGCTTTTCACAAAAAAAATCAGTACCGCTATTTTGACTTCGGTTACCTCTTCAAGAGACCTTTCGTCTACCTCCAACACACTCAATTGGTTCCTGCGCCTTCTATTTTGAATACAAGCATGGAAGTACTTTGAATTGGAATCCTCCACTTGTATCCATCTAACTCTAGTTTTTTGTTGTAAAAGACTTTCTTTAAACTTCAAATTCTGCCAAAAGAGCGCCGAAGCATGTTTTCTTGACTCAACCGCCGACAAGTCTAACTCCTCAGTCACCGCCACGTCCAACTCATTAAGTTCTTCCACAATATTTCAATTTTAAGACCTAACCACCCAAAGATTTATTTGTTCCAAACCTTCAACTTGCCTTTCTACAACTTCAGCTTCTCCTTAATGATATATGCTTTCTTACCCCGCACCTGCAAGTTATGTCAGACTTCCATAACAAAAGATTTAAACTCTTCATGTTGTAACCAGCAAGGGTTTTGGCCCCCAATCCCAGTCAGAGCATAACAACCAAATTGGGCAGTGATCAAAAATATCCCTCTTGCCATCTCTCTGGCCCTTGACATGCCAAGCTTCAATGAGACCCTCATTTATAAGAAATCTGTCCAACCTACTAACAGATATATTATTAGAGCAAAACCACGTGAACTTCTTATCTAGCAACGGAGGATCACTTAACTCCATGTCATTGATGAAAGCATTAAAATCAGACATATCTTTCAATCTCAAGCTTGTTGCAACCCCCTTACGTTCCTCTTGTTTAGTTATAGAGTTAAAGTCCCCAATAAAACACCACTCCCCTTTCTCACTATTTCTTTTGAAATTGTAAAGTTCATCCCACAACTGTTTCCTATCGCTTGTATGACAAGGTGCATATACACATACACAAAACAATACCAAAGATCTTCATTCAACACAAATAGCCGCAAAACGATCACCATAAATTCTTTGTTTGACAACCCACAAATCTTTCTTCCACATCATTAATAAGCCGCCAGACTGTCCCAATGATGGGACAGCTACCCAGTCTATCATGATTTTACCCCACAAGTTTTCAACCAGATAGTCATGCAACACCTCCCTTTTAGTTTCTTGAATACAAACTAAATCAAAATTACCCGAACGAATAATCTGAGACAATCTTCTTCTTTTAGAGCTGTCTCCCAACCCTCTGATATTTAATGACATGATATTCATTTCAACACCGCTTTGTCCTTCCTTCTCAAGCGAGCTTCATTATCTCTTTGTTCAGCTTCATTATCTCTTCGGAGATACATGAAAACTTATTAGATTGAAGAATCTTCTGGTTCTTCAATTGATGACCACATGAATTTGCAATTATTTTTCGCAGCAATAGAGACACAGGATGGCCCAACCGGTCATACCAAACAACAAATTTATTGTGATATGTAAACTTCTAGTTTACAACAATATGTGTTCCGATTGCACTAATATAAGTGTATTACAAACTAGAGGAAAAGTTGGCAACATTTCCACTACACTTATTTTATCCAAAACATGTCTCGTTATATAAAGGTGTTCAATATCTTCTTGATTTCTTGTTTCAATATGATATCCATTTGGACGGATATCCTTAAAACTTAATAAATTACTATGAGACTCGAGAGATTATAATAAGATACAATGTGTAAAAAAAAATTGTTCTGTAGGTAATTAGCAATACATTAGCTCTTCCGGAGCCTTCAATTACATTTTGCAAACTTCTGGTTGCAAGTTGATAACAAGTACACATGGTACTATATGACTTCTGGCCATAACTAGATAATGTACACAATTTAATATAAAATACACATATATAATCTTATTTATATTCCAAAAACTTAGAATAGCTATCAAACTTAACTCTATTTTAAACTAGCTGACCAATAGCATTATAGTTAAAAGGCATTGAGAGAAAATGCCAAATAAAGCTTCAATTATACTGAAGAATATTTTAGTCCTTCAAAATATCAATATGGGATATCATTGCTACATCATGATAATCTTGCTAAACGTATACTAAATAGTAAAACTATGTCGCCTACTAAACTTTAGGTTTGAAACAACACTTTATTTTGCATAAGTGCATATTAAACTTGTTGGTTTACATAGCATAATTTTAACCATGCTCATATTTATTTAAACAAAAATAATGTATTAAACTTTGACCATTTAAATAATAATATATAAAACTACTAAGTATACGTATAATAAAAATTACCATCTATATGCAAAAAATTGGGGACACAATTTTTTTTCAATAAACAAAACTATATAAACGATACATACTAGTTTAACAAATAAAAACTACTCCATTCCTGAACGTATGTAGTTTTGACCTGTTATTTTTGTTCCAAAACAATGGTACTTTTAAAAACCCAATGTACAATTCATCAATTTTTCCAAATATACTCTTTATATTTGTTGAGTCATTTAGAGTTCCAAAGTATGAATTAATTTCTCAAGGCTCTTTTATTGTGAATTCATCTATCCCAAGATAACTATAAAGAGGGTATTTTAGAACTTCACTGACACAAATTAATGGTACCTTAATCTGTGTGTAACAAGCCAAAAGTACCAAAGATCAGGAACAAAGGGAGTACCATTTATGCATAAAGAATTCGAGACACAATTTTAATAGGTATCATCCATGTAATTTCATAAGTGCTATAGTATATGAAATTACAATATCTAAGATAGTAAAAAGTTAGGATGGAAAATAAGAACATAAGAGTGTCGAGTTCTTTTTTTTATACAAATTTTTGATACAAGAGTATTTAGTTCTTTAGGATCTAGTCAAACAATCAACTCTTCTTATTCCATTTTTTTTCTTGCAACATTTTTATATATATTCTAAACATAAGTAGCAAAAGAAGTTAAATTTTCTATAATGTATGAGTTACTAAACCATAATTAGAAATAAGAAAGACCATAACCACTAATACAAATGACATTTGATTTTAACCCTTCATATGTAACTTTTTCACTTTTGGGAATAATGTTCAATTCATTAGATGACATTTCTCATTTTCAATCAACAACTTCTCTTGTGTTTAGCCATAATAGATTCCACAACTTCAAAATGTTTTTGAAGATATTATACTATGATCAAATAAATCTTTTTAGATTGCAGTTATTAGGCAAAGGTTAACTTCTTCAGGAACTCGACCACAAATCTACTTCATCACAGTCTAAATGTATAGTTCTTCAAGAACTATTACTCAAATCTTCATAAATGATAACCAAAGAAAATATAATTTAGCAATATACCACAAGACTTCTTCAACAATGGTAAAAAACACATAATGTGAACAATCCTTCAGGGATGCTTGAATATTAAATTTTTAAGTTATTCATCAGAAATCTTCATAAACAATTATTCATAGAAACAGATATGTGTGCAATCTTTCAGGGATGCTTGGATAATAGATTTATTGTTTTTCAGGAACTATATCAAAATATTTCATCAACATGGATAAATATATACAAAATGAGATAAAACATAAAATGGGATAAAACATAAACAAGATCAGAATTAAAAATAATGAGAAGGAGAAGAAGAAAAAGTATTATTGCAATAGATCCTCAAGCTGATTATGCCATCAATCATATAGTAAAGCTTCATGTTGATAACGTGTTATGAAAATAACCAAAACTATAGACAAAGAATAAGAGCAAGAGAATGAGAGAAGATGAGAGAGCCTTTGGTTTATTCTCTTCAAAAGTGTGAGTTTACAATAGGCCAAGTCCTATTTATAAGACACAAGTAGGCAAGTGAAAGATAGTAAATGCCACTAATAATCCACTCAAGAATGGGAGTTAAGGAGAAGTGGAAGATCAAGATGTGTATCCACTAAATAACTTAATATTCATAACAATGTCAATAGATATATAAAATAAACTTTTTATTTTTGCATCAAACATTCATTGTCCAGTATTTGTTCTTTCCAATATTATGTTTGGTGCTTACCTTTTTGCAAATCAAACAGACCTATCTTGAGCACATTTAAAAAACCCAACTTCTTTAAAAACAAAAGTTCCATTTCATTGCCTAAAATCTGTGTTTATTTTAAATTGCTAACAAAAAGATTCTGAAAAAAACAATTGTTATTTGAAAAATTTGGAAGACTAACTCTGAAGAATATGTTTTCAAAGACAACTTTGCATCTCAATCTTCACAAACACTAAATCAGTTTCAAAAATGAACAAGACGAGAAATATGCAACTTCAATATTTCTTCTCTTTAATAGGTTCAATCCCTAACCGGTGCATATGAAAAAACATTTGTTGGAAGAAGTCAACCCCTTAAATTGATCTCTGATACATTGAAAGATTAGTCTCCACAATTGTCACGAAGGATACCTTGATTTACAAAAATATCGAGAAAAATTTAAATATAATCAAGACAAGAATCAGGATCGACCTCACATTAACTAACATTCGTATATGGATTCACTGCGGTTGCCTGTCCATTCCTTTGCAAGATACATATTAAATACTAAATTAAAGACCGTACCAAATGTATAGTTCACGTACATATAAGGTTTTCAGCATCTTAGTGTCAAAACCATCTTATTTTTCAGCAATGTCTTGAGCCAGGAGAAAAGAAACCATACAGTTGATATGATATAGGGTTTTTGCCTGTAAAGTTATGTATGCACTAGTACACTTTTGTTGACACCAAACAGTCCTTAAATATAAACAGTGGCGACCTGTGGTGACTTAGAACTAAGCATAAAACATGCCTCCAGAGCTTTTCACCCTGTGGGAGGAACGTCACCCCTCATTACCCTCCACGGACCCCCATAAAACTTTGGTTTCATTAGAGGAACTTCTTTCCCAGGGTGCTCTTCCCAGTACTTTTCCTGTGTAATTGCAAGATTCATTATATAAATTAATTTTTCAACAATAGGTTCTCTTAATTTACTTGATGTTAATAGCAGGAAATATGGAAAATATCAAACCAACATGATACAAGTGATTTGCATAAAAGTTAACAGCATGATGCACATCAGTAAGAAGTAATCAAGTGAATCAATGAGGGGTCATCATCTTGTTAATCGGCAGGAATGTAGTAAGCCCCTAAGAGTTGGTTTAGATTCAGGGTTTGGGAGGAAAGAATTTTGGATAGCTAAGTCTACATGATTGATATATATTTGAGATAAAATAATTGAAGGAATAATATGATAAACGATTATATTTTTAGAAACATTATATATTATTTATATCTATAAACTATTATTCATTTTTAGAAACATTATATATTATGTATATCAATATATAGACTTAGCCTTCTAAGCCCAGTGGTTTGGTCTCGAGGTGTAGCCGATGTGTCAAAGGTTCAAATCTCTGGTTTGGTCGATTAAATTTTTTTGATCAAAAAACAAAAGACTTAGCCTTCTAAGACCCTCCATCTAAACCAACTCTTAGATGTTGATGGCTATGGCATTTTCCTTTCAAACCTCAACAACAAAATTTAAAACGAATATTACTAATGAGTTTTCCCCATGTATGTGATTTTAGCCTTTTAGATTCCTATTCTAGTAGAAAACCAGCAAACATTACAGCAGAGAACTGCCAGTGATAAGGTAAGCAGTGGTTTTTATTATTAACTAACAATTAACAATAATTAACTCAAGGCAAGAACGGGGAACATTTTACTCATACAAGCAATGTAATCAAAATCAAGATTTTGAGTCAGATACTACCTAAGTAATTAGATAGGATCGGGGAAGGGGTAGCAAGATCGTAATTAGCAAGATCGTAACTAATATCATAAGGTCCTACCAAAATAAAAATATTACTAGAAACAAATATAGTACATAGGTTCACAAGTTTTAATTAATCAAAATTGAACAACCAAGTCTACAAAAGAAACCACTCAAATTTTAAACATAAAACAACAAACCAAGTCCAAGGAAACTACTCAAAGCTTAAACGTAAAAGTCTAAGTACACAAAAGAAAATAAAGGCCTAAAGCCTAGACCACGTCGTGAATATCAAACATTTGATCCCCTGTAATATCAATATCTTTATCTTCATTAATCTCTTTACTTCCTCCATTATCACCTCCATCATAGCCTCATTTCCCATCATCTCCTCCATAATCACATGTTCCCCCATTACCAATATGAGGGAGCTGATTATGGAGGAAATATTGAGACTAATGAAGATGAAAATACTAAGGGGGATCAAATGTTTGATATGCACCATGTGGTCTAGGCTTTAAGCCTTTTAAGTATTTTCTTTTGAAAACTTAGACTTTTATGTTCAAGTTTTGAGTGGTTTCTTTTCTAGACTTGGTTGTTCGATTTTGATTAGTTAAGACTTGTACGCTTATGCACTATATTAGTTTCTAGTAATATTTTCATTTGGGTAAGACCTAAGGATCTCATTTACAATTTTTCAAATTACGATTTTCCTTCCCTTCCTGATTACTTCGGTAGAACCTTATGATTCTAGCTGCGCTTTTACGAGTTACGATCTTGCTATGCCCCTCTTGGTCTTACTCAAAATCTCGATTTTGATAACAATAGATGGGACCGATTCAATCGAAAGCATCTAAAGCCCAATCAGCTACCGGAAAAGAAACAAGAAGAACCACAAACAAAATCCAAACCAATTATTAGGAAGAAAGAGGAAGTAAAAAACAGGATGAAGAGTTGTGCCTTGAAATAAACAAATTGCGTTGTTGTCTGAAATTACATAATGCCAATAAAATAATCTTTCCTAACACCCAAATTCATTGAAGCTCAAGAAAAATAAACCTATAACAATTAGAGCAGCCACAAGTGATTCAAAATGTTCTAAACTTCTAAAATTTCCTTCATCCAACAAACACCCTCAATGTTATTTGTCTCTCTGAAAAGCATCACTATTTTGCAATCAAAAGCCAATCACATGCAAATTAAAAAGCAGTAGTATTTGGAGTCTAAGACAAGACAACAACCAATCGGCACACACAACAAAAGCTTCACAATTCTTCTCCCTCTTAAGTCTTAACCCATTACATAGTTTAGAAAAAACGCACAAAATTATTTGATTAAAATTATTGAAATCCAATCAGTGCCACAGTTATACTAAACGAGTTAACGAATAAATAAAGATAGAATTAAAATTAAAATAGAACCTTGTAGAGTTGTTCAGTGATGGCAGCACCAACTACACCAGAGTAGAAAGCAGTTATATAGATAGTTACCAAAGGAGTAAATGATTTCGGCCTTCTGTAACGTTCCACCATGTCCCAGAGAAAGGTCTTCTCCCACTTTGTGTACAAATAATCTGCATATTTTCTCCAGAGGTAGCTCGCCATTTCAATAGCTTCCCTTCCCCCGAATCTGTATTTAATCAAAAAGTCGTAGCGTCATAACCGTACAATACAATGGATAACAAACTCAAGATCTCGACCACAAGGTAGTCAATTTTACGTCCCGGAGCGTAGGAGCGTACGCTCTTAAGAACTCATGAGCACTCGTCGCTCCCGGACCTGTTAAAATTTACGATCCTGAGAAGAAATGCAGGAGCGGCGCTCCTGAACGGTAGGAGCGTAAAAACGCGTTGGAGCGGTAGGATCGGTGGTGTAATTAGATGAAGGCCGGAGATAGTGAGAGAAATATCTTACCTCGTCGAAACAGGGGGTACGCGGCGGTCCTGCTTCTAAGAGTCGGTGTGAACCCTCCAACACGGTGGGTGTAGCGGCGGTTGCAGATGGAGTGGGTAGTAACTAGTAAGGTTGGTGAGCGATGAGTATTAGCGACTTCGGTGCGGCTGAGTGAGTGCGGCGGAGAGTGCAGTCGCGCGAGTGTTTGGCGAAGTTGGTGCGACGGAACGACGGAATCAGAAAGGTGAGGACAGTGGGAGACTGGGAGGGGAAATCTCTGATACAAAATGCTAGGCCCAGACGCAACTACAGAATGCATTTCTGTCTCAATTTCAAGATTGAAACGACGTCGTTCTTTTGTGTTTTTTCTTTTAAAAAAAATACTAAAGGGCAAAGGCCTAAATTGGCCCGTGGCAATTTTAAATTGGCCTCTCTAACTTACAAACAAATCGGTCTCTCACATTCACAAATGGGGACATCTCACATTTTCAAATGGGGACAAGTTAGTCTCTTCGTCTATTCGAAGTTAAAACCACCAACAAAGATCGCCTACGTGGCATGTTAAATTGCCATTGTCACATTGAATGATACCTAATGTCATTTTTCTGGCCCAATTACTCCATCATTCGTCTTTTTTGAAACTTTTTAAAAAATGACATATTGGTCCCTGCACTTTTGAGACACTTTAGTCCCTGATTATCATCTTCTTCAAAGGTTATTTTTGGAAAGCAGAAAACTAGTAGTGCACGCAGAGAACATAAGGTTGAACATTGAGACAGGAAGAAGGGGTAACACGAAGCAACTCAAAATTTTATCGGCGACTAAGCCAATACCCATGATCAAAGACAATATAACCAATAGGAGAGAAAATCAAACCTATTTAAGAGAAAATGGTTCGAAGAATATCAATAATGACTTTTAAAAGTATCATTATAATAACTCACGTTCCAATTATGTTAGCACAAAACACATTAACCATCATTTGTAGCATGCCAAAATCAGAAAGCCAAAAGAAAAATCAATCCATCAAAAGAGCAAAAACCTAACCCCTAGAAAGATCAACAAAACCTATAGCTAGGCAAACCTAATATATTCCTGAAAAAATCTTCAACCATGAAGCTAGGAATTAGATTCCACCAAACAAAGCCACTTCTACTAGTTTCATGACAAGCAAACTTATCAGCGCGGGCAGTTTCCTCTCTATATATGTGAGTACAAACGAAGCCCAAATGTTTAGTCAAGTATAAACAATTGTTTCATCTGTTTCTTAGCTTCCCAAGAACTACTTTGCAATTAATTGAAAGTAGAAACCACTAACTGAGAATCACACTCCATTCACAAAAAATTTCAACCTTTATCAAAAGCCATTTATGTAGCCAACATTGCCCCGATAATCTCAGCACGAAGGGCATGGCTGATGCCAATGGAGGCATAAAAACAATCAATGATAGTAGTACTGATGTCTCAAAAAATACCACCACAGGTGTCTGGTCCAAAACAATCTTTAGTAGCCTCATATTACACTTAATCATATGGGGAGCTTGGGGAATACAATGTTTGGAGAACTTCTGTAATTACTAGTGATATTGAAGGTCTTTATAATCATGAATTGCAATGGAGGAAGACAATGAAGATTTGGAAGCATTTCCTGCAGAGACCACATTGGAAAAGATTAAATTGATAGTCAGTGTAAAAGGATAACATGATTATCAAATCTAGTCTGGTTCCTGAACTACCATATTGCCCAAAAAATGTTAACAATATTTGTATAGACAATATCACACAATTGAGGACTCCAACCAAGACAATTCAAGACTAAAATATTCTGAAAAGAAGAGGTATCAATAGGGATGCTCAGGGTACGTCCTCCAAACCAACTACAAATATGTTTGTCAAGAGAGCGGATAGGGAAAAGGTGATGAGAAATCTCTGAAGCACTCCAACATACACTACAAATAGAAACAACGGTGGGATAAAACTCTTCCAAATTGTCTTGGTCCAAGAAACCACTTGACCTACAGAGTTATGGAAGAGAAAAAATCCTTAAAAGTGAAGTCATCTGAAAAGCATAATCCCATGTCAACTTATCTTTTCCACCAAAACAGAAGGAATAACTATTTCCTGAATTTCATAATGAAATAGAGGGAAATGAGTGATAAGGTCCACAGGGATGAACCGTTGTTATTCTCTAAAAAATCACTCGGAGTAGTTTTAAAATCTCTAGCCAAAGAAGAAGGTATCCCAATAATCTCCACAATAGGCTTGGAAAATCAAATATAAATCCAAAAAATTTATCCTAACACCATTCTCAAGCTTCTAAGTTGAGTGCTCAAGAACCACATAAATGCAAGATTTAAACTCGGCCAAATAGAATAGGAGACATGATAATTCGTCGGCTTATTAATTCTATAGACTCTTTTTTTATAAGAAGAGCCCATTCTAAGGTTGAAGATATAAAGTTCCACCTAAGCTTTAGCATATACCAGTATTATTAATAGCTTTGATAAACCACAAACTCAATCCACCTTCTTGAAACCGTTTGCATACCTGCCTCCAAGCAACCCTAACAAATTTCTTGGTATTAATATCACCTCACAACACAAAATTTCTAATTCAGGTATCAATAGAATTGAGAAGATAGCAAACCAAGCATAAATACGAAAGCTACAAACCAACATGCTAAGAAGAACATAGTTCACAAGTTGTACTCTACCCATAATAGATAATAAAGAATTTTTCTTGGAGAATATGTTAGACTTTATTCTATCTCCAATAAGTAATAAATGGATTTTTACGGGGTTTTCCTTTGAACAAAAGGACACTAAGATAACTAAAAGGGATAATACCTTTAAAAAAACCCAAGCAAGTCCGACATGGCAGTGACTCGTGAAAGGGAGATATTACCTGTGTAAAATTTAAATTTTTCTTTACTAATAATATCACCAAATACTTGCTCATAAGAGGCAAAAGTGTCCAACAAACTAAGCTCTTTTTAGTAACTATACAAAAAATCAAAATACCATAAGTATATAAAACATGATTTGACATGCAGAACCTTCTGAGACCGACCTTAAGTTGGAGCTGACCACTACAAGAATTTCGTGCATTACCGGCGGGTTTTTCCGGCAGAAAAAATCCGTCGGTAAATTTTCGACGCATTTTTTGCTGTTACCGGCGGATTTGTTCCGCATAATTTACCGGTGGACTTTCCTCAATTTCCGGCGGCTTTTAATCCCCCGGTAAATTACCGGCGGAATTTTCCTCTATTTTCGGCAGAACTGTTCTTTAAAAAAACAATTAAAAAAACAACCTGGATGTGCCGGTAATTACAGTTATCGGCGGAAATATTACGTAATATTAAAAAAATAAAAAAAGAAATCCGCCGATAATACCGGTTTTCGGCGCATATATCCGCCGGTAATTACCGGCTACAATTTCGGTCGATAGATAGACCTTTTTGGCGGATTTTTTTAAAATTCAAATTTTCAAAAATCTGCAGGTAATATCCGCCGGTAATCAGCAAGGCGGTTATTTTGAAATTCGAATTTTCAAAATTTCGCCGGTAAGCTCAATATTTCCGCCGGTAATTGCGTAATATCCGTCGCTATGCAGCAGATCCGCCAGCAAGATCCATTTCCGGCGGATTCGCGTCTAGGAAATCGTTTTGGCTCGTTTGACCGGATCCGTGGCTAAGAACCGTTTCCGGCGGATATTTTCGTATTTTAAAATTATAGCCGTTTGAGAAGCTCTATATATGGAGACCTTTCTCACTCCCTACTCTCTCCACCCCAAAAATCACTCTATTCTCTCCATTTTTTTTCTAAATAAACTGAAAACTACATTATTTCTCTCCATTCTCTCCTATTTCTCTGTTCGTCGGTTCATCAGGCAGTATACAGGTATGATGCTTCCTTCCTCTTCCCATCATATTTTTTTCCATTCACTTCTCTTGTTTAATTAATACTTCCGATACTTCTGATATTATTTTGTTAGCAGTTCTTTGGAGTTTGGTCGAAAATTTATTCGAAGAAATCCGGAATTAGCGTCAAGTCAGACACTTTTCTTCACTACCGGTTAGTTATCAACTTATAGATATTATTAGTATTTAGTAAAAACTTATTTGATGTTGCTAGTTTATAAATTTTTGTTAAAAAAAAAGATAAATTTAATTTGTTGTATAAAAATTAGAGTGTAATTAATATTAGTTGTTTATGTTTTTTAAAAAAATAATTACGAATTATTATATAATATAAGTAGTTTTTAAAATAAAAAGGTAAAAAGTAAAAAATAAATACGAATTATTATATAATATAATAATAGTATTATATAAATACGAAATATTGTATAATATAATATAATATAATACGAATTATAAATATTAATTAGAGTAATATAATATAATATAATATAATATAATATAATATAATATAATATAATATAATATAATTACTAAAAACAAATTATATTGTAATTATTTTATTTATTTTATTAATTAAAATAAAATTAGAGTAAATTATTTAGTAACACATTAATAGAGTTGTTCTAATACACACATATGATTTATATATATATATATATATATATATATATATATATATATATATATATATATATATTATAGGAACCTCCACAAAAAAAATGGATCATAGTTGGATGTATGATCGAATATATCCTGGAAGAGCTGGGTTGAAACGACGTTTTGTACAAGAAGTCGAAGAGTTTGTTCTTTTTGCTAAGCGTCAAAAAGAATTTGAGCGACAAGGTGGAGTTCGATGTCCTTGCTCCAAATGTATGTTTCAATCTATAAAATGAATGTGATGTTCGACTTGATTTTTACAATAATGGGTTTAAGCCAAATTATTGGATATGGACCCATCATGGCGAGGTATCAGCTGGAGTTCCTGCGGTTGATAATGTTCTTGTCCAAGTAGAAGGTCTCACGTCAAGTCCAGCCGTGGCTTCCACATCAAGTAGTAATCCAACGACTACAGGATATCAGTCGCCGTTTGATGTTGTTCAAGGGATGATATTTAATGTTGTCGGTGTAAATTTGGATTTCGAAGAACCACAATATGATGCTGAAGAAATTCCAAACGAGGAAGCTCAGAGGTTTTATATGTTTTTGAGTGAGACAAATAAACCATTATTTGAAGGATCTACAGACTCTAAGTTATCAATGTGTATTCGGTTGTTGGGTCTTAAGTCTCAATTTAACGTTGCGGAATTGTGCATGGAATACATGACTAAAATGATGTTGGATGCAACCCCCGTTAGAGGACTTTTGCCGCAAAGTTATTATGATGCCAAAAGATTGGTGTTGAAGATTGGTTTAAATTCCATAAGAATTGATTGTTGTGTGTCTGGTTGCATGATCTATTATAACAATGAGTTTGGCATAAATGATGGAGAATTGCTGGAATGCAAGTTTTGTCAAGAGCCACAGTATCGTGTCAGCAGGAAAGGGACAAGCAGAGGCAAACCAGTTTCAAGGAAAGCAATGTTCTACCTACCGATTATACCAAGACTGAAGAGGATGTTCACTTCATTGGAAACTACGGGTAAAATGACGTGGCACTATGAAAATAGAAATAATTCTGGTGAATTACGTCATCCATCCGATGGTGAAGCTTGGAAGCATTTTGATTGTGTTCATCCAGATTTTTCCAATGATCCACGCAATGTTCAGCTTGGTTTATGCTCTGATGGTTTCACACCATATATTCAAGCGTCGGCAACACCGTATTCTTGTTGGCCAGTTATTGTTACCCCATACAACCTTCCTCCTGATATGTGTATGTCTAAACCCTACATGTTTTTACATGCTATAATACCAGGGCCAACTAATCCAACAGCTGGTATTGACATATATTTGCAACCTTTGATTGATGACCTAAAAAGGTTGTGGAATGGTGTTTTAACTTATGATGCAGCACGAAGACAAAATTTCATGATGAGAGCGACTTTGATGTGGACCATTAATGACTTTCCTGCGTATGGAATGTTGTCTGGATGGGGGCCGCATGGTAAGATGGCGTGTCCGATTTGCATTATTGACACAAAGGCTTTTACTCTTAAATATGGAGGAAAAACCTCATGGTTTGACTCGCACCGTAGGTTTTTACCTAGCGATCATCCTTTTAGAAAGCAAAAATAAGCATTCATCAAGGGGAATGTTGAAACAGCTGAACCTCCTCGTAGGCTGACACCAGAAGAAGTTTGGAACAGCGTTAAGGATATTCCTCCTGTGGAAGTCGTTGCGGGTGTTTTTTCTCGTCCAGATGGTGATGGACTATGGCATAATTGGACAAAAAAAAGTATTTTTTGGGAACTTCCATATTGGAAAGATAATCTATTGAGACACAATCTCGATGTAATGCATATTGAAAAGAATTTCTTTGATAACATATTTAACACTGTTATGAACGTGAAAGGTAATACGAAAGACAATGAGAAGGCTAGGAAGGACGTGGATCATTACTGCAGGTGAAAGGATTTGTTGTTGGTTTAGCAAGCTAATGGTAGGACATTGAAACCCAAAGCCAATTATACTATATCTACGGAGCAACCGAAAGCAGTTTATCGGTGGATTTCTGAGTTGAAAATGACAGGCGGTTATTCTTCCAATTTAGCAAGATGTGCAGATGTGGATAATGGGAGGTTACATGGGATGAAGAGCCATGATTGTCATGTATTCATGAAGTGCTTACTTCCTATTGCCTTTAGTTCGTTGCCAACACACGTTTTGAATCCGCTCATTGAAATAAGTCAATACTTTATGAATTTGTGTTCTGCAACACTAAAAGCGGATGATCTTACAAAAATGGAACAAGACATCCCACTTATCTTATGCAAGTTGGAGAGAATATTTCCGCCTGGTTTCTTTGATTCTATGGAGCATCTTCCCATTCATCTCGCATATGAAGCTAAACTTGGCAGACCTGTCCAATACAGATGGATGTATCAGTTTGAAAGGTCAGTTAATATATATATATATATATATATATATATATATATATATATATATATATGAAACAAGTTTATATATATAGTGATGATGTGGCACCTTAGTCAGTTAGGAAGTTTCAGTTTGGTTGTTATTCTGATTCCTTCGATTAGTTTTTCTGTTGCATCTGTTAGAAGTACAACCGAATCTGTTATGGGCGCCTTGGTGCCCAGGTCTCAGCTTTGGTGTGTATATATATACTTGTATGTAGTCACTGCAAAATACACAGATACAAAAAAAAGATAGAATTCAGAACACAAGGGAAATAGTGGAGAGAAACACAAGGGAACTTTGGGTTAAGGGAAGTGAGGGGGATTCAATTTGGGTAGAACAAATTGTAATTCATCATTCCAAGAAAGATTCAATACATTGGACTCAAGCACACTGGCTTAGTCCCCCAGATGTAGGAATTGTTGATTCCGAACTAGGTGATCAAATCTTGGTGTTTTCTTATCTCTCTATCTTGTTCTTAATTCTGATCACTGTTTCTTTGAACCAGTGATATTTGGCGCCAAGTCATCAGGCGCCAACTCTGTGCATAGCCAGAGTTCTTGTTCCGCTGCAGAATCTTGCTTGTCATAGGGCATCAGGCGTCCTTGTGCCACAAGTGTCGAAGCATCACGCTATCGAACTGTGTTGCACGTTGTCGAACTGTGTTGCATGCTGTCGAACTGTGTTGCACTGCACAGAATCCTTGTCGGATTCCGTTGTCTTGGCAACACTTGGCACCCGATTAGAGGGATCTATCTCAACAACTGGGATCAAGAGCATCCGTTGAGAAAGATTAATCCTATGGAAATGGCGAAATTCAACATTGAGAAACTCAATGGAAAGAATGACTTTGGGCTATGGAGAATGAAGATGAGAGCAATGCATGTTCATCAAGGCTTGGAAGAAGCATTGGAAGGTGAAAGCAAGCTTCCAGAATCAATGTCAGAAAAGGAGAAGAGGGAGATATTGAACAAAGCCTACAGTGCCATCATTCTTTGTCTTGGAGATAAGGTACTTAGGGAAATTTCTAAAGAAAAATCTGCTGCTGCTATTTGGTTGAAGTTAGAGAGTCTTTATATGACTAAGACTTTAGCAAATAGATTGTATCTCAAACAGAAAATGTACACTTTCAAGATGAATCAGGGAACATCTATAGGAGATCACATAGATGAGTATAATAGGCTGATTTTAGCTCTTGAAAACATAGATATCAAGGTCGAAGATGAGGATCAAGCATTACTTCTGATTAGATCCCTACCAAGCTCTTATGATACCCTAGCTGATACACTTGTCTATGGGAGAGATTCCTTAAGCCTTGAGGAAGTTCAAAGTGCCCTCATGTCTAAATAACTCTCCAAGAAAGGAAATCAGAGGGATACTAACCAAGGTGAGACTCTAATGGTCAGAGGCAGATCAGATAAGAGAGAAGGTAAGGGGAAAGGTAAATCAAGATCCAAGTCAAGGCCTAAACACAATAGGTGCTATATCTGTGATAAGGAGGGACACTTCAAGAAGAACTGTCCTGAGAAAAATCACAAGAAGAAGGGCCAAAACAAAGAGGAAACCGGAAGTGCTTCTGTAGCAACAGATGGCTATGATAGCTGTGAGCTATTGTTTGCTGCAGGCACTGAAAACTGTGAAGATCTGGCTACCACCAGTGACACAGATTGTGAAATACTGGACATTGCAAGTGAAGACAGTGGAAATGTCTGTGTTGCTGCTGATGAACAAAGGATAGAATCAAATTCAACAACCACAACAGCAGGAGATGATGACTGGGTCCTTGACTCAGGCTGTTCCTGTAACGCCCCGAAATAATTGATTAATTATTTAACTAATTGCTTAGGAATTATTTAGTAGAAAATAATGGAATAACTATATGTTAGTGTATGTGGACCTATTATTAGTGTTAGGATTAGTAAAGGAGAGGTGTTAGGGAAAATCCCATGATTAAGTCGCATAAGCTATGGGAAAGCCCATGAAGTTAAATGAGTTGATAAATAGTAGGAAACTAGGTTAGGGTTTCATTATTAGAAAAACAAAAGTTTGAGAGTGAGAGAGCTAGAGGGCGCGACGGCCAAGAGGAGAGAAGAGGGAGAGAGCGACGCCAAGAGGAGAGAGGAGGCTAGGGTTTCGTGATCTTCTAAGGCTAGGGTTCGTGATCTTCTAAGGCTAAGGTAAGGGTGGGATTCAAGCCTTATAATGGGATATATGAATTACTTTATGTGGGGTTAGGGTTTGATGATTGTCATATGTATGATCATATATGTATTGAATGCCTTGTTGAATAATTATGTTGTGTGATCGGTGTTCTATGTTGTTAGCCCTAGAATTATATTTGTGCTTTGCCATGTTCATAAGGAAAAGGATTTGCTATGATCAAGGGAGCCCTAGGCGCCCTGTTGCTGAAACTTGCGCCCTAGGCGCCTAGTCCCTGTTGTTGTTGCTGAAACTGGCGCCCTAGGCGCCCTGTGCTTGGTGTTTTGTTGCTTGCGGATGATGGCGCCCTATCCCTAGGCGCCATGCTCTATTTTATTGTTGCTGGTGTTGGCGCCCTGTCCCTAGGCGCCACACCCTATTTCTGTGTTGCTGGCGTTGGCGCCATGTCCCTAGGCGCCACACCCTAGTTCTGTGCTGCTGTTGCTGTGTTGCTGTTGTTGTGTTGCTGTTGCTGTGTTGCTGTTGCTGTGTTGCTGTTGTTGTGTTGCTGTTGCTGTGTTGCTGTTGCTGTGCTGCTGTTGCTGTGCTGCTGTTGCTGTTGCTGTGTTGCTGTGTTGCTGTTGCTGTGCTGCTGTTGCTGTGCTGCTGTTGCTGTGCTGCTGTTGCTGTGTTGTTGTTGCTGTGCTGCTGTTGCTGTGCTGCTGTCGCTGTGTTGTTGTTGGTGTTGTTGCTGCTGCTGTTGTAGTGTTGCTGTTGCTGTTGCCGTTGTTGCTATTGTTGTTGTTGCCGTTGTTGCTATTGTTGCTGTGTTGCTGTTCCTGTTTGTTGTTGTTGCATGTTGGCGCCTTAGCGCCTATGGTTGTTGTTGTTGCTTGTTGGCGCCTTAGCGCCCATTGTTGTGGCTGAATTGTTGGTTCATATGTTGTTAATTGATGATGTTACACCAGTTGGATTGCCTCTATTTATTGGCATGGATTTTACGTTGCAGGCCTATGGCCAATGTTGGGATTTATGATGTTGTTGTGCTAATATATAGCTATTGATTGTCTGTGCATTCATCGTTGCGTCGCATGCATAGCATTTGCATATGGGGCGGTGGCCCCGGAGCTAGTCTCCACACGTTGGATTGCCTCTATTGGCATGGATTTTAGTTGGAAGCCTCTAATTATTGGCTGGATTATGGTACCACATGCATTATAGGGCGGTGGCCCTGAGTCGAGTCACATTCTGCCTTCATGTTGCATATTTATGCGATTGAAATGATTTTGACTGTTGTGACGTAATGACTTGACCGTTGTGATATGATGATATTGACTGTTGTGAAATGAGGATTTGATGTCCTGACCTGATATATATTGTCTTTCATATGATTCATTATATAGTTCGATATCTCACCCCTTCTGTTTGAATGTTACCCAGATGTTGGTAACGTGCAGGTAACCTCGAATGAATGCCGTTGTACCTTCATTAGTTCGGGTCAGTGTCGTCGCTCTGATACGTAGCACTCGGGGGGATGAACGTTTATTTATGTTATTTAAGTTGTTTACTGTTGGATTTTGAGTTATGAATCTTGCATAGTTGCCACGATTGTTTAGTTGAACCATTTGAATTTCCGCTGCGTAGTTAAAAGAAGTTTGACTTGTTTTGAAATGTTGTTTTGTCGGTTCATCCGAGTTGGGGTGTTATGTATCTGATTTTCAGAAAAGACTTATTTATGTCTGTTTATGGTTTTTAAGTTGATAAATGTAGCATCCGTTTGTTTGTGAAAACTCTGATTTTACTTGTATTTTTACCGGGTAGAAATGGGGTGTTACATAAGTGGTATCAGAGCAGTTTCGGTCTGTCCGGCCAAGTTGTCAAGTTATTGTGTCATTGACGATCAAGTATTGTCGATTAGTTCTAACTGTTGTCTATGTTGAAGTGATTAGTGGAGATGGCTGGGAGGAACGATGCTGCTATCGCTGCTGCTTTGGCTGCTATGGCTCAGGCCGTGGAAGGGCAGCAAAACGTTGGTGAAAATGCTGGGTCTCGTAGTTTGGCGACCTTTCAAAGGGAGAATCCGCCTACTTTCAAAGGTAAGTATAACCCTAATGGAGCGTTGGCTTGGCTGAAGGAGATAGAGAGGATCTTCCGTGTGATGGACTGCACTCCAGCGTAGAAGGTTCGTTATGGTACTCATATGTTGGCAGAAGAAGTTGATGACTGGTGGTTAAAGACTAGTCAAAGGTTGGTAGCTGCAGGTGAAGAGGTCACTTGGGTTGTGTTCCGTAGGGAATTTATGAGGAAGTACTATCCGGAGGATGTTCGGGGTAAGAAGGAAATTGAGTTCCTTGAGCTGAAGCAAGGAAACCTGTCGGTTGCTGAGTATGCTGCTAAGTTTGTGGAGTTGGCTAAGTTTTATCCGCACTACAGTGAAGCAACTACTGAATTTTCGAAGTGCATCAAGTTTGAGAACGGGTTGCGGCCAGAGATCAAGAAGGCCATGGATATCAAAAGATCTACGCCTTTTCTGATTTGATTGACGGCTGCAGGATCTACGAGGAGGATAGCAATGCTCATTATAATTGTTAATGAGAAGAGGAGCAAGTCTCAGAGTCGTGGTAAGCCGTATGATGCTCCTGCGAGTAGAGGTGAACCGAAAGCCGCTGATGGTAAGAGAACTAGTGGAGGAGATGCTTCGGCTGGTATCGTGTGTTTCAGATGTGGCAAGGCTGGTCACAAGAGTATTGCGTGCACTTTGGAGGGGGAGAAGTGTTTCCGTTGTGGCAAGATCGGGCATGAGATGTCTGCGTGTGAGCATAAGGGGATGCTCTGTTTCAACTGTGGCGAAGGAGGACACATCAGTAGTCAGTATCAGAAACCGGAGAAGAAACGAGCTGGTGGAAAAGTGTTCGCTTTGGCAGGGACAGAGACTTCTAAGGAGGGCGGACTTATTAGAGGTACATGCTTCATTAATGGTATTCCTCTAACTTATATTGTTGATACCGGTGCTACTCTTTGTTTTATTGCTGCTGATTGTGTTGAAAGATTGGGTCTTGCGTTGTCTTCTATGAATGGAGAAATGGTTGTTGACACTCTAGCTAATGGGTCGGTGACTACTTCTCTTGTGTGTTTTGGGTGTCCCTTGTCGATTTTTGACAGAGACTTTGTTGTTGACCTAATTTGTTTGCCGTTAAGTGGATTGGATGTGATCTTAGGTATGAACTGGTTAGAGCATAACCATGTGCATATTAATTGTCATAGCAAGTCTGTAAGTTTTTCTACTCCTGAAGAGGAAGGACCTAGTTTGTTGTATGCTAGACAATCGCGGAAATTAATTCGGGAGCAAGGGAAAACTTCGCAAAGTAGACAGAAGAGTTATCATGATAAGCGAAGAAAGGATTTGGAATTTTAATCGGATGATGTGCGAGTACGAAATAATCTCACTGTGGAGACGATGTCTGTACGAATCGAGGACCGTGAGGTGAAGACTCTAAGAGGAAAGGAGATCGCCTTGGTGAAAGTGGTTTGGTTGGGAGCTGCCGGAGAAAGCATGACGCGGGAGATGGAAAGCAAGATGCGGGAGTCTTATCCAGAGTTGTTCGAATCAGGTGAATTTTCGAGGACGAAAATATTCTAAGTGGGGGAGAGTTGTAACGCCCCGAAATAATTGATTAATTATTTAACTAATTGCTTAGGAATTATTTAGTAGAAAATAATGGAATAACTATATGTTAGTGTATGTGGACCTATTATTAGTGTTAGGATTAGTAAAGGAGAGGTGTTAGAGAAAAAGCCCATGATTAAGTCGCATAAGCTATGGGAAAGCCCATGAAGTTAAATGAGTTGATAAATAGTAGAAAACTAGGTTAGGGTTTCATTACTGGAAAAACAAAAGTTTGAGAGTGAGAGAGCTAGAGGGCGCGACGGCCAAGAGAAGAGAAGAGGGAGAGAGCGACGCCAAGAGGAGAGAGGAGGCTAGGGTTTTGTGATCTTCTAAGGCTAGGGTTCGTGATCTTCTAAGGCTAAGGTAAGGGTGGGATTCAAGCCTTATAATGGGATATATGAATTACTTTATGTGGGGTTAGGGTTTGATGATTGTCATATGTATGATCATATATGTATTGAATGCCTTGTTTGTAGCGACCGAAAAATCCGAAGGAGGGATTCTTCGAAGTTCTTGAAATGAAGCCGCCACCAAAGTTTAGTTTAAGGGCAAACACTGGAAAATCCCCATTGAGAAGATAAGGAGGTCTTGCGGACCAGGTTTAGGCTCGGGAGTCGTTTATTCGTAGGGAAGGTATTAGCACCCTACGACATCCTTCCTAAGGAAGGTTACCTTTTAACTAAATGTGTAAACGCTTATTAATTCAAAAATAATGTTTTTACCCTTATAATAATAAAATAAAAGACTCGATAAACAGTTAGTTATTTTTTTTTGGTACTTTTTTGAGAAATGGGAGAGAAATTAATTAAAAGAAAAAAAAGGTTTTTATTAATGCAATTGACAGAGGTCGGCCGCCCTCTTCTCCTACGTATCTCCTGGTAGAGAATCAAATCACACGTAGTTCTTGGTAGAAAAAGTTTGTGAGTTTGGTGTTTTTTAGTTTCTTGAAATTGGGATAGACGTTCGTAATGACCAAACAAGTAAAACTCAGAGTGGTCATCACTCATGGCCCGTTTTGAAAATTAAAATTGTTATTAACGGTCAAACAAGTGAAGCTCAGAGTGACCATCAGTAACAATCCATTTTTGCGTGAGTTTGATTGTTTGAAAGAAAGAAAATTAGCTTGAGTGCCATATGGTGTAATAAAAACAAATTAGGTTGTAGTAAAAATACAAAGGGTGTAACTAGCAACATGGGTATTACTTTGGCAAAAAACGGGAGTGCGTTTGGATAGAGGCCGAGTTTCCTTTTCAAAAGCTTTTTAGGCCGGGGTTGTTGTAAAAAGAATGGATGGTGTGAAATAAAAATTTGGTGTTTGAAAACTAGGAGGTTTTTAACAAAAATGGTTTTTGAGGAGCAATAAAAGATAAATAAGGAAAAGCATTTCACAAAAGCGGAGTGGGTTGTAAATCAGTAATAAAGGGGATGCAGTTAACAATAGGGGTTGTATTACTAATACTGTAGGTTTATGGACAGGGGGCGTACATTATTAAAGCTAGGGTACGGTTAACAAGCCTAGCCCGTTTTTGTAAGCTGGGCTGTGCCCTTTTTTAAAAAATGGGCTGCGAGCAGGGGGTTACGTGAAGTAAACCCGGGGATGTAAGTACTAAACTGGCATTTTTTGGTTTAAAGATGAAATAGAAATTAGGAAGGGATATAAGAGGAAAAAGAAGAGAGATCATAACCCTAATTTTCCAAGCTTTCTTCTCAGCGCCGTTTCCCATCTTCCATATGAGAGAGAGAAAATTTGCAAGGGAGAGAGAGTAGGTTACGGAGAGAGAATACGAGAGGGGAGGAGATCTAAGTTTGTGAGTGTGAGAGAGAGAAAGTTGTGCAGAGAAAGGGAAGAGATGAGAGAGGCGATTTGCGATGGTGGGCGACGTGGAACGAGGTGATGCGGCAGCGATGTGCGTGACCGTGGTGGTGTGAACGGTGAAGATGCGGTGGTGCTCTGGAGGTTCACGGTGAGCGAGAGGTTGTTGTGTGGTTGACGAACGAGGTGAGAGAGAGGGTGTTTGGTGGTCGTGAGATCATCGGAGACTCGGGGTTGATGGTGACCGGGACGACGACGGTGGTTCGCCGACGGTGATACGCGCCGATGACAACGGTGGTGCGCCGTCGAGGTCGGTGGTGGTTGCGAGTTTTGGTGGTTCTGAGGTGGATCTTTTTGGTTGTTAGTTGGATGAGTTTTTAGTGATTCCGAGGTGGGTTTTTGGTGGTGGAAAGTGGATCTGACGGTGGTGTAGGAAGGGGTGAAGGTTCGCGGTGGTGAGAGAGAAAGTGGGGGTTTGCGACGGTTGGGGAAGTTTTGAGGGTGGTGGAGATTTTACGGTGGTGGTGGCTGTGGGTTTTCGAGGACTGTTTGGTGTGAGGAGGGAGAGTGTTGTCACGGTGGTTGAGAAGAGAGATAGAGAGAGAGGGGTGGCGGTTATTGGTGGAGGTACGGCGGCGGCCACCACGTACGGTGGCCGGAAGCAAAGGTTCTCCTTCTCTTTTTTTTCTTTTCTCACTGTGGTTGTGTCTGTTTTTTTTTTCTTTTCTTAGCTTTTCTTCTAATCTGTTTCCTATTTTTTCTGATGTTTCCTCCCCCTGTGTTGTTTCGCAGAATTCATCCCCACCTTTGATTTTGTTTCTTCAGTTTTTTATAGAGTCCAGTAATATATTGAGACAAATTGGCTGTTATGGTTTGCAGGAAAATCAGAGGTAGTGGAGCAGAGGAGCAGCAGCAGGGTAGTGCCTGCAAAGCTGTCTTGTTGGAGCAAAAGAGGAAACAAGGGAGAACAGGAAGAAAGAAGACTTGTTTTCATTCTCAAAACATAAAAGCAGTGGCCGGCTGCTAGTCCCTTCATTTCATTTTGATTTTATTTTTTTGTACTTTTGCTTTTAATTAATTTTTTTTGTCTATATAGGTGTACTAAAGTTGACTTCTTTATTTGTAAACAAAAAACTGATTATAGTAAAAATAATAAAAAGCAATTATTCAAATCTGATTTTTTATTACATTTTCTTATTAAACTAATACCTATAACAATAAAATAACGAGTACTAAAATGAGCACTCGTACACGACGAGAAGTGAACACGCGTCCGCGACTAGATTAAAAATGCGTACATGATTAGGAATAACACGCGCGCATGATGACAAGTGACACGCATGCGATTAGGAATGGCACGCGTATGTGGTTAGAAATAACATGTGCACGCAACAATGCAAAAATGTTAAGACTAACGCGTGTACGCGACTAAAAATAATACGTGCACCATGGAACATGTTTTTGGGATTTTTCGAAAATGAAACAAGAAACCGATTAAAATCAAATGTCTACAAGATTATTATTATTTTAGAAAAACAAATCGCATTAATCTAACGGACAAAATTGGGGTATGACAGCTGCCCCTCTTTATTTATATTTTACTAGGAAGTATGAAGAGTTTCCAAATTTCTCGAGTAAAATAGAAATAAAGATAAAAAGACACTAATTTTGTCAAGACTATGATTCTTTTTTATAGAATGAAAAATTGGGTTGACATAGAACAAAAGTAAATAAGGATCATCGGGGATCTGAAGGAGCACTGGGCTCTGATGGTCTAATTCGCAGTCGATGCTTGGCGCATTGATTGGAGTTAAACTGAAGGACCGACGAGGTCTGAAGGGCATGCCTAGGCCTGATGGACCAATGGGTCTGATGGAGCGCAAACTAGCAACGGTACTAGCAAAACGGTCTGCTTGGGGTGTGGCCTTTTTCGAGCGGCCATGGGTGGCAAGGTCAGGTCATTGACCTGATTTGCTCACCTCGAAGGACGTCCACTGTGTTTTTTAGGCGGACACAGCTAGTCTGAAGGACCTGGGGTCGGATGATCCGTCGGTTGCTCGATAACGCGACGTGCGATCTGGATTGAAGGACCATTGATGGTCTGAAGGAGCGCTTGGGCTCTGAAGGACCACTGGGGGTCAGCAAGAGTACTGGGACTCTGAATTGTGATATGAGACCAGCGCTTGGAGCACCGCCTTTGAGGGAACAAACTATTTGGATTGACACATGGCGTATGCTGGGTGAGTTCTTTTCTTGATGCATGTAATGTGAACTTTGATGCAAATGCTATGGTGAATAAAACACATGAATGCATAGCAAATGATATGATTGGTGATGTAGAAAGCTTTTTGGCAACGATGAGACCGGCACTTGGCACGTCTATCGAAGCAAAAAAGCGTTATATGTGTGCAATGTGATGAATGTGCAATGCGAAAGTAAATGGACTACAAAAAAAGCCCGTGAATAATGGATGCTGAAGTTGATCGAAAACAGAAATTGATAAGCCGTGAATGATGAATGTGCAATGCAAAAGAAAATGGACTACAAAAGCCCGTGAATTGTGGGTGCTGGAGTTGGTCGGGAACAAAAACTGATGAGTTGTGTATGCGCATGTCGATAACATGTGAATGCAAATGTACTATTGATTGCATGATGGAATGATCTATGCTTTGGTGGGAGTAACGGGTGCAATGTGGATGATTTTTGCCTTTTTGGCTTTCTCTTGCTTTGCCCCTTTTCATGAATAAATGAATGAATGAATGAACGTGCACACGTAATGCTTAGATGAAGGGTTGTGGTAGCCGCATGACTTGATGTTGTATGATGCAATGATTGGATGCTTGTTGGGATGTGAGAGGTTTTTTTCCGTCTTTTCGCTTTATTGCCTTTTTGGTATTTGATGAATGCATGAAATGAGAATGTGAATGTGATGGATACGTAATATTTTGATGCAAACGCTATGGTGAACAAAAGGAATTGCCTAAATACATGGTGCGATGATGTGATTGATTGGGATGTAGACAGACTTTTGGTAATGATGCGATCGACATTTGACATTTTTATTGAAGCGATACATGTTATGCGTGGCGATGCATGCCCGCATACGCAATGTGTAATGCACAAGAAGCAAAATTGTGTAGGCAAAACAAGTGGAATGTGAATGCATGTACAATACTTGTATGAAAGAGTTGTGACGGGTATGATCAGATGCATGGTTTTAATTCTAGAATAATGAGGACATGTATAATGCATGATTTGTTGGTAACAACACTTTTTTGTTTTTGTAAGGACGCAAAAATGTTTGATGTGAAACGAAACTTTTGATGCTGGAAACAGAGAGCTGAACATTTTGAATTGATCGTTCCTTGGAAGAAAGATTTTTGATGGTTTGGACATGAACTCTGGTAAGCTCAAGATTGTCATCTTGAAAAGTGTGGCTTGCAGCAATGTATTAGTGCCCTTTCTAGAGATCGAGATGTGTATTTGCAGATGGGTTCCCATGATGGCTAAGCTTTCAAGTCTAAGATGTTAACTTAGAGGGATTGTCATTATTGTGTGTCTCTCTCTTTGAAGCATTTGCTTAATAAATATGAAAAACAGTGTGATTACAAATGAATGTGCCAGTTGACTCAGGGTTCAAGAAATGTAGGGTATGTGACACGTGAGTGGAGTGAAGGATGAGGTTTATTGGCTCAAGCCTATGAGAGATAAGTTTACCCCAAGGTAAGAAATGTTTGACCGCCCCAATTTTGACTTCAAATAGTGAGGAGTGAAACAGTCTGCCTTTGTCTAGGGAGGACAATGACAACTAAGGATATAGACTGATTGAGGGATTGGGAAATATGCTGGTATCGAGGGTGACAAGTGACTAGGAATGAATGGAATGGGAGGCAAAAGGATTCTTTCGGCCCAAGGGATACGATGCCCCGGTCTATAAGAGGACAAGGTTACCCCAATCCATGAAAGATGAAAATTGCCCCATCTCGAGTGGGATTGTGACATGGTGCAAAGTTAGAATAATGGTTTGGAAATTGGTCTGGTATGGCTATATGGGTGTAATATATGAACGGGATGAAAGATGGGGGTATTTTGGGATGCTAAAAAAAATCTCCCTGAGTTTGAGTGGAATGGAGGGTGGGGTATTGCCCCATTTTGATATGATAAGTCAAGTAACTGCCTTAGTAGGGATTTGTGGTTTTCCTTGGGAAGGATTCCACAAGCTAAGACAGTCAAGAGTTTTTGGTTCGATGAAAATTCACTTTGTTGATGATCACTGTTATCTTCTCTTGATGAACTTCGAGCGTGCGAGCCCTTTTAAGTTTTTTTTTCTTATTTTCTTTTGTAATAATATTTTTCTCTTTGTTTTTTTTAGCAAATAAACTATTCTGATTATTTTGTCCTATAATATAAGCTTTGAGAAAAATGGAAGCAACCAATCACTGATCAGAATAGGCCTTAGAATTGTAATATGGCCAATGGTTAATGATTCATGAAGGAAATGATTACTTTGCTCCTGAGAGTGTTCGGGGTTGGTTGAGACAAAGAATCTTTTATGCGCTTCATAGTAGAATGAACCTGTTTTAGGGTTGTAGCCCATTTGAGGGTTTATGGAGGATAGGATGCTTAGGCCAAAGGAAGTGTTTGAGGGTTTATTTCAGACAAGGATCTTTTATATGCTCGATGGTGTGAAGTATCAGCTCACAATTTCTACCGCTTTGGTTTCCAGGATTTTTCAATCCTCCTTTTTTTAATTTCACTTTTTTTTGTGATTTTTCTTTTTTCTTTCGAGCTGAGCGAGTTGTTAGATATGGGATTGATCATTGTCTAAGGTGTTTGAAAGATTTTTGATTTTTTTTGGCTCGAAGTGGGTGGCAAAGGGTATTTCTCTTTTTAGGATGTGGGAAAGTTGCCAAGCTTCACTTCAAAACATGATTGCTTATTTTCTCGAAATTGTAACTATAGGACAAAACTTCATTTTAATATATTTGCTTTTTCTTTATTATTATTTTTTTATGCCCTAATTTGTGCTTAGATTACTCTTATATGTTTTCAACCTAACAGACTTTTCTTTTTTAGATTTCTTTTGTTTTTTTTTTACTCAAAGGACTTGCACGAGTGTTTAGAATGCCGACAGAAAATCTTAGTGATCATTACTCTGCCCTAGTATGGAGCATACAAAGTGCTATTCGTGAAATTTCATCACTGGGGGAAAGCGAATGAAATACTCTTGTGGGGACTGGGCCTTTTATGGATGGTTGGGTCTAGTTTTGGAAGTGGCGGAAAGATGGGGGTAGTATAACTGACTCAAACAACGGTAAACACACATGTAATGTTAGTTTATTTTGCAAATGCTTCATGGAGAGTTAACATCGCTTAAGATAGAACAATTTTAATTGTCAAAACCACACAAGTTAACAAAATAGACATTTAAGCTTCTTATCATGGGTGTGGGATATATGTTGGCTGGTGCCTTTGGTGAGGCGCGCAGAGGCCAAGGGTCGAGTCTAAGGGAGGAAGGGCTTGAAATGATGCGGTCAATATTGGAGTGACCATGATGGTGAACGAGTTATTGGTGAATTCCAATGAAGGGTTAAGTGGGTAGGTGGTTTCCATGAATGTGGTGGGTATGAGTAGGATGTATGTGGAGTGAAGGGTAAAGGACTTGATGTTGGTGAATCAAGTTAGGGTATGACAACATTTTCCAAGGAAGAGGAATCAATTAAAATATATTTTCAAGAAGGCATCGTCCCTCATCAAACAGTGTGTCAATTTTTTTTTTATGAGTTTCATTTTTTTGTTTTTTTGGAAAAATTATTTGAATAAAGCAGAATGCATGAACATATGGATGCTGTTGTACACAGACAATGATGCAGGTGAATGAAATGCGTAATGATACCTTAAGCAAGTGTGTGATTTTTTTTATTTTTTGTTAATTTTTTTTAAATTTCAACTAGAGTGAGAGGTTAACAAAACAAACAAAAAACTATTAGATGATGAACGATGCAAGAATAGAAGAAAATGAAGCAATTCCTAATTTTGTTTTAATGCATGTGAGAGGATTAATGCCCTTGAGATGGATGTGAGAGGAATAAATTACTTTCGTTTTTGTTTTTTTGCATGAAGGAGATTACTGTATTTGAGATGCATGGGGATGAAGGACTTTTGTTTTTGTTTCTTTATGATGCATGAAGAGGAGTAATGAAATAACGAATGAATGTAATTTTTTTTTATAATACCAATGTGATATTTACTATTTTTGGTGTATGGATATGCAAGATGATGCACTTTGGATGAGATGAATGATATTTTTGTTATTTTCTAGATGATAAGATGCATGGTAGGGGAATGATAATGAAATGCTTATGGAAAAATCATTTTCGTATGAATGCATGGTGATTTTTATATGTTTCCTAGGGCGCCCTTCTCAGTAACACAGAACCACACGAAACAACACTGGGCACCTAGGGCGCCACTTCCAGCAACAACCAAAAACAGAACACAGTGACTGGGCGCCTAGGGCGCCACATTCAGCAACAACAAAACAGGAAAAATAGTGGCTGGGCGCCTAGGGCGCCACATTCAGCATAGCATACATAATTTTTATGAACACATCAATCATCAAACATGGTATTAGGGCATGGGAACATCAATTACATGACAAAATCAACCAATAGCATTCAAAACATTTTATCAAACACATAATAGATATAATACATGTATGATCACTACCAAACCCTAGCCCATATACAACTCTTCATACAAACCCTTATAAAGCATGAACCTCACCCTTACCTTAGCTTTTAGAATCGAAACCCTAGCCTTAGGAAGTACCACGAAATCTAGCTTTCCTTCTCTCTTCTTGTGCTACGCCTCTCTCTCTCTTGTGCCTTGTGGATTCACGCCTTCTTCTCTTCTTTTCTCTCTAGCCGTCGCCCTCTCCTCTTCTCTTCTCACTTTCTAATTGTGTTTTGTTTCTAATTATGAGAGAAACCTTACCTAATTCCCTTAAGTAGACTCATCACCCATCATGAGCTATTTTCCTTAGCCCTATTCGCATACCCTATCGGGCTAGTTCCCTCCACTTAGTTATTTCCAATCCTAATATGCACCAACACACTAAAATAATTAACTTACATTTCTATTATTATATCTATCACATAAAACTAATATAATTAATTAAATAAATAAATCAATAAATATTTAATTAATTTTGGGGCGTTACAAGGCCTGCAAGGTTATAGGAATTGGAAGTGTGAAGATCAGAATGGCTGATGGTACAGTGAAATTGTTAACCAATGTAAGGCATGTCCCAGACCTCAAAAGGTCCCTAATCTCCCTAGGTACCTTGGAAGCTGCAGGCTTCAGCTTTAGAGGTGAAGATGGAACTCTAAAGGTCATGAAGGGATCTAGAGTAGTGATGAAAAGGGAAAGAGGAAAGGTAACAACCTGTATGCTCTCCAAGGGACCACTATGACAGGAGAAGCTCATGTAACAAGCTGTACAGAGAACAGAAAATTAACACGGCACCAAAGGTTAGGACATATGAGTGAGAAAGGGCTCAAAGAGCTAGAGAAGCAACGACTCCTATGTGGTGACAGACTAACACAGTTGGGATTCTGTGAACACTGTGTTATGGGCAAGCAAACAAGAGTAAAGTTTGCTACTAGCATTCACAAGACAGAGGAGAAACTGGGCTACATTCACTCAGACCTCTGGGGACCCTCATAGACACCAACTCATGGTGGTAAGAGGTAATTTTTGACTTTTACTGATGATTACAGTAGAAAAGTGTGGATATATCTCTTAAAGACAAAAGATGAAGCTTTCAATGTTTTTGTTGAATGGAAGAAGAGAGTTGAAAATCAATGTGGATTAAAGGTGAAGGCATTAAGGACTGACAATGGTCTTGAGTTTTGCAATGAAGAGTTTAATAGTTTTTGCAAAGAAAATGGCATATACAGAAACTTAACAGTGAGGGGGACTCCTCAACAAAATGGCTTAGCTGAAAGGCTAAATAGAACCCTGTTAGAGAAAGTTAGATGCATGCTGTCATGTGCCAAGCTGCCAAAGACTTTATGGGGAGAAGCTGTCCACACAGCCTGTTACTTGGTGAATAAAAGTCCTTCGACAACATTGAATTTCAAAACTCCACAAGAAGTATGGGCAGGACAGGCACCAAATTTAGAAAATCTAAAGGTATTTGGATGTCCTGCTTACTGTCATACAAGAGAAGGAAAGCTAGAACCTAGATCCAAGAAAAGATTGTTCATGGGGTATCCTGATGGTGTAAAGGGATACAAGGTTTGGCTACCTGATGAAAGGAAGTGCATAATCAGTAGATATGTCATATTTCAAGAGTCCAAGTTGCTGGAAAATGTGAACAACAGTGAGACCTTGGAAGGCACTGATCAGAACAAGGAATTCCAAATTGAGGTGGAGCTGAAGATTAAAGCTACTGAAACTAATGATGTCGAAGAGTAGGTCGAAGCCCCAACTGATATGGATCATAACAATTCTGATTCAGAAGCAGAAGAAAGGCACGAGGAAGATTATGTGCTACTAAAGGACGGAGCTAAGAGACAAATCAAAGCTCCAAATAGGCTTGGCCATGAAGCTGCCACTGCCTATGCTTTGAATACTGCTGCAAACTTAGTGAATGAGGAACCTCTCTCCTATCAGGAGGCTATATCCAACAATCAGCACCAACTGTGGCAAGCAGCTATGGCTGATGAAATCAGAGCTCTCCACAAGAAACAAACTTGGAGACTTGTGAAGAAGCCTACTGGTGTAAAGCTAGTAGGATGTAAGTGGATATACAATAAGAAGGAAGGCACCTCAGAAAGTGAACCACCTAGGTTCAAAGCCCGACTGGTTGCAAAGGGTTACACTCAAAGGGAGGGTGTAGACTACAATGAGATCTTCTCTCCTGTGGTTAAGCATAGCTCCATAAGAGTTCTGCTTTCTTTGGTTGTCCACTATGATCTTCATTTTGAACAAATGGATGTAAAAACAGCCTTTTTACATGGAACTCTTGATGAGAGGCTCTACATGGCACAACCAAAGGGTTTTGAGGAGAAAGGCAAAGAAGATCTGGTCTGTTTGTTGCAGAGATCACTGTACGAATTGAAGCAATCCCCTCGTCAATGGTACAAGAGATTTGACTCATACATGATGAACATTAAGTACAAAAGGAGCAACAGTGATAGCTGTGTCTACTACAAGCAACTAGGTAGTAAAGACTACATCTATTTGCTGCTGTATGTAGATGACATGCTAATAGCTAGCAAAGACAGCACTGAAATCACCAAATTGAAGGGACTGTTAAACAAAGAGTTTGAAATGAAAGATCTTGGAGAAGCCAAGAAGATCTTAGGTATGGAAATCACAAGGAACAAAGACAAAGCAAGCCTTATGATTACTCAAAACAATTATGCACAGAAGGTGCTAAGTAGGTTCAGCATGACAGAAGCAAAACCTACATCTGTGCCTATTGCTGCTCATTTCAAATTGTCAAAGGAAGACTTCCCTCAAGTGAACAGGAGAAGACTCAAATGGACAAAATTCCATATGCAAGTGCAGTTGGGAGTCTTATGTATGCCATGGTGTGTACAAGGCCTGACTTAGCTTATGCACTAAGCTTAGTCAGTAGATATCTGTCGAATCCTGGACAGGAACACTTGATAGCAGTAAAATACATTCTGAGGTACTTAAATGGAGCCACTAATGTGGGGTTGAATTACAATAAAGAGGCTCAGAATTCAGGTGGAGTGGAGGGATATGTTGACTCTGATTTTGCAGGAGATCGTGACAAAAGAAGATACCTTACAGGGTATGTATTCACTCTCTTTGGAAACACTGTCAGTTGGAAGGCATCTCTCCAACATGTAGCTGCTCTATCTACTACTGAAGAAGAATATATTGGAGTCACTGAAGCTGTGAAGGAAGCTTTATGGCTGAAGGGTCTCGTGAATGAGCTTGGAGTTGATCAAGGAAGTGTGAATGTGTATTGTGACAACCAAAGAAAAATACACCTATGCAAAAATCATGCATACCACGAAAGAACCAAGCATATAGACATCAGGCTACATTGGATAAAGGACATAATTTCAGAAGGAAAGGTCCAAATTCAGAAGATACACACAGCACACAACCCGGCAAATTTCATTACTAAGGTTGTGCCTCTTGCAAAGTTCAAGCACTGCTTGAATTTGCTGAAGATTGGTGAAGGATAAAGGGAGAAGCTGGACTGAGCATGTGCAAGAGTTCAATGTTTGAATCTATGGTAAGGTGCCAAGGTGGAGATTGTGACGATGTGGCACCTTAGTCAGTTAGGAAGTTTCAGTTTGGTTGTTATTCTGTTTCCTTCGATTAGTTTTTCTGTTGCATCTGTTAGAAGTACAACCGAATCTGTTATGGGCACCTTGGCGCCCAGGTCTCAGATTTGGTGTGTATATATATACTTGTATGTAGTCACTGCAAAATACACAGATACAGAAAAAGATAGAATTCAGAGCACAAGGGAAAGAGTGGAGAGAAACACAAGGGAACTTTGGGTTAAGGGAAGTGAGGGGGATTCAATTTGGGTAGAACAAATTGTAATTCATCATTCCAAGAAAGATTCAATACATTGGACTCAAGCACATTGGCTTAGTCCCCCAGATGTAGGAATTGTTGATTCCGAACTGGGTGATCAAATCTTGGTGTTTTCTTATCTCTTTCTATCTTGTTCTTAATTCTGATCACTGTTTCTTTGAACCAGTGATACCTCTGTTTTTGGCGCCCAGTCACCAGGCGCCAACTCTGTGCATAGCCAGAGTTCTTGTTCCGCTGCAGAATCTTGCCTGTCATAGGGCATCAGGTGTCCTTGTGCCACAAGTGTCGAAGCATCACGCTGTCGAACTGTGTTGCACGCTGTCGAACTGTGTTGCACGTTGTCGTACTCTGTTGCACTGCACAGAATCCTTGTCAAATTCTGTTGTCTTGGCAACACTTGGCGCCCGATTAGAGGGATCTATCTCAACATATATATATATATATATATATATATATATATATATATATATATCATTTGGATTAGATGATTAACAGATCATTTTTTGTAGGTTCATGGGTGATTTAAAAAGATCAGTTAAAAATAAAGCTAGAGTTGAAGGATCGATATGTTCTTCTTACTTACACTGTGAAACAACTCATTTTTGTTCTTATTATTTCAAGAACGAATTTGCTCCTAGAAGTAGTCGAAATGAAATGGAAATTGAATGCCCAAGACATCATTTAGCTTTTGTCTTTTTTAATTAAGATTAATACAAAATTAATGAGTCAGCAAATATAATTGCCACATAAACACAAATAACAGCCACCCAGACAACTTAACAGCCAACTAGATATTTTTGTAATGGAGTCAAACAAAAATTACAAAAAATGGTAACGATGCAACATTTTTAAAACATAAGGGATCTATTCGTTACAAAAAAATATAAATGACCTATTTGTTACTTGAAAATAAGTTAAGGGACATCGGGAGATATTTTGCCTTTCCCCGCCATGACTTATGATTTGTGAATAAATATATGTAAATAAAAAGTATATTTTCAACAAAAACCATTACATATGTTGTGCGCCCAGAAGTAACAACCCATTTATTTTTGCAATTGATATTAGATAACTCATGATCTAGATTCCCTTTAAGGAAAGCCAAAAGTGAATTTGAAGACATAAAATTACTTCTGACGCATTAAACTTTTTTTTTCGAAAATTGATTCTTTTTTGATAGAAAGTTTTCGAAAATTGATCTTAGACTATAGAATTGATTTTTTTTTGGTGTAAACCTGACATCATCTGTGCACAACTGCAGAGGCCAATCTATTGAATCAGGTAGGACCACAATGGGCGACAAAACTCTCCTTTAAGAGTTTTAACGTTGTTGCGTTCCCAATACTGAATTCGAACCTAGAAATTGGTTAAGCTGATAAAATTGATTCTAATTTGTAGCTTGGATTTCTAGTTTGTGCTTCAAAAGTGATTTTTACTCTCATTTTTGTTGTTCAACCCTCTTTTACTTAAATTCTTTCATACATAAATAACTTTACAATCAAAATCATTTTTACATAACTAACTGATTCATAATATATTTTTAATAAGAAAATATTAATATATATTAATTATTATGTTAATTTTTCTCCTTCACCATAATTAATTTTTGCCACAACAAAAATACACAATCCCATAGTGGCGGATCTTGACCAAAATGTTTGGGGGGCCGCTACTTTAAGAGACCTGAAAACTCAAAAACGCATGAATAAAGACACAAACACTAATATAATTAAAAAAGATAAATATAATTAAAATTATTTATAGAGAAAATGAAATGACTAAAAATATAATTTTACTTTCACATAGAGACTCAACTGAAATTGTTTGTAAAAAAGATACTTTTAAATTTATTTAATTCTAATTTTAATATTATGAAGATATATTTTCCGAAAGTTATCAACCATATATTCATAAATTCTAATTCTATTATAAGAGATGTGATAATATTAGAAAAATTCAATAAAATTTATACTCCAAAAAATATAAAAAATATCATGCATATTTGCTTAGTGGTAACACTGTCGCTTTTATTGTCTTGGTCATGGATTTAATTCAATTCTTATTCTTATTATTGTAATGTACATTTTATTGGCAAGTATACAAATAAGCACAACCCCCGGTTTTCAACAACAAAAAACAATGAGTGGAGGGACTTACGACCACTAAGCCAAGCTTCGTGTTATTTATAATTACGCAAATATTTTATATATTTAGTAATTAGTAACTGTTTTTTAAACATAAAGGTATTTTAGTAATTTAAATAATTTTGGCGTTTGCTTTTCCCACACCCCCTCCTACTCGAAACACACCCCATAAGGGTGTGAAATGACCAAAAGGCCAGGCCAAACCTCTTTTTTTTCACGAATTTTCACCTGTTCGAACACGGGCCTTCGAACAGGTTCGCACGAGGCCATTCGCGTGTGTTAAATATGGGGACACACCCTCTTGGGTGTTTTTCACCTGTTCGAATGGGGTCATGCGAACAGGTTCGAATGTGGTCATGCGAACAGGTGTTCGAATGGGGTCATGCGAATAGGTTCGCATGAGGCTGTTCGAACCAGTGTTGCAGAGCGACAGATATTGGACGTCTCAGATTCCACCGACAGTTTGGATCAACGGCTTACAATCAGTCAAATGTATGTCAGATAAAGGAGTGGATGTCAATCCCTTTGGAAAATGTGTCTGAACGGATAGAATTTAAATGGCTCAGATTTGTGATCTAAAAATGAAATCAACGGCTGACATTTCACCATGCCTATTATAAAAGGGGATGTGTAGCAACTGGGATACATCATCAAGGGTGATAGACATCTCACCCACAGGAAGGTGGAATGATGATGTATCCGGCTGCCAACGCTCTATGAATGCGTTCAGCAGCCCCTTGTGAGTGAGGGGAAAACCAAGTCCTATGAGAGGGAACAACCCCGATAGGATAAGAGTCTCCCTGATCCTAGCATGGACCACAAGGTTAACCGGTCCATGTGGAATCGTAGTTATGTCCGGCCGAACCTGCACTGACAAATGACACAGGCACAATAAGCCAATATGTTCAACAAAATAAGAAACAAAATTGACAACACGCTATTATATAACAATAACTTACCCGGCCAGCCTAGAACTCAGTCAAAATATGAGACCCGTATGTGGGAAAGACAGAACCATCAACAGGTCCACCAGGGAATGGGAATGTAGCCCTAGGAGCAGCAGCAGGCTCCTGAGGCTCAACATCCTCCTCATGTTGAGCACCAACCTTCTCATGTGCATGACCAGAAGGGCCGGCCAGCTCATATGCCGGAAATTGAGCATCACGCTCAATATCCCGGCCAATATCATCAACCTCCGGTGGGGGAGGAGGGACGTCTAATCTGTCCCTAGGCCTACCCCTCCGGGAAGGTTCAGCTCCATCTTGCCTCCGTTTGCGTTCGGAAGCCGTCGGGGGTGGCCTACGCTTTGGCTGTTGCGAACTACCGCCACGATGCCTCACCATATCTGAAACAACAACCATTAAACCAATTAAGCAACATAACCAGCAAAACAACAGAAACAATACTGTCACACCTGTTCGAACAGCATCATTCGCACCTGTTCGAACAACCCCATTCGAACAGGTGTTCGCATGGCCTCATTTGAACGGTGTTCGCATGACCTCATTCGAACACCTTCGTTTTCACGTGTTCGCATGAGGTCATGCGAACACAGCAGATGCACAGGAAAAAAAAACCCAAATGTACAGAAGGGAGAGAGGGTTACCTGAATGAAAATGGAACGATTAGAGAGAGTGAGAGGAGGCGAAAGATAGGGTTCGAATGAGATTGGGTGAGAGGGAGAGTGAAAGATAGGGTTCGAATGAGAGGGAGAGTGAAAGGGAAAGTGAGAGGAGTGAGGGGTGTGAGGGTGTGAGTGTGTGTGTGTGTGTTTTTTTTTTAAGTTGAGGGTATTTTAGGGTTTTTAGAAGTTAGGGGGTGTGAAAGAGTAGGAGGGGTGTGGGGAAAGTAATGGCCATAATTTTTCTTGGGTGGGCCACGGCCCTCCCCAGCCACTATGAATGAAGATCCGCCGGTGCAAGCCCATATAACTCCTCTATTTTGTAAAAGACTTCACCTCCTTATTAAGATTACACATGCCTGCCTCTATTGGAGCAGGCTGGTGCAACTTTTATTATAAATAAATAAAATAAAATAAATTATTGGACTGTGTGTTGTGTCCTTTAATCATTAATTCATAATTCATAACACAAGGAAGATGAGCGCAATTCCCAGATTTGTTTTTTCACTATCAAACTTTTAAATTTTCTTCAATTATTATTGAAAAGCAAAAACCTCAATATTTTTGAAAAGAGTTATGACGAGAAAAGGAATGCCAATAAGTCAAGAAAAGTAAAACTTTGGGACCCAATACAAAACACAAGAGTCAGAAAGTGACTCCTCTCTGGATCTCCCATGTGAATATATGCACAGAACTGGCAACTTTGCTTATTGAAGCTTCCTCTCTCTCTATTTCTCTTTCTGCACAAAACTTGAGAACAGATTCATTGAGGAACAAACAAGATGCGATCATTATCTTCTTTGTTCTTTGCAACATTTCTATGTATATTCTTAGATGCTGCTTTAGCCGGTGACCCTTTTGTTTACTATGATTGGACTGTGTCTTATACCACAGCTTCCCCACTTGGAGTCAAACAGCAGGTTCCTTTTTTACCTTCTCTAATTTCTTGCTACTTACTTGCATTTATGATTTGGATAATATTTTTTGTTTTCTGCTTGAAAGAGTATACTGGTTATGTAATTTACACCAGAGTTTGTTGTCAACTTGCATAGTATATGTTTGTATTTACTTATTTTTGAAACAGTAAGCACTAATTATTGTAAATTCCATAAGGATAAGAATTAAGAAGAGAGTTAATTATGAACCCTAACTTTTACTTTCTTAAATATTTGGCATTTAAGAATTATCTGCAAGTGAATTTAACTTTCTTTCATGCTAAAGCATAACCTAAATGAAAAATGTAGGTATTTGTGATGCATGGGTTTATTTGGTATTGGAATTTTGTGCTTCCATCAAATATGTTGTTTGTAGCAGGTTCTAAGATTATATGATGTCAATTCTCCATCTGTATAACAAATTTAACCACTTTATGCCAACACATAAATCACCTATCTGGTATTTTCGGAGAAGGGGGGATGGAGGTTGGATCCTTCTAGTGAATCTTATCTTCAGTCAAAAAATTGAAGTTATCTTCACAAATTGTTAAGCCCTCCTTTTATTCTTGGAGTTAAGGTCTGAGTCTGATTGTGTGGGGTATTTGGCCTTGGGCCTGGTGGTTGTCGGATGCTGGTGGTGGCTCCAGGTGGTGCAGCAGAGGAGAGTGGTATATTTTCGGCACTCAGACCCTTAGATAGCCCAGCTGAGCTGTGTGTGTGTGTGTGTGTTATACTTCTTTACTTATAGTGGGAGGGTGTTGGAGTCCCACATTGGATCATTGGATAGTGATATGACATGAGTAATAGTTATAAGTGGGGGGAAACCCGTTGGGGGCAACCCTCGCCGCACAAGCTAGCTTTCGGGGTTGAGTTAGGGCTAAACTCAAATTCTAGTAGAATGTGAACATTTAACACTTTATTGTCCCACAATGAATCTGTTTCAGTTTTTCTTTATGCATGTATAAAAGTTGCACGTTTCTATATTTATTTATACTGTTGCTTTTTGTGTTTACAAGTTTGGGTAATATTTTATCAATGGATGTGTAACAGTGCCACCTCTCACTCACTCGATTTTATTTCTAACAAAATATTTCTATTACAGGTAATTGGGATCAATAGTAAATTTCCAGGAGAAATTCTAAATGTCACCACAAACTGGAATGTTGTTGTCAACGTGAAGAATGATCTTGATGAACCCTTACTTCTGACATGGTATCACAATTATGTTTTGTGTAGAATGATCATGTAACTAATAATATGATGGTAATGATTATGCTGGGTAGTTAAATGCAGGAACGGTGTACAGCATAGGAAAAACTCCTGGCAAGATGGAGTTTCAGGAACTAATTGTCCAATTCCAGCTGGTTGGAACTGGACATACCAGTTTCAAGTTAAAGATCAAATAGGGAGTTTTTTCTACTTTCCTTCCCTAAACTTCCAGAGAGCTGCTGGAGGATATGGAGGAATTATCATAAACAATCGACCAGTTATTCCTGTTCCCTTTGGATTGCCAGATGGAGATATTACAATTTTTCTGAGTGACTGGTACACCAAGAGTCATAAGGTCTTACTGCTTGCCATATCTTACTCCTTTTCTTTTTATTACGGGGTTTTGACCATTTCTTATGGTGAAACAGGAACTCAGGAAGGATGTGGAAAAGGGCGCTGACCTTGGAATCCCTGATGGTGTGCTTATTAACGGACTCGGTCCTTATCGCTATGATGACAATATCGTCCCAAACGGCATTTCTTACCTAATAGTAAATGTGGAACCGGGTAAGAATATAAGCAATATTTTCTTTCTTGTTTAATATGTGTGGTATGAGTACCTAACATATATAGCAACCATCTGCTCTCTCAAACTTTTTTTCCAGTAAAATCAGCTGCCAATGTTTATATGGCTGAACTTCCATGTATTTCTTTGTCAATAACCATCAGCATGTCACCTATAGATTATCAAATCAAAACACTATATGGGGATTCACACTCAGTTATGTGGTTCAGAAACTCAGAAATGGACCAGCTGGCAGGATTCCTGGTTTAACCGAAGAAGTTCAAAACTATTGGAACTGCTGAGGAAAAAAATGGATTTGGAATGAAAAAATTAGTCTTATGCTAGATAGTTTGATGCAATGCAATGGTTAAACAATGACATAGTGACATAAGTAACACAGTTTAAAAGAACACAGGGACAAGGAGTGAATAGCAAGAGGGAATTCTTATTTCTGAATGATCACTGGCTGAGTAATTTGGCCAAAAGCCTAGAGGCTTTACATATTAAAAGTAATAAATTAAAAAAAATTACGGTTATTTTTCCCCAATCGATATTCAGATCCAAAACCTTTGGTCAAGCTCGTATTGGAAATCTTATAGATATCAAACTGAATCAAAAAAAGTCTATGTAATTTGAGACTAAGGATTTTTCCTCTTTAGATTGTTCAAGAACTTTGGAATGCTTGATACTTTTCGATACTTCTGGTAAAAGCTTTTGACAACTACCTTGATTCATAGTTTCTACTACAACCAGATCCATTTTAATATTCCTGCATAAGCAAATATATCAGACTGAAGGCCGACCTTGATTCTGAGTTTATGAGAAGTATTATAAAGATTGTAACAATGTTTTGAAAATGATTGCTTCTTTAAGACATGGCAATCACATAGATCCATAGAGACCATTTTGTTGCAGCCGAGAGGCAACCAGCCAAGTCAAAATCAATTTCTAGGTAGAATATAGGGCAGTAACAAGTGTATTGCAAGAAAGTATGTAGTCAATGCAGTTGCATCAGCGAGTTGGTACACAAGAGGTTGTTAAAGTTCTAAGTAGTGTGATTGACACCAATAAGTGGCCTTATGGAAATTTATGTCATAGTGGAGGATAATTTTCTTTACTTACTATTTTCCCTAAAGAATAAAAAGATAAATTATACATATAATGTCACCCATATTTTACTCCCCCTCGCCGAAAAGGAATTTGTAGAAACTTCAATATTTTTTATAGAAAAAATGGATGTCTGTCTCTCTGATAGTAGTTTGGAAACAGGAGAGAATGAAACACCTGAAATTTTAAGCTATAGAAAAATGTAATTTCTGTCTGAAGTTTTGAGTTGTTTTACCTTTGCATTACTCATTCATACTCAACTGTTTCTTATCCTGTATCAAACAGGGAAAACGTATCGCCTTCGGATTCACAATGTTGGTATCTCAACAAGCTTGAATTTTAGGATACAAAATCACAACTTGCTTCTCGTGGAGACCGAAGGATCATACACAGTCCAGCAAAACTACACAAACATGGATATCCATGTGGGTCAGTCATACTCATTCTTGGTTACTATGGATCAAAATGCCAACACTGATTACTATATCGTTGCCAGTCCTCGGTTTGTTAATTCATCATGGGCTAGATCTACTGGAGTTGCCATTTTGCACTACGCCAACTCTCAGGGTCCTGCATCAGGTCCTCTTCCTAGTCTTTCTGACCAAGATGATCCTTCTTTCTCTATAAATCAAGCAAGATCGATAAGGTTTTTTATTTATTACTTTGTCTCCTTTTAATCTTACATGATAATCTTATATTGATTGAAATATTTTTCTATGATGGAAATGCCTAATTAATGATGTTTGGTTTTATAGTCTAGGACCATAGTCAGATCCCTATGTGATACAAATGTTTCATAGCATCCATTTTTATAAGTGACAATGCCTAAGAAAATTATTAATGGAATGTATTTGTTTCCCTTCGATCACATTTTCGCTTTTATGAATGTTATAAGCGATTTAAAATCTTGACTGTTCAAAATCTCATCTGAAAATGGTTTTTTATAGGTGGAATGTGTCTGCTGGTGCAGCGCGTCCAAATCCACAAGGTTCTTTCAAATATGGTGACATTACTGTGACAGATGTATATTATATAGTAAATAGACCTCCAGAGCTTATAAATGGAAAGTGGCGTACTACCCTTAATGGTATATCATATTTCCCACCTTCAACCCCCTTGACACTTGCGCAACAATTTAAAATTCTCGGGGTGTACAAGCTTGATTTTCCAAATAGATTGATGAACAGACCTCCGAAAGTTGATACCTCTCTCATTAATGGCACTCACAAAGGTTTTATGGAAATAATCTTTCAAAACAATGATACCACAGTCCAGTCCTACCATCTGGATGGCTATGCATTCTTCGTTGTAGGGTGAGATTTTAGCTTTAAAACTTAAATTTAACATGTTTTCCATCTATGCAGCTTTAAATAATTTAAGAATCAGAGTTAGTAAATTTCTCATTTGAATTGTAGCATGGATTTTGGAGTATGGACAGAAAATAGCAGAAGTACTTATAATAAATGGGATGGCGTGGCTCGCAGCACTACACAGGTATTGCTGTCTTAAAGATTTAAATACTCTGCTTCCAACTAAAAGATAATTTAGCCATTTTTACTTCAACTAATCTGCTTCCAATTAAAAAAGAGTATTGTGTCTTAAATTTCTTTTTCTTTTTTAAAAATATTTACCATGTTGGCTTTCTGCTATCTTCTTAGAGCTTTGAAACAAAATGACCAAAGCAAATTTTTTCAGACATGATTTATGAAACTTTCTTCTTTTTTGTTTAACCATACAAGGACATATAAGAGCAAGTAAAATGAAAAATGAATTTGACTAGCTATGTGATAGTAGCCTTTGCATCGTCAAAAAGGAGGCTAAATGCTTTATAACATGTTAGTTTGATCTGTTTTTGTAGGTCTTTCCTGGGGCTTGGACAGCCATTTTAGTATCTCTTGACAGTTCTGGCATTTGGAACCTTCGTGCAGAGAACCTCAACTCTTGGTATCTGGGCCAAGAAGTTTATTTGCATGTTGTAAACCCAGAGAATGATAGTGATGCTGATTCTTTGCCTAACAATGCAATATACTGTGGCCTACTTTCTTCCCTTCAAAAGTAAGAATTCCTTAAAGATAGAAACTTAAGTTGTTTCTCAATTTATAAGCTATTACTATAATGTCTGCTATACATACTTATAATTCCTAAGGTAACACCATATGTTTGGAAAAATAAATTCTCAAAATTTTCCTGGAGATTTATGCTTTGAAACAGTAAATAAGGATTTCACATGTAGGATCTCTTTTGAAATATATTAATAATAACTCTAGTGCTTGTTTCTCTTGTGCAGGGAGCAATCTCACAAGTTCCAGTTCTCTTTGGGATCACCTTTCTGCAGTAATTCTAGATTGGTATTATTCATGTTATTATTCCTTGCTCTTGAAAGTTTATATGGTATGTGGAGTGTTGAATTTTTAATCAACTAAAACAAAGAACAAGGTCAATTTTGGAATATGACACTAGCCATTTTAAAATATATAGAGGCATTGCTATTGTGTTTAACATGCTGGACAATATTCATACGCGGATGTAATTGTAACTGTAAATTAGAACCCTACTATATTTTAGAATTTTATCTCTTTCTAAATGCTATTTAATATTATGGGGATCATAATCTTGCTCTCTCTGGCATACTACATACTGCTTAACATCCTCTGCAAAATGCATCCCGAATCCAGTCAATAAATATCTTTGAAGCAAAGAGAATAGACAATTCTTTTATAAATTCTCAGGATCATTTTGCATAATCCATACAGAAATTATGTGTAAATGTAAGCTAGAAACCATGCACCTCCAACTGGAAACAAAATATGCATTTTCATAGAGGAAGAATCAAAAGTAGTTTAAGTAGGCACAATTTATGAAAAAGTACCACTAACCAAGTACTAATTTCTGAGTTCACCACAATAATAAAGCATGACCAACATATTGAAAAGAAACAATATTTTTAAAATTATCTAAAATCTACTTGGCATAACGATAGCTCACCTGATAGTCCAGAGATGCAATGCTGTTGTCTATGTGATCCAAACGCTCTCTCACATAGCATTGTATGTTCTCCATACACGAAAACAACTCATCCAACCGAGCATCCAGAGAAGCTTTCGACTCCCTCTGATTCATGCACTCATGCATTAGCATTATCCTCTCCGTCAACATCTCCTTTTTATACAGCTCTCCAATAAATCTGATATTACCAACCATGCGCCTTTTAGCCTTGGATTGTTTCTCTTCTCTTTCCTCATTGGACTTATTAGCTTGCTCTCTTTCACCCATCCTCTGAAACTCTTTCTGGCACTTGTTTGCTAATAATGTCAATGTCTTAAAACTTATCCTGTTGGTGTATTGACAGAGAACAGGCAATGCATCTGCCAGATGGTAACATAATTTGGCATACATTTCACAGGAAATAGGTTCCATCAAAGCCTTCTCAAAGATTTGGGAGACCAAACCCTCAAGAGTGTCAACACCGTCAATTTTAACTGCTAAAACCTGCTCAGAAACCTTCTTGATATTCTGAGGGGTTAAGGTGTTCAATATATTTTTTCAAACTCTCTCTGTTTCAACTGGAAATAGAATGCCAATATGTTGAGATTTACAGCACCTATTGCGAAATCAAACAATACAAAAACGAAACCAATTGAAACGCAAGTGAAATTGCAAAACCGAATTTAAGAAATAAACGAATGAACACCAACGATTTGTTCACCCAGTTCAGCACCAGATGGTACCTACGTCTGGGGGATCAAGCAATTGCTTGAATCCATATCATTGAATCAAAGAATCAAGTGAATGTACAATACAAATTTTCCCTAAATCTGTTTCCCCCTCACTTCCCTTGTACCCTAGGTTCCCAAGTGTTTCACTCCACACAAACCCACTTTGTACAAGATCTTCTTCAGATTGCCTCTAACTTCCTAGCTCTATTGGTTATATACAGATTTGAGAAACAAGGAAAGAGTATGGTAACTGAAAACTAACAAACTGGAAGCGAAATGAAAAACAGAAAACAGTTTTAATCAATCTTGAAAACTTCAAGCTTCAGTAGCCACACGTGTGCCACACGAGTGTTGACTTTGGTTGGTTGCCACATCAGCTTTAATGACTCCACCTTGATCCATTGTGCATGCCACATCAACAATCTCCACCTTGGTATGCACAAAGGCTTCCTTTGATTCAATTCAGGATTGCAAACAGAGAGCTTGATCCAATACTCACCATTAACCTTTATCAACATTCAACAAGTTCAAACAATGCTTGAACTTGGTTAGTGGTACTACCTTCGTAATGAAATCAGCTGCATTGTGAGCAGTGTGGACCTTATGGACTTGAACTTTTCCTCCAGCTACAATGTCTTTGATCCAGTGCACTCTAATGTCTATGTGCTTAGTTCTCTCATGAAGAGATGGATTCTTACATAGGTGTATGGCACTTTGGTTATCACAAAGTAGCTTGACATGATCTTGTTTTTCTCCTAGTTCATTCACCAATCCTCTTAACCACAGAGCTTCTTTCATGGCTTCAGTGATGCCAATGTATTCAGCCTCTGTCGTGGATAATGCTACCACATGCTGCAGAGAAGCCTTCCAGCTGACAGTATTTCCATGAAGAGTGAAAACATAACCAGTTAAGGATCTTCTCTTGTCCTTATCTCCAGCAAAGTCAGTATCTACATATCCAATTACTCCACCTGAACTTTGGTCACCTTTGCTGTAATTAATTCCCAGCTTTGCACTGCCCTTTAAGTACCTCAATACATGTTTTACAGCTGACCAATGCTGCATTCCTGGCTTGGACAGATATCTGCTAACCAGGCTCATTGCATAGGCTAAATCAGGCCTGGTGCACACCATTGAGTACATAAGACTACCTACAGCACTAGCATAAGGAATTTTGTCCATTTGCCTTTGTTCTTCCTCAGTTTCAGGACAGTCACTTAGTGACAGTTTAAACTGGGTGCCAATAGGTATGTTTGCAGGCTTTGCTTCATTCATATTGAATCTCTCAAGGACTCTCTTTGAGTATCCTTCTTGAGTCACATAAAGACCTTGACCATCAGAATGTAACTTTATCTCCATTCCAAGTATTTTCCTTGCTCTCCCCAAGTCCTTCATCTCAAATTCCTGTTTTAACAACTGTTTGAGTTTGGCTATCTCAAGTTGACTCTTGCTTGCTATAAGCATGTCATCTACATACAGTAGTAAGTAGATGTAACTGTGATCTTCTAGTTGTTTATAATAAACACAACTATCATAGTTACTTCTCTTGAACATTATGTCAATCATGTAGCCATCAAATCTCTTGTACCATTGCCTTGGGGATTGTTTCAATCCATACAAGGACCTTTGCAGCATACACACAAGGTTTTCTTGTCCTTCCTCTTCAAAACCTTTGGGTTGTGTCATGTAGATTTTCTCCTCTAAGGTTCCATGAAGAAAAGTAGTTTTAACATCCATTTGCTCAAGCTGAAGTTGGTGATGAGCAACAAGAGCAAGTAGTACTCTTATTGATGTGTGTTTAACCACTGGAGAGAAAATTTCATTGTAGTCCACTCCTTCCCTTTGAGTGTACCCTTTGGCCACTAGCCTAGCTTTGAATCTAGGAGGATCAGAGTCACTGTTCCCTTCCTTTTTCTTGAATATCCATTTACATCCAACAAGCTTTACACCAGCAGGTTTCTTTACCAGTTTCCAAGTCTTGTTCTTGTGTAAGGCATCCATTTCTTCTGTCATTGCAGCATGCCACTCCTTTTGATGTTTGCTAGTCATAGCTTCATGATAAGTTTCTGGCTCATCATTTATTAGGTTTTCAGCAGTGTTGAGTGCATATGCTGTGTTTGACTCATATCCAAATCTCCTTGGTGGTCTTATTTCTCTCCTTTTCCTGTCTCTGCATAACTGATACCCCTCATCAGTTTCATCATCATCATCATCAGTGTCTGATGTATGATCAACTTCATCTACTTGATTTTCATGAATCTCTTGATTTATTCCAGTAGTTTCTGGTGTAATTGCAGTGTCTTTCAACTCCACCTCAACTTGGAATTCTTCACTTTTATCTTGCTTCTCTAGTGTCTCACTGTTGCTACTGGCTTCAGTCAGTTTTGTCTCTTGAAAAATGACATCTCTACTGATGATGCATTTCTTCTCATCACTTGACCAGATCCGGTAGCCCTTCACACCTTCAGGGTATCCCATGAACAGCCCCTTCCTTGATCTTGGTTCCAGTTTTCCCTCACTTACATGGAAGTAAGCAGGATAGCCAAAAATTCTCAAGTTTTTGAAGTCTGGTGCCTTACCTGTCCATATCTCTTGAGGTGTCTTAAGATTCAGAGCTGTAGAGGGACTTCTGTTGATCGGGTAGCATGCAGTGTGTACTGCCTCTCCCCAAAAGGATTTTGGAAGCTTGGCACATGACAACATGCATCTCACTTTTTCCAGCAGAGTCCTATTAAGTCTTTCAGCTAATCCATTTTGCTGTGGAGTGCCTCTCACAGTTAGATTCCTGTAGATCCCTTCTTGCTTGCAAAAGTTGTTGAATTCTTCATTGCAAAACTCTAGGCCATTGTCAGTCCTAAGTGCTTTCACTTTTAGACCACTTTGAGTTTCAACTCTCTTCTTCCATTCTACAAATGTCTTGAATGCCTCATCTTTTGTCTTTATTAGGTATATCCATACTTTCCTACTGAAGTCATCAGTAAATGTAATGAAGTACCTCTTTCCTCCATGAGTAGGTGTCTGTGAAGGTCCCCACAAATCAGAGTGAATGTAGCCCAATTTTTCCCCTGTCTTGTGTACAGCAGTAGCAAACTTTACCCTTGTTTGTTTCCCCATCACACAATGTTCACAAAATCCTAATTCAGTAATTTTGTCACCACATAGAAGCCCTTGTTTGTCCAATTCCTTCAAGCCTTTCTCACTCATGTGGCCTAGCCTTTGATGCCACATAAGTGTCTTGTTTCCAGTGGAACTGACTGCATTAACTTCTCCTGTTATGGTGCTGCCAGAAAGCACATATAAATTGTTCTTCCTTCTTTCACCCTTTAGAACTACTCTTGATCCTTTCATGACCTTTACAAAACCATCTTCACCCTTGAAACTGAAACCAGCTGCTTCCAAGGTGCCTAGAGAAATGAGAGATCTCTTTAGGTCAGGGACATGTCTTACATTTGTAAGCTTCTTCACAGTGCCATCAGCAAGCAGTATCTTGACAGTCCCTATCCCAATCACCTTGCAAGCTTTGTTGTTTCCCATCATGACTTGGCCACCATTGTATGACTTGTATTCAACAAACCATTCCCTCTTTGGACACATATGGTAGGAACATCCAGAATCTAATACCCAGTCATCATCACCTGAAGTCGTAGCAGTGGAATTGGATTCCATTCTATCACAGTCTGCAGCAACTAACAGTTCATAATCAGTTTCATGACTAGTGCACTGGAATTCATCTAATTTCCCAAGATAGTTATCCTCATGATCACTGCAGTGAATTTCATCAGTCTCAATGGTGTCAAACCTGTTATCACAGTTATCTTCACCATCCATTAGCAATAGCTCACAGCTATCATATCCATCTGCAGCAACAGATGCAGTGCCACTTCCTTCCTTGTTTTGAGTCTTTTTCTGTGAATTCTTTTCAGGGCATTTATTCTTGAAATGTCCTTCTTTGTCACAAATATAACACCTATTGTGTTTAGGTTTAGATTTGGATCTGCTTCTATTCTTTCCCTTTCCTGTTTCTTTCTTTTCAGTCCTCCCCCTCACCATCAAACTTTCCCCATGATCTGTATCTTTCTGATTACCTTTCTTTGATAGTTCTTTGGATAGAAGAGCACTTTGAACTTCTTCCAAAGACAGTGATTCTCTACCATAAATGAGGGTGTCTGCTAAGATCTCATAAGAACTGGACAGAGACCTAATCAGAAGAATTGCTTGATCTTCATCATCAATTTTAAACTTTCTAACCTTAGCCAAATTGCAGCGGCAGTTTTTTCTTTTGTGATTTCACGGAGGACTTTGTCTCCAAGACTCAGGATAATCGCACTATGGGCTTTGCTCATGATTTCTTTCTTCTCTTTCGCAGTGTAGGTATCTGGCAATTTGTCTTCGCCTTCCAATGCTTCTTCACAGCCTTGTTGAACAAGAATTGCCCGCATCTTCATCCTCCACAAGCCGAAGTCGTTCTTGCCCGTGAAACGTTCTATATTGAACTTCGTCATTTCCATGGATGCTGTCTTTCCCAACGATTAGCTCTTGATACCAGTTGTTGAGATTTACAGCACCTATTGCGAAATCAAACAATACAAAAACGAAACCAATTGAAACGCAAGTGAAATTGCAAAACCGAATTTAAGAAATAAACGAATGAACACCAACGATTTGTTTACCCAGTTCAGCACCAGATGGTACCTACGTCTGGGGGATCAAGCAATTGCTTGAATCCATATCATTGAATCAAAGAATCAAGTGAATGTACAATACAAATTTTCCCTAAATCTGTTTCCCCCTCACTTCCCTTGTACCCTAGGTTCCCAAGTGTTTCACTCCACACAAACCCACTTTGTACAAGATCTTCTTCAGATTGCCTCTAACTTCCTAGCTCTATTGGTTATATACAGATTTGAGAAACAAGGAAAGAGTATGGTAACTGAAAACTAACAAACTGGAAGCGAAATGAAAAACAGAAAACAGTTTTAATCAATCTTGAAAACTTCAAGCTTCAGTAGCCACACGTGTGCCACACGAGTGTTGACTTTGGTTGGTTGCCACATCAGCTTTAATGACTCCACCTTGATCCATTGTGCATGCCACATCAACACAATATATATGCAACCGGATCATCAACGTTGATTATCTTAGCCATAGGAAACTGCTCCAAAATTAAATAAAGCACCGAAGAAAAACTATGGTTCTGAAGCTTTATCAAATAGAGGAAGGGGTTCGAACTAGTGTAAAATATTTGTTGGAAACCAAGGGGAGATAGTGCAATGTGTATAATAAGGTTGGGTTTTCCACTCTTAAATAAATTCTAAGCGAAACCAAGAACCGTCAATATATTTTTGGTTTAGGGGCAGTGGCGGATCCAGAAGATTTCATCAATGGGGGCCAGAAAATAATTTACCTATAACTAGTTTGTATGACCCCATGCGTTGCACGGGTATACATTTTCTTTTAACTTAATATTTGAATTTGTTGTTTGGGACTTAAAAAAGATACAGTTGTATGTTTACGTGTATTATGTGATATATATTGATTACTTTGTACACCGTCTAAAATAAACCAATTATGTTATATATATATATATATATATATATATATGTGTGTGTGTGTGTGTGTGTGTGTGTGTGTGTGTGTGTGTGTGTGTGTGTGTGTGTGTGTGTGTGTAAGAGATATTTATATATAATTATTTTAGGCTAATATATAAATTTAATTTTGGATTAAAAGAGATACATTCCATAATCTCGAATGTAGGAGTGGTATTTAGTATGTTTCGACAAAGTTTTTAAATGTGAAAGACGCATGTAACAATTTAGGAGAATATAAGTAAAAATCTGTTATTGCATTTCCGTCTCAGAAATTGTTTTATTTGCACTTTGGCATATATTCGGTTCCCACATTCCGGAAAAACTATTAAAGCAACCAATTGTACTATCATCCCTCACCAAAAAAACATCACTCCTTTAACACATATAGTAAACATTTAATAGTTCATCGTCATCCCAAATTTAGCTGTATAGAAAGAAAAAACCAAACTCCTTAATCTTCAAGTAAATAAAACACCATTAATTCATAGAGCACATGAAAGTACAGTAGAAAAGCATTAGTTAAGGACAATTTTAGCTTGCACATTCGCAACTAAAAAGAAGAGAAACTCTTCAAGTTGAAAAACTAAAAAGTTGAAGTTCCCAAGAGAGCAGGTTGAATATCTCAGTAATATCAATATTTTTTTTAAACAAAGGAAATGAGTCTCGTTAAAACCTTCTGATGCAAAACCCTCATTAGGGAAAAAACATCTAGAAGGAAAGAGTACTCCCCTCGATTTCATTAAAAAACAAAAAAATACAAACAAACAAGGGGGGGGACATAAACCAAAACCCTTGCTAAAAAAATTAATGCTTGAACCGAAAATAAGGAAGACCAACCCTATTACGGTGAAAATCATCCCTGATAAATGAGGGAATAGAGCTCCACCACTGAAACCCTGGCAGAGAGACCCCATGAGACGCAAACTTATCAGCACAATGATTCCCTTCCCTATAAATATGAGTACAAATGAAGTTCATGGATTTGAGAAGAACCATGCAGTTATGCCAGCGAGTACGGAGATTCCAAGGCACAATGCTTTGAGAGGAGAACGCCATAACAGCCAGATGAGAGTCACTTTCAATCCATAAATGGTGCCAGCCCTTGCTGTAAGCCACCTCAATGGCTATAATGACACCCACTAATTCAGCATGAAGAGCATAATTTATACCTAGGGGGAGCATAAAACAACCAAGAGAGGCAGCATTGCTATCACGAAAAATACCCCCACAAGCAGCTAGACCGGGAGAGCCCCTAGCAGCGCCATCTGTATTACACTTAATCCAAAAGCAAGGAGGGATTTTCCAAAGAACCTCGATAATTATAGGAGCCCTACGAGGCTTACAATCAATAGAAAAAGCCTTAAGAATCGAAAAATCCTGAATGGAGGCAGAAGTGGAGCCTTTGCTCATATTTCCAGAAAGGTTCACATTAGCCGTAATCAAGTTCTTTAAGTAAGTGGGCAAGATCCTTTTGTTGTCGAAACGAATCTTATTCCGAGCGTGCCAAATAGCCCAGAAGACATTAATAACAGCAGCGGTCACAACATCCTGCACTTGGTCAGACTAGGGGCGCAAACGCACCTCGAGAATCACTTCAGGGGAGGAGATGTCAATAGTAAGAGAGAGCTTGTCACTAAGCCAGGACCAAAGATGCTTATCAAAAGAGCACTCACAGAAGAGATGCAAAGAGGACTCTAAGTTCGCTTTACAAAGACTGCACATGGAAACATTGCCACAACCACGGCTTCTAAGTTGCTCATCAGTGGGCATGCGATTGTTGAGGATGCGCCAAATAAGAAAAGACTTGGAGGGAGGGATAACCTTTCGCCAAATAGTCTTGCACCACCTATAAGGTTGCCCAATAGGTCTATAGAAAAGATAAGCAGTTTTAAAAGTAAGCATACCGTCGGAAGAATTCTTCCAAATCAACTGATCCTGCGAGTCAATGGTTGGGAGGTCTTTTGCATGAAGAAGCGGAGTCAATTGAGGAAAATTATTTGCTAAAGATGATGGAATACACCAATGCCCATTCCGAATGAAGTCACAAACACGGGCCTTGAGATAGTGATGAAGATGCTCCAGGACATTGAGAAGATAAACCAGCGGAGCCGACACCCAGGGATCAAGCCAAAAATTGACACAGTCACCTTTACCAATTTGCCAAATGGAATTGTCTTGAATGGCGGAGAGATGAGCTCTCAAATCACCCCAAAGAGAAGAACTAATATGATAAGAGATCGGAGTATTATTTCTGAAGACACGGGATCTCAACAAGACAGCCCAACATTTCTGGGAGATGCTGAGCTCCCAGCAAAGCTTGAGGCAGGCTGCCTTATTAATATCTTTGAGAGATCTAATTCCTAGACCTCCCTCAGAAGTTGGTCTACAAACTTTATGCCAAGCCACAGTAACCACTTTACGGTGATTGACGTCCCCAGACCAAATGAAATTCCTAATCCAAGAATCCACCATATTCAACAGAGAATTAGGCCATTTGTAAATCCTAAAGCTTTAAACTAACATACTTTGAATAACCGACTTGACCAGTTGAGCTCTTCCGGCAATAGAGAGCAGCGAAGCTTTCCAACCAGACAGCTTGGCTTTAATCTTGTCAGCAATAGGCATTAAATAAGCAGCTTTAGGCTTACCTTTGAAAATAGGAATTCCCAAGTAAGTGAAAGGCAACTGGCCAATAGAGAAGCCCAAAAGATCAGCAATGCAGCGCTGACGCGTAATAGGAATGGCGCCCAAATAAACTGTAGATTTGCTAGAGTTAACAATCTGACCAGAAGCTTCACCATATTTGGTAAAAAAGTTGATAAGATTTTGAAGATTACTCTGGGAAGCTCTGCAAAAAATCATGATATCATCCGCATAAAAGGTATGAGAGGGAACATGAGTGCCTCTTGGACCATTAATTAATTGAAGATCTCCATCCTGCACAAATTTGGAGATGCCTCTGCTCAAAACCTCCTCAGCCAAGCAAAAGAGAAGGGGGGAGAGGGGGTCCCCTTGACGCACACCATGCTTGCAGCTAAAGATATCCCTTTATTCAAGTAAGAAATAGTACACAAAACATGAGGAAGCTTTTATGACTGGAAGCAGATGAAGCATGTTTTCTTGTCTAAATGACAATGATAACATTTGACAACAATTGTTTGACTTGGTGAACTTCAAGTGGTTTACAATCCATTCCCTGAAAAAATAACAAATAGAGAAACAGAATCAGCATAAAAATCTTATGCTTGTTCAGATCTTCTAATTAAAGCAAATAGTATATTAGCATGTGTTCAAAAGTATCTCATGATGCCACATTCTCAGATTGTCTAAATGGCTTTCATAATATTTGACAACAATTGTTTGACTTGGTGAACTTCAAGTGGTTCACAATCCATTCCCTGAAAAAATAACAAAAAGAGAAACAGAAACATCATAAAAATCTCATGCTTGTTCAGATCTTCTAATTAAAGTAAATAGTATATTAGCGCGTGTAACACCCCATTATTTCTAAAATAAAGAAATACCAAAATGTACGTTTGGCTTACATCAGAGTATAAAAATTTCTGCTTAGATGTACATCGTTGCAAGAAACAGCGGAAACTATTACATAACATTTATCAAATTCGAGTCACAAGATCGAATACAGAGACAACATCGGAAATCATAAACAAGGATGAAAGAGTAAATCTCCAAACTTCTCCTCAAGCATAACAACTGACCATGCCGCCTGCTGTCCTTACTTCCTGTTCTCTGTAAAAACAACAACAGATGATAGGGTGAGATAACATATCTCAGTGAGCTTTAATTTAGCGTAACCCCTCACATACTATCAGTTCCATTAGAAAACCGTTGCAACATAGTTTAATTTAGAAACCACTTGCTCATATAAACGTAGCCCATCGCCGACCGTGCAACAACCACAATCTCAGCATATAATGTGCTATTCATTTATTTCTAAGCTTCGTAAGTTAATTTATACTTACAAGCTTACCAATCGAAACCCGACCGTGCAAACAACCACAATCCCGATAAACCCCCGCTAGTACTTTCCCTAACGTCCAGGGCCTAGGGTAGGGGCTCATGACCTTCCCCTCCTAGTATGCTATTCGTTGGGTCGTCACCCAACTTGATATAATTTATATATCACACCTCACCTTCGCAACTCTCCTCTCTCTCTCTCTACCATTTCTATATCTATTTCAGCACAAATGGGAAATGAAAGGGAGTTTGGCTGTTTTATGTTTGTGTGAGCTGAAGTGTAAATGAATGAGAAAGGAGAATTATACCCTTGGCTCACTAACACTCATTTAACCCAATTTCTATCCAATCTAACACATAATAATTCACACTCTTCAATAAACAATGCATGAGTGTGTTTTGTGTTGGTGTGGGTATTAGTTATACTTAGGATTGTATCTTCAGCTGAGGATATTTGGGGACAAGGAATGACGAAAATACCCTTGCGCTCTAATTCCCACAACGGTTCACACAATTTCGAATAAATTGCGTATATTTCATATAATTGAGCAATTCAATATTGCTTTCGCGAGATTATCATATCCATGACTCGATTTATCATTTAATCGAATAATAAATCGCCAGTTAATTTGGTAAACCGAAATTAACGAAACAGGAATGTTACAGCACGTATCTCATGATGCCATATTGTAAGATATATTATATATCAAAATGAATCAAAGTTTCCCTTATTTTTGGAGATCATTTGTTGTTATATATCATTTGTGCAAATACATACTCATCCACTAAGTAAAGCAATTCATCTGATGCACCATGAGGCTTTATTATAAAGCTGATAAAAAATCATAATGAAAAACAACCACTTACTTGCAACTGATGTGAAGCAATTCAGTCCGGAATTAGATGACCCAATTATGCTTCCCAAAAAAAAGTAATGACCCAATTAAGAAAACACCTAAAGAGGATGGAAAAAATTGATATTCAGTTTTCCAACATTGTGAAATACATATCCTAATGAAATTCAATTATTTTACTAACATATTTATGTCAAGTATCTCTCGGAGGCTCCTTTGGTTCATTAATAATATATTCAACCTGCAAAATTTGAAATCAATATATCAATATATTATTATAATTTATGTGTTTCCATATCCAAATTCCAAATAACCCATCAATCATATTCTCATTTTTAACAAAAACATTTAACAAATGAAATTGATCGATAAATAAATAACCGCATTATTCAAAAAAGAGAAAGAAATATGTAATTATGTTACGTATAAACCTTTACTCAAATCAACTGTCCTGCACCGAACAGCTTGGTTGTGACTGCTGGTGGTATGTCTCCTGCTACTGGCTGTAGGTTAGTGTGAGGGGGGGGGGGGGAGTACATGCAAAGCCACTCCGACGCTCAAGTCAGTATAGAGAATATATGAGTGAATTTACTAGGGATTAGAGTGTGAACCTTTTAAAGGGCAAAGTATGCTTGTATTTATAGGAAATCGTGCCCATTTGTGGATCGTCGGATTGGTAGAGTCGATCTTAGCCATCCAAGTATATTGGGCTTGTGTGTTGTGGATATGGGCTGAAATGATTGGGCCAACCTTGTCTAATTGCTAAGTGGACCTCTCGGTTTTACTAATGGGACCTCTTGGTCCACTCCAGAACAGTTGCCCCCCAAGCCGAGATTATTCTGGAGGATGGTCTTGGCTTGAAGGAGTTTCGTCGGCTCGTCAGATTTGTGAAGTTGCGAGGGATACTGCCTTCGTGATGACTGCGTTTCTAGGTTTTCATCTTCACCTATTTGACCCACTTATAAATAGGTGAGTTAAAATTTTGTGGAGGGGTGAGGAAAAAATTCTTTTGGAGCACCTACTTGGAGAGGAAGATCGAATCCCCGGAGCACATACTTGGAGAGAAGAAAGAAGATCAGATCCTCTTGCTCTAACACCTTTTCTCCTTGGTAAGTGCTTGCTTTACTTTTGTTGATGGCGCCCTTCTGGGCGCCTTGTGACGGGCGGCTCGCATGAGGGAGGCTGGCGCCCTCCTGGGCGCCTTGTGATGGGCGATTTACGAGGAGGAGGCTGGCGCCCTCCTGGGCGCCTTGTGATGGGCGGATCGCAAATGGAGGATGGCGCCTTCAGGGGCGCCTTGTAATGGGCGGATCGCAAATGGAGGATGGCGCCCTCATGGGCGCCTTGTGCTAGGCATACCGCAAATGGAGGATGGCGCCCTCATGGGCGCCTTGTGTCGGGCAAATCACAGATGGAGGATGGCGCCCTAATGGGCGCCTTGTGCAAGGCGATTTGCGAGAGGGGGACTGGCGCCCTCATGGCCGCCTTGTGAGGGGCGGCACGCGTGTGGAGGCTGGCGCCTTCCTGGGCGCCTCGTGCTGGGCGGCTGGTGAATGGAGGTTGGCGCCCTCATGGGCGCTTTGTGATGGGCGGCTGGTGTGGCCTGATTTGGTGCCCTATCAGGCGCCCCCTTAGGCGTTGGTTGGTGGCTGCCTTGGCGCCCTCGTGGGCGCTGGCTTTGACCTTAGGTTCCGCTTCGTATTTCTTTGTTTGTTGTTCGTCCTGTTTCTTAACTTGTCTTGCTTTTTGATTTGAAATTTTCAGGGTCAGCTTGTCATCAAGGGGACTTGTCTTCTTGCCAATATCCGCTCGACCTTGCTGCTTCTATTTCACTAAGGTAATTCTGGGCTGACCTTTAATGTATTTTTCTAGCCTTTTGGTTTTCGAACTTGTCTTGTTTCTTTGAAGCCTCCCGCCTCGGGATAGGGGGTTGTTTGTCTGTCTCTTAACTGTTTGTTTTGCCCCCTGTCCTGCAGGTTGAGAGATGGCGAGGACGAAAGAGACAGCCCATACGAATGGGGTGTATCCTGGTCCCATCCCTACTCTAAGGCAAGCTGGTTATGCCGTAGGGGGAGGATCGTTTGCGGTAGGTGCTGATGTCGTGCCTTTGGAGGAGACGCGCATACCTGGGGTCTTTGTTACCTCTTCTGATGATGACGATCTACCTCTTGAGCACGAAGTGGTGGAGATTGGTGGTTCCAATTATGACTGGGTTGCTCGTACCGTCCGTGCTACTAAGAGTTTCTATCTCCCCGGGAAAGAGCCGCCCCGTTATGTACAGGAGGTGCTGGGAGATGACTGGCGGGTTGAGGTAGTTGATCCCAATGATAGGGTGTGTAGAATTCCCGAGGGTCGAAAGTTTATGATGTTCCTTAGTGTGATTTGCAAAGTACGGTTTCCCCTTTCTTCACTCCATTTCAATTGCAAGTTCTGAGTCATCTTCAGATAGCTCCGTCTCAGCTTCACCCAAATTCATGGTGTTTTGTGAAGCGCTTCGAGTTGGTGATGAAGGCTTTACAAAGGAAGTGCAACCTGAAGGTCTTCTTGACTATCTTCGAGGTGCAGCGTCGTCGAGATTCTTCGGGTGGTACCATTCGTTATGAATTCGTCTCCTTGAAATGTCGGCCAGGCTATTCTTTCTTTCTGTTGCATTTGGATAATCAACATGACTGGAGGTTTAAGTATTTTTACCTCGTCCCTTCCAGTCAGAAGACTGTGGATAGTATGGGCTTCTTCGACGAGCAAGGGTGTCTGATTAAGAACAAGTTCCACCTCGGGTGGTGCAATGCTGATGCTGATCGTACCTCCCGGTCTTATCGCATCCTCCCAGTTGAGTTATCAGCGCCTGAGCTGAAGACATTCAGCATGCTTAAGCGTGCTGTCGGTCCTTCCACTGTGCCTCAAAAGATCTTGTGTAGTGAGCTGTCAAAGGCTTCGAATGCCGATGAAGCTGTTGAGTTTTTAGGTTGTTTATTTGGTTTGGCATGCATTTATTTTCTTCTTTGCTTTATTCTTTCTTTATGGTGCTGATTTGTTTCATTGTTGCCTTGCAGACAAGATGGCAGCTCCCTTCTCCTTTGGTGAGATCGCCTTTTTGGCTGGGAGGAGCAGACCTTCTGGTGTCGAAACCATTGGGGGAAGCACTCCGGCTCTTGCAGTGTCTGGTCCTGTCCGTCCCTCCATGGGACGCCGCCTGAGCCTCGGAGCCCCAAGCCGGGCTGGGAAAGGTCCCTCTAAGACACAGATGGTTCCAGTTGATTCTACCACCTCGGGGGTCCAGAGCAACTCTAAGCATTAAAAGAGTTGTAACTGGTGTTGTCCTCCTGCTAATTGCCCTTCTCCTGATAGGCGTCCCCCTCTTGCACCTGATTATGAAGCCGATATTAGCTTTTCTGGTGCTGAGTGTGATCACTTCTGGGAGAACCCTTTCGAACTAGCCATGCGCATGGTCAAGATTGGGTCGAGTCTGCATGCGAAGTGGGGAGCTGAGAGGGGGCGTGACTCTCATCCAGGTAATCCTTTTGAGTTATTTCTTTGAATTCTTGACTTATTTGTTGGTGCGGTTTTTAACCTCGTTGTGTTGTGTAGGGGCGAGCAAAGATCGTAATCGGCTTATCTTGGAGAGGAACCGGTTTCAGATGGATCTACATGGAGCTCTGGAATCCGCTCGTCTGGCTAAGGAATCTGCTTGCCGTTACCAGAAGGAGCGAGGGGAGGTCTATGTTGCGTGCAAGAAGAATTTGGAGGAGCTCCAATCTGAGTTGGATGTTGTGAAGAAATTGAAAGATGAAGCCGACGAGAAGGTTCAGGAGGTGGCCGGCCAGGTTGTGGATTTTTCCCATGCCGCCTATGATAAGGCGATAAGCCACGTTCAGTGTGTGTATCCGGATTCCATTCTAGAGTCGGGCATCTTTCGATTTGATCATGAGGTTGTTGATGGGAGGATTGTCAGATACCATCCCATTAGTGTTGATTTCGATGTCCTTGCCCCCTGATCATTTCTCTTCAGTTTATTTGCTTTCACATGTACTTTTTCTTTGGTTCGCCGGATGACTGGATTTTGCTTTATGGGATCTTACTGTCTCCGTGATGACTTTCTGTGGATATCTTGTACTGCAGGACTTGTATTGGAGGTCAGACTTTTGATGATGAAAAAGACCAGAGCTAAAGGTGACACGAGTAAAAGTTAAACAAAGCCAAAGTTGTTGAAAATGACAAAGTATCAAAGTCACAATCCAAGACAATCAAGCTCAAAGAATTGAAGTTTCAAGATATAAGGGTAGTCCTTATAAATAAGGGTAGTCCTTAGGGTTTAGGTGTGTCTTAGGAAAAAGTGTAAGCTCTTACGAAGGTCAGCTCATCTCTCAAAGTCCCACGTTCTTCAAAATGCATGCATGCACACATAAACACAAGAAGCATTTTTGAAAAGCATATAATCGATTTTCTCTATTTTACTCTATATATTAAAATTGATTTTCAGGTCAATACAAAAGCTAAGAATCGATTCATACTAGTTTCACTAAGTATGCAAATCGATTCCTAAGTATTTCCAAAAAGAAAGAATCGATTCATACTATTTTACACTAAGCATAAAATAGATTTCTAAGCATCTCTGAAAAGGAAGAATCGATTATACACTTAGATTGTGTCAGGCACACAATCGATTATATACTTAGTGAATTTAAGCACATAATCGATTTTCTATCATTTAAGGAAGCACAAAATCGATTTCTACATTTCTTCATTTCACTCAACGGTCATATTTTCTATACGTCTATAAATAGAGGCTTTACAATTCATTTTTGAAATCAACCCATTTCACGATTCAGAATCACATTTGAGAAAAACTCTTCATATTTTATTTTTGCTCTTCTCGCACCGCTGGTCCGTCAGAGCTGATCTTTCGCAAGAGTTAGTTGGAGTTGGAATCTTCAAGTTGTATTATCTGCCTACATTAGAGGTATTTCAGTCTTTAAGTTTGTAATTGTTTATTGGTTGTATTTTGTACTAGGGAGTGGGGTATCTCTCTAGGGTAGCTGTTTGTACTAGGAAGTGGGGTATCTTTCTGGGGCAGCTTGTTGTAACAAGGGTGGGGTATCTCTTGTTGTATTGTGGTTAGATTTGAGGGCTCTTCATAGGTGGGGTATCCTAGGGAAGAGTGCCTGAGTCTGTAAAGGTTTCCAAGGCACCCGTAAGCCTTGTTGTGTTAGTGGAAAATCTCACAAGGGTGTGAGGACTGGACGTAGGTCACTGGGAGGTGACCGAACCAGGAAAAATCTGTGTGCTTTACTGCTTTATTTCTAATTCCTTCGCTTCCATTTAACCCGCGCGAAAATTAATCTAAGTCATTGAAAAAGGGGAAAAAGTTTTCAAAAGATCTGAAAAGTTTTTAAATCTCAATTCACCCCCCCTCTTGAGACTGAAGCCACTTGGCAACACTTTCTATGTCATATTTTGAATTTATCCGTGTTTACCCTTTGTTTGGCTTGTTTTCTATCTTGATGATTGTCGGGTGTTGGATGGCCTCGGGCACAAGTCATCGCTTTCCGCCTCTGAATGTATAATCTCATATCGCCTTGTGGCAAAGTTAACTCTGGGGGCAGTTTATCAGAACTCAGTCTGAATCTAACTCGCCCATCAGAGGTTGCGACACGTTTAACGTCGCCTTGCGCCTCATGGCGAAGTTCACTCTGGGGGCAGTTTATCAGAACACGGTCTGAATCTAACTCGCCCATCAGAGGCTGCGACACGTTTAAAGTCACTTCGCGCCTCGTGGCAAAGTTCACTCTGGGGGAAGTTTATCAGAACACGGTCAGAATCTAACTCGCCCATCAGAGGTTGCGACACGTTTAAAGTCGCTTCGCGCCTCGTGGCAAAGTTTACTCTAGGGGCAGTTTATCAAAACACGGTCTGATTCTAACTCGCCCATCAGAGGTTGCGGCATGGTTAAAGTTGCTTCGTGAATCGAGTTGATCAACTCGTGCCCCGGTTTGTAGGAAAGCGCAAACAATCGTAGCGTCGGTCTCATGGCGCCCCTCTTTAACGTCAGGCTTTTACATAGTTGCCTGGTCCCCCGCTGTTGGTGTTTGGGACCTAACTTTCTATTTCGCAACTAATGGTAAGTATTGCAAATAACGATGTTTCGAAACATAAAAGTGAAATTTTCTTCATTCGTGTGCATTAATTGTTCACATTATTACATTGATTTGATACTTATGTTTTGTTCTTAAAACAAACTTCAGATGGTGACCGGGTACCTCGGGTGGTATCCCTCAGCTTGTAGGCATTTCGATTTCTTCCTTGGGTAGGATCTTCTTTCTCTTCCTTGCTGTCTGGGTCATACTTGGCATATAAGTATGCCAGATTTACTTTTGCTTCTCTCCCGGATTCTTTGTCCGAGTCTCTAACTTCAGCAATCTCTTTTTCGTTCTTAATGCTCCTATAGTAGCACCTGTGCGCCGCGCCTAGGTCTGCTTGGAGGGTCACAATTTTATTCTCCAAATTGTAGAATTTCATTTTCAGGTGGACGGTTGAGGTCAATGCCTCCAACTTGCCCAGGGTGGGCCTCCCGATAATGCATTGGTAGACAGACTCACATGGGAGGACTAGGAAGTCTGTTTTGACAGTTTTGAACAATGGTGGCTCACCATCGGGGTCTCGATACGTGACCATCAACTCCAAGTGGCCCAGTGGCTTAGTTTTTGACCCGTTGAACCCGGTCAGGTCCCCTCCTCGGTATGGAGTTAGGTCAGTGGGGGAGATGTTCAAAAACTGCAGCAAGTCTTTAAAAATGATGTCTACGAAACTTCCCTGGTCGACCAAAATTATTGTCACTCCAATATTGGCCATAATAGCAGTGATGAGCAGTGGGATGTGCTTATTTGGTTTTCCATCAAGTAAGTCATTATCGTCAAAAGATAAGGGTGGTCTAGTCGGTCCCTTCCTAGGGGTTGAGGTTGATGCAACGCTCAATATTTCTTTCCATTTCCTTTTCATTGTCTTGTTCGACCCCCAATCATCAAGGGGGTTACTTCCGTGAATCACCATGGCCACTAGTCTTCCTTTGGATTTTCGGGTGTCTTCCTTCTCAGAAGACTCACTGTCATCAACTTTTTCTGCTTTGGCCCCTTCACCGGCTGGGGCCTTACCCCTCCTCGGGGACCTGGATTTTTTGCGGGGGATCAGGGTCTTTTAGGCGAGCTGTCTGGTTCTCCTTCCTTCTTTACATATTGCAAGAGTTTCCCTTTCTAAATCATTTCCTCAATGTCATCTTTAAGGGCTCGGCAACCATTGGTATCATGGCCTCCGCTTCGATGATAGCGGCACCATTTCTTCGATGGGTTCTGCCCTTCCCTTAGCACCAAGGGTTCTGGTTTCATGATGTTCTTGAACTCAGTGTTAGCGCATTCAGCCAAGATCTTGGCCCGAGATAAGTTGAGGGGGGTATGTTCAGTGAATCGGTGGGGGCGCGTCTCGCGTTGTCCCTCTCCTGCTTCCTTTCGCTGGCGGGTCTCTCGGGCGTCCTCCCAGTCGTCTTCGCCCTTGGCTGCCTGGCGGTAAGCCATATCGTCCTCTTCATAATCCATATATTTTTTGGGACTTTTGAAGGAACTCGCCCAAGTTTCTAGGTTTGTTGATCCCTATTTCAATCTGGAAAAGACTTCCTTTTCTTAAACCGTCTTTCATCCAAAATAACATTTGCTTATCTTCTAAGTTTCGCACACATGAAGCCTCCTTATTGACGCGCTTCATGTACTCTCTTAGTGTTTCATTGTCAAGCTTCCTGACTGCCCTCTGCATTTCTTCAGACTTGGGTTTCAAGCGGGAGGCAGTAAAGCGATCTCTGAACATTCTCGCCAGCTGGCTCCATGACGAGATGGAGTTTGGCCCCAGCTCTTGAAACCACTCTAGTGCGGCATTTTCGAGAGTGAGGGGGAAGATCTTACAGTGAACAGGCTCCCGAGCGCCTCTATAGCGCATCATCAGGGAGAAGTGTGCCAGATGGCGGTCTGGATCTCCTGTTCCATCATACGTCTTGAGGACTGGCAGCTTCTCCAAAGCCATTGGGATTTGGCATTCATCCACCCTTCGAGCGAACGGATGTTCATCGGAAAACCTCCTTGAGTTGCGGGGGGGATCTGTCTTCATAGTCCACATTTTGATACCTGCGCTGGTCGGGGGATCTCCTCGAAGGTGATCCCCGGTGGTATCTCTGGTGGGGGTGGTCCTGATTCCTTGACCTCCCACGGGGATTAGGGGTTGCTCGGGAAGAGGTCCTGGAGTGGGAGTCGGGAAGCTGGTAAGTATCATCTGGAGTAGATGGAGGGGTCCTTGGAGGTGAGCCTGACCCTCCATGCCTGTGTTGGCGAGGGGGAGAGCGATGCACGTGTCTCCGCCTCGGGGGGGGGGGGGGGGTGGACATGATGCCTTCGAGGAGGAGACCGGTGGCGCCTCGTGGTCACCGTCGTCTGAGGAGGAGTTCCCCGGCTGGGCGGAGGCTGCACATGCAGGTAAGCCACACACCTTTCAATCTGTCTTAGGCGAGCTTCTTGTAGCAGCATAGCCTGGGTGCGATTGCACAGGAGATCCAAAAGTTGGTTAACATTCGAGGGCTGAGTTGGCTGACTGGTACCCTCGTCAGGCAGGCTGGCGACATTGCCCTCAGGAGTACCCCCTGGACGGGGTACGGGTACGACAATGCTTTGAACCCGAGGTTTGCGTTTGGGAGCCATGGAGTAGCAAGAGGAAGGTTAAAAGAGTAGTGATGATTTGAGAGATAGAAACCTCCCACTGTGGTCGCCAATGTTCTGCACCGAACAGCTTGGTTGTGACTGCTGGTGGTATGTCTCCTGCTACTGGCTGCAGGTTAGTGTGAGCCCGGGGGGGTATCTGCAAAGCCACTCCGACGCTCAAGTCAGTATAGAGAATATATGAGTGAATTTACTAGGGATTAGAGTGTGAACCTTTTAAAGGGCAAAGTATGCCTGTATTTATAGGAAATCGTGCCTGTTTGTGGATCGTCGGATTGCTAGAGTCGATCTTAGCCATCCAAGTATATTGGGCTTGTGTGTTGTGGATATGGGCTGAAATGATTGGGCCAACCTTGTCTAATTGCTAAGTGGACATCTCGATTTTACTAATGGGACCTCTTGGCCCACTCCAGAACATCAACCAAACATTCCAGTTTGTCTTGGTATAAATATACTCTATCCTGAGAATACAAAAAATGAAATACACTAATCAACTAAGGTGAAGTAGAAAGAGAAAAGAAACCGAAATAGCTGAAAGTAGAAACTCACAAGTTCTGATTTGATAGGGTGATCATGTGGTTGGAAGTTTCTTATTTGCTGTGATGATTATTTTTCAGGTGAATGAAGGTGGAAGTTTTTTCTTGCTCTATAAAACGTGGTTTTGTGTTTCTTTGAGGGTCCTGGATATGCGGTTTTGGAGGAGATGCATGGCTGTGATTGTGTACTTTTTTTTGGTTATGGTTGAAATATCTCCCCATTGACTTGTATATGTTTAAAATGTGGGTATTAATTGAGGTTAATTAAGTGGCCTACTCATTGCTAACTCACGGATTTAATGGGAATTGGAATATGACGTTTTTAATTTGGAAAGAATGCATCTGGAAATTCAAAAAGGCATGATATTATTTAGCCTTCGAAGTAGAAACGTATGCAGCAATTGTTAAGGAGGTGGATTTAGTCAACTCCTCCTTATTTGAACACCTAATTTCGTGGATCCATTAAAAAGAGTTTAGAATGAAATTTATTAGGGTAGTCACTCTTGATCGTATGCCGCAAGCCAGAAGCTTGTTTTTTTATTTTTTTATAGTCAGTTTACCGTAGCCTGTTTTTTATTGACTGATGATGCGGATGCCATGTAGATAGAAATGGATGAGGTGGAAATATGTTATCAATGACATATTATTTTGAATCTCCAGCACATATTGATTTCTCATTATTGCACAGTCATTTTATCACAAAACTCAATGCAGAGAAACATCTTTCAACCATTAAATTGCTAGAAGTAAAGTCTATTTTTTACTTGGGATTGTATACTAAAGTGAGTTGAACTTGTGTGTTTGGATAATTAGATATTAATGGGGGCAAAGTCAATTTTTTAATGGGTGCAAATAAAAGATATAATATATTTGTATATGAATTTTCTTTTGTTGGTGGGGGCAAATGCCCCCATAGACTATACCATGCATCCGCCATTGTTTAGGGGTCTTTGACCCCTCACGTATCTAGGGGAAAGGACCCTAAATAATCCGCAGTTCGGCCAGGAGGTAAGTAAAGTCTGGCTTCAATTTGTTCTATCGTCGGGGATCGAACCCGGGTACTAGCCATGTCCGCCCCGTAAGACTTTTAGTGGTACTCTGAGTTCGAGAAAGTTGTTGAGTAGAAAGCCGGGGGAGAAAGTAAATGTTAGTCCCATCCGGATGCATATTTTGAACCAGGAGGGATTGAGTGCCTTTAATGTGGGGAAAATACCATATCTTTGACTTTTTGTGTCTATTTCTCTCATCAAATATTTTCTCTCTCATCTTGCATAATTTTTTCTCTTATCTTTTTTCTTCCAAAATAATCTTAAATGTACCAAAGACACCTAATACCAATGTTTTAAAATCGGCCCGGAGATTAAACCGGAGAGACCTCCGGGTCATGGTTCAATTGGTTCACTCGGTTTAACTATGGTTGAACAGGATGTGTAATAATTAAATAAAAAAAAACTATTGAAATTTGGAGAACAAAGTATATTAAAAAAAAGCAAAAAATGCATTTCGGGCAGTTGAACCCGAGTCAATTGACGGTTCAAAGAGGTTGAACCGCAGTTCAATACGGTTCTTAGCGATTCAATTGACCTGTTGTTCAAAAGGGATTGAACCAACCGCCTGAGTGTCCGGTTCAACTAGTTGAACCGTCCGATTTTCACAACATTGCCTAATACTAAAGGCACCGAATCCAAATCATTTTGAAGGTTTCGGTTAGGGTGGAAAATAGACCAATTTTTCCATCATGGGCAAATGGGTGTTTGACCTCCTATAATGGGTTTTTTTTTATAACCAAGAAATTGTATTGGGATAGAGTACAAGGGGTACCCCAACCCGAACATATATAAGGGACCTCGTCAAAACCTCGTTATGCCAAAACTCAATGAGAAAAAAACCTAAAGAGAAAAAAGAATATTCCAGATAATGTTTACAGAAAGCAAACTATTTGATGAAACAAAGGCTAAAAGCCTAATACAATGAGGTCAAACATCTAAGTAAATAGTACGACAAATTTAAAAAGCTGGACAGTGACCTTTGAATATACTCCCTCTGTCTCATAATATAAGGCCTTATTGCACTTTTTGCATGTATTAAGAAAAATTGATAGTGTAATTCATATGTATAACTTATGTAGGATCATTCAACCCCCACCAGAGCCTCCCGATATAGGTATGTTTTGCCACGAAGGGCGTAGCTGGTACATCAATCTAGACTAGATTTCTTTGTTCTTAAGATGCTTGATGATAAGCTCCTTCCATTCCAATTTTTTTGCATGCACTAATTGTGCGTAGTATCTCTAGGGTCTGACCTCAATTTTCGTACCATCCCCAATTACTAATTTACTCCTTACCCTTGGCTTAACACGGACAAAATTGAGATCGGGTATAGTTGAATCGTGCCTCTACAAGCCAAAGAAATGATCTGGACAATAAAAAAGACCGTGGGTTGTCACCTCCTAATTGCCTCTAACCACGAGTGGAAGAATTTGTTGGCTTACATTCTATGTGTTACTCTGTTCTAGTGTAAACTAGAAATCATGCACCTCAAATTTGATACAAAATATGCATTTTCATAGACGAAGACAAACAGACAGACACAATTCATGAAAAGGTAAAAATAACCAAGTACTATTAGTTACTGGCTTTACAATAAAAATAAAGCATAACCAACGTATTCAAAACAAACAACATTATCAAAAATATCCGAAATCTACTTGCATCTTGATGATAGTTTTCCAGTCGTTTCATCCGAAAGTCCAAACATAAAATGCTGGTATCGAACTGACTAAAACGCTCTCTCAAGTGGCATTTTAAGTTCTCCATCTGATCCGCTTCAGCTATGTCTGCAGCAATTTCGAGAAGATCAGTGCGCTGAACTGCATGTTTCAAAAGCAAATCTGGCTGACCATCGAAGATTATTGGACCTTCAGCTAACCTTTTTTGCCATTTATTGTTTCTCAAATCAATGACACCCTTCAACATGAACCTCACTCTAGAAGATAACTTCCCGTTGTTTGATAATGATTTCATCCTTTCGTAGAATAAATCCATTATTTTCTTGTTTTTGGGTTGGTCAATCTTTTCCATAATAGTACTCATCAGTTCATACAAAGCTTCAACTTCTTCTTTATCAGGATCCATCAAATTATCCAGTAAGGTCTGGATGCAATGATACACTATTTTCACTGCGAACATCTCCTTGTTATACAACTCTCCAATAATTCTGATATTACCAAGTCTGCGTCTTCTATCATTGGTTTCTTTCTCAAATACTTCCTGGCACTTGTTTAATAATAATTTCTTGAAAGTTATCGTTTCATTGTCTTGAAGAATAAAAATAGGCAAAGCAGCTGCTAGATGTGAACATAAATTGGCATACATTTCACAGGAAATAGATTCCATCAAAGCCTTCTTAAAGATTTGTGAGACTAAACCATCAAGTGTGACAACATCGTATAATTTAACTGCTAATACCTGCTCAAAAACCTCCTTAACATTCTCAGGAGTTAGCATGTTGAGTATTTTCTGAAACCGCTTCTGCTTCACATCTTCCTCCTCCATAGAAAACTAATAAAGCACCAATGAAAGACAATGAAGCTGTAGTGGGCGTGGTGGAAGTAGAATCTGATGAATTTTTTTTTTAATATGAAATTCAACGGAAGTTACAGAAAGGAAGTAGAATCTGATGAATTTTTTTTTTCACCCACTATCTCACATTAAAACTGAAAAAGTTGAAAATCTAGTTGTTGGACAGATCTGGAAGCGGAGAAATGTTCTTGCAACAGATTCGTGGACCGGATCTGCAAACGAAAAACCAGATCTTGAAGGCGTGGGAGGCAGAGTTTATGGAGAGATTAAGCATGCAAGATGATTTTTTTAGTGATGAGGGTTGGCGTGAGAGAGAGAGAGAGAGAGAGATGATGAAGCTGAGGTGAGTGAAGAGGGTTGGGATGAGAGAGATCATGAAGCTAATATTGATTTGTACTAGTTTTTTACCCGTGCATACGCACGGGTGATACTGTATGGTCGGTGTATTACCATGAAGTCATAATAGTAATTTGGAAGATATTGATAAGTTGTGAACAATGTCCAAAATGTATGATTTGAAATTCAAAGTGGAATATGCATCTCCGTTGACAATCAGAATTACATTGATCCATAATAATGTATTTGGACATTAGAGGTAAAATATGCATCCCTGTTGCCCCTCCCGTTTGCATCATCGTTGGTCCTCCTGTTGGCACTCCCGTTGGCACTCTCGTTGCCACTCCCGTTGGCACTCTCGTTGCCACTCCCGTTGGCACTCTCGTTGCCACTCCCGTTGGCACTCATGTTGGCAGTCCCATTGGCACTCCTGCTCTCGTTGGCACTCCCGTTGGCGTTCTCGTTGGCACTCCCGTTTGCACTCTCGTTGGCACTCCCGTTTGCACTCTCGTTGGCATTTTACTCCTTTTTAGTAATTATAAAATAGTTATTTGGTAATTTTTTGTAGTGATTAAATTGATTGATTTTATATTTTATGAAAAAATTAATTGATTTTACTCATTTTAATTGATTTTAGTAATTTTAGTAGTTTGAGTAAATTATAAAAATGAATAATTTTTTTTTTTAATATTTGTGTGGGAAAAAGTTTAAAAAAAGTAGGTTTGAGTAGTTTGAGTAAATTATAAAAATGAATAATTTTTTTTAAATAATTGATTATACTCCAATTATTTAGTTGGGAAAAACATAAGATTGATATTTTGGTAGTAAGTAAATGGTAAGTTTGAAAAAGTGTGTGAGAGTAAAAAAGTTTGAAAAGGTGAAAAAATAAAATTACCTAAATACACTCCAATTGCTTAGTTGAAAAAATGATAAGATTGATATTTTGGTAGTGGGTAATGTATGGACTCAGACAACATTTATTTAGTCAGAACTTTATCCCGTGAAAATCAAGACAATTTTAAAGTTAACAGATTTAATTAGCCTAAAACAAATATTAAAATTTTGTCAAAATTTGAAAATTTTAAAATAGTAAAGAGGAAAAATGAAGGTGACATGTAGATTAAATTAAAGTAGATATATTGTGAAAAATAGATAAATGGGAGAATTAGAGGAAGAAAGAGGAGAAGAGAATGAAAATGTGTGTGAGAGAGAGTGAAAAAATATGAAAAATAGAGAAATGAGAGAATTGGAAAAAGAAATAGGAGAAGAGAGTAAAAAGTGTGAGGGAGAGTGAAAAAGTGTGTGAGAGAGTAAAAAAGTGAAAAAGTTTGAAAAAGTGTGTGAGAGAATGAAAAAGTGAAAAAGTTTGAAAAAGTGAAAAAGTGAAAAAGTGAAAAGGATAAAATTGGTATTTTGGTAGTGGGTAAATGGTATAGATAGATAGTAGATTTGGATGAGAAAATAAACGAGTTGATGTTCTAGATGAGGGGTGAGCCGAGAAGAGGAGAGAAATAAAAATATTACTTTATTTTTAATGTTACTTTATTTTCACCCCTCATCTATCTAGAACATCAACTCGTTTATTTTTTTTTTCGATAAGCAATATCATTGAAAAGAGTACAAGGGGTGCCTAACCCTTACAATGAGAGAAAAAAGAAGGGGGAGGGCCTCCTCAAAACCTCCCTGAGCCAAAACCCATTGGGAAAAAGACTCAGGTAGGAAAAAGAGTACCCTGTGAGTGCACTACAGAGGGAAAACCTAACCCCCTGTTTCTCCCCCTACTACCCAACAAAATGATTAATACAATGGTAAGCGTTATTCCACCAAGAATCTAAAACATAACCCGAATGACTCCCCACCCCATAAGTAAACCACGACCAAGACATAGTTTTAATATGATAAACAATCGAGTCTAAATCCGGTTCTTCCCCCTTGAAAATAAGATTATTTCTAGTCAACCAAATACTCCAACACGATGCCAGCCAGATAAGATGTCTAATCTTCTTAGATTTCTTGCCGGTAAACACTTTTGCGAAGGAATCGAAATGCTCCATCAAAGACTCCTCATCGATATGATCCACACCAAGCCATATCTCCACCTTTTTCCACACCATCCTAGCCAATTCACACCCCACGAAAAGATGGTCCAAATCTTCAAAATCATTCTGACAAAAAGCACAGGCCGCCTCCTCCATAGACTGAATAACGTTACGATGAAGCAAAGAAGAGCGAAGAGGAAGAGCCGAGACAAACATACGCCAACCGAAAAGCTTAATTTTCGACGGAACAACTGTTTGCCACACGGCTTCAATACTGGTCGATAGCAGAGGGGGCAAGACAGCTGCTTGCCGAACGCTTTGCACCTGGTTATAACAAGAACTAACCGAAAACATTTTATCATGAGTTAGAATCCATTTCCAACAATCAGATTTACCTCGAATCGGAGAAACTTCACGCAAAATATCCGCCAACTCTGCAGCTTCTTGAAGACATAGATGGTCACCTGCAACATTAGATAAAAAATTCCAACTCCATACATCTCGTCTCCAACAACCAGCTTCAGCCACAGTGAGATCCTTATCGGTACAACCTGCAAATAAATTAGGAAACACGATAGACAATGGTTGGTGACCAATCCACTGATGTTTCCAAAGATTGACCCCCTCACCACTGCCCAATCCTCTCCGAATACAATCTTTGAACCAATCGTCCCCCATTTCTTCTTTACCAACAATACAAAGATCCCTCCACCACAAAGAATCTGATCTCATACTCCTGACGGAATCACTAGACATAAATCCCGACAACTCACCATATCTATGACTTAATAGACCTCTCCAATTCGCATTCTCGTCCGCCAAACAACGCCACTTCCATTTTGACAATAAGGAAATATTGAAATTCTCCAAGTTTTTGATACCAAGACCTCCCTCATTTTTCTCCCTACAAACCTTATCCCAAGCCACCCAATACATACCTCTCTCATCCTCCTTAACTCCCCAGAGAAAATCTCTTTGAATCTTTATCATCTCCCTAATAACCACTTTTGGTGCTTTGTAGAAAGAAAAGAAATACAAAGGTAAACTACTAAGGACCGAGTTGATAAGCGTAACCCGACCTCCTATAGATAAATTGCGCCCCTTCCAAGATGCCAGCCTAGACCGAAACTTTTGCAAAACCGGATTCCAAGTCCCTTTTCGCCTCGGATTAGCACCAACGGGAAGGCCAAGAAAGTTGAACGGAATGGATTCCGCCCTGCAATGAAGGAATACTGAAGCTTGCTCCATAAAATTATCAGGCACATTAATACCAATAAGCTTACTTTTGATGAAATTGACCTTCAATCCGGAGACGAGTTCAAAGCTCCTGAGAATAGATTTTAGACCCCAAAGGTTATTCCAAGACGGCTTCCCAATAAGAACGGTATCATCAGCAAATTGAATAAGCGAATAACTAAGGTTTTCATTAATTACAAACCCCTCAAAAACCCCTACCCCCACCGCCTTATCCACCAACCGAGCAAGACCCTCAGCCACTAACAAGAATAAAAAAGGAGATAGAGGATCCCCCTGACGCAATCCCCTTTGCACCAAGAAATCTTGAGTTGGGCTTCCGTTGACCAAAACCGATAAAGAAGAAGAAGACACACACGCTCTAATCCAACGAATCCACTTAAGATCAAACCCGAACTTAGTTAACATATCAAAGAGGAACGACCAAGAGACGAAGTCATAAGCTTTCTCAAAATCCACTTTAAACAACATGCACTCCTCCTTATTACGCTTCGCCAAATCAACAATCTCATTAACAATCACTACCCCATCAAGAATATTCCGACCACCAAGAAAAGCCGACTGACACTCAGGAATCACCATAAGAAGAACCTTCTTTAACCTGTTGGCCAACACCTTTGAAAGAATCTTATAGATACTCCCAATTAAACAAATGGGCCTATACTCCCCCAACCCTTGAGGATGATCATTTTTGGGAATGAGAGTTAGGAAAGAGGCCGAGAACGCTTTAGGAATGTGAGCCTTGGCGTAGAATTCTGAAAAAACTCCCACAATGTCATTCTTCAACAAATCCCAATTCTCCTTAAAGAACCTCAAATTAAAACCATCAGGACCCGGGCTTTTATCTCCATCACAGCTCCAAATCCCCTCCCTAATCTCCTCCTCTTCGAAAGGCATGACCAGGTAATCATTCGCTTCCGAAGAGATTTGATTAAACATCGTATCATTCAACACAGGTCTACCATACAGCGGCTCCGTAAATCCATTTTGAAAAAAATTCTTCACCTTATCTTTAACCACAAAAACATCTTCAATAAGCCTTCCCTCATCATCTAACAACTTTAGAATATTTTTCCTCTTTTTAAACTTCAACATAGAGTGAAAATATTTAGAATTCACGTCACCCTCTTTTATCCAACGCGCCCTACTCTTTTGATGAAGAATACTTTCCTTCAATCTGATTTGCTTCCAAAAAGACACAGAGACTTCCTTTCTTTTAGAAACCGTGGCCTCATCCCAATGCTCAATGAGCATTTGATCTAAGTTATTCAACTCCTTGACATCCTCCTCTATATTCAAGTCAACCACTCCAAACACCTCTTTGTTCCACACTCGCAACTTCTCTTTCAACATCTTCATTTTCTCCTTTAAAACATAAGCTTTATTCCCAGAAACCTGAATTTGAGACCAACTATCCTTAACAAACTCTTTAAACTTAGCATGGTGAAACCAAGCATTGACAAACCGAAAAGGTTTCGGACCCCAATCAACATTAGATCTGAGCAGCCAAATAGGGCAGTGATCAGAGATATTCCTCTTCCCTATCCATTGACCCGAGATGTTCCACTTGTCAACCAAATTAGGAGAAATAAGAAACCTATCCAGTCTACTCATAGAAATCCCATCCGAGCAAAACCAAGAAAAAACATTACCAGTAACTGAGACATCAAGTAAATCCATATCCGAAATAAAAGCATTAAACTCGTTAACTTCCTGAATAGACCCCCTTACCCCTATACCTTTCCTTTCCTCAACTCTTGTGACACAATTAAAATCTCCTACCAGACACCAGTCCCCATCATCAAGAGACTGTTTATACGCTTTCAATTCCTCCCACCCCTAACGTTTCCCATTCAAATAACAAGGCGCATAAACGTTTACCACATACAACAAAGAATTATCAACATTCAAAGCCACCCCAATAAATCCTGTACCCATAAACGAGTACTTAAAATCACAAGAACCAGCCACCCAAGATGACAATAAGCCTCCAGACTGACCATTAGCCGGTTTAACGACATGCTCAAACAAAAGATTACCCCACAATTGACTAATTTGATTTTCCTCCAAAATCTCCCTTTTAGTTTCCTGTAAACAGATGAAATTAAAATTACCTGTAGAAATTAACGATCTCAGGTGATGCCTTTTAGCTCTGTCACCCCACCCACGCATATTGAGAGATAAAATAATCATCGGGAACCAGCTGCATTCTTCCCCTTCTTCCTTGCTACCTCATCTCTCTTTTCTCCTTGAGAAATTTCTTCAATATAAACTTCCTCTGGCCTGATTCCTTCGACACCTAAATTCTTCGCAGTCTCCCACACACGGCGCGCCACCGCCTTGCTCTGTAAAGCCCAAAATTTGTTATTACAACCTCTGATATCAGAACTGTCTATAGACCCATCACATAACACCGCTCCAGCCGAAAACAGAGACGACGAATTGGCCCTCTCTTCCACCTCCAGCGCCTGAGAACCATGGAACTCCTTGTCAGAAACCTCCGCAAGATTGCGCACCACCTTCTATGATTTCAATCCAGCTCTCATCTTCTTTGGTAAAGACACGCTGAGATACTTCTTCTCTTTTCTGGTTAAGATCTGATACTCAACTGGGTCCACGGGGGTTGGATCCACATGGATTGAAGGAAGTTCTAAAGTTGGGCTTACACTAGGCCTACTAGCCTTAACAGGTTCAACAGCAGCTGAAGACATCACCCCCTTCTCATATCTCCCCCCCTCAGACTCTCCACTTAAGCCCAAAGATAAGTCGTGAGCCTTGTCCGTATTGGAGCTAAATGTATCATTGATCCTAATAGAACTTGAGTCTGACTTTGAAAAGGTATTCAAATCATTACCATTGTCACTTGACACCAAAACCCCTTCAGAATGAGCCGTTGATATTTTATCATTATTTGCCATTTTTGCCTTATCAATGCAATGCAAACCGTTACTCCTAGATTGATGCTGAGACATAATAGCATGAAAATCATCATCACCACCAACATCATCCTCCTCAAAATCGTCATCGAGACTTCGTCCTTCAACACCTTCAACCTCACGCCACTCCTCCTCCTTAGACCAACATTCGGAGTCAGGGGACTCTTCAGTATTCTTATCTTTCTCCACCGGTTGACTCCATTGAAGAGGTCCACACCAATCTTCCACAATCTTAATCGGATAAATAACATTATTGATACTCACCGTAAAGGTCTTAGACAAGGACTCCATGGACTTAGTTCGAATTAACACCCTAGCAACATCCAACGACTTCTTCCTCTCAGTGTTGTCGTCTGAATATAAATAAGTACCTACATGCTCTGATAATTTAGAAAAGAAATCACCGTTCCACGCATGCACCGGAACCCCAAAACATCTAATCCAAGCTACGCGCTCACGATCAACATCCTCTGGTTTCCATGGGCGAATCCAACGAAACCATTGAAATAACCAATCTTTTGCTTCCTCAACAAACTCCATGAAGTCTTCTTCGTCTTTAGCTCCTTCTAAGAGAACCCAATTTGCACCCAAAGGTGTTGCTTTAATCGAGAAAACACCTTGCATAGCGAACTCATCTTGAATAGCATAAGACTTACCCGGCCATACTACCTCTCCCACCATAGCTTTCCTCAATCGAGCCATCGTATCTTCTTCAGCATTGAAAGAAAATAGACATCCCCGAGCATCTTCAACACCATTGTCCCTCTTCTTCGCCCAAACCTTGTTCACTATCTCAGGTTGATTTTTGATACCACTATGCTGTTGATGTTGAGCCGAATAATCCTTCTTCCTCGACACACCAATAGATCTACGATCACCTACACCTAACACCTTTTTAATCCCGCATTCACGTTCAACTAGCACCTTCTTTGCCCCCACTTCAACTCTTACCTCACGATCGAACCTTGGCATATTGACATGAAGCTTGATCCCTCTAATGAAGACATTGTCGAGCTTGATCGCCATTAATTCAGGATCCCTCACATCCTTAAACCTCACAAAACCAAATCTTTTCCTCCGCCCTTCCTTCAGCCCCGGAATCACAACCTCCATAACTCTCCCATGAATGGAAAAGAGATGAAACATATCCCAGGCCTTGAGTGAATCCGGAAAATTGGTGAAAAAGAACGATACCAACCTTCTCCTCTCCTCATCATCCAACTTGACCTTAGATGCAATATCAATCTTCTTCAGCCACTTTGATTGCACCACCTTCCACCCTCCTAGCTCTCGCCCTTTGCTGTCTCTCTTGGGAAACAGATCGCCTTCCTGCCGGTAATGATGGAGATACCGGCCGCCGCTTGTAGCTCCTCTCATCGCATACCAAAAAATTCAGAATAATCGCAAGACAGATAAAAACCAGAGTTAACGCATGCCGAACAGTAAAAACAAACCAAACAGAACCCAACTAATCCCAACTAAACCCAACCAACATGATAAAGTAAAACAAGATAAAGTAAAACAAGACTATGTTTTTTCTTTTTTTAAAATAATTCTAGAGAACAAGACTTATTGAAAAACACGAAAAAAAAAATACATAAAATTAAGATTTGATATGCAAATATAGGAACCGAAAACATCAGATCACCAAAAGCATCAAAACAATAACAAATAAGCTTAAGATGGGCATGAAACAAAGCATGAAACAGGGCATGAAAAGTAAAACAGAGCACTAATAAGCTTAGATTTAATAAAAATCATATCAGCACAAACCAAAGAGAGAAAGAAAAGAACGATGCGACCTGGGCTACATGAAACCGAAGCTGATCCGAGATTATTATCATTGAATGATTTGGTTTGTTCTGGTCTGAATCAGTTTTTTCATGTACTGTTACTTCGTGTGATAGTGGTAATACAACTGGATCATCAATTTCCAAGCAATAATCTTTTCACAACGTTCTAGATCTACGTTGATATTCACCGCCGGACCCACCTCTCACAGAGGAGGATAACACAAACTCAGAACAGAGCGCAACCAGAGACAAAGCCGAGGAGACCGAACCAGAACAGAACGCAGCGAAACAGGTAATTAGATCATCACTGTAAGATCGAGAGCAGAGAAGGGCAAGCGAAGGCGAGATCCATTGTTTTTTGTTTGCACCACCGTACATCAGGCAATCTTAAAATATTTGCGCAGCACCACCGCCTCAGTACACAAGGTCATTGCAATGATATTAGATAAACGTGATGTTGCTTAAAAGAACGATGGCGCCGTGTCGAATGGAATCGCCTTCACTGGATCCCTTGTTGTTGCCCTTATCGCCGCCGTAAATAGCTGTTATGGTTGTTCTGATTTATCAACTCGTTTATTTTCTCATCCAAATACAAATCAATATTAGCTTCATGATCTCTCTCAATATTAGCTCCATTAAAAATATTACTTTATTTTTAATGTTGCTTTATTACTTTATTTTTAATTAAACGAGTTGATGTTCTAGATGAGAAAAATTAAATGTTTTTGACCAAAAAACGCAAAAAAAAAGAAGAAAAAAAAGAATTTTATAAAAATGTTTTTAATAAAAAGAATATTTTAATAAATTTTAAAAAAAAACTGTTTTTAAAATATTAAATAAATTAAATTTTGAAAATTATGAAAAAAAAAGACTTTTATACAAAAAACAGTTTTTTTAAAAAAATATTATAAAAAAACAGTTTATAAATTTTTTTTAAAAAGAAAATCAGTTTTTTTAAAAATTGAGTTTATAAAAAAACAGTTTTTAAAATATTAATGAAATTAAAATTTTGAAAAAAAGACTTATACTTAAAAAAACTGTTTTTAAACAAATAAATAAAAAAGAACAGTTTATAAAAAAAATTTAAAAAAAATCAGTTTTATTTATAAAAACGAATTTAAAAAAACAGTTTTTGAAATATGAATTAAATTAAATTTTTAAAGTTATTGAAAAAGGACTTTTACAAGAAAAACAGTTTTTAAAAAATAAATTAAAAAAACAGTGTATAAAAAAATTTAAAAAAAAAATCAGTTTTTTTAAAAAATATTGAAATTTAAAAGTGGCACTGCAGCGGTATTGTAGCGTGTCAGAAGTGGTACTGTAGCGGCACTGTAGCGTGTCAGAAGTGGTACTGTAGCGGCACTGTAGCGTATTGTGGCGGTACTGTAGCGTTTTGTCTTTTCGTGGTGAATTGTCTATTTTGCCCCTAAATTGTGCCAAATATCAAAATTTGGTGATGTCTATAAATGTAAATTTGCTGGTATGTGTTTTTATTATATTGTAGTAGACTCTCGGGAATGTCGGCTCACTGTTAGTTGCCTTAGCAATTTCAGGGACAAGGTTATGTCAGTTTATTTGTCAGTTTATCTAACTAGACAAAAAAAACATTTTAAAATAGTACTATGATTCCAATAAAAAAAGCCTGGTCAAAGTGTGAACGAGATTGAAACACCCCTAATTCTCACTACCAGAGTGCATCTACTGAGCACAAAGTGTCTGATGTTCACATCTGTTTACTTCAAGTTCATCTCACGTGTGCTAATCACAACATTGTTTGAATGCAAGACAACAAAGCATATTTCAGCTGACTTAAAAGAACAAGATAACTGCGACCCTCAACAAGTAAGGATTTCACGATATATTATTATTCATGCTTTGAAATAAATAAGAATTTCAAACTGGCAGAAAGGGAATTTTTATTGATGAATCAAGAATGGTACAGTGCACAATTCCCTGGCTACAAGTTCCAGCAAACTATGGAATTCTGTTATACAATACAACTGCTTTAACTGATTACTGCATAGCTTATATACGTTCTGCTATGCTGTAATTACAGTAATACCCTCCCTCCTAGCCTTCTAAGGCTCATTATGACTAACATTTCTCCTAACATAGGCTCTTCTCACTAATGGCCTGCTATCAATACCCCCTAAGAGTTTCACCTTGTCTTGGAAAAGAGGGGAAAGCTTGAAGTACTTTGTCTGCTAGTTCCCATGAATTTTCACAAGAGGGTAAATTCTTCCATTTCACTAGTACCTCAGCCACTCCTCTAGAGTTGTAACGTAGATCCAATACTTCCTCTAGCTCTGGTTGTAGAATGCCTTCCTCAGTCAATGCTGCAGGTAATTGCTGAGGTGTATAGCTGTCTGGGACAGTCTTTTTGAGCTTGCTGACATTAAATACAGGGTGTATTTTGCAGTCAGCTGGTTGATAGGCCGCAAGTGCACGAACTTGTCGCGTAATAAAAAGAGTTATCGATCCACAGAGAGAGCCTAGGTGATTACCAATTTAATTTTCCAAAGTTGATTAACTGAAGAGAAAGTGTTTTTAGAAAGAAGGAATGTTTTAGTAAAGTCTACTCACTCATGATCATTGTAGACAAAAGAGGAGAAAAGAAAATAAATGACTTGGAAAATAAAGGGCAATAAAGTAAATGACTTGGAAAATAAAGGGCAAGAAAGTAAATGACTTGGAAAATAAAGGGCAAGAAAATAAATGACTTCGAAAATAAAGGGCAAGAAAGTAAATGACTTGGAAAATAAAGGGCAAGAAAGTAAATGACTTGGAAAATAAAGCGCAAGAAAATAAATGACTTGGAAAATAAGGGGTAAGAAATTAAATGACTTGGAAAATAAAGGGCAAAAAAATAAATGACTTGGAAAATAAAGGGCAAGAAAATAAATGACTTGGAAAATAAAGGGCAAGAAAATAAATGACTTGAAAAATAAAGGGGCAAGAAAATAAATGACTTGGAAAGTAAAGGGCAAGAAAGTAAATGACTTGGAAAATAAAGGGCAAGAAAGTAAATGTGCAAGAATTAAAAGACTTAGAAAATAAATTGCAAGAATTTAAATAGCAAGAAAGTAAATGAACATGAAGAGTAAATTTGAAGTCATGAATCTTTAGAGAGTTTTTGAGATGAACTTTGTCACAAAATTCAAGTCTTGATAAATGATTCTCTCACCAAAACCAAGTCTAATTACAAGTGAGGATCAATGTCCTATTTATAGGAAAATATGAGGGGAGATAGCCATCAACAAGTGGGCAAAAGTATCCATCAACAAGTGGGCATAACACTTGAGTGGAGGGGCAAAATAGTCAAAAAGAAGTGAAAAAATCAAGTTGGCAAAGATAGCCACCAACAAGTGGCCGCAGCCAATTTTGACTGCATTTTGGCGCCCTTGGCGCCCATGGTGCCCTGTCCTGCGCAAGTTCTGCGCCAGTGTTGCTCCTGTGTTGCGTTTTGGCGCCCTTGGCGCCCCTGGTGCCCTGTCCAGCGCCAGTTCTGCGCCAGTGTTGCTCCTGTGTTGCGTTTTGGCGCCCTTGGCGCCCCTGGTGCCCTGTCCTGTGCCAGTTTGCGCTGTGCTTGGTTTTTGGCGCCCTTGGCGCCCTTGGGGCCCTGTCCTGCGCCAGTTTTGTTCCTTGCTTGGTTTTTGGCGCCCTTGGCGCCCTGTCCTGCGCCAGTTTGTGCTGTTCTTGGTTTCTGGCGCCCATGGCGCCCTGCAGAGTGCCTTAGTGCTTAAAAATTGTTCTTCCTCAAATATTTCCTTTGTTTCTTCATTTTAGCTCTTATTTTCTCTTTTGCTTCAAAATAAAACCTGAAAATAAAAAGTAAATTTTTGTAGTAAAATAGCTCAAAAATATATTTAAAATACCAATAAAACTTAATGAAAATAACTATTAAAAAGACTCTAAAAATAGACTTATCAAACTTCCCCACGCTTGAACCTTTGCTTGTCCTCAAGCAAAAACAGTGTAAATCCTTAGGCCAATTCTGAAGGAAAATTATTTTCACATCGAAACATTAAGTGAACTGTGGGGCAATTCTAACATTTTGGTTTGAGAACTACTTTCTGGGCTTCTTGTGGAATTGGGAGACAACTTTAAGGTATCAATACTTTTAGAGAGGATATCAATGTCATCATAGAACCGGTTCCCCAGCATTCTTAAGTTTGGGTCCTCCATTTACTAAGACCGGGTCTCAAATGAGGGTCTTTATACGATGGGCATTCAAGCATTTTTCTTTTCTTTTTGATTTTATATGCTAACCATTCATTTTGACATTTAAAATGCACCAATTTTTGCATTTTGAAATGGTTTTGCATTTTTTTTTGATACCCCATCTCAGACGTTTTTCTCCAGTAACCGCGCATCCAGTCAATGTCACCAGGAGAACCAGGTTATAGGTTTCTTTTCTGTCCTTCTAATTGTATTAATAACTGAAAACAGTCTCAATAGTGTGTGTGTGTGTGAAAAAGCTTTAAGAGTAGAAATCGTACCATGATACAATTTTTTGTTGTTCCCAACCAGTCCACCTAGATGATTGCTAATAAAAAATTGAAAAATTATTATTATTTTTTTCAGAAAAGGCTTATGTAAAACATGCTTTAAAAACTCACAAGGGTTTTCAGCAATGGGAGACGAACTTTATTTATTGAAATAAACTAGAAATTAAAAAACAAGAAAATAGTAAAACAGGGCAAGATACCCCCCCACGCTTGGACCAGACATTGTCCTCAGTGTTTTAACAATTTAAACAACATGAAAGGGTAAAGGAAAGTTCACCTGATTTACTGCTGACTTGCAAAACAAACACACAGTTACTTCGTGGGTTGCCTCCCACGCTGCGCTCTTTTAACGTCACTAGCTTGACGATCAAAATTTCAATTGGGATCATGTAGAACTAAACTAGTTTCTTTCTCAATTGGGTCACCAATTAAATAATTTTTCAACCTTTGACCGTTGACTTTAAACGATCCGGTTTTCTCGCTCCAGATCTCTACAGATCCGAAGGGGTAAACCTTACGGATTTCAAAAGGACCGGACCATCTTGACTTTAATTTTCCCGGAAAAATTTTTAGCCTGGAATTAAACAATAACACCAGATCACCCTCCTTGAATTCTCTGCGAATGATACGCTTATCATGCCAATTTTTTGTTGTTTCTTTGTAAAGTTTGGCATTCTCATAAGCATCCATTCTCAGTTCTTCCAATTCGTTTAGTTGGAGTTTTCTTTTTTCTCCGGCTAATTCCATGTTCAGGTTAAGGCGTTTAATTGCCCAGTAAGCTTTGTGCTCTAGTTCAACCGGAAGGTGGCAAGACTTCCCATAAATTAATTTGAAAGGAGTCATTCCTATGGGAGTTTTGTACGCAGTCCGATAAGCCCAGAGAGCATCATCAAGCTTTACCGACCAGTCTTTTCTTGAGGTCGAAACAGTTTTTTCTAAAATACTTTTAATTTCTCTGTTCGATACCTCAACCTGACCACTAGTTTGGGGATGGTAAGGCGTTGCAATTTTGTGCCTTACACCAAACTTTTGCAGTAACATTTCAAAATGTTTTGAGATGAAATGAGATCCTCCGTCGCTTATGACAACACGAGGGACCCCGAATCTTGGAAAAATTATTTTTTTGAAAAGTTTTATGACTACCTTTGCATCGTTCGTAGGAGAAGCAATGGCTTCAATCCATTTTGACACATAGTCAACAGCTACCAGAATATATTGGTTTCCAAAGGAAAATGGAAATGGTCCCATAAAATCGACACCCCAGACGTCAAAAATTTCAACCTCTAAGATATTATTTAAGGGCATTTCATTTCTTTTCGAAATATTTCCGGTGCGTTGACACTGGTCGCATTTAGAAACGAATTGATGCGTGTCTTTAAAAAGGGACGGCCAATAAAAACCAGATTGTAGAATTTTTGTAGCAGTTTTTGAAGAACTGGCATGGCCGCCATAGGAAGAAGAATGACAATGGTATAGAATGTTACTTACCTCTTCTTCCGGAATGCATCTTCTGAACACCCCGTCTGCTCCTCTTTTAAAAAGCAGTGGCTCGTCCCAATAATACTGTTTAAGATCATGGAAGAACTTCCTCTTCTGCTGATAATTTAAATCTGCGGGGAGTACTCCTGCTGCAAGGTAGTTTACAAAATCTGCATACCATGGTGCTTCAGTTTTGACCAATGAGAAGAGTTGATCATCCAAAAATGTATCATTAAGTGGCAACTCTTCTTCTTTTGTTCCTTGAAGACGGGACAAATGATCAGCCACAACATTTTCAACGCCTTTTTTATCCTTTATTTCAAGATCAAATTCTTGTAGGAGTAAAACCCATCGGATCAATCTCGGCTTGGCATCTTTTTTGTTTAACAAATATTTTATGGCCGAGTGATCAGTATAAATGATGATTTTTGAACCTACCAAATATGATCGAAACTTATCAACGGCAAAAACCACCGCTAATAATTCTTTTTCAGTTGTGGCGTAATTCATTTGTGCCTCGTCTAAGGTCCTGGTTGCATAGTATATGGCATGCAATTTCTTTTCCTTTCTTTGCCCCAGAACTGCCCCAACTGCATAGTCGCTTGCATCGCACATTATCTCGAACGGAAGATTCCAATCTGGTGGCTGTATGATTGGGGCAGTAACCAAAGCCTTTTTCAACCTGTTAAAAGCTTCAAGACAAAAATCATTAAAAATAAATGCTGCATCCTTAAGGAGCAGACTTGTCATAGGTTTTGAAATTTTTGAGAAGTCTTTTATAAATCGGCGGTAGAAACCCACATGGCCTAAAAAGCTTCTCACCTCTTTTACTGAAGTGGGAGGTAGCATTTTTTCAGTCACCTCAATTTTTGCACGATCAACCTCAATACCTCTATTAGAAATTAAGTGTCCTAGGACAATTCCTTGATTAACCATGAAATGACACTTTTCCCAGTTTAGAACTAGATTCACCTTCTCACACCTTTCTAAGACTTTTTCCAGATTGGCTAAACAGTTTTCAAAATTTGACCCATGGACGGAAAAATCATCCATAAATACTTCCATTATGTTTTCAACAAAGTCTGAGAATATGGACATCATACACCTTTGAAAGGTAGCAGGAGCATTACATAGACCAAAGGGCATCCTTCTATAGGCATAAGTGCCAAAAGGACATGTGAAAGTTGTTTTTTCTTGGTCGCTAGGGTGGATGGGAATTTGGAAAAATCCCGAATAACCATCCAAATAGCAGAAATGTGAGTGCCGTGCTAACCTTTCTAGCATTTGATCAATGAACGAGAGAGGGAAGTGATCTTTCCGGGTAGCTTTGTTAAGCTTTCTGTAATCAATACACATTCTCCATCCTGTAATTGTCCTTGTGGAAATGCATTCATCCTTTTCATTTTTAATAACTGTTAAGCCTCCCTTCTTAGGTACTACTTGAACAGGACTAACCCACTTACTATCGGAAATAGGATATATTATCCCAGCATCAAGGACTTTTAAAACTTCCTTTTTAACAACCTCTTTCATGTTTGGGTTTAATCTTCTTTGATGCTCGATAGAAGGTTTATAGTCCTCTTCCAGTAGTATTCTGTGTATGCAGATTGATGGATTTATTCCTTTAATGTCCTTAATAGTATACCCTATGGCTTTGGGATACTTTTTAAGAACATTAAGCAATTTTTCAGTCTCATTTTGTTTTAGATCTGGATTTACAATTAATGGAAAAGTAGAATTAGGGCCAAGAAACTCATACCTGAGAGATGATGGTAAGGGCTTCAGTTCTATTTTTGGTGTTTCTTTTGGGAGAGGTCGAGGCTTTCCCTCACCCAAAGATTCAGTACCCAATTTTTGTGATGGTGGGTTCTCATCTAAAAGTTTTATGTAAAATTGGGTTTCCTCTGCTGTATTTGTATCTGTGTTGCCTAAAAGGCAATCTTCCAGACTATATTGTGAAGATGATGCTAAAGAGCAGTCTCGCACGCAATAGTCTACAATATCAATCCTGCAGCATGAGTCCTTTACAGACGGACTCCTCATTAAGTTTGAAACTTCAAACTCAACCTTTTCATCTCCCACGTTAAAAACCAACTTGCCGTTTTTTACGTCAATTATTGCCCCTGCAGTAGCTAAAAAAGGCCTCCCTAGAAGAATAGGAATTTGGGAGTCTTCTTCAATTTCCATTACAACAAAATCTACCGGTATAAAAGTTTGCCCTACTTTGATAGGGATATCCTCTAAGATTCCAGTGGGGTATTTAATTGAACGATCTGCCAACTGTATTGTCATTTTTGTGGGTTTAAGTTCACCTATCCCTAGTCTTTTGCAAAGAGAAAGAGGCATCAAACTTACGCTGGCTCCTAGATCGCACATTGCTCTGTTTATAGTTTCACTTCCAATTACACAAGGTATGGAAAAACTACCTGGATCTTTGAGCTTTTGCGGTAGCTTGTTCTGGATAATTGCACTACATTCTTTTGTTAATGCAATCGTCTCATAGTCGTCTATTTTTCTTTTCTTGGATAAAATTTCTTTCAAAAATTTTGAATAAGACGGCATTTGAGACAATGCATCAGTGAAAGGAACATTGATGTAAAGCTTTTTAAGCAAGTCGACAAACCTTTTGAATTGCTCGTCAAGTTTGTTTTTTGCAAATCTTTGGGGAAAAGGAATGGGTGGTTTGTATGGTGGTGAGGGGATGTGTGGTTCTTCTCTTTCTTTTTCTGGTTCTTTCTCTTTTTCTTTCTCTTCTTGCTCACATAGTAAATTATGTTTTTCACTCACAATTTTTTCTTGGTTTGCTCTTGGTTCCTCTAATTGTTTTCCGCTTCTAAGGGTGACAGCATTTATTTGGCCATTTGGATTTTGTTCTGGTTGCCCAGGAAATACCCCCGAAGACTTAGAGGATGAAGCCACCTGTGTTGCCACTTGAGTTATTTGATTTTCAAGCATTTTATTATGAGTGGCAATAGAGTCGACTTTTGATACCAATTTGATAAGTGTGTCATTCAAATAACCAGTTTGATTTTTGAATTCTTCATTTTGTTTTATTTGAGATGACACAAATTTTTCCATCAAAAATTCCAAGTTTGACTTTTGCGGGTTGTTTTGCGGGTTGTTAAAAACTTTTTGATTTTGAAAACCAGGAGGTGGTCTAGGTGCTGGATTGGGTGGAGGATTTTTATAAGAAAAATTTGGATGATTCCTCCACCCAGGATTATAAGTATTTGAAAACGGATCTTCCTTTTGAGCATAGTTAACATGCTCGTTTCCAGCACTAGATGCCTCAAGCCGGCATTCAGCTCCAATATGGCCAACAACCCCACATAATTCACATGGTGGAGTAATAGGAGAAGAAGTTTGTGAGACGGCACTTACATTTAATTTTTCAAATTTTTGAAAAAGTGCGTCCATTTTTGAGGTAAGATGATCAACAACAGATATTTCATACTTACCTGGCTCTTTTGATGAGGCTGGTTTATTCGTTATGGCTCGCTCACTTGTCCATTGACAATGGTTTTGAGCCATATCTTCAACGAGTGCATAAGCTTTAGTAAACTTTTTGTTCATTAAAGCTCCACCTACAGCTGCATCAACAGTCATTCTTGTGTCATATTGTAATCCATTACAAAAAGTGTGAACAACGAGCCATTTCTCTAGTCCATGATGGGGGCATAGCCTTAACATTTCTTTGAAACGTTCCCAAGCATCATAAAGAAATTCCCCGTCGTTTTGAGAAAATCGAGTAATTTGATTTCTCATTTGAGCTGTTTTACTCGGGGGAAAGAACTTAGCAAGAAAAGCTTGTTTTAACTGGCCCCAGCTGGTAATGGATTCCGAAGGCAAAGAATGTAGCCATGGTCTTTCTCTATCCCTTAATGAAAAAGGGAAGAGTTTTAGTCTTATGGCATCTTGAGGTACCCCGTTTAATTTGAGAGTTCCACAGTATTCTAGAAAAATTGAAATATGAAGATTTGGGTCCTCCATGGGAGAACCAGAAAATTGGTTTTGTTGAACCATTGAAAGCAGAGATGATTTGAGTTCAAAATTATTTGCTTCCACATTCGGATGTACAATGGCACCCGATGGCTCTGCCGAAGGTGTTGCGTACTCTTTGAGAGCACGATTTTCATTAGCCGCCATTTGGTTATCGGGAATTTCTCTTCTCCTTGTATGTATGAACCTTTCGATTTCGGGAATTTGTTGAACAATTTCTCCGGAACTTCTGGTTCTTCGCATTCGAGGGACAAGAGAAGAAAAAGTGAAAATAAAGAAAATAAAACTTCAGTCTAACCGGATTCGAAAAATTTAATTAATATCACTGCCTCCCCGGCAACGGCGCCAAAAACTTGATAGGCCGCAAGTGCACTGTCTTGTCGTGTAATAAAAAGAGTTATCGATCCACATGGAGAGCCTAGGTGATTACCAATTTAATTTTCCAAAGTTGATTAACTGAAGAGAAAGTGTTTTTAGAAAGAAGGAATGTTTTAGTAAAGTCTACTCACTCATGATCATTGTAGACAAAAGAGGGGAAAAGAAAATAAATGACTTGGAAAATAAAGGGCAAGAAAGTAAATGACTTGGAAAATAAAGGGCAAGAAAGTAAATGACTTGGAAAATAAAGGGCAAGAAAGTAAATGACTTGGAAAATAAAGGGCAAGAAAATAAATGACTTGGAAAATAAAGGGCAAGAAAATAAATGAGTTGGAAAATAAAGGGCAAGAAAATAAATGACTTGGAAAATAAAGGGCAAGAAAATAAATGACTTGGAAAATAAAGGGGCAAGAAAATAAATGACTTGGAAAGTAAAGGGCAATAAAGTAAATGACTTGGAAAATAAAGGGCAAGAAAGTAAATGTGCAAGAATTATAAAAACTTAGAAAATAAATTGCAAGAATTTAAATAGCAAGAAAGTAAATGAACATGAAGAGTAAATTTGAAGTCATGAATCTTTAGAGAGTTTTTGAGATGAACTTTGTCACAAAATTCAAGTCTTGAGAAATGATTCTCTCACCAAAACCAAGTCTAATTACAAGTGAGGATCAAGGTCCTATTTATAGGAAAATATGAGGGGAGATAGCCATCAACAAGTGGGCAAAAATATCCATCAACAAGTGGGCATAGCACTTGAGTGGAGGGGCAAAATAGTCAAAAAGAAGTGAAAAAATCAAGTTGGCAAAGATAGCCACCAACAAGTGGCCGCAGCCAATTTTGACTGCATTTTGGCGCCCTGTCCTGCGCCAGTTCTGCGCCAGTGTTGCTCCTGTGTTGCGTTTTGGCGCCCTTGGCTCCCCTGGTGCCCTGTCCTGCGCCAGTTCTGCGCCAGTGTTGCTCCAGTGTTGCGTTTTGGCGCCCTTGGCGCCCCTGGTGCCCTGTCCTGCGCCAGTTCTGCGCCAGTTTGCGCTGTGCTTGGTTTTTGGCGCCCTTGGCACCCTGTCCTGCGCCAGTTTGTGCTGTTCTTGGTTTTTGGCGCCCATGGCGCCCTGCAGAGTGCCTTAGTGCTTAAAAATTGTTCTTCCTCAAATATTTCCTTTGTTTCTTCATTTTAGCTCTTATTTTCTTTTTTGCTTCAAAATAAAACCTGAAAATAAAAAGTAAATATTTTTAGTAAAATAGCTCAAAAATATAATTAAAATACCAATAAAACTTAATGAAAATAACTATTAAAAAGACTCTAAAAATAGACTTATCACTGGTAACTCTAATATGTATGCCACTGTCCCTATCTTCTCGAGCACCTTGTAAGGGCCATAAAATCGAGGACTCAGTTTCTCATTTCTCCTGTTAGCTAGGGATTTCCACCTGTAGGGTGTTGCTTTTGTTACCAAGTGGCTTCAGTCTCAAGAGGGGGGGTGAATTGAGATTTAAAACTTTTCAGATCTTTCGAAAATGTTTTTCCCCTTTTCAATGACTTAGATCAATTTTCGCGCAGGTTAAGTGGAAGCGAAGGAATTAGAATATAAAGCAGTAAAGCAGTATAACAGTAAAGCAGGAAAGCAGTAAAGCACGCAGAGATTTATCCTGGTTCGGTCACCTCCTAGTGACCTACGTCCAGTCCTCACACCCTTGTGAGATTTTCCACTAACCAAACCAACAAGGCTTACAGGTGCCTTGGAAAACCTTTACAGACTCAGGCACTCTCCTCCTAGGATACCCCACCTATGGAGAGCCCTCAAATCTAATATAACAATAACAAGAGATACCCCACCCTTGTTACAACAACTGCCCTAGAAAGATACCCCACTTCCTAGTACATGCAGCTACCCCTAGAGAGATACCCCACTCTCTAGTACAAATTATAACAACAATATAACAGTAATGTAAATACAGAAATACCTCTTAGTGTAGGCAGATATTACAACTTGAAGGACACAACCCCAACTAACTCTTAACGTAGGATCAGCTCTTGACGGACCAGTGGTGCGAGAAGAACACAAATAAAATATAAGAGTTTTTCAGAAATGATAGATCGTGAGAATGGGTTGGTTGAGAAATGGAGGCTATGAGGCCTCTATTTATAGGCTATGAAAAAACTAGATCTCACGTTGAAAATATTTAGGGAATCGATTATATGCCTAATTGCATTGGATCTAGGAATCGATTCTTGTGTATGACTTCCTTAAGGTGAGAATCGATTCTTACTTTATTTGACAATGAGTGACAATCGATTCTTGGCTCACAGGAGGGGTAGGAATCGATTTTGACTCAAGTATAGAGTATTGTGAATCGATTCTTTCACTTATGGAGACAATGGGAATCGATTGCATGCTTTCTCATTTATGTTGGAAATCGATTTTGTGTTTATTTTAAAAGATGGTAAATCGATTCTTTCTTTTATGGAAACAATGGGAATCGATTATATACTTGGTAAAATCAATATGAATCGATTATGCACTTTCAAAATATGTTGGAAATCGATTTTGATGTTTACCAAAAACTTTTGAATCGATTTCTTTCTTTTTCAAAATGGTTTTTAAGTTTATGTGTTCATGCATGCATTTTGAAAACTTGTGTGAGTGTGTGAGACTTTGAGAGGCGAGCTGACCTTCGAAAGAGCTTACACATTTTCCTAAGACAACCCCAAACCCTAAGGACTACCCTTATATTTAAGGACTACCCTTAAACTTGAATCTTCAGTTCTTGGCTTGCTTGTCTTGGATTGTGACTTTGACGTTTAGTCACTTTTCTTTACTTTTGGCTATCAACTTTACCTTTGCCTTTTTCATCATCAAAACTAATCCTGCAATATTAGATAACCTGCAACACAGGTATCCACATTCTCCCCCTTTTTGATGATGACAAAACATTAACTTATCTCAAGGTGGGAGGTTAGTTCAAACAGATAATATATATATGATGCTCCCCCTATCATGATGCTCCCCCTATCATGATGCTCCCCCTGACTTATTGACTAGATGCATAATATGCAAGTTCTATATGCTCATATGCAACCCTATATTTCTTTCTCTCCCCCTTTTTGTCATGATCAAAGAGGGTCAATATATGATAAGGTTTGCGAATCGAATGTCACAGCTATTTGACAAGGTAAAAGAGCCATTGCTGATTTGTAAGTGATCATCAAAACTTGAAGAAAAACATATTTGAGACCATGAGGAGAATATTTTATCAAACACAGGTAAAAGCTAATTATGAGTCTCAAAAATCTGTGAAGCAGTTGTTTTAAGCTTTATACATTTCATGCTGCTTAGTTTGAAAGTTGGTGATGGCAGCCAGAATATGGGAGAAAAATTATTTTAGTTGAACAATGCTTGAGAGTATGTATTCTGAATTTTAATGCCAAAGCCAGCAATTTATTTGTGACAGGAGAAAATGGATTTCGGGAAAAGGTAGCATTTCAGCTGCTTTATAAAACGCTTTTTGAGCACGCAGAAATTCATAAGTCACAAAATCTCTTAACTTCATATTTTATAAAATCACTTGAAAAATATTTTATTGAAAAACTCATTTGAGTAAATGAAGAACCAGGTTTTCTTTTGCAATGGATTTCTGAAAATGTCAACTAGTTGTTTGTGACGACTCAACTAACTCAATCACACTATCTCCTTTTTAACCATAACCTTTAAGAAGGTGATATATAATTTCTATATGCTTAGTCCTAGAGGGATGACCAGAATACTTTCATAAATATTTGTTCTTTAAAGATACATGAAATGAGATTCAGAGATTGCTCTATTTTAGTAGTCACATATTTGACTTGATAAACTATTCTTAAGCACATTTTAAAAATAGAGTTGAATAAAAAATTTAACCAATCTGACCTTTAACCGGTGATTCTTCCTCTATTTATCACAAGTCACATGACGGCTTTTTCCGGGGGTGAGTGTTAAGAACTTTATTACGTCTCCGGTCATGCGTTTTGAGTCTTTGCTGTCAAGGTATCAATCTGCCCCCATACCTTGAAGCATACCTGCAATGATCTAAAACAAGGTTCTAGGTACCCAAAATTCTTTGGGTCCTTGTGGGTTAGTGTTTGGTATGGTTCCTTTGGGAACCCACACCTTTTTCATATTTATTTTACCTCTTGTCCTGCAAACAGAAGCTGTATGTCCAGGTTTACCACAATAATAACATGTAATAAAAGGTCTAGTGGAAAATTTTGGTTTATAATGAACATGCCTTTCTATGGGTTTGTTTCTAGGGAATCTATGATGCACATTTTGTAAACTGGACAATTTCCCAACAGTCCATTCCAGTTCATGAATTTTCTTTTCAGATTCAACACATTTATCACAGGTATAATTTTCTTTAAAGCATGCAAGGCTATCATTTTCTTTTCTAAGCTCTGACTTTTCTTTAGTTAAAGCAGTAACAGCATTTTCAAGATGAGTGATAACTTTCTTAGATTTATCTAATGCTTTAGCTAGTTTTAATGATTTATCATGCAATTCAGTAAATGCTTCATATAATTCATCATAGGCATCTTGTAAAGATTCAGAGTTAGAATATACCTCAGTTTCACTTTCGCTGTCGTGGTCGGCCATGAGAGCAACTTGATCTTTTTCACTTTCTGAGCTATCTGATGAGTTCCTGTTTTCCCATGCTGTGTAGGCTTTTCTACTCCTTTTTCCTTTGGATCCCTTTTTCTCATCTCTTGGTCGTTTTCTTTGTAATTTTGGGCATTCCAATTTTATGTGTCCGAGTTTCCCACATTCGTAGCAGGTTAAAGGACTTAAGTAGTTTTGTTTGTATGAGACTTCTTTGGTTGGAGAATTCTTTTCTAGAGACCTCCTTATGAACCTTTTGAATTCTCTTACCATTAGGTCTATATTCTCATCCTCTTCATCACTTTCACTTTGCGAGTCATCACTGTCGTCGGATGAACTTGAACTTGAAACTTTGAAAGCTAGGTTTTTCTTTTTCTTGACTTTTCCTTCATTCTCTGCTAGACGAGTGAGCTCTAACTCGTGCTCTAGTAATTTCCCAAACAGAGTGGCAAGAGACATGGTAGTTAGGTTTCTTGATTCAGTTATAGCAGTTACCTTTGGTTGCCATTCTCGGTTTAGGCATCTTAGCACTTTGTTGATCAAGTCTTCGGGAGGAAATGATTTTCCTAATGAACCCAATTTGTTCACTATGTGAGTGAACCTTTTCTGCATCTCTGATATTGTTTCACCTGTATTCATTCTAAACAATTCGTACTCTCTGGTAAGAGTATTTATTCTTGCCCTTTTCACTTCACTTGTACCCTCATGAGTAACTTGAAGATTATTCCACATTTCTTGGGCAGATTTACAGTTTGAAACTCGAAAAAATTCATCAGCACTCAAAGCAGAAGTAATAATATTTTTAGCGCGTAAATTAAGTTGCACTTTTCTTTTCTCATCATCAGACCATTCATTTCTACTTTTTATTCTAAGAATACCATCTACTATGTGTGTGGGGACGAAAGGTCCTTTTTCCACAGCATCCCAAACATCTAAGTCTACCCCTTCAATAAAAATTCTCATTCTTTCTTTCCAATATGCATAGTCTTCTCCGTTGAATCCCGGAGGACGGAAAAGAGATGCACCCTCTTGCGTATACCAACCTGAAGCCATTTCTCTTGAAGCGGCTAAGCTCTTTATACAAGAGTCTAGCTCTGATACCACTTGTTACCAAGTGGCTTCAGTCTCAAGAGGGGGGGTGAATTGAGATTTAAAACTTTTCAGATCTTTCGAAAATGTTTTTCCCCTTTTCAATGACTTAGATCAATTTTCGCGCAGGTTAAGTGGAAGCGAAGGAATTAGAATATAAAGCAGTAAAGCAGTATAACTGTAAAGCAGGAAAGCAGTAAAGCACGCAGAGATTTATCCTGGTTCGGTCACCTCCTAGTGACCTACGTCCAGTCCTCACACCCTTGTGAGATTTTCCACTAACCAAACCAACAAGGCTTACAGGTGCCTTGGAAAACCTTTACAGACTCAGGCACTCTCCTCCTAGGATACCCCACCTATGGAGAGCCCTCAAATCTAATATAACAATAACAAGAGATACCCCACCCTTGTTACAACAACTGCCCTAGAAAGATACCCCACTTCCTAGTACATGCAGCTACCCCTAGAGAGATACCCCACTCTCTAGTACAAATTATAACAACAATATAACAGTAATGTAAATACAGAAATACCTCTTAGTGTAGGCAGATATTACAACTTGAAGGACACAACCCCAACTAACTCTTAACGTAGGATCAGCTCTTGACGGACCAGTGGTGCGAGAAGAACACAAATAAAATATAAGAGTTTTTCAGAAATGATAGATCGTGAGAATGGGTTGGTTGAGAAATGGAGGCTATGAGGCCTCTATTTATAGGCTATGAAAAAACTAGATCTCACGTTGAAAATATTTAGGGAATCGATTATATGCCTAATTGCATTGGATCTAGGAATCGATTCTTGTGTATGACTTCCTTAAGGTGAGAATCGATTCTTACTTTATTTGACAATGAGTGACAATCGATTCTTGGCTCACAGGAGGGGTAGGAATCGATTTTGACTCAAGTATAGAGTATTGTGAATCGATTCTTTCACTTATGGAGACAATGGGAATCGATTGCATGCTTTCTCATTTATGTTGGAAATCGATTTTGTGTTTATTTTAAAAGATGGTAAATCGATTCTTTCTTTTATGGAAACAATGGGAATCGATTATATACTTGGTAAAATCAATATGAATCGATTATGCACTTTCAAAATATGTTGGAAATCGATTTTGATGTTTACCAAAAACTTTTGAATCGATTTCTTTCTTTTTCAAAATGGTTTTTAAGTTTATGTGTTCATGCATGCATTTTGAAAACTTGTGTGAGTGTGTGAGACTTTGAGAGGCGAGCTGACCTTCGAAAGAGCTTACACATTTTCCTAAGACAACCCCAAACCCTAAGGACTACCCTTATATTTAAGGACTACCCTTAAACTTGAATCTTCAGTTCTTGGCTTGCTTGTCTTGGATTGTGACTTTGACGTTTAGTCACTTTTCTTTACTTTTGGCTATCAACTTTACCTTTGCCTTTTTCATCATCAAAACTAATCCTGCAATATTAGATAACCTGCAACACAGGTATCCACAGCTTTCAAATAAATGTAGTCTCCCACTTCCAGTGACACTTCTCTTCGATGTTTTTCTACCTGCTTCTTCATTTTCTGCTGTGCTTGAACCAAGTTCTGGTGTAGTTTCCCCAGCAAGGAGTCTCTGTCATCTTACAGTTGGTTCACTTCTTCCACAGTGGAAGGTATAGCAGGTCCCTTAATGATAGGGCTAGGATCCCTACCATAGAGAGCCTTGTAAGGTGTCATGCCAACAGAGGCATTGTAATTTGTGTTGAACCATAACTCTGCCCAATATAGCCACTTTGGCCAAGAACGAGGGTGATCACCCACAAATCACCTTAGATAGATCTCCAAAAACCTATTGGTGACCTCTATTTGGCCATCTGTTTAGGGGTGGAATGCAGTACTATACTCGAGTTTAGTGCCAGCTTGTTTGAACATTGCCTTCCAGAATTGGCTGAGAAAGATTCAGTCTCTGTCAGAGATAATTGCCTCAGGGAAGCCATGTAGTTTAACTTCGTTGTTGATGAAGCTGCTAGCTACTTCACTAGCTATATATGGATGCCTTAGGAGGATGAAGTGGGCATATTTGGTGAGTCTGTCCACCACCACTAGGATTGTGTCATTTTTCTCTGCTCTAGGGAGGCCCCCAATAAAATCCATAGAGATTTCAGTTCATACCTTCGTAGGAATAGGTATGGGTTGAAGTAAACCAGCTGGTGCCAAGGTTTCCACCTTGCTCTGCTGACACTGTTGACATTGCATAATCTAATTCCTTATGTCCTGTTTCATTCCAGTCCAATAAAACACACCAGCAATTCTTTATATGTCCTGAAAAGCCCTGAGTGCCCTCCCTGCAATGAACTGTGGAACTTAGCTAAAATGGTAGGAATTCTTGAGAATTTCCTGGGCAACACCAGTCCCTGCCCCTCTGTACAAGAATCCACTTTTTATGGAGAACTTTTGTTGCTCTACAGGTTATAGAACCACCTTCTGCCTCAGTTCCTGAAACTCAGGACAACTCTTGATCTCCTCTTCCCATTCAGACCATTCTGGCAGAGTCACTCTTGATACAGCAACAAACATCATCTGTCTTGAGAGTGCACCAGCCACTCTGTTTGCACACCCAGGCATGTATTGCACTTCAAAATCAAATCCTAGCAATTTAGACGTCCACTTGATTTGCTCTCCCCGCAATAAATTAGGTTCTGTTAGAAATTGCAGGCTTTGTTGATAAGTTCTTACCACAAAGTGTTAGCCTAGAAGATAGTGTCTCCACTTTTGGATAGCCAAGACCATTGCCATCAATTCTCTTTCATAGGAAGATGTTGACTCTCTGTCATATGATATAAGTTGTCCATTTTTAAGGCCAAAACTGCTTGAGTTTGATTGTATTTCAGTCATTATCTGGGGAATTAGCATAGGTTGTAGATAATTGTATTAGGAGTTCAATTTGTAAGTTATTCTCCATATTTCTGGTGCTATATTGTAATAGAAGACCTCCAAGTGTTGTGACATCAACTGGCGAACCAGACACTTGCCCAGTGGTGCAAAACAATATTAGGAGTGATTTTTGAAGACCATCGCGTCGCGACCAGGAGGGCTCGCGTCGCGATGGAAGCAAGAAATTGGAAGAAAATGTTTCTGTCTGATCTCGCGTCGCGACCCTTCACTTTTCAGCAGCATCGCGTCGCGATGGACTCGTGTCGCGTCGCGATGGGTCCCCAAAATTAGGGTTTTTAAGGAAATTTCAGCAAAATTTGGAGGGGGGAAGTGATTGGAGCGCAGCTAGGGTTTGGAACTGCTTGGAGGTGCGATTTTGGAGTCTTCCAATCACTTGGGAACAAGGATTGAAGGTTTCTATGACTCCTTCTATTTGCTTTTTCTCCTTTATCTTAAGTTGTACTCTTTTCACTATGTGTAGCTAAATTCTTTTGATTAGGGAGAGATGATTCTCCCCAAACCTATGTTATGGATTCTTTGTTATGGTTAATACGATTAGTTGTTTGATTCATCATAAGTCTATGCCTCTGAATTGAATGCTTTATAGTTACATATGCTAATTATAACGATTTAGGTATGCGATCACATAGGGATATGGGTAGCATGCTTGATGTGGGGTATTAGATCATGTACTTGTGTTCACCATAGGAATATGGGATTGGATGCATGAATTCTCTAGTTCTTAAGTTTATTGCTTTACTAATTGGCATGATTCACCTAAGGAATTAGGGTAACTCAATTAGGTAAAAGGGGTTTCGAGGCAAGGAATTGTCCTTAACCTACTTTAGTGAATTGAATCTGGTGTTTCAAACAATTAATTTGTAATTAGCTGAAGGTCCATAAGATAGGTGAGGGGAGAGGATTCGACCCCTAATCGTTTTTCTCGTTATTTCAACAACCGTTTTTATTTTCACGTTACTAAATTCAAAATCAAATCAATTTTCACAATCTAGAATTAATCAAATTTTCTATTGTTACAACACACAATCCCTGTGGAATCGACCGGTACTTACCGTAATTTTATTACTTGCAACGTTTTCAGTACACTTGCTGAATTTCTTAACAAGTTTTTGGCACCGTTGCCGGGGATTGTTGACTTTGTTGTCGACAAGGAAAACGAGTTGATTCTAGATTTTTTAGTTTCTGTTTATTTTTAGCTACTTAATTTTGGTACTTAGTGATTTCTGGGACTGGTTAACGTTTGCTTAGTGTTTCCAAGAACTGTTTATACAGGGGGCACAGGTACATTCAGTGAAAGTAATGGCTGAAAATCCACCGGGCAGACGCACTCTCAATGATTTTGGGAGGAGAACTCGAAGCACACATAGTAGCACCTTCAAGCCAGTATGGGCTGCCACCTTTGACATCAAGTCATCTGTTCTATCCGCATTAAGGGCAAAGCCATTTTCTGGGTCAGATACTGAAGACCCCATTCAGCACTTATCCTACTTCCGTGAAATCTGTGGAACCACATATCCTGAGGGAGTGGATGAAAACTCCAAACAGTTGCGTCTTTTCCCTTTCACTTTAAGAGGCAGAGCAAAGGATTGGTTGAATACTCTCCCACCCGGAACTATTAATGCTTGGAGTGACCTTGAAGATAAGTTCCTAACCAGGTTCTTCCCTATCTCCAAGTTTATTGAAAAGAGGGGCGAAATCTCCAACTTTATGCAAAAGGATTCGGAACCCCTATACGATTCTTGGGAGAGATTTAAGCTGTCATTAAGAAAGTGTCCGGGGCATGGTATTGATAGTTTTGTGCAGTTACAAACCTTCTATCATTGATTGCAACCTCAAACCAGGATGATACTAGATACCTTAGCTGGAGGGTCTTTGGGTAACAAAACCTGGGAAGAAGCTAAACAACTGATAGATGACATGACATCAAATGAATATAGAATGCCGAATGAGTGTATAGCTGTACAGAAAAAGAATATGTTGGAACTGGACTCTAACAGCGCAGTGTTAGCTCAACAAAAGCTAACGTCTCTTCAAATAGAATCTCTCGCCAAACAAGTGGCTGCTGCCTTGGAGAGTAGATCTCGAACCCCAACAATTACTCAAGCAGAGCAACTTTATGACCAGGGAACTCAGTTGGACGACGCACTATCCCAATGTATGCAAACGACTCAGACCACATTGCAGTCCCAAGAACAAGTCATACAAAGTATGGGGAAGAATCACGAAACTTCAATGAAGAACTTGGAAATGCAGATTAGTCAGTTGTCAAAGCAATTCGTTGATGCATCTAATAGTGATTCTGAGACCGTGGATAAGCCGAGGAAGGAGAGTTGTAAGGCTATTTCTCTGAGAAGCGGTAAAGAGCTGAAACCCGTAGAGGTGACCAAAACCAAACCTAGGGAGGAAAATAGTGAAGCCGAGGTTCTGAAGGAGGAGTTACAAGATAAGGATGAAGGAGCTGAACATGAGCGTGGGAGAAAAACTGAGGGAGCATTGAAGTCTAACCCAATAAAAAATGTTTTTTCTGACAATTTGCAGGTTGACGAGAAGCCTAAAGGAATTCCCTCATACATGAAGCTGCCATACCCTCAATGAAAGAAGAAGAATCAACAGGATGAGAAATTCTCAAAGTTTATGGAAATCTTCTCCAACCTCCAAATCAACATCCCGTTTGCAGAAGCCTTAGAGCAGATGCCGGTCTATGCAAAGTTTATGAAAGAATTGTTGACTAAAAAGAGGAGGTTCAAAGACGATGAGACTGTGCCGCTGACCGAAGAATGCAGTGCCATTATTCAGAGGAAACTCCCTCCGAAGTTAAAAAATACGGGAAGTTTCACAATACCCTGCACCATAGGTAACTTGAAAATAGGGAAAGCCCTTTGTGATTTGGGGGCGAGCATCAACTTGATGCCCTTATCCATGTTGAAGAAGTTTGGTGGGGGTGAAGTGAAACCCACTAGGATAACTCTGCAGCTCGCCGATAAATAAGTCAAACATCCTTATGGGATCCTGGAAGATGTCGTGGTTAGGGTTGACAAATTTTTGTTTCCGGTTGATTTCGTAATTCTTGATATGGAAGAAGATGCAGAGGTGCCAATTCTCCTCGGTCGACCATTTCTTGCCATTGGGCGAGCCCTGGTAGACGTTCAACAAGGGAAACTAATGTTGAGATTCCAAGACGAGAAGGTAACTTTTAATGTCTTTGAGGCTATGCGTCACCCAGACGATCAAGAGAAATGTTTTAGGGTGGATGTGGTTGAAGACTCGGTAAAGGAAGCATTTAGACATAATATACCTTCTCTTCCCTTGGAGAAAGTGATTGTGAACTCCATTGAGGGGGTAGAGGAAGAATTGGACAGCGAGACCGAGGATTGTATTCGTCAGTTTGAAGCTTCACAGGTAGAAAGGGTTTTTAAGAAAAGAGAAGAGTTGAGTAGGGGGGAAAATCCAGAAAAAGGAAATATTGAATTGAAACAACTTTCCCCTCATTTGAAGTATGTATTCCTCGGGGCAACGATCAACACCCAGCCATCATCAGTAGTTCCCTAACTCAGCTGGAAGAAGAAAAATTGATGACAGTGTTGAGAGCAAATAAAACTGCTTTAGGTTGTATTATCTCAGATCTTAATGGGATTAGTCCAGCTTTTTGCATGCACAAAATAAAGCTCGAGGAAGAGTTCAAACCTGTGATACAACCGCAGCGGAGGTTGAACCCGACCATGAAAGAGGTAGTGAGGAAATAAGTACTGAAGATTTTAGATGCCGGAATGATCTATCCCATTTCAGACAGTTCGTGGGTGAGTCCGGTGCATGTGGTGCCCAAGAAGGGTGGTATGACTGTGGTGAAAAACGAGAAGAATGAGCTTATCCCTACTCGCACAGTCACTGGGTGGAGAATGTGTATTGACTATCAGAGATTGAATCAAGCCACTCGGAAGGATCACTTCCCTCTGCCATTCATGGATCAGATGCTAGAAAGACTGGCGGGACAAGCATTTTATTGCTTCCTGGATGGGTATTCCGGGTACAATCAAATAGCTGTGGATCCCGAAGCTCAAGAGAAGACTGCCTTCACATGTCCGTTTGGTGTGTTCGCCTATCGGAGGATGCCCTTCGGCTTGTGCAATGCCCCTGTAACTTTTCAAAGGTGTATGCTGTCCATTTTCTCTGACATGATGGAAAACGCCATCGAGGTATTTATGGATGATTTTTCTGTGTTTGGCATTTGTTACGATTCTTGTTTGGCTAACCTGAATATTGTTTTGAAGAGATGCACCGAAACCAATTTAGTTCTGAATTGGGAGAAGTGTCACTTTATGGTTCAAGAAGGAATTGTTCTTGGCCATAAGATCTCAACAAAAGGTATCGAGGTCGACCCAGCAAAAATCGAAGTTATAGAAAAGCTGCCTCCCCTTAAGAATGTAAAGGGAGTGAGAAGTTTCTTAGGACACGCCGGATTCTATCGGCGTTTCATAAAAGACTTCTCAAAGATTGCAAAACCCTTAAGCAATCTGCTTGTTAAAGAAAATGATTTTGTTTTTGATAATGAATGTCTGCATGCTTTCAATGTATTAAAGAAACAACTGACCTCGGCCCCAGTAATTGTAGCCCCTAACTGGGATATGCCCTTTGAATTAATGTGTGATGCTAGTGATTATGCAGTGGGCGGTGTGCTGGGGCAACGATCAGAGAAATTCTTTCATGCTATATACTATGCTAGCAAGGTTTTGAATGAAAATCAGGTAAATTATGCCACAACGGAAAAGGAATTGCTAGCCATAGTATTTGCACTGGAAAAATTTCGCTCCTATCTGGTTGGGTCCAAGGTTATTGTGTTTACTGACCATGCAACAATCAAATACCTGCTAACCAAGGGCGAGTCTAAGCCTCGACTCCTTAGATGGATCTTGCTTTTGCAGGAATTCGATTTGGAAATCAAGGATAAAAAAGGGAGCGAGAACGTGGTGGCTGATCACTTGTCACGGCTGGAAAACAAGGAGGTGACTATTCGGGAAGCAGCAATTCTGGAAGAATTTCCCGATGAGAAATTGTTAGCTATTGAAGAGATATCGTGGTTTGCTGACATAGCAAACTACAAGGCAGGTGGAACGGTACCAGAAGATTTCACATGGCAGCAAAAGAAGAAGTTCCTCCGTGAGGTCAAACAATACCTTTGGGACGACCCATTTCTCATTAAGGTTGGTGCTGATGGACTCCTTAGATGATGTGTCTGGGGGAGTGAGAGTCAGCAGATTTTGTGGCATTGTCACGATTCCCCATGTGGAGGCCATTACAATGGGGAACGCACAACAGCAAAGGTTCTCCAATCAGGTTTTTATTGGCCATCCATCTTTAAGGATGCGCATAATTATGTGAAGAGCTGTGATAGATGCCAAAGGACTGGCAATATTTCTCGTAATGGGGAGATGCCATTGAACCCTATACTGGAAATAGAGGTTTTTGATTGTTGGGGAATTGACTTCATGGGACCCTTTCCGCCATCTCATTCTTGTCAGTACATTTTGGTGGCGGTGGATTATGTTTCGAAATGGGTGGAAGCCATTGCAACCCCTAAGAATGACTCCCAAACGGTGGTCAAAGTTGTCAAGCAGAATATCTTCGCAAGATTCGGTGTACCAAGAGTCTTGATCAGTGATGGGGGTAGCCACTTCTGTAAGACTCAACTCAACAATGCGCTGTCTAAATATAGTGTGAAGCATAAAGTGTCCACCCCCTATCACCCTCTGCAATGGTCAGGTCGAAATCTCAAACAGAGAATTAAAGAAAATTCTGGAAAAACTGTGGGGAACTCAAGGAAAGATTGGACTGTGAAGATAGATGATACGCTGTGGGCATACAGGACAGCATACAAGACACCGTTAGGAATGTCTCCCTACCAATTGGTCTATGGCAAATTTTGTCATTTGCCGGTTGAGCTGGAACACAAAGCTTATTGGGCGTTGAAATTCCTAAATTTTGACCCTGCAGCAAGTGGAGAGAAGAGGATCTTACAGCTACATGGGTTGGATGAGATGCGCCTTCATGCATATGAGAACAACCGTATTTACAAAGAAAAAATGAAGAGGTACCATGACAAGCACATTTCAAGAAAGGAATTTCAACCTGGGCAACAAGTGTTGCTGTTTAATTTGAGGCTCAGATTATTTCCAGGAAAATTGAAATCCAAGTGGTCGGGGCCCTTTCTTGTTAAAGAAGTGACACCATATGGGGCAATTGAAATGGAAGAGCCAGAGTCCAAAAGATCTTTTAAGGTCAACGGACAAAGACTCATACCATACCTTGGGAACACGGTGGAAGAGGCTCAAATGGTTCTAATGCTGAGAGACCCATGAGATCTCAAAGACGTCAAGCTAGTGACGTTACAGAAGCGCTTAATGGGAGGCAACCCATTGGTGATCTTCACTATTTTTAGCTTTTATGTCTTTTGCCTTTTTGACTTTGTTTTGCACTTTGGTCTGTACTATATTATTACAAATTATTCTGTGACATTGAGGCACCATGATCTTTTTCTTTTCTTTTTGCAAGCAGCTTCAATTATGATGATTTGTGGTGTTTAGCTTCATATGTTTTACATTTTACCTTGTGATTGCTAGTGTGTCAAATTTTATCATCAGGTATTGCTAGTGGTCTTGACAAAAGTTGAGGCAGACTGAGATCATCGGTGGGCATTCTCTCAAGTAACATCTCTAAAAAATTCCCAGCTGTGAGGTTTGCACCCAAACACTTATTCTATTCATTGTGTGATTATTCCTTGCTTGCATTAGTCTGCAGAACTTGAGCTTGTACTTAACTATCTTGCATGTGATTTATATACACACTTAGGCAAATTTTTGAAAACCCGAGCCTTTCAAGCCAACCCTCTAACTGCTATCCCTTGTTAGCCCCTCTGAGCCTAATTGTTTATTTTTGTAATTCTCCTGCAAATCATAGCCTAATTTTTCTTAACTTGGAGTTAGGTAGATAAAAGCATGAGAGATGAGAGTGGGGAAATATTCAAAGTTTGGGGTTGCTCATGGAATAGCAACATTCTAAGTTTGGGGTGGTATACAAGAGAAAGGAAGATATAAAGGATTCAAAAAAAAAATTTTAAGTTTGTGAGAATAGTTCCTTCTCTTGTGGAATGCTTTGGGGAAAATGGGTAAGTGAGCAAGATTCCTGAAATTGACAAAGAGAGAGGTAGGCCTAACTCCGAGTTTTAACCAACTTATCCAAATTTTATCCACCCTCACCTAAGCCCCATTACAACCTTTGAAAGTCCTCAAAAAGTGTGTGTGTATTTCTTGTGTATTGATTTGTATAGTACTTGTTCAAGCCTATGAAACGATGATGCAGGTACTGTGAATTGAGTGAATACCCTAAACACCTCAAAGAGAGAAACACTGGTGAGATGTGTGAAAAAGAGATAACTTGAGAATGCTTACCTGCTTATGATCTCGTGTCTCACCGATTCAGTTGTCTTGCTACTGCATTAGGTTGATGATGATTTTTGATATACTGTGTAGTTATTGGTTTGTGTAGAATGTGTGACAGCTAAATAAAAAAGTAGCCATAGCCTGAATTGAATGTTTACTTGAGGACAAGCAAAAGTTTAAGTTTGGGGTTGTGTTGACTCTCTGTCATATGATATAAGTTGTCCATTTTTAAGGCCAAAACTGCTTGAGTTTGATTGTATTTCAGTCATTATCTGGGGAATTAGCATAGGTTTTAGATAATTGTATTAGGAGTTCAATTTGTAAGTTATTCTCCATATTTTTGGTGCTATATTGTAATAGAAGACCTCCAGGTGTTGTGGCATCAACTGGCGAACCAGACACTTGCCCAATGGTGCAAAACAATATTAGGAGTGATTTTTGAAGACCATCGCGTCGCGACCAGGAGGGCTCGCGTCGCGATGGAAGCAAGAAATTGGAAGAAAATGTTTCTGTCTGATCTCGCGTCGCGACTAGGAGGGTTCGCATCGCGACCCTTCACTTTTCAGCAGCATCGCGTCGCGATGGACTCGTGTCACGTCGCGATAGGTCCCCATAATTAGGGTTTTTAAGGAAATTTCAGTGAAATTTGGAGGGGGGGAAGTGATTGGAGCGCAGCTAGGGTTTGGAACTGCTTGGAGGTGCGATTTTGGAGTCTTCCAATCACTTGGGAACAAGGATTGAAGGTTTCTATGACTCCCCCTATTTGCTTTTTCTCCTTTATCTTAAGTTGTACTCTTTTCACCATGTGTAGCTAAATTCTTTTGATTAGGGAGAGATGATTCTCCCCAAACCTATGTTATGGATTCTTTGTTATGGTTAATACGATTAGTTGTTTGATTCATCGTAAGTCTATGCCTCTGAATGTAATGCTTTATAGTTACATATGCTAATTATAACGATTTAGGTATGCGATCACATAGGGATATGGGTAGCATGCTTGATATGGGGTATTAGATCATGTACTTGTGATCACCATAGGAATATGGGATTGGATGCATGAATTCTCTAGTTCTTAAGTTTATTGCTTTACTAATTGGCATGATTCACCTAAGGAATTAAGGTAACTCAATTAGGTAAAAGGGGTTTTGAGGCAAGGAATTGTCCTTAACCTACTTTTGTGAATTGAATCTGGTGTTTCAAACAATTAATTTGTAATTAGCTGAAGGTCCACAAGATAAGTGAGGGGAGAGGATTCGTCCCCTAATCGTTTTTCTCGTTATTTCAACAACCGTTTTTATTTTCACATTACTAAATTCAAAATCAAATCAATTTTCACAATCTAGAATTAATCAAATTTGCTATTGTTACAACACGCAATCCCTGTGGAATCGACCGGTACTTACCGTAATTTTATTACTTGCAACGTTTTCAGTACGCTTGCTGAATTTCTTAACAGCAGACTTCTGCTGGGCACGAGTGGAAAGTTTTTGGCTGAAGTATGCCACTGATTTCTCATCCTGCATAAGTACTGCTCCCACCCCTTTGCTAGAGGCATCAATCTCTATTACAAATTGTTTGGTGAAGTCTGGAATTACTAGCACTGGCAAGCTAGTCATGATCTGTTTCAGTTCCTCAAATGCAGTATTTGCCACTTCATTCCAGCAGAACTTGTCACTCTTTAAGAGTTTAGTTAGTGGCCTAGCAATCAAACCATACCCCTTAACAAATCTTCTATAGTACCCTGTCAATCCAAGGAAACCCCTCACACCTTTGAGGTCTTTTGGAGTGGTCCATTGTGTCATGGCAGAGATTTTCTTAGGGTCAACAGAGACCCCTTGTGGCGTGACCACATGTCCCAAGTATTCAACACACCACCACAACAAAATCAAAATTCATTTTGTTCACCACCAAGTTATTTTTTTTTAGGGCCAGAAAAATTGTTTTCAAATGTTCAGCATGGTCACTAATGTCTCTGCTGTAGATCAAAATATCATAAAAAAAAACCAAGGCAAATTTCCTTAAGAATGGCTTGAGGACCTCATTCATTAAGGCTTGGAAGGTTGATGGTGCATTGGTTAACCCAAAGGGCATTACTAAGTATTCGTAATGACCCTCATGAGTCCTAAAAGCAGTCTTGGGGATATCCTCAACCCTCATTCTTATCTGGTGGTAACCAGACTTTAGGTCCAACTTTGTGAATACCACAACACGAGTTAATTCATCCAATAATTCGTCTATCAAGGGTATGGGAAATTTGTTTGGGATAGTAAGCTTGTTTAATGTCCTATAATCCACACAAAATCTCCAACTACCATCCTTCTTTTTGACTAATATGATTGGGCTAGAATAGGGACTTGTGCTTGGCCTAATGATACCAGTTTTAAGCATATCCCTAACAAGCTTCTCAATCTCATTTTTTTGATAGTGGGGGTATCTATATGGTCTAAGGTTGGGAATATTAGGTCCTTCCTTAAGGATTATAGCATTGTCAGTAGCTCTAACAGGGGGTAACTCACCCGTTTCCTCAAAAATAGTGTTGAATTCCGTTATTTCCTTCTCGATCACCTCTGGTAATGGTGTCACCAGAGCCGATTCTGTCATCTCCATGGTCCCGCTGATAACTCTTATTTGTAAGAGTTATCTATGCTTTCTTAGCCTAAATTGTTGTGAGTTCTAAAGTAATATTGTGTTTAATTAGTTAAAATATGATGTTTTAGAGAGTAGAAGAATTGATTCTAATTTTAAGTCATTTGTCAATTTGGTGCCCCATTTTGTGCTTTTATGTGTGTTGCATTGCTGCAGCAATAGGTGCTGCAGCATCAGTTCCTGCGACAGATGAGAGAGAAAATGCTGGAAGCACGGATTTGAGCGCATTACAGATGTCAAGCAATGACGGGCGCACTACCTAGGATGCCAGCACCTGGAAAGAGAATATTCTACATTTTTAATGGGCACATGTACTTTTGGGCACTCATAAGGACAAATGGCACCTCCAAATTAGGGTTTTCTTGGATCATACACCCTAGTACTATATAAAGACTACCTTCCTCTTCATTTTGTGTGCTGGTTTAGAGGAGGAAAAGTATAGAAATAGATTTTCCTCCATTTTTGTACCAAGCTACCGTAAATCCCAAAAAGTGGAAACACCATTGCTGGGAGTGATCAAACTTCAGTATACCACTTCTTACTATATTTCTTCTTTGTATTTTCGCATTTATGGCTTTAAACATGATGTTTAAGTTGTATTTCTTGTGTTGTTTACTCATCATGAGCTAAATACTCTTAGTTGGGATGCTTTGATCTATGTAATGAAGTCTTAGTGTGTTTAATGCATGTATTTGATGTTTAGCATTTTTATCCTTTGCGTGATACTATTTCCAAACTTATTTTAGACCTGATCACCTAAATATAAGTACCATTTATAGATTCAGACATGGTTTATAAATTGAACTCAAAGGATGATATGGATAGCGGTTAGTAAAGGACACTTTAATAATCCTTGCTTAAAACCTAGACATAGGAGGACAAATTCCATAAGGTGAACACTGTGGGTGCGTAAGTAGCTTAGGGCATACCTATTTAGGGCCTAGACATAGGCTCTTGTAGTGAAAACCTAGTGAAATTATTTGAAAGAATAGCAACTGTTCTGACAGCACCTAGTGCTGCAGCATTAGATACAACATTAGACCATTATTATGAATTTGCATAGTGAAGGCATTCCCAACTTACTCTCATTCTGGATTTCTACTAATCCTTTATTTTACTTGTTGTTTGTTGATAAATTTGGGTTCTACAGCTTGTTATTTTACTTTGTTTTTACTCACTATCTTCCTTGCTAATTAAATATAGAAAAGAACTCAACAATACTCGTGGGAACGATCTCTACTTACTCTTTATTACTTGTTGCGACTGTGTATACTTGCACATATTGTTTTCACACAACAAGTTTTTGGCGCCGTTGTCGGGGACTGTGATAGTTATTTTCTATTGTTTAGTTGGTAAGTTTAGTTAGTTTAGATTCTTTTATTAGTTTGCTCTGTTTTCCAACAACTTTTTTTCTTTCTTTCTATTTTGTATTGTGCTTTGTGTTTGTACTGTGTTTTCTTTGTTGTTTTTACTTTTATTTGTGCTTGGTATTTTTTGTGAAAAAAAAATCACTTTAAGCCATGCACCATTGAGACTCAACCCTTGGTAATTGAAGAAAAGAGTCATCCGCAAAATGAGCTTCAATTTTTTCAAGAGAGGGGGAATCCCTATCCCAAATACTTATTGATTGGGGCATGTGAACACTTGATTCCTTATGCCAAATACATGGGATTTCTGACAAAGGAGAAAGCGGAAGGATGATATTTTCTTCTTGTCCTATTATCCACCCTAACTTGGCTAATGAAGGCCAAGTCTAGCTAAAGACTATAAATTAAGCGCTACTGGGAGGCAACCCAGATTTTTAGGACTAATTATGTTTTGTGTGTTTTTGTTTTTACTTTTTCAGGTATGAATAAGTGGTCTTGTGGTATGTGCTGTCAATTATGCAGAATTTTGGTGCTGCAGCACCATGTGTTGCAGCAACTGTTGCTGAGGTGTTGAGCACGTGATCAAAAAGTCAAAATGGAGTTTCAAATGCCAATGTGGCAGATTTGGCAGTGTGTTTTTTCTTTCTCATCATTTAAGCCTTGTTAACGATCTTTTCCCCAATCACCACCCACCCATAACCTTTCCACCACACCTTCACCTAAACCATCACCAACCAAAGAACCATCCCCTCCACCCAAAACACCTCCTCCATCACAAAAGCCCACTTCTCACAGTTCCAACCCTTCATCATAGACCCTTCATCCACCCGCCACCTCAAACCAAACCATAATCCTTATCCCAACATCTTCCCTATCTCCAAAACAATCCACTCCACAAAAGTCCCTATCAACCAAACAACCTCCCCCACCAGAAAAAAAATAAACACCTCATCCCTCACCAAAGAAACATTCACCCAAAAATCAACCGTCCACAGAGAAAACACCAAGGTCATTGGAAACTAAAGTGCAGAGAGTGGATGTTTTCACAAGTAATGCTACAGCATCAGTGTCAGAAGGCAATGCTGCAGCACCAAAGAAAGTTGTAAGAACAAAATTGGTGACCAAAAAGAGGCCAAGCATTGCTGCAAAAGAAATTAGTAGCCAATGTCCTGAGATCCATCTTAGAAAGGAGCCTCATGTGAGTAAAGAGCCAGAAGTCGCTGTTGACCATGCTGATTATGAGCTGCAGCAATCTAATGCTGCAGCATCTAATGCAGCTGCTGAAGAGAGCACCAAGCTACAAAAGCCAGTACCAGAAACAAACCAGGGGTCCCTCCTAGTTAACCCTTTCTCTTTTGTTGTTTAGTTGTTTATGTTCTGATTAAGTGTTTTTAATTGTTATTTTCTGTTTACTTTCGTTTAAATAGTTTTGCTGGATGTTGTAGCATCAGTAATAGCATCCAGCAGCTGTTTAGGATTTAAAATCTTTTTTGTGTAAATGTTTTCAATTCAGTTCTGTTGTGTCTAAGGTCTCTCCCATTAGTAATTGCATAAGCAGTGGGGACACTGCTGGGTCTTAAGTTAGGGGGAGAACCTTTTATGTGTTGTTTGTTTTTTTTAAAAGGCATGTTTAGCTGTATCTTTTGTTCAAATCAGTACTAAGAGATTATGCTTCATTTTGGGCTGACTTATTGATGATTATGGTGAGGTTGAGTGAGCGTAGCCTGGTTTGATAGATGAATAGATTGCTACTGCTCCCACACTTTTATTCTAGGTTTAGGTAGGAATTTAGTAAGCTAAAAATGATCTGATGCTAAGTTAGATTTTGGTAAGACCTAGGTTGTGCCAAGCTTCTACTAAAAACCTAGGGTAGCGTATGAAACTAAGTTTGGGGGTGCATCGGTTATATTAAGGCTAAGCATGAAGATTTTAGGATGGTCAGTGCCTAAGTGTTTGTGTATGTTGTACAAAGTCAACAAAGGTGATTAAAGCTGCAATAGTCTATATATGAAAGAAAAAAAGAAGAAAAAGAAAGGAAAAAATTGAAAAAACCAAAACAAAAAAACAAAAGTGTTATGAAAAATAGGCATTGCAGCAGAATTGTGTGTCAAGTGATAAATGTTGCAGCACCAATTGCTGCAGCAATGAATCTGAAGTCTTGTAATAATAGTGCACTGACCAATAATCTGAAATGCTTAATCAAGTCCGTTGTTGTGCTTTGAAGCCCCCTTTTCTTATGTTGAAGTTGTTAGTTTACCTTTCTTTTTAAAAAATTCTTGGCATAGCCAAAAGAAAACCATTCTTTCTCTAGCTAGGTGAAGTTTTGAAACTTGCTAAGAGATGAACTAGACCTAGTTGTCACACACACACACACACACACACACACACACACACACACACACACACACACACACACTTTGAGCAGCTGGTAATTGTAGAAATCTTGAAAAACTTAAGGTGTATGAGAGTAATTAAGCATCTGAAAGTTTATGCCCAACTTGAGCATCTTTGAAAATCTGTTTGAATCAACTTGTACAGCTGGATTTTTCCTAGTTTGTGTTTGTTTGTTCTTTGTCAAGCGTCATTGCTTGAGGACAATCAATGGTTTAATTAGTTTGGGGGTGTGATAACTCTTATTTTAAGAGTGATCATGCTTTCTTAGCCTAAATTGTTGTGAGTTCTAAAGTAATATTGTGTTTAATTAGTTAAAATATGATGTTTTAGAGAGTAGAAGAATTGATTCTAGTTATAAGTACCATTTATTGATTCAGACATGGTTTATAAATTGATCTCAAAGGATAATATGGATAGTGGTTAGTAAATGACACTTTAAAAATCCTTGCTTAAAACCTAGACATAGGAGGACAAATTCCATAAAGTGAACACTGTGGGTGCGTAATTAGCCTAGGGTATACCTATTTAGGGCCTAGACATAGGCTCTTGTAGCGAAAATATAGTGAAAGTATTTGAAAGAATAGCAACTGTTGCGACAGCACCTAGTGCTGCAGCATCAGATACAACATTAGACCATTATTATGAATTTGCATAGTGAAGGCATTCACAACTTACTCTCATTCTGGATTTCTACTAATCCTTTATTTTACTTGTTGTTTGTTGATAAAATTGGCTAATTAAATATAGAAAAGAACTCAACAATCCTCGTGGGAACGATCTCTACTTACTCTTTATTACTTGTTGCGAGTGTGTATACTTGCACATATTGTTTTCACACAACACCTGCATTCCACCAGATATGCTTCTTCTGGCTGCTGCAACTCCATCACAATCTCCTTGGCAGTTGCCTATTTTTTTGATAGAGCAGGATCCCCCCTTTTAAGCAAATGGCGTCCTTGCCCATGTTCACCTTCAAGGCTATGTCCTTGAAATTGGCCTTGATGTTTCCCAATGTTTCCAACCAATCTATGTCCAATGGCATGTCTTCTCCATCTAGAGGGAACACATAGCAGTCTGTTCTTACCAACAGAACTTGCAAGGATAGTTCCACACCCGCTGCACACATCCCTGGCCAGTATCCTCTGGCCATTACCAATCTTCACACAGCATGGAGGAGTATGCTCCACCACTGAGTTGTATGCAGCAACTATCTTCATGGAAATAAAATTGTGAGTGGCACCACAATCTATTAAAACAATTACTGTAACACCCTAGTATCTCTAACAAATAGTAGAAATACTAAAACGTACAATTTAGCCTGCATCAGAGATAACTTCCTGCTTAAGAAATTGAACACATCTAAACTTTAATTAAAAACTCATAATTGAGTCACATAAGTCTCTTACTTCAACATAAAAGTATTTTGAAACTTAAATACAATGATTGATTTTATAATAACACCTAGTGTTCAATATTCGAAATAAGGAAGTAGCAGAAACGATATCAACTGTCAATAAACGCAAATCATGATGTCAGGATACAAAGACTAGAGAAATATAACATAAACATAAAGAACTAGTCTTCATTCTTCTTCTTGAGCACATCACCTACTCGTGCCTCTTTGCTTTCCTTTTTTCCCGTTTCCCAGTAAAACATCAACATATAAGGGGTGAGATACAATCTCAGAGAGTTCTACCGAAACCCCTAACTACTCTCGCGGTTCAATTATGAATCCTTTTTATTCGTAATTCAATTTATGAACTATGCGCCTTTTTAACTTTCTCGTGGTTTAATTTATAAACCACGTGCCTTTTTACTTAGCACGACATCGACCCCAGCTTTGGTAATCCCGGTGAACCGTACTACATAACTTTTAGCATAACACCGACCCCAGCTTTGGTAATCCCGGTGAACCCCATTCCCACTAGTACTTTCCCTAATGGTAAAAGTAAGGGCTCATGACCTTCCCCGTCTAGTATGCTATCCTCTTTGGGTCGTCACCCATATAAGTCTATACTGATCTATCTGTCTTTTTATTTAAACGTCAACAGTATTTTTCATTTAAACCTCAAACAGTCGCGAATGAACTATTTTTTCATCACCGTCTCATGTATCAAAGTTAATTTGAACACATAGTTTCTTAATTTATAACATATTCGTGTACACTCTCGTTAAACTAGTCATACGGTTTTTATTAAACTTGTATAACCAAATTATTTACTAAAACATCTCAATCATGCTTTAAAAAAACAATAGCATACATAATTGGTCCAATAACATGAGGAATAATGGTTGGAGAAGAGATTTGAAAAGGTTTGGAATCGAAAGGAGCGATGAAACGAGAATTTGGCATCCGGGGACAGGCTCACACACACGACCTGTGTGCTCTGTGCAGCATTACGATTTTATTTCGTTTCTCGTTTTCGCAATTCCGTTCGTTTCCAATCCGTATTCCAGTCACAACTCAACCTCAAAATAGACATTTATCACACAATATCAGTCCATACAATCCAAGTATCAATCAATACATTGCAAGGATTATAGTGTCACACTCACATTTCTCAATACACAGCATAGGTGCAGAGTTTTCAGCAATAGTACATCTACTTCGGAGAATTATTTAAAATAGAAGACGACATTGGATTTGTACAAACGAACACACATTGGAAAGCTCTCTAAGTCTAGTTTCTGAATATTATTTTTATTTTTTTAAAATAAGCATACAGTTGGTACAGTTTTTCAAAATACGACACCAAGGTACAGAAACTAAACAACACTTTTTTGGTCAACTTGGAACCCAGTTTAATTCATCAATTCTTAATGAAATTTAGTGAAACCAATGCCTATTTCGTAAGGAATTAAGTCTATTTTCCAATGAAACCAAAACCAACTCAAAAAGATATCTGTACAGAAAGTTAGAAGCAAATTACCAAGACTACAGCCATACGGGTTTCACAATAGTTCATAAAACTTTACGGTTTTCGACTCTAAATTCTTTCGAAACGAACGAAACGAAATCATTTCAGTAACACCAACAACAAGTCCAGAAACAATAAAAAGACCTAAGCGTGAGTAGAACCCACCGATTGTGATGAAGATCACGTAAAACCGAAACTCCACGAAATGCTATCACCGAAAATAGCTACCCGAACAATCCCCGCTACGGTTTCGAAGCTCCCACGAACTCTAATTCACTTCAAATTGAATTTCAAACACCTCTAGCTACTGAAGTTACTTCTAATGAGCTCCAATCCGCAAAACACTTTCAGTTCTAGTCTAGTCCCACCTTGAACATGCAAAACACCAAAAGGCTTAAAACTCCATTATCTTCCACACTTCAAGGTTCTAAAATGGTGGATTAAACAAGAGGAAGAATGAGGGGTTGAAATTAGTATCAAATGAAAGAGGAAGGAAAATGGAGAAGATTGATAC